>CM048755.1:195055832-196335832 GCA_026315105.1 Locusta migratoria
GTTGATGGATAACTACTAATTTTTCTTGTCCTGCAATTACATCATAAAATATGTATTTTTGGAAGTTCTATCTAATGCACATGATGTGCTAAAAGTTGAAGAAGTGCTCCTCAAATATGGCAAAATAAAGAATTTTCCAAATAATACATTTTATCAAATAAATGCTGTTAGTAAGCAACGAATTTGTTAAAAATTGAAGGGAATGTCATGTTTCACACCCTTATTTAATCTAATCTTTCATGGAATTCCTATTAGGTAGAGACACTTGTATTATCACATTTTAGTGCACTATGGTGATACATTTAGAAACATAACATGCCTTTAATACAGTGGATAGTGATGTAAATACCAAAAATAAAACAGTATCTTTACCAAAATTACAGTATTAATTACCCATTAATAATGCCTTAAAACATAATAAAATGCTGCAGCAATAGTGATTTGCGAGTGATACTATGTTGATTTGTATTCGTTGTAAGCAGCAGATATGAAAATTTATATGTAAAGAACAGTCTAGAGTGCAAAAATTTATTTTTTTCCAACTAGTTTGTCTTCTCTTAGACCATCTTCAGGAAATGTAGCTTCACAACATCAATGGAGCTATATTTCCTGAAGATGAAGACTGAAACTAGTTGAAAAAAAAATTTAACACTCTAGACTGGTCTTTATATATAAATTTAAATAAGAGTGCTGTTGCCCAATAAATGAAACAGAAATGTTTCCAAAAATATGAGATATGAAAATCATGAAGAGTGTGGTACACAAGCCTTTTGCTCTGCTACTTCAGCTCTGTGGAAGCTCATACGAGATATACTTCATGGAAGACATGCCATCAAACCGATGCTACATGATGGTAGCCACTATTTCAAAGTGCAAACATAAGACTAGTTCAAAAATCTCTTTAATGGGTATCACTCAATATCAACACTTCTGAAAAAAATTGATTGTCTTTAATCAAGTAAGAAAATATGCTAAATGCTTCTTGATATTTTATATTTCATTGAAGCAGAAAATACTTCACTATGTCTTTTAGTGTAGTTCTGTATCAGAGCCTTTACCTATGAGCCACACCTGATTAAAACTTACTTCAAATGCATGAATGGTTGCAAATGGTCTATTTGTGGATAACAGTGTACCACAGAGTTAACAAATAGTATATAACATTTCACATCAAGAGATACCACAAATAGAGATTCATATTGTTTTGCAAAATAAAGACCTATTAAATGGCTGGTTGCACAATAAATAAGGTTTTAGTACTGTTTTTTACATTTTTATCTAAGAATTTTTTTTATAATTACATTGGTGAAACTACAAAAAATTATGAAACTGAACATAAAAATAGTTTTTCATATAACTCAGAACAATTTTGCATAAAGGAATAATTATTAACAAAAAGCATGTTCTGGATGTTTGCAGGTTTCTAAATATGTACTCTCTTGGTTGTGGCACAAAGCCATAGTAATTACATCCTGTAGCTTCAGTCAGAATAAAGGCCAAATTTGTGAAACACATCCAACTGTGTTTCACTAAACGTAATTTTAAATTAAGACACTTCTTGATATTCAGTCACACATTTTATTGAGCTTCTTACTCATCATATTGGATGTTTTCAATATGTTAACCCTAATCTTGAACTCTTATTGTAAAAATTTTACTTTTTTGCAGTATTTTAAAAAGTATCACTATGTTTAGTTTAATAGAGTGCTCATTTCCCATTACAGCACCTTCTTAAAAATATCTTCTAATCATTCATCCATTATATTGAAATTTTTGTAGTCATATTTTATTTTCGATGAGAACCAAGTATGTGGAATATTGATGTTTTCACTCCTTCAACATTTCACTGATGTGGTGTTATGGTCACATGCCATCTGAAATTACTTTGAGGCATAAATTTGCAGCTTTTATATGATTTTGATATGAATAAATATTAAGTAGTGAGCTATAATGAAAAAAACATTATTTTTTTGTGTCTGGCTATTTCTAGTCCTGTAATGAAATAACACAATAACAAAACTAGAGCACTTTCAGCCAGACAAAGTTAATGAGTACATGTGGTATTTTAAAGTAGGCAAACTTTCCCCACTAACTGCATTACAAAAGTTATATCTGCTGCAAAGGACACGACTCCTTTTCATTGGCTTTAGAGAGATTAAAGTGGTTTGTGATGTCAGTGTATGGGGGCATATTTAGTAAAAAATCACAAGTGTCTGTATAATAATAGCAATGTTTGTTGAGTTAGCATTTGTGGAATTTATTTCTTATTGTAGTAAGTCCAAAAAGTTTAGTAATGAGAAAGTCCATGGCAAGAAAAATTGCAAAATATGCAAGTACCGTATGATAAATGTGTGCTAGATTCATGTGAAAAACACAGCTTCTTTGAGACTGAAACCTTTCATATTTTACCAAAATCAGCACTACTAATAGTAATTACCTGTGAATGTAAGTAGATAATGTATAGGCATTTACAGAATAGAATTCATACTGTTTATACAGGTCAAACATGCTGTCTGTGCATAAACAGTGAGGACCTATTAAAGAAAAATCATTACCTCTGATGAAGAATATCAGGAAGGAAGCTTATATCATATACATATGAAAAATTCAGATAGTAATATTGAAAATATGAAACGAGTTCTTGCAGTTATGAGGCAATGACTTCTAGTTCCGAATATATAAATAATGATTTTTTTTTCTGATTCCTTGTTATTAGCAAAGATCACTAAATACATAGAAAATATGTATGAACCAAAAGTCATATTTTCAGTGAATCGGTTTCACTATTTTCCACAAAATCCCTGTGACATAGTTTATTATTGTTAAAAACTTAAATCTTGTTATACAAAATAAAACTGAATGCATATAGTGATTCAATTCTTTGATAATGAGAAAATGGAGTTGCTATGCATTATCTGAATGACACATGCAGTCAATCTGCATTTTCCAATTGTAAAAATCAGAATGCAAACTACAAAGTACACTTGAGAATAGTAAAAGTTTGTTATTTTACTTAGATGAGTTGGATTCACAACAATTCAAACTAACATTTTAACAGTTTTACATTGTGTAGGAATTTTATTATTAGCCTAGCCCCTTTTACTAATTATTATAGAATGAATCTCTTATGTACATTTGTTCCATTAAATATTTTTGTAGCACATTTGCTACTGTTAAGTACATATCCACCTTATCACTTTTGCCAGTTACATTCTCAGTCAAAATTACAGATAATTTAACTTCGTGAGGAAGCCTTTAATAAGAGTTATTCTGCATAACCCTCCAATTTACAGATCCTTTAGTTATTGACTACTGCAGTCATTTAAATCATACCTATGATTGATATATCATGTTACTGAAGCTTATCAAGATCTAATCTGCTCTTTGCATCTTCTGGTGTAAGATGAAACCACGCAGAAGAGATAGAATGATAGCATATAATCAACAAAAGAACATATCAATGCATTTTCTGTCATACACACATTATTTTTTTATATGTTATTTTCAAAAAGAAGAAACTTATTTCATTTTGCCTGCTAAATTTTGCGAAAAGCTGCTACTAAACAACTAAGCAGTTGCCAGCAGTTTGTTCATTAAATGTAAATGTAGGTATTCCAAGTAGAAATATAACATTTCTGTTAGACCTGAAATTATATGATGTGTCTGCCTGATGCTAAATGTTGTTATACTTTTTATCAACATCCTGTACAGGGCATTTAGCAGTACCCTATTCATTTTCTACTGAACAGTCAAAGGAAATCATTTATACATTTTATTCAAATAACAACATTCCCATTTTTTTGTGTTCAGATTTCATTTAATTTGAAACTGTAAGCAGTATATAGTTTCAATTGTACTCTGCCTGATTGTTTCTGGTGTACTTTTTCTTATTTTCTACTCTAGAAGTTTGAAGTTTTAACACAAATTCATGTTTGACAAAATGTGATTTTTATCTTTTTATTTATTTATTTTACTTTTTCTTATTTTTATGTTTAATAGCACTGATATCATTAGAAGAAAATTCTAGCACGTAGTAACACAGTGCTTATTGATCCTTTCAATTCTGGAATCATATTACTTTTTCAATAGTGGTCTGAAAGACTTACACCATCATGACACATATTTATAGTGCCTATTGATGACCTCAGTGCCTCAGCAAATTAACCTTTATTTTATATTGAATGAAGTTTAAAACAAACAATATACGTCACTACTCTAGAAATCTGATACTAAAGCACTCATTCTGGCATAGTGTTAGAGGTGTATGTATGTCTTAGGAGGCCCATGTTTTTTATTGCATTGCTTCAATCCAGAGTGCCAACACATTAATACATTGTGTATTTGTCAGAAATTCGTAGTCCATTAAAATTTTGACCATTTGTTTTTTATATCAATAGTATCAACCAAGGCAGATGTAGCCTTCAACAAAAATTTTCTAAATCCTGTTATGTTAATTTTTTATCATTAACAGCAAGGACATTTTTGTTGTGTACCAGTTTCTTTGGTGAAAATTTTGAGAATAAATGCAGTCAAATGATAACAGAGGAGACAGTGGAGAGATTATGAAGATGCAAATTTTATTTAATACAACAGAAGCATAACTATGAAAATAGTGGATATTCAAAAGATAGCTCCCAAAAAGTTACTCTGCTTTGCCTACCATAGAAATACAATCCTTGTCCAATAGAGCATAAAAATTCCTTTTAGTGTAAAAAGTGAATAACAACTTTTAGAAAAGTTTATAAAGTTGTAGATCACAAGCATTTAGTGCAGAAAATCATACTTACATAGATAAAACATTAAATCAAATAAGGGAAACTGCTCTCAACAGATGTATAAATATGATAACACCAGGAATTTGGAAGAATATAACAATTTTAATTTCTGCATAAGAAATTAAATGAAGTTTTCTGCTAGTAATTATCCTTAGTGGGGATGCGTAATTTTAATTAGTATTAAAAAACTGTTAGAGTATTCATTACCACTGGCTTTATGTATCCACCAACATCAAATGTTTATCTAGAATGGATTACTACATTTCATGATTAATCAAATTTATTGACGAGTATGTAAAGCAAGAATGAAGAGCACTGTTTCCCTTCTTCATTTTTTAATATACAATTTCTTATGTTTCCTCTCGTGTTTGCTTTTTTATTCTTTCTGTTTTCTTTCATTTGAAACCTATAAAGGCAAGCATTCATTGTCTATGTCCTCCAATAGGCCATTAAAAATGTTATTACTTTAACAGTAAGTTTTAAATTTTCTGGCTTCTTGTGGATCTAGGAGTGGAATTCACTTTCAGTTTCAGTGACCATATAACTTTCATTATTGTGACAATATTCACAGCTTGTGTGTGTGTGTGTGTGTGTGTGTGCGTGTGTGTGTGCGCGCGCGCGCGCGCGCGCGCGTGTGTGCGAGCGTTCTAAACTATAATATTTCTGTTATAAACTAATCTGTGGTGAACAATGAAGATCTCCCAATGTTTGGCAAAGCTACAGTCGATATACTCCCTCATGAACTGCTTACTGTAATGATTCCACAATGTCCGTTTTGCTGTAATATTCCTAATTTCAAGTGATCATCACTTTGTAAATATTTTGGTTTGTATCAAGAGAAGGTCCATATACACTATGAAACGTCTGTTCCAAAGGAACAGAAATTATTGATGGTCCACAGCTCTCTCTCTCTCTCTCTATATATATATATATATATGTGCAGATCATCAGCAGTGTCTTTTTTCTTTGGAAGAGATATTTCATAACAAAATTTTATATGCCAAGACAGCCAACCAATGGTGTAAAAGTGTCTCTTCCCATTGCAGGAATCACATTAAATGCGAGCGAGCACTAGGGGAGGTAGGCAATTGTGACATACGGAAGTTTCGGCCTTGCTGGGGAGCATGCTGAGGTGGCCAATAGGTTTAGGCAACCACTTGCAAAATGCAGGAGATGTGAGTTTGAGACCCAGTCTGGCAGAAAATTTCATTTGTCATATCATAATAATAGACCACCTAAACAAGTGCAACTGAAGTTGGCAGATTTTGCTAATTTTGAATAGATAATTTATTATTAATGATTAAGGTAGTTTGTATATTTAAACAATATTTGTCTTCATCAAACACCATCTCTCTAATTTGTTACTACTGGTATTTTCCCTATTTTTTATATAATTGTCAAGAAACATAATTCAGTGAAAACTGAGATCCTGTGGGTGTCATTCATTTCTAAGAGAAAAATTTTGGGTGGTAAAAGTAGTATTGTGTATGGGATGCAAGGTTAGTCATTTCCTATAATAAAGTTATTCTTCAGCACCGAAAAATCTATTATTACTTTTTAAATGAAAACTCATTGCTTTCATTGGAATATGAATTAGATACTGGTATTATAACCCCATTCCATTGCATTTTGTAATTTCAGTTATTGAATCTGTTGCCTGTTGGTTGAAATATCAGCTATTGGGAGATTGTTACTCCCTTTTCAATATCATTTTATGAATGGGCTGGAGCAATAAATTGTTTGATTTGGGTAATTAGGGAGAAAGACCAAATAAAAAATCCATCTGCATAGGGAACCAGTAGTATTATATTTTACATTATCAGTGTTTAGTTTCAGAATTAGATTCTCAACAGCAGACTTTTTGCTTAAAAAGACATTACTGCATCAACATTAACATTTTTCATTTATCAACATTAACATTTTTCATTTATCAACATTAACATTTTTCATTTAATATTTATTAATCAAGTAAATCAAATTCAAATAAATGAACGGTAATCAGAAGATGGGAGTGAAGATGATACTTTAATGCAAATGTGTACAGTGTACAGTACGAGGGCATTGTAATTGTCTCATACACAGAAGTGGGCTTTACAAGGAGCCCACATAGTTATAGGCTTGCTTTTGATACATATATACCAGCAGCATCACTGCCAGGAAATTAGGCAACACCAATGTTCTGTATATCTTTTCACTTCATTCAACTTTTCACTGAATTTAGCAATGCTCATAAATTATAGTACTATTACTAGCTCTTAAAATTTTCTTATGGTATAAGCTTTGAAATAGTTTGAAATCATCACCATTTTGATCACTGACATCTTGTTTTCATTTGAAATTTTCTTGCTAGCACTTGCTCTTAACAAAAAAATTCTTTATTGTGTTTCACTGTAGCTATTATTTCTTTATATTGGAATTTTTAATTTCTGTAATTAACCCTTTCACTTCTCAGTTCCTTTTGTCTTTTCCCATAGATGCTATTATTCTTGTGCATAGATATCCTTTCTTGCCATGTGACATAATCTGACACATATCAGTGCTCTTTTTCTCAAATTAAGTTAGCAGTTTTAAATTTCCAGCTGGTCTTTGGCACCATTAGCTATTCATGTGTATGATATGGATTCCCAACTGCTTTCATTAATGCATTAGCAGAGCAACTGGTCCATTTACAGTGTACACCATGATATCCTACACGAGGTTATTTTCATATATTTTTTCAGTTACAGTTCTTCAACTATAGGAGAAATAGCTTGTACATGACCAAGTATTGTGGCCTTGATTTATTTCATTAGTGTGTTCTTTTGTTGCAGAGCAAGCAGATTATGTCAGCTATAACTGATTCCATGTCCCGTCCAGGTCCCACTTTCTTCTAAGAAATAATGTTGATTAGATTACATTGATTCTTATTTCATAGATCATGAATACAAGATTTTGTAACAATGTGAACCTTGTCAGTTTAGTAAACCAGATAATATTGCAGGACATAATCTGTCAGACACTTGATGTTTTTTGGTAAGTGACCAAAAATTCTTGTGGCAGCATAATTCATCCCCTTCTGTGCCAAGGTTATATTTAACAATATAGTAATGACAGTTTACAAGTCACCAAAAGGATGTGATGATGAGCTGTGACAGGCACATAGAAAAGACACACACATACAACACTTTCAGCTATAGGCCTTGGCCTTCTGCAGAAAATAGAACGTTCACGCAATCACACAGGCACACAACACAGTCTTACGACCATTACTTCCGGCTACTTCACTTCAAATTAGCTGAAGTGCAGCAGCTGGAGATGATGGTTCTATGACTGTGTTGTATGCCTGTGTGATTGCGTGAATGTTCTATTTTCTGAAGAAGACCATGGCCGATAGCTGAAAGTGTTTTATTTTTGGTAAGTTGTAAACTGTCCTTATTACTATATGGTTAATTCCAACCTGAACATTCCATTATAAGGTTAGATTTAACCTTGAATAGTGTAGATCATCATTTCTCTTACAGTAGTGTTGTAGATCTTGGATGGGATCCAATAATTCTAATTATACACTTTTGTGAATAAATACTTTTTTGCTCAAATTACCCCAAATTACCCCAAAATATGATGCCCTAATGAAAACAATGAATGGAAATAGGCACAGTAAGCTAATTTTCTAAGATTTTGTCACAAAAATTTGCAATAAACCTAATACCCTAAGTTGCGGAACTCAAATGCTTCAGTTGATCATCAATGTGCTTCTTCCAATTCAATTTCTCATCAGTGCACACACCGAAAAACTTTTGAATATTCTACCTTAGCTACAGACTTTTGTTTACAGACTACATTCATTCATTAATTTTCTGCTGAAAACCAATGCCATTTATCATATGGAACTGTATATACTGTGTTTTACCAAAATTTAATAAGAGTCCATTTGGAGAGAACCACTTAATAATTTTCTGAAAGACATCATCATTTAAAATTTCATCAGTTAATTGTTGTTTGTCAGGTGTGATTACTATACTTGTACCATCAGCAAAAAGAACCAGCTTCATATCTTTGTGAATATAGAATAGCACCAAGAAGGTGGCGCAGTGGTAAGACACTGGACTTACATTTTGGAGAATGGTGGTTCAAATCCACCTCTGGCCATCCCGATTTAGGTTTTCTGTGATTTCCCTAAATCACTCCAGGCAAATGCCGGGATGGTTCCTTTCAAAGGGCATGGCCAATTTCCTCCCACATCCTTCCCCAAAAATCGGAGTGTAAGCTCTGTCTCTAATGACCATGCTGTTGACAGGACATTAACCGTAAGCTTCCTCCCTTCCTCCATAGAATGGCAAGTTATTACTATATATCAAGGACCCAGGACCAAACCCTGTGGGACCCCATTCTTGATAGCTCCCCAGTTTGAGAAATCGCCAGATTATTGCAGTTTACCTGATCACTTATTTCAACTTTCTGCAGTCTTCCAGTTAAGTATGAGTTACACTACACTGCCGCACTAATACTACTATGCTTAAGCTTATCCACAAGAATCCCACGATTTACACAATCAAAAGCCTTTGAGAAATAACAAAAGATCCAAATGGGTGAGGTTCAGGTATTCAGAGCATTTAATATATAACTACTGAAAGCGTATATAGCATTTTCTGCTGAAAACCAAACCAACATTTTGTTAGTGCCTTATTTTTACAAATATGTGAAGCTACTCTTGAATACATTCCCAAGGACTTTGGATGAAGCTTTCAGAAGTGAGAGTGGGCAGTAGTTTTTGACATTTTACATATCTCATTTGTTATGTAATGGTTTAATGATAGCATATTTTAGTCTGTGTGGTAAAATATCCTACTTCAGAGACCTATTACATATGTGACTGAGAATCCTACTTTTCTTTCAGAAACACATTCTTAGTACTTTGCTGGATATGCCACCAATTCCATATGAGCTTATACTTTTGAATGAGTGAATTATTTTCTTAATTTCAGAGAGAGATATTGGTGCAATTTCAATTGTATGAAATTGCACATATATGTACTCTCCTATTAATAGCTTTGCCTCTTCTATTGAACATTTAGATCCTATTTTCTCCATATTTAAAAACGGTTATTACAAATATTTTCGACTTCTTTTTGCTAGTAAACTTTTCATTAATAGTAATACAGTCTCCCTGTGTTCTTGGTTGCCCTGTTTCCCTTTGAATTATATTCCAAATGGTTTTAGTTTTATTATCAGATACACTAATCTCAGACATTATACACAGGCATCTGTCTTTTTCATACCTTTTTTTAAAAAAAAAAAAAAAAAATAATATTTGACTGTTTCTGGGTCATTACTCTTTCTTGCTGTTAGATACAGTTCACTTTTCTTATTACAAGATACTTTTATTCCTTTAGTTATACATGGTTTTTACATAGGTTCTTACAATTATATTGAACTATTTTCTTGGGGAAACAGTTTTCAAATACACTAACAAATGTATCATGCATCCCAATCTAACTGCTGCAAGCTTTCCCAGAACTTAGCAATTGTTGAACCATTAACTGAATGCACTACTTTGGATGTGTGTTTTAACTTGCTGTATGGGGCTATGTCATGTAGGCCTACTGTAACTAGCTATGCACTATGGTCAGAAAGACCGTTCTGAACAGGATAAGAATTTAAAAATTTTAAACTTATCTTGTCAATGTATCTGTCTTTTGTGACTTTACTCAGTTTCTCCTTTTAGGTTGTGTAGCTAAAATATTCTTCTCTACATATATTTGTTTCCGTTTTGTGTCCACTTTAGTATATAGGTAAGTTACTTTCCAAATTGATGGCATAGTTACAATTTATATGATGTAGAAATTTCAAAATCCTTGATTTCATTTTGTATTGAACTGAAAATATGCAGCTCACTTTTCTGTACAGTAAAATAATTCCAAATTAATGCACACCCTTGAAAGGAATGCCATTTAACTATGTAGTTGAGTGCAGAATTATTTTCATTATTTTTTTACCATATCTGCTAATACAAATATGGAAACAGCTAAAGGTTGACATAATTGTCCTGCCATAAATTTTTACATCCCCATCTGAAATTCATCACTTGTAGGATTCAAAACGTTCATTAAACCTTCTAAAATTCATAATGTATCTTCAATTGTGAAAGAGATGAGAGCTTTTTAACTGGATTTACACTGGTTGTTTGACAGTAGACTCTTCTTCTTTACTGCTTATCACATAGATTTCTGATGGCTTTTTGCATCTTCTGTATTGTAGTGTTCCATCATATGTATGATTCCTGTTCAGGATAAAAAATGTTGCTTTAAGTCACAACTTCTCATGTTGTTGCTATTTCATAATTCTTAGAAAACAAAACAAATTGTTAGACAACAAAACATTGTAACCAGTAGTGTGTTAAATTCAACTGTCTAAATGTGTAACACATTACAGTTTAACCAGCAGTGTACTTTGATTTTTGTTTGGGAACTGGAAATGTGTGCATTCTTTACACAAACTATAGGTGTTGCATTCTGTTGGTATTTTGAAGGCTTATTAACAACAGTAAATAAAACTGTAAAACTGGCTCTATTATTATGATTATTATAATTAATATTATTATTTCAGTTTCTATTAATCAGAAACAAAAGAACAAAGTGGATTACTAACTCGTGTACATATGAATTAATAAAATTATCTATCTGCAAGTTGAGAACCCTTTTTTTAGAAATAAAAGTATGGCTTCTCTACATAAAGCTTTGTTTTACACATTAAAGAGTATCTAACAGAGGGCAATTAATGTTTACTATAACTTCCACACTCAAATGACACAGATGAAATCACCCATGCTCAGCCTCCTCATCATGGTACCAGGTTTCCATTACTTTTGTTTCGTTTGCATATTGATTTTCAAAAAAGTTTTTAGCTCAAGTTATTTACATTTATTTCAAAGTGATTATGCCTGAAGCTTTTGTGAGCGTTGGTAATTTTAATGTAATCCCTCTTCTGACCAATTTCTTTTTCAGTATTTTAATTTAATTTTTTAAACAACTTGGCAAAAGAAATTGATTTGTGCTTCCAATGAAAAATTGATACTTGCTGCCCTATTTCAGTCTGTGTACTGTTTCAAAAGAATATACCTATGAACACTTGGGTTCATTTTTCACACAAATTAAAGGTTACAAAACTTCAGTTTATCCTTATTTAAAATTCTTTACTTAGTAATCTGTTGCCATCTTTTATATCAGTATAAGAAAATATTTATAAAAATTACATTTTAAAAATCAAGTTACAATTTCTGTACATTATAACAAAGTAAGAAAATAATTAAGCTTCTCACCTCTTCTAATGGAGGAAAGTGATAGACTACGTAGCTTAACTCCTGATGGTTCAGAAGGTAGGAGGAAGATATGTTCCTGTAGATCTCCGCAGTAATTACTGCATTTTTATTTATGCAGGGATACGGTAGAGTGGGTGGAATGAGGACAAAAAAACCAAAACAGATTAGATTATGGAGATAAGAACATAGTCATGAGAACTGATAATCTACCTGGGTAACATGAAAACAGAGTATAGTGCCTTTTGAAGAAAGACGTAAGTGAAGAATAAACATTTTAGGCTACAGATGCAGTCTAAGGGCACAAAGGAAAATTAGATATAAGTTTATGAGGAGATGATAGGCAAAATGAATATTTAAAAGGTGTAAATTTTAAGAGAACCATCAAGAAATGTCTTATAGCCAAGTGTCTGTATGGTCCAGAACACAATTAAGGAGTTGAGTAAATATAAAAACTTGTGTTGTGCTAGTAGTTTTTATAATTATTAACTTACGAATATGTGTTATTAATTAGGAATCTGTGCTGTAATCAAGTATTTGTGTTGTTAATTTGCACATGAAATAATTTATATGTACCTTCAGTATAAGTTGAAAAGTTAAGGTAATGCATGCTTTGATGTATGTTGCAAGTTGAAAAATGAATGAGAAAAAGAGAAGAAGGAGAATCACTAGTTGAAATTTGGAACTGAAATACAAATAATGTGTGGTTTGAGGGATTAAAAACAATTTTGGGTCCAACAACAGTAGTCAGATCAAAATCCTAGAAGTGATAATCATTGACTGAAATCACGCTCTTATATGCTTTCTTCCACAATTACAAAGACAATCTACCCCTCCAACATAAAATAATACAGCACTGTGATTTGTTTACTACTCCTTGTTTATTCAGTCATTATGGATAAAACATTATAATTAATTCCATTGAGGAGTTTTAGTAGAGAATTTTGTTGTTTATCACACAGTGTATCATGTGATTTGCCCAGTCTGGTAATGTGATGTTAAGTGACTGTCAGAAAATTTTGTCCCTCTAGAGAAACTGTATCATACATATGTAATATGAGACCATTTTACTAACATGAATATCTAAAACAGTTCTGTAGAGTTCAGGTTTCTAGGCCCTTAATTCTAAACTTCTTATTGCTAGACAAAAACAAAGAAATCAACTTTCTATGGCTTTCAGATTATTATATAGCCTCTTGGTAACTCATAAACCACCACTTCAAATTAAAGTGACTAACACGTGTTTCATTACCATGAAATTTCTGCTTTATTTCCACACCCTGATCACTGTAGTGGTACTTCATCAATTCTGGCCAAAAATATTACTGATATTCACATACAAAAAATAGCAAAAGGTATCAGAGCCAGAAGAGAAAAGTGTGGCTGTGAAAGCATTACCATATCTCATTTGGTCAAATATTGCTTTTCTGTGTTAATGAATATTTTACTTTTTAATAAAAATCAATTTTTTAAATGTTAGAAAAGATTTCGCTTATGGTGCTATATGATCAGTGGTTTCAGAAGTTCCTAGTTTTCTAAATATGTTGCTGTTGTGAAATGCACAAATGTCTCACAAAAACTGGAAGCAAGAATGTTATACTCATGTTTTTGAGATAAAATTTAAGCAACAGACATATTATTTTATCAAAATGTATGAGTTAAATTTAGTAGTTGTTATATGTGGTATAGATATTAGAAAACTCTCTTACTTTAATCTACAAAATTGTCAATTATTTATTGTAACTTAAAACAGAATGTATTCTAGAATAATAGTTCATTCTGAAAAAATTCAGTGACATGCACCATTATTTACATCTCTCTTATTTATGGTTTCCCAATTACTTTTTTATTTATGCTTCTAACATAAGGAGTCATCACAATTTATTTAAATATTTTACTACTTTCTCAAGTAAACAGTCCTTCCTAACAAGAAGATAAATAACAAAAAAGAGAGAATCTGGTAATGAGTTGTTGGAAAAAATATTTACTCAGATGACTTAAGAGAAATTATTCAGTTTTCTTAAATTATTACATTACATAATTATTATAATCAGTACTTATTTCAAATTGAGGTTGAAATGAAAATTTTACTTTTGATAAATAGATCAACAGAACTTGAGAGAATAAAGTGGTACAGAGAACAATGCCTTATTTGATTATTAACATGATATTATAGCCCTGAGTGAAATACAAATAATGGAAGGAATAAAGGTAATCACTCGCAATTTATTTTTATTGTTGGATATTCAACAGGCATGTGAATATCATTGCAAATGTTGATGAGCTTTTCAACAGTGTTGTGTTGTGCTTACTTCCTACTCAAAGCTTCCACTATAATGTGAGTTAATGCTTTTACTCCCAACATTATTTATTTTATTGGTAGTAGAATTACACAAAATGTTTCAGTGTTAAAACTCATGGACTAACAGATATATCATTATGGTTCATGACTGTTTTATAATATTTATTAGCAACATTTCCTTTAAATTTACAGTAGTGTATGACTGTAAAAGAACTTGGACAGCAATACAAATTAATTGTGTTACAATATGGAGATTTGAACTGTTAAATATTTTATCCTCAGTTACAGAAATATTTTCAGTGTTGAGCATATTATGTCCCAGTATATGACATGTACTATGAAAAATAAATTGTTTGTCCTCAAAGCTTGAGAAGTTCATAACTTTAAAATGGTATTTCATGTTTAAATAGTCTTATAAATGTCAGTGCCTTTGAGATACAGATGAACAGTAATTAATTACACTATATAAAATGAACTGAAGAATCATTGTACAAGAACATAATATGCATTATTGCTTAATGTATGTCATTATGATCCTATAATCATCTACAAATAATTCATGCTGTGTACATATAACTAATTGCATATTTTGTAATCCAGAATATGAACTACCATGGTACTGATAAAAAGGACACTAAATTGGTTTGTGTTATACAAAGAAATTAATTCTGTTTGATGGATTAACATTAGATTCAGTCAGGTGCAGAACCTTTTAATGATTATGGTGGTGGTGAAGAAGAAGATGATAATTATGAAAAACATGAGGTATTATGAAGTTTTTGTTTCTCCTTGCTCATGTTACATTCAAGTATCCTAATTAAATCTGTAAAGATAAAATATCATTACACAAATTCTGTCTCAGGGAAACTCTTTCATTATTTTTAGCACATATTGCATGTTAATTATTCTTGATTATTATCAAAAGCATTGCTAATCAATGATAAATAATGGATCATGCCTCACTTTGAGCAAGGTTGTATTATAACAATTTGTGTTTAGTGGTCACCTCTGAAGAATGAGATTAAATTTAAGAATACAAAGTTATGAAATTGGGCTAAGGTACAAACGGTCACTGTTCCAAAACGGTGTTAAAATTATGTTCTTTCAGATTTTGCTTCTTCCCAAAAAGATTCATTTCTCATAAATCCTACAACACTTTTTTTTTATTTTATATCAGGAATTCTAGCTTTAATTGACATAACAACTCAGCACATGTTTATTGAGTCATATTATTATGTTCAATTTTTTGAGAGTTACAAAATATTTGGTTTTTATTTCTCAGTGTGTAACCTTGCATAATATTTTATGATTTCACTGGTATGTTACTCTTACAATAGTTTGTTCTTCAATAATAATAAGAAGAACAAAAATGTATCTGCAGTAACATAGAGTCAATAGACAATAATAAGGAAAATGTAAGGTTGGAGCAATACATAAAACAAGGGAAAGGTAAACACTCACTAATTGCAGATCAATATATAGGGTACAGCAGTACAGCAACATGTAACAAAACAGTGTTCACAGTAGATTTTGAGTGGATGATCTCTTTCCAGCAGACGTAGATATAGTCACAACCAGACAGACACCTAAACATACCCTCCTGTGTGATTGTGTTTGGGAGTATGTCCACTTCTGCTGGAAAAAGAGCTAATGCTCGAAAGCTATGTGAATGCAGCTTTCAATTCCATTTCACTGTGCCGTATGCAGTGATCTCTTATGTTATGTGGAGTTAATAGATCTTCATATAACTAGGTCTTTATTCGTTTGCTGGATTAAAGCTAGTATATCTGTGTTTTATTATTTGGTATTTAATGATGATGTTTACTTATTCATGTCAATTCTTTAGATGATTTCATCTTTATGTCTTACTGCAGAGGTTGTTTACTCGTTTGTTTAATACACTGCAAATAATCATGTTTGATAATACCTTGTCAACATTTTCTGGGCTAATAATTGAAAATTACAATTTTATTGTAGATGCAAGTGATTATGAATGGTATTCATAATACAAAAATAGGTTATGTAAATTCGGCTTAATCATTGGTCGACTTAATATTTTTGTGAAAATATACATATCTTGCTCTTGTTACATGGCTAACATTTAAAAAATAGTTTTTGGCTTGGTGCTCTGAATTTAGTCTCTTGCCATAAATACGTGATTATTACTTTAAGCTTTTCTACCACAAAAATTGCTTACTCGAATATTTATTTTATTTGTGCCATTTAGAAGATTCATTGTCAGTGTATGCAGTACAACACATTTTATTTATTAAGTCATTATTGTTTTTGTTATAACTGAAATACCATTACATCTTTTCTAGTCTTCATTTTTGCACTTGATTCATACTTCCAATTAGCCTTACTTAGTTACTTACTTTAACCATTCAATTCCTGAAATAATCTACTGATGGATTTCCATTTTTAGTCATAGTCACATTGTACCCATTCTCTTTATACTACAGATAGCCTCATTTTACGTAATGTTGCTGTCTGAGATAAAACTTTCATTCAGTTTCACATATATTCTCCGTTTGTAGACTGTTACAACTACACAATCCTACAGAATTGTGTGAATCTTCTGCATTGTTTCTCATCATTGAATATGTCTCACTATTGTAAACTGAATCACTCTGAGAATTCAGTGTTAAAAGAAAGACTAGTTTTTTTATATACTTTATTTTACTCACACTTTTTTCTATGGGTGAGATGTATATATTATTCCATTTTTCTTTGGATTTCATTTCCAATTACACTTTAATTCACGATCTTGACTGCAATGTTTTCTGTTCCATAAACATATTTATGCTTCTGTATAAGCTATATTTTTCCTTCTTCTTGAACTATTCCTGATTTCTATATTAATCTATTAAAATGTTCCCATTAAACTTCTTGTTTACAAACCATTAGTTACATTAATTAATAGAAATTACCAGTATCTTATAATATACTGTATTTACTCATCAATATCATTGGTTTCATATTCTGGAAAGACAATTTTTCTATCAAAACACAAAATTTTTCTTGATGTCCAGCTCATGCCTATATATTAATTCAGCAGTACAATATGTTCCGTCGTCAAATGTAATATATGTGCATGGCATGACATTAATTAGTTTCTTTATCATATCCAGATCCTCATGGAAAGAAAGCAAAATGTATCAACATGCAGCTGCAAACTTTGTGAGAGTAGCAGAGTGAGCCATGTCATTATTCAGACTGTCCTGATTTAAGAAAATGTACATATTCAGACCAGACTGCAAAAATAACAAATATTTCTGAAATTGTAATATGTAGGTTAATAGCATCTATGACAAAATTTACAAAACTAATTGAGGGTGCAAAACTGTTTCACTGTATTAATTAACTTTGGTAGTTTACTGACTTTCATCACCATTGAATTTAACCACACAAATGCATCTATTTGATTTTCTGACTGAATTCCAGTTTTTCATTTAGTATTTCCTGTGGCAGAATATTTGCAATCATTATAGCCAAAGAAGAAGGACTAAAATCTTACATTCCCTCCTTTTCTTTTCCATCTTTTCTTCTCAATTTTTGTCATTTCTTCCCATCATTTGAAAGTCACAAAATATGAAACTATGTTTTCCCCCTAGTACCTAGTATTTAGATGTAGATCTTTAGTATCAAATAATGTTCAATATTCTACAAACTTATTTGGAACAACACAATCAACAATACACAAATATAAAATCAGTTGATTATTAACACATTACAAACATTAAATGATTATTAACTTCAGGTACCAGTAGTTAGAAGTTTCATCAAAGTATTTCATCAGCTTTCAACAAATTATTTGGATACTGTTATATAAGAGAATATCGGTGTATTAATTATGTATTATGTCCATTAAAAAGTAAATACCTACAAATACTTGTTTGTCAAACATGAAAAAACTGTCATATTGTCTCATAAAATCTTGAACATGACTGAAGTCAACAACTGTCAGTTTGTGGATATAATGAGGGAAATACTACCAACTAACTGACATGCAACTAGTTGACTGTATTTCTTTCATTACATATTCAGGCAACTTTTATGCTTAAAATTGACTTTGTTGTTAGTCTCCCTAAGATACATTAAGAAGGTTGCCATTCCTGTCACTTGCAATCACGAGTTATATATAAACAGTTTGATATCACACATCACATTTACTTTTGCCTAAAAGAATACAATGGCTGTTCAAGCATGGTGGTATTTAAACATAACAAATATGTTTTAAATGGCAATACAGAAATGTATCATATACAAGGCAACAGGGTAAATTAATTTTATTTTGTGTTGTATCTCAGTTGCATATTTATATTAGACAACACAATGTTAACTCTAAAAGTACATATACACCGCAGCAAATATTGAAAGAAGTTTACAGTGTTTAATAGCTAAGAAAAGCATGTTTCTGTAACACAAATTATTTATGGTAGTAAATAGAACAGCATATAAGGCTGGTGAAAGAAGTGTTCTGAAATGTACACATGCAACATCACTGCCATATGAAATTTTCATCCAGTATCCTAAAAGATGTAAAAAATAAAATAGTAAGCAGAAGAAAATTTGTTGAATTTCCATATTAACACTACTAATGGATCATTGCTTCATACTGTAACTTGGTGCATTACATGACTTTTACAACGTATAAGTTTCATTTTGCAAGTAACACTTCAATAACTGTAAGGAAAAAAATGAAATTTTTATGAGGTATCATAGACAAACCTTGTAGACATATATATATCACCAGTATAACATATCCATTTCAGCAGAGTGACCACTTACATTATAAATCTTTGCTTTCATATAGTTTTTATACAATTTGCACCTCAGAGTCTGTACAGCTTTTTCCTTTCTTTGACAATATCATGTTGATGCCAATGGAGTGGTTTTGATTTAAATAATGCACCAGTTACTGCATTATTGACAGTCATGTCTTCTCTCCCTTACATTTGTCTTTCTTTTCTTAGTTCGCAGGACAAAATAATTTAGAGTTTGCTTGAATAGAGGACAAGCAAATTAATTTTTAATTTGTAGTTTACTCACCTTCCACTTATCTTCAGACCTTCATGAGAATGTATATTCCACTCCAGCTCCCAAAGTAGGCTCTGTAATATGTGTTAAACTGAAGTGTGGCACCTGTAACACACTACAAATTTCACATTGGTAAAGTCATGTGTCCAACATAAATATTTCAGTATTAGATTACTACTAAGGTATTCTAGCGGCAGTATACTCCCACCTCTATGAGGCTACAAATGTATCATAAGTTACTTCCTTAAGACTTCTTCCAGTATTGTAGAATTGATATTTATAACAAGTGTTTCAGATAAAAAATTATTGGCAAAAATATATGGCATGCTACTTATAAATGGTGCTAAATGAACCAAGATCATTTGCCTGTAACATATGTTGTATATTTCCTGTTTTACAAGAGATGTAAAAATGCTGAACTGAATGAATGTGGATACCGTATGTATAAAATTATGTAATACTTAATTACCTCTCATGTAAGCATGACTGTGTGTGTATATCTGAGAGCATGCATACAGGCATGCATGTTGTATGATAGTTTGTAACTTATCATTTTATATCCTAAATTTTCAAAAAATCTTCAATCTTTGTTAATATTTCTTTGATTCTCACCAAATAATTAATATATTGTATTATATTTCATGGAAATTAATTTACTCATAACATTGAAACATTACATTTATTTTCTTAAATTAACTGTTGTTATTCAAATTTGTACTTATTTCTTCATGCTTCTAAAGAAATCTACCTGTTTTACAGAAGAAAAGACAAATTTGACTCATCTTTGACATATCTTCATTTTTTCAAATGATTTGTGCCACTAATGATTTGTCTGATTCAAACACCATTAGCAGTTAGCTTGTTGTGGCAATACAAATGCACAAATTAAATTGTGTAGCAAATACAATTAATTTAGTACAAATTTCTATTTTCTGGTACAAGTCTTGTGTGCTCTGCTTCTTTCCAATCAAAGCTTGTTTTATAGAGTACTAGTTACGAACTGTGAATATTATGTTGAAATAAACAGTACAAAATTGTATTTTGAGGTGTCAAGATTTTCTCTCATTTATCTAAAATTAAATATTAAACTAAAAGTTTTCAAAAATAGCTAAGAGGAGAATCTAGTGTAACTACTACACGAGTATAATCACACAGTACACTCCATTATGGATATCTGAAGAACACTAACAGAAAGTGAAATTATCTGAGATATTAAAATAGTAGTTTTGTGTGCACTCATTTTAATGGTACTGTTATCTGAGAATGCCATATAGTTAGTTTTCACAGCTACAATACTGCTTTTCTCTCTCTTTTAAAATTCACAGATTCTTCCCTTCATATTGTTTACTGAGAGAAAGAATATTATAGTTAAAACCTTTGGCTATTATTCTTTCTCTCTACAACAATTTTTTGCTATGGTGAAAATTCCTCATTGATTAGACTTAGGTATTACATGAAGACTAATAAGATATAGAGTATAAAATCTAAAATGTGCCGAACTGATAGACTATAATACAAAATCAAAATAAAAGGTGAAATGGAGGTAATAACGAATAATCAAACAAAATGCTTCACATCTATAAATCCTAACATCATAAAGGAATGATGGTGTTTTGTGGGAAAGTGCAAGAAAGATCATTAGACAAATATAAAATCCATTGGACACAAATCAAAATGGTATAAGTAAAAATTTAGTAAGCAAATAATAGACATTCTTGGACTTCTTGGCATGGCAATTCTGGATGAAGAAACTGACAGCTGTTATAGTGATCTGAAATAGCCCATGAACTGCTTCCGATTGGTTGGTAACTACCTTCTCTTGTCACAGAAAGTGTCAATGTCTGCAAAGGTGACACCACCACTCCTGTAGTATCATGGGTGCTGTACAGAATGTCGCTACTGCTTCTTTGTATGAAGCACTCATTTCCATGCACCGCTAAGGTTCTTCCCGCTATCATGATTAAAGTTGTTTTCATGCATTCTTATTTCCATAGCCTCATTAATTACAAAATCCCAGTTTGTGGATGCCTGGGACAAATCTTTTTGTTTCTTTGAAAAGAATTTCATTTATTTTATTTTGAGGCCTATGCTCAGTGGCAGCCAATTTCACCAGTTCTCAGTTTTTAAAATGGTATGGAAGAATTGGCCAATGTAGTTATTACCACACTCATAGAGTATATTGCAAATTTAAGCTGATTCTGAGGCTGAGACAGTCTTTAACAGAATGCAGCATCTCCTTTATTTTGCTAAGATGTCAGAAAATGGATTTTATCATGTTTTTCCAGGACTTTGTGTATTTTGCTAGATGAAGTACCACAGAAAGGAAGAAGCACAGTCGGTTGTCCATTACAAGAATATTCAACATTTTCACATTTCCTTTTCTTGGTAAACACTGTCGTTATATCACACAGTCCGCAGGCATCCTTCCAGAACACATGTGTCAGATGATTAATTTTGGAATCCTAGTGGTCCTTATCATAAACTGTTTTCGCTCTGTATATCAGTGTAGTCAAACTGCCTCTCTTCTGAGCTATATGATGGCAAATCTGTGCTCCAAGACACAAATTGGTACACAGAGTGGCTGAGATGCACATCTGATGTATGTGGTACTAAAATTCCCAAAAAAGGCAGGCAGGCTGCCTTCCTTCTCCATCTAGATA
The DNA here is from genome assembly GCA_026315105.1 of Locusta migratoria. Classification (NCBI taxonomy): domain Eukaryota; kingdom Metazoa; phylum Arthropoda; class Insecta; order Orthoptera; family Acrididae; genus Locusta; species Locusta migratoria. The sequence continues at coordinate 195,077,904 of CM048755.1, forward strand.
GTAACCTGGATGTTCATGTGTTCCACAAAGTGCCCGAGAATTTCCATGCCATGTGGCTACACCATGAAAATATAGTCAACATAAGTAAAGATAAAGATGACTGAGGGGGGCCGAGGTTATATTCAGAACTTACAGTACAAGATTTCTGAGAATGCTTTATATAATAGTGCCATTGCAAAAGACTTCATTCTCAGCTAACAGATGTTAAATCATGCCCAATAAATAATCTCAATAAACAAAGCTGTTGAGCTATAATGTGGCCAAAATCTTATGATTGATTAAAAAGAGTTTGAAATATAACTTAAAAATTAGGAATAACTGGAGTTTGCCCACTGAAAGAAGTAAATGAAATAATATGATCCAGAGCTAATCAAAGCAAAATTTCATAATAAAAAAAGAAGTATTAGAATAAGGAGAACAAGAAGGAGAAGCAGCTTGCTTGGACCAGATTGGGATATTATATATATATATATATATATATATATATATATATATATATATACACACACTTAGTCTTTTTCAGATACCTATGGAGTACTATATGAAGCAAAAGAAACCACCTGCAGTTGAAAACATCAGTAACTGACATAATCCCAATCTGGTCCAAGCAAGCTGCTTCTCCTTCTTGTTCTCCTTATTCTAATACTTCTTTAATGCTTCTAATGCTTTTTATGATATGCTAAACTTTAATTTTCCTTCCTCCCTTCCCTACAACACAAGAAAATGCATGTATATACTTCTGCCCTATAGACCAATTAAAATTACTTGATAGGTGATATTTGTCACATGGTGCTACAGTGCTGCCACATAGGCTGTAGGCTACTATTCAGTTATAGGCAATACAAACAGGGCAGGTGACTTCAGAAATGCTGTCAACATGTAATGTAGAGGAATATGAGTTATGTTGAGAATACACCAGTTGATTTTAAATGACCAATGATTGAGCTGCTGCAGATGATGCATTGTCTCCAAAAAAATGGCGCTAACTAAGATCATGATTGCTTTGTTTGTGGCATTTGATGCTAGCCTCTATGAGCAAACTCACGCCAGAAAACACCCAGTTTCAACCCTAAATGCTAACTGTAATTTCTTAAAATCATTGTTCCTTACACTAGCTAGTGGCTACTCGAGCTACCACATTACAAACCAATAACCAGTGCAACTTGGTTGCAGGTTATAGACAAGACAGGCCAATTCCAATTGAAAAAAGAATGCTAGGATAAGATTAGATTTAGAAATAAATTAAAAAATACTATCCACCTGGCGATTCAAACCTGCAAGGCAGGCAAAAATCTTAAAAATTGTGCTATGTCATAGACTGTTATATCTGTCCTTTATGACTCTACATACCCAGTCACAATGATGAAGTGTACCTTTCAAAAAGTTCAGCTTCATATAAGTTGTACAAATCCAGTATAATGTAAAACTATCTCTGTGATCATGACAACAATATATACGATGCTATAGTGCGGCTTGTGCGAAGGGACCCATATCTAGTAGTATTTGGTGTTTTGTATGAAACATTGGTGTTTAGTTAGCATTATTGTGTGCATATTGTTTTTGGTGCAGTTATCACATGTGATGAAATAAAGGGCCAGATGTATGAGCTGGGATAAAAACATACCAAGAAAGCAAACCAAACAGTTAAGTGGAAGAGATTTGAACAGTTCTGGCTGTTTGGCAATGGCAAGAATTTTGAACATGACATTGGACTCTTGAATTGGAGGAAAGCAGATCAGTGTCCAGTGAGAATCTCAGGTAGGCAGGTGCTAAAAATGTTGAAAAATCAAATGTTTCTCACAAAAGTAAAGTAAAAAATAATGTTATAGAAACGGATAATGTAATAGATATTCTATGCCTGTCTGAGCATTACTTTGTCACTGGTATGGAAAATGTGAATGTCAGTGGATATAAATTAGCTCCAAATGTAAGTAGAGATAATAAGGTAAGAGGAGGAGTTGCCATATATGTCAAAAGCTATCACAGAGTAAAAAATATAGAAACAAAAAAAGTTTTGTGAATAGCAATATATTGAAGCATGTGCCTGCCAGCTTAAACTCAATTATGATTATCTTATAATTGTAACAGTATATAGGTCCTCATTCAGGAAACTTCCAGTTATTTCTGGAAAACATAGATGCCTTGTTGTGCTCTCTATCAGATAGGGGGAAGCAAATTATTATTTGTGGTGATTTCACTGTTGATTCACTGAAAGAGTGTAAAGGAAGAAAGACCGGAAGTCTTACTTGGCTCATTCAATCTGACATCCATTATTGATTTTCCTACTCAGGTAGTAAAGGACAGCAGTACATTGATAGATAAGTTTTTTATAGACCAAGCTAAGTTTTGCAATGTATATGCTTGTCCTGTTGAGAATGGTCTTCCTGATCATGGTACACAGCTAGTAACAGTATATCACATAGCTCTGTTCAGTAATTGGAAACAGTCCTTCAGAGTTGTGCACTCGATTAATGACTTAATAACTAGAAATTTCAAAGAAAGTCTACAGCAGTTAGACTGGGATGAGGTTTATAAGGAACGTGATGTTAATTTAAAATACTGTATAACTTATTTCATGATACATTTTTAAGGGTACTTGAAAACTGTTTCCCCAAGAAATTAGTTGAATATAATTGTAATAACCCTTGCAAAAAACCATGGCTTACTAAAGGAATAAAAATGTCTTGTAACCAAAAAAGGAAACTATATCTATCCACGAGAAAGAGTAATAACCCAGAAACAATACAATATTATAAAAACTACTGTGCTACATTAAGAAAAGTAATTAAAAATCAAGAAGCATGTGCATCACGTCTGCGATTACTGCAGTTCCTCTGATAATAAAATTAAAACAATTTGGAATATTATTAAAAGGAAAACAGGGCAACCAAGATCAGAGGAAGAGGCTATTACCATCGAAACAAATGAAAACTTTAGTAACAAAAAGTCAGAAGTTGAAAACATTTTCATGGTTACTTTTTACATGTTGTAGAGAAAATAGGATCTAAATGTTCATTAGATGTAGCAAGGCAGTTAATGAAAAGGCCATGCAAACACAATTTGATACAATTTAAATTCCACCCAACTCTCCATCAGAAATTAGGAAAATAATAAACTCTCTCAAGAGTAAAAGGTCATATGGAATTGATGGCATTTCCAGCAGGGTATTAAAAGTGTGTTCCCAAGAGATGAGTAGGATTCTCAGTCATATATGTAATAGCTCTTTAAAGCAGGGTATTTTCCAGGATAGACTGAAATATGCTATCATTAAACCTTTGCATAAACAATGGGATACGTCTGATGTCAACAACTACCGCCCCATCTTACTTCTGACAGCTTTATCCAAAGTTTTTGAAAAAGTGATGTATTTTCGAGTTGCTTTACATATTAGTAAAAATAAAGTTCTAACAAAATGTAAGTTTGGTTTTCAAAAAATCTTTTCAACAGAAAATGCTATATATACCTTCACTGATGAAATATTAAATGCTTTGAATAACCGGACATCACCAGTTGGGATTTTTTGTGATCTCTCAAAGGCTTTTGATTGTGTAAATCATGGGATTCTTCTAGATCAGCTTAAGTATTGTGGTATGAGTGGGACAGTGCACAAATGGTTTAAATCCTACTTAACTGGAAGAGTGCAGAAAGTTGAAATAAGAAGTTCTCAATTTACATGATATAGAAGAAACAATTAATTCCTCTAACTGGGGAGTTATCAAAAATGGGGTCTCAAAAGGTTATTGTTATTAACAATATGACTTCACAGAAGTTTGGAAAGTAGGAGGCGTGGTACTGGCGGAAGTAAAGTTGTGAGGCGGCATTGTGACTCGTGTCAGGATAGCACAGTCGGTAGTGCGCTTGCCCGCAAAAGGCAAAGGTCCCAGGTTCGAGTCCCAGTTCTGGCACACAATTTTAATCTGCCAGGAAGTTTCATATCAGCGCACACTTTGCTGCAGAGTGAAAGTTTCATTCTGGAAACATCCCTTAGGCTGTGGCTAGGCCATGTCTCTACCATATCCTTTCTTCCAGGAGTGCTAGTCTTGCATGGTTTGCAGGAGAGCTTCTGTGAAGTTTGGAAAGTAGGAGGAGAGGTACTGGCAGAAGTAAAGTAGTGAGGCGGCATCGTGAGTCATGTTGGAATAGCACAGTCGGTAGCGCGCTTACCTGCGAAAGGCAAAGATCCCAGGTTCGAGTCCCGGTTCCGGCACACAATTTTAATCTGCCAGGAAGTTTCATATCAGCGTACACTCCGCTGCAGAGTGAAAGTTTCATTCTGGAAACATCCCTTAGGCTGTGGCTAAGCCATGTCTGCACCATATCCTTTCTTCCAGGAGTGCTAGTCTTGCATAGTTTGCAGGAGAGCTTCAGTGAAGTTTGAAAAGTAGGAGTCGAGGTACTGGCGGAAGTAAAGTAGTGAGGCGGCATCGTGAGTCGTGTTGGGATAGCACAGTCGGTAGTGCGCTTGCTCTCGAAAGGCGAAGGTCCCAGGTTCGAGTCTCGGTTCCGGCACACAATTTTAATCTGCCAGGAAGTTTCATATCAGCACACACTCTGCTGCAAAGTGATAGTTTCATTCTGAATTTTAATCATGCTATTGTGACTTCACAGTCTATTCTTATTTTTTACTTCCTAACAGCAATATTTTGCATAAGTTACAATGAGTCTGTATCATTTTTATATCATAAAACTGTTGCTTTAAATATAAAAAACATTTATAATTCAAATTGATAAATGTCATTTATCAATTTTTTTTTAAGTTTTGCCTTGACATAAACAAATCCAGAAAAAGGCAATGTATTTACATAGTAAGTTAGAGAGTAAACACATATATTGAATAAATTTCCTTCTGTTTTAAAGTTATTGCTAGCTGGCAGTATATTTTAAATCTTAACACCAATAATAATCACATACTTTTCAATGTCAGTTCATTTTGCTTACTGTTTTGGCTGTTGCACATGTGATAGAAATTGTCTGAAAATCTTCATGGTTGTCCCTGATAATTACAACACATTAGTATAATTCTAGTGATGGTATGGTTAGTAGTTTATCTTTCTGAGCATGAATGCACAGTGTGTCTGTGGTAAACTTTGCATTTTAATTCAGATAGTTCTCATTTGCAAGGAACAGCAAATAGCCAAGGTGTCTCGTGTGCAAACATATAAGATAACTCATAGAACAAAATGGGTGAATTGAGTTTATGTACATGTTCATTACAATTTAAGCTTTCTTAACATAAATTCCAAGCAGGTTTAGGGGTTCTACTTTTTCTAACAATTTGTCACTCACCCCAAAGTTTATAATTTTGTTTTGACTTACTTTCTAAAACTGCATGTAATTCATTTTATTTACAATTAGAGCCAACCTGTTAACAACGGCATTATCAGTAGTTATATTCAGGAATTATTTCAGTAGCTTTTGAGTTTATTGAGGACAGAAAAACAGACAGATGTGGTGGAAGGACTTTATTTGATAATATACAGTTGGAAAAAAGTTACTATGTACACCCTCTTAGAGTTTTCCCATTCACTCAAAATTTATTGTCAAAACAGTGCATATGGAGTACATGAAATCATTATATTTAAAGATCAATAACACAAGTGGTACTGATGTACCAGATGTTGATCCATGCTATACATGCACATTAGTAAATGGTGTGGCCTCCATGGCTAGCAATGCAGGTGCTGGTTCTGACATCCATTTGACCATACAGATAGTGAATACTGTCTTGGGATACATTATTCCAAGCCTTCTTGACCTTTTCACATAGCCCTGCAACAGTCGTGGGTTGATGAGTTGCCAATGTCAGTTATTGTGCCATCATATTCCATACATGCTTGATTGGGGACAAGTCCAGAGATCGTGTGGCCAGGGAAGTTGGTGCATGTCTCAAAGAGCACACTGAGTTTCACATGCAGTGTGTGGGCTAGCATTATCCTATTGGAATAACACATCTTCCTGTTCCAAACATACTGTTTGCCGGTCAGCATCTCCTCTACAAATATAGAGTTGTAACTTATTGTACCCCAGACCACAAGGGCTAGGGTGCAGCTATTGTCTCTTAGATGAAAGTGCTCTACATGACAGCACTCAGCACATCTACATTATAAACACAATCATTACTTGGGTGCAGTCTGAACCTTCTTTCATCACTCAAGTCCACAGCATGCCATTCCACCTGCCAAGTGATCCTCTGATGGCAACAGCTGAGCCGTGCTTTTCAGTGCTGTGGAAGATGGGCTAGAGGTGTGCGTGCTTGTAGTCCCACTGCTAGTAGCCAGGGGGGCAGCAGTATGTATTGACACTTCTAGGCTCACATACCCTCTTATCCATTCTGTGGTAGCTGTTAAATCTGCCACCGCTGCATCTGTGGTGCCCGTTCTTTTGAACAAGTCCAAAAGAACAGGCACCACAGATTTATCTGGAAAACTTGCTGGGAATGTGAGCATCATGCAGACAGTTCATAGAGATATATGTCATGTGTGAATGAACATCGTCCCATTGAAAAATGGCACCAGTGTGGTGTGTATTTGTGTGTATTCTATCAGGGCATACATCAAAGTCTTTAGCACCCAGAAGAAAACAGTGCAAGACGAGTGTAAAACATAATATATAAGATGAGTGATATAAAGGGCATTGCAAGAAGTTTCTTTCCATTACAGTTGCCAAAAAGGTGTATGTAGTAGAAGCTACAGAGCAGATAGGCATGGTTAGCGGATCACACAAAATAAAAAAGGGTGAGCCTACCATTCTGCAAGAAACTAAAATCTCCAGCCTAGAATCTTAGGCCAGAGTGCAGGTGAGTCACAAAACTGAAATTTTAGGCACACTTGCCTCATCATCAGCTAAAATGGAGGGCAGATCACCACTAAGATTAGCATCTGCCCTTGCAGCACGAGATGAACTGCACTTAGTTAAAATGTAACGTACTGTATGTTGCATGCCACAGGCATCACAAAAAAGGGGGATCCTCCTGGTGAAGCAAAAATTTGTGTATCAATGAGCAGTGACCAATTCAGAGCCGTATCAACATTACTTCATGCCATTTCAATGACTGGCAGGAGTTTTTCCACGGCCAGACAGTGGATTTCACTGACCCCAGCTTATTACCTGTCACTGTCAACCATGTTTCTTCCCACAACTCAAAGTACTTCTGCCAAGCAACAGAGACGACATCCTGCAGGGAAATAGCAGATTGTGTGACATGATGATCGCTGCAGGCTGCCTTTGCAGCCTGATGAGCATTTTCATTTCCCCAAATGCCAACATGACCAGGAACCCAGCAGAATGACAAGTGTTTCCCCCGGCACTGGAGGGAGTACAGTTGGTCCTGTATGAGCTGTGGAACCTTCTCTAATGGGTACAGGCTCTACAATGACTGCAGTGTGCTGAGGGAATTGGAACAGATAAGAAATTGAGTACTACAATTCCTTGAGTACTTACAAGATGACATGAAGCTCTGCTGTAAAAACTGAAAAGGCTATGGTGAGGCAAATCCCAGAAATATGGTCAGGGAACACTATGTAACAACCAAGGGAATCCCCATGCTTTGAACCATCAGTGTAAATCACTGTAAAGACATGGTGCCTATCTTAAATGTTAAAAAACCCAGATTGATATGTAAAATCAGGAGTGCAACGTTTCTTAAAATTCACCAATTCTAAAATAATTCTGGGCATCTGAAGGAGCCAAGGAGGAAATCTGCTCCAACCATGATGTAGTACAGTAGAAGCAGGTAAATCCATCTATGAAAGACAATCTGTCATGTGAATCTCAAAAGGTCTTGTTGCCTGCTGGAGTTTGAAACAGCCTCTCCACAGGAGGCCGCACTACCCTGTGGTTTGCTGGTTTGTATGGAGTTGACAGCATTTTGTATCCCTGGTGCCCCATGAGTAACTGTCTCCTGATGAATAGAGGCAGTTCAGCATCCTTGACACAGATTCTTAGAATGGGTCTTCTTTTAAATGCCCCAGTGGTCAGCCAAATCCCTTCATGGTGCACCATGTCCAGCATTTTCAAATAAGAAGGTTTCGCAGAACTGTACATGGTGTGTCCATAATCAAGGTGAGATTGAACAAAGGCTCGATAACACGGGGAAGACAGGTCCTATCTGCAGCCCACAATTTGTGGCTCAGACATTTTAAAATGCTCAATGCTTTGAGGCGCTATGTTTCTTCAAAATGTAGAACAGTGTCTCTCATCCTCAGTTTAGGTAAGTTTAAAATAGAATGGGTATGGTTAAAAAGAACACACAGACTAGTCAGTTAAAAATTTAAAACCACTCTTCTCTGCCCAGTCATCCAATCATCGAAGAGTGAGTTGCATCTGACAAGTTTTCATTGCAAGGGTGGAAGAAGAGGAAAAGATAGAGAAGTCATCAGAAAATAATGGACACTGGATCGATGTAGGTCTGTTATTTGTTATGGCAAACAAAGTCACACTTAAAATGCTACCCTGAGGAACACCGTTCTCTTGCTCTAAATGATCAGAGATGATGTCACCAACCACCAACTCAATACCTAAAGTAGTGTGGAGAAAGAAAAGACATTATAAAAAGGGGAAGGCAACCATAAAAAACCCCTTTCATGGAGCTGCCTGAGGATAAGATGCCTCCAAGTAGTATCGTAGGCTCGCTCAATGTCAAAAAAGATACCCAAAAGGTGCTGCTTGCTGCACAGGTAAGCCTGTTGTATAGCCGCTTCAAGGAAGGTCAGGTTATCACAGGTGGATCAATATTTCCTGAACCCACACAGAAAAGGCTAAGGAGCTGCCCACACAGCTATAGCATCACATATGAAGGCGCCCCAGTTTTCAGCCGTTCTGCGCATCTCCCTCCATTACTGCACTGGCAGCCAATAATATTCTTTCTCTAGGCATGTGACTAGCTGCAAGTTATGCAATGCTTCTCCCTCAGACAGAACTGTTGGTGCTCAGCCATAGCTCCTCCCCTCAACGCTTCTCCTATTGCTCTGCCTCTATGCACAGAATCGCCTTCATACATGATGCCAACTATAGTCGGGTCAATGCTACGATAACTACTCGGGCTCGTCCAGCCCTTCCCTGGTTGTAAAATAGGAACGAAAATCACTTCACGCCAAGAGTCAGGAAAATAAACAAATGCCCAAATGACATTAAAAAGTGAGAGAAGGATTTCTCTGTTCCATTCTATAAGGTTCCATAGCATATGATAATGTATTCTATCATGTCCGGGGCACGTATCACAAGCTGCAGACAACACAGAATCTAGCTCCCACAGTTGTATTCTTCTGCAGTGTTGGACCTGAAGTCCAAACTGCCCTTCTCAGCACCCATTCTGTGGTGTTGAAAGCAGGATCGTGCTGGGCAGTGGAAGTTATAGTGGCAAAATACTCTGCCATAGTCTGTGCAATGTCTCGTGGATTGGTGTGGAGAGTGCCATTCGCCATTGCAGTGGCTACTGGGCACAGTCCTCCTCTTCTAGATATCCTCCTTATGTTCTCCCATACTTTAGTGCTGGTTGTGGAATGATTGATGGAATTCAGGAAGTGCTGCCATGATCTCTTCTTACTCTCTCGTATAACTTGGTGACATTTTGCATTCACTAACCAAAAGGCTGCAAGATTGTCTACAGTGGGCTGGCACTTGAATTTTCTCAGAGCCACTTGTCTCACCCAAATTGCAGACCAGCATTCTTCACTCCACCAAGGGACAGGGTGCCTTTGTAACTGACCTGCGGACTGGGGAATGGATGCTTCAGCAGCACAATTGATCAGTCGTATAATATGATCAGCCCATTCCCAGATGCTATCACGTTGTTCAAATTCAGCAAGTTGGCTGAACAAAGTCCAGTCTGCCTGACAAAGCACCCATCTTGGTGGTATTCTGGAAAGTACCACTTGATCCAGCAGATGTATCCAGAGGGGGAAATCATCACTTCCATGTAGGTCGTCATCCACTTCCCACTGAGCAGATTGGTGGACAAGGGCTGGCAAGGATAGTGTTAGATCAATAGCAGAGAATGACCTCATTACAACACAGCAGTGTGTTTCTGGTCTATATTCAGCAGATGTGCACTGGATGACAAAAGAAGCCCCTTATTTGCTCTACCCCTGCAGCAAATAGTTGCAGAGCTCCAAGGCACATTGTGAGCATTAAAATCACCACACAAGATGAATGCTGGGGGAACTGAGTAAGATGATCATGGACAGCATCCTCATTGAGTGCCTCATGCGGGGGTAGGTAAAGTGAGCATATTGTCAATCAATGACGCAAATACACAGACACTGTGACTGCTTGCAGGCATGTGGTGAGTGAGACAGGTGAGGAGTGGTAGGTGGCATTGATGAAATAGCCACCCCACCTTTAGCTCTCACGGTAAGGTCATTCTTTCTGTACAGAAAATATCCATGTAACTCGGAGGTGTCTGATTCTTTGAAGCAAGTCTCTTGAAGAGACACACACATAGGTCTTTCCTAAGTCAACAATTGAAATTCCTCCACATGGATCCAAAATCCCTGCAAGTTCCAATGCAGTATGGGAGCCATCTTCACGGAGGCGGTATCTTGACTCTTTCCGTTTAGTTTGGGAGACTGAACTAGGTGGAGGTCCAGTCTTGGGGCATGATTTTTGCCAACTCCATCTGCTTTGAAGCGGAGTCAGGAGGGAGGTCAGGTATAATGACTATCTAATCAGATGGTTTATAGCCTGCTTTCGCCTTGCCTCTTTCCTGTTACCTTTTTCTGCTTTGTACTCTTTACAGTAGTGATAGCAGCAGTAGAAAGGTCAGTGCTGACCTTCTGAATAGCATCTGGCTTTGAAGGTGCCAGGGCCAATGGCCTCTTATGGGAAGGATGCCAAAAGCTTTGAAATGTTAAAACCAGTAGCTCTTTCAGATGTAAGTGGCAGGGCTTCGGGTGCTGTAACAACTGCAGCCTTACATGTGCACTCACAGGTACAGGTGTTGGTACCAACACTAGCAGCCTCATTCTGAGTGGAGACATCAACTTTGGGACAACAACAGCAGCAAAAGATGTGACAAAGGAATGAGGCTGCATGCCCTTAAAGATCTTTTTAGCTTCACCATAGGAAATTCGCTTGGTGGTTTTAGTTTACTGCACTTTTTTCTCCTCCAAATACACTCTGCAGTCCCTGCTGCAGACTGGGTGTTCCACAGAGCAGTTGACACACTTTGCAGGTGGCATACACTCAGCTCCCTCATGGGCAGCCCTTCCACATACACCACAACTGGTCTCTCATTTACAAGCTAGTGTGGTATGCCCAAACTGCTGACATTTAAAACATCGCATAGGGTTGGATAGTTAGGGCTGCACCTTTAACCTAAGGAATCCTGCTTTTACATACTCTGACAGTTTTGGACTATTATGGGTGAGGATGAAGGACTCTGATTTTACAAGCCCCCCATCCACCCTTTTCATGATGTCATGCATGTCCAGTATTCCCTCTGAAGCCCATTCTTCCTTAAGTTCTTCATTTGGAACGTCAATGAGATCATGACAAGAGACCATGCCTTTGCTGTAATTTAGGGTACTATGCATCTCTGTCTCTATTTCATACTCCCTAAAGCTCGTAGCATTTCTGAGGTTAGTCACTTGTTGGGAACTAGAAGTTTCAACCAACAGGTTACCATTTCTCAGTGGCTTCACTGACTTCAGAACTCCTACAATGCCCTGTAACCCCTTTTGGATGTAGAAGAGCAAAACATTTTCTAAATGTCCATCTTTTCTCTTAATGACTAAAGACACTTTCTGCACAGCAGAATGTTCTGTTACACTTCAACATACCCGTATTACCAAGTCCTGTGTCTGGAGGACTAGCTAAGCAAGCACTCTTTTTGAAGTGGATGTTAGTTCTCCCCAATGATACACCCATCCCACTGGGAGGTTTAAAGGACGACTTCAAATTATTCATCTCAGTCCCACAAGAGGCTAGGGAAATAAATGTCCACCTAGACAGAGTTTCTCATGCCTAGGTAAGCCTGAAACAACTGAGGTTTGGCAGTATTCCCAGAGGTTGTCTGTTAGTGATTGTTCTGCCTCAACAGCTATGCATCCCATCAGCATGCAACACATCTTGGGATTGAGGTTACAGTGTCAGAGGACTGGTGGCACCTACCAGCCCTCAGTTCAGGGACCCCAGATTTGCCAAGCCCATACTTAGCATATTAATGCTCAGAAAAAAATTCACCATGATAATGTTGCCCAAGAGATAACAGATGTATACACAAGCTATTTATGACATGGAGTTGTGGCAGCAGAATTCCCTCAGTCACTGCAAGCCCTAAACCGAAGTCATACTCATAGGTTTTCCACACCAGGAGGAACACTGCCGTTTGTGTATCTCTGCAATTTTGGAAGAATTGACCTCTCCCAAGGCATTGCCATATTTATTGGTGATGGTCATCTTAGGTGGTGCAAAACAACGATTCATTGCTGAATAAAATGTGAGGCCAATCATTGACCATCACTTCCTGATCATGGAACCACGCCAAAAGAAATAATTTCTGTTGTGACGTTAGCAACAGTCTACCCATGAGACACTAATTTTCTAGTCTGGTTGCTGATAGTCTCCGCCCAATGGGGTGGTATGACATATGATGTAGTGGGGAGTACTTTCTTTGTTCTAAGATAGCAAGGAAATCTGGAAAGGTTACAAAGTACTTGTTACACAATGCAAAGGTCCTCCCTTCTGGTTGACTGAAATCTTGATGACCTGCCTCCCCTCATGTTCCCACACAGTCCACCATTGGGCCACCATCACAACCAAATGCTGCACAAAATGTGGATAATGCATTATCATATCGGCTGCAGGCTCCTTTCAAACTGTCAGGTATTGACAACACTCTTTCACATGAGTATGAGACATCTCCATGTTCTTCACAGTTATCATTCAACATCTGACACTGTTCAAAGTCTATATTTACCTTTACAGAGCTAGAAACAATACTAAACACAAACAACACTAATGTATTCTGGCGGCTGTTCTACCTGTGACAGAGAATTGCAATCCTAATCATTTACCATTGCTATGGAGATATACCACATTACACTGACAAACAGTTGAGCCTTCTCCATACTTCACTTTTTTTGTCAGGCAATGTATTTGTTGATTTAGTAGTTCATTTTAATCTACGCTGTTTTGGAGAGTGTTGTGATGAGTGATATGTTTCAGTACTTTCATATCATGAACCTGACACTGTTATTTTAGTAATGACATCACTCTGGAGGTTTTCAATCTTTTTGTGGAGCACTACTTCATTTAGTAAGTGCAAAATTGTCATAGATATGATTGGCTAACTCCAGAGGCAGATTTTGCAGTTGAGGTGTCCTACATCATGGTATGGGGTTCTGTGAAAGTTGAAAAAAAAGAGCATACATTTCTTCAAGAGTCAACCAATATTTTACTTCCTCTTATGTACAATGCTCAAATCTGTTAAAGGATCATATGAGATGTCATACACAATAAAAATATGGTAATGTATATTATTCAGATATTGCTTACAATCATAAATTGTGCATGATACAGTACAATATTTTGCTGTATCAAATCTTTAATTGAGATTTTGATGGTGTTTATTTAGCCAAAGAAAGCAAATGCAGACAAATGTGTCTATTACTGAACTATCAGATTCATAAGACATGGTTGCAATATGTTGTTGTTGTGGTCTTCAATCCGGAGACTGGTTTGATGCAGCTCTCCACAATACCCTATCCTGAGCAAGCCTCTTCATCTCCACATAAGAACGACAACCTACATCTGTCTGAATCTGCTTACTGTATCTATCTCTTGGTCTTCCTCTGCAGTTTTTACCACACACACTTCCCTCCAACGCTAAATTCTTAATTCCTTGATGTCTAAGAATGTGCCCTACCAATCTATCCCTTATTTTAGTCAAGGTATGCCATAAATTTCTTTTCTCCCCAATTTTGTTCAGTACCTCCTCATTAGTTTCGCGATCCGTCCACCTAATCTTCAGCATTCTTCTGTAGCACCACATTTCAAAAGCCTCAATCCTCTTCCTGCCCACACTGTTTATCATCCATGTTTCACTCCCATACAAGGCAACACTCCATATAAATGCCTTCAGAAAGGACTTCCTTAGGTTTAAATCTATATTCGATGTTAACAAATTTCTCTTTTTCAAGAACGCTTTTCTACCCATTGCCATTCTGCATTTTATATCCTCTGTACTGCGACCATCATTTTTTATTTTACTGCCCAAGTGACAAAACTCATCTACCTCCTTTATTGCTTCGTTACCTAATCTAACTCCTTAAGCATCACCTGATCTTCTTAGACTGCACTCCATTACCCTAGTTTTGCTCTTATTAATGTTCATCTTATATGCACCTATCAGCACATTGTCCATTCCATTCAATTGCTCTTCCAGGTCCTTTGCTGTATCTGACAGTATTACTATGTCGTCGGCAAAACGCAATGTTTTTAATTCTTCCCCCTGAACTTTAATTCCTTCACCAAATTTCTCCTTCCTTTCCTTTATAGCTTGCTCAATGTACAAATTGAATAACATTGGAGAAATGCTACAACCCTGTCTCACTCCCTTTCCAACCACCGCATCCCTTTCATGCCCTTCAACTCTGAAAACCGCCGTCTGGTTTTTGTACAAATTGTAAATAACCTTACGCTCCCTATGTTTTACTCCTGCTTGCTTCAGAACTTGAAAGAGTTTATTCCAATCAACATTGTCAAAAGCCTTCTCCAAATCTACAAAAGCTAGAAATGTAGGTTTGCCTTTTCTTAACCTATCTTCTAGGATAAGCTGCAAAGTGAGTATTGCCTCCCAAGTTCCTACATTTCTCCTGAACCCAAACTGATCTTCCCCAAGGTCAGCTTCTACCAGCTTTTCCATCCTTCTGTAAATAATTCGTGGTAATCTTTTGCAACCATGACTTATTAAACTGACGGTTCTGTAGTTTTCACACCTGACTGCACCTGCTTTCTTTGTAATGGGGATTATAACATTTTTCTTAAAGTCTGAGGGTACTTCACCTGTCTCATACATCTTACACACCAGGTGAAACAATTTTGTCATGGCTGGTTCTCCCAGAGACTTCAATAGCTCTGAGGGAATATCATCTACTCTAGGGGCCTTGTTTCGACTTAGGTCTTTCAGTGCTCTGTCAAATTCATCTCTCAGTATAGTATCTCCTATTTCATCCTCATCTACTTCTTCTATACCAACACAAATTATTTACAGACGAATGGAAAATCTTGTGGAACCCAACCTTGGGGAAGATCAGTTTGGATTTAGGAGAAATGTAGCAACATGGAAGGTAATACATTACAACTTATCTTAGAAGATAGGCTAAAGAAAGGCAAACCTACGTTTTTAACATTCGTATATTTGGAGAAAGCTTTTGACAATGTTGACTGGAATACACTCAAATTCTGAAGGAGCAGGGATACAATATAGGGAGCAAAGAGTTATATTCAACCTATACAAAAACCAGACAGAAGTTATTAGGATCGAAGGGCAAGAAAGAGACGCAGAGGTTGGGAAGGGAGTAAGACAGGGTTGTAGCCTTTGCCCAATGTTGTTCAATCTGTACATTGAGCAAGCAGTGAAGGAATGCAAGGAGAAATTTGGAGAGTAAATTAAAGTTCAAGGAGAAGAAATAAAAACTTTGCAGTTTGCTGATGACACAGTAATTTTGTCAGACACTGCAAAGTATCTAGAAGAGCAATTAAATGGAATGGACAGTGTCTTGAAAGGAAGATATAAAATGAACATTATCAAGAGTAAAACAAGGGTAATGGAATGTAATGTCATAAAATCAGGTGATGCTGTAGGAATTAGATTAGGTAATGAGACAATATAAGTAGTAGATGAGTTTTGTTATTTGGGTAGCAAGATAACCTCTGATGGGTGAATAAAGAAGATATAAAATGCAGAATGGCTATGGGAAGAAAAGCATTTCTGAAGAAGTGAAACTTGTTAACATCCAATATTAATTTAAATGTTAGGAAGTCCTTTCTGAGAGCATTTGTCTGGAGTGTAGCATTGTATGGGAGTGAAACATGGACGATAAGGAGCTCAGACAAAAAGATAATAGAAGCTTATGAAATGTGGTGTTACAGACGAATGATGAAAATTAGATGGGTAGATCACGTAACTAATGAGGAGGTGCTTAATCGAATTGGGGAGAATTGGAGTTTCTGGCATATCCTGTCTAAGAGAAGGAGTAGATTGGTGGGACACATTCTGAGACATCAAGGAATTGTCAACTTCGCATTAGAAGGAAGTGTGTTGGGTAAAAATTGTAGAGGGACACCGAGGGACAAATACAGTACACAGATTCAAAAGGATGTAGGTTACTGAATATATTCTCACAGTGTAGCATGGAAGAGCTGCATCAAACCAGTCTGCGGAGAAGACCACAACAACATAGAGTGAGGTGCCATGGGACTGCCATAATAGTGAAAAATCATTCTCTTCGCCTTCTAATATGGTGTGTGATCATCTCAGACAGCCATTACAGTTGGACACCTGCGTGGCATGGACAGTATGAGGTTATCAATCAGCTCTTCAGGGATATTTGGCCATTCTTCCCTGAGTTAAATATCAATCTCTGCAACTGTTGTGGAAAGTGCTGGTCTGGCTGCAATGCATCTGCCAAGTGCACCATGCTCTATCAGGTTTAAGTCCAAATCAACAAGCTGGCCACTTCATCTGTTCAATACCCTCAACTTCAAGCATATTGTTTACCAGTACATCTCTGTTGGGATCAGCATTATTGGCCACCAGAATAAACCTATCTCCTATGGCACAAGATAAGGGCACAACAAAAGGTCAAAGGATCTTGTCTCTATACCTCTGAGCAATCAAAGCACCATTCTGAATGATATAGAGGTCCGTATGTCCACCAATACTGACTCCTGCCCACACCATTTAGCCATCACCACGATATGGTGATTTTCCTGCACACAAGCAGAATTGTTCTGAGTTCCACATTCTCTCTAAATGAGGAAATTACAAATGTCCAACTGAACAGATACCTTGACTCATCTGTGAACAGAACCCAGTGACTATTGTTACAACTTCAAAACTGATGTTCCTCCGCCCAGATTTTGCGGGATAAACGGTGTCGTGGTTTTAATGGGGGACACATCATAGGCCTCCGTGCATAGAGGCCACATTCCCGAAGGCTATTTCAGACTGTTTGTGTTGATATTGTGCATTCTGTAGCTACCTGGAGGGTGTGTTGCAGCTGAATTGTATTCATTCTCCTGTCTCTATGGGCTGTTAACCAGATATAATGGTCATCTCTTGCTGATGGATGACTTTGGCCTTGCCTTCTTTTAACAGTTTCTGTTATTTTAAATCATGTCCAGGTCCTGGAAATAACACTTTGGGACAGTCAAATAGCTGCAGCCACCTCCCTCAGTGTCTGTCCCACTTTCAACCTCCCTATGGCTCTCCATGCAATAGCTTTGGGTAAGTCACATTGTTGCTGCATTACACTAACTGCTCACTACACTATCTGAATCCAACTGTTTGTGTAATTCATTTTGTAGAGTAAACACAAGTCAATGCCAACTCCTCTGCAGCTACTTTCTGTTATTACCCCTATCTCAGTTGCTGTAATGTTCGTCTCCACTCTGTAGAACCAACAGAAAGACGTTGAACCATTTTAGTTCATTCTGCCGATGGCAATACTTCAGAATTTAGATATCTGAACAGACCCATTATTGTTTTGACCAGTGTATATCTTGCCAAAAGTCCATGGGAATAAAATTACAGACAGTAGAGTCCACACATAAGCATACCTGCAGCCTTTTTTGCTGCAAACTGTAAACAACTGGAAAATAAAAATGAGAAAGTGACAGTGGTACACAGTGTATGCTACACCATACACTATGACGTGGCTTGCAGTGTACATATTGATGTAATTCAATACATAAATATGCAGTTTGTGCCATGGGTCTTGGAGTCTGTGAAACAATTTTGATTACGACAGGCTCTTTGACATCAACTATAGCTGCTGACTTTTTTGTTTCAAACTTTTTGATCATTTATGTTTTCTTTAGCTGGTAATCTCAAATCTGATACATTAAATGCATTTATGAGGTATTATTTTATAGTATTTCCACAATGTTAGTCCTGTAAAATATATGGGAGAACTTCTATGAAATTTGGAATCTAGCCAATGAGTTACTGCTGGAAGAAATACTGAGAAAAGCAGTTCAGTGAGTCACTCAGTCAGAAGAACACTTGTCCACAAAAAACAAAGGGGTACTGAACCAACTTGAACTAGTTGTTTGATGTATCCCTTGTAATTCTTAATATATTCTATAAATTGTAGTTCAGTAGATGTTTAAATTTGAGAATACAGTCTGTTTATAGTCATTTAAGAATGTTTATTGACAGCTATTATTCAGGAACTGAATTTTGTGTTACCATGGGTCTAAGTTCTGATTTCATATTCACATACACCTTAAAATTTACCATGAAGATTAATGAAGAGAAAGCCATGAGAAATTGTAGGAGTGATACTTTCAGCCATTATCATTATGATATTTGTTTCACAATCCATGCAAATAAATACAATAGCTCCTATAGTAAATACAGTGTTAGTGTGTCTCACTGATTATATAATATTATACATATTCTTCCAAGTCCTTGCTGCAACTGAGACTTTATAATTCGTGATAGTTACATCACTACAAGCTCATTTTAACAGTTTTTTGCCTTTTTCAAGTGATTCTGCTGTTGTGACCTCGTTGCCATTTGTTGTATCTTACTCATCCCGATCTCGTTGTCAGGAAAACTACTGATGCAGGAATCGATGGTCAGCTAAAACATTTCTAGAGAGATTAGTATTACAAGATTTATTGACTGAAGATACAATGATACTCAACATATGTCTGTTTCTTCTCGCGTCCTCATCCATGCTGAGACCTAGTGACTGCTAAGTTCGTAGCCACGTTCTGACTTAGTACTGTCTGAGTTCTGACTAGTAATTGACGGGGCTGTCCAGACATATGTCGGCCTAGATATAGCTGCTTGTAGAGGGCGTGCATCTTCGGTTTCTCCCTACAGGATGCGCAGCGCCTGCTTGCGATTGGCTTTCGGTCGATCACTGCCTTCTACATGATCGTTCTTCTGCATCTGGCGTGTGTCAATGACTGTACGCCACAACATCTGCAATACTGTATATCTGTATCCTCTGCCAGTGGTCTGTAAATTGCATTGACAGTTATATTTCCCTTCTCTACATGCAACCACATATTTGCTGCATTGAAATGTAACTCCACAGTCAGATTCTGTTTCAAATCAAGTTATCAACCACAGAGGGGTGGGGTGTTAACCTAATCAGAGTTCCTTATTGCAGTTTACAGTGACATAACAAATGTCATGTGATAGAGATATGCTTACATGCAGATGGTGGTAGTATCATACATACAAGGTATAGAAGGTTGGTGTATTTACACAGATATTATTTGTAGACTGGTGATTCATGTGAAAATGTTTTTGACAAGACTATTATGAAGTCCAGTATCAAGAGTGTGCAGAGAATACCACATTTCAGGTATTACCTCTCACCATGCACAATGCAGAGGCCAACAACCTGCACTTCATGACCAAAGGGCTGCAACATTCGCATAGAATTGTCATCGCTAACATATAAGCAACACTGCATGACATAACCCCAGAAATGAATGTGGGATGTATGAGTATTATGTCCATTAGAACAGTGCAGTGCATTCAACATTAATGGGCTATGAGGGTAGATGAACAACTTGAGTGCCTGTGATAACAGCATGACACTGCCTGCAGTAACGATATTGAGTCAGACCTATATGATGAAAACTGTGGATTGGTTGGATGAGTCTCAATTTCAGTTGTTAAGAGATGATAGTAGGGTTTGAGTATGACACAGACCCCATGAAGCCATACTTCCAAGTTGTCAACAAAGACAGGGTGCGAGCTGATGGTATTTCCATAATGGTGTGGACTGTTTTTACATGAAATGGACAAGGTCCCTTAATCCAAATGATCCAATCTTTGACTGCAAATGGTTGTGTTCAGTCTGTTTGCAGCCATTTATAGATTTCATGTTCACAAACAACAATGGAATTTTTGTGTATGCCAATGCACCCTGTCACTGTAGCATGATTGTTCGGGTCTGGTTTGAAGAATATTGTCACGTAGTGGCAGCATGAGGAAGTAACTGTTTGATTAACAAAAACTGATTTAAACTTAGTGATAATTTATTTAACACTTGCCACATAAATGCAAGAGCACAGGATGAACTAACTCCAACTGGAGGTTTACACAGTATATATACACTAACAGTAATGTCTGGAACATTATTTCTCAATACATCTAGACTGTACATTAACACGAATAAATATGGTGCGTCATGAATGTGGGACACTTTGCTTCAGAAACCAACACTTCCGGCACCTCATTTGTAACATTGTTCCATCCTTAGAACAGTCATTATCCATGCGTACTGCAGACCCCATCAGACATATGTTGACATTTCCACTTTTCTTACCTTTTACCTTGTTGAGTCTTGCTGGAACATCCACGTTATCGCAAGACTCGGGGTATCTGTATAGCTTCATTTGCAGGTCATGGACAGTGTACCTAACCTTCCACCATCTTGTGTTGGGGTCACAATCTTCAGCTTCATAAATAACATGGGGTAGCTGTCCTTGACCTCACATGGGCCAAAGTAACATCTGAATAGCTTCTCAGACAGTCCAACATTCTGAACAGGAGGTCACTAGGCTGGAACAAATCAGGGCTACGGCTTGCATATCCTGAGCCTGTAGCATACAGGGTTGAGCCAGTTGCTGAGTCTCCTCAGTCTTGGCTACTAATTGGTCCATGTAATCATCATCCACATTATCAGCCTGAACTGGAAGGCAATATAATTTTTTTGTTGCTCAACGACCATGCAACAATAAGAATGGCATCAATCAGGTAGTCTCTTGTCTGGAGATGTCATAGGTGAATTTTATGAAAGGAGACACCACATCCCAGTTGCTCTGCTCGATGTTGACATACATGGACAGCATTCCAACTAAAGTCTTATAAAAAGAGCTCATTAGTTTGAGGATGGTAGGCAGTTGTCATGCAATATGTAATACTGTATCTACATCTACATTCATACTCCGCAATCCACCTCAGGGTGTGTGATGGACGGTACTTTCCATACCACTGTCACTCACTCCTACTCTAGTCGCTTACGGTTCATGCGAAAAATGAATGGCTGTATGTCTCCTTGTGGGCCCTAATCTTTCTAATTTCAACCTCGTGGTTACTTTGTGAGATATACATAGGAGGAAGCAATATATTGGTTGACTCTTCATGAAACGTTTGGTCTTGGAACTTTGACAAAAGCACGTACTATGATACAGAACACCTATCTGGCAGTGTCTGCCACTGGAGTTTCCTAGTCATCTCTGTAATGCTTCAACGGTAACTAAATGAGCCTGAAACTAAATGTGCTGCTCTCTGTTGGATCATCTTTATGTCTTGTATTAACCCTATCTAGTACAGATCCCACACTGATGAGCAATAATAATGTGCTGGTATCTGCATTACCCATGACTGACTTTATATGGTTGTTCCATTTCAGATCACCCTTTATGTCTACTCCTGGATATTTTATGGAAGTAACTGCATCCAGTGTTTGCCCCGCTATTGCATACTTATATAATAAAGGATCTTTCTTTGTATGTAAGCCGGCCGCATTGCAGCGTGCCAGTCACAGTCTGCATGCCCTCTGTGGCTCGGGGTTCGAATCCCCCCCTCGGGCATGGATGTTTGTGCCGTCTTTAGTATAGGCTAGTTCATAAGTAGTTTGTAAGTTTAAGGACCGATGACCCCGTAGTTAAGTTCCATAATCTGTACAATCATTTGAACATTTGTATGTAAATGCAGCACTTTACAATTGTTTATGTTGAGGCTCAATTGCCATTTCCTACACCATGCAGCAATACACCGCAGATCATTCTGCATTTCGCTACCCTTATCCAGTGTTGCAAGTACTTCATAAACTACAGCATCATCTGTGAAAAGTCGCTTTGAACTGACAATGTTATCTACAACGTCATTTATATTACCGCGAGACACCATGTAAACTGACTGCCGGCATGACGCAGGGGATAGCATCACAGACTGCAGTGCTGAAAGTCGCCAGTTCAATCCCGACCAACGGCAAAAATTTATTTCTTTGTAATTAACAATTACAGAATGTTCTATATCATTCTTATGTTCACTTGTAAATTCTATGTGTTTCTTATGTTAACTATTCTTCTAATTTTTGGTACATTCTGTCTATGTATAAATAGCAGAGCACTCTGCCCGAGAGGCAGTCAGTGCTGTGTGTATGTTAAGTTCGTAATAAACGTGCTTTCAGTATAAGTGCAGTGTTTAGTTGCCTTCGAAGTCACACCTGCTTCCATTTCAATGTGACATTGTTTGGTGGAGGCACCGGGTACACTGTGCAACAGCTGCATCACTGTAGCTCCGATTAGGCAACGTAAAAGCCGTCGCTTACACGGACACGAACCGGAATACGAGGGATACACCGAGTACATCCTTCCAAAAGTCTGTATCATCAGAAGAACCATGGACACAAAACAAGCGGTAAGCCAACTGCACATCCGACACCCGTCAGTATTCTCTGGAGACGCTGGACAGGACCCCAACAAATGGCTAAAAGGGTTCGACCGAGTCGCCAAGTACAACAGGTGGGATCATACGATGTGCTTGGCCAATGCTTATTTCTACCTGTATGGAACAGCCCAGCAATGGTTCGAAAACAACGAAGACAATTTGAATGACTGGGAGACGTTCCAGGAGGAACTTAAGAAGATGTTTGGAGACCTCCAGCGGCAAACCCACTCGGCAGAAGAACAACTAAAGAACGGGGCCCAACGACATGATGAGCCGACACAGTCGTACATATAGAATGTTTTGGCCCTGTGTAACATAGTGAATCCGAATATGACTGAGGCCGACAAAAATCACACACCTGATGAAGGGTATTGCAGATGATATGTATCGGTACCAAGCTCGTCACTACGACGGAAGAGTTCATTAAGTGGTGCCAGCGTATTGAAGAGACGTAACAAAGGAGGGCTGGGCGAAAGAAGTATGACAGCCTCCCGAATGTAGTCCCTATGGCCGTTGTGGAAGACCAGCATGACTTCGCTTCTCTCATATGACAAATTGTGAGAGAAGAATTACAACAATTTACGGCAGCTGGGACTATTAGACCGAGCGAGCATCAGATTATGGCCATGGATGTAAGCCCTGTAAGTGACGAGGAAGCTGACGCCACTGAGGAAGATGTATTTCAGACGTTAGCTCCTGTTTGCCCCACCAGACGCACCCGACGTGAAGAATTGCGTCGCCCTGCTATGACTTATGCTGCAGCTGCCAAACGGCAGCTTATGAACCGACCGAAGCGGCCACAACCAATTCCCCTGGCAACTATGACGCCGTGCAGAAAAACAGATGTATGGTGGACAGAAGACAACACACCACTTTGTTTCCACTGTGGGCGCCCTGGACATGTCGTACGCTACTGCAGATAGAGGTGAGTATTCGACGATTATTTTGCCGCAAGACGTCAGCCATCAGAGCAGTTCTATCCCAGGCAATCACCTACTGATGAGTTCAGTCGACCTATGGGAAGAAGCACATCGCCGTACCTTACACGAGGTCGCTCCCCAACACGCCGCAGCCGTTCACCGTCGCCGTACACATGTACCAGCCGCTCCCCTAGCCACCGTGCCCCGGAAAACTAAGTGAGGCGACCATCTACGGAGGTGAGGCCGCCGCAGATGAAAGTCCTCCATGGACAACAGTCGCCAAGATGTCGGGAAATCTATCGACGTCATAATCGACGGCCAACCTGTCCGGGCACTCCTTGATTCAGGAGCGTCTTTCTCTGTATTGTCGGATAATTACCGCCGCACACTAAAGAAGACAATGTTCTGTGATACAGGGGCAACTGTGCTGAAGGTCGCGAGTGGAAAGTACGTCCAGCCAGCAGGAACTTGTGTCGCAAGAATAACCATCAACAACAGGACCCAGCCGTTTGAATTTGTCGTGTTAACAAAATGTAGTCACAATGTCATCCTCGGATGGGACTTCCTTCAGGCATCCCAAGCTATCATTGACTGTGGAAGATCTGAGCTGCAAATTGAAGAAGTTGTTCCGACGGATACATGTAATACAGAATTTTCTGGGAAGTTATTTACCGTTGACAATGTGACAATCCCGCCGTTGACGATGAGAAGAGTTGCAGTCACAAATACAGATGAGCAATTAAACTGCGAAGTGCTTGTTGATAGTAAAAAGTTTATCAGGCTCACCAAAGAAATTTATATACCATCGGCTATCATAAGCATTACCGGAGGTCGAGGAGAGATTTGGATCACTAATTGTCACGAGCAGTCACAACTTATCCCCAAGGGAATGTGTATTGGGACAGCTGAACCAATCCAGGACGGTGAGCTCAACGTCATCAACGAAGGCCCATGCTCTGCTGTTAGTACAAACAACACGCTGGAGGAAATAAACGTGGAACTGGCAATAGGGTCCGGACTGACCAAGGAACAACGCCAACGGGTATTAGCTATACTACGTCAATTTTCGAGTGAATTCACACCTCAGCAGGGGAAAAGTCAGATGAAACGGCCCACGATAAGGCACCGCATAAATACTGGGGATTATCCACCAATTAGCCAGCGTTCGTATAGAGTGTCGCCAGCTGAAAGACGGATAATTCGGGAGGAAGTGGAGAAGATGTTGCAAGATGACATTATTCAACCCTCGGAGAGTCCTTGGTCGTCTCCGGTGGTCCTTGTAAAGAAGAAGGATGGCACGTGGCGATTCTGTGTCAATTATCGGCGGCTGAAGAAAATCACAAAGAATGATGTCTACCCACTGCCGCACATTGACGACACCTTAGACTGCTTGAAAGGAGCTACACACGCCTCACCTATGGACATGCAGACAGCTTACTGGCAAATCGAGGTTGACGAAGCTGACAGGGAGAAGACGGCTTTTATTACATGTGATGGCCTCTATAAATTCAAAGTAATGTCATTTGGATTATGTAATGCTCCGGCCACATTCGAACGCATGATGGACAACTTGCTTCGACACCTTAAGTGGACGACATGTCTTTGCTATTTAGATGACAATGTCGTTTTCTCGAAAACATTTGAAGAACATCTGAGTCGACTGTCAACTGTGTTGAAGTGTGTTCAGACTGCAGGTCTCCACCTCAATCAAAAGAAGTGCCTCTTCGTCGCCAAAGAGGTAAAAATCATGGGGCACCTAGTCAACGGAGATGGTGTCCGTCCTGATCCAGATAAAGTAAGGGCAGTCACAGAATTTCCAACTCCTTGGCACATTCGTGATGTGAGAAGTTTTCTCGGGCTGTGCTCATACTACCGACGTTTCATAAAAGGATTTTGTAACAAGGCACGTCCATTACAAGAACTTCTGCAGGGTGACGCCAAGTTTTACTGGGATGAAGAAAAAGAAAGAGCTTTCTGGGCACTTAAGGAGGCTCTAACTTCAGTAGCAGTTCTAACCTTATACGAGAATGCGGAAACCGAACTTCACACTGATGCCAGTAGGTATGGGAATGGTGCAGTGCTTGTGCACATCAGGAAGGTGCTGAAAAGGTGATAGCCTAAGCATCAAGAGTACTCTCAAAGTCCGAGATAATCTACTGTACAACTGAGAAAGAATGTCTCGCAGTTATCTGGGCTATCAACAAGTTCCGGCTGTATTTATTCAGCAAACCATTCACTGTCGTGACAGACCACCATTCTTTATGTTGGCTGACTAGCTTGAAGGATCCATCAGGTCGACTAGCAAGATGGGCACTATGACTCCAACAGTACAATGTCACAGTGGTATTCAAGAATGGGCGAAAACACTAAGATGCCGACTGCCTTTCGAGGAATCCATTAGTGGAACACAACAGAATGACAACTGCATACCATTCTCTGAGAAATGGTCTTACTGAAAGTTTTAACAGGACATTAGCCGATATGCTATGGATGTACGTCGATGTTGAGCAGAAGGATTGGGATAGAATTCTGCCAGTTGTGACTTTTGCTTACAATACCGCAAGACAAGACACCACAGGCTTCATGCCGTTTTTCCTGCTCCATGGCCGTGAAGCTGAGACGACAATGGGTATGCTGTTCCCGTTCCAGCCGGACGACACTCAGGATGACTATGTTAAACAGATCATCACCAGGGTCGAAGAAGCAAGACAGCTGGCTCGCATACGGACACTGGACGCCCAGGAGAAGGACCGTCAGCGGTATAACGACAAGCACCGACCTGTTGTGTACAGCCCAGGACATCTGGTGTGGATTTTTACCCCTGTTCGGAAGGTTTGACAGTCAGAAAAGATATTGAAGCGATACTTTGATCCGTATCGTATCATACGCCGCCTATCGGACGTCACATATGAAGTTGAGGATTATAAGCCGTCGTCGAAACGACAAAAACGAAGAGACATTGTTCACATCCTGTGCACGAAGCCTTACTACGATCCTGAAGAGCAGGTGGGCGACAATGGCTGCTTGTTCAAGGACTCTAAAGACAGTAATGTTACTGATGAATCCACGACAGGAACGTTTGTCGTCGATAATGGTGGAGAAGAGAAGGATTCGCTAGAACTGCCATACAGAGGACCCATGACAAGGTCAAGATCCAGGACATTGCAGCTGGCTCCACAGGGAACATAACAGTGGGTCGCTGTTTTTTCAGGAGAGGGAGCAATGCCGTGAGACACCATGTAAACCGACTGCAGGCGTGGCGCAGGGGATAGCGTCAGACTGCGGTGCTGAAAGTCGCTCAAATGTTCAAATGTTTGTATAGTCTATGGGACTTAACTACGGGGTCATCAGTCCCTAAACTTACAAACTACTTATTAACTACTTACGAACTAGGACGGCACAAATATCCATGCCCGAGGTGGGATTCGAACCCCGACCGTAGTGGCCGTGCAGACCGTGACTGGAGCGCCTTAGTCCCCTCGGCCACCGCGGCTGGCCTGAAAGTCGCCAGTTCAATCCCGACCACCAGCAAAAATTTCTTTGTAATTAACAATTACAGAATGTTCTATATCTTTCTTATGTTCACTTGTAAATTCTACATGTTTCTTACGTTAACTATTCTAATTTCTGGTACATTTTGTCTATGTATAAATAGCAGAGCACTCTGCCCGAGAGGCCGTCAGTGCTGCGTGTATGTTAAGTTCGTAATAAACGTGCTTCCAGTGTAAGTACTGTGTTTAGTTGCCTTCGAAGTCAACGACCTATATAAACAACATAGACTGGCTAAGGTGCTGCCATACTTGAAGCAAATTGAAAGCTCGGCCGCCATGTTTTACAAAGTCATGTAGGCGTAACCAGTCAATCATATCACTTTCACTTTGTGCAATGACTTATCAAACCATTCTCTACCTGGTTATTGTTATTTTTATACCCAAGCTAATATGGATAAAGGATAAATGATAGACATCAAGTGTGTGGTAGACAAATCGGAAAGTTTAATTACAAATCTCACATACACTGGATCGCCTAAACGTCTCATTTATACAAAAACCATGCCTTTTCACTGTCCTTTAAACAATATTAATTTCGTGTACATTTGCCTAATCTGCTTACCTCTTTCCTTCGCAGATTTGGCTTTATATAAATGATGCATTCTAGAACTGAATTAATGTTTTAATAACAGCTTTATTAGGCTGGAGCAGGACCGGCGCAAGGCACGCGCGAAACGTGCGGCCGCACGGGGCGGCACTTTCCGAGGGGCGGCAAATCTGCCGGCCCCCCAATTTTTATTTTTTTTTTATTTTTTTTTTTTTTTTTTATTTTTTTTTTAAAGAAAAGAACAAACTCAACATTCATGCCCAAGAGGGGATTCGATACCAAACCTCCGAGGGAGAGCTTCGGGAACTGTACCATGGCGCCTCGATTACCTGCCGGCCGCCCCTGCTGTACCAGGGGAGGAAGGAGGACTGATTTCTTCCTCGCCACTGTGGCAGCACCGCGGCTATTTGAGTGCCGTCGGCTTCAAGACAAATTCACAGTTTCTATGTAGTCTTGTCTTACCATTTTCAGCTTTACATGAAATTACACCTCTTAATGAGTAGAATATGACAGCATTTATTTTTTTCGAAATCGGTCGATAACTCTGCGAAGTACTGAAAAGAAAACTTTTCTTTGTCTTGGAAGCTGTTAGGTAGCGCACACACATCCATTTTACAGTATATACAGATTTACTTTCTATTCCGTTCTTGATTACGTAATTGTGAAGCAAAGAGTTATGAAAAATGAATAGGGCTTCATCCCACTTGCTTGCTGTTATGAGAATCTTCTCGTTATCGCTGTAGAATGTAGATGCTATTATAAATCGCCTCGTCTCTGCTGCGCGCTGCTTCTGAATTAGCGCGTTCGGAAGAATGTTATCAAAATTAACGAAATTGATCCTTAGTGAATCATGAACTTAGACCCTTTCAGCGGGCTGCATTTACCTGAAATGTTTCCTTCGCTGTTATAAGAGAAGTAAGAAAACGAAAATATCATTAGACGTGTAGAGAAAAACTAAGTTTCACAGGGTGCACAAAAGCCCAACTAGAGAGAAGGGTGTAAGTTTATTTTAATTTATTATTAGATAATTTGGTTTGCAGAAATTATTTTTTTTTTCAGGTACAGCCAATCACGAATACTGCTTATTGGGGTGATAACTTCAAGCTCTCACTCTTCGTAAATATTTGATTCAGGAAAACATAATTTTGCTACACAATCTATACATATTAGAAAATGTGTGTGTGTGTGTGTGTGTGTGTGTGTGTGTGTGTGTGTGTGTGTGTGTGTGTGTGTGTGTGTGTGTTTGGGGGGGGGGGGAGGGGGCGATGTCAGTCAAACTTGGTACACATGTTCCTCACTATCATAAAACATAGTTCAGGAGTTAAGACGACATAAGAAATAAAATTCCCTAAAAACTGCCACCCACATCATGCGATAATGTTCCATAACTGCTCGTAAACTAATGGACCGATTTTAACAGAATTTTGTGCACATTTTTGCCTTCAGGACAATTCCTATGAGGGTAAAAACTACCTACAATACATATTTATTTTATTATTTAATATGCCCCATTAGATAGTAGCTTATTACTTTTCCCCAACATTCGTCTGTGCGTGTATTTTTCTGCAACAAAAAACAGGTTGAAGTCAAACAGAACTAACTAGTAGTTAGAGTAGAATTTTAAATTTAAGTTTTTGTACGGTATTAAAAAGCCTCCTTATCGCTTTCCTTTAGTTTTTTCTTTAAGAAATTGGCTAATCAGGGACGAAGAAAGCCAAATGAACACTGACATCAACAGTTAGTTTCACTTAATCGTTCTTTACAGGCTGGATCGAAATATGCCCGACGGTAGAAAAACACTGGCAGTGAATATAGGAAAGACGGGCGCTGAAGGAAGATGACGATAAGAAGGAAAAGGATGTACTACAACGATATTTCAAGCCAAAGAGAGAACGACCTAGCAGCGGCGAGGGTGGAAAAATAGACCTTGAACTGGTGGAGCTAATGCAGCTACATCTTTATCTTCAGGACATGACCAGAAAGTTGACGAACACAGTACTGCGACAACCGCATAAATTAGCAATGCTGACGGTGGGTCATCCACAGCATGTTCAACAGACCTCGCTTGGACTCAAGAGCTGCTTTGCGACGATAGCTCCGAGATTGAAACATCAGGCAGAACTGAAATTAGGCGACCTGATTCGGAAAATACCGGAGGAATATCAGCCGAGGTACTCACCACCGGAGAAGTGACTGAAGGAGAGCCTAAACTGGGAGAGACAGTTGACTCAGATCTCGGAAGATGGCCGGAAATAATTACTGCATTCGAACAATGTTGGTCATGCGAGGTCCTCCCGAGCGCACTAAGGAAGCTGAAGAATGCCCTAAAAACGCGGACAACCGGTGTTTCAACCCTGTGCACTACAGCTATTCTTTGAAGAATTTACAAAAAGGAGATAGACATTGGTTGGTGTACTAAAAGAGCAAGGATGCTGTGTTCTGCTTTTGTTACAAACTTTTTTCGTCATCTACTGTAAAAATTGCAAAGAACGGTATAACCGGCTGGCGGCACCTTGCTTCGTATCTCGAAAGTCACGGGAAGTCTACCGATCATTTGAATTCACATAAAAACTGGATCGTGTTTTCTGAGGGGATGAAAAAGTCACGAACTGTCGACGCCCATAATCAAAGGCTTCTGAATACTGAAAGCTAACACTGGACAAATGCTCTTGGGCGCTTAATAGCAATAATTCATTTCCTGGGTCGTCAATGTCTGCTTTTGAGAGGAAGTACAGATACACTCTTTCAGCCTGACAACGGAAAATTCTTGAAACTCGTTGATTTATTTGGAAAGTTCGACACTGTGATGATGGAGCACCTGCACAGAACAAAGCAAAGTGAGAACAAGGGTCATAATTATCTTGGAAAGGAAACACAGAATGAAATAATTCATCTTATTGGATCATCTATAACCAACAACATTCTATTAATGATGAAATCTGCAAAGTATTACAGTATAATTCTGGACTGCACACCAGATATTTCAAAAGAAGAACAGATGACAGCTGTGGTACGTTTCGTCCATGAGGCAAGACTCGACAGGATATATGATGTCCGAATTCGGGAGCATTTCCTGGGATTTCTTCCAGTGCCCGATTCTTCAAGCTCCACTTTGACGCAGGTCGTACACAAGTTCATGGAAGATAAAAACATCCTATTGTGCAATATGAGAGGCCAAGGATACGACAACGGAGCAAACATGAAAGAAGTCTGGTCCCCAGAAAAGAATTTCAGATATTAACAAGACAGCATTTTATCTACCATGTAGCAGTCACTCATTGAATCATGTTGTCAACGATGTCGCTATGTCTTCTAAATATGCTGTTTCCATGTTTTCGACAGTGAAGAGTTTGTATGATTTCTTTTCGTCCTCCGTTCGACGTTGGGATGTCTTGAAGAAGTACCTGCCTAACCTGACGCTGAAGTCACTGAGCGATACTAGGTGGGAAAGTCGCATCGATGCACTTACTCCCCTGAGGTTTCAAACTGGAGGCGTTTATGATGCACTGGTTCAAATATCAGAAGAATTCGATGACATGACCGCTCACGAAGCAACGTCACTTGCGTATCAAATAAAAAATTACACCTTTCTCACTTCTCTGGTAATCTGGTACGACGTTCTGCTTCACATCAGTGTAGTCAGTAAGACCCTCCAGACTATTGACATAAATGTTTCTGAGGCCGTGGAAATGCTTGAAAAAAAAACGAAAGTATATTTTGAGACCTGCAGAGCAGAAGAAAAGTTTGTATCTTTCTTGACGGATTCCAAAGAATTGGCTACAGAATTAAAGTTAGAAGATCTAACGTTACCACGGATTAGTGTTTCCCGGCTACGAAGTAAGAAGCCAATACACTTTACTTATGAAGGAAGAGATCAGACAATAGATGACCAACAAACCGTTACAAGATTGAATTCTACTATTATCTTTTAGATATATTAACCACATCTTTGGATGAGAGATTCAATCAACTGAATCTCATTGTGATTATTTTGATTTTCTCTACGACATCGGCGAGCTGAAGAATGCTCCTCCTGACAGCCTGGACACAAAGTGAAGAAACCTCGCAGCGATTTTGCAAGATCATGAGTCAAGCGACATTGATGCACTAGATTTGAGGGAAGAACTAAAAGTGCTTTCAACATTGTTGAAACCAGGAATAGGTCCAAAAGAGACTCTGAAGTTTATAGGAAGACATAATTTTTGCCCTAATGTCAACGTTGCTCTGAGAAATCTCCTAACACTCCCAGTGACAGTTGCGAGTGGAGAGAGGAGTTTCTCAAAACTGAAATTGATAAAGACATACCTCCGATCAATGATGAGCCAAACTCATTTGAATGATCTAGCAACAATTTCGATTGAGCACGAGCTTGCAGAGGAGTTACATCACACAGATCGTGTAAAAGAGTTTTCACAAGCAAAAGCGAGGAAGGTTCGATTTGTCTAGTATGTTTTTAAATTTTTATATTATGTTCAGAGTTTTGGTTATTTACTGTGTTGCTTCTTATTTTGTTCAACATTAAATAGTTATTATAAATATTATTGTTCAAATCAAATTATCGTTAAATTGTAAATATATTTTGTTTTCCCTTAAATACATTATCTGTTCACAACCATTGAAAAAATGTTCATTTACGTTAACTGCAAGTTCATGGCACGCGGGATTAGCCGAGCGGTCTAAGGCGCTGCAGTCATGGACTGTGCGTTATCAGTCAGTCCAGTGCCAGCTGTCACCAGTGCCACATCGTTACAGCGCTAAGTATCTGAATTTAATTTTGTGTCAAATTTAATTTGCCAGTCTAGTTCATTTTCGGTAGTACTGTTTTAAGAGGTTTATTCCCGCGTACTTGCAGATTTCGTTTGTACTACTGTTTTAATAGTTTATTCTATCGTATTTGATAAATACCGTTTTGTTTAGTCTTCGTCTTTGACCGGTGTATTTCAAAACAAGTCAGAGACCGTTACTAAGCTCGTTATCAGTCAGTCCAGTGCCAGCTGCCACGAGTGCCGGACTCAGTTTTGTTGATTCGACAGTGTAGTTACCACTGACCACAGTTAAGCCAGCAGCCAGCCGCCTTCATTAGAATACTAGGCTCCTTTAAAGTTGTTAATTGCTGTTAATTGTATCGATAGGATGGATAGGATGTGTGCCTGCTGTGTGCGGACGCAGGAGGAGTTGGCCGCGGTTCGCGAACAGCTGAGCGTGCTGTTGGCTACGGTCAGCCGTCTTCAGGCTGCTGTCTCGGGGTGCAGCGATGGTGGGGAGTCTGGTGCGTCGAGTGGGACACCTCAGGTGTCTCACGCTACGCTCTCTGTCCCTGCTACCGAGGCACCTTCAGGTGTACCGGACGTCGTCGAGCCGCCTTCTCCGCAAGGGGAGTGGCGTGTTGTACGGCGTTCGCGTCGCTCGAGGCGGAAGGCCAATGTGGAGGCTGGACGTCCGTCCGCGCCCGTTCGTCCTGTGAGTGAAAGTGTGGCCACTCCTTCAGCAGGGTCCGAGCAGGTGCACGGGGGGAGGGGATTATTAGTTATTGGGAGCTCCAATGTCAGGCGAGTGATGGAGCCCCTTAGGCAGATAGCGTCCAGATCTGGAAGGAATTCCAACGTGCACTCGGTGTGTTTGCCGGGGGGCCTCATCCGAGATGTGGAGGCGGCCTTGCCGGCGGCTATCGAGGGTGCGGGGTGCAGTCGACTGCAAGTCGTAGCTCACGTCGGCACCAATGACGCTTGTCGCTTGGGTTCTGAGGACATCCTCAGGTCCTACGAGCGGCTGACGGAATTGGTGAACGCTGCTGCCTTCGCACGCGGGGTGCAAGCAGAGCAGTCGATTTGCAGCATTGTTCCCAGGGTTGATCGGGGTCCTTTGGTTTGGAGCCGAGTGGAGGGTCTGAACCAGAGGCTTCGCCGACTCTGTGACAGTCATGGCTGCAGATTTCTGGATCTGCGTTATCGGGTGGGGAATTGTAGGGTGCCCCTAGATAGATCAGGGGTGCACTACACTAAGGAAGCGGCTACTCGGGTAGCAGAGTACTTGTGGAGTGCACATGGGGGTTTTTTAGGCTAGGCGCTAACTCTGATGAGCACTCGCCTGTCAGCATTCAAACAGCGAATTCAGGCCACGTTCGGAACAAAAATTCGAACATAAAAATATTAGCCGCGAACTTACAGAGTATTAGAAACAAAGTTCCCGAATTTGCAGCGCTGCATGGAAGTTATTGCGCTCAGATAGTTTTAGGCACCGAAAGCTGGCTAAATGATGATGTGGCAAGTTCAGAAATATTTAGCGAAGCGTGGAATGTATATCGGAAAGATAGATCTGATACAACTGGAGGAGGAGTGTTCATCGCTGTGGACAAAGATATTGTTTCTACTGAGATCGAGGTTGAAAGTAACTGTGAAGTTATCTGGGCACGCATAACAGGTCTAAAAGAAGTAAAATTAATAGTTGGGTGTTTTTACCGGCCCCCCAGTGCTGCTGTAGCAGTTTTAGAATCATTCAAGGAAAGTCTACACCAGGTAGTGCAAAGGTATCCGGGCCATGTAATATTAGTCGGAGGTGACTTCAACCTTAAGAGTATAGATTGGGACCTCGCTAGTTACATTTCAGGCGGTACAGACAAGCAGTCCTGCGAGCTACTTTTGGACACATTCTCCGAAAACTGTCTTGAGCAGTTAAACCGGCAACCCACGCGCAATGGAAATATTCTAGACCTTATAGCCACAAACAGGCCTGACCTTATTAACGATGTCTGTGTAGAGACAGGAATTAGTGATCACGATATCGTCATAGCGTCGATGGTGACCAAAGTTCATAAACCAGTCAAGAAGGCTAGGAGCGTGTTTTTGTTGGGAAAAGCCGACAAGCAAATGTTACGATCGCACTTAGAAAATGAATGGGCATCGTTTAATTCTGGGACTATGGATGTAGAGGAATTGTGGACTAAATTTAAATGCATTGTTAATGAAGGGTTAGAGAAATATGTGCCAGTAAAGACGATTAAGGATGGAAAAGATCCACCGTGGTATAATAATAATGTTAGAAAGCTGCTGAGAAAGCAAAGGCTGTTGCACTCTCGATTCAAAAAAGAACACGCAAATGATGACAGGCAAAAGTTAGTAGAGATTCGTGCGTCTATAAAAAGATCGATGCGTGAAGCATACAATAATCATCACAGCCATACCTTAGCAAATGATCTTTCCGAGAACCCGAAAAAATTCTGGTCCTATGTAAAATCGATAAGCGGGTCAAAGCCCACTGTCCAGTCACTAGTTGATCATTCCGGGGCAGTAATAGAAGAAAGCAAACGGAAAGCTGAAGTTCTAAATTTAACCTTTAAGAAATCTTTCACGCAGGAGGACCGCACAAATATACCATCATTTGATCAACGTACTAATTCCGAAATGGGGGACATAGCAATAGGTATTTCCGGTGTAGAGAAGCAGCTGAGAGAGCTAAATACGAAAAAGTCTGCTGGTCCGGATGGTATACCAGTTCGGTTTTACAAAGACTATTCTGCGGCATTGGCCCCCTACTTAGCTTGCATTTATAGCGAATCTTTAATTCAGCGCAAAGTTCCTAGTGATTGGAAAAAAGCGCAGGTGACTCCCGTGTATAAGAAAGGAAAGAGAACTGACCCATACAATTACAGGCCAATATCGTTGACATCGGTTTCATGTAGAATTTTGGAGCATATTCTCAGTTCGAATATAGTAAATTTCCTTGAAACGGAAAAGCTTCTTTCCATGAATCAGCACGGGTTTAGGAAACATCGTTCATGTGAAACTCAGCTTGCCCTTTTCTCACATGACATCTTGCGAGCCATGGACGAAGGGCAACAGGCGGATTGTGTTTTTCTCGACTTCAAAAAGGCGTTCGACACGGTGCCACACTGCAGACTGCTAACGAAGATACGAGCTTATGGAATAGGTTCACAGATTTGTGACTGGCTGGAAGACTTCCTAAGTAATAGAACGCAGTACGTTGTTCTCGACGGCGAGTGTTCATCAGAGACGAGTGTATCGTCAGGCGTGCCCCAGGGGAGTGTGATAGGACCGCTATTATTTTCTATTTATATAAATGATCTGATGGACAGAGTAAGTTGTAATTTGCGGCTGTTTGCTGATGATGCTGTGGTGTATGGGAGGGTGTCGTCTGTAACTGACTGTAATAGCATACAGGTTGACTTAGACAAAATTTCTAGTTGGTGCGAAGAATGGCAGCTAGCTCTCAATGTAGAAAAATGTAAGGTGATGCGCATGAGTAGAAAAAACAGTCCTATAATGTTCGAATACAGCATCAGTAGTGAGCTTCTTGATGCGGTCGCGTCGTTCAAATATCTAGGCGTAACATTGCAGAGCGATATGAAATGGAACGAGCATGTAAGGACAGTTGTGAGTAAGGCAGACAGCCGACTTCGGTTTATTGGGAGAATTTTGGGAAGATGTACTTCACCTGTAAAGGAGATCGCGTATAAAACGCTTGTACGACCACGTCTTGAGTATTGCTCAAGTATTTGGGACCCGCAGCAGATCGGTTTGAAGGAAGACAGAGGCGGTTCAGAGGCGAGCAGCTAGATTTGTTACCGGTAGGTTCGACCAAAGCGCGAGTGTCACGGAAATGCTCCGGCAACTCAATTGGGGATCGCTGGAAGAAAGACGACGTTCTTTTCGTGAATTTCTGTTAAGTAAATTTAGAGGGCCGGAATTTGAAGCTGAGTGTAGTACGATCTTGCTGCCGCCTACTTACATTTCGCGTAAAGATCACAAAGACAAGATAAGAGAAATTAGGGCTCGTACGGAGGCATATAGGCATTCTTTTTTTCCTCGTTCAATTTGGGAGTGGAATAGGAAAGGAAATGCCTAGTAGTGGTACAGTGTACCCTCCGCCACGCACCTTACGGTGAATTGCGGAGTATGTATGTAGATGTAGATGTAGTCCTAGCGGAGGTTCGAGTCCTCCCTCGGGCATGGGTGTGTGTTTTTGTCCTTATGATAATTTAGGTTGAGTAGTGTGTAAGCCTAGGGACTGATGACCTTAGCAGTTAAGTCCCATAAGATTTCACACACATTTGAACATTTTTGTTAATTCACAAGGCATATTAAAAATTAGCTGGATTTCTTCAGCCAGGTTTGATTCCAATTTTGAGCTGGTGCTCAGCGACTGTCTTGTGCAAATCTGTAGAGAATGGCGCCAATCATTCGCATTTTTTGTTTTTATTTTCCAGATCTATATAGATTTCGGGCACAGTGTGGCTATTCTCAATGCTTTGAGTTATTTTTACATCTATACCGTCATGCTGAAAGTACCTGTCAACATGACGGTTTAGATGTACGCACATATTAAAAGATTTGAGACTGGCCTAGGAAAATCTGAAAAGAGAGAAAATGCGATTGATTGCTGAGATTTCCTACAGAGTTGTTTAAATAAAATTCCACAAAAGTTTTGTGAAAAAAAAAATAATAAAAATACAAATAAATAAAACGGGGAGGGGGGGGGGGGGCGGCAATTTAGCAACTCGCACGGGGCGGCACTTGGGCTTGCGCCGGCCCTGGGCTCGAGTAATGACATTCCTCCCAAAATTCCGAGGATATCAATAAGTGCTCGTAGTTGGTAAATAAAGTAGGTCTGTTTCCCAAATTTGCTAAATACATCTACATAAATTCGCATAAGAAAATTTTTCTTTCCTAATGACGTTTCATGATTCCTCAGAACCGTTTCTGCCACTTCGAAAATTTTTGCAAGATCTTTATAGGGATTGAACACACTGTCTTTTATACCTTTTAATCCGATTAATCCTGTTTTACTCTCATTTTTGGGAGCAAGGAGAACTTCCAAGCAATCTAAACTCTTACGTTTTTTACTCACTTGCCTAATGATGCTTCCAGAAATATTTTCAATTACTTTTTCGGAATATAATATCAGCATTTCGTATTCTGGCACATAGTCATGGTCAAACTGAACAGGCCTAGTGCTCTCTGGATGACTTAAGTCATGATTCTCAATAGGTAATAAAAGAGGTTCCATGTCTCCTGCTTGGCTACATGACATATCCTCTAATGAAGCTGATTAGCTATTAGCCATAAGTCTCTTTGTATCATATGTTGCTTACATGATTTCTCCTCAAAACGCGATGAACAGATGTAACTGTATGCAATAGGTTTCCACTTATGTCGCCTCGTATTTGCTAACTATCGGTTTGTAAGTTCTTCATTTTTCAAAGGAAAACTGAAAAATATAATTACATCTTACTTTAGTTACATTTAAACGCATAACAGCCCATAGGACTATTGTATGCAGAAATGTGGTAAGTACAAAAGACGAGTACACGAAATGTTAGAAACGAAAACATACAAATACTAACTGAAAATACGATATTCCAACAGTCTCATTACTGCGATTCGTACAGTTATATGCTGTGCATACACTCGGCATGATTTCAGCTAATAAATAACCTTTGAAGCTTACTACGATATATAAAACATGAAACCAAAACACGTAAATAGCGTCGGTCTAACTTTCGTATTCGGCGCACTAGACGTTGAAAAAAATGGCTGCCACAAGGAGCGCTGTTCACCCAGAGATAGCCACTCTATGCAGTTTATATAGCTCATTGTTCTAAGTCAAGCCTGCTTCCATTTCAATGCGACAATATATACTGTGAAAAGCAAAGGTCATATAACACTCCCCTGGGGCACGCCTGAGATCACTTTATTGTCTGAAGACTTCTCTCCATTGAGAATGACAAGCTGTGTTCTGTTAGCTGGAAATGCCTCAATCCAGTCACACAGTTGATCTGATATTCCATATTCTAGCACTTTATTCATGAGGCAGCAGTGCGGAATGGTATTGAATGCCCTTGCTGAAGTCAAGATAAACGGCGTCTATCTGGGACCCTGTGTCAAATGTTCACATGATCGTTGCTTTTGGACACCATGTTGATTCCTACAAAGGGGATTTACGGTTGTCATATATTGATTATTGCTGTTGCTAATGCTGAGAGGCTGTGTGAAGCTGAAGAGACGCACTTCATGCTGAGAAATAGAGACCATCGTAGATAATAGGCTAAAATGGACCCATATATCTTATAGGATGTAGGCAGTAAAGAAATCTTCTTGTAAACCACAGATGTCTTTAACCACCGACTCAAGGTAGAGGGTTTCCTTTCGGAGAATAACAAGGTAACTTCATACAACGACTAGACGCTGTGGTAAGATGTTACATTAGTACTTGGTTGCCAACAGGCACGTCTTAATGTACGTAGCAAAGTTGATACCAGTCCCTGGGAATAGCAACATCAGTGGTTTCACGAGGCTAGAGTGAGAGGGTAAAAGAGGAAAACTGCTAGTTAGCAGCTCCCCATTCTGGAGAGGCATAGCCAACAGACCTAAAACATTGTTTTTGCTGACCTACTGGGTAGCAACCGTGACGTCTGCCTTTCAGCTGAAGAATATTGCTGCCAAGTATGGAGTTTCTTAATGCAAAAACAAGTCACATCCCCACCCAGGAAATTGAAGTGGGGACAGGGCTGAAACATGGTTCGCTAGAGGACTCAAATTAGATTGGTTTAACATATCAGTGGCCAATAGGAAACTGTTAGGTCCCAGAATGTGGAGAAAGACAGTGTGCTCACACTGGCCTTTAAAACCCCTGGTTTTTCGATGGAGCGGGAAGTTCTCTGTCAGACAAGTTGGGCGCCGGATCTGTGTCATTCGCCACCAGCCTCGGGTAAGCTCCACGACAGTGTTTCTCGCAGGGAGTGTGTCTTTGTGAAATGCTGCTAGGAAGGGTAGCTGTATCACGCCCAGGGAACCTAAACACTGACTTCTGTTGTGGTAACTGAAGCATCATTTCGCTTTTCAAATTGATTAGCCTCAGTGCAGTAGTTATAGTAGTTGGAATGCAATAAACATAGTTCCATTTATCTATGAGTTCCCTAAATATCCAGAACAAGCATCCTCTTGAGTCCCGAAATCCGCATCTCTCGTAGACGCCTTTTACCTGTCTTTGTGTGCCACGCGGGAGTAGCTGAACACTCTGGAGCACCACGTTGCGGATCGCGTGACCTCCCACGTCACAGATTCGAATCCTCCCTCGGGCATGGATATTTGTGTTGTCTTTAGTGTAAGGTAGTTCATAAGTAGTTTGTAAGTTTAGGAACTGGTGACCCCGCAGTTAAGTCCCATTAGCTTTACAAACATTGTCTCATTGTCTTTCTGCAGTCACTCCATTCTACTCGGGGCTAGTAGAGTGACCGACAACCCCTTTTCCTCTTTCCTCTGATAGGATACGACATAGGAACAATTTCTAGAGGGCTTCGTTATTACTCAGCCCGACGTCATGAATAGACAGACGGCTTGGAGATTTTATTAGAAGCAGCTTTCGCACTCCTGTGAGAACAGACGGAGCGAGAAGAGAGAAGATTATGGTAGATGCAGGGAGGGAAACCCGTCTTCAAGACTCTACAGCAACGCAGGTGTCATTGGACAACCGTCTTCATGACAACGTGGGGGGTCATTGGACTTCACGGCTACGCAGGGGTCCAGAACGTCGATCGGGAGATTGCGCGGTCGTTGTATGGCGCGTCCCAGACGTTGGCGACTCAGCCGAAATAGCAGCCTTCGGTGGCGCAGTATGCAGCAGCTGATAGCAACTCGACGCCGTCGACAACAAAGCAGCACGCAGCATCTAGCACAGTGGCTCGCCTCTGTTCAGCTCATCAACAAGGAAGTAAGTCATGCCCACTACTAACCATGCAGTTGCTGATAGCAAGGTCGCCTCTAACATTACTATCGGTGATGCACTCCAGTAGATATCCCAAGCATTTGATGGTACAAAGTCTGCACTAAATGAGTTCATTAATAATGTTGACATTGCGTCTAAATTAGTGTGCGAGATAGATCATTCAGTATTATTGAAGTTTGTACACACACGTATTCATGGTCATCCACAAAGTAAAATCCTTGTGCGTGAATTATCTTCGACCTGGGAAGAAGTGAAAAATATTTTATTAGAAATTTTCGCTTGCAAACGTACCTTGGATTTCTAAGCTTGTAAGATGTTTTCCAGTAGGCAATCGAAAGGAGAATCGATTGCAGACTGGGCAAGCAAGGTAGATTCGCTTTAACATCAATTTCGTGGGGCAGTACAGAGTGCTATGCCTGAATCAGAACTAGCAGGATCATTGTCACTAGTAGGAAAATTAAGAAGAGCAGTATTCAATCAGGATATAGTTACATTGAAATGGAAGCAGTCTTGACTTCGAAGGCAGCGTTGTCAACTGAACACAGCACTTATACTGAAAGCAGGTTTATTGCGAACTGAAACATATACGCAGCACTGACTGCCTCTCGGGCAGAGTGCTCTGCTATTTATACACAGATAGAATGTACCAGAAATTAGAATAATAGTTAACATAAGAAACATGTAAAAATTATAAGTGAACATTAGAAACATGAAGAACATTCTGGAAATGATAAATACAAAGAAATTAATTTTTTCCAGTGGACAAGATTGAATCGACGACCTTCAGCACCACAATCGGTAACGGTATACATTGTGCCATGCCGGCAGTCAGATAACTTGTAGTCTTGCGGCATTGCTCCTTCTCCTCAAAAACAGCGACCCACTGTTAGGTTCCCTTTGGAGCCAGCTACAATGTCCTGGATCTTGATCTTGTCACAAGTCCTCTGTATGGCAGTTCTGGAGAATCCTTCCTTTTTTGCACGATTATCGACGACAGACGTTCCTGTCATGGTTTCATCAGTATCATTACCGTCCTTAGATCCTTGAACAAGAAGCCATTTTCGCCTATCTGCTCTTCAGAATCGTAGTAAGGCTTCATGTTGACGACATGAACAATGTTTCTTCATTTTTGTCATTTCGATGTCGGCTCATAATCCTTGACTTCATATGTGACGTGTGACAGGCGGCGGATGACACGATACGGACCAAAGTGTCACTTCAATAACTTTTCTGATAGTCGAACTTTCCGTACAGGGGTAAAACTCCATACCAGATCTCATGGGCTGTACACAACAGGTCGGTGCTTGTCGTCGGTCCTTCTCCTGGGCGTGCAGTGTCCGTATGCGAGCCAGCTGTCTTGCTTCTTCGACCCTGGTGATGAGCTGTTACACATAGTCATCCCGAGTGTCGTCCGGCTGGAACGGGAACAGTGTATCCATTGTAATCTCAGCTGCACGGCCATGGAGCAGGAAAACGGCGT
This sequence comes from Locusta migratoria, assembly GCA_026315105.1. Taxonomy (NCBI): domain Eukaryota; kingdom Metazoa; phylum Arthropoda; class Insecta; order Orthoptera; family Acrididae; genus Locusta; species Locusta migratoria. The sequence goes on from CM048755.1 coordinate 195,119,791, forward strand.
CTTGTTTGCGGTATTATAAGCAAATGTCACGACTGGCAGTATTGTATCCCAATCCTTCTGCTCAACATTGACGTACATCGACAGCATATCTACTAACGTTCTGTAAGACCATTTTTCTCAGGATAGTATGCAAGAACGTGACATTACCTATGATACTGGTTTTCACTGGAATATTTTTGCAAGATCAGATATCATCAAGCGTGGTGCTCCATGCTTCAAAATAATATCTTCTACAAGGAATTTTACGATCTCTGGAGCTTCTGCAGTAGGCACAGGTTTGGTGACAGCGTAGCGTGCGAAGTAGTCAGCGCAGACTATTATCCATTGGTTACCGGTTGTCGACTTTTGGAACCTCCCTAAAAGGTCGATTTCAATCTGGTAGACTGGAGCTGTTACAGGTGGAATTGGTACGAGATCCCCTGGAGGTAATTGCGGCACATGCTTCCGTCGCTGGCACTCTTTTCAGTGACTAACATAGTGCTTGACAGATCGGTAGAGACCTTTCCAGTAATACCTGCATCTGATTCTGTCTAGGGTCTTCACGAATCCCAGATGACTGGATATTGGAGCATCGTGGAAATACTTGCGAAAAGCTGGCTGGAGATGAGCTGGAACGACCAGTAGCCATTTGGTGCCCAGTGGATCGTAGTTGCTCTTATACAAGGTCCCGTTTATAAGTTGGAACTCTCCATTGGTCGGTTCTCCTTTTTCCAAGGCCTCTATGGGTTTTAGTAGTACTGGATCTTCCCTCTGTTCAGCTGTAACGTCTCCTAATTCAGTGAGGGCTGAAATTGCATTCCTTGAAAGACAGTCGGCATTTTTTTGTTTTTTTTTTTTTTGCACCCATTCTTGAATGCCACTGTGACGTCATACTCTTGATGTCTTAGTGCCCATCTTGCTAGTCGACCTGATGGATCCTTCAAGCTAGTCAGCCAACACAAAGAATGGTGGTCTGTCATGACGGTGAATGGTTTGCCGAATAAATACGGCCGGAACTTGTTGACAGCCCAGATAGCTGCGAGACATTCTTTCTCAGTTGTAGAGTAGCCTATTTCGGACTTTGAGAGTACTCTTGATGCATAGGCTATCACCTTTTCAGCACCTTCCTGAATGTGCACAAGCACTGCACCAATCCCATACCTCCTAGCGTCAGTGTGAAGTTCAGTTTCCACATTATCGTATAAGGTTAGAACTGGTACGGAAGTTAGAGCCTTCTTAAGTGCCCGGAAAGCTGTTTCTTTTGTCTCATCCCAGTAAAACTTGGCGTGTCCCTGCAGAAATTGTTGAAATGGACGTGCCTTGTTACAAAATACTTATACTGCTTGAAAGGAGCTACATACTTCTCAACTATGGACATGCAGACAGATTACTGGCAAATCGAGGTTGACGAAGTTGACGATATCTATGATGAGAGTTTACAGACAATTGTGCGTGCAAGGGGAGAAAACATTACCCTAACTCAGGCTGTTGAAGTGGCTTTGACAAAAGAGTTAGCGATTATATCTACCAAAGAAAAAGGTTTTAATGACAAGAATCATCAGGGCAAATAGGGAAAGGTTACCCTGAAGTGATTCATGTGTGGGTATCTAGGACATACGGCTAAAGATTGCAGAAGTCAGGTCAAGTGCAAAACCTGTGGGAAATCGGGGCATTTAACATGAGACTGCCGACTTGAGAAAAGAATTCGCAAAGTCGAAACTGCCCAAGCGTCTCTAGAGACAGTTGGATGTGAAAGTTGCAATTTAGTGGGTTATATAGGTCCTTGCAAGAAGGCGAAGCCAGTTGTGTGTGTCGTGTGTCATAGGCCAGGGCACATGACAAGATTGTGTCGAGACAGACCCAAGAGAGTGTCCCGAAAACACGAGGTCATCTGTGAAAAATACAAAGCAGAAAAACTATGGAAAAGCATAAGATTGCAGTCGCCTTATGCTGAGCTGGGAAAGGCATTTAAAGTCGATGGTGAAAGTAAACATGATTTTGTGGAATTGAAATGTCCACAAAGTACAGATAGTCCAATAAAGTTGCTTTTAGAGAATGGCACCCGGATTAGCTTGTTTAATATGAAGTATCTGCGAAGCCAGGTCAGATATAGACCTAAAGAAGGTATAAAACTGGAGGGATTGCAAGTCCAATCATTCATAAATGGGACAGCAATTACTAAGCATGGCATAGTGATCTATTACGCCAGAGGAACTCTAAGACTTGGGGATACGTTAATACTTAACACTGTTGTGTACGAAGATAGAGGCGGAAGGTGCCAAGACAGATTTCGAACCTGCAGAGTGTAACTGCAGTAGAACACACAGCTCGTGGAGACGCGAAAGTAAGCCGACACAAGGGCGAAGTACACAAGCTTCCAGTAGGCAGCGATGCCACAGCCGGGAAAAAGAAGCTGCGGCGCCAAATACAGGCCACGTGGCTACCCTAGAGGTCGGTCCTCGTGAGGAGAGGATTTTGAGGATAAAGGTCGTAGATACTAACCTAACTGAAACAAGAGTTACAGGAAGGCGTGTACCTACTGGAGGAGCTGGTGCAAGTACAAATAAGCTCCTGTTTAATTAGTGTGTTAAACACTCAGGAAGAGACAGTTTAGATTGAGATGGCTCTAATTAAATTGGAAGCAGTTCCGAATTACAGTGCAGTATGTAAGACAGACATGGTCAATAAGGAAAATAAATCAAGAGTTAGTTTACCGGTATTGAAGGGGAACTTACGGTTGGATCATTTAAATGCCATCGAGAAGCAGTACATAATAGAGATATGTTCTGCGAATAATGATATATTTCATTTACCTGGGGACACGATGACATATACAGATACTATCCAGCACCAAATAAAATTGATACCTGAAGCAGAGGGGCGAGTAATTTTCTCTCGTCCGTATCGAATTCCGGAAGGACAGAGAAGCATTACAAAAGGAGATAAATCAGATTTTGGAGGCCAATATAATCATGCTTTCAACTAGTGCTTGGAATTTTCCGTTAATCATGCTGCGATAAAAGATCGATGCATCGAGGAAAAAGCAAGGGAGGGTAGTAGCCGATTCCCGGAAACTAAACGATATTATGATTAACAGTTTTCCCCCTCCCACGTATCGATGAGATTCTGGATGGACTAGGTAAAGCTAAATATTTTTCAACCCTCGATTTGGCTAAAGGATATTATCAGGTACTATTAGATGAAAATGACCGAGAAATTACGGCATTTAGTACACCCTACGACCATTACAAGTAAGTAGTAGGGTAATAGGGGTTTCGGTCCACTCAGATTCGCCCGTATTTTGTTTGTCATCGACGCCAGGTACTACCCTCCAACCTCGGCCAATTGCCTGACCGCTGATGCCCCATTACTCTATTGATGACATCATCCAAGTACCGTTATCACCCACCCTTCCATCCCCACCAGACTGACGCCTCACACCCACTGCCCCCATTTAGTTTAATTAAACTTGCATATCAATTTAATGGTAACAACCTATGTTTTTATCAGTAATGAAGGCAACTGCCTCCACAAGTTAGAACTTGGTGAGCACAGGCCCAACCGCTGCTACCACCCGCACCTCCAACCCACTGACAGCCCTAAAGATTGTCACCCCCATGTGACCCAGTCAGGGACTCGAACTCACGTCCCTAGAATTTTTTTTTTTTTTTTTTTTACAATCGTTAGTACTGATAGATGTACACCACCATTGGAAAAAAAGTCAATTATTGTGTACTTCGAACAGTACAATTACCTGGAATACCATCGAACATGTCCACCTCCACAAGTGGACACTTGTGTGAGTGCCGCCACCATATCTGCCCCGAGGCCATCCACCACTACTCCCTATTACTTTCTACATATCAATTTAATTTATGCATTAACAATTAGAACATTTGATATTCAATTTGCATATCAATTTAACAGCAGCTTAAGGGCAGCTACCACCACTCGCCCCCGCCCTTACCCCCAACGCCACCCGCACATCCATTCCACCGTCAGTCCTAAAGATTGTCGCCCCCACAAGACTCGAACCTGCACCCCTAAAATTAAAAATTCCAAAAGTTACTACTTATCGACATTAAGCCTGTATTACACCAACAAAGGATCTAATTATTCATACTCCGAACAGTACAATTACTGGGAATAACATGAGAGTTTCGTAAACAAATTGATCCTGCAGGCCGTCAACCACCACTCCCAATTATTAATTGCGACATTCAGTGTTTTAATTCGGTGCAATGCTACAGGTGGGTGTTGTAAAATCATTTAGGTCTAATCTTTCGTCGGTTTGCCTGGGCAAAATAATTGCATTGACTCTAGATGTGTAACACACCTACCTTAACAATTTCTCTCAATAGACACCACGGAAAATAAAAACGTTTAACAGTAACATAGTGTGATCACAAACAAACAGATGTCTGCAGACAGGTGGAGAAAGTGCATGAATGACCGTATAGCAGTGTACATGCGACCGAAATAGATGTGGTGTGTGGTCTGCAGTACGCGCTCACAGGGACAGCACCAGCCAACTATTGCCGACCGCGGCCGTGCCCGCCAGCCGGCACCGAATGCGGCCGCTCCAGGCTGCAGGAGACGCGCGCGTCTCTAACTGAACTCAGCGTGACGAGGTATTAATTGTCACATAACATAACATATTTATCATACGCAATGGCAGTATCTGTTTATTAAAAAGACTAAGTACTACATTTTCTTAATACGGTAGATACTTATTCGCCCCCCCTCCCCCATAGCAGGACCACTGCTCGCGAGTCAGAAGGTAACAGTAATGATCACCACAATGCACACAATTCTTTTAGAAATGTACCAAGTCTTTACAGCGTATCACTGTCAGGTAAGTTTTCGGTCTTTCTGTAATCCACTTAATATCCAGTTCTGCGCCTTCCGATAATTCTGAGAAGTTTAATTCTACCTCCTACGTATACCCATCTAAGGAGTCTCTCTGTCCTGTTACAATGCAAATGATTCTTTACGACATGTCAAATACCGATAATCGAGCGCCCCAGAAGAAATTTAAACCGTATTTTACAATGGACAGTTGCAATAAAAAAAAAATGAGTGAAATAATTTACCGATTTCCGACCATCTACACGACAACGTTTTCCCCCCCGAAAGCTGTGACCTAACAATATACCTCTTCGAAATGACACCCAATAATACAGCAATCATGGACCTGAGGTAGTACTTTATCCACCCGATAGCTAGGAAGCAACAGAGTTACAACAGGCCGGCCGTGGTGGCCGAGGAGACTGAGGCGCTTCAGTCACGGTCTGCACGGTCACTACGGTCGGGGGTTCGAATCCCCCCTCGGGTATGGATATTTGTGCCGTCTTTAGTATAAGGTAGTTCATAAGTAGTTTGTAAGTTTAGGGACTGATGGCCCCGTAGTTAAGTCCCATAAGCTTAACAAACATTTAGTTACAACAGATTTCCAGTTCTGTAGAACAAGTTCGACCATCCCTTTACCCACAAAAATTCCTACTCCAAGTTCTTTTCTTGTGATCTCTTTTTTGATTTCACTAAACCGAACTCGGCTTTATTTTTTTAAAGTAGATGTCTACCGCAAACGAAGATGCTAACCTACACACTGCAACACCAGGAAAGTTATAGCCAATAAACCTCGCATATTTCGAAATCCTATGTGAAAGTACAGGCGATAATAGATGATCCATCCTAATAATAATAGTAGACACAGCGAAATTTAGTAGATACTCTAGAGTCCTAAACGTTCATCAATGAGCCCGTCTGCACTATCATTCTCTCTCAAGGAATAGTATTACACAAACAAAAGCGTTTAAAGGCGAGAGTAGTGTGCCTTAGACCCCACAAACGACAGCACACAGTGCAGGAAAACGCGACATCAATCACAATATTTCTACGCATTGCCATACAAATGCAAACTCTCTCTTAAGACTGCAAACATCCCAGAGTTCGCTTGATTTTCGGACACACCAGGCAATTTTCGGTGTTCTTATTAACCCCGCAAAACACAGAACAAGAACTGCTCTCTAAGGAATGGATGCGAGTGAAACACAGTACAGGGCCGCACTTTGTAAATATTAGCTATCCCCATTTCCGATCTAGTCCGTAAGTGTATATTGCAACCTCCAGTCTGATAACGCCAAACGAAGAGATAAAAGTATCCCTCAAAAGTCTGTTATAAAATCGATAAGGTGACTAATGGTAATTTTATCAACACCAGAACTCGTGATTCGCCAAATAAATTATTCTTTGGCAATCGATTCCAGCTCCCCTATACAGAGCCTCCTCCCAAGTAAAAGTCACTGATGGATACTAAGTACTTGCACATACCCAGTTTGTTAAAAAAAAATCCAAGCGAAATCGTGTGGGATGCCGAAATCTAGGTGATGTAAGATGGAGATGAGAGCTCCTAATTTAACATCAGCTAGCCTCACTGTATAAGTTACAGTCAAATGATTTCCTAGAGATATTCCCTAATGTATCCTTGGGGAGTTTCGCTCCAGTATTCCGAGTACTCTCACAATGCCGCCGCCAGGTAGGAGAAATGGTAACTCCGCATTGTCTACATGACTAACTCGTCGAATTTACTACGCACGTGAAAGTTAAAAGATCATAAACAATTTACTATCGCACACCACTCGTAAATTAAACACCACTAACACACGATCAAACAGGCAATACTTCGTAACGTACAAGCTGCAGAGTTTTAAGAACGTAATCCTAAGTCTACTTCTTTAGAGCTCTATCGCAACACAACATCATCCACAACTGGAAACAGACTCTGTAGCACATATTTAGAACACTTTTTACTTAAGTTCTATTCCATCTAAACTACAGCACTCTTTGTAAGCGCCAACCATTTCCAACACAGTGAGAGAACTACACTTGCAGTCAACACTAACCCACAACAAAAGAATCTAGCCATTCCAGATCGTTTTTACAAAAGTTCTAACTCAACTAGCATGTTATAATCTCCGAATATGAGCGTAAGAAACTCTAAACACAACCCAGGCAGGAAGATTCTTACAGTCATCACTAACCCAGCACAGTCGGACATAACCATCTCCAAGTTCCCCACATACACTCTGCATAAGCAAGTTACCACAGACGGCCATATAACAACGATCGGTAACAGGCAAGATAGACAACATAGACTGCTTCAATAAACGCAATTTAATAAAGTTTTTAACTCTCTCCAAACACAACACAACAACTATTCTCTAAGGCATTTGTTAGCCAAGACCATATGGATGGGAATGACACACTTTACATTGACGCACTTTGTAAATACAGTCCATACCCACATTCCTCCAACCTGGTAATGCTACGTTCTCGGACGGGCGAAAAAGTAAAAGTCTCTCGCAGTCGCCTGTTTGGACGCTTTATAAAATCGATAATGTGGTTACCAATAACTTTGCTGAAACCAGGGCTCTTGATTTGACAAATTTATTATATATTTTTGCTCCGCAGTTCGTCGCCAACCAACCGATTCCAACTCTCTTGTTGTGATCCACAAGTACATTGACGTTCCATGCCTAGTCTCCGTCCATCCGGATGTCTTACGTGGATACGAGCTCCACTTTGTTAAACAAATCCCTTCGTAATCATATGTGTTGTCCAAATCTGGGAGATAGAAGACATCTACATGAAGCTGTTGTAGTATAGATGGAAGCTACACCATTAAAACATAACGATCAAAACATTTCCTTCTTTAACATTACCTCTCCACACACGCACTCCATTGGCTACAATTAGCCCACTTTAAGTTACCAAACTATGGGAGTTTTCCATTTTACTACACCGCTATAACTTAAAAGATCAGCACATCTCCTTTGTATTACGTATCCACACACACACACACACACACACACACACACACACACACACACACACACACAACTGACTTCACTAGCTCACTTTAAGGTACGGTACAAAGTATAGGAGTTTTATAAAACCAGTTGATTCTCGACCAAAGAATAATAACTTACTGGCAACACATTGGCTGGACTACACACACAGTCAACACTAACCTACAACAAACAGATATAACCACTCCATTTCGTTTCTACAATTGTTATGATCCAAATAGCATGCAGCAATCTCTGTATACTACTGTAACAACCTCCAAACGCAACCCAGACAGGACTATTCTTACAGTCACCACTAAGCCATTACAAACGGGTTCCTGATGTGTGTCATCATACCGAACGATTTTTGTATTCACGGTACACAACTTATCTTTGGGGAAGTGTTTGCACCATTCCTTATATGTCTTACAAGTGGCATGTGCACCTGTATCGAGCTCAAAAGGAATTTTTTCTCCCTCCACAACTAGGTCTACAACCCAGGCATCATTATCCACTTGTTTAATGACACCAATTTTATACACTGGAACTTGCTTTTCCGCAGTTGAGCACACACTAACACTGCGAGCTTTCTTATACAGCCAATCAGAACCGTGATGGAGCAAAGTACGAAGCCTGATAACCACTGAATATCGAAAGTAAACTGAGCGCAGTCAACACAAGACTGAGGAGCGAGCTGTGGCTCCGGGCCCTATATAGTGCGGCTCTCTGCGCAGATGACCGGCGCGGTAGGCGCGCCACGGCGTGCAGCGCTCTAGTGGCGATGGCAGCGCTAGTAGGTCATGCGCGCCGCCTAACGGCTGCTGTCACAGTCCATGTGGTCTGGCGGGCTCTCAAACTTATCGTGCCGGGATAGCAGAGAGGGTTTATTGAAATTTTATATTTATGTAAGAAGAAAGGAAGATTTAATATCTGATGGATCATGCTCAGCAGCTTTTATTATTATTATTATTATTATTATTTGGCACACAGTTCTGTGATATTTTTCGTTGCCAGCCATGGTAGCTGAGGGGACTGAGGCGCTCCAGTCACGGTCTGCACGGCCACTACGGTCGGGGGTTCGAATCCCCCCTCGGGCATGGATATTTGTGCCATCCTTAGTCTTAGCTAGTTCATAAGTAGTTTTTAAGCTTCGGAACTGATGACCCCGTAAGCCCCATAAGTCCCATAAGTTCTACAAACATTTGAACATATTTTTTGTTATAAGTCTCCAGTTCATGAGTGACTTCATTAAGATTTCCTTTTCAAGATGTAAAAGTTTAACTCGAGACCTCCACAATTTGACACGCAATTTAGTTTGCTCTATTTATATCACCTTTTCATCTAAAATATCACGTTGGATGTGACTGGAAGAACGACAACTATTACTGACATGATTTTTGAGCAGTGGGACATTGGAATTAATGCCCTGATCTTGGGTTTCCTCAGTGTTTCCATATTTTCGTTTTTTGAGTGATATTCACTGTAAATTGGAGAGCATGTATGAAGGAACACGAAGATCGGATTATTGCAAACTCTGGATTTCTAATAACAATCTACTACCTTCTTATTACAGAATCAGTACATCGTAATTCCCTGATCATACCTCAGTATACTCTTGCTGGTCTAGGCAGTTAAATGACAAGAAATTATGCTATTTACTTAGTTTCTACTGTTGATTATAATGTTCGGGAAGTGCAGGTTTAGTGCACGATACTAGTGCCACAGCGGTCAAGGCGGTAACTTCTTGATGTACGCTCCAAAACACGCAAGCCGAGCGAAGTGGGAACGCTCAGTGCCACCTAGGTGCCACTGGAAGGCTGGGAGTATACTAGCGGGCGACACAAACAAAGAACTGACCACAGATAGCAACACACCAAAGAACATAGTGTAATGTTTGTTACCACTTAAAACTGTGGTATTACTACCAACACAACAAACAGATATAACACAAATCTCTACCAATTACACTTGATACAAACGTATTTTTTATCACTATAACCTCTTCGCTTCCTGTGTGTTATATACAACACATAACACTGGAGACTTTTAGTCTACATAGAAACACCCATAACACTCATCACTTTTTGGAAATTGTATCTTTTGTGTCTCGTCACCGCCGGTTGTCCTAGGTGTCGGTGGCCGAGTAGAGAGAGACCGACACAGGAAAGTAGGATGCACTCGTGTGCGGGTACAGACTCTGAGGTGACCAGCCAGTGGAACAGCAGAAACTAGAAACACTAAGGTGGATTAGAACAAGATATATATTTCGTAGAAACATGGTAACACTTAACTTTTACAAAGTTCATTACTGCAGAGTAAGTGTAATGCTGAGACATAGGTTAACTAGATTGAAGCCTGCCTACTGATGATGGTCTGTTCTAGTCCCTGTCCTACTGCCAAGTGACCGATGCGGATCAATGGTGGCCAAGAGCGGGATTGCAGCAGAGGGCGCTCGTGGCTGATGTCGTAAGAACGCCGCACCGTGCTTGCATGGTGGCGTGCGGCGAAAGTACGTGGCGTGCAATTCAGACTTGTGCGACACCACACCCCTTCCCCCCCAAACCGCCACTCCGTCGCGTGGCGTAGGGCTGAGGGCCATGGCGGCGGCGGCGGCACTGGGAGGAGGGCCTGGGCGGGGGCGTTACTGGTGGGATGGGCGTCGTAGCTGAGGCTGGGATCGAGACGCCGTCCGCGCCCTGGTATCCACCTTGCAATCCCCCGGAAAACCCACCAAAACGAGGGGAAGGGCGCACACATCCGCGCAGAGGTAGCAGATCATCTTCTTCTGAGGTGCGTTGCCCAGGCAGGGGGGGCACGCACGGTCCCAGAGTTCCTCCCGGTGACGCTGTCATCTGCGGCGGCGACACCGGCGGTGGGGACGACTGCAATGGAGGCGCGTCGACCTCCATCGGGACGAACTCGTAATCCGGGGACGCTGGGCTCGTCAGCGAGCGATGTGGCGGTGCTCCCTGGCGGTGAACTGGGTCTGGAATCGAACAACCCAAGACATGATCGCGCGGCCTGTGCAGGCACAACTGGTTTGCGTGGCGCCGCAGCTCCAACCCAGTGGAAGAACGTACAACATACATATTGCGACCGAGCACGCGCCGAATGGTGCCTGGCATCCATCTCTTGTGTCCCGCAAACACCTTGTACAGCACCGGCGTTGAAATCTGAAAGCGCCATACAAACTGACTCGGTGCGTGGGAGGCTGCAGTAGGTGAAGGAGAGTGCGTTGACGGCGGCCGTGGAGTATCTCGGCAGGAGACAGGCCGTCACGTGGCATTCACTGATACATAGCCAGGAAAATTTGAAGAGCTTGCTGCCTGGAGTGCTGACCTTTCATCTTTTCCATTTGAAACTTGAATGTTCGAACGAAACGTTCTGCTTCACCATTGGACTGAGGGTGAAAAGGTGCGGTGGTGATGTGCTGAATGCCATTCACACGACAGAACTGTTGAAATTCGGCACTAACAAAGTGAGGTCCATTATCAATGATGATAGTTTCTGGCAAACATTCGATGCAAAACACTTATGTTAAGGCACTGATTGTACTAGATGCCGTCGTTGAGTTCATGGCAATCACAAAAGGAAACTTGCTGAAAGCGTCTATAACGATTAACCAGCGTGTATTCCAGAAAGGCCCGGAAAAATCAATGTGTAAACGTTGCCATGGTCCCATGGGGCGTGGCCAGTCCGAGAAACTTTGCGGAGGACCTGCCTGATGCTCCGCTCAAACTGTACACTGCGACGTCATGCTCTCTATCTGGGCGTCCATACCAACCCAGGTACAATGACGTCTGTCCATTTGCTTTGTCTGAACAATACCCCAATGTCCGTGATGCAGGAGGCGTAAGAATTCTTGTTGCAGGAAACGAGGAACAATCACTCTTGTTTGGTCGTTGTCGGTGTGTAACAACAGAACATCCTGCCTTAAAGACAATGCATGACGTTGCGCAAAATAACGTCGAACCAGAGGTCGCTCAATGTCTTTGGCAGGCCATCCAGAGCGAACAAAACGTGCTACCACACCTAGGTCCGCATCCGCAGCTGTTTCCTGTACAACCTGACGAGAGTTCAAAGGGAAGTCTGAGACAGCGGAAGCATATCTAGAGTCTATCTGACAACATGCCATTTCTGAAGAATCAAACGACACATCCTGGCCAACCGGAAGTCGGGTAAGTGTGTCCGTGTTGGTATGTTTAGTGGTAGGATGGTACAAAATTTCATACTAATAATTAAACAGTATCAAGGACCATCGGAGAAGCTTTTGTGCCATTCATGGCGGAATTGGCTTTGTGCGTGAGAACAATGACGTGAGATTCTTGTGGTCTTTCAACAAATAGAATTTTCTGCCATAGAGATAATGATGAAACTTTGTAACGCCATAAATGATTGCTAAGGTCTCCTTTTCTATCAAACTGTAATTCTGCTGCGTTGGTGTCAAGAGCTTGGATGCAAAGGCAATAGGACTATCGATGTGATAATACTGCGCCCAGACCGTAAGAAGAGGCATCCACTGCTAGCACTACAGGCTTCTGTGGGTCAAAGGGAATCAAACATGCATCACTGAGTAGTGCAGACTGGCAGTCTTTAGACCATACAAAAGGAAAATTCTTCCTAGTAAGTGATGCAGTAAAGCTGCAATCTGAGAGGCATACAGAATAAATCTGAAATAATAGTTAAGCTTTCCCATTACTGCTTCCAGTTCGTGCACATTCTTAGGTGGAGGCAAGTCTTTGATTGCTCGAAGATGTGACTCTAAGAGATGGATCCCTTGGGCATTAATCGCATTGCCTAGGTACTCTATTTCAGTTTGAAAAAACGAACACTTTGCTTTACTACAATGTAGACCTGCGACCTGCTGCAGTCAACACTTTGTAAAGGCACTCCAGGTTTGATAAATGTTCAACTATGCGTCTTGAGACCACAATAGTTCGAGTAACACGGTACAGAAACTGTCAGCAATTCAAAAAAACGCTGAATAACAGCGGGGGCTGAAGAACTTCCAAAGGGTAGGCATTGAAATTGAAAAAGACCCATGTGAGTATTAATGACGAAAAACGTTTTTGACTCGTCATCGAGCGGAATCTGTAAGTATGTCTCTGCTAAATCAATCTTAGAAAACAAGCGAAACTGTCCTAATTTGTCCATCAGTTCCTCAGGTCGGAGCAGGGGGTAAGTGTCTGCAATTGTTTGACTGTTCACTGTTGATTTGAAGTCCGCACAGAGACGAAGATATCCTGTCGGCTTGATTAGAATCACCAAAGGCGTTTAAGTTCTTCACCAACTTTATCCCAAAGGGCGATAAGCACTGGTCTAGCTTTACAAAATTTTGGCACTGCAGATTCTTTTAAAGTTACATATGTCACGAAGTCTTTTGCACAACCCAGTTCCGGCGAAAACAAGTCACTGTATTTTTCACACAATGCATTGATTTTGTCCTGAGGCACTACTGACGAAATTTGAAGCACCTCTCTTTGAATGGATAAGCCAAACAAGTCAAACGCATCGGGTCCAAAAATGTTCTGTGTAGATTTGGCCTGAAGAACTACAAAAGCTACAGTTTTGGTAACACCTTGACTAGAGGCGGGCAGGCTACACGTTCCCAGGACGGGAATATTTTGTTCTGTATATGCTGTTAACACTTGTTGAGACGGCGACAATTTTGGGGAACCCAGAAGTTCATACGTCTCTTTATTCATCAATGTGACAGCGGAACCAGTGTCGAGCTGAAATTGCACAGTCTTATTTTCTCTGGAAAGAGTCACAAAAGGTTTGTGCTTCTGGCACACGTCAGGTGCGCAAATGTGGGTGACGTCTGATACAGTTTGTTTGCTGCACTTACGCATGCGCGGGCTGCGTACGGAACGAGGAGGTGCAGAATCGGCACACATCAGATTAATATCACTGTACCTAGATGGCACTATTGGCGGATCGGCTTCCGCGAAAGCGTGAGAAGCTACCCCAGATTCACCAACTACTGCACTAAACTTACTGTGAGTAGCTACATCAAGTCTACTGTCACTAGCTACACAGTACTGGGCACTTTTACAAGGAGAAGTTGTAGAAGGCACTAGGTTCACTACAGGATTACACTGTACATAGTCATTTTGCTTGTCCTGAACCATCTTCCGTTGCAACGTTTGATGCCCTCGACAGCGCTTGCGACGTGGCTCACTACATAGTTTTGCCGTAGGCACAGAAGAACTCCCTTGCATTCGAGAATCAAGAGAAGCATTGTTCATGTCCACAGCGTATATGACATTGACTGCATCAACTGTTCTCGCACTCTGTGAAGCACTGTTTCTAATGGCACCGTTTTTTGAATTTTTGTTCTGCATACACACTTTCTGTACATATCCTGATTTGCCACATTGATAACAGATGGCGTTGCGACTAGGGCATTGCGCACGTTTGTAGCGAGATACAAACAAGGGGCAAGATTTACGAGCATTTTTCTGAAAAGAGCGTTGGCGCCCTTTATTCATATTACTTTTTCTAACACGATGGGGCGACCTTTGCGTCGCGCTTTGATACTGGCTACTGTTCACTGTCTGTTCAGCACGACCGGTAAAATTGTAAGAATCACTAGGGCTAGATTGAGAACTGTGACTAGGAAAGTGTCCGTTACGGCGCACTGAGTTAACATTTTGGCTTTGCATTTCTACATCTGCTAAGTCAAAGGTATCATGCGCTTCAATAAGCTATAGTACACTATCTAATGAGGGGTCAGACTGTTTCAAAATTGCTGCCCTAATTCTGCGGTCCTGAATGTTCTGCGTAATGGCATCACTCAATATCACGTCACTATAAGAAAGTCCACAAGAGCAAGTAAATTTACATTTGCAGGTTAAGCCCTTCAACTCCGTAATCCACTGCTGGTGTGTTTGGTCTGGTGATTTTTTTAGTCTGAAAAATCAATACCGCGCCACGGCTATGAGAACTTTTCTCTCGTAATGATCATTCAGTGCATTTAAGAGTTCATCAAAGTCGAGCTTGCGAGGAGATGCGTGGGGGAAAAGTTTCTGCAATAATACGAAGGTCTTAGTGCCCACCACTGAGAGGAACATATGCTTGACTGTCTGCTCTGTAAGTTGATGAGCCACAAAGAGTTGCGCCAAGTAATCACTCCATTCTTCCTCACGTTCGTTGTACTGGTGAAACATAGGAAGCGGTGCGGCGGCAAATGTGGGCGATGGTTGTGACGGCTGTTGTTGCTGAGCCGTCAACTGGAACACCGCTTGGAGTAGTTGCGTGATTTGCGCCTTCTGTAACTGAATAATTTCCATTACGTTTGGGTTCGGGATAGTGGCCATGCTGACCAATTAGGCGCTGCGAAAACAAGTAAATTATAACAAAATACAAATGCAATGTGAAAGAAGACTCTCTGCAACAAAAACGTTCACAAAACACGTAACAGCGTATCATCCCCCAAAAGTCTTATAATAAGGGTGGGTGGGCGGGAGCAATTTCTGTGTGCTCCGACTGCTGCTGTCTGGCTGCTGCAAGCGGACTGGTCCAAGGTGGTTCTATCCCATCCTTGTCGCCACTGTTGCGTCTCATCGCCGCCGGTTGTCCTAGGTGTTGGTGGCTTGAGTAGAGAGAGACCGACACAGGAAAGTAGGATGCACGCGTGTGCAGGTACACAGAGTCTGAGGTGACCAGCCAGTGGGATAGCAGAAACTAGAAACACTAAGCTAGTTTAGAACAAGATATATATTTCGTAGAAACATGGTAATACTTAACTTTTACAAAGTTCATTACTGCAGAGTAAGTCTAATGCTGAGACATAGGTTAACTAGGTTGAGGCCTGCCTACTGATGAGAGTCTGTTCTAGTGCCTGTCCTATTGTCACGTGACTGATGCAGTTCAGTGGTGGCCACAAGCGGGATTGCAGCAGAGGGCGCTCGTGGCTGACGTCGTAAGAACGCCGCGCCGTGCTTGCATGGCGGCGCTCGGCGAAAGTACGTGGCGCGCACTTCAGATTGATGTGACACCACAGTATCCAATAATTTTTGAAAACAATTACATTTTGTTAGTATTGTTGGTCAGGTATTCACCTGTCAGTCAGGGCAGAGCCAGCTGTCGCCAGTATCACATCGTGAACAGATCTAAGTATCATAATGTAATTAGTGCCAAATTTAATTTGCCAGTCTACATCTTCATTTTCGTTAGTACTTTTGTTTTATGAGGTTTATTCTCGCATAATTGGCAGATTTCGTTTGTGCTACTGTTTAAATAGTTTATTTTCGCGTATTTGGGAGGTATTGTTGGGCGCGCCAGTCGCACAGTCAGCAGCACAAGCAGAGTTACAGCTTAGTAGAAAAGAACTATTGTCACTTATTTGTGAGCTGAGCAGTGTACATTTTTGTAAACTCTCGCTAGTAACACATTGATACTTAACACTCTACAGGCAATTGTTGATTTGTTCGGGTTGATAGGATCTGTGACTGCTGCGTACAAAGGCAGGAGGAGCTGGCCGCTGTTCGCGAGCAGCTGAGTGTGCCTTTGGCCGCGGTCAGCCGTCTTGGGGCTGCTAGCTCGGAGTGTTGCGGCAGTGGGGGCTCTGGTGCATTGCATGGGACACCACAAGTGTTACATGCTTCACCCACAGTCCCCGAGACATCTTTACGTGTACCGGACGCAGTTGAGCCACAATCTCCTAAAAGGGTGTGGCGGTTTCAACAGAGTTTGCGTCACTCGGGGCGAGAGGTCAATGTGGAGGCTGTGTGGCGTCGCCTGTTCTGCCTGTGAGTGGACATGTGACCGCTCCTTTAGCAGGGTCCGAGCAGGCACACGGGGGGAGGGGTTTATTAGTAATTGGGAGCTCCAACGTTAGGCTGCTGATGGAGCATAGCGGAAAGGTCGGGGAAGAAAGGCCATTGTGCACTCTGCTTGCTTGCTGGGGGGGGGGGGGGGGGGTCTCATCCGAGATATGAAGGAAGCCCTTCCGGCGGCGACAGAGAACACTGGGTGCGCTTGACTGCAAATTGGCAGGCCACAGTGGCCGAGCGGTCTGCGGCGCGCCAGTCACGGTCTGCACGGCCGCTGCTGTCTGGTGTTTGAATCCCCCCTCGGGCATGGATGTTTGTGCCGTCTTTAGTATAAGCTAGTTCATAAGTAAGTTTAGGGACTGATGACCCTGTAGTTAAGTCCCTTAAGCTCTACAAACGTATGAATATTTTGACTGCAAATTGTTGCTCATGTCAGCACCAATGACTACTGCCAGCTGGTTTCAGAGATCACCCTCAGTTCATACAGGCGGTTGGCGGAGTTGATGAAGGCTCAAAGAATCGCTCGCAGGGTGGAATCTGAGCTAACTATCTGCAGTGTCGTTCCCAGATCCGATCGCGGTCCTCTGGTTTGGAGCCGAGTGGAAGGCTTAAACCAGAGGCTCAGACGATTCTGCGATCTGGGGTGCAAATTTTTGGACCTCCGATATTGGGTGGAGAAATGTAGGGTTCTCCTGAATAGGTCAGGTGTGCACTACAAGCAGGAAGCGGCTACAAGGGTAGCGGAGTAAGTGTGCAGTGCACATGGGAGTTTTTTAGGTCAGAGAATTCCCTACCTTGGCCCTACAAGACGCTTCCTGAGCCGCGACAAGATATCAGTAGGCAGAACACAACAGAGAATGAAAAGATCAATGTAGTATTAGTTCAAAATGTTCAAATGTTTGTATAGCTTAAGGGACTTAACTACGGGGTGATCAGTCCCTAAACTTACAAACTACTTATGAACTAAGACTAAGGACGGCACAAATATCCATGCACGATGGGGGATTCGAACCTCCGACCGTAGTGGCCGCGCAGACCGTGACTGTAGCGCCTCTGTCCCCTCGGCCACCGCGGCCGGCGTAGTATCAGTCAACTGCAGGAGCGTTTATAGAAAAGTCCCAGAACTGCTCTCATTAATAAACGGTAACAAAGCCCACATAGTACTAGGGACGGAAAGTTGGCTGAAACTAGATGTAAACAGTAATGAGATTCTGAACTCAGGCTGAAATGTATACCGCAGAGATAGATTGGACAATGAAGGGGGAGGTGTGTTTATAACGATAAAAAGTGCATTAATATCGAAGGAAATTGACGGAGATCCGAAATGTGAAATCATATGGGTGAAGGTCACGGTTAAAGCAGGCTCAAACATGGTAATTGGATGTTTCTATAGGCCTCCTGGCTCAGCAGCTGTTGTGGCAGAACACCTTAAGGAAAATTTGGAAAATATTTCGAGTAGATTTTCCGATCATGTTATAGTTATGGGAGGAGATTTTAATTTACCGGGTATAGACTGGGAGACTCACACGTTTATGACGGGTGACAGGGACAAACAATCCAGTGAAATTGTTTTAAGTGCATTATCTGAAAACTACCTTGAGCAGTTAAACAGAGACTCGTGGCGACAACATGTTAGACCTTGTGGTGACAAACAAACCCGAACTATTCGAAACAGTTAACGCAGGAAAGGGAATCACCGATCATAAAGCGGTTACAGCATCGATAATTTGAGCCGTAAATAGAAATATTAAAAAAATGTAGGAAGAGTTTTCAGTTCGGAAAAGTGACAAAACTTAACACAGAAGTTTTATCTCAAGTACAGATAGTGTTGAGGAACAGCGGTCAAAGTTCAAAGCCATCGTACAATATGCATTAGATGAGTATGTACCAAACAAGACCGTAAGAGATGGAAAGGAGCCACCGTGGTACAACAACCGAATTAGAAAAAATTCTACGGAAGCAAAGGGAACTTCACTGAAAACTTAAACATAGCCAAAGCCTTGTAGACAAACAAAAATTACACGAAGCAAAATGTAGTGTGAGGAGGGCTAAGCGAGAGGCGTTCACCGAATTCGAAAGTAAAGTTCTATGTACTGAATTGGCTGAAAATCCTAAGAAATTTTGGTCTTATGTCAAAGCGGCAGGTGGATGAAAACAAAATCTCGAGACACTCTGTGACGAAAATGGTGCTGAAACAAAGGATGACACTCTAAAGCAGCGGTACTCAACATGCGGCACGCGCGCCACTTATGGCTCGTCGAGCTTTTTGAGTAGCCCGGCATGCTAGTCGTCCAGTATTCAAAATTTCGCAATAAAAATCTCTAATGACTGGCCGATAAAAATTGACGAGATGCGTACAGCGAAATTGACGAAACCAGTGCCCTGAATTTAAGTAGCACGTTCTCTACAAGGCATGTCGTTTGTTGTTAAGTACTGCCCGGGTGCTTTTCCCCTTATATCAAATGTTTGTAAATCTATCGGACTCTCAACTGCGTGGTTATTAGTCCGTAGCTTACAAACTACTTAAAGTAATGTAAATTTACCCAAGGACAACACACACACACACACACACACACACACACACACACACACACACACACATGCCCGATGGGGGACTCGAACCTCCGATGGCGAATGGCCGCACGCACCGCAGCAAGGCGCCCCAGTGCGCACGGCTAACCCACCGCGGCGCTTTCCCCCTCCCTGTCCTCTCCGGGTGGCGGCTGTGGCAACTCGGATACCGCCCGCAATCGCGTCGCTGAAGTATCCGTTCTGAATCCTATCCCGTGTGACACTGTTAATCTGTCTTGCGAACGTTCAGCAAGACCAAAAAAGGTTAGTTTATAAGTGTGCCATTTTTTATGCTTACTGAGAAGATTCGTATTTTTTTGTAAAGTGTGTTGGGCAAGCACTGTGCTTAATATGCAACTCAACCGTAAATATCGAAGCACCGCCAGTGCACTATCATGGTATTAAGTAATTTACGTATCTTTTTCATTCTAATTGTATTACTTGTCGAAACGTAGTTAATCTTATGGGCTATAGGTGTGACCAGTACGCCGGCCGCAGTGGCCGAGCGGTCTGCGGCGTAACAGTCACGGTCTGCACGGCCGCTGCGGTCGGGGGTTCGAATCCGCCCTCGGGCATGGATGTTTGTGCCGTCGTTAGTATAAGCTAGTTCATAAGTAGTTTGTAAGTTTAGGGACTGATGACCCTGTAATTAAGTCCCATAAGCTATACAAACATTTGATTTGTGACCGGTACATGTTGGAATATACCTTTTGAGCACAATGTATTTTGTACAGCTAATGAAAGTGATCAGACGTCCAGATTTGGCCAGGGCAGTTCCGATTTGTTGAGTAAAGTCCCGTTCTCCCCATCGGGTTCTGCCAGGACGCCTAAATGTTCCGTTTTATTCATTCATTTTTATGTCAAAAACACCCTCGGTCATGAGTCATTACAAGACATAACTTCGTATATTTTTGGCAGTGTAAAAGTGTCTATACTTTATTTCATAAACCTCAAATACCGTACCGAATTCAAAATGCATTTATACGACCTGTGTGATGGCGCATTAATTATCGAGATCTGCAATAATACTTCCGCTGAAGTTGGTGTTGCTGAGCTGGATTTGTCTAGCAATAGCCCTGCTATTGCGTGAGTATTGTAGCATACAAATCACGGAATCTGTACACACTTCGTTTATATACTGCAACCAACTTCTATATCCCCAAACGGAAGTGCATTTTCAATTCAAAACTTCAGAAGAAGTGACAAGTTAATAATTCAGTGCCAAAAACTGTTTAATTTGACTCCTCTTTAAATTAACCATGGACCATCTCTCAGAGAGCTATAATTTTTTTTCTGTTGTGATAATTGATACATCACTGTAAACTGACGTGGGCTGTCCCGATTGGATGTGGTGCACAGATGCCAAAACTCTAGGACTGTTAATACTGTTTCTCGGATTACCCTCCCCCCTTGACACGCAAGTCACCGAAGTGGCGTCAGATAAAAAGACTTGCACCAGGCCTAAAGGCCATAAATGCCACACGATCGTCATCATCATCTTATGAACCCCCAACGCAAACAGAGGGGTGCTGTAAGTCAGTGGTATTGTAGATCCGACTTGAAAGCAGTGCTTTTTTCTGTAAATTACGTTCCATGAAAAGCCTGTTCAGCCATTTAAATTGCAACAGCCAAGTTATGGAAGAATATTTACCGGCAGCGTTTTCTCTTGATATATGCTACTTAATGAATAACAGTTACATCACGTTAGGTAGTACCAGACTGTAGAGTTCTAAATAAAACGCAGCTGTCAACATACATAGTAGAAATTAAAAATTTATAAAACTTTCTAACACTGTCATTTATTTACATTTGAAACATTAGCAGGTGAGCGTGAAAAGCTGTATGAAGTTACCTAAGCAAGGGTTTTACTAATTTTTTATACTTGAGCGTATCTTACACAGTAGGTGTGACTATATGCATATTTTATATTTGCTATATTATGATTTCACTGTAAGCTTCAATAATGTGTACCAATCACAGGGCATTGTTGCATTCTAAGTAGTGAATAGTTATAAAGTGGGTCCCACCTTTGCAAATATGATCACCTTAACAGACAATTATTAGAAGAAAAAACAGTACAAGTCAGAGGACTACATATAATATGCCAGTTTGCCTACCGAAATTACCATTTCTGCAACACTCTTTCACACAATCAACATTAATTTTAAATACTTACTGGTGTCTTTCGAAAGAAAAGACATAACACCAATATGTAAAGTAGTATTCACATGTGACAATTGCGATCTGGGTTCCAGTCCTCATCGCTAATATGATAAAATCGTTGGACCTCTTGTGGGAATCCCTGATGGTGAACATTGACGAATATACTCGAGGGGCGCTACTTTGGCAGCTTGGGACTAGTGAGGATTTTGGGCGGACGGGAGGAGTCCTGACAAATGCACCCAGTGACATTAGCACCCAGTTCTGGTCGAGGGGCGGTCCGCCAATCTCCCCGTCCGATCTCTGCCCGGCAGGTAGAAGAGCCGAGGGTTGTGATGTCGCACTACACAGGCCGTATTTTACTGCAATGTGTGGTCGCAATAGGATTGCTGCAATTTATAATGGAAGCGAGAGTAAAGAAGAACTAAGACATATTCATAAGATTTGTATCCTGAAAAAAGCCTTTGATAATGTAAGGTACTGTACGATGTTCGTAATTCTGACAAAAATAGGGAGTACGCTGTAGGGAAAACCGGGTAATACATAGTTTGTATAAGAACCAAGTGGATACAATAAGCGCCGAAAGTCAAGAACGAAGTGCTCAGATTAAAAAGGAGGTCATAAAAGGTTGTGGACTGATGCCATCACTGTTCAACTTGCGCAAAAAAGTCGTAATGTCGGAAATAAAGAAGAGGTTCAAAGCTGTGATAAAAGTTCTGGGTAAAAGGATATCAATGATAAGATTTGCTAATGACATTGCTATCGTCTTTTGAAAGTGAAGGAAAATTACAGGATAAGTTGAATAGAATGAAAAGACTAATGAGCGCAGGCCATGGATTGAATGTAAACCAAAGAAAGACGAAAGTCACGAGAAGTAACAGAAATAAAAGTAACGAGAAAATAATATCCGAATTGGTGATCACAATGTACACGAAGACAAGGAATTCTGCTACCTTTGCAACAAACTAACCCACGATGGAAGAAGCAAGGGCGACATAAAAAGTAGACTAGCACAATCAAAGAGGGCATTCATGGGAAAGAGGAATCTACTGCTGTCAAACACCGCCCTGGACTTGAGGCCGAAATTTCTCAGAACATACGTTTGCAGCACAACATTGTATGTTTGCCAAACTTGAACTAGTGCGAAATGAAAACAGAAGAGAATTGAAGCATTTGAGATGTAGTTTAGAGAGTAGTGCAAATATCACGTTAATTTTCTTTGTAGGTACTGCTTGTAAGTTTATCTTTTAAATCCGTAAATTCCTGGATATTTATGAATTTTGGGCATTTGCTTAGGCATTTATTCTGGGCATTTGCCCCAACTTATAAATGTCGAGGCATTTTACATCTACATCTACATACATACTCCGCAATCCACCTTAAGGTGTGTGGCGGAAGGCACACTGTATCACTACTAGGCATTTTATTTCCTATTCCATTCCCAAATAGAATGAAGAAAAAAAGAATGCCTATATGCCTCCGTACGAGCCCTAATTTCTCTTATCTTGTCATTGTGATCACTACGCGAAATGTAAGTAGGCGGCAGCAAGATCGTACTACACTCATCTTCAAATTCCAGCCCTTTAAATTTCCTTAACAGAAATTCACGAAAAGAACGTCGTCTTTCCTGCAGCGATCCCCAACTGAGTTGCCGGAGCATTTCCGTGACACTCGTTCATTGGTTGAACATACCAGTAACAAACCTAGCTGCTCTCCTCTGAAGTGCTCCTATGTCTTCCTTTAAACTGATCTGCTGCGGGTCCCAAATACTTGAGCAATACTCAAGACGTGTTTGTACAAGCGTTTTATACGCAGTCTCCTTTACAGATGAAGTACATCTTCCCAAAATTTTCCCAATAAACCGAAGTCGGCTGTCCGCCTTACTCACAACTGTCCTTACATGCTCGTTCCATTTCATATCGCTCTGCAATGTTACGCCTAGATATTTGAAAGACGCGACTGCATCAAGAAGCTCACTATTAATGCTGTATTCGAATATTATGGGATTGTTTTTTCTACTCATGCGCATCACCTTACATTGAAGGCTATCTGCCATTCTTCGCACCAACTAGAAATTTTGTCTAAGTCATCCTGTATGCTATTACAGTCAGTTAAAGACGACACCCTCCCATACACTACAGTATCAACAACAAACAGCCGCAAATTACAAGTTAGTCTGTCCATCATTTCATTTACATAGATACAAAATAATAGCGGTACTATCACACTCCCCTGGGGCACGCCTGACGATACACTCGTCTCTGATGAACACTCGCCGTCGAGAACAACGTATTGCGTTCTATTACTTGGGAAGTTTTCCAGCTAGTCACAAATCTGTGAACCTATTCCATAAGCTCTTATCTTCGTTAGCAGTATGCAGTGTGGCACCGCATCAAACGCCTTTTTGAAGTCGAGAAAAACACAATCCGCCTGTTGCCCTTCATCCATGGTTCGCAAGATGTCATGTGAGAAATTGGCAATCTGAGTTTCACATGAACGATGTTTCCTGAACCCGTGCTGGTTCGTAGAAAGAAGCTTTTCCGTCTCAATGAAATTTACTATATTAGAACTGAGAATATGCTCCATAATTCTACAAGAAACTGATGTCAACGATATTGGCCTGTAATTAAGTGGGTCAGTTCTCTTTCCCTTCTTATAAACGGGAGTCACCTGCGCTTTTTTCCAATCACTAGGAACTTTGCGCTGACTTAAAGTTTCGCGATAAATGCAAGCCAAGTAAGGGGCCAATGCCGCAGAATAGAGTTTGTAAAACCGAACTGATATTCCATCCGGACCAGCAGACTTTTTCGTATTTAGCTCTCTCAGCTGCTTCTCTACACCGGAAATACCTATTACTATGTCCTCCATTTCGGAATTAGTATGTTGATCAAATGATGGTATATTTGTGCGGTCCTCCAGTGTAAAAGATTTCTTAAAGGTTAAATTTAGAACTTCAGCTTTTCGTTTGCTTTCTTCTATTACTGACCCGGATTGATCAACGAGTGACTGGATAGTGGGCTTTGACCTGCTTATCGATTTTGCATAGGACCAGATTTTTTTTGGGTTCTCAGAAAGATCTTTTGCTAAGGTATGGATGTGGTAATTATTGTATGCTTCGCAAATCGATCGTTTTATAGACGCAAGAATATCTACTAACTTTTGTGTGTCATCATTTGCGTTTTCTGTTTTGAATCGAGAGTGCAACCGTCTTTGCTTTCTCGGTAGCTTTATAACATTATTATTATACCATGGTGGATCTTTTCCATCCTTAATCGACCTTACAGGCATATATTTCTCTAACCCTTTATGTACAATGCACTTAAATTTAGTCCACAATTCCTCTACATCCATAGTACCGGAACTAAAAGATGCCCATTCATTTTCTAAGTGCTATCCTAACAATTGCTTATCAGCTCTTCCCAACAAAAACACGCTCCTGGACTTCTCGATTGGCTTATGAACTTTTGTCACCATCGACGCTATGACGATATCATTGTCAATTATTCCTGTCTCTACAGACATCGTTAATAAGGTCAGGCCTGTTCGTAGCTATAATGTCTAAAATATTTCCATTGCGCGTGGGTTACCGGTTTCACTGCTCAACACAGTCTTGGGAGAATGTGTCTAAAAGTAACTCGCAAGACTGCTTGTCTGTTCCGCCTGAAATGTAACTAGAGAGGTCTCAATCTATACTCTTAAGGTTGAAGTCTCCCCCAACTAATATTACATGGCCAAGATACCTACGCACTACCTGGTGTAGACTTTCTTTGAATGACTCTAAAACTGCGACAGCAGCATTGGAGGGCCCGTAATAAAACCCCAACTATTAACTTTACTTCTTTTTGACCTGTTATACGTGCCCAGATAACTTCACTTTCAACCTCGATCTCAGTAGAAACAATATCTTTGTCCACAGCGATGAACACTCCTCCTCCAGTTGTGTCTGATCTATCTTTCTGATATACATTCCACGCCTCGTTAAATATTTCTGAACTTGCCACATCATGATTTAGCCAGCTTTCAGTGCCTAAAACTATCTGAACACAATTCGGGAACTTTGTCTCTAATACTTAGAAAGTTCGCGGCTAATATTTTGACAGTCGAATTTTTGAACCGAACGTGGTCTGAATTCGCTTTCAGAATGTTGACAGGTAAGTGCTCATCAGAGTTAGCGCCTGGCCTAAAAAAAAAAAAAACATGTGCACTCCACAAGTACTCTGCTACCCGAGTAGCTGCTTCCTTAGTGTAGCGACAAGCGTCATTGGTGCCGACGTGAGCCACGACTTGCAGTCGGCTGCACCCCGCACCCTCGATAGCCGCCGGCAAGGCCACCTCCACATCTCGGATGAGGCCCCCCGGCAGACACACCGAGTGCACGTTGGACTTCTTTCCGGATCTCGACGCTATCTGCCTAATGGGCTCCATCACGCGCCTAACATTGGAGCTCCCAATAATTAACAATCCCCTCCCCCCGTGCACCTGCTCGGACCCTGCTGAGGGCGTGGCCACATGTCCACACACAGGACGAAAAGACGTGGACGAACGGCCAGCCGCCACATTGGCCTTCTGTCTCGAGCGATGAGAACGCCGTCCAACCCGCCATTTCCCTTGCGAAGAGGGGGGCTCGACCACGTCCGGTACACATGAAGGTGCTTCGGCAACAGGGACAGAGGGCGAAGCACAAGACACCTGATGTGTCCCACTCGACGCACGAGACTCCCCACCGCCGCTGCACCCCGAGACAGCAGCCTGAAGACGGCTGACCGTAGCCAACAGCACGCTCAGCTGTTCGCGAACTACGGCCACCTTCTCCTGCGTCCGTACACAGCAGGCACACATCCTATCCATCCTATCGATACAATTAACTGTAGAAAGTAGTAAACTAAATAATCAACTTTTAACTAGCCCAGTACTTTAACAAAGGCGGCTGGCAGCTGACTGAACTGTGATTAGTGGTTACTACGTGTCAAAACAAAGAAACTGAGTCCGGCAGTTTTCAAAATATAACAAGAAAATCTATGGAATATACTGTTATCAGACGCACGGAAATATAAGCTTACTTAAAGCAGAACACGAAATAAGGAAGTGACAATAAGATACTTAAATCACGTAGCTAACAGCAGACGAAAATTATACACACGGTATTTATCAAAATACGCGAGAATAAACTCTTAAAATTGTAGCACAAACGAATCTGCCAAGTAGATGAGAAGAAACCTCTTAAAAACAGAAGCACTAACAACAATTAAGAAATTAACTGGCAATGAAATTTCACGCAATTAAATTCTGATACTTAGCGATCTGAGCGATGAGGCAGCGACAAGAGCTGGCACTGGACATCATTAGGGGAAACACAGATTGGAATACATCCAGCAAATAATTGATGATGTAGGTTGCAATGTTACTCTGAAATGAAACGGTTGGCAAAGGAGAGGACTTGGTGGCAGGTCTCATCAAACCAATCAGAAGACTGATGCTAAAAAATTCTACTGTTTTCGCAGATGATTGGCTTGTCCTGAAACTGATCATAAATAAAAATTTGTGACTGCATCAGAGAGACCATGTTCTGTCTACCCACTATTCGTAAAAGACCGACTCCCATCACAGGCTTTGGACTGGCTAAATGGCAGAAGTAAATTGTCATTTAGAAGTGTTTAAAATCAGTTTCTTTAATTTTTATTTTATATACCTTTTTATTTTATTTTTATTCTTGTTTTAAGATTTTTTTTAAATTTTATGTTTATTAAAAATTTTTCACGTTCTCTTGTCTAAGAAGACACCTATAAAGGTACTCAAGTGTTTGGAGGTAGGTGATTGCTTTCAGACAAGCGCTGATGTCACCATCTTCGTACTTTGTTAGAATTTTTTCTAGCCTTTCATCTACCGTCATGCAGTTTGTTTTCTTTCGTCTGCCTTCCATATTTAACTCTGACCGCATTAACGCGCACGCCGAGTTCTCGGCCTTTGTCTTCATACACTGGATGACGTCTTTAATTTTTGGATTCGGTCTTCCTAGAAAGTTATTAATTTTGTTGTGTTAGCTTTCTACTGAGTTGGTGGTATGATGGAGCCGTCTGTAACAACTCCAAAGACTGATCGGAACTTCATTTTCCAACCACCTGTCAACAAAAAAATTGTCGAAAAATATAGAAAGCTTGTCGCTGCCCGGTACCTGTGAATGTATCTCGAAGACATTTTCAGGCGGCAGGAACGCCAGATCAGCACACATTAGAGATTAGATTAGATTATTTATTTGTTCCGTAGATCCATATTGAGGGGATCCTCGTGGATGTGGAACATGTCAAGAAACAAAATTTACAAGTTGAATAACAGATAATACTGATAATACAAATACATACACTTATAAATACAGATACATAATTTTTAAGGTTTTTTTTTGCTGATAATATAATAATACTAATATAGTATGAGTGCATGCATCATTTGGTACAATTTATAAATTCACTAATGGAGTAGAAGGAGTTGGCCACTAGAAAGTTTTTTAGGTTCCTCTTAAACTGATCTTTATTTGTAGCTAAATTTTTTATACTTGATGGTAAATTATTGAAAATGTGTGTTCCTGAGTAGTGGACCCCTTTTTGAACTAAAGTAAGTGCTTTTAAATCCTTGTGTAGATCATTTTTATTTCTAGTATTGTATGCATGAACTGAGCTGTTTGTTGGGAAAAGGGATATATTATTTATGACAAATTTCATTAAGGAATAAATATACTGAGAGGCAGTAGTTAATATACCCAGTTTTTTGAAGAGGCTTCTACAAGACGTCCGTGAATTTACTCCACAAATAATACGTATTACACGTTTTTGGACTCTGAAGACTTTTGACTGACTTGAAGAGTTACCCCAAAATATTATACCATATGACATTAAGGAATGAAAGTAAGCAAAGTATGCAAGCTTTGTTATTTTTATGTCTCCTATGTCTGATAACACTCGTATTGAAAATACAGATTTGTTGAGTTGTTTCTGCAGTTCTGTGGTGTGCTCCTCCCAACTAAATTTATTATCAAGCTGTAATCCCAGGAATTTAATACTGTCAACCTCTTCCAAAGTATTTGTAGCCTTACTTCTTCATTGTCTCTGTATTCGGCAGTCAGCCCCAACTCTTGCAGTTTCCTCCAGAGAGCCTTCTTCATGTGGACGTGGCAGGCATGCACGTCAACCGATGGGAGTGCAACTCTCAGTGCAGAAATCGCAGCTGATTCGAAATCAACAGTAACGTTCTTTGGGCTCCATCCTGGCACTTTATCGATAAGATTACGGAAAAGTCGGACATATACCTCATTTCTTTTGTTTGGTAAGAACGCAAATGCCACTAGATAGATGTTTGTTTCATATTTCGAACTTCCGAAGTATGGTATGAGCTATTCAAGACACTGTATCCACTATCAACAGATCTGCCCGTTCAGTAGTCTTTGTCTGGGCCACATTGGCATCCCAGGGAATGAATACATCGATCGGCTGGCCAAGCAGGCAACTACCGTAATAAAGTTGTTTATAGTTGCATGGAAATCTTCACAGGGGTCCACACGACGGGACTCAATTGTTCTCTGCTGCCTCCATATTGGGCATACATGGTTGATGCATGGCTATCTTCTTCGCCTGAGATCCCGCCCCAGTGTCGCTTAATTATGGACTGTCTCATTTTAGCCTCCTTGCGGTAGTCTTTTCATCTCCCTTTAGTTTTAGGTGACACTGCCAACATGGCTAATTCCATTTTACATTTTGTCCGCACAGCTGGGTTTTATCACTCCATCTAGCGGTGGGTGTTTTCGTCTGAATTTTCATGCCCCCACTCCTAAACAGGTTTTTTTTCTCCCCCGCCCCCCCCCCCCCCCAACTACATCTGTGTAATCACTCTCCTTGACAATGTGTTGTGTTTGTGTCTCACCCAACTCCATCTGGAGATCTCTCTCCAGTGTAGTCAACTAAGGTGGGTTTACACTCCTGCAATGCAGTATGAGGAAACGGATTATGCCCCAAGGAACACTGATATTTGGAGGAACCAGGATAATACTAGCCAGTATGCTTTCACTGTGGTCAACCGTCTGATGTGATACACTACTGTTTGAAGCATTAGAAAATATTTGCTGATGCCTATTCTAGCAGGTTGCAAGCAAACCTACACTGGTGCCAAACACAGGACAAAGAAGAAAGACAAAGAGGATGTTTTTAAAGGATTACGTACATCACCATTGCGTTTTCGGAGCTCCAGCCGAGGCAACCTGGAAAACTAAGGGGTGCGACCTTTCTTGGGGGTGAATCAGCTGAAAAGTGAAATCGACTGCCAGAATGATGGAAAGCTACATCAAGCATCCTTATGGATGGCCAACCCACATGAGATCTTGTGGGTTCGGGAGCATCATATTCAATTATTTCAGAGAACTGTTGCCAGTTGCAGAAGACCGCTTTGGGGAACAACGAAAATACTCAGCTGAAGGTGGGGGCGGGTACCCCCCTGTGGGGTCGGGGGTAAGAATACGCCCGCGGTATTCCTGCCTGTCGTAAGAAGCGACTAAAAGGAGTCCTCATAAGTTTCGTCTTTACATCTGTGGTCCCCTACGTGGATTTGACCTTCCATTTTTCAAAAATGTTTCAGGAGAGCGAACCATTTGGTGAAGGACACCTTACGTGGTGCAATGAGTGTTCATTGTGCAATTCCATCTAATGCACACATTATAGAACGGCCTCATGGCTGCAGCTTTTATGTAGCCGTCGGGTAGGTTATTTCACCTCAGTGCAAGCCATGTCAGTTGTGCACTGACACCCTTGCACCCCAGTCATAATGGATTACACTGCGCCAGAAAGCCAGCACGGTAGCCAGCCCGTTGTGGTGGGGTCGTCATGTACCCTCTTGGCTGTAGCCCCCTGACAACACAGGGATCGCTCTACCGATGCCAGAGCTGAATACTCCTCATGCAAGCCAAGGAGTAGATGCTTGTCTCTGTGGGGCATCAGGACTCCCGGCAACAGTCATCCCGCCAGGTGGCGTTGCTGTGGCTGGGTGGCGCCCGTGAGGAGGGCCCCTGATCGGAGTGGGTGGCATCTGGGCGGATTACCCGCAATGAAGAGACAAAAATCGGGTGACGTTGGCAGACATACAACCGCTGTCTCAAAGAAGGGAAAGTTTAATGCCTCAATGTACGACCCCCAAATGTTCCCCTCCCTGGCCACACCTTGGGAGGGACGTCTGGCCGCAAAACAGAGTAAAGATTATGCTCCTAGATATCTCGTGTGCAGCAGAACTGATGGGGACTCATTTTCAGCGACCAAGCCTCAGTTTTTTGTGGACCATCTGGAGGGCAGGTTTGGGGAAGTGGACTCACTATATAAAATGCGCAACGGTTCTGTTCTCATCCACACAGCATCCCCTGCCCAGTCATGGGCACTACTCGCTTGTGACAAGCTGGGTGACGTTGCGGCAACCATTACTCCCCACAAGTCCCTGAATATGGTTCAGGGTGTAATTTGCCATAGGGATTTGTTGCTCCAAATGGACGACGAGCTACGGGCGAACCTTGAACACTGAGGAGTTCATTTTATCTGGCGCGTCCATATAGGCCCAAAGGATAATAGGGTCACAACTGGTGTCTTCATCTTGGCCTTTGAGAGTGATACATTGCCCGAAAAGGTTAAGGTGATGATCTACCGTTGTGACATGCGGCCTTATATTCCTCCCCCTATGAGGTGCTTTCAATGCTGGAAGTTTGGCCACATGTCTTCCCGTTGCTACATGTAGGGACTGCGGGCGTCCAGCACATTCGAGTGCCCCATGTACACCGCCCATGCTTCAGCATTTGGCTATGGATGCTATCAGGCCCAGGCGCCGTGACAGGAGATTGTTGAAGTGCACTGAGGAGCTCCCACTCAGTAAAATGAGTGTTTTAAGATTCAGAGCGGAGGGTAGAAAAGGAGAGAGACTGCCGTTCTACCCTCTCTTTCACTGTATGGAAGGCCGGTGGATAATTTGCAGAGGCAAAGGCACGAGCATAATGCTCGGCAAACATCTCTGCAAGTGTGGCCGGGTCTGTATATATAACTCCATTTGTGGAGATCCCACTGGCGGATTCCCGCTGGCGTCTGTAATCCCTGTAGCCGCCTGATTTTACTCCAGACCTGTGAGGCTGAGGTACCCGTCCCAATAGTGGAAATGTACCTCTCCCAGCACTCCTGTTTCCGTCTTCTGATTAGCTGGCGAACACGAGCGCAAAGCCATTTAAAATTGATGAGGTGCTCCTGAGAGGGGTGCCGTTTGTATCGCTGTAAGGCCCGCCTGCGGTCTTTAATGGCCTCGGCGACCTCCAGCGACCACCACGGCACTGTCTTACGCCTTGGGCACCCTGATGTACGCGGAACGGTAGTGTCCACAGCAGAAATAATAGAACGTGTGGCGCTCTCGACCACCACATCGATATTCTCGAGTGGGGGAGGGCCAACGATGGCAGCAGAATCATTGTCTTCCCAGTTAGCCTTATGCAGAACCCACCTGGGTGGGCGTGCTAGGAACTCGCGTTGTGGGAGTGACAAAAAAATGGGGAAATGGTCACTGCCACAAAAGTCGTCATGGGCTCTCCAGTGAACAGATGGTGGAAGGCTGTGGCTGCAGATGGATAGATCAATGGCTGAAAATGTGCCATGTGCCACACTAAAATGTGTGGGGGAACCTGTATTTAAGAGGAAGAGGTCGAGTTGAGTTAGTAAACCCCCGACAACCATGCCATGACCAGAGATCGTAGAACCACCCCACAGAGGACTGTGGGCATTAAAGTCGCCCAACAGTAAGAAAGGTGGGGGTAGTTGAGCTATGAGTGCAGCCAAAACGTTCAGAGATATGTCGCCATCTGGCGGCAAGTAGATACTGCAGACAGTTAACTCCTGTGTGGTCCTCACCCTGACAGCCACTGCTTCTAATGGTGTTCGAAGGGGCATGAGCTTACTATACACAAAGGTGAGGACACACACACTCCACCTGAGAACCTGTTATATATGCTACGATTGCAGTAAAATCCTCTGTAGCCACGAAGGGCAGGGGTCCGCATTCATGGAAACCAGGTTTCCTGGAGAACAATGCAGAAAGCAGGTGTCGTGCTCAGAAGCTGCTGTAGCTCAGCCAGGTGGGGGAAGAAACCGCCGCAGTTCGAATGGAGGATGACATTGGTTGAGTGCTGGGAATACATGAATCAGACGAGTTGGTGGGCTATAACTCAGCATCACTTGCATCCACCGATCTAGGTTTGTCATTTGGATTGTCCGTTTTGTCAAGGGCGTCCCTAAGAGTGCATCCTTGAGTGACGCAATACTCTCCACCTCATCCTCAGAAGTAGAGGTGGAGGCGGAGGGGAGTGGTGGCATGGAAGCCACCGTGGTCTCCTGTGTTCTGCCCTTCTTTGGCCTTGGTTTACCCCTCTGTTCCCTCGGGGGCTTCGCCGGTGGTAGGTGCTTCTCAGACTCAGCCACAGGGACTGAGAAGGAGTGCGAAGCCCTGCGACCAGCAGTCTGTGAGCGCACCAGCTGCTGGTTAGTGTTGATATTGACACTGGTGGAAGGGAGTGTCCCAAGGGACCCCTTCGTGTGAGGGACGCCGGAGAAGGTTGATCTTTCTCCGGCGGAGAGGTGGTACTGACCCTGAGGCTTTCGCCTTGGGCGCTGTAGAAGGATGGCCCCCAAACACCGTGGGGGCAGGCTTAGGTTGGCGGCCCTGGGGGCTCACAGAAACAGATGAAGTAGGAAATACCGCCGCCGCCAAGTTGAGTGGCGACGACGTTACTGCTGCTAACGAGTTGTTCATAGTAACAGGATGCATATGGCCAAATTTTTTCTTCGCCTCATTATACGAGATACGGTCCAGGGTTTTATACTCTGTAATATTCCACTCCCGTTGAAGTGCTGGACATTGCGACGAGCAGGGCGGATGTTTCTGACCACAGTTGACGCAGATGGGAGGCGGTGTACATGGGGCGCTCGAATGTGCTGGACACCCGCAGTCCCTACATGTAGTAGCATTGGACGTGCAACGGGAAGACATGTGGCCAAACTTCCAGCACTGAAAGCACCTCATAGGGGGAGGAATATAAGGCCGAATGTCACAATGGTAGATCATCACCTTAACCTTTTCGGGCAATGTATCACTCTCAAAGGCCAAGATGAAGACACCAGTTGTGACCCTATTATCCTTTGGGCCCATATGGACGCGCCGGATAAAATGAACTCCTCGGCATTCAAGGTTCGCCCGTAGCTCGTCGTCCATTTGGAGCAACAAATCCCTATGGCAAATTACAACCCTGAACCATATTCAGGGACTTGTGGGGAGTAATGGTCACCGCAACGTCACCCAGCTTGTCACAAGCGAGTAGTGCCCATGATTGGGCAGGGGATGCTGTGTGGATGAGAACAGAACCGTTGCGCATTTTAGATAGTGAGTCCACTTCCCCAAACCTGTCCTCCATATGGTCCACACAGAACTGAGGCTTGGTCGCTGAAAATCAGCAAATATTTTCTAATGCTTCAAACAGTAGTGTATCACATCAGACGGTTGACCACAGTGAAAGCATACTGCCTAGTATTATCCTGGTTCCTCCAAATATCAGTGTTCCTTGGGGCATAATCCGTTTCCTCAAACTGCATTGCAGGAGTGTAAACCCACCTTAGTTGACTACACTGAAGAGAGATCTCCAGATGGAGTTGGGTGAGACACAAACACAACACATTGTCAAGGAGAGTGATTACACAGATGTAGTTGGGGGGGGGGGGGCGGGGGAGAAAAAAAACCTGTTTAGGAGTGGGGGCATGAAAATTCAGACGAAAACACCCACCGCTAGATGGAGTGATAAAACCCAGCTGTGCGGACAAAATGTAAAATGGAATTAGCCATGTTGGCAGTGTCACCTAAAACTAAAGGGAGATGAAAAGACTACCGCAAGGAGGCTAAAATGAGACAGTCCATAATTAAGCGACACTGGGGCGGGATCTCAGGCGAAGAAGATAGCCATGCATCAACCATGTATGCCCAATATGGAGGCAGCAGAGAACAATTGAGTCCCGTCATGTGGACCTCTATGAAGATTTCCATGCAACTATGAACAACTTTATTGCACAAAGCTTGTTTGGCGCACTAGAGGTACACCATTTGGAGCTCCAAGTTGCATGCACCTTCCGGTGCAGTACCAACTGGAGATCTGGTTCCATGACACCAATCTGTAGAGGTCATGAGGTAGTTGCCTGCTTGGCCAGCCGATCGATGTATTCATTCCCTGGGATGCCAATGTGACCCAGAGAAAGACTACTGAACGGCCAGATCTATTGATAGTGGATACAGTGCCTTGAATAGCTCATACCAAAGGATGTCTAGGGAACTCTGGTCGAGTGCTTGCAAGCCACTCAGGGAGTCACTATATATGAGAAATGACTCCCCAGGGCTAGAACGGAGGTGCTCAAGAGCACAATAAAAGGCAACCAGCTCTGAAGTAAAAATACTGTTCCCACCAGACAGAGAATGTTATTCAACATGATCGCCATGGGCGAAGGTAAACCCAGTTCAGCCATCCATGACAAAACCATCAGTGTAAACAAAGTCTGCATCATGAAACAAGTACTGCAAATTGGTGAAAGAGACTCTCTGGTAGTACTGAAGCTTTGGAGTCACATGCCAAATCCACGTAGAGCCGCAAGTGAGAGAGGGACAAAGGAGGCAACAGAAAAGGATAGTGGAAGGAAGGAGGGGAAGGTATTTGAGCGAAGAAAGAAGAGAGTGAACGCATGCTGCGATTGGGTGACCTGACCTGGGTGGCCGTTGTGGAGAGAGGAGTGCATAAGATGGAAAAATGAGCCAGTGATCAGGCAAGGCATGCATGTGGGCGACATACGATGCCAGCAGCTGTTGCCAGCAAAATCGAAGGAGACGGACTTCTACAAGAAGGCTCGTCACCGGACTAGTGCAAAAAGTACCCATTGCTAGCCTGACGCCACAATGGAGGATTGAGTTGAGGATCCATAATGCTGAAGACACTGCTGAGTCATATATCAAGGTCCCATAATAGAGACGAAATTGGACGAGGGTCTTATAGAGCTGCAGAAGAGTTGTTCGTGCAGCTCCCCACACAGTGTGAGGCAACGAAGGACACTGCGGTGTCGCCAGTAATGTTATTTAAGTTGGTGAAGGTATGGAATCCAAGCGAGCTGGGCTTTGAGGAGCATGCCAAGAAAGCAATGTGTCTCCTCTATGTAAAGCAGTTTGTCAGCAAGGTAAAGCTCCAGATGCAGGTGAACCGTCTGATGGCGACAGAAATGCATAACACGAGTCTTAGATGTAGAGAACTGAAAACCATGGGCCAAGGACCAATATTGTGCCTTGTGGATGGCTCCCTGCAGCCGCCATTCAGTGACACTGATGCTGGTGGAGCTAAAGTATAAGAAAAAGTCATTAGCAAACAGGGAACAGGATACTGACAATTAATTGCCACCAAAAGGAGGGGGAAAACATAGGACAGAGGCCTGTGGAACAACGTTCTCCTGTATATGAGGGGAGCTGAAACAAGTACCAACCCTACTACAAAAGGTACATGAGAGAGAGAATTCTGGAGAAAGATACTTGTAGGAAGGGCACCCCATAAGCCTCATTCATGCAACGTATCCAGGATATGATAGCGCCAGGTGGTAACATATGCTTTCCGAAGATCGAAGAATCTGGCAACAAGAAGCTTAGGCCAAGTGAAAGCTGTACGAATAGCTGATACCAGCAAGACAAAATTGTCAACTGCTGAATGGCCATGATAGAAGCTCTCCTGTTGCGGGGCCAGGAGGCTCTGAGCTTCAAGGATCCACATGAGCGACAGACACACGATATGTTCAAGGAGTTTACACATTACATTGGTAAGCTTGATAGT
The DNA here is from genome assembly GCA_026315105.1 of Locusta migratoria. Taxonomy (NCBI): domain Eukaryota; kingdom Metazoa; phylum Arthropoda; class Insecta; order Orthoptera; family Acrididae; genus Locusta; species Locusta migratoria. The sequence continues at coordinate 195,156,030 of CM048755.1, forward strand.
GTGATAACTGTCTTCCTCTAGTAGGTTAGCACCAGGTTTGAGCTCTAGAGTGGTAATACTATTCTGTCATTGGGATGGGAAAATGCCCTCTGACCAGATGTGGTTGAAGACGGCGAGCAGCTGACCCTGATAGTCCGATGAGAGGTGGTGGAGAAATCTGCTGTGGATGCGATCCCGTCGGTATCAGGATAAGCTGTGAGGGCACTTTGAAGTTCTCAAACACTAAAGGGAGTGTTATATGTTTTCTGACATTGTGTGCGAAATGATAACTGCTCACGTTCAACCTGCTCTTTAAGGGCACGGAAATCCGCACTGTAGCCTGATGTTGCAGAATTACGGGTGTAGTACTGCCAAGTGTTCAGTCTGTAAAAAGGTTGCCTACAATAGAGAGGCGCGATACACCCACTGAAGGGTGGAAGCCAAAAAGGGCCGAGAGCCCTCGAACAGATTCTCAGTTGTCGGTAATGTAGAAGCTGCTGTGGCATACGCTATTGAAAGGCACACAGCATGGAGCTTCTCATATTTTCGTTTAGGCTCTGAACAAGTAAGTTTGTCCAAGGTGTTGTATTCCATGACCTTTGTCTCTTAATGAAGCGTTGTGCAGTCCAGCAAACAGGGTGTGTGTTGGCGTTCACAGTTCATGCAGACAGGAGGTGGGGTACATGGGACATTATGATGGGAGGCTTGTCTGCAGTCCTGACAGGTGAGGTGGCCTTCACATCTGAAAGACATGTGACCGAACCTCCAATATTTAAAAACACACCACATATGTGGAGGGATGTAAGGCCTAATGTTGCATTGGTGTATCATCACTTTGACCTTCTCAGGTAATCAATCAACCTCCAAGGTCGGGATGACTACCTGTAGCGACTCTGTTGTCCTTCAGACCTCTATGGACACAGTGGACAAAATGAACCATTCTTCTCTACAAGTTCGCACATAGCTCATTATCGGTCTACAGTAAAATATCACAATGAAATATAATCTCTTGACCCATACTCAGTCTTGTGAGGAGTGATGGAGACAGGAATATCGCCCAGTTCCTCAAAGGTGAGTAGTCCCCTAGATTGGGTGGGGAACGCCGTTTGTATCAGAACAGACCCACAACACATCTTAGACGTACTCACCACCTCCCCAAACTAGTCCTCAAGGTTTTTAACAAAGAACTAAGGTTTAGTGTTCAAAAAGGATTCCTCATCTGTTTGTGTTGAAATGTCCCACTACTATAGGTTTGAGAGAGAATTCATTTGCGGATACATTCTGGCAATAATAAGTACTTCATCAAAACATCATAATTAATAAAGATATTTGCTTAACTTCGCAGATTTTATATTTGGTGGGCGTAACAAATAACACTCAAATCCACTGATACTACTACTTTTATTGCTGAACTGACATACACAAATTAAGACTAATAATCTGAGGCTATCAAAGCAAGACTAACTCATTTGGCATGATGGGCATCCATTTATAGGTTTATGACAATACATCTCATTATTGACACATAGTCAATTAATTTTATACAATTACAACTTTATGTACAGCTAGAATGTGTCGCACAATATGATTATTGAAGAGTTTGATACGTTTCGAAAGTACAGATGATCTCATTATATATGGTGGTGAAATGCTTGTCAGGACGTTGTAGGGCAGGTTGTACTGAGACATAAATGTTCAGAAAAAAATTTTATACGTCCCACCGTTTCCGAGTTATTTAGCATAGAAGTTAGCCAATCACGTTGTTTGGCGCGCAGATTCGAACAGCCTGCAAGAGGCAGCTTTGCCAAACGTATCCCCCATGTGGTTGTCTCACAAGGAAAAGACGCCTATTCGTCATTGCCTAATTCGAATTATGGTATTGCAGTTCATGGCCAGAAATGAACGTGATAGCACTGGGAGCTCCAGATGGGCAAGCGTTTAGGAAAAAATAGCATTTCTTGCGCGGTTCTGGAACACTGTAGGACACTTAGTGAACGCTGTCATCGAGCTGCGGTTGGTGTTTTGGGAAGAAGTCAGATCGGTAATCAATGATGCGATGAATGTGGGTTCGAATCCTATTATGGGACATTATTTTTAATTTTTATATGTCTATTTAAGCATTACTTGCACTGCAAATAAATGGAAATTATGCACAATACATCGTATTTATTAATATTTCATAGAAAAGACGTTAAAAGGAAAGGCAATGGAATATTTGTTATTGCAAATCCAGGTTCCCTCAATTTATCCAAGTCCCATATCCTTATTTTCCTACCTGTCTGCAGTTTTTTCAGTTTCAGCCTACAGTTCATGACCAATAAGTTATGGCCAGAGTCTATATCTGCCCCTGGGTACGTCTTACACTGTAAAACCTGGTTCCGAAATCTATGTCTTACCATTATAAAATCTATCTGGTATCTCCCGGTGTCTCCTGGTCTCTTCCACGTATACAACCTTCTTTTGTGATTCTTGAACCAGGTGTTTGTTATAACTAAATTATGTTCTGTGCAAAATTCTACCAGGCGGCTTCCTCTTTCATTCCTTTTACCCAGACCATATTCACCTACTATCTTTCCTTCTCTTTCTTGTCCTACTACCGAATTCCAGTCTCCCATAACAATTAAGTTTTCCTCTCCCTTAATTGTCTGAATAATTTCCTTTAGCTCCTCATATAATTATCTCTCGTAAATGACTCACAATATGATAAAGAAAGTCAAACTTAAAATACTATCTTGAGAGGAGATATTCTTTTGCTCAAAGTGATCAGAGGATGTCACCAACTTGATATAAGATGGTGAGAGGAAGGACTGACTAAAAATCATTTGTGGAACTGCCCAAAGATGTGTCCCAGTAGTATCTAAGCCACTCTCAATGTGAAAAACTTTACTCATAATGTGACATCAGGACATGTGGTTGTCTCACAAGGAGAAGACGCCTATTCATCATTGCCTAATTCGAATTATGGTATATGCAGTTCATGGCCAGAAATGAACGTGATAGCACTGGGAGCTCCAGATGGCCAAGCGTTTAGGAAAAAATAGCATTTCTTGCGCGGTTCTGGAACACTGTATGACACTTAAGTGAACGCTGTCATCGAGCTGCGGTTAGTGTTTTGGGAAGAAGTCAGATTGGTAATCAATGATGCGATGAATGTGGGTTCGAATCCTATTATGGGACATTATTTTTAATTTTTATATGTCAATTTAAGCATTACTTGCACTGCAAATAAATGGAAATTATGCACAATACACCGTATTTATTAACATTTCATAGAAAAGACGTTAAAAGGAAAGGCAATGGAATATTTGTTATTGCAAATCCATGTCCAAGACAGGACTGTATCACAGCGTCGACGAGGACTCTGGAAATAACTTTCCGAAAAAGGATTGTAATTGAAGCATACAGGACTTCGTATTTCGTTAATTTAATTTCCAGTAGAGCTCGACAGCTGCACGCGAGCATTAGGTTCGTGGTTCCAGTATAATCGGCCAACTGGTCGTTGTGGATAATAGTTATGGTTGCCAGGAAACCTACTTGCAGTCACACATTTTTGCTTGCCTTTCCTTGTTATACCTTTTATAAAATATTAATAAATACGATATATTGATCATACTTTTGACTTATTTGCGGTGTACGTAATACATAAACTGACATGAACAAAATAAAAGTAAACACTCCCACACGCGGATTCGATCGTATGCCCCTTGTGTGTTCAGTTACCCAATTGTGTTCTGCTTTGGGAGTAATTCACGTTATTACTACATTCTTAAAGAATGCCTGCAAACTACACATGGCAAAATGTACCGTTACAGGTTTCGCACGGTGTAGTATTGGAGGTCTTACATGACGAAAACCTATTTCCATATCACCTACAGAAGGTGCACGATTTGGTTGAAGAGGACTACCCCTCTCGTTACCAATATTCCGTGTGGTATTTAAATAAATGTAATGAAAATCCACATTTCGCAAAGATGGTGTTGTGGACAGACGAGGCATGTTTCACCAGAGAAGGACCATTCAATTCCCGAAACAGCAACATTTGGATGGACGCAAATCCGCATGGCACTTACGTTAAATCCTATCAGCATAGGTTTATCGTCAACATTTGGGCAGGTATCGTAGGCAACTTTTTATTGGGTCCAGTCCTACTCCTTCCCCATTTAAATGGAACGACATATTTAGCATTCCATGAGAACGTCCTTCGGCTATACTTAGAAGACGTTCCTCTGGCGGTCCGTCAGGCAATGTGGTTCCTACACGATGGTGCACCACTGCAATTTGCTTTTGCGGTACGTAAGCATTTAGATGTGTTGCACCCGCAAAGGTGGATTGGCCGAGGCGGTCCATTCCTCTGGCCAGCTCGTCCACCAGATTTGACACCGTTAGACTTTTATTTGTGGGGCCATGTGAAGCAAATAGTCTACGCGACCCCAATACACACAACTGAAGAGCTTCTTCCGAGGATAATTTTAGCCTTCGATGAAATCAGGAAAACTTTTGATTTCGAAAAGCTTGCAGAGTCAATGACGTAGCGTTGCAATGCGTGCTGTCATACTGGAGGAGGACACTGAGCAGCTACTGTGAATTTAGTGTTACGTTTCGCTCCTGAAAATAACGTTCTTACGTTAAACAGCTGCCAAAATAACAGTTTATTGTTTTATGTTATACATTATTTTCCCTGCATTTGTTACATGTAAGACACTTTGACTGTGTATGACGTTTATTGTTTTTCCATATTTATGTCCAAACAGGTACACATTGTTAGACTTTGTCGGATGCATTTATGAGCAATTATTGAATGTTATGGATACTGTAGCTTTCGGAATAAATGTGCATACTTGGGGCCAACGAGAATGTGTTTATGCAAAAAAAGATGTACAGTTCCATTACTTACATACATAAATGATTAAACAAAAAATACAGATGTGTTTCCCCTTTGGATAAAAACAAAACGATAACCCTGGTGGGGATCAAACTCAGGACCTTCTGTTTCACATGTCCAGCTCTCTACCCCAGACCACAGTGTCTCATGTTACAACGGCCTTTCATAGACAAGTTTATACCCAAGTGACTACTTGGAGGACACGTTTGGCAACGCTGCCTCTTGTGGGCTGTTCAAATCTGCGTGCCAAACGACGTGACTGGCTAACTTCTAAGCTAAATAACTTTGAAACGGCGCGACGTATCAAATATATATATATATATATACACACACGGGGTGGTCAGAAAATGTCGGGACGTTGTAGGGCAGGTTGTACTGAGACATAAAAGAAAAAAATTTGATATGTCGCGCCGTTTCAAAGTTATTTAGCTTAGAAGTTAGCCAGTCACGTCGTTTGGCACGCAGATTTGAACAGCCCACAAGAGGCAGCGTTGCCAAACGTGTCCTCCAAGTAGTCACTTGGGTATAAACTTGTCTATGAAAGGCCGTTGTAACACGAGACACTGTGGTCTGGGGTCGAAAGGTGGTTGTTTTCTTTTCTTCTTTTCTTTTTCTTTTCTTTTTTTTTTTTTTTTCTTTTTTTTTTTTTGGAAATATAATAGAACGGATAAAATTGACAGTTCCGGGTAATCGGAAATACATGTTTTAATTCCTTTAAAACTGAAAATTAATTACATTCATTGATATATATGATCATTTACAGACAATTATGCAAATTACAACAACGCACAATAAATACATTTCTTGAATGTTCCAGCATAATACATCCTATTTCTGACTAATTGGTGCGGTTTTTCTACAGTACAAAGGTTCTGACATGTGTTAAAATATTTATCATTGTCTGATGTTTGAAAAGTAAAACAAGCATGGTAACCAGCCCACTCATTTTTCATTTCTTCTTTCACAATGTTTACCAGATCCCTAAATGACAATGTCTATGCTACAGTTCAAAGTGTTGGGCAACACTGTCTCTATAGCATATTTACTGGGAATTTTGTTTTCTGTGGGTTAGATTCTTCCTGGGAAATTGACAAATCAATCAATAATGTCCCACTACACAAATGTTTGATTTTAAGATTCCAGTGATTCCTTCCAAACCTTTCTGAATATGTTGTTGTTGTTGTTGTTATTATGGTCTTCAGTCCTGAGACTGGTTTGATACAGCTCTCCACCCTACTCTATCCTGAGCAAGCCTTTTAATCTTCTCAGAAGAACGGCAACCCACATCCATTTGAATCTTCTTACTATATTCATCTCTTGGTCTCCCTCTGCGATTTTTACCCCACACACTTCCCTCCAATGCTAAATTTATGATTCCTCAATGTCTAAGAATGTGTCCTACCAAGCGATCCATTCTTTTAGTCAAGGTATGCCAAAAATTCCTTTGCTCACCAATTCTGTTCAGTACCTCTTCATTAATTACGCGTTCTACCCACCTAATCTTCAGGAATCTTCTGTAGCACTACATTTCAAAAGCCTCTATTCTCTTCCTGTCTGCACTGTTTATCATCCATGTTTCACTCCCGTACAAGGCAACACTCCACACAAATGCCTTCTGAAAAGACTTCCTTACACTTAAATTAATATTCAATGTCAGCAAATTTCTCTTTTTCAAAAATGCTTTCTTTCCCATTGCCATTCTGTATTTTATACCCTCTGTACTGCGACCGTCATATGTTATTTTACTACCCAAGTAACAAAACTCATTTGCCACCTTCATTTTTTTATTACCTAATATAATTCCTTCAGCATCGCCTGATTTTCTAAGACTGCATTCCATTACCTTTGTTTTGCTCTTGTTAATGTTCATTTTATACGCTCTCTTCAAACACACTGACCATTCCATTCAAATGCTCTTCCAAGTCTTTTGCTATCTCTGACAGAATTACAATGTCATCTGCAAAATGCAAGGATTTTATTTCTTCACCCTGTACTTTAATCCTTATTCCAAATTTTTCCTTGCTTTCCTTCCCCGCCTGCTCTATATACAAATTGAATAACATCGGAGAAAGGCTACAACCTTGTCTTACTCCCTTCCCAAAAAATGCTTCCCTCTCATGCCCTCTAGTCTCATAACTGCAGTCTGGCTTTTGTACAAGTTGTAAATAACTCTCCTTTTCCCTGTATTTTACCCCTGCTGACTTCAGAATTTGAAAGAGTGTATTCCAATCAACATTGTCAAAGGCTTTCTCCAAATCTACAAAAGCAAATAATTTAGGTTTGCCTTTCCTTAATCCAGCTTCTAAGATAAGTCGTAAAGTGAACATTGTGTCTCGTGTTCCTACGTTCCTCCTGAATCCAAACTGATCTTCCCCGAGGTCAGCTTCTACCAGCTTTTCCATTCTCCTGTAGATAATTTGTGTTAAAATTTTGCAACCATGACTTATCAAACTGATGGTTCTGTAATTTTCACACCTGTCTGCACCTGATTTCTTTGGAATGGGGATTATTACATTTTTCTTAAAGTCTGACGGTATTTCGCCTGTGTCATACATTTTACACACCAGGTGAAACAGTTTTGTCATGGCTGACTCCCCCAGAGACTTTAGTAGCTCTGGGATTATGTCATCTACTCCCAGGGCCTTGTTCCGACCTAGGTCTTTCAGGGCTCTCTCAAATTCATCTCTCAGTATGGTATCTCCTATTTCATATTGATCTACTTCCTCTTCCCCTCCTACAACCTCGTCTCTAAGTTCATTTCCTCTGTAGAGCTGCTCTATGTACTCTTTCCACCTTTCAGCTTTCCCTTCTTTGCTGAGAATTGGTTTTCCATCAGAGTTCTTGATATTCATACAGCTGCTTTTCTTGTCCCCAAATGTCTCTTTTATTTTCCTGTAGGCGGTATCAACTTTTCCCCTTGCTAGACATTCTTCTACAGATTTACATTTGGCTTCTAGCCACTCCTGCTTAGCCATTTTGCACTTCCTGTCAATCTCATTTCTTAGTCGTCTGTACCCCATTTTGCCTGTTTCATTTACTGCATTTTTATATTTTCTCCTTTCATCAATTAACTTCAGTATTTCTTGTGATATACAAGGATATTTTGTAGGTCTTGGCTTTCTACCTATCTTGTCCTCTGCTGCCTTCACTATTTCATCTCTCAATGCTACCCATTCCTCTTCTACTGTTTTATTGCCCCCCCCCCCCCCCCCCCCCCACCCCTCGTTTCTGTCAATTGTTGCCTAATGCTCCCTCTGAAATTCTTAAGAACTTCAGGTTCCCTCAATTTATCCAAGTCCCATATCCTTATTTTCCTACCTGTCTGCAGTTTTTTCAGTTTCAGCCTACAGTTCATGACCAATAAGTTATGGCCAGAGTCTATATCTGCCCCTGGGTACGTCTTACACTGTAAAACCTGGTTCCGAAATCTATGTCTTACCATTATAAAATCTATCTGGTATCTCCCGGTGTCTCCTGGTCTCTTCCACGTATACAACCTTCTTTTGTGATTCTTGAACCAGGTGTTTGTTATAACTAAATTATGTTCTGTGCAAAATTCTACCAGGCGGCTTCCTCTTTCATTCCTTTTACCCAGACCATATTCACCTACTATCTTTCCTTCTCTTTCTTGTCCTACTACCGAATTCCAGTCTCCCATAACAATTAAGTTTTCCTCTCCCTTAATTGTCTGAATAATTTCCTTTAGCTCCTCATATAATTATCTCTCGTAAATGACTCACAATATGATAAAGAAAGTCAAACTTAAAATACTATCTTGAGAGGAGATATTCTTTTGCTCAAAGTGATCAGAGGATGTCACCAACTTGATATAAGATGGTGAGAGGAAGGACTGACTAAAAATCATTTGTGGAACTGCCCAAAGATGTGTCCCAGTAGTATCTAAGCCATTCTCAATGTAAAAAACTTTACTCATAATGTGACATCAAGACAAGGAAGCCTATTGTACAGCCCTCTCCAGAGAGGCAAGATTATCAAAGGTGGAATGATACCTCCTGAACCCATTCTGAAAGTGACTAACAGTCCAGTAGAATTAGAATTCAAATGAGAAATAATTGTTACAAAAGGTTTTGCTGTTTTAATGGCTTCATTTGTGGCCCAATATGATGATCCTAGGTTTTCCCCCTCAGCGGAGTTGTGCATAGGTGGTGGATGACAAAAATGTACCTGAAAAAAGTATTTTTTTGGTTTCTGATTATATTTCATAAATGACTCACAACACCAAAAACATAGCAGAATTAAAAGTTGTAGGGCATGAAATTCTTCATTGAATAAGACCATCCACATATTTTCTGGACTAAATGTTTCTATACTAGTGCTCTTCAAATTTGGACCAATTTTACATGTTCATGAACCATTTTTTTGTTTTTACCTCCATTTCTTAGTAATATTGGTGAAACTAATCCAAACTATAAATAATATGGTTCAGAAAAAAGATATAGAGAGATAAATTCTGGATTTGATGAAACCAAACTTGTATTTATTGGACCATCCATTTGTGTACAGCTCCTCATTAAAGGTGAACCATTTCTCACCATCAACAAAGACTAGTTCAAATGTAGTTATTCAGTAATTCTTATGTACACTCTTTTAATAACAGAACTGTAGCAACCCACTGTCTTGCATTTGTTTAACATAGTAATAGAATAAAAGATTAAAATTTTGGAATAGAAGAAAAATAATATTAAAAAAAGTTTTTCATATACAATATAGTGATATCCATTCAACTGATATTAAGGAGGCAGGAAGAGAGACACACACACACACACTTCCTGAAATTAAGTAGTGGTTATTATATTTCATAATAACAAAATTTTACATAAAGGTCGTTGGGCCTGGTGGTCTTGGGGTAAGGCGCTCGACTGGAAACCACAGGGTCGAAACCTGGTTGGACCTCGGATTTTTTTCAGTCTACACTTTAATCCATCCTTCACCTCTCAACAATGTGAGGAGTCACCAGAAACGACATGTGGTTTGGATTCCACGTTAAGCTGTAGGTCTCCTTTCCCCGGTTGGATAACTGGGGTAGGCTAAGGAGACGCAAGTCACCGAAGTGGCGTCCAACTGAAAGACTTGCACCAGGCCAATGAGCCACATGACATTATTATTATTATTATTATTATTATTACATAAAAGCCATATGTACAGTCCAGCTCTTCATTGACATATGGTTCATCAGTTACATCTGGTTGGAGGGAGTTAGTGCACAATTTCCCTTTGAAGTTGACACAAATTAATGAGCACTTAATCCCAGTCTTCAGACACCCACAACTACCTGCACAGCCCTTGTTGCATTTGCAGGAAATTGTTGAGAAAAGATAGACTGGAGCTCGTTCCTTGGAGGTAGGAATGGGGCCAGGAACAAACTCAAACCTGCCATCCCCAGAAGAGTGGATCCATCTGGTGTCCTACCCACATTTGTACTTATTTGTAGGTCCTCAAGCAATGCTGGAGGGCTGCTTCCGATGGTGCTGGTAGGGATGCTAGATTGAATCTGGATTTCACAATTGCTTTGGAAAACAGGTTGAATCGAAATTTGTCTAAAGTGTCTCCTGCCCTACCTCCATAGAGAGTTTTTAAAAACTGGAGGCCAGCTTCAACAATAGCTTCATCTTGCATGTCATGCTCGAAGAAAGGTTTTATATCTTCCAGAAGACATTAATTTTTTACCAGTAGATTGACCGTCTTCTTCTTGCCCTGACTGAAGAGTGGTGAAGTTGTGTCACATCCACTTATGGCATGGAGAAATATGAGTGGCCTTCTGATGTGGTTTGCCATTTTGAAACTGCTGGAACCAAACACTTTTGATGTGTTTGCTCTTCCAGATTTCAAAAAATATATATTTGCTGATGGTATGGCTAGGGCACTGAGCATGATGAAAAGGTTTGTATCACCACCAACTACCACAACCTTCTCATGTTCCTGTGATACCTCAAAAGTGCTGTGGCAACAATCACATGGTCTGCATCTTCATTAGCTTGCTTTACTGAGAAGCTTTCATCTTCAAACCTCAAAATAAGCAAGCTATGAGATGGGCTTTATTTCTGTCATTGGAAAAGAATTGCTCCCGAGTTTTAGTCACCACCATAACTCGGTGAAGATGACACAAGGAGTAGTGTGTCTTTTGCTTCGGAGGAGGCACTCAGCATATTTGATGCTCTTGGTGGGTAGGTCTTATGGGTAGTCATTGAACACCACACTTGTCGCACTTCGGCTGTAGTGTCTTTATAGATATTCAATGTATTTGGTTAGCATTAACTGGAATGTTTCAGTACGCTTCCATAGAACCCAGTTGAGAGGAAATTCGCCATTGATGACAAATGTTGCACCTTCCAGGTTTACAGCATTCAGTGGTGTGAACAAGTCATATAACACTGACTTGGGAGTTTTCCTCATTTTAGATGCATCGAACAGAGAGAGAGAGGATAGGGTGCCAGCTCATATTGGAATAATTCTTTAAGCTGTTCGTCACTATTCTTGAGAAGTGCTATCCGGTGGAATATGGTTTCAGGGTTCACTGGTACATCCGCCCCATGAATGGTCACCTTATATTTAAATCCCTGTGTTCTCATCAATATTTTCTTTCAGAAAAACTTGATGTTGTCAAAGGTTTGACCAATTGGGGCGAGCATTGAAGAATTTGTCATTTGAAAGGCCCTGTGACAGTTGTTTGAGTCATTCCTGTGCTGAAGGACATAAAAAATTTATTAACAGGTAAAGGATCATGGGACTGAAACCACTCAATAAATTTCTGAAGGTCTGCATTGTCATGCTGAACTCTAGCATCCCTCACATAAATAAGTTGTTCTGAGGTAGTGAGTGATACCCTACAAAACTCTTCAAACTGCTCAGTCACTTTAGTAACAGATGGCATGGTCAGAATCCATCTACTCAAGAGTACTGTCTGAAATGCTGCGACCATGACTGAGCCCTCCGGTACTTTTCAATCAGTGCATTCAGACCATATCCCACTCCAAAACTTATCAGACCTTGTGATAGTAAACCAGCCTTTGAGTGCAAACCATGTATAGTCTTCTGGTGATATTTTCTTTTCAAGGCCCATAATGTCTTGTAGATGCAGCTGCACAGATTTAGCATACAGAAAATGTCCACTGGCATGAAAATAAGGAAGCATTTATTTAACAGTGGTGCCTCCAAATGTGGTCAAATGTAGTGTTCTGATTTTTTGGAGGTAACTTTCTGGACCATCACCTTACGAATTACAAAAAGGTGCAGTTTTGTCATTATTACACTTGCTAGCCAGGCAGAACATACACACAAAGGCAGAAAAACAATGTGTAAAAAGGCTTTGCAGTTTAATAATGGATTGCGAAAGTTGACCTTAAATTTCTTATCACAGAATTTACTCCAGACTTTGTGGCGGGGGGGGGGGGGGGGGGTAGTTACTGTTCAAACTTTACTCATAATAATATTATTTTTAGTTCTCTACATAAAACTAATCTAGAAACCTAGATTTGTAAATGTGAAGTACCTTAATGCATAGCAGTGAAAGTACAAACTTAGCTGTGCAGAAATGGGTGGGCCATTTCACTTTTGGTCTCATCAGGCAGAGTTTATTCCTCTTATATTTTTTTTATGAACCACATTGTTGATAGATGGGTTAGTTTCAACGATATTACCAAGAAACAGAGCTTAAAACAAAAATTTTCATGAACATGTACAATTGGTCTAATTTTGAAGAGCATTAGTATGGAAACGGGTGGTCCAAAAAATATGCAGATTACAACATGCCTGGTAGAAATTTTATTTTTAATGTCTCTTCTAATGAAATAAAAGAGTTCATTAAGAGGGGAGAAAATAGTCACTGGCCGAGAGCAAGTCTTTATATACAATGTTAACACTGTCTAGTTGGAAAGTTCCTAACAGTCTCTCAGCACAATCTTCCACCCTCTTATAAATTTCCCCTGCTTTACCCTCACTCCTATTACTACGGATGTATGAACTTATGGTCCTCTTTGTAGTAGGTAATGCATATTGCATGAGGGGCCATAGGTTTCACCAATTCTTCAGACTGGTGAAACAAAGTTCTTTTCTTTATTACTGACCTTAGATCTCGAAGTAGATAATGTCCCACACAGTTTCAGCACACAGGTCGAAGATTCTTGACGTCTGAAGCTAAAATGCTGTTAAAATAATTTAAGGGCTCTAACTACGATTTTTTTCATAAAACATGGCATGCCAGTGGATTTTAAATTTATTCTTCCAACGTTTACACATGCTCAGCGAAATCCACAAATCTAAGTGGTACATTAAACGATATTCACTTTACAATAAATACAAGTGCCATGATGATAAATGTACAAGTTCTGTAATGAGACAAGGTGCTACAGGTCAACAGTTCGAAGGTGGACACTGGACTGTGCTCGGCCAGTCGTGGCTGCTAGTTGCTGCCTCTGTCGTTTTGCACCAAAAGAACCTTCTAGATTCGTCACTCGTATTTTGTTTATATAAATTACAATGAACAAAGTACCAAATGGGTTCAAATGAAAGCTTATTAACATAAAAGTGTTACATTGAAATTACGCTATTATCTAATATTTACTTTCTTAAATATTTTAAAATGAAATGTCGGAATGGTAACACCGAGAGGGAAGGCGGCAGTCCATCAGATCACGTCTATGCTATACTGCCATGCTTCCTTACAGTCCATCTGTGCCATCTGTTACGCTTTTCCCACACCTTCCATTGATTGCATCATGCTACTTTGCCTACTGCCAGCCAGCTACTAGACTTCTATGAAATTTACAAGTCCGAACTAAGATATGAAAACCCTGAATAATATTATTAAAGTAATAAAGATATAAAATCAGACTTGTCACAGAATGGCCTCATTCAATGCAGAATATCATGCCCTACAACTTTTAATTCCACTATGTTTTCGACATTAGGTTAAAATGTTTGTTACCCTTCCAGCAGGTGCGCGGGCAGCAAATTGGCCGCCTTTTCACAAAAAACATCTAAAAGAGTGTAAATAAGCACTCGCAGCACAACAGTGTCCAACGGTATTCCTTAGTTAGCAACATTAGACAACAGATGGCACGTCGGTATTACCTCTTGTTGGGGGTCGGCCTGTATCACTCAGTTCCAAAGTTAGGCGTTCCTTTTCAGGAGTGTCAGGGTGGCCAGACTGCCGCCGCGAGCCTCTTCGTGACTTATTTTTCCTTGTCATCCAACTAAAATGTAGGTACAGTAGAACCCCCTCTTTTTTAGTTTTTCAATGGACTTAAAAAAATGGCATAAAATGCAGGAAAACGTAAAAGCTGGGAAATTGCTGTTTAAGCGGTAAATGCCCCCCTTTCATTTTCATTGTTTTTGCATTGTACATGTACTTAAAGTACATCAAAATATGCGCTACAGCCTTGTTTATTATCAAATAAAGGTTCACTAAATTCGGTACAGCGTTGTTACTTTAACGTATAGATCCGCGAAATATATAAGAACTTTCATCACCGTGGCAGAGCGAGGATAATCTGAACAAGCTCCGCCTACTACCGGTCACAGAGTTGGCAGTCCACACCAATAATTTGTGATGCTGCAATATCCGAATTTATAAGCGGCCATAGCAATCACGATCCTATTTGAGATCATGGGAATCGTATCGAACCCTTTGAGGAACTTAGAATCACCCCTTAAAGTTTTTCGGTGTAAAAACAGAAAACAATGAACAAGAAAATTTGTAAACTGCTACGAGACTTTTTATCTGAGGTTGGCAATGGTAGAACAGGCCCGACCTCTACCAGTATCTTATGCACAGACCAGGTATCATTTTATGCAATCACAGTGCCAAACACCGTATTCAACCCAAAACTGCTACACCAAAGTGTCTGAATAGTATTGTGTTTAGCCACTGATGTAATATTTCCTGACAATTTAGCACAACAAATGGCACTACAACGACATTTTGGGCAAAGGCAGCAACAGTATTAAACAGAGCAGGATCAATGTCGATTTACGTGATTGTGAAGGTACCATATTTATTTTTGTGTTTTCACTTCTGTACTACAAAAATATGAATTTGAAATGGCACAACACATTTAAGATATCACCAAAAACAATCCATTTTAGTGCATTTTGCTGTGCGTCACAATTTGTAGGTGGCTAAACATAGTATTCTACATTTGTTTAGCCATTTTATGTGTAACGAAAAGTATGTGAAATATTGCAAAGTGCATTAATATGGTGCCCGAGAACATAATAAATGGAGCTGCTCTGTTTATGAATCTGTCACTACAGCCCTTATTTCACATTCTTAGCCATTTGCAACAAAATTGTCACCTTCAAATTTAATCAATAGCTATGACTACGCTACAAGATTAAAAGAGTTTAGCAAAATAAACACACACTTTCTGAAACATCGAGAAGCCATTTTATTCCACATACCTTTCTTACCATCTTCTATTCAGCACAGTTTATTTTTTCACAAAAAAAGAAATCCAAAACTGATGGTTGTTTTCATTTTTATTTTCTTTTTGATGAATTTTTTCGATATGGTCTTCAAGCTCATAAACACAATGAAATGGTCTATTGTCAATCCGCTGCTGAAATATATATATTTTTAATGTGTTCATTGCTGCGTTAACTTCAGCAATGGAAGGAACGCCACTGTCATCACTATCACTCTCACTCTCTGTGCTGTCTTCTTGTTCTTGAATGTGGACATCAATTTCTTCCACTGTAGTAGCTCCGACAGAGACAACATTTTCGTCAATGTGTAAAAAATCTTCCACTGGATGCTCCAACTGCAGTTTCTTCTATGATGAAGCAAGTGCACATACATTTTCACGATCGTCATTGCTACTTAGATCTTTTAATTCTGATGCATTAGCTTCGTCAGCAAGAATGTATTTCGCTTTGTGAAAGCAAGGCTTTACTTCTGACAATGCCTTTGCAACATAGTGTAAAGCATCTAGAATCGACACTGAATAAGAGGCAGTATCCTTCCCAGCTTCCATCAAACGCGACGCTTTCTGGACAATGGTTTTTCGATAATATGTTTTGAAAATGTGAATTTTGCCCAGATCCAAGGGCTGTAGTTGGCTTGTGCAGTTTGGCAGCAGGAACTCTAACTGTACATTGTGTAAATTTAAATTTTTTGGGTGTGCAGGGCAACAGTCCACAAACAGGAGGATCTTCCTATTATTATAAGTCCCCATTCTTGCATCGAGACTGTGTTGCTGCTTTTTGAATAGTTCCGATGCCATCCACGTTTTCTTATTGGCAGCGTAATTTGTAGGCAACGTTTTAACGTTTTTAAAACAGCGTGGTTTTTTTGATTTGCCAATCACAAAAGGTTTAAAATTTTCTGAGCCATCAGTGGTAGCTCCTAACATTACAGTAAGACAAACTTTACTGTGTTTCCCACCATGACAATTTTCACCTTTGAATGTAAGTGTTTTGTTCGGAAGGACTCTGAAAAATAGGCCAGTTTCATCAATATTAAAGATGTCTTTTGGTTTAAACTGACGTAACAGTTCCTGCAGCCTTCCATTTTGCCATTCACTTACAGTCTCCATATTCACTCTGTCGCCTTCGCCGCACACAGTTTTGTACACAACATTGTATCACTTCTTGAATCTGTCGATCCACCCATTGGATGCAGTGAAATCCTTGACGCCAAGAGTATTGGTCACCTTCAGCACCTTTTCGTGCAACATTACACGTTCACTGGGATGTTGGAGGCATGTGCTGTCTGAAACCAGTTCTTCATAATTTCTTCCAGCTGCGAATATTTGGAGTAAGTATCATATTTCATCTTCCTCGAATTTGGTCTACTGTTCCTTGCACTTGCCAAAATAGTGTGTGTTTTTCATTATGGTGTTGAGCGTAGACGCAGGTACTCCTAAGCTCTGAGCTAATGCAACACATGTTCTGTGATGTGCTTCAGCTCTTTCAATAATTCTAACTTTATCTTCCATCGAAAGGGCTTTCCTTTCTCTTTTCGCAATATTTTCCATCTTACAACTGCGGGTAGAAAATTCTTAAAAGTAAAACAGCAAACTAGACCAACACACACACACACACAAGGCTACAAACGATGACACAAAACTACGAACAATGACTCAATTCAACAGCTCTTGCCAAAGTGATTTGCTGTTGTACATGTTAAAGTGATGATTTAAATTGAATCGCTTCAGTCCATAGTATCGATGTTCAAAAGTTTGTGATTG
The DNA here is from genome assembly GCA_026315105.1 of Locusta migratoria. Taxonomy (NCBI): domain Eukaryota; kingdom Metazoa; phylum Arthropoda; class Insecta; order Orthoptera; family Acrididae; genus Locusta; species Locusta migratoria. Next base: position 195,173,097 of record CM048755.1, read on the forward strand.
AAATTAAGAGTACAAAGTTTCGACCATAGTGGAATCGAACGTCTTCTGCCAACTTCTATCGAAACAGTTATTTCCGTCAGCATCCAAGTTTCAATGGTCTGCCTCTAGATGGCTGTCGCGATACACCTATACCTTTCATGTCGAATCGTCATGTAATATCCACTTTAAGGAGCTCAGCGACAGCTGGAGACAAAAGCAAATAATCCCGCAACACTTAACGTTACTTGAAGGCCAATGCCGTTTTTCTGTCAAACATTAGGAAGGGTGGGGAGGATCTTGTGCAGGATCTCTCTCATTTCAGGTCATGATGAGAGAAAATCCAAGCCTTGACAAAGCATGTGGTTTACTTGTTCCAGTCCAGGGTGGTATTGGATGACTGGGGGGGGGGGGGGGGCATTCTTTTGTAGCTGGTTGTTGGGGGGAGGGGGGTAATGGAGGGAGGATTGGGTGTTGGAGAGGGGGCGGGAGTGCAGTCTTTAGTTGCTGGTTATTGCACGACGACGACGACCACCACCACCACCACCACCACCACCACCACCACCAACAACAACAACTCCCCTTCCATCGCATCATCACAGAGAATTACTCAGAAGGCAGCAGCCGGAGATGAAGGTTGTGTGTTGTAAGGTGAGCCAGTGGCGCGTGCGCGCGCGCGGTGCGCGTGCGCGCGTGTGTGTGCGCGTGTGTGTGCGCGTGTGTGTGTGTGCGCGTGCGCGTGCGCGTGTGTGTGTGCGTGTGTGTGTGTGTGTGTGTGTGTGTGTGTGTGTGTGTGTGTGTGTGACAAAGACTGTCGCTGAAAGCTAAGTTGTGTGTATATGAGTGCTTTTTTTATGTGCCTCTTGCAGCTCCTGAAACACCTTTACAGAGTGTTGCAAACTATTCTTATTACATTGTAAATGTGTTTTTAATACACAGAGGTTGTTCTAATGACTTCAGTTTCTGGCATATTTTCTAGTACAAATTGTAATTATAAGAACATACAGATGTTTTGAATATAATTTGACTTATTTGATTGAGTAAATTAGGTGAAGTGACCTACAACCCAAGGTATTCCAGATATCTGAAAAATAGCAAAGGATTTTAATGTTGTATTGAAATGACTTTTTATTTTATCTTATCATGTAGTTTCACTTGCAACAGCATCAAAGTGACCTTGGCCTTTTTTTTTTGTGCTAAGCTGTACTTTCTTTACTTGAATTAATGAATGCAAATGTGTGTCTTATAATCTTTTAGTTTATTATCCATAAAATAATTCAAAGTTTCTGTAATTTTTTTATCAAAGATAGACTACATTTATGTTAACAGTAGAACATAATTTCATCAAGAACAACTGTTGACAACACCCATGAAAATTTACTGTAGAAAGATGGTATATGATATAATTTGTTAGATATTTGTGCTACTACCCATAAATGCAATGACAGCTGACAGGTTTCTGTACTAAAATGAGTACTTACATTATGAGTTATTGAATCTGCAGAAAAAAAAAAGAAAAAAAAAGAAAAGAAAAAACCAGTTGATGAGCTTAAATTATTCAATTCTGACTGAGGAAGTAATATTTTTCTTTGCAAATACGTTACAGCTTACATAGGATAAAGTTGTTCTACAAAAAAACACACACACACACACACACACACACACACACACACACACACACACAGAGAGAGAGAGAGAGAGAGAGAGAGAGAGAGAGAGAGAGAGAGAGAGAGAGAGAGAGAGATTGAACCTCCTTAAAAATTCGTATAAAATTTAATTTTCAAATCTATTTTGTTATGTACAGAATACAAATTATAAAATTAACAAGCATAATTTGACTAGTGTTTATTAGTACTTAACATAATAAAAAAATATAATAAAATATCACACATCTGAAAAATCAGGTACTTATTTTTCTTTAACGTAAAAAAGAATTTTTCCATTTTAAGATGAATCTGCTTTCCTTTTTGTAAAATATGAAGAAGCAGCGACTGCTGCTGCTGCTGCTGGGCCACTGGCATTCAGTTGTGCAGATGGTCCCGTTGTATTAGATGTTACATGGGGTACTGCCGCAGTCCTATGGACATGATAACATAACTATCTCGTCTAATTACTTGAAGTACATGAAACTGTCTTATGTACATCATCAGTATAAATGTCTCTAGAAAATAGAAAGCCTGCAAAATATTAATGCTGCATATTACAAGGGATTAAGTATGTGAAATCATACAACTTTGCCTTTTATGTGTTAAGTTTGATGTATAATGGCATATTCTTGCTAATAGAACACACAAAATATTTCTACACAAGGCTAGACTTCAAGACTGAAACAAGAACTACATTTCAGATTCATAAATGAAATTTCTCAAAGTCAAGTTAGGCTGTCTTAATTGATGTTCCAAGAATGTATTATTTACTGCCAGGATTTGGAAATATGGAGGGCAGTAAAAGTTTCTGACCATAACTCCAGATAAACACAGTATATATATTTTTACGACATCCTTTACATTTTCTCCTCTCATTCTACGGTTTACCACTTCCAAGGAGCACTACAAACACAGTATATTGTTATAATTACCTGATATCTTATTCAGGTTGTTTTCTAGGAGACGATCTTTTAATGTTAATAAGATCTTTATTGCCATACATCGCTCAATGATTTCATATGATGACTAGTTTCGACTCATTAAAGAGTCATTATAAAATCTTACATGGTAAGAAATATACTTCATTATTTTGGTGTGGTGTCTGTTCTTTCCGACATGTCCGAAAGAACAGACACCACACCTGCTTCGCCGCCAAATTGCATTTGCAAATGAATATAAAGGAGAGGAAGGAAGAAGGATTAGGAAGGAAAGGATTGACAGTGGCTGCTTTAGGGCATTGAAATGAAACAATGGCGACAAGTGAAAATGTGAGCCTGACCGGGAATCTAACCCGGGTCTCCTGCTTTGGGCCATCGGTCGCCTTAACCATCGTCCATGTCCTCTTACACTCGCCATTACGGATTCCAGTTCAAGGTCGATTGTATGACCGCACCTGCGGTGAAATAATGGGACCTGATGCCGTTGTAGCGTCTAAATACTTATTATTTGCAAATATACTTCAGATGAACCAACATCATAATGGCAAGTTGTAAATGGTATGTACATCATCGATTGAATATGCCTTTGGGCCATGTTGTTCAAGACCTTGTGCTATACTGTGCCACATGTCTAGGTAGTGTGTTATCAGTTTTCACTGTGATAACACACTACCTAGACATGTGGCACAGTATAGCACAGGGTCTTGAACAACATGACCGAAAGGCATATTCAATTAATGATGTGCATACCATTTATTACTTGCCACTATGATATTGGTTCATCTGAAGTATATTTCTTACCATGCCTGGACAAGTAAGATTTGATAATGACTCTTTAATGAGACGAAACTAGTCATCATATGAAGTAATTAAGTGATCTATGGCAATAAAGATCTTATAAATGGATTCATAACTATTACAGTATATTGTGACTGACTGTTTCCATCAGGCTTTTTGGTTGGTTGATGATTTGCAACAGGGGGACTAAACTGCCTTGGTCAACAGTCTCCTGGAGAGGAGGGGAAGGAGCGAGGATAGAAAAGGAGGGGAAGGGAAAAGAAATGTAGTCCAGGGAGGAAAGGAGAACTAAAGACTGGGTTAGCTCGAGGAAACGTGCATGATTCTAATCGTCACATATTATTCTGCTAGACCTGCATACAAATGAGTGCTGATTGTGAGTTTCTTAGCCTGGCAGAAATATGGAATTGATGCTTTGTCTATATTGGAATGTGTTTCATAATTAAGAGATAGGAAATCTGCTCCTGAACTGACTCGAAGGGCTAACTAAATCATTCTATGGAGAGAGCAATCAATGACTTAAGAAGAGGGGGGATGGGGTTGGAGGAGGGAATGAGGAAGCTCTTCTGCTTCAAAATATTGCTGCGAGACTTCCGACAGCACATGCGGTGCAGTGGTTAGCATTGTACATTGCTGTGCTTGCGGTTCCCAGTTCAAATGCAGTCATGTTTCTTATGTCCTATATACTTGTAAATTCTAGAAAATTCTTTCTATGTATGAATAGTAGAGCACTCCAAGCAGCAGTCAGTCTGAACTACGTGTACGCATGTGTTAGCAATAAACATGTTCTAAGTGTAAAGTGTTGTGTTCTATCAAAGACCAGCCTTCAAATTTCAGACTACTTGCAGTTGTCAACATGACACTTTCTGGTGGAGACACCGGGAACTTGCAATACATCTGCATCATCGTGGCTCTGATTACGCAGCATAAGACCCGTCACTTACATGGACAAGAAATGGAATACAAAGGGTATACTGACTACCTCTGGCCATAGGCCCGTGTCATCAAAAGACCCACAGATGCCAAAACAGCGGTAACCCAGCTGTACATCATACACCCATCAGTGTTCTGAAAAGACATGGGACAGGATCCAAATAAATGGCTGAAAGGATTCAACCGAGTCGCCAAGTATAACAGGTGGGATCACATTATGTGATTGGCAAACATATATTTCTACCTGGACGGGATGGCCCAGCAGTGTTTTGAAAACAACAAGGACAAGATCAATAGCTGGGAAAAATTCCAGACAGAACTTAAGAAGACATTTGGAGGCCATCAGGGGCAAGTCCGTTTATCAGAAGAGCAACTGAAGAACAGGGCCCAATGACATGGTGAGTTAACACAGTCGTATATACAGAGTGTTTTGGCCCTATGTCACATTGTTAACCTGGGCACGACGGAGGCCAATAAAGTTTCAAGCCTGATGAAGGGCATTGCGGAGAACATGTATCAAACTCTTCTGTTAAAAGACATTTTGATGACAAGAGTTTATACAATGGTGCCAGAAAATTGAAGAGATGCAACAGAGGAGGGTTGGACAAAAGAAGTACGACAAGACTCCCGAATGTAGTCCTTATGGCCATTGTGGAAGACCAGCATGACTTTGCTTCTCTCATACAAGAGAAGAATTACAACAGTTTATGACAGCCAAGACTATTGGACCAACTGTGACTCATGACAGCTGTCCATTTTTCCTTTTAAACATAATTGCAGTTGGTAGGTTAGTAGGCCCACTTAAATGTTTTTAAAAACTGTGTAGTTTGATAATTGTGTACATGCATCACCTACACCATGACATTGTTTTAGTTAGTCCAACTTGTGTAACGTCATACCCCAGTTTTTTACTTCTTTGTGATACAAGGTAATGGTCAGACTTGTCATGCTGAAACATGTATTTATTTTTTAGCACTGTTAGTTAACACTGAAGGAAGTCTGTTAGCTACTCACATGACCTGAAAATCACCTTAAACACACACACACACACACACACACACACACACACACACACACACACACACACACACACACAAATGGCTGTTTTTCCTGCTTGTCACTTGCAGTGCCGGCTGGCCATCCCTGGGAATGGCGAGTCGCAAGCTGCTGTTATGGTGAGCGTTGTGTGCACGGTCGGGAAAGAGGGCTATCGTTGCACGGTTTTGGTGAAAATGGGAAATGAATATTCATTTCTGTGGCATGCACTTCCTTTTCATTTCTGGTACGTATTTTGAAACACATCGTCCTGAAACTGGTTTGAAATGTGAAAGATATTCTTTATGTCTACATCTATACTCCGCAAGCCACTTTACGGTGAACTTCAATCTCCCCTCACAGGTGATGGCAAACCCTGTAAATGTTTTGCTGCTTGCCATGGGGATATACCACAGACACCAAATGAAGCAATCAACAGAAAATACGTGTGAAGACTATGTGATGTGTGACGTGGTAGTTAAACTTCTAGACGAGCATGTAAGTAGTGCAGACATGTGGCTAGAAACGACTGAAACACTCTATATTGCAGACTGTGACTCTACAGACGGTGAAGAAATGGAAGAAAGTTGCACACATGAAGACGGTTCGAGTGATTGTGCCACGTACCATGATCAATTATCTCCGAAAGCAACACCAGCAACTACAATTACATTATCAGACAAAGAAAAAGTGGTGAAGTATTGGTTGAACGAAAGTGGTAAGAAACGCATACATATCAGTACTGTTCAAAATAGGTATTGCTTTGTCTGTTCTGAATGTGAATTGTATAGATGGAAAAAGGAAGTCACTGGACAACTTAAGAGTCAACTGGAAATTTTGAACAATTTACCCATGCCACACGAGTCATTAAGTGTCAGCGACACAACTTTGTGTGATTGGGTGTTAGAGGTTGCCAATGCGATAGGCGCTAAAGAATTTACAGCATCTCAAAGTTGGATTAGTCGCTTCAAAAGATCACAAATAACAAAATTTGTATCGAGAAACAGGTCGGAAAATGAAGTGACTCAAATGGAAATGATAGAAGCTTTTCTTAGGACTTCAAAAAAATAAGATTGCCAGTTTTAGTGAAACTTACGTTTACAATGCAGATCAGTCAGGTTTTCAAAAAGAACACTGTTATTCAAAGGGTAAAAACATATTGAGGTAACTGCACAGTCCACTCACTCCTTCATACACTATAATGCCCAAAATTAGTCTGGATGGTTCATTGCTGCCTAAACTATATGTGTGTCTTCAAGAACCAACTGGACATTTTGGACCACGTGTCAAACAAACAATGTTCTACGCAGACAATCTTGTGGTAGACGCATCAGAGTTTGGAAAAATGGGAAATGATAACATTACACTTTTCATGCATCATGCTTTTCCTCTGTTCTGCGGGAAGAAATCTCTTCTCCTTCTAGATTCGTGGCCAGGTCATAAAAGTTATGATTCATTAAAATCTGTATTTCGAGCTCATCCTGACAAAGAAGTAGAGATTCTTCAGATTCCACCCGGCACAACGAACGTAATTCAACTGTTAGAGAATTTTTCCGCCAGTGGAAGGCATTTTACAGAAAACTAACAGAGAAAATTTTTGTATGCAAATCACTGCAGTTTCCTGTCTATAATCGTGACAATATTCTCAAGTTGCAATCAGTCGTACATCATCAGTTTTCCCCCCACATGGTTTCAAAATGTGATTAAATATGCGTGGCATGCCTCGAAATATACTGATATTAGGCCTGATTCGTTCCTAACACCGGCCGAGTTTTGTCTACAGACATGTAACAACGTCTGTTTTTCGCAGGGCTGTCATATGTCATCTTTGATTATATGTTCTTGGTGCACAAAAAACCTATGTTTTGAACATTGTATCAATATTTTGCATTTTTGTGGTAATTACAGGAAATAAAAGTTTGACTTTTATAAACCATATATGTATTTGTGTCTATTTCATAGCTATTTGGAAAGAATGTTGTAAATAACATATCAGCTACATTTGTCAACAAATTTATTATTATCGTATTTATTAATTATCGTACGATCGCTTTCACTCGGTGAATCAGCTCTCTCACTGCTGTGGCAGGAGAGCAGCGCGTAGCTAATGCCACCTTGTCCCTAGATAGCATTGGTATAACGTATCGAGAGAGGTCAGGGTTGTACAACAGGCAGTTGCGAAGTGCAGAAACCAAGCAACAATAATGTCACACGTAATAAAAGTTTACAGACTTGCAGATTATGTCAGCAGCTAACAGTCAGCATACAGACTTCCTTCAACGTTAACTCATAGTGGTAAAAATAGCAACACAGGTTTCGACATGACAAGTTTGACCATTCCCTTGTTAGTGCAGTTCTTACATTTATGTTTAAATGTTTGTATAGTCTATGGGACTTAACTACGGGGTTATCAGTCCCTAAACTTACAAACTACTTAAGACTAAAGACGGCATAAATATCCATGCCCGAGGGGGGATTCGAACCCCCGACCGTAGGGGCCGTGCAGACCGTGACTGGAGCGCCTCAGTCCCCTCGGCCACTGCGGCCGGCTCACATTTATGTAGTTACCTATTATAGAGTCCTATAGTGCATCTTTATAGTCATTTCTTTTTCTGTGTACTGCAGTCATGGATAGGGGTTGTGACTACTGTGTACAAATGTGAGTGGAGTTGGTGACACTTCGCTCCCAGCTACAGATGGTGCCAACGTCGATTGCACAGCTGAAGGCTGCAGTTGATGGGCACTGCTGTTTTGCAGTGGTCATGAGGAACCGGCAGATGTCCTGCATGTCCGATGTGTACACTGACTGACCCACAGTTGCAGCCAACACTTAACACTTGCAATGAGTCCGAGAAACCACCTGTGATCACTTACAAGTTCACTCCAAGGCATAGCAGTCAGCAAAACACTTCCCAGCAGACCGATCAACAGGCCTCCCTGGTTCATCTGACCAAGAGGTTTGATGCGCTATCTGTGCTGGATAATCTTACTAAGCCAGATGGTGTAGCTTGTCCTGAAGTCACCTCTCAGCCTGCAAGATATGGGCAATCACAGTGGGTGCAATTGCTTGTATTTGCGATTTCCAACATTAGGTGGGTAATGGAGCACCTTAAAAATATGGTTGCTACGGAGGGGGAAAAAGCCAGTGTGCACTGCATGTGCAATTTGCAGACTGGGTATACTCATTCCAGATGTGGAATGGATCCTTCCAGATGCCAAGAAGAGTAGAGGGTGCAGCCAACTGCAGGTGGTGGCTCATGTCAGTATCAACAACGTGTGTCACTTTGGATCAGAAGAGATTCTCTCTGCTTTTGGGCGGCTATCTGAAGTGGTAAAAACTGCCTGTCTTGCTTGGAAGATGAAAGCAGAGCTCACCACCTGTAGCATAGTTGACAGGATTGACTGTAGCCCTCTGATACAGAACCAAGAGGAGGATCTGAATAAGAGGCTGACAGTTCTTCGATCATGTAGACTGCAGATTCCTCAAATTGTGCCATCAGATGGTGGGGTCCCAGGTTCTGCTGAATAGGTCGTGTGCCCACTACACGCAGGAAGGGACTACATGGGTAGCACAGGGTGTGTGGTATGGAATGGGTATTTTAGAGAACCACTGGAACAAACAAAAAGGGTTACGGTCTCAAATTGTGCAGGTCACACGTGTGTCGAACACACGTCTAAGAACCATTGATCTAACAGTTGTAAACTGTTTTAGCTGTGTGGAGAAAGTACTGAAGCACAAATCATTATAGGCAGTGAAAGCTGGTTAAGGCCAGAGATAAGTTCAGACAAAATATTTACAATGGATCAAATGGTGTTCAGAAACAATAGATAAAATATATTAGAGGTTATGCCTGAAAAACAGAATAAAATAATGATGATTTCATTTTACTGACCCCTTGACTAGCATGGTTTGATTGCAGAATTTTACAAAGCAAGCTTGAATCAAATTTCAAAAATGTACCCAAAACATACAATTATAATTAGTGGCAACTTTAACCTTAAATATGTTGGCAAAAAAAATAAGTTGAAACCAGAGGCCAACATAAAAAACATCACCCAAAATTGTATCAACGCATTCTCCAATAGCTATTTTGGGCAATTAGTCCATGAATCTACAAGAATAGTGTATCTTTGTATGTTAAACTTGATAAACAATGATCTGGGACAAGGTCTGGGTTATTATTTTTATAAACAAACACCTTCAGCTATTAATATTGTGAAACTTTTAATTACTAGTTTCAGTAATACAATACTACCATCTTCTTCAAACTCCTACTAAGCACTTTTTTTTGTATTGATTATGTCGTGTAAGCTACAACATAGACACATCATTTGTGTGATCTCTCTAACAATGTTAAACTTCAACGTATCAGCAGAGTGTCAAACCAACTATGTTTACATCACATAATCCAACACAAAAAAATCAATCATGGGCTATTGTGTTACTAAAACTACCAATTAAAAGTTTCATAATATTAACAGCTGAAGGTGTTTGTTTATAAAATTAAAGACTGGTGAATGGTTGTGAAAGTATATTCAACCTCCAAGCAATAAATAACATGGAACTAATAAAGAGTATCAAAACATATTCAGGGATTAGTGAAGACAGAGCAGTCATAGACTGAATAATGAAACTTTCAAATTCACAAAAAATGATAACTGTAACGCTTTCAAAAGTAACTCTGTGAGTATAGACCAGGTGTACACCACTATGTGATAAAAGTATCCAAAAACCCCCAAAAACATACGTTTTTCATGTTAAGTGCATTGTGCTCCCACCTACTGTCAGGTACTCCATATCAGCGACCTCAGTAGTTATAATAAGCATCGTGAGACAGCAAAAAGGAGTGCTTTGTGAAACTCTCAAACTTTAAATGTGGTCAGGTAATTAGGTGTCACTTGCGTGAGAAACCTGTACATGAGATATCCAGACTCCTAAACATTCCTAGGTCCACTGTTTCTAATGTGATAGTGAAGTGGAAACATGAAGGGTCTCGTACAGCACGAAAGTGTACAGGCTGACCTTGTGTGTTGACTGATTGACCGACAGTTGAAGAGGGTCGTACAGCGTAAATAGGCAGGCATCTATCCACACCATCACACAAGGGAATTCCAAACTGCATCAGGATCCACTCCAAGTACTATGACAGTTACGTGGGAGGTGAGAAAACTTTGATTTCATGGTTGAGTGGCTGCCCACAAGCCGCACATCATGCAGGTCAAACCAAATGATGCCTCACTTGGTATAAGGAGAGTACATATTAGATGACTGAACAGGGAAAATTTTTTGTGGAGTGACAAATCACGTTACACAATGTGGTAACCTGATGGCAGGGTGTGGGTATGGTGAATGCCCGATGAACGTTGTCGTGGTTTCGCATGCAATGTTTGACACGTCCGCCATTAGTTTCCACGGGAACCGACTGTAGGGGCGCTGCTCTCTAAATAATGCTACGGCAGCACCAACGAGAACGCTGCACAAGGAAGTGCGGAGCTATGAAGACAGTTCTGGTTCAACTACTTCCGCGTACACATGTGACTGCCTTTCAAGTGTGTTTTGTTTTGTTTTGTATGAATTCCGGAAGTGGAAATAAAGTGTATATAAAGTTACTACAAACGTCATCTGCCTGTGTTTGTAGTGCCAACAGTAAAATTTGGAGGCAGTGTGGTCATGTGGGGCCTTGCACCCCTTGTTGTTTTGTGTAGCACTATCACACCACAGGCCTACACTGATATAGTAAGCACCTTCTTGCTTCCCACTGTTGAAGAGCAATTTGGGGATGGCGACTGCAACACAATCAAGCACCTGTTCATAATGCACAGCTTGTGGCGGAGTAGTTAATAGAAAATAATATCCCTGTAATGGACTAGGAGTCCAGATGTGAATCCTATAGAATACCTTTGGGATGTTTTTGAATGCCAACTTCATGCCAGGTCTGACCGACCTACATTAGTGTCCCTCCTCAGTGCAGCATTCCATGAAGAATGGGCTGACATTCCCCAAGAAACCTTCCAGTGCCTGACTGAATGTATGTCTGCAAGAATGGAAGCTGCCATCAAGGCTAACCCTGGGCCAACATCATACTGAATCCCAGTATTACTGATGGAGGATGTTGTTGTTGTTTTTGTTTTTGTTGGTGTTGTTGTTATCATTGTTTGGATTTTAGCGGGGGAAACTGCTAGGTCATCAGTCCCCCATTCAATCACTGGGCATCAAAAGAAAATGCAGAAATGTAGAAAAGATCCCAAGGGATTAAAATAGCAAAGGGGAGGAAGATCTCCCCTAGTCAGTAAAAGGACAATGAAGGCAACAAGAGACAACACAAAATGAGACAATCATACAGAAACACCGAACAACGACAGGGAACGAAAAGTAAAAGCCGATGTTCGTGGTTGACCGACAGTGAGACTAAAAAGAGGAAAAGTCAACCACACGGCAACATCGGGAGACCTCCAATCAGAGGACATGAGGAATACAGACAGTGTATGAAAACAAAGCTTTAAAGAGAGTGGTAAAATCCAGTCCCGAATAAAACTTAAAACTGAATCCGCCATTTGGGCGTCGTCACATTGGATAAAAATTCCGGAAAATTAAAAATCCGCCACAGGGCGGCGAAAACAGGGCAATTCACTAAGATGTGGGCTACCGGCAGGTGGGAGCCACAGCGACATATGGGCAGGTCCTCGCCATGAAGAATATGGCCATGCATCAGCCACGTATGGCCAATGGGGAGCCGGTACAGAACTACAGAGTCCCGGTGGCAGGCCCGCATGGAGGAACACCACACACCTGTGGTCTCTTTTACAGCCCGAAGTTCATTGGGCACCGTCAGGATACGCCACTCAGCATCCCAAAGCTTAGAAAGCTGATGGTGCAATACAGACTGGAGATCAGGTGTTAGTCTGATATTCAACACAGACTCCTTGACAGCCTGTTTTGCAAGCCTGTCAGCACGTTCATTGCCTGGGATACCGACGTGACCTGGAGACCATACAAACACCACTGACGAACCGGACCTGTCAAGGGCAGAAAGCGTCTCCTGTATGGCTACCACCAGAGGAGAATGAGGGTAGCACTGATACAAAGCACGAAGGGTTCTTAGGGAGTCGCTGCAGGTAAGGATGGATTCACCTGAGCGGGACCATATGTGCTGGAGAGCCTGGTAAATGGCCACCAGCTCTGGAGTGTACACACTGCAGCCATCTGGCAAGGAGCACTGTTCACTGTGGTCGCCGTGGAAGTAAGCAAAGCCAACATGGCCCTTAACCATTAAATCATCCGTAAAGAAAAGGTCGTGTCCAGGGAACAATGCAACGAGAGCAAGAAACTGACGTCTAAGAGCCTCAGGGGGAACAGAGTCTTTGGGTCCATGGGCCAAGTCCAGCCGAGTACACGGCCATGGCATGCACCACGGAGGTGTATGTGCATGGGCCCGATATAGAGACTAATACAGGAAAAGACTAATTCCAACATAAGGGACCAGACACAAAAAGTGATTGTGTGACTGGGACGGGGTCGGCATTGTTGAGGATGGACGACCACGTCTGAGAAAAGCAGGTTCGAATGGCTGGATGAGCCATGCACATGGGCTGCATAGGCCACGAGCAGTTGTTGGCGGCAGACCCGCAGAGGTGGGAAACCGGCCTCCACAAGTAGACTGTTAACGGGGGTGGTAGGGAAGGCACGTGTCGCGATGTGAACCCCACAGTGGTGGACGGAGTCCAACAGGCGCAATGCTGAAGGTGATGCTGAACCACAGGCAATGCACCCAAAGTCAAACAGCGACTGTATATAGCCGCAAAAGTGTGGAGAGATCAGCACCCCAGGTGGCGAAGAACATTCAGATGGCGCCAGCACTCCTGCTTCAGCTGATGAATGTAGGAAAGCCACGTCAGCCGGGCATCAAAGACCAGCCCTAGAAACCTATGGGTTTCCACTATGTTAAGTAAGTGGTCATCTAGGTAAATTTCGGTGTGAGAAGGAGGGTCCGACAACAACAGAAATGCATAACACTTGTCTTGGCCGCGGAAAACTGGAAGACATGAGCGAGAGCCCAGGACTGCGCCTTCCAAATGGCTCTCTGCAGTCTGCGTTCGACAACCTGGGTGCTGGAAGAACTAAAATAGATGCAGAAGTCGTCAGCGTAAAGGGAAGGGAATACTGATGACCCAACTGCTATCACTAGGCCGTTAATGGCTACTAAAAATTAGGGAATACTTAAAACAGAGCCCTGAGGAACCACATTTTCCTGCACCTGGGAGGCACTAAGGGAGGCACCAACTTCAACACGAAAGGTACGGACAGCTAAAAAGTTTTTAATAAAAATCTGGAGGGTGCCCTGGAAGCCCAACACATGTAAAGCAGTGAGTATGAGGTGTCGCCATGTTGTATCGTAGGCATTGTGCATATCGAAAAAGACGGATATAAGATGTTGGCGTCTGGAAAAGGCTGTAAGGATTGCTGACGTGAGGTGCACTAGACTGTTGGTGGTAGAGCAACCCTGGCAGAAACCACCCTGGCATGGAGCCAGTAAGACCCAAGTTTCAAGGATCGTGCACAACCGCCTACTGACCTATGTTCCAACAGTTTATACAGGGCATTGGTCAGGGTGATGGATCGATAGCTATCCAAATGAACAGGATTTTTGCCTGTTATAATCACTGGTGTAATTATACCCTCCCACCACAGTGATGGGAATATCACGTCACACCAGATTTGGTTAAAGAGAGCTAGGAGATTACCCTGGCGCTCTGCTGAGAGGTGTGTCAGTATTTGGCCATCAAGGCAATCAGGCCCAGGGGCCATGTCAGGACATTGTGCAAGAGCACTGAGTAGCTCCCACTCACTGAACAGAGCACTGTAAGCCTCAGTGTGGCGGGCGGTAAAGGAGATGGGCTGGCCTTCCACCCGTTCCTTTAATGTACAGAAGGCCGGTGGGTAGTTTGCAGAGACAGAGGCGTGAGCATAATGCTCAGCAAACATCTCTGCAATTGTGGATGGATCCGTACATATAACTCAGTTCGTGGAGATCACAGGAATTCCTGCTGGTGTTGGGTATTCCTTTAAATGCCCGATCCTGCTCCAGACCTGGGAGGTGGAGGTACCTCACCCAACAGTGGAGACGTACATCTCCCAACATTCCTGTTTCCGTCTTCTAATTAAATGGTGAGCACAAGCACGGAGCAGAGCGCTCCAGAGCGGTGCTGCTGGTATCGCTGTAAAGCACACCTGCAGTCTTTATTAGCCTCAGCAACTTCTGGTGACCACCACGGAACAGTCTTTTGCCACGGGCACCCTGATGAGTGCGGGATGGTAGCTTCTGCAGAAGCTATGGAGCGTGTGGCGCTCTCAACCACCACATCGACATTATCGAGTGGGGGAGGGCAAAAAATGGCACCAGAGGCATAGTCTTCCCAGTTAGCCCTGTGTGGAGCCCACCTAGGCGGGTATGCTGGGGACTGAGGGTATGGAAGTGACAAAAAAGATCAGAAAATGATCACTGCCACACAAGTCATTGTGAGCTCTCCAATGGATGGTTGGCAGTAGGCTGTGGCTGCAGTTCGACAAATCAATGGCTGAGAAAGTGCCACGCGCCACGCTGAAATGTGTGGAGGCACCAGTGTTTAAGAGGCAGAGGTCGAGTTGAGAAAGTAAGTCTTCAAAAACTCTTCCACGGCCAGAGATCGAGGAACCACCCCACAAGGTATTATGGGCATTAAAGTCGTTCAATACCAGGAAAGGTGGGGGGAATTTAGATATAAGTGCAGCCAAAACATCGCCATCTGGAGGGAGGTAGAGACTGCAGACAGTGCTCTCCTGTGTTGTCCTTACCCTGACAGCCAAGGCTTCCAACTGTGTTTGAAGGGGCACGGGTTCACTATAGACAGAGGCAAGGACTTATACACACACACACTCCACCTGACACTGTTATACATGCTACGGTTGCAAAAGTATCCCCTATAGCCCCAAAGGGCATGGGTCCGCATTGCCGGGAACCACATTTCCTGGAGGGCAATGCAGAAAGCAGGTGCTATGCTCAAATGTTGTTGTAGCTCAGCCAGGTGGTTGAAAAAACCACCGCAATTCCATTGGAGGATGACTTTTTCCAACAGCTGGGAAGACATGAATGAGAAGATGTTACTCATTACACCTCAGCATTGCTCGCATCCATTGGTAGCGATGCGTCTGCTGCAACATCCGTCTTTTGTTGTGCATCCCTGAGAGCGAGGTCCTCAGGGGATGCAAGTATTTCCAGCTCGTCATCAGAGAAAGAGATGGAGGGGACTGGTGGCACGGTGGCCACCAGGATTTCTTTAGGCTGGTCCTTTTTCTTTCTGACCCTCTTATCCCTCAGGGGCTTCGCCAAAGGGAGGGGCTTTGCAGACAGACTCAGTGGCTGAGGAAGAGCACAACGTCCTGTGGCCAGGAGCCTGCGACTTTGCCTGCTGCTGGCTAGTGCCGATACCGGCACTGGTGGAACCCGGTGAAGTGAGAACCCTAGGGACCCCTTCCGAATGAGGGCTGCTGGAGAAGGTTGTTGCTTCTGCAACGGAGGAGAGGAGGCTGCTCCCGAAGCAATAGCCTTGGGAACAGAAGGAGGAATGGAGCACCATGGGGGCAGGTGAGAGATGGCAGCCCTGAGGGCCTACAGAAGGAGATGCACTATGGTCTGCTTCAGTCACTGCAGAAGATGAAGAGGATGTCACTGCTGCAAAAGACGCAGTCATTGTGACGGGGTAGAGTCATCACTAATATTTCTTTCTAGCCGCAGAGTAAAACAACTGGTCCAAGGTCTTAAATTCCATTATTTTCCATTCCTGACGAACGGTGCAATTGGATGAACAAGGAAGATGATTCAGGCCACAGTTCGCACAGATGGGAGGCGGCGTACATGGAGCGTGCGCGTGTGCTGGACATCCACAGTCCCTGCATGTAGCATTGGAATTACATCTAGAGGACATGTGGCTGAATTTACAGTATTTAAAGCACCTCATAAAGGGAGGAATATAAGGTTTCACGTCACACCGGTAAATCATAACCTTTACCTTCTCAGGCAGGGTATTGCCTTCAAAGACCAGGATGAAGGCACTGGTGGCAACCTTGTGATCTTTTGGTCCCCTATGTACACGCCGGTCTAAGTGGACTCCTCTGCACTCTATGTTGTACATAACTCTACTTCAGACTGTAACGTTAGCTCTTTGTGGAAGATAATGCCTTGGACCATATTCAGCAACTTATGTGGAGTGATGCTCACAGGGACATCACCCAGCTGTCGCAGGCAAGTAGCGTCCACAATTGGGCCGGGGATGCTGCTTCAATGAGCACTGTGCCACTTCGTATCTTGGACATACTTGAAACTTCTCCGTACTTGTCTTTAAGATTTTCAACAAAGAAAAGAGGCTTTGTAGATGTAAATGACTCGCCATCAGTAAGGCTACACACAAGAAATTTAGGGGAATATGGCTAATCTTTTGTTCTAGACCGACGATCCTCCCACGGTGTGTCCAGAAAAGGGAATGTGCGTGGGTTATACATTGCCGCATTAAAGTCGACTCTCCCTCTCTTAGGAACGGTCGTTAAACACCCACCAGCGTTGCTCCGAGATCTTTTCATGGTGTTCCCACTATCAGCTAGGGATCTAAAGGTCCACCCAGGCAGAGCCCCACTTGCCTTGCCTGGATAAGCCTGAGGTGCGGCAGGTTCCTCAGAGGTTGCTCGCTGGCGACTGTTCAACCTCAACAGCCATGCATCTCCTCAGCACGTAGCACACCTTGAGATTGATGTGTGTGTTTTTTTTTTTTTTTTTTTTTTTTTTTTTTTGTTAATAGAGGTTTGTACCGTCCTCACGACCCAAGAGATTAAGCCAAGATCCCCGGGCTCTGAAATGTACAATGTTCCACAGTTGCACTGAACGATGGTCATTGAAGCATGCACAGAGCTTACGGTGTGACGTACTATTGGCGTGACACAGCCCATGGCTCAGGACCCCAGGTTTGCCAAGCCTGTACTCAACAAATTAATGCAGAGCCCCTAAGGGGGATGGAGGGTGCCGCAAACTTAGTCATTTTCAGCCAGGTGTCTGGATACTTTTGATCACATAGTGTAGCTTACATTCAAAGAAATAATACTGACAGCAATTGAAAGATTTACACCTAATAAATAAAAAAATGATAAATCTTATAATAGTTTCCACAATGAAACCTTGTCTCGTGTTTTGGTAGAAAATCTGAAGATTGGTTGGTTGGTTGGTGTTCGGTGTTTAAAGGGGACTAAACTGCTTGGTCATCAGTCCCCTGTTCCCAGCTAAGAGGTCTCAGGGTTTCATGTATGATTAAAATAAGCGCCCTGCAACTAGTACAAAAGACGTACAGGAAGACAGTGTTGGTCATAATTGCAACATAAAAAGGAAAAAGGAACCACAGTAGTGGTGGAACAAATAATCAACTAAAAATCACAGCAGATGTTGTTGGCTGGCTGATCACTAGGATAATAATGGATGAGCCAGCCATTCTGCACATTCTATACAACTGCCAGCCGGAAAAGGGACTGACAAGACAAAAGTGACAACAGATTAAAACTATAAGCGGTGTATGCTTGAAGATCATGCATACGAACCCACCGTTAAAGCTTGTGATAAAAGCCCGCTGCGCGAATAAAACCTAAAACACAGTCAGCCATAGAGGCGTCGTCAGCTAAAATCAAAGGGAGTGCAGGAGGCAGCTTAAAAGACTGCCGCAATGCGGCTAAAAGTGGACAGTCCAACAAGATGTGGACTACAGTCAATACAGCTCCACAATGACATTCTGGCGGTTCCTTTCGGCGTAAGAGGTGGCCGTGCGTTAGCCACGTATGGCCGATACGCAGGCGACAGAGAACGACTGAGTCCCTTTGAGAAGGCCTTAGGGAAGTCTTCCAAGCTGCTGTCATGGGCTTGATTCCACGGAGCTTATTGGGCATACTCATTGTTGCCCATTCCGAATTCCAAGCCTCAAAGATCTTTCGGTGGAGACCCAAGCGGATATCGCCTTCTGGGGTAACGATATCCAGGCGCTGGCATGTGATGGCCTGCTTGGCCAGCTGATCAGCGCGTTCGTTCCCTGGAATTCCAATGTGGCCTGGGGTCCATATGAAAGCCACAGAATGGCCTGACTTGCCAAGACTAAACACCGTGACCTGGATGGATCGCACCAAGTGGTGTCTGGGGAAGCAGTGGTCTAGGGCGTGCAAGGCACTCAGAGAGTCACTACAGATGAGATATGACTTCCTGGGGCATGCTCTGAGATGGTCGAGTGCACGGGTTATTGAGATTAGCTCTGCCGTAAAGACAGTACAGCCAGAGGGCAGGGAGCGCTGTTCGGTGTGGTCGCCATGAACATAGGCGTAACCCACTCTGCCGTCTACCTGGGAGCCATCAGTGTATATGACGTCTGCATCACGGAATGTGTTAAGTATGTCCAGCAACTGGTGTCGAAGTAATTGTGGTGAAATCGACGCCTTTGGACCGCCGGACAGTTGCAGGTGAAGCTGGAGGCGAGGGATGGTCCAAGGAGGGATATTAGATAGGCAAGAGAATGCAGGATGGAGAGGAAAAGACTCTAGTGAAGAAAGAAGAGAATGTACACGGACCGCAACTGGAAGACCCGATCTGGGTCGACGTTGCGGAGAGGGAAGGTCGGTATTTGCAAACAATAACCTACGATTTGGATGGTGAGGCGTAGCGTGGACATGGACAATGTAGGAGGCCAGCAACTGTTGCCGGCGATACCTCAAGGGAGGGATGCCAGCTTCGGCAAGGAGGCTAGGCACAGGGCTGGTGCGGAATGCCCCTGTTGCTAAACAGACACCACTATGTAGAATGGGATCCAAGATCCTCAGTGCTGAAGGTGATGCAGTCATATACTTGGCTACCATAATCCAGGCGTGATTGGATGAGCGCCTGAAAGAGGTGCATGAGGGTTCGACGGTGAGCTCCCCAGGCAGTATGGCTGAGACATCGCAATATATTTAGGTGCCGCCAGCACTTCTGCTTCAGCTGACGAAGGTGTGGCCCCCCAAGTCAGTCGGTTGTCAAACAGCAAGCCGAGAAACCGATGGCTTTCTGCAACATGAAGCTGGTCAGCAGCTAGGTACAGTTCTGGGTCAGGGTGAACAGCCCGATGACGACAAAAGTGCATCACCCGGGTTTTAGAAGCTGAAAAAGTAAAGCCACGCGTCGTGGCCCATGACTGTGCCCTTTGGATGGCTCCCTGAAGACGCCTTTCAGCAACACCAATGCTAGGAGAGCTGTAGTATAAGCAGAAGTCATCGGCGAATAAAGAACAACAAACCGATGACCCCACTGCCGCAGCAAGACCGTTTATCGCTATTAAAAAGAGCGGTACGCTGAGAACGGAGCCCTGTGGGACGCCGTTCTCCAGCACTCGGCGTGAGCTGAAGGAGGTACCAACTCTCACCCTAAAAGTGTGTAGCGAGAGGAAATTCTTGATAAAAATTGGGAGTGGACCCCGTAAGCCCCAATCATACAGTGTAGCGAGAATATGGTGACACCATGTCGTGTCATACGCCCGCCGGAGGTCAAAAAAGACCGCAACTAAGTGCTCACGTCTAGAAAGCTGTACGGATGGCCGACTCCAAAGACACTAAATTGTCGATAGTGGAGCAACACTAGCGGAAACCCCCCTGTTGTGGGGCCAGTAGACTCCGATCTTCAAGGATCCACATAAAACGGCGACTCACCATACGCTCAAGCAACTTACACAGGACATTAGTCAAGCTGATGGGGCGGTAACTGTCAACTGCCAGCGGATCTGCTCCCGGTTTCATAACAGGGATAATAATACTATCCCGCCAATGGGATGGGAAAACACCCCCTGTCCAGATCCTATTAAATAAGGCGAGCAATTTCTGATGGAAGTCCGCTGACAGGTGACGGATGAACTGGCCATGTATGCGGTCTGGTGCCGGAGAGGTATCCGGGCATGCAGCAAGAGCAGTGGTAAACTCCCATTCCGTAAATGGAGCATTGTACAGTTCCTGGCGGCGAGTGTGGAAAGATAGAGGATTTCGCTCCACTCGTCGTTTAAGGGAGCGGAAGGAGGCACTATAATTTGCTGTCGTGGAGCATCTTGCATAATGCTCTGCCATGCACTCAGAAATTACGGCCGGGTCAGTACAGAGAGTTCCATCGACGGTCAGAGATGGGATTCCCGCTGGTGGGCGGTATCCATAGAGGCGCCGTACCTGAGACCAGACGCGAGAATGGGAGGCACGAGAGCCTATAGAGGCGACGTACTGCTCCCAACAGTCCTGTTTACTTTGCCGGATAAGGCGTCGGGCTCGGGCCCTGAGCCTTTTAAAAGCTATCAGATTCTCAAGTGTAGGGCGGCGCCGGTGGCATTGTAGTGCTCGCCGACGGTCCCGTATAGCCTCAGAAATCTCTGGCGTCCACCAGGGCACGACCTTGCACCGAGGGGAACCAGAGGTGATCGGAACGGTCTCCTCTGCAGCTGAGACTATAACAGCTGTGACCTGTTGGACTGCCGTATCAATATCATGTGGTAATGGAACAGAAGCCACAGCAGCCGAGGTGTAATGCTGCCAGTCTGCTCGATGTAGACACCATCTGGATGGGTAGCCTGCAGGTTCAAAGTGCTGGAGTGACAGAAGAATGGGGAAATGGTCACTCCCGCAAAGGTTGTCGTGGACCCTCCAACTCAAATGTGGGAGCAGGCCTGGGCTACATACAGATAGGTCAAGAGCAGAATATGTGCCATGTGCTATACTAAAATGTGTGGGTGCACCGGTGTTTAAGAGGCATATGTCCTGCTGTGTCAGTAACGTTTCAACGTCTATACCACGTCCCGAGGGCTGTATACCGCCCCAGAGAGGGTGGTGGGCGTTGAAGTCCCCCAAAAGGATAAATGGCGGGGGTAGCTG
Organism: Locusta migratoria; assembly: GCA_026315105.1. Taxonomy (NCBI): domain Eukaryota; kingdom Metazoa; phylum Arthropoda; class Insecta; order Orthoptera; family Acrididae; genus Locusta; species Locusta migratoria. Next base: position 195,194,360 of record CM048755.1, read on the forward strand.
CGCGACCAAGGCAGTGAGGTCAGCAAGGGAAACGACCTCATCTGGTGGGAGGTATAGAGAGCAGACAGTTATGTCCTGCATAGTTCTAAGTCTAACAGCCACTGCCTCGAGAGCCGTGTTAAGAGGCACGGCAGCACTAGGAACAGTGGCGAGGACATAAATGCAGACACCTCCAGATATCCTGTTGTAGTCAGCGCGGTTGTTATAGTATCCCCGATAGCCACGGAGGGCTGGGGTCCGCTGGACAGGAAACCATGTTTCCTGTAGGGCTACACAGAAAGCAGGATAGCGGCACAGTAATTGCTGCAGCTCGGGTAAGTGGCGGAAAAAGCCGCCACAGTTCCATTGGAAGATCATGCTACTTCTTGATTGCTGAGGCATGGCAGTATCGACGGTGCTGTTGGTTCCACAGAATCACCGGTCGTCGCCGTCGATGGAGGCAGGGCCTCTACATCCATCGCCTCCAAAGTCTTGGTGATAGCCAAGTCCTCTGGTGAGGCGAGGAGTTCCACCACGTCCTCAGATGTGTGAGATGGTGGTGGTGGTGGTGGTGGTGGTGGCGGCGGCGGTGGCACAGTTTCCACCGTGGAAGGCGTTTGCTTAGCAGCCTTCGACTTTTTCTTCTCTCGCTCCTTTTTAGGTTTCTCTTGCTGGGAGGGCTTTGGGGCCTCGACCTCAGCCTCAGGGACTGAGGAGGACCTTGAAGCCCTACGACCACGACTCAAAGTAAGTGGCTGTGTCAGCCACTCACTGGTACCCACATTATCAGTGGGAGAAACAATAGGAGGAAGGGAGCCCAGGGACACCTTCCTGGCGAGAGGTGCCGGAGAAGGCTGCTGCTTCTCCGGCTGGGTGTTAGGGACCGGAGTCCCCAATGGGTGTGGGGCAGTTGCCCCCACAGGAGGTGGTGGGGGGGCAACAGAGGAAGGGCCCCCAACCGTCAAGGGGGCAGTTTGATGTTTTCGGCCCACAGGGGCCACAGAAGGTGGCGTGACATGGGAGGCTGACGTCCCCATAGCGGTCGGAGACGACGCAATGGCAGCAAAGGATGATGACATCCGAACGGGATGAAGACGCTCATATTTTCGTCTGGCCTCTGAGTACGGTAATCTATCCAGGGTTTTGAATTCCATGATTTTGCGTTCTTTATGTAGCACACTACAGGTCGGCGAGCAAGGTGGGTGTTGCAGCCCACAATTCACACACACAGGAGGAGGTGTACATGGCGCGTCCGGGTGTGATGGACGCCCACAGTCCCTACATGCGGGACTGGCCCACAGTCCCTACATGCGGGACTGGCCCACAGTCCCTACATGCGGGACTGGAAGTGCATCGGGAGGACATATGCCCGAACTTCCAGCACCGAAAGCATCGCATAGGGGGAGGGATGTACGGTTTTACTTCACACTGGTATATCATTATCTTGACCTTCTCAGGCAGTACATCGCCCTCGAAGGCGAAGATAAATGCACTGGTGGCAACCCTGCGATCTTTCGGTCCCCTGTAGATGCGCCGGACGTACTGAACTCCTCTCCGCTCTAAATCAGCGCGCAATTCGTCGGCAGTCTGTGACAGAAGATCACGGTGGAATATTAAGCCCTGGATCATGTTGAGCGTCTTATGCGGCGTGAAACTTACGGCGACGTCTCCTAGCATGTCACAGGCGAGTAAAGCCTTTGACTGTGCAGGAGATGCCGCTTGTATTAAGACAGACCCGCTTCTCATTTTAGAAAATGATGCGACTTCGCCAAAACTATTTTCGATGGTTTCAACAAAACATTGCGGCTTAGTATTAGTAAAGGATTCCCCATCAGCCCGAGTACAGACTAAGTACTGGGGTGAGTAAGGCTCAGATCTGTTAAGGACCTGACGTTCTTCCCAAGGTGTGGCCAGGGAAAGGAACGACCTGGGCTCATACTGTGCACCATTAAATTCATTTCTTCCTCTCTTAGAGACGGCGGTTTTGCGCCCGCCCACGCTGTTTATGGCTCGTTTCATTTCTGTCCCACGAGCAGCTAGGGAAATAACGTCCACCCAGGCAGAGCCCCGCTTGCCTGGGTAAGCCTTGTACAACTGAGGTGCGGCAGGTTCCTCAGAGGTTGCTCGCTAGCGGCTGTTCAGCCTCAACAGCCATGCATCTCCTCGGCACGTAGCACACCTTGAGATTGAGGTTTTTTTTATAGAGGTTTGTACCGTCCTCGCGACCCGGGCGGTTAAGCCAAGATCCCCGGGCTCTGAAACGTACAACGTTCCACCGTCGCGCAATTGCGTACAAATCACAACCATCACTTCTGCATCTTTTAATACACGACATAAATACAACGCAGGACATATATCAAAACGGGGGCATATACAAAATTCACTGCTCCGATTGTAATGCATACTACATCGGGCAAACAGGACGCAACTTCAAAACGCGTTACAAAGAACACACAGAACTCGGCAGAAAAAACGCTGAAAGCAGATCCACCTTCGCTGCTCACCTTATACCCAACAGTCACAAGGTACACGGTATTGAAAACAACCTAACAATACTCCACAAAATGAAGGAAGGCTATTTCATGGATTTTTATGAAGAGGTTGCCATATATACTCACCTAAAAAAGTCCAAGGAAGACACGCTTAACGAGCAATGCACTTTAAAGAATACCAATTTCTTAGATATCTGCCGCCCAGTAATTGACAAAATTTTTTAGAAATACTCCGCAAGTTCGTGGCTGTTTTTGAAATACGTACATACTACTGTTTGTAAACAGTACAATGTAAGCAATCAACGACGCGTCCAAACAGCTCTGGAGCCCGCACCAGCGTTCCTGGTTCAAATTTCGCTCGCTAGAGGCCGCCCCTCAACTATCGGCTTGGACGCCTCGTTTGTTGCAATCATTTTACATTTTACAACCTAAGAATCTTTTTATCTTGTTTAAATCAATACATTCAACTTTAATGTAAACTAAATTGAATACAATTGGCCTTAAGCTAAATTATTATACTTCCTGTATTAAAAACATTTTAAATTGACGACACGCCCACTTTTCACATAGCCTCATTGGTCGCTACATTTCCGTTTTTTATCCTAACTGACAATTGTAAATATTTTACTATTGACCTTTACATTTTATCAACTGATGTTTATAATTTTAAGCATGCAATGATGTAATGTTTATATCAGAACACATCAGATCATGCTGATTATAATGTTCTGGAATGTTAAAAAATGACACGCCCATTTTTCTTATATCGCCATTGGGCGCCAAAAGTTTTAAATTCTCTGAGTTCTATCGTTTTAATTACTTGACGTTGCTTTCTCTATGGCATAACGTAAGTTTCTTTCTGCTTCTGTACAGTACCTTTTTACATATGTATCATTCTATCCTGTACCATATAATTTTTGTAAACTTATTGCTACACATTATATACAGGTCTGTCACACTTGAAAATGGCCTAACATAGAGGCCGAAACCGGTAGTGTGGGTTTAAATAAAGCACAACTAATTGCAACTGGAGCTGGACTTTCATTAAATTTGAACCACAGTTGCGGCAACAGCAACCATCCAACGATGGAGAAACTAATAGCAATGAGAGATGTTAGCATTTGTTAGTGTATTTTGTATGGCCCTGGAGCTATATTGGGACAATTGGCAAGGGAACTCAGGAACTCAATCTAACTGCTTGGAACACTGTACACACTGTGCCACCATGTGGTGGAGATCCAACAGTGGCAGCAGAAGTGAAAGCATCCAAGTCAATCTTGTTAAAATCCCATCTGGACAAGCAACCAGGAAATTTATGCTAGAATATAAAAAGGAAGATCGGGAAGTGGTCATTACCATACAAGTTGTCTTCCTCTCGATTTTTATGCCAGATTTGATGAATTAAAAGAATGAAAATGGATCCCAGTATAATTTGTATAATAAAATTAAATTCAATTAGTACATTTGTTACTAAGGCCAATATATGAATCGTCAACTTCACACCAAACACAAACACATTGATGGTACTGTCTACAAAGGGTGGAGTCGTATTCAACTGTGGGGATATTTTTCCAAGGTATTCTGTAATTTAAAAAGTTTTGTGAACAAGGTTTGCATTTTTCATGTTACATGTAAAAATGGATAGTGAAGTAGCCAAGAGGACAGATGTAATCTCCAAATACCTATCTGATGTTCATTTTACTACTCTGTCCGAGGCCACAATATTAACAAATTAAGGTTGCAGGTTTTATCCACACTCCAATTGGTCAGCATTTTGTCTTTGCTCACTATTCCAGTGGGTGGTTCTTCACTGAATGCTGGCAGACAGTGGCATCTGACACAGTATCAGTAGCATAATAGCAACTAACACACGATTCCACCTTAATTTGACTTAGGCATAACAAATTCCACTCAGAACGGAAGAGAAGGTGTTCATGTATCCAATGTGGTCTGAAACGTGAGTTTTCTGCACAGTGGAGCAGAAAAATATGGTATGTGATTGAATAGTCCAGAATCCCTTTTAACTGGACCTTTATCTACATAAATACTGTAACCCACTAACCGCCATATGGTGCATATCACTACTTGTAATTTCCTTTCCTGTTTGTGACATTTTGCTTTTGTATTCTGTCTGTCACATAATTATTCAAATTTTGGAATTGTATGGAAGGCAGGACGAGGTGTGTAACTCGCTTTTAGGAGTGGGAGGCGAGCAATCAGGTACCTGGGTTGTCCCCAGATCTTGCTTAAGACTCTGGTGAACAATAGTGAAAGCTGGAAATGGGTAGTCCCATGCTTCTAAAGGGGAGCAGTAGTGACAGGGAAATCTCTTAAGAGATGCTCTGGCAGATACTTAAAAAGATGAAATCTTTCTTAACCATTGTGTTACCACCAAATCCGAGGGACTCTACAATGTCAAGAAAAATTAGGCACAACTAATGAACCAACAATATTATTAATATCTTGACACTAGAAAACAATGTTCACAATAAATGAATAAAGCAAAATTAATCTCAAAATTACCAACTTTTGAATGCTTCATGTGATTTCAATAAACTGTCTCTTAGATGATAGCTTATTACTGGATCTGTTTATTTAAGGATTTATTACACTTATTACATCATTTATGATGGCAATACAGCCAGATCATCATACTCTCCACAGTAACTCGCCAGTTACAACATGACATGCACCTCTTGGCCTCATGTTCATGTAACTATTAAATATCTATCTGTCTATTTTGCCAGTAACTTTACAAGGATATTGTGTAGTATGAGCAATCAAGCTCAAAAAAATTGGTTTGTTTATTTATTTCATACATTATTTGTAGTGCTGATAAATAGTCCCAAGGTTATTGAATGTTTATAACATTTCTATTTAATATTGTCAAATGTTTAGTTAGTGTGGAAGTGGTTGAAGTTGTCAACAGAAGTCTTTCATCTTAAGAGATCTTGAGCAAACCTACCAGTAACAAATCTAGCAGCTGGCCTCTGAATGGTTTGTAAGTCTTCTTTTAAACTGACCTGGTGGGGATCACAAACAGTTTAGCATTACTCAAGAATAGGTCCCACTAATGTTCTATACATGACCTCCTTTACAGATTTACCACATCTTCCCAAAATTCTCAATCAAAGCTGACCATTGCATTTCCACAACAAACCTTAAATGCTCATTCCATTTAACACCACACTGAAAAATTATGCCTGCTTATATTTATATCAAGCAGAAAACTACTAACAGTATATCCGAACATTCCAAGATTGTATTCCCAGCTTTTCTGCATCAAATAGCATTTACTCTACATTTAAAGCAACTAGAAATTCTGTCTAAATCATTTTGTATCTTGCTACAGTCACTCAACATAACACCTTCCCATACACCACAGCATCAGCTAACAGCCATACAAGCTGACTGTTAGATTGTTTATATAGACAGAAGAAAATAATTGTCACATCACACTTCCCTGGGTCACTCCTGATAATACCCTTGCCTCTGATGGACACTCACTATCCAGAACATTGTACTGGGTTCTATTACTTAAGAAATACTCAAACAACTCGCACAACTGGGAGACCTGTCCTGTACCCATGTAATTTTGTAAGCAGTCTGCAATGGAGCATGGTATCATAGGTTCTTACAAATCCAGGAATATGGAGTCTTCCCTCATCCATGGTTCACAAAATATCATGTAAGAAATGGGCAAGCTGAGTCACATGAACTATGTTTTCTAAAATTATGCTACAACATGGACAGAAGCTTTCCTGACTCAGGGAAATTTATTTCATTCCACTGAGAATATGTTCAAGAATTCTACAGGTAACTGACGTTAAGAAAATTGGTCCGGAATTTGGCAAGTCCACTGTTTTTCCTTTCTCATATATAGGAGTTAGCTGTGCTTTTATCCAGTCAATTGGGACTGTGTGTTGGCCCAGAGATTCACCATAAATGCATGCCAAGTATGGGGCCAATGCTGTAGAGTACTCTTCATAAAACCTAATTGAAATTCCATCCAGAGCTAGGGACTTACTTGGTTTCAACTCTTTCAGGTGCTTCTCAACACCAGGGATGTCTATTACTATGTCATTTCTATGAGAGTGCATGTAATGATCAATCTGTGATGTTTGTACATGCCTCTTGCACAATCTAAAATCCCATAGACACTGATGTCTATATGCTCAAGAATAATCCTTTTGCTCTTTTCAAAATCTCTCACATTTATATAATGGATTTTACAATGCCAACACATATTGATATTCTCTTGTCAAGTTGCCGTTACATTATATTGTTTCTTGAAGTGTGAAACTGATTTAAATGCAAAGAGTGTGACTTATTAGTAGGACAAAGCTCAAGAGTAAAGAACACTGGTTTGAACTTGGGTATGATTTAATAAGCACTTGTCACACATGAAGGCGAGCTTAGGGTTTAATGTCCCATCAACAGCTTGGTCATTACAAATGGAGCTCACACTCTGCTTGTTTGAGTAAGGATGGGGAAGGAAATTGTCTGTGCCCTTTCAAAGAAACCATCCCGACATTTGCCTGGAACACCTTGCACAGAAAACCTAAATCCGGATAGCCGGAGGTGGATTTGAAGCACCGTCATCCTGAATGTGAGTCCAGTGTGTTACTGTGTTACCACTGCGCCACCTCGCTCTGTCACACATGCACAAGAGCACAAAATGAACTGACTTAATCTGGAGGCTTACATAGTATATCTACACTAAGAGAAACTTTAGGAACATTATTTCTAAAAACACGTAGAAGGTACTAGAACTGTATATTCAAATTAAAATGTACAGATGTGGTGGTCATCAAACTGAGGACCGTTTGCTTCAGTGTCCAACACACTAGCCACTAGACCAAACGTTTTCCTTCTTCCAGCACTTCAATTGCAACATTTCTCCCTCTTTAGCAGAACAGTGTCTCAATGTTCATGTCTTCTTGTAGCAGAAACTACTTATCATGGGCCCTGCATTCGGCAGCTACCGATGGCTGGTGCTCATTTTAGCAGAGGACCTCTGTGATCTTATACTGAAATTACCACTTTCATTGCTTTTTAACTTTTGAGGAGCATCATCATAGATAAGAAGGTATTAAAACAGGTTATTCAACAGCATTAAATAAAATAGATCTGGCTGAAAACAGCAGGAGTCACTTTGAATAAAATTACAAATGTTATACTAGATTATCATAGTCAAACATAAAATGCGAGAATGGACCATGCTGTTGACTAACATGTTTTAATACCTTTTTATCTGTAATGATGGTCCTGGACCAAAACTAGTCGATTTTAAGGATTTTAATAAAACAGATGATGGTTAAAGATGCATTTTATTAAATACATGATGGCTGTTAGCACTGACCTTACTAAAACTTTTTCAATTGATGGTTCCATTGAACAATCTGCAATCGATCATGCAAACATGGATGTTAGATAAATGGATGCAAGTGATGGCCACATCAAGGAGGACATTTTAGGTGTAACAGAGCTGCCAGTCTCCACTTCATCTGTTTATGTCACATCATTAACGGTTTGTTTAGATAACACTGTGGGCCCCAGTGAATACAGAGAAAAATCCTAGTTTGTAGGCCTAGGTACTGATGATGTTGCAAATATGGTTGAGCACAAACGAAGATTAACTGTGCAAATGGAAGCTCTTATCCAAAAACTAATAAGCATTCACAGTATTACACACTGCTTGCAGTTTGCAGTGTTAGATGTCTGTAGAGAATGTGAATATGTCAAAACATTTGACTCAGTTGTGAGAAATATCTTCAAGTTTTACTATGGATTGGCAAAAAAGACTCAAGTTGTTAAGAAAAACAGCCCAAGTTCTATGAGAAGAAATTCACAAATTGACAGGTGGTTAGCCAGCAAAGAGAGTTCACTTCAAGTCGTCCTGTGATCATGGAAACCTGTTGTGACCCACCTTAAACATGTATCCCATGGAAATGACAATGATGTTGCTAAAGCTAAGGGTCTGTTGAAGAGTTTAAAGGCATTTAAACCTGTTAAGCATTTCTACTGCCTTTTGGACTTCTAGTGGATATTGAATCCATTAAGTGTGGCATTACAAAGTAAGTCACACTTAAATCACTACCCAGAGGGATACTGTTCACCTGCTCAATGTGTCAATATCTAAATTATTGCAGAAAAAGGTAGGACTGAATAAAAATTTGAAGACATCCATGGAAACCCTATATGTGTCACTGCCCAAGGATAAGACACCTTGAATATGTATTGTAGGCCTTCTCTAAATAATATACCCAAAACGTGATGCGGGTGTAGGAAAGCCTGTTGTATAGCAGCCTCCAGGAAAGTCAGGTTATCAAAGGTAAGCACAAACTAGAAGGATTAAGTAGCTAACTGGATTCTAACATCCAGACAAGGTGGTGGTTGACCATCTACTCCAAGGTCTTTCCCACACAGGCTTCAAAAAATGAATTAAAATTCTTCATACCACGATTCAGAAAGTTGACTTGACAACCAAATGACATAACATTTTGCAATCACTATTTGAAAGTCTGAGGTTCTCTGCAGTAAGCTAGTACTTGAACCTATGCAGAGCAACACATCTTGTCATTACTGCACAGTGGTGTTTGTCACTCCATCAAAGGACAGACTGCTGTATTCTTACTAAGGCTTTGGGACGGATTTTTCACCAGCTTGATGAATCATTTGGGTAATACCATTTACTCACTCCTGGACACTGTGAAGCTGTTTAAGTTCAGCTAGTTTGGTGTAAAGAGCCTCATCTGCTCTATTAAGCACCCACCTTATTGGAATTCTTTCAGGCACAACTATCTGGTGCATGAATTCAGGTTGGGAAGTGATCACTTCCATGCAACTCATATAAGACATTCCACTGAGCAGTGTGGGCAAGGGCTGGAGGGCAAAACAAAAGATAATGGCAAAGAACAATCCTGTTGCAATGTAGAAGTGTGCACTCTGATCTGTTTTCAGCAAATGTGAACACAAGGGGGGGGGGGGGGGGAAGAGGCCTATCAATTGCTCTACCCCTGGGACATGTAGTTGCGGAGACCAAACCCGCATGGTATGCATTAAAATCACCACAGATAATGATGGAATGTGGGAGCTGTGTCATAACGTCACGAAGACCCTCTTCATTGAGCATGTCACATGGTGGCAAATAAAAGTGAACTTACAGTCAATCAATGATGTGCATGCACAAATAATGCAAATGTTGTAGGCTGTGTTGAAGAAACCAGCTATTCTCCAGTTAGTTCCCACCCCACTTAAAGGCCGTATTACACGATACAACTGAGGCGTACACCTATGCAGCAACATCACAAGCATGATTATCTGGAACTACGTAGTGCTTCATGGATGGATGGTTTGATTTTTGAAGGGACTAAATGACTAAGGTTATCAGTCCCTTGTTCCAATTGTAGGGAATGCAATAAAAATCACTACAATGCCATATAAAACAATATATTAAAATTCACCAAGCAAAGAGTTTAACTCATCAAGAAATAAAAGAATCAAAGTAAAACTGGTAAAAGAAAAGTGTAAAGAGGATACCAGAGTGTTTTGGCCATGTGACCACAGAAATAAAAGTAGAACATTCCGCCACTATTACACAATAAAACCAACTACCTAAAAGTGTTAGGCAAATGGAAAACTGATACTGGACACTCAATAAAAGTCATATAGAATGATACAGTCCACTCGCATGAATAAAATTTAAAACAGTGTCAGCCATAGAGGCATTGTCAGCTAAAACAAGAATCAAATCGTGAGGGAGGTTAAAATTCTGCCTCTGAGTTGCTAAATTTGGACATTCCAGCAAAATGTGAGCGACTGTCAACCATGCACCACAACAACACTCAGGAGAATCCTCGCGATGGAGGAGGTGACTGTGCGTAAGCCAAGTGTAGCCGATATGCAGCTGTCAGAGAACAAAAGAGTCCCTGCGAGGGGTCCTCCAAATGTTGGTTGTCTCCTTTATACACCTTAATTTGTTGGGCACTTGTAGGGTGCGCCATTCTCTGCTCCACAAACCAAGAACTCTACGGTGTAATGTTGAACAGATATCAGTAGGTGGAATACCTACTTTGAGGATAGGTTTATTGGTAGCCTCTGTGGCGAGCCTGTCAGCCAGCTCATTGCCTTCTATCCCAACGCGCCCTGGAGTCCAAAGGAATTCCACTGACTGCCCTCGTTGTTCGGTGTTGTATATGGACTCTTGTATGGCAACAACCAAAAGAAGGTGTGGGAAACGCTGGTCGATGATGGCTTGGAGACCGCTCAGGGAGTCGCTACAGATGACAAAGGACTCCCCGTTGCAGGAACGGTAATGTTCGAGTGCGCGACAGATAGCTACCAGCTCCGCAGTGGCTACACAGCAGTCATCCAGTAGGGAGCATAACTCAGTATGTCCTGCAAGCGTATAGGCAAAGCCGACATGACCATTTACTGCTTCATGTAGACCTATTAACACGATGCACGGCGCAAATCCGCACATGCACAATAGACAGCAATAGAGCACATCGTCATGTGAGAGTCAGAGGAACGTTTCTCCAAAAATTCAATATTCTTTTTTTTTTTTTTTTTTTTTTTTTAGCGTATGTCTTCAGGCTAATCAGGTCGTTGTTGTGTCAAAACGGTGTATCTATCTCTCTTCTCCTAGCTAAAATAGGCAGCTGCATACCTCCAAGTTGCGAGCTAGTTTTAGAGACAGATAGACGTATTGGCACTTACATTCTTCTCTCTCGAGTCAGGGCACCCCTATTTTTGGATCAGGAAAATGTTCCTCTGACTGCTTGATTCAAGAAGTATATTTGAAAATCTGTTTTTACCTGGCAAGAACCATTATCTGCTTGATTTGGATAATATAATTTTGTTGCATTTGTGTGCTATTTTCCTATGTGCTGAAAGCGAAGTATGTGTGTCTAGCAGCGAATATCAAAGCTTGTGACACCAAATAGAAAAGTCGCATATATCCTATGACCTGAATTATTCCTCTGTTCAACAATTCTTGAAATACTTTATGTACGGCGTTTGGAACCATTGTATTTTCTTTGCAACAATCAGAAAGTGGAGAAACGATAAACAATGAGTGCCCTTTGAAAGCCTCGTCAATGCAGTCACATTGCTTATATTGTCATGTCACATTTTGTTCAGTATGGTGTAGTATTCAGTGGGAAGAGGTTGATGTTAATGTGTGCTCTCTCCTAGATAAAACATCACTTCACGATGAAGAATGGTTGAGCTAAATGGAGCAGAAGGACTTTGATTTTGATGCTGTGCAAAAGGAAAAGATGAATAACACTAAAATTGACAGTGAAGCAAATCCAGTACAATGGCTTGAACTGATGCAACTTCAGTGCCACAAAAGTGATGTTAAACACATCATTTACAAACATTTTCAAGACCAATTCAAAAGTTTGCCGGTTCCAGACTTTTGGATACTATCTTCCAGTTGGGGCGGAAATACCATGGGGCACTAGAACTTCAGGAAGAGAAGGTAAAAGACTTCCTGGACCTGTGCCGCATCAGGATTATCAAGGAGCATTTTACAAAAGTCTACAAGAAGCGAAAACTGTAGGTTCAGGCTGTGGTCCCAACGATCGTGATGAAGTTGGCTAGCAAGTGAATATTCATTGCTGATGTTGGTATGAAATTTCATTAATTTGATTTTATTTCAACTGTACCCTACTTGTTTCATATGGGTAAATTAAAATTTTATATTTTGGCAAATCTAATGCATATCTCCAAAGTGTAAAACCTCTGTGTAGACTGATTCATTTAGAGCCATAATGATGTATCTTCTTAGCACTATATCAAACAATTAAAAATGGTAAACCAGTAATTAAATTTTTTATAGAAATACTACCATATGGTAGATTTTGTGTGTATTCGTGTGTAGTGCAGAAATATTTCAATAAAGTTTGTTCTAGGTCACTGAAAAACGAAATATACATCTTAAAATTTAGTTTTTCTCCTCTCCTGTAAAGTAGCTAAAATGGAGTTACGTTCCTCTGATCCTCACACGATGACATGAAACATGAAGAAAAAATGAGCTCCACTGAGCTGCTCTAAACGTTCATTCATACCACACAAGAATCAGAGGGAAACTGTGATTTCCTGGAATATCATCCATTTAAATTATTTTTGAGCTTAAGGTTCCTTTTTTATGTCAAGTTGTCATTTCTTATTAAGTATTTCTTTTATCTTATGTAGTTAAGCATGGAATTGAGACACTACTGCTTTGAATTACAGACTCAACACTTTCGTTTTATATTAAAGTTCAAAGTTTGTGTAACTGAGGGCCAAACTGATTAGGTTATCAGTCCCTAGTTGGACCCGGTGGTCTCAGGGTAAACCCCTCAACTGGAAACCAAAGGGTAGAGGGTTCAAAACCCAGTTGGATCTTGGATTTTTTTCAGTCTGCGTTTTAACCCAGCCTTCACCTCTCAACAATGTGCGGAGTCACCAGAAATGACACACGGTTTGGATTCCACGTTAAGCTGTAGGTCCCCTTTCCTGGGCTGGATAAGTGCGGTAGGCTAGGGCACGTAAGTCACCCAAGGGGCGTCTAATTGAAAAGACTTGCACCAGGCCAATGGGCCACATGAAATCATCATCATCATCATCATCAGTCCCTAGATTTAAACTAATTAAATTACAATATGCCAATGACATCACGTACACAAGCGGCTGAAGGAGGACTCTAACTTTCAGTGGGAACGGCTGCCCAATTCGTGACATGAAGCCTCAGACCGTGCGACAGTTTTATATTATGACACTTGGTTGCAGATGTATGTGTCTATCTAAATTTACGTTTACACAGCATTTTGCACATAGGACACATTTATTTTGGAGCCGTGACAGTAAATCTACAAATTAGACCACAACAACAATGAAAATGAGATATCTGGTTCAACTGTGGCCGGAAAGAAGGAACGCAGAGGAATATACACACAGATAATGAAAGAATTTAGTTCCTAGGGATCCACAACAACTTCAGAACTTCACGAGGAAGGACGTGACCTGTTTTGAAGAACTGCTGTCTGTACAGTTGTATGCATATCATTGAGCAATAAATGATTGTCGACATAACTTATGATGATAGAAGTATTGTGTAGGTTATACAAACAACTTTCCTCCCTGTAAGCCTAAATTATGACTCAATGACGCTCTATTCCATTTCTAAAGTATAAAGCAACCAATATAAGAATTCCTTTTTATAAACACTTAGTATAAAGAGTCTGCTGGCAAACAAATCTTGTTTTTTGTTTAATTCATGCATTTATGAAAATCTACTAACTGAAAAAAATGAGCAAAATACTTAACACGGAAGTCTGAAATCTGTCCTAACCATTAACGTCATACACAAGTAACTAGCAGAAAGCTTACTGCTGCTACTCCTGTGCATGCACAAATTAGCACTGTCTAGTGTGCATGTGCAAAGTCATGGGAGTTTAGAACTGGCATCTATTCCGGGACGTGGATAAAATGTCTGCTAACAATCATGGTTTCATGGTAGTTCCATCTAATCTGCAGCTAGATGGCTGTCTTGCTAGACCAATACCTTCCACAGTGGTTCATTGTTTAATACCCCCTTAAGGCGTCCTTTCTATGGAGAACGCATCCACTTTCTCCAGTTCGTCAGAAGGTTTAAAATAAGCCTACTGAAGACAAATACAAATGGTTTAAGAATTTGAAATATTTAAACATTTCAACCGTTTCAGAGCTTTGAAACAAATCCAATGGCAAAGATGAAAATTTGTGCTGGACCGGAATTCGAACCTGAATTTCCCACTTTGGGCCTGCAGTTGCCTTAACCAATTAGGCTATCCAGGCACACTTCCCCTTCAACCCAAATTCTCATCTTGTAGCACACTACAAATTTAGTGCCCCCTGCCCATTTGATTCCACTTGTTCACAGCCCATACTGGATTCCCACAAGGGACCGAGCGTATTAACACGCCCGCATTGAAATTGTCAGTTGCCTGTTGGGGCAGATATACAATTATTTATACGGTGTCGGTTCTTTTCAGACATGGAATCTGGAGCTAAATCAGATGAAATATCATGGGGTGACATTAACTTTTGGTACTGGCTTTTGAAGGAGTTGGTAAATGATGGAGGTTGCTGGGCTTTTAGATCTTTTTGACTTCAGCATACAATATGTGATTGTAGTTGTTAACTCATGGACCTTGTGCTCTTCAAGGTAGGCACTACAATCTTTACATGAAACCGGATGGTCGACAACACAACTGATGCACTTATCACTTTGGAGATTGGCCTTTCAAGACTGCCTCAGAACTTTTGGACTGGGCATTTTAGAGGGTTTTCAAATATTTATTTCTCTGGAATGGGAAGCAGAACTACATGGAATATTATATATAAACTTTTAAAAACATTTTTATTGAAAGTAACTAAGTTTTATATTTTATATATATCTCAAATTAGTCAAATAATGGTACACCTCGAAAAACAATGTACTGGAAAAATCTCATACTTATATTTTTCAAGTGTAGCTGGATTGAATGTGAAAGACTTGAAATCATTTAGGCAGAGTGCCATGCCACAGTCAGCACACCAACAAGTTTCTTTCCTGAAGGATTTCCCAGACCGTCTTCCACTGGTATCAGGGCAAACTTTACAGATTTGCCTTCTTTTCAGATGATGGAATCTTATCAGAGAGATGCCTTCCTTGCAGCCTTATATTACTTGTCCCTGTGGAAGCTTACTTTCTATATGCTTGTTACCTTCCACTACAAAACTTTCAACTAATCCTATCACAAATCCTGTTGATTTGCATCTCTTTCTTTCATCTTCATTTCTAGTTTCCTGATACAGGATAAAAGCACTGGTAGCAGAGACAATGAAAAGATGAAAAACTAGTTTTTTATTTTTTTATTTTATTTCAGCTGTTTTCTTTTGAAGGGATAATATGCTGTCATCTCATCAGATCAGTTAACACCTGTCTTGTAAATGTTGTGGCTGAGCACAACAGATATAGTATATTGACTCCACAAGTAATCCAAGAGAGAAGGTGAACTGTAATACCTGTCCATGTACACAGTGAAGCCCTTGTGAAAATAATTCTTCAGGAATGTTCAGTAATGCTGTAATTCCTGGCACCTTTGCTCCCTTCCGATTGTACACTTCCATTCACAGAACATAGCCACTTCCACATCTCTCTGGCTTGTTTTTGATGTACACAAAATTTTAAATGACCTCTGAATCTAAATGACTTCATCTACAGCAAGGTCAGCGTAAGGCAAAAAAGATGACAAAAAGATAGAGTACAGGTGGTCAAAGGATGTGCATATTTTGAATAGTTGTGCGTATTTTGAATAGTTTGTCATTGTTTTTGCCAAACATGTAATTTCAATTATTGCACAAATGCAAATTCAACAATATTGCCTTGAAACGATCGGAACTCGTGACAGCTGCAGAAAAAGTAGTGTGAAGAACTGCATTCCTTGACCAGCCGTCACTGAGCTTCCCACCCTTCAGAAAACACATGATTAATAATAGCGAAAAATAAGTAAATCTCAAATATTTTTACTATTTCGTACATGCCCCATATATTATTTGTCTTCAATTTATTTTGCTGCACTGTTTTAGGATAATTCTACTTGCATTTAGATTTTCCCCAGTTTTTATAAGTCTTATCACTTCAGGTGTCATGAAAGATGAGAAACAATCTTAAGTAGTCGGTCTATTGTCAAGGAGGGAACTCATAGCAGTAGCTTCTTGAAAAACAAGAAGTGGTGGTGTTGCAACCAAAATAGTCCACCCAAGTTCAGCATCTGGCAGCTTCTTTCCTGATAATTTCTGTTTTTTTCCTGCAATGCAGTTGTTGAAACAGAAGGGTGTGGCAGTTCAACCACATCAGTCTCTTTGCTGTCTCCAGCTATTGGAAACAATAATGCAATAAGCCCGAAAAATTATTGTGAACACAAGAAAACTAGTGGAACTGTAATTACCTGCACCTGCAGAATCTTTGAAATCATGGTCCAAATTAATCGTCCAAGTGTCCTGAGCCAGAGTATCATTCTCAAAGAGTATCACTTGTGTCTAAATTCCCCATTGCAACTACTGAAGCATGAATGAAACTCACAAATCTATCACTCGCAACAAGACCAAGTACCTGCTACAGGTAGCAACAAATTAAAGTAATCAATCAATATTTTTCATAGAAAAACTGAGCAGATACTCACACACTTTCCAGAAGAGGGCAGAGGAGTACATGTTTAACTGCTGTCACATAGTGCCTCCCATGCCAAGTATCACCGGCAGAAAAATTGCTGCAATTTTTTTTTCTCGTGACTGAGCTTAAGTCAGGCAACATCCGCTTGTCCCACAGCTGGTGCCCAAATCACTCTTGGACTCCATTGTGAAAGTGTTAACAGGAGACGAAGTAACGACTCCTTCATTGGCAGCATTACCACATTTGCAAGAGGTGGGTTCTCAGTTACATCCCTAGGTGCTTAGCACAAAGCACCAGTCTTTGTAACAGCTCATTGTGTTGAGGGCATAAGGAAACTGGCTTTGTGGCCTTAACATGTTCTGGGAGTTTCGAAGTATTGAACAGCAGGATAAATGAATCAGATTTTACCAGCTACCCTCTTCATAAAGTAATGGACCTCTACCTCTTTTAGACCCAAGGTTGTAAGTGATGTCACATAAATATAGAGAGGTACGTTTAAGATACAAAATACATACATCAATTCATTACAAAAAAGAAAATAAACATATTTTCAAAAAATGTGTGCCCACACAATTGTCTGTTTTGGGCCTTCACTACAAATTTTTATGATCTGCACCATCTTACAGTAACATGCCTTTGAAAGAAATGACATAACAACATCACAGGATCATATAAAAACATTTGGCTGTCAGATATGATAGCTTCACATGTCAAAACAAGGATATCAACACCTTGTCAACAACTCTTTCTTGCCGCTATTGTAGGTGTACTGGACGTTTGCCGACTACTGGTGCCACACAGTGTAGACTAAAACACGTTGTGCACATTATAACAGTCCATCCACGATTGTGTGATGGCAGGCCCAAACTTCCTAGTATGAATCACAAAGAAATAATGCGAGCAAAACCAGAAATGCACAACTGTGTATGCAGGGCCTGAAAGGGCTACAATACCTTCTGAAGCCTATTATCCTTTTAGCTATTCTTTAGGAATGTTCATGAACTCCCTACATGTGACAACACCTTTTCTGTAGTCAATGGTGTTCTGTAGCTCAGATTTGATCACATATTTCCTAAAGCATTTAGCTCTTAAAGTTAGCTAGCTGTTGGGAAGTAGATGTTTCTACCAGCAGTGTGTAAGTACACAGATGCTTCAATGACTTCAAACAACAAACAATACACTCCAGTCCCTTCTGGAAATAGAAAGGTGATATATTTTCAAAATTACACTCTGTTCTCTTAATTATTACAAATACATTCTGAGATGCAGACAGTGCTCTGTTACTATTCACAATTCTCTTTGCACTGATTCCAAAATCAGGAGAACTGGCTACCCGAGCTGTCTTCTTAGAGTGGGCTTTGATATCCCCCTTGGTATAATGCCTATAACTGGGAATTGAGAGAGAGAAAGTTGAGGGTTATATTTGGTCCCATGAGCACCTGGAAACAATGTCCACTCAGACAAGAGTCCCACATGCCTGGCTGTGTAAGCCATATAATATCCTCAGAGGTTGCCCACTAAAGACCATTACTTAATTAGGTTTAGAAAGGTCTTTATTGTAACTGGATTAGGTTATCAAAATAGTTAAAAAATATATTTAGCATATGTTTGAGCACAAAACATTTTTAGTTAAAATTTATACATCATGATCTGAATGTCATTCACTATCCAGCTGACAGAATATCCCTCAAGTAATGAATATTGAACAAAAATGTTGTCAGTGGGTGTCCTGCTGTTACCTTGCAATCTTGTTGGAAAGAACACTATTTACATCACATGACAAGAAGATCTAACAGCATCATTTTTTCTTGCACAATCATTTACACAGTGTTGAAGTCACTACATAAACTAATTTTTTGTACAACCTTTAAAGTGAACATAGAATCCTCTCTAGCTTGAGCTGAAATGTTTTGAAATACAACCTATAAATAACAAAAAAAAGCAGTTTAGTTCCATTGATTTCAACTACACCTTCACAACATGCAAATATATTTTCTGTGCAGTGGTTTGAAACATCAATGGACTCAAATTGTATGCTGTTTTTCATGCACATGGCCACTCCTCCACATTGCAATGCAAAAACCTCATAAAAAACAGACAGCTAACATGTATCCTTGTAAAGGAAAATGCAATATTTTACATATGGGTTCCAAGTCAACTCCCGCCCCCTGCACTATTCATCAGTCTTCTGCAGGTCTTCTTATGATCTCCTGACATTGCTACCACCTTACAGACAACCACATCACCTGCAAACAACATTATGGAGCTTCCGATGTTACCCATTAGATCACTTCCATATACTGTATACAGAATGGCCCTACCATACTTCTATGGGAGATTCCTGAAATTACCTTTACGTCTGTCAGTTTTATTCTATTAAGAGTGAAAGAATGAGTTTTCTCTATAAGGAAGTCTTGAATCCAATCACAAATTAGTCCTATATCCAATAAGCTAGTAAATTTACCTATCCCATTTTACATGCTTTAACTTTAAGTCAAGTACTTTAAGTATGAAATGCTTAAGTCGGGAAGAAGGTGTAAATCTGAGGAATGATGTCTACAAAACTAAGGCTCTCTCTGAGGAATAGAGTGGGCCAAGTTTCGAAAGATCTCAGTCTATGGAATCCATATTGATTTTTATAGAGAATTTCACACTCCAAAAGTGTCATACGTGGAGGAGGAGGGGGGGGGGACATTTGAGTTCAGCTACTTATGCTATTAGTGTTATTACTAATTTTTGTGATTGACATCTCACAAGGCAACACATGGGAATCCGATTTTAGAATTTTTTGATATTTAAGGTATGTGAAGTTCAGGACTCAAATAACAACAATCAATGCCATTTGATGCACCCTAAAAAACTCTCGAGAAAATTAACTTTGAAGTTTCGTACGTACTCATAAGTAACAATAATTAAATCAGGTGCAGCATCTGTCAGTGTAGCTCAGATGGTAGTGTTCTGGCCTTACAATCACAGTATTGGTGGTTCGAATCCTGCCGTTTTAATTAATTGTTTCACTGAGTTCGAATACTTGCACCATTTTAATATCTAATGGTCAATTTTTATGAAAAATGTACATATTTTTGTTGATTCGTAATTTTCTACATTTTATAGAATTATGTTAACAATGATGGTTTTGATAGGGGGGGGGAGTCACATTTTTTACAATATTGGCTTCACTATTAGTTGACGGAAGTCTCTGATTGTTCGGTTTGTGAATAGCATCAATGCTGATTTTGGAAAGTCATCTCCATAGCTACTAATGATTTTCCAAGCAGCTAACCTACTCAACCATTGTTTTAGGTAACGACAAAGTGTTCAGCTCACCTACATACACATAAACAAAAAATGACAACATGTGGAATGAGAGATCCCAAAATGTTTTATATAACTGAATTTGAAAACAACAAAAAATATGTGACAGCAGGATTCGAATCACCAACTCTATGGTTTTGGGCCAGAATGCTACCACCTGAGATACACTGGGAGATGCTGCAACTGATTAATTATTGGCACTGATGTGTACTTGCAAAACTTCTAAGTTGATTTTCTCGAGAATTTTTTAGAGTTGCACTGAATGGCTTTGGCTGATTTTTATTTAAGTTCTGAACTTCACGTACCATAAATATAAAAAATTCTAAAATCTGATACCCATGTGGTCACTTTGTCAGTAAATTAACATACTATGCCTATTTTAATCTGTTTATTTCACATGGGTTCATATATCACTGAATAAAAATTATTCATTGCACAAAAATGTGTAATCAGAATAATTGCTGCAGCCCACCCAAGATCATCCAGCAGGCATTTATTTAAATAAAAACTAGGATTTTTCACAGTAGCCTCACTACATATTCACTTATGAAATTTGTTATTAATAACCCAACACAATTCAGAAGTAATAGCAGTGTGCATAACTGCAACACTGGAAGAAAGGATGATCTTCACTATTTGAGGTTAAATCTAACTTTGGCCCAGAAAGGGGTGATTTATGCTATAACAAAAGTCTTTCGTCACTTGCCAAATAGCATAAAAAATCTGATGAATAACCAACTAACATAAAAAAAAATTATTTTTTTAACATCAACTTATCCTACTCAGTAGATGAATTTTTAGATATAAATTAGTAATTTTACAAATAAAAGAAATGCACGTCCTCAAATAGCATGTAAATACACATTTTGTTAATTGACACATTCCACATCATTATGAAATGTCGTATTATGAATCTATGGAACCAACACTAATGTAATCTCATCTAGAGTGTGCGAAAACAGTTTCTTGTAAAAAACACTAATAAAAGGGTAAAAATCACTAAGTTTTCTGACTTTTCTTTTAAACCTCTTGTTCTATGAAAATTTCACATATAGATATTTTAATGTGTCTGTAATACATACTGTTCAGGTGACTGCTGCTGTTGATGATGATGCAAGTACCCCGTAGTACCTGATATACTGAGTGAACCCTAAAAGGAAACTTAAGTCAGTATCAACACAATATTTCCTAAAACATAAGTAAGGGAAAATGGAGTAATTAGAACACAGGGCCTAGTAAACTGTAAAAGGTTACAAAATATTATTGTGAATTGTCTTTGTAACAATTGGGTATTATGCCTCAGTTAATACCATTATTTAAATTCATTAACTAAAATAGTATGGACGTTTTGTTGACTTATGACAGTAAAGCAGTAGTCGATAATTCTGATGTGTTGTGTAGTCTGAAGCCAGACATCAATTTTTATGCTTGAATTTTTATAGACTGACTTTGAAAGTAATGTACTAGCTTTAACAATGATGTACTCTGTGGTTTATTCCTTTTCATGTGTTATTTGTTTATACTGCCTGTTACAATACCTCCAGATCATAAGACTTGTGGGGTTAATGGAACAATGTATATACAGGGTGAATCACCTAACACTTGCACCGCAAATATTGCGGAAATGAAAAGTGAGATTGATGTGTGGTTTTCACAGAATGGATTGGTAGTCAAGGATTCGTATTGTTAGCCAATAAACAGGTTGTAAAAATACCTATAACGTGTATTTTTTATGCAAACATACAATTTTTCAAATGGAACAATTGTTTAATATTCATAGAATATATGACTTCAACTGCTGTTGGGCAAAGCTGAAAATGTGTACCCAGCCGGGATTCGAACCCGGGTCTCCTGCTTTCTAGGCAGTTGCGCTGACCCCTACACCACTGGGGACACAGTGATCACCGCACCTGCAAGGACTACCCATGCACGCCTCCCGTCAGATACAAATTCCCAACTTCGCCCTGCCCATAGTACTCAAACTCGTAGTTTAACTAATTCCCGTAAGAGTAAGGGCTTCAAACTTGCCCACCCCTCCCCACTAACGATAGGATCATTGCCCGTCACCGGCATATTATATATATACATGTGGCGTCTGTTCAGAAAGAACAGACGTCACATTCTGATCCTGCAGCTGTTATTATTTAATATTCATAGAATATATGACTTCAACTGCTGTTGGGCAAAGCTGAAAATGTGTACCCAGCCGGGATTCGAACCCGGGTCTCCTGCTTTCTAGGCAGTTGCGCTGACCCCTACACCACTGGGGACACAGTGATCACCGCACCTGCAAGGACTACCCATGCACGCCTCCCGTCAGATACAAATTCCCAACTTCGCCCTGCCCATAGTACTCAAACTCGTAGTTTAACTAATTCCCGTAAGAGTAAGGGCTTCAAACTTGCCCACCCCTCCCCACTAACGATAGGATCATTGCCCGTCACCGGCATATTATATATATACATGTGGCGTCTGTTCAGAAAGAACAGACGTCACATTCTGATCCTGCAGCTGTTATTATTTAATATTCAACAGCAGTTGAAGTCATATATTCTATGAATATTAAATAATAACAGCTGCAGGATCAGAATGTGACGTCTGTTCTTTCTGAACAGACGCCACATGTATATATATAATATGCCGGTGACGGGCAATGATCCTATCGTTAGTGGGGAGGGGTGGGCAAGTTTGAAGCCCTTACTCTTACGGGAATTAGTTAAACTACGAGTTTGAGTACTATGGGCAGGGCGAAGTTGGGAATTTGTATCTGACGGGAGGCGTGCATGGGTAGTCCTTGCAGGTGCGGTGATCACTGTGTCCCCAGTGGTGTAGGGGTCAGCGCAACTGCCTAGAAAGCAGGAGACCCGGGTTCGAATCCCGGCTGGGTACACATTTTCAGCTTTGCCCAACAGCAGTTGAAGTCATATATTCTATGAATATTAAATAATAACAGCTGCAGGATCAGAATGTGACGTCTGTTCTTTCTGAACAGACGCCACATGTATATATGGAACAATTGTTATTTCTATCATACACTGAAATTTTTGACCCCAGCTGTGTACAAAGAATTTTGAATGACATTTTTATCATGTTTAGTTTGGCAGCTACAACCATTCAAATTTTTGGGGGCAGAGGCTACAACAGCATAGCTGACTGGCTAGTGGTCATGAGACAGTGGGTCTTGCCCCAGGGACTAGCCACTCAGCCAGTGAGCTATGCTATCGCAGCCTCCACCCCTGAAACTTTGAACAGTTGTAGCTACCAAACTAAACGTGATAAAAATCCCAGTGCATGATAGAACCAACCATTGTTCCATTTAAAAAACACTATATGTTTGCATAAAAAATAAACTTTCTAAGTAATATTACAATCTGTTTGTTGGCTAAAAATATGAGCCTCTAACTACCAATCCATTTTGTGAAAACCGCACATCAATCACTCTTTCCGTTTCTTCAATATTTGTGGTGCAAGTGTTAGGTGAATCACCGTGTATACTCATTGCAGTGCCCCTTCTGACAAGTCCTTTGAAATTTTCATCAGAGTGTCTTTAAGTAAGTGCAACAAGAATGGACATGAAGTAAGAACAAGAAACAGACAGACTGAGCAAACATAATGGTGAAATTTTCACTACCGATGGTGTCTGTGACAAAAATAGATGCAACTGAAAAAAGCATTAAATTGATCGAAAATTTCACAATACATGGAAGTCTGTTGTTTTTTTTTTTCCTCCAATGTTGTAAATAAGAATGAATACTCTGATTTTTATGAACATTTCAGATTATGTAGTACTAAGGATGTGTGTGTCCCTATTACATCTCAATTAAATACATTACAATTGTGAAGGAGTGCTATATACTGTTCCAATGATCCCAGATGGGGTCATTAGAATATACAGTTGCAGATTTAAGTGTTTTATTTTTTCAGCTACCGTATTAATGGTATGCCTCTAAGATACAATAAAAATTTGACAGAATTTGGGAAAGTCTGAGCTTCAATATTAAAATTTAATTGATATATCTAAGTTGCTACATGTTGAGATTTTGTAAGTATTTAAGTAATATACACTGCTTTCTCTTCTTTTCTGTTGTAATTACCCAAGTCTCCCCAAGTTATCAAGAGTACTAAAACTAGAAGGAGCAATACTGATGACATAGTAACCAAAATAATATGCATATCAATAACCATTCTTCATTCAAATTGACACTGAATTCAGTAAAAAACACACAATAAACAATAAAGTACACCACATAGGTAACCAATTCTTATGAACATCAAAAATGTAAAATGAGTATACACTATATAATAACTTTAATATCTTGACATAAACACAGTTTTCTTTCTTATTTTATTTTGCACTGATGGTGTATAGGTCCAATTCAGTACTCTACTCAACTTGAAAATTAAACACCTGAGCAAATATATTTTGAGTTTTGCTAACTCATCATATTTCGTTTCCAAAGAGATTATATATTTTCACCATGATATATTAATGTTAATATAAGTCAGCAATTCTTCTGTATCTTCTAGTCTCTCATCACATAATGGCCTAGTACACTGTCTGAGAAGAAGTGATATGCCCAGAAAGAGTTGTCCATTATTATACCATTTCAGTATACAAGCATACCATTGATGTTTGAGTTAATTATAAGACTTACACAGCTCTGTAATGTGTAGAACATCGCCGCCCTCCCTCCCCCCGAAGTACATTTTTTTTGTCAACACATGAGCTGGTATGGGTACGAGTCATACCCGACAAGAGGAATAGATTGATAATTGGATATGTTACCAACCTCCTGACAGACAATACAATTTCCACAATTTTCAAAGAAAACTTTAATTTAATATTAAACATATATCTGAAGCATACAATTCCACATGAAGCTATGCCGATTGCACTGTAGTTGTACAACACTGTGATAGATTTGACGAGTGAAAACAGTAGCGTGACTGACGAGTTACTTCAAGAGAATAAATGAACCCCCCAAAGGAAAAATCCAATGGGCCTGTGTATATTCCATTAGAATTCAAAATAAAATACATTAACATTGAGAAAGCACATCCTCAGTGGAGACTAAGGCACTAAAAAGTAAAGGACATCATAATAAAAAGTAGGACACACTCAACAGAGATAAGGTCATCAGCTAAAATATCAGATAACTAGATGGAAAATACAAATTTCGATGGAGATGGTTAAAAAATGGGCATTGCACCAGAAGGTGGCACACAGTCACCAGTTGGAAACAGTGCCCGCAAGTCACGGAGAATCACCACACAGTAAGTGGTGGTGGCTAAAATGACAGTGTCCTATACACAGACAAGTTATAATGACCTCCTCACGGCAAGAAGACTGTGAGGAAGTCAACCATGCAAAAGGGAGGGATTAGATCTCTGGGAGATTGTTGCCTTGAAGGGAAGACCAATGAGTATTCCAGAGCAATACCAGTCTCCTGGAGACTATGGCATACAGGTCATCCAATGGAATAGAATGGGTAGCAAGCCGAGGGAGGAAAACTGCATCCTTTGCCACAGCATCTCATTTCACCACACTCCGATGTGGCCAGGAACCCATAGAAACATCATTGTCATCCTACTGACAGTGAATGGAGGCATTTCTGAATCCGCTCTACCATGGCATGGACTGGAAATAGAACTCAAAGGCTCTTAATAGCACTCAGAAAATCTCAGCAGATGAAGGTATGAGAAGGCGAGTGTCACCTAAGGTACTAGGTGGCCTGATAAAGAGCAAAGATCTCAGCTGTAAAGATTGAGCACTGGTCAGGCAGGCGATACTGGAAAGAATAATGCCAAGTACAAAGGCACACCCGACACCATCATCAGTCTTGGAAGCATAAGTGTAGATGAAGAGATTGTCAGCAAGGTGGGTGTGTGTGTGTGTGTGTGTGTGTGTGTGTGTGTGTGTGTGTGTGTGTGTGCGCGAGCGCGCGCATGCACACAGAGTGCAAGAAACTTGTTGCAACAGAATGGGGGATGGGTTGTGTCATTGGAAAACAAATGGAGTTAAAAGTTGACAAGGACCTATGGACAAAACCAAGACAGGGAGGAGCTGACACCCATTGGGAATATGGCAGGGAGCTGTTGAAGCAGCAAACGAAAGCACTCTCCGAGAGGTAAGAGAGACGATGGATGCACTGCAAACAGACGGTTGAGAGAGTCATAAAAGAAGAGAACATAGGTTGGGTGGCCACGCAGAGATAACAATCAGCTTGTGTATCGACTAAGTACTTCTCTCCAGGAGGATAGGAGTAATTCGGCAGCTTCAGCATAGAGACTTTCTACAGGACTGGTATAGAAGGCTCCCATTGTCAAACAGATCCCTTGATAAATCGTATTGAGACAGCATAGAATAGATGATCCTGCTGAGGAGTAGATGACACACACATAGTCCACTTCAGAGCAGACAAGGGATCGGTACAAGTAGAGGAGAGTGGACCGTTCCGCACCCCATGAAGTACAGCACAGTACTCTAAGAACATTAAGTGAGTACGTACACCAAACTGCCAAAGAGAAGATGCCAGACAACCAACAAAGTTTCCTGCCAAGCGCGAGTCCCACGAAGCTTTTTGCCGCAATGAATGGAAGAAAAATCTGGACCAAGATGGAGAGTTGGTGGAAGAAACACTGTGCATTGCCAGAAGTTCATAAAAACTGTGTTGTCCACAGAAAAACGGCACCCATTGTTAGTGCTTCACGAGTAGAGATGGTCAAGACTCCGCTGAGGTTGCTGCTGGATCAAGCACATTTGTTGGGAACTGCAGTAGATTGTAAAGTTATCTATGAAAAGGGACGAGGTTAATTGTGATTGCAAAGAGAAAAAATGCTCAGCACTGAACCTTGTGGAACACCAATCACCTGAATAGTTTTTGAGGGGGTCAAACTTACATGCACCTTAAATACGCAATCTTTTATAAATTCCTGGATAAAAATGGGCTTATGACCCAAGACTCCCCAAGCATGGAAGATGCCTGTCTTCCAAAAGATGTAGTACGCCTTCTTCAAGTAAAAAAAAAAAACATGGGCACCGCTTGATGCTTCTTTAAAAAAATGGTTCAAAATATGACTTCACAGGGTGACAAGATGATTGACTGCAGAGAGGTGCTTATGAAATCCACACTGTGCACATGTGAGGAGATTCCAAGATTCGAGCCACTATACCAACCCACCAGTCGCCAGAGGTGAGGGGGACTGGATGGTAGATGGAAAGGAGATGTTTGTCCTTGCCAGGCTTAGGTATAGGAATGACTACAGCTTCACCCTAGCATCTAGAGAACGTACCAACCCTCCAGACGCAGTTATGTGTTTGGAGAAGATAATGAAAGCCCTCCGGAAATGGGTGTTGTAACATCTGTATATGAATGCCATCTAGTCCTGGAGAGTATTATTGTGATGAAGAGGGTGCAATGTTGAAGCTCCCTCATAATAAATTCAGCATTATAACATTCATTGCATTGGGAGGAGAAATTGAGTGTCCTTTCTTCTGCTGCACATTTTATAGGTAGTAAAGTGAGATGGTAGTTTGTGGCTCTGGAAATCTTTGTGAAGTAGTGGCCCAATGTGTTGGAGATGGCAATGAGGTCTACAATTATATTATTCACAACAGTGAGGCCGGGGATTGTGGAATGAGCTGAGGTCCCGGAGAGGTGACAGGGGTTGCCCCACATAATGGAAGCCGAGGTGAAAATGTCGAAAGACCTGATGAAAGAAGGCCAGCTAACTCATTTACTATAGTTAATGAAGCAGCAACATTGCCCACACAATCGTATGTAATGAATGCTATTCTCCAGTGTGGGATATCATTTGAAAATGTGGGGAGCATGTCTCCGGGCTCTGTCTCGCGGTGTGCCTCATTCAAACAGGCAATAGGGGTACACTGTGATGAGGAGGAGAAGGTGGTTCAAGGGATGGAACATTTGGCGGCAGAGGCGAAAGTGCTAGTAAGGTAGCCGACCTGGTCAGAATACTGGAAAAATTGTGTCCCCTGAAAGCTGTTAAGGAGGAGAAGAGCTGCCAGTTAACTTTGGAAACTTGCCAGTTGTGTGGACTTGCTGATGGGATGGGCATCAGCAGACAAATGACACACAGGAAATGGTCACTGGAGTGTGTATCTGCAAGGACACACCACTCAAGCTGATGAGCGAGCTGAGAGGTCTAAATCGGAGAGGGTATGTGTGGAGTCCGATCAGAATATAGGTTCACCAGTATTGCGACAGACAAGATTAAGATGATTGAAGATATCTACTAGGGAGAGCCCCTCTGGTAGGGGCATGGAGAGCTCCAGGGGAGGGCGGAGGGAGGGGGGGGGCACAGTAGTTGCCAACCAGCAGAAATGGAGGAGGGAAGTGCTCTATAAGGTACAATAGATCTGATCTGGTGATGACAAAAGCTGATGGTGTGTAGATATTTCAGAGTGAGTAGGTGAACCCAGGAAGGGAAATTCTGACAGTTACACCCTGTAGCCAAGTATCCAAGGAAATGAAATGGCTATGGATGTAATCTAGTATGAGCATCATGATGCCTCCGTGACCTGGAATTCCTGCTACAGGAAGGAGGTCAAAATGGACTGAGGTGAAGTGGAGATGATGAAAGGTATCATGAGGGTTTAGTTTTGTTTCCTCAAGGCAGATAATCATTGTGGAGTAAGTTAGTAGAAGAAGCTGCTGTTCTGCCCCATTAGATTGGATACCGCAAATGTCCTAATTAAGGCTAGCCAGTTATTACTAGCCTACTAGATTACTTCTCAGAAACTGTGGTTGTCAACCCCAAAGCTGTGGTGACGTCCATAAATTAGAAACCTGGCTCTTACTGGGGAATTGTGGGCGAAATCGACTAGGAAGTCATTGGGACTTAATCTAGAGATTTCTGCCGCTTCTTCTCTCTCTTCTCCCACAGAGGTTGAGAGAAGTCATCAGGAAGGGAGCAGGTTGAGACAATACTGAGGTCGGAGAGGGAATGAGCGGCCTTCTGAATTGTCTTCTCCTTTTTGTATAATGGGCAATCTGGCAAACGAGGGGCATGTGAGCCACAGCAATTCACACAGCTGTGTGGTGGGGTGCAAGGGTTCCCTGTATTGAGAGGTCAGCCACAGTCACCACAAACAGGATTTGTGTTGCACCTGGAAGACATGTGTCAAAACAGAGGCAACGAAAGCAGGGAATCGGTGGTAGGATGAAGGGCTTCACATCTCATCTGTATATCATTGAATACATATTCTCAGGTAGAGTATCCCCTTCGAAAGCTGACGTAAGTGCCAATGTCAACACTCCTAGGCATATATGGGGTGTTTACAGCTCTGGTAGCATTCTGTGATCCCTGTTTTGTCAGGAGGCTTAACCAGAACGATAAGTAACAGTAATACATTTCCTTGAGACAATATTATCTATTTATACCAAAGGTATTAAACATAAGGAGAGGCATTGAATTAAAATTTGTGCTGTGGCCAGCATTCGAATCCGGGACCTCCTACTTACTAGGTAGGTGCTTTAGACCACTCAGCTAACACATCGTTGCAGCCAAAACGACTACACTGACTGTCTTAAAGCACGTCTCCCTCCACACCACACACTTTAATTCTGCCTCATGTTCCCTGTGAAATGCCTGAAGAACAAGGCAGGATTTGTTCGCATTCACATTCTTTGCTGGGGTGTTATTCCAATATAGGAACCCTGGCAATTTGATACACATTTCACGGGGAACACGAGGCAGAATTAAAATCTTTGGTGTGGAGGGAGACGTGCTTTAAGACAGTCCGTGTAGTCGCTTTGGTTGCAACGCTTTGTTAGCTAAGTGGTCTAAAGCACCTACCTATTAAGTAGGAGGTCCTGAGTTTGAATCCCAGCCACAGCACAAATTTTAATTCAATGCCTCTCCTTATGTTTAATACCTTTGATAAGTAAAAGCCTTCTCACACAGACTGGCTACATGTGCTGGGGAAATAGAGGAGATAGGGTACTACGGCGAGAAGGGAGTGGGGAAAGAAAGGGAGAGGGATCTACACCATAGCAGTTAAGTAGGGAGTTCTTCCCCTAATGGCTCACAGTCTTCATGGAAATTTTGTAGTGGAAGTCAAACTTTGAGGGGGAGCAAGCTGGGCCAAAAACTGAGGTAAACAGCAAAGAGACCAAAAGCTCAAAAGACATCATTGAAACCATAGGAATATCCGGGTAGTCTTAAAGGGAAACAGAGAGAGGTGAGATGAGCGGGGAGTAGGGAGTAGGAAATAGGAGAGGAAGGAAGGGAACTGGGAGAGGTAATTCAGCCTTAGTAAATATGAAGAAAGGTTGCAAGTGGCTTGGGGACCCATGCGCGCCACACATGTACCCACAAAAGAGCTGTGGCTGCCCTGGGTAAGGGTGGATCTGTATTTAACAAATTATTGTTGTGGTCTTAAACCAGAGACTGGTTTGATGCAACTCTCCACCCTACTCTATCCTGAGCAAGCCTTTTCATCTCCTCATAAGAATGGCAACCCACATCCATTTGAATTTGCTTACAATATTCCTCTCTTTGTTTCCCTATGCAATCCCCCCCCTCCCCCTACACACTTCCCTCGAACGCTAAATTTACAATTCCTTCATGTCTATGTATGTGTCCTACCAATAAATCCCTTCTTTTAGTCAATGAACGCAAAAAAAAAAAAAAAAAAAAAAAAAAAAAAAAAAAAAAAAAAAAAAAAAAAAAATCCTTCTCTCTCCAATACTGTTCAGTACCTCTTTAGTAGTTGCAATCTAACCATCTAATCTCCAGTATTCTTCTGTAACACCAGATTTCAAAAGCCTTTATCCTCTTCCTGTCTAAACTATTTATCATCCAAGTTTCACTCCCATACAAGGCATAAATGCCTTCAGAGTTATAAAAAAAAAAAAAGCTTTCTTTCCAATTACCATTCTGCATTTTACATCATCTATCTGTGCTGTGACTGTGATATGTTATTTTACTGTTCAAGTGACGAAACTCATCTACCACCTTTATTGTTTTGTGACTTAATCTAATTCCTTGAGCATCACCTGTTTTTCTAGGGCTGCATTCCGTTACCCTCCCCCCCCCCCTCTTTTGTTAATGATCAACTTATATGCTCCTTTCAACTCACTGTTCATTCTGTTCAGTTGCTCTTCCAGGTCCTTTGCTGTCTCAGACAGAATTACAAAGTGTGAGGGTATTTGCCCATCTAATACATCTTAGGCACCTTGTGAAATAGTTTTGTCATGGCTGGTTCTCCCAGAGACTTTAGTAGCTCTGAGGGAATGTCATCTACTCCAGGGGTCTTGTTTTGACTTAGGTCTTTCAGTGCTCTGTCAAATTCATCTGTCAGTATATCATCTTCATCTATTTCCTCTTCCCTTCCGACAATATTGTCTCAAACTTCATTTTCTTTGTAGAGCCCCTCCACAGCTTCAGCTTCCCCTTCTTTACTCAGAACTTTTTTTCCATCCGAGTTCTTGATACTCATAAAGCTGTTTTTCTTGACTCCAAATGACTCATTTTCCTGTAGGCAGTATCAATTTTTCCACTAGTTCTATATTCTTCTAAATCTTTGCTTTTGCCTTCTAGCCACTCCTGCTTAGCCATTTTCCTCTTCCTGTCAATATCATTTCTGAGTCGCCTGTGCTCCATTTTACCTGCTTCATTAACTGCATTTTATATGTTCTCCTTTCGTCAATTAAATTTAGTATTTCCTGTGATATCCAAGGATTTTCGTAGGTCTTGCCTTTCTACCTATTTGGTCCTCTGCTGCCTTACTATTACATCTTTCAACAACAGAAAGTAAAAACAAAAATTAATTAATTAATTAAAAAAAATAAAAATAAAAAATCGTTTCTTGAAAGGATACAATGCCAATAGAAGAAACCTTGGCTGTGGCTGCTACAGAAACTTTTTGGCTACAGAATCAAGATTTAATATCCACTCTTGACTATGGTTATATTAGGAACACTTATCTAACACGTATGTGATAAAAAATGAAATCTCATTGTATAATTGGTATTTCAAACAATGAATGCCCATTTGAATAATTCTCTTATATAATCATCTAATTGAACAACTGTTTTGGTCATTAAATATGGTGCTGTTTCATGTGTTTCCAGGATGTCAGTACCAATCTAATAGCAACTGGACTCTCGTCCACAAAGGAAGCAAGACAGTAGTTGTGGAGAAAGAGTAGATATGATTAACTTATACATTCATATCCAGTACAATATGCTATTACCCTTTGTGAATATGTCCTGCCGAGTGTTTTTGTATCCCTGCAGAAAACATGGACATTTGGACCCCAAGATCAGATGACAATCAATGAATACGCCATAAAACACAAAAACCATTATCAAGTCATCAAAATCAGGAATGCTGAGTATAAACATGTACAACGCATTTCTTAACAAATTTTTGGAGCCTTATGTTAGGAACATCATTGACTCCAGGAGAGGCAAACACAACCAGAACTCTATAAAAGCTTTTCCACAATGACTCAAAACGCCCCACCTGTACCCTCAAAGTAATTCAACTGAAGCATATACACCTCTAGTGCAATGCTGTGATGTGTATTTCTACAGGCAGGCTAAAAATTTCATTAAATGCCTGTGAAATTACATTACAATAAATTTAACAGAAACAAAAAAAAAAAAAAAAAAAAAAAAAAGATTAATTAATGAGAAGATTGTATTAAAATTCACTCAATCATTCACCATCAGTTATCATCTACTGTTTTTCCACAATATGATCCAATACACATGGTCCATACTGAAACTAACTCCAAAAAAGCCACATCTTTAGAGATAATCATCTTTTGATGTTGCTGTTCTTCTTTATTCCGTGCTTGCTTGGATAAATGTGTAGTGATAGTGCTGTTTGTGCACAATGCATACTGCGAGTGCAGTTTAGTTGATGTGATTTGTGGCTAAAATGTTCAAATCCTGATTAGTTTATGTGATTTGTGGCTAAAATGTTCAAATTTGAACCCTCTCCTTTGCCACTGGAAACTTTTCTAAGAGCATAGGCTGGCTTGCTTCCTTGGGAGAATGGTGCTTATTCCTCATTTTAAGTTCCATTTAAACTTTTGTGTCTTGGCAGTGATAGCCATGTCTTTCTCAAACATAATGTGAAGTGTACAGGCTGCTTTGATGACATATTCTATTCAAGATCTTCAGAGTAATCATTCTGTGGAAAATTTTCCACTTGTTTGTTAGAATTCAAATGAGCATTCCACAAATCTAGCTAGACGATAGTTAAAAATGCGATCAGATTTAGTCAGATTTCTCCCAGAAAAATCACGCACCAAGTTCACTGAGATTTTGACAGCACTGTCAGTCTCAAAAACATGTGCTAAGGTAGCCTCAATCAGCATTCAGAAACACTCTCACACCCACCAGGTTCTGTGGGCTTCACATATCAGCAACTTAATTTTTGAAGATGTCTAGGTAAATTACACTGATTGCTAGACACTGTTTAATAATTTCAGATATGTGTTGACAATGCTATTAAAATTACCCTATTACATATAACCTTAAATATTTTACAACACAATTTTAAGTTAAGCCACAATATTTATAATGTTTAATAAATAAGCTTGAGAGATCGTTCACATTTCCGCAGTCCTGTAAATATGAGCAGTGAATGAAAAAGCAATAGTTCAATTTGGGTAATGAAATCTGTGATAAATGAGTTTGTGTCTTTCATGCTTGCTTAAAAATAACCGCTTCCTTGTTAATTATAAACATTCATAAAATTTTGATGTAAATGATCATTCATAATTCAGGTTCTTATTGGAGATTTACACTAAAACATATGGTAGTGTATTCAGAATATCATGAAAAAATATACACATAATAAAATAAAATTAAGAAAATAAAAATAAATAAATAAACACCAGTTTCGACCCTTCAAAATGCATGAAATGCCTCCGTGTGTGCAAGTTGCCAACTACTAGTGTGAATAATTCCTACTGTCTTACTGAAAGTTAAAGATAGTATCTCCTTTGTAGAAAAGCACAGTCTCTGAAATAGTTCTTGATTCACTGATCTACAACTGTGAACTTTCAGCAACACCTTATCAATGGCTTTGGTCGAGATTTGACAAAAATTAAAGAATTTATCACCCTCGCTCAATTTTCCATAGAAATTTTGTATGCACCATCAATGTGTCTGGGGCTGTTTGATCTTTATGTTTTGCTTTTCTTTAGATTTGCTACACTGTAAATGTAATACAATATGGCAGTGTCCAGCAACAAATGCCATCCCTCTCTGACTGACAGAACAGGTGGCACCATTGTCCACCCCCACCAGGGAGGAACAAGGTCCCACAGGTAACTGTGGCTGAATCGCAAGTGTGCAAGCGAAGTGCAGATCCTCTGTAAAATCACTGTTGTTCTCCCGGAGTGGCTGGACCCCAGGCTATAAACACAGTTTTATTGTGGCATGGAATCTCATGTTAGTTGAATTTTGACAAAAGTAGCTGACTGGCTGGTGGTCACGAGACAATGAGCCATGCACCAGGGGCTAGCCACTCGGCCAGTCAGCTACGCTATTGCAGCCTTCGCACCCGAAACTTTAAATGGTTGTAGCTGTGAAAATAAATGTGATAAAATGTCATTCAAAATTCTTTGTACACAGCCAGTGTAAAAAATTCCAATGCATGATAGAAACAACCTTTGTTCCATTTAAAAAAACTGTATGTTAGGATAAAAAAATACACTTTCTAAGTAATATTACAATCTGCTTCTTGGCTAAAAGTACAAGCCCCTGACTACCAATCCATTCTGTGAAAACCGCAAATCAATCGCACTTTCCTTTTCCGCAATATTTGTGGTGCAAGTGTTAGGTTTGTAAATTTAAAGAAACATGCTGCTAAGGCCATCTCTACCAAACCTTACCAACAACTTACACTAACCTATGCTAAGGACTATGCACATACATACACATGCCAGAGGGAGAACTCAAACCTCCAGTGGGAGTGGCCATTCTCCCATGACGTGAAGTTTGCTTTTCATATTATTTGAATATGGACAGCTGCTTTATACCTGTTTATGTCATTTTTCTACTTATTAAAATATGGTGGCATTTTACAACTATGTAGAATTACATTGCTAAATAGCAAACCCTTCCAAAACTCACCACTGAGAGTGTGTCCCCTGCAGCTGGTGTAGATGCATATGAGTGCTGATGGCTCAATGGTAGCCTACTTTGTTTTAGAGCTGCACTGCTGGCCTTATGAAGCCCTGTGCTGTGATCATGTGGCTTTGTGTTCTTAACTTGCTTTGTTAAGTATGAAATCACTGCAACATAAGAAAACAACACAATTTAAATGGATAAGTAACAAAAACATGAAAATGTATGTGCGGCAGAATTTTTACAACAGTGGTGTAGGAGGAGTGGATAGTGAAGGAATGGAGGAGGGTGGGTAGCGTGGCCGGCGAGAAATACAGGCCTGAGCACGCACTTCATGCTATGTAAGCAAGGTAGTTCCGAGGCGGCGCGATCGCTAGCCGATTGGCCGACCGCTGGGGCACTGCCCACTGCGTCATAGCAGGCAGCCACTGAGCTAGCGATCGCGCTAGCTCGGAACTACCTTGCTTACGTTGCATGAAGTGCGCGCTCAGGCATGTATTTCCCATTGGCCGCGGTGGGTAGGTAGGTAGGTAGGTAGGTAGGTAGGTAGGTGGAGTGCAAGGCGAGAAGGAGGGAGAGGAATGGGAGGGGCAGGAGAAGGGTAGGTAGAAGGACGAGGAAGAGGAGGAGGAGGAGGAGGAGGAGGAGGAGGAGAAGGGTGGATAGGTAGGTAGAGTGGTGGTGGTGGTGGTGGTGGTGGTGGTGGTGGTGGAGGAGGAGGAGGAGGAGGAAGGGGGGTTTGGTAGGTACGTGGAGTGGAGGAAGAGGAGGAGGAAAGGGGGGGGGGTTGGTAGGTAGGTGGAGTGGAGGAAGAGGAGGAGGAAGGGGGGTTGGTAGGTAGGTGGAGTGGAGGAAGAGGAGGAGGAAGGGGGGGTTGGTAGGTAGGTGGAGTGGAAGAGGAGGAAGGGGGGGTTGGTAGGTAGGTAGGTAGGTAGGTAGGCAGCTAGGTACATAGATAAGATAGGTGGAGAGTGGGGGGAGTGGATAGTGAAGACAGATGGGATGGAGAGGAGTAGGTGGAATGTGGGAGAAGTGGATAGTGAAGAAAGATGGGATGGAGAGGAGTAGGTGGAATGTGGGAGAAGTGGATAGTGAAGAAAAGCTGGAATGGAGGAGAGTAGGTGGAGAGTGGAAGGAGTGGGTAGTGAAGACAGCTGGAATGAAGGAGAGTAGGTGGAGAGTGGGAGGAGTGAACAATGAAGACAGCTGGAATGGAGAAGAGTAGGTGGAGAGTGCGAGGAGTGAACAATGAAGACAGCTGGAATGGAGAAGAGTAGGTGGAGAGTGCGAGGAGTGAACAATGAAGACAGCTGGAATGGAGAAGAGTAGGTGGAGAGTGCGAGGAGTGAACAATGAAGACAGCTGGAATGGAGGAAAGTGGGTGGAGAGTGGGAGTAGATAGTGATGACAGTGGGAATGGAGGATAATAGGGGGAGAGTGGGTACTGAAGACAGCTGAAATGGAGGAGAGTAGGTGTAGAGTGGGAGGAGTGGGTAGTGAAGAAAATCTGGAATGGAGGAGCGTAGGTGGAGAGTGGAAGGAATGGGTAGTGAAGACAGCTGGAATGGAGGAGAGTAGGCGAAGAGTGGGTAGTGAAGATAGCTGGAATAGAGGAGGGTAGGTGTAGTGTGGGACGAGTAGGTAGTGAAGACAGGTGGAATGGAGCATAGCAGGTGGAGAGGTGGAGTGGGTAGTGAAGACAGCTGGAATGGAGGAGAGTAGGTGGAGAGTGGGGAGTGAAAACAGCTGGAATGGAAGACAGTGGTGTGAGAGTGTGAGGAGTGGACAGTGAAGACAGCTGGAATGAAGGAGAGTAGGTGGATAGTGGGAGGAGTGGGTAGTGAAGACAGCTGGAATGGAGGAGAGTAGGTGGAGAGTGGGAGTAGATGGTGATGACAGCTGGGATGGAGGAGAGTAGGCGGTGAGGAGGAGAGGATAGTGAAGGCAACTGGAATGGAGGAGTGTAAGTGGAGAGGAGGAGGAAGAGGAGTTTTGGTGTGGGTGGGGCTTGAATGTGATGTAAGGTGAGCATTAAGAGTGGGTTGGTGGGTGGGTGGGTGATAGATGGGTCTAACGATGACATACCCAGGTCCTTGGAAGTGGGCACATGCAAGTGCTACATTACTGTGCATAGGAGTAGGGTGGATTGTTATAGCTTTATGCAAACTAATCATGTCATCATTACCGTCAGCACACGGTGTATATAAAACCCCATTAATGTTACACTGATGGCAATAACCACACGAGAGACAGGATATTCTTAAGAGTAGTGCCATTGTTAGGAATGTGGCATACTAAATCATACTCTGTGCACATTGCTAGCTTCTAGAATTTAAAGTGTTGAGTGTGACTTCCTTTGTTATTAACATAAACAACATCCAAGAGAGTGTGACAGAGTGGTCATTGATGTTTTACACTCAGCAGTCATGTCTTGCATCATATATCTACATGTTTTGTTAAGATGGTGATTATGCATTTGAAAGAATTTACTCTTAAATATTTAATAACTACAATCATCTACAGAAAAATGTATGTTAGCTTTTACAAAATGTGTGGATAAAACAGCACTAGTATCTTTGATGAGAAACCTATGTTGTTAGCCATGTATCTATTCTAGCAACTCTGAAAAGGCTTCTGATGTAACTACTCAGTAGTACTGTCACGAGCACTAATAATAGTGTCGAGTAGATAAACAATAAGGAACCAATTGTCAGTATGACAGTATACAACACTTAATACTATGACGCCCCAACAAGTCTAACATACAACTGAGCCGGGTCGCGTTTCGCTTGGCTTCGCTGTGCCTGCAGCCGCTATGTGACAGGCTGGTAACTCTCGGCCGCGCTAGTATCGCCGTCTCGTAGCTGATGGCGTAACCACGTGTGGTGGCGCGTAATTAGTGTGCTGTGCAACGTGATGTATAGCACTCCTCCACCCTCAGGGGGAAATGTCGACCAACCCCGTGCGGACGCAGGCAATGTCTATCGGCGTGGCATCATCTGAGGTGGTGCGGGATCATTGAGGGGACTGCGAGCCGGCGACACCTGGGCATATGGACAATACTGGTAGGAGAGTCGCCATCTAGGGTTGTTTGTCCTCCTTGTGATGCAGCCCGCTATGATCGGATAACCTGGTGCTGCCAATGAGCCCAGGACTGGAGATGTCGGGGCGATCACTCGGTCACGTTGTCTGGCAGAGGTCCCGCCTGGCCGGACTGTGGGACGTGCAATTGTACAGTGGCTGCCCCTCCCGCAGGCAGCAAGGTGCAGCTGTCTGTGTCGTCAGCAGGAGCCACCACAGGCAGGGGCGCAGCATCTGTGATTGGCATTGGCATCACCAAGGATGTGAAGAGCGCAGGAAGTGTCGGGTATGGATTACGGAACCATCAACTTCGGCAGAGGTGTCTGATGTGGCACTTTCAAGTCAGGCAGCATAGGCGATGGTGGTGGTGGCGGCGCCTGTGGTGCGGACCCCCCAGGAGCCCGGGGACGTAACTGGTTCCATTGGCGGCGCACCACGCCTCCTGGAGAGCGTACGAACATATGCATCAGCCTCTGCAGCCCGTGACGAAGCCTGGCAGCAATCGGGGGCTGCATCCAAATCCTCGTGCCAAGACGGCCGAGCCAGGAGTGTAACGGCGTGGCGACAGCGCGGCGACCGGCCGTGGCTGTGGCAGGAGCAGGTGCAGCATCATCCACAGCTGGTGGCCGTGGAGTAGCTCAGCAGGACTATGCTCCCCCATCGGTGTGAAGCAGTAAGAAGATACGAATCTAAGCACAGCATCATCCACTGAAGAAGAGGCCACAATACCTGCATATCTGGACCTTGAATGTGCACACTAGCTGCTCCGCCTCACTGTTAGATTGGGGGTGGAAAGGCGGAGTAGGAACATGACGGACCCCCAACTGGGCACAGAAATCCCGAAAAGCAAAGGAGGTAAACTGAGGCCTGTTGTCTGAAACCAATGTGTGAGGGAGGCCCTCAATGGCAAAAACGTTAGAAAGAGATTGAATAACGGTCGTCGACATGGTTGGACAGCGCATGACATAAGGGAAGCTGTGCACTCACTGCATTAGCTTTGCTACTCCTTGATTCCAGTTCTTTCAGTATATTGCCATCCTGCGAGAAAATACATCCTGAATACTTGAAACTGTCCACCTGTTCCAATTTTGTTCCTCCTATTTAACACTAAATTTGTTTAAATCTGTTTCCCCACAGACATTAGTTTTCTTTTGGAGAGGATGATCTTTATATCATAACCCTTACACCTCTGATCAAGAACTCAAATATTAGCTTGCAACCTATTAATTGAATCTGTCATCACAACTAAGTTGTCCGCATATGCGAGACTGCTTCTTTTGTTTTCATGTATTTTAATCTCAACCTGCCAGTCTATTGTTTTTAACATATGATCCTTAAATAGCATGAACAACAGTGGTTATAGCCTTATCTTACCCTTTAAACTACCATGAATCATGAAGTCAATTTACTGTTAACTAACTGCTGCCTGACAATCTACATAAAGACCATTAACTACCAGTAGAAGTTTCCTTTCTACTTCATAATCTAGTCAAACTGACAGTAGCTTCCTCTTACGAACATGGTCATAAGCTTTTTCTAGATCTATAAAACATATATACAATTCCCTGTTCCACTCATAGTAATTCTCCATTATCTGCCATGAACTAAAGATCCTATCCTGACTTCCTATAAAAGGCCTAAATCCACACCAATTTGCCTTCAATTAATAATTGCACTCTTCTTTCAACAATACCTGAGAATATTTTTCCCACACTGCTAATTAAAGATATACCTCTGTAGTTGTTACAATTTTTTCTGTTTCCATGGTTGAAAATTATTGTGATTACTGCTTTTGTGCAGTAAGGTGGTACCTGTCCCAACTTTCATGACATTTTAATTATCCTGTGAAATCATTTGAGATCTGACATTCCACTGTATTTTATGGATTCCAATTTAACTTCATCTACCACAGCTGCTTTATTGCACTGCAATCTACTGACAGTTCTCTCCATTTGCTCAAATGTGATACTGTTTCCTTCATCATTCCTATGCCACAGTACCTCAAGATCTGGCACGTAATTGTTATGTTTCACTTACATTGAACAGCTCTTCAAAATGTTCCCTTCATATGCCCAAGGAATCCACAGGATTCACTGGCAGCTTTTCTGACCTGTCCAAAACACTTGTCAATTCATTATTCCTTCCCTTTCTGGGAAGGAATAATGGACTGGCACTGGTTTTCGTGCGGCTTGACCCAAGCTTTCTAATTTATTTCAAATAATTTTTCCACGATTTCTGCTTAGATTCTGCAACTATCCATTTCGCTTTGTTTCTTTCTTCAACATCATTTCCTCAGTCTGCCCGAGTTCTAATTACCTTAAGAATTCCAGTAGAATGCGGGATCCAGTCATTACATTAAACCGTATCCCCTTTCACTTACTTACAAGTAGGCAATGCATTAGGAGATAAACTGCAGCTTGACAAAAACAAAGAAGTTCCCATGAGCACAAATGAAATTAAGAAATGGGTTTCATGATATCATGCCAACAATTATATGTGTAATGCATTTTCATGTTGTCTTCAGCTCTGAGTCTGAAAACAAATTTTTGTATAAGCTTTTGATCCTGCAGTTATTATCTATTCATATTCACAGAATGTATGACATTAATCGCAAATGGGTAAAGTTGAAAATGTGTACTCAGCCAGGATTCAAAGGGTCTCCTGCTTTCTAGGCAGTTGCGCTGACCCCTAAACAAGGGTGACCAGACGTCCCGTATATCATGGGATCGTTCCTTATTTAGCCTCAGTCTCCCATTGTCCCAACAAAACACATACAAGGCGTATATTGTCCCATATTTTACTAACCTTCCCATATATTCTCAACTAAATTTTTTTAAGTAATGTTAGTGTAACCAAACCGAGATCAAATGCAGTCATAATCAAGCAATGAAAGAAATAGGCTTCAACTCAAAAGGATTGAGGCACGATTTTTGAAGTAATTCTTTCATAAATTTCTAATATTTCAAGCTTTGGGAGGATCTTTTTTTATTTTAAATGGGAAAAAAGTATAGGTTGCCCAAAATTGCTATATACATTTTAAAGCATTGCTGGGCAACATATGATTTTTTTTCTATTTTTTAAGTAATCCTTTCTCACGGCATGTGCAAGTCTTCTAACTATACAAATTCAGTGATTAATGAATTCATTGCAAGGAGACAGGGTGCTAAAAAGAGTCTGATTTCTTGAACATTTTAAGTTCTTTACACAAGATGTTAATTGATTCTATCACGAAATGGGCTTACCCATTTCAAGTGCTGAACGCATTTAACTAGTCTCAGCTCTGATATCCTCTTCTATGGAAATCTGTTCAGTAAAGAATTAAAAATTTACCAGAGTTTGATGAAAATATTTTACAAGAAAGCTGTCAATATCAGCTTATTGACAAAGTGAACTACCTCCAAAATATACGTGAAAAGAAAATTTATTAATTGAGAACTGTGTAGCGAGTTGGTAAAAACTGGTCTCTTATTTTCAACTTATTTGCATCTGAAGACATCTGGAGCAAATGCTGATGTGGAGACAATGTTTTCCAGCACAAATATTTTATGGACAGCAAAAACAACATGTTTAGTGTGCAAACTGTAAAGGAAATAATTATAATAAGAAGTCATTTTCACAATACTGTGAAAATACCGATCTCCGGAAGACACACATCTTCTGCAAAATATAATTCACAGAAAATTGCGTAAAGTGCTTAAGTAATCAAAACTGTCTTTCTTAAATTAGTAATGCAATTTATTTCACTTTCAAACTAACTTAAACTAACCTAAGGACAACACACATACACCCATGCCCCTGAGAGAACTCGAACCTCCGACGGAGAGCAACCGCACGCTCCACAGCAAGGTGCCTTAGAACGCTCAGCCTCTCCACTGCAACAAGTAGCTATGTTTGGTTAATTTTCATACTAGCATCTGACTTGTCATGTTTTAGTAATTGAAATTGCCTTATATGTAGATTGTCCCACCCATAAAACCTGTTATTCCGATGATTGTCCCATTCCATTCATTTTCTTTAAGCAATTAGATACTTTTCCTGTTGCGGTAAAAGTTTTCTAAAGTAAGAACTGCTGAATACAGCACATTTGCTAGGGAAGTGCGGGAGTGGAGGGGGGGGGGGGGCGAGGGTAGAAACACTGGCTTTCTTCGCTATACTGTGTGTGCATTAATTTGTGTGTTTATGTATGCGTTAATGCTGCAAGTAACAATAACATATGTTGTAGGAAAGACATTTTTATATTGCAGCAAAGCTGCTTTTATTTTAATTGCTGACCTATTACAGAGAACAAAGTTTGTTTTACAGTAAGATACATAAATATGGCAATGTTACATTGTATGTACAGGTTGTAATTACTACATTCATATGCATTTTATTTGGATACTGCGTAGTTCACGGTACTCAGAAAAAAAAGGGGGTAACTCCAAATTATGCTGTTGTCAACATCAGAATGAAGACATGTGTAGCATAACTGGTGAAGAAGAGAAGTGAACTATGCGTACAAGAAGAGATTAGAGACAAGTACAGGTGAAATGAACTCCTGACTAGCAAATTATATCTAACAAATTTACAGTTTGGAAATATGATATTTTCACCTACTTTCAACATGATGGTGTGTGTAATAGATCAGTATATACAAAGTGCTATTAAAACTGTTAGAATAAGGCATAACAAGAAAGTTGAAGCACTACTATTTAAAATTTGTTGTAATAGTGATGAATCTACTAACACATCACATTTTAAATTTTATGAGAAAGTCACTAAATTATCAAACGTTATCCTTACAGATAATGAAACTAATTTGTTAAAAAAGGGACTTAAGTATAATCTGCTACAAAAAGCTAATTCTGTTAATTTAATTTCTTTGATAGGGCATGTAAAATTAGCAATCGACATAGCAAAACTTCCAATAGTAGAACAAAACTGTATATCTAGTAAAATAGGTAAAATCAACATAATTCAGGAACTAAAAGATCTACACAACATTAACAAAAAACTACAAGCAAATAACACTTAAGCAGTGAAAGCAGACAAAGGTAATACTATTGTCTTGATGAAGAAAGATGAATATATAAATAAAATGTTTGAATTCTTTAACTCAAATAACATTACATGTATGGACAAAGACCCCACAAACCAATTTCAAGCTTTGATTAAAAAAAGTCTGAGTCTCTTTTAACACAAAAAGAACAAAACAAATATATAGTAATGAATCCACAATGCCCCAAACTCAGAGCACAACCAAATGTTCATATGATAAATGTTCCGATTCAACCAATTGTGAATCTTATAAACAGTCCAACATACCTAATAGAGAAAAAACTTAACAAAATCATATGTGAAAATTACACACACAACAGATAATATACTGTCCAAAGCTCAACAGACTAAATTGCAGAAATAAAAGACATAAGAATCCCTGACAACAGTAGATTCATTTCTTTAGATGTGGCTAATCTATATAGCAATGTACACATTGATGAAACTATTGCTGTCATAAAAGAAAACCTCTTAAAATATAGAAAAATTTCCGAAGCAGAAGTTTATGAAATATAGAACTACTAACCATAATATTATCCCACAACTATTTTAGTTTCAATGAACATATAGACACACAAAATGATGGTCTTGCAATGGGTAGTTGCCTGTCTGGTACACTAACAAATATTTTTCTAGACCAACTAGAAAATAGATTTTTTGAAGAA
The DNA here is from genome assembly GCA_026315105.1 of Locusta migratoria. NCBI lineage: Eukaryota > Metazoa > Arthropoda > Insecta > Orthoptera > Acrididae > Locusta > Locusta migratoria. The sequence goes on from CM048755.1 coordinate 195,238,230, forward strand.
CTAGACCACTGGAAAACAAATGTTGTATACTATTTCAGATATATAGATGACACTATACTTCTATTTAATAGGTGTAGAGAAGAAATTGAAGACTTTCATAAAGAGTTTAACAATATGCACAATAGGCATACTTTAGATCAGCAATAGATCATATCATCAAATACCCTCTCTGTTACAAAAATATATATTCAGAACTAAATACACTCAGAGATATAGCAATCAGTAATGGCTGTAACCCATAACTAGTCAATAATCTATATAAAACAAAATTAAACTCAAAACAGAAAAGTATTAAAGATGAAATCACTTTAACAAAAACTGAAACAGGAAAGAAAGACAAGTTTGTAATACTGCCATACTGGGGACAATGTTCAGACAGAATAAAGTATGCACTGAAGAAAACTAATCTTAAAATAGGCTTCTACACCAACAACACTGGGATTCAACGAACAATCCTACTCAGTGAGACAAACACAATGGAAACTCCATAATTAAGAACATTATTGTGGCGTAAAGTCAGACGTAAGAGAATGATTGTGGAGAAGGCAGCGATTGACTGAAAGCCAATAGCAAGCGGCTTTATCTAGGCCAACATACGTCTGGACGTCGGTTACTGTTCAGGACTCGGGGCAGTTTCTAGTGAGAACTCTGACAGTTACTAGGCAGATACTAAGCAACTATGACAACAGAACTAGGACAGTTACTAATCAGAACATGGCTACGAACTTAGCAGTAACTAGGTCTCAGTGCAGCTAGTATCATACGGACAACACCACAAGAAGCAAGAATAGAGAATAAACAGACTTATGTTCTTAAGTTGAGTATTATCAGTTTCAGTCAATAAAACTTTTATTATTAATCTGAATAGATGTTACAGTTTACTCAGATACCTGCACCAGTACCTTTACTGACAACTAGACCAGGACGAGTACTAAACAAAATGCGACGAGAACACAACAAACATGAAGGACCAGAACTCAATGTATCTAGCTAAGTAGAAGCGACCAAGAATCAGTAGCACTCAGGTCTTCAGACAGCAGGTTCTGATACACACAGATGCCATCACAAGTGCGGCAGAGTCATCACAAGAACAGTACTTATCTTGAAAGGTGGTGGCGTCAAAATAGAATCATTTCGTATGTGCCAATGGCTGAAGCAGTTCCAACTATGTGATGCGAGTTACGATGAATACAACACATACCTCAGCTCTTCCAAAACACAGTAAACAAGGACCATGTATGACCAATTCCAACATGAATCTGACATCCAATGTGTACCTACGAGGCCACAGCTGATTGTCACCACTGAAGGTCCACAAAGCCCAACCCACAGCAAGCTATCACAATAACAACAACATGTGAGCCGGGCGGCTCACTACTGAACTGTCTACTTTCTAAATTGGAGCCATATTTGCCTTTTCCTTGCACGGTGCAGAACTATCTCACCTTCCACATTCACTGCGGGATATAGTTGCCAATCAAGGCAACTAAGGCCACCCGTGAGGTAAGTGACTAGCAAAAAGCTAGCTGTGCCACCCAAGGTGAAGTAATGAAGATATATCAATAAGCGAGCATGAGTGACTTAACTGGTGTCAGTGCAACAGAGGAAAAGCAACGAAAATCGAGCCAGCACAGCATACTTATGATGCCAGTAAGCCTTGTTAGGCAGCAGCCAATAGTGTTAGTTTTTTCTCCTATTTTTCTGCCTACAGGACTTCGCCAAAGTTATCCAAATTAGAGAAATTAAATTATCTGTTATAACTGCAGAAGAGGTAGAGTTTCTTTAAGTTACAGTCTTGTAACTATGAATTATTCACACAATAAATAAGTTATTTATTTCAACTGAAGGTTTTTCAAGATTCAGCGTAAGGGGCAGATTTAACACTCACAATTTCAAACTCTGTGAAGGAAAGAGGAAGGAAAATGAGGGTTTAACGTTCCCTTTCATGATGAGGTCATTAGAAATTTTGATCCATTGTAGAATTTGCCTGGCAAAATTCAATGAAAATACAAAAATCAAAATCTTTAGTGCCAGCTGTGGGTTTAGGCCACCAATCACCCAAAGATGAGCACAGACAGCAATAAATAAGAATATGCACCAGAGCAGCCCAATAGATTATAAAGAGCCACATAAATACACAACTACCCTCAAAGTTTGAATTGTAGACATGAACTCACCACTTTCAGTGCTTTTCAAACTGTTCTCTTTTTCACTCAACTGCATTTTCATTTCTTCTAATTTTTCTTTCAGTTCCGTAACAGTTGCAGTTAGGGATTTATTATCCTTCATAATATCTTCCTTCTCCTTTTGAAGATCTGCCAAAAGTTTCTTCGTATCTTCTAAAGTCTTCTCCTGGCTGCCCATTAGCTTTGTTACCTTTTCATACTGCAAAACAAAGTGTCTCAGCAAAGAAGCAAAAAAGCAAGGTGGTTTTTTTTTTTTTTTTTAAATTTGTACTAGAAATTTTAGTAACTTGGCATTGGCTGCAGTTGGAAAATTAAGTAAAAATTTTATTTTTCAAATTACATGCAAATGACTTACAGCCACACACTTCTAATATTTATTGCACAATGTGTATAAATATTTAAACAGATAATCAACAAAAACTGCCTAGAACTTTACAGTGAAATAGTCACACTGCAAGAGATATTATTCAATTCATAAAAGAAATGAAAGTATGTGAATTAGTTCTGAATTTGTAGCAGATCATGGAATTTACTAACAAAATTTAACTATGTATTGTTGTTGTTGTTTCGAAGGGGGCTAAACGACTGGGTTATCAGTCCCTTGTTCCCAGCTAAGAGATCACAGTATTGCAGTGTTAAAAATAAGCATCCTGCAACCAGTATACAAGATGTACAGGAATGCAGTGTAGGCGAAAATTACAACATAAATAGAAAAAAAAGGAACCACAATAGAGGTGGACCAAATAATCAACTATGCTAAAAATCACAGCAGAAGATTTTGGCTGGCTGACCACTAGGATAATAATGAAGGAGTCAGCCATACTGCAAGTACTAAAACTGCCAGTCGGAATAGGACTGACAAGACAAAAGTAACAACAGATTAAAACTAGAAGTGGTGTATGCCTGGAAGAACAGGCATATAGACCCATCGTTAAATCTTACAATAAAAAACAGCTGCGCGAATAAAACCTAAAACACAATCAGCTATAGAGGCATCATCAGCTAAAATGAAGGAAGCGCAGAGGGCAGGGTAAAAGACTGCCACAATGCAGCTAAAAGTGGACATTCCAACAAAATGTGGACTACAGTCAACAGAGCGCCACAACGACAGTCTGGTGGTTGCTCTCGACTTAAGAGGTGGCCGTGCGTTAGCCACGTATGGCCTATACGCAGGCGACAGAGGACGACTAAGTCCCTTCGAGAAGGCCTGAGGATAGTCTTCCAAACTACTGTCGAAGGTTTGATGGCACAGAGCTTATGGGGTGCGCTCAATGTTGACCATTCAGAATTCCAGGCCTCGGAGATCTTTTGGTGCAAACCCAAGTGGATATCCCCTTCTGGGTACAGATATCCAGGCGCTGGCAGGTGATGGCCTGCTTAGCCAGCTGATCAGCGCGTTCATTCCCTGGAATGCTGATCTGGCCCGGGGTCCAGATGAAAGCCACAGAACGGCCAGACTTGCCAAGACTGAACACGGTGTCTTGGATGGATCGCACCAAATGGTTTTTGGGAAAACACTGGTCTAGAGTATGCAAGACACTCAGGGAATCACTGCACGACATATGACTTCCTGTGTCATGCTCCAAGGTGGTCTAGAGCAAGGGTTATTGCAATCAACTCCGCCATAAAGACAGTACAACCAAAAGGCTGGGAGCATTGTTCAATGTGGTCGCCATGAACATAGGTGTAACCCATTCTGCCATCTACCTGGGAGCCATCAGTGTAAATGGCTTTTGCATCACAGAATGTGCCAAGGATGTCCAGAAACTGTTGTCTAAGTATTTGTGGTGAAACTGACACCTTTGGGTTGTAGGACAATTGCAGGTGGAGCTGGAGGCGGGGGATGGTCCAAGCAGGGATATGAGATAGGCAAGAGAATGCAGCATGGAGAGGAAAGGACTCGTGTGAGGAAAGGAGAGTGCCCAGAAGACCCGATCTGGGTTGTTGATGTGGGGAGAGAAGGTCGGTATTTGGAAACAGTAGCCTGAGATTTGGATGGTGAGGCGTATCATGGAAGTGGGCAATGTATGAAGCCAACAACTGTTGCCAGTGGTACCTCAAGGGAGGGATACCAGCTTCAGCGAGGAGGCATAGCACAGGGCTGGTGTGAACGCCCCCGTTGCCAAACGGTCACCACCATGAAGAATGGGATCCAAGATCCGCAATGCTGAAGGTGATGCACAGTCATTATACCTGGCTCCCACAATCCAGGCCTAATTGGATGAGCGCCTTAAAGAGGAGCATGAGGGTTTGACGGCCAGCTTCCCAGGCAGTGTGGCTGAGACATCGCGATATATTTAGGTGCTGCCAGCACTTCTGCTTCAGCCGACGAAGCTGTGGCCCCCCAAGTCAGTCGGTTGTCAAACAGTATGCCGAGAAACCGATGCGTTTCTGCGACATGAAGCTGTTCAACAGCTAAGTATAATTCTGCGTCAGAGTGAACAGCCCGAAGACGACAAAAGTGCATCACCTGGGGTTTAGAGGCTGAAAACGTAAAGCCATGTGCTGAGGCCCATGACTGTGCCCTTCGGATGGCTCCCTGAAGACGCCTTTCTGCAACACCAATGCGCAGGAGAGCTGTAATATAAGCAGAAGTCATAGGCAAATAAAGAACAACAACTGATGACCCCACAGCCGCATCTAGCCCATTTACAGCAATTAAAAAGAGTGGTACACTAAGAATGGAGCCCTGTGGGAACACCGTTCTCCTGGAGTCGGGGGGAGCTGGGGGAGGTACCAACTCTAACCCTAAAAGTGAGGAGCGAGAGGAAATTCTTGATAAAAATTGGGAGTGGACGCCGTAAGCCCCAGTCCTTCAATGTAGCAAGAATATGGTTGCGCCATGTCATGTCATGTCGAAAAAGACTGCAACTAGGTGCTCACACCTATAGAAGGCTGTACGGATGGTCAACTGCAATGACACTAAACTGTCAATAGTGGAGTGACCCTGATCGAAACACCCCTGTTGTGAGGCCAACAGACTCCGATCTTCAAGGATCCACATAAGACAGCGACTCACCATACGCCCAATCAACTTACACAGGACATTACTTAAGCTGATGGGTTGGTAACTGTCAACTGCTAGTGTATATGCTCCCAGTTTCATGACAGGGATAATAATACTATTCCTCCACTGGGATGGGAAAATACCCCCTGTCCAGACCCTATTACATAAGGCGATAAATTTGTGATGACAGTCCACTGACAGGTGACGGACAAAGTGGCTGTGTATGCGGTCTGGTCCCGGAGAGGTATCGGGGCATGCAGCGAGAGCAGTGTTAAACTCCCACTCTGTAAACTGAGAATTGTACAGTTCGCAGCTGCGAGTGTGGAAATATAGAGGATTTCGCTCTACCCGTTGAAGGGAGCGGAAGGATGCACTATAATTTGCCGTTGCGGAGCAACTCGCATAATGCTCTGCCATGCACTCAGCAATAACAGTTGGGTCAGTAGAGAGAGTGCCATCGACGGTCAGCGACGGGATTTGCGTGGTGGGCGGTATCCGAAGAGGCGCTGTACCCGAGACAAAAAGCGAGAAGAGGAGGCACAAGAGCCTATGGGAGCAACGTACCGCTCCCAGCAGTCCTGTTTACTTTGTTGGATGAGCCTTTTAAAGGCTACCAGATTTTCGATTGTGGCGTTGCAACGCTCACCGACGATCCTGGATGGCCTCAGCAATCTCAGGCATCCACCAGGGCACAACCTTGAGCCTAGGGGAGCCAGTGGTGATCGTGATGGTCTCCTCTGCAGCGGAACTATAGCAGCAGTGACGTGTTGGACTGCCATCTCAATATCAGGCGGTAGTGGAACAGAAACCACATCAGCCAAGGTGTAACCTCGCCAGTCTGCTTGGCGTAGACACCATCGTGATAGGTAGCCTGCTGGTTTGAAGTGCCGGAGTGACAGAAGAATGTGGAAATGGTCACTCCCGCAAAGGTCATCGTGGACCCTCCAACTTAAATGTGGGAGCAGGTTTGGGCAACATACAGATAGGTCAATAGCAGAGTATGTGCCATGCGCTATACTAAACTCTGTGGGTGCACCGGTGTTAAGGAGGCATACATCCTACTGTGTTAGTAATGTTTCAACATCTCTACCACGTCCCGAGGACTGTGTACCGCCCCAGAGAGGGTGGTGGGCATTGAAATCCCCCAGAAGGATAAATGGTGGGGGTAGTGAGGTCAGCAAGAGACATGACTTCATCTGGCAGGAGGTATAGAGAGCAGACAGTTATGTCCTGTATTGTTCTGATTCTTACAGCCACTGCCTCGAGAGCCATGTTAAGAGGTACGGCAGCACTAGGAACAGTGGCAAGGACATAAATGCAGACACCTCCAGATACCCTGTTGTTGTCAGCACGGTGGTCGTTGTAGCCCCAAAGGGCTGGGGCCCGCTGAACAGAAAACCATGTTTCCTGTTGGGCTTCACAGAAAGCAGGATAACGGCACTATAATTGCTGCAGCTCAGGTAGGGGGCATAAAAACCGCCACAGTTCCACTGTAAGATCATGCTACTTCTTGATTGCTGAGGCATGGCAAAATGGAGGGTGCTGTTGGTTTCACGGAATCACCTGTTTTTGCTGATGGCAGAGGCTGAGCCTCTACATCCATTGCCTCCACAGTCTTGGTGATCGCCAAGTCCTCCGGTGAGGTAAGGAGTTCCACCACGTTCTCATACACAGACGTATGGGGTGGTAGTGGCGGCACGTTTTCCACCGTGGAATCCGTTTTCTTAGTGGCCTTTGACTTTTTCTTCTCTTGCTGGGAGGGTTTTGGGGCTTCAACCTCAGGGACTGAGGAGGACCTTGAAGCCCTCCGACCATAACCAGAAGTCCGGGGCTATGTCAGCCACTCACTGGTACCCACTTTGTCAGTGGGAGAAACCATGGTTGGAAGAGAGCCTAGGGATCACTTCCTAGTGTGAGGTGCCGGAGAAGGCTGCTGCTTCTCTGGCTGGGTGTCGGGGACCTGAGTCCCCAACAGTTGTGGGGCAGTTGCCCCCACAGGAGTTAGTGGTGGGGCAACAGAAGAAGGGCCCCCAACCATCAAGGGGGCAGTCTGATGCTGTTGGCCCACAGGGCCCACAGGAGGTGGCGATACATGGGAGACTGATGTCCCCATAGTAAGCGGAGAAGACGCAATGGCAGCAAAGAATGACGACATCCGTACAGGATGAAGATGCTCATATTTTCTTTTTGGCCTCTGAGTATGTTTATCTGTCCAGGGTTTTGAATTCCATGAGCGTCCTTTCTTTGTGGAGCACACTACAGGTCAGCAAGCAAGGTGGATGTTGCAGCCCACAATTCACAAACACAGGAGGAGGTGTACACAAAGCATCTGGGTGTGATGGACGGCCACAGTCTCTGCATGTGGGACTGGAAGTGCATCGGAGGACATATGCCCGAACTTCCAGCACCAAAAACATCGCATAGGGGGAGGGATGTATGGTTTTACATCACACCAGTATATCATTATCTTGACCTTCTCAGGCAGTACATCACCTTCAAGGGCCAAGATAAATGCACCGTTGGCAACCCTGCAATCTTTCGTTCCCCTGTAGATGCGCCGGAAGAAGTGAACACCCCATTGCTCTAAGTTGGTGCACGGTGGAATATTAAACCCTGGATCATGTTGAGCATCTTATGCTGTGTGACACTTATGGCGACGTCACCCAGCTTCTTGTAGGCGAGTAAAGCCTTTGACTGTGCAGGGGATGCCGCTTGTATTAAAGCGGACCCGCTTCTCATTTTCATGTCATCCCAGACATTTTAGAGGTTGAGACTTGAATCCTTCAACATACACTACAAATTCTGATAAGAAACTTACCCCTAAAACTAATTTACACCACCTATTTTTCCTTTGTTTTCTGATACTTATCCTAAAATGTTTTTTTTGTAACATCCATAAAATATAGCAGTCTTACAATTTAAAGCTCAATCTCTACAATGTTCTCATTTATTGCTATCTCAATACTGACTGCATATTGTCTACTATAATTGGTGTACCATTAGGAACCATGTAAGATGATGCAAAAACAACTATCATAAAAAGAATCCTAGCCAACATAACCCAAAGGTAAGAGTCACATCCTGTTAATGACAGTTTCAAAACCAAGTGAACGGGAATTACTGCTGTCAGTTAATGCAGGACCATTTCAACCAGTTTACAATCTATCATTGTTAACAGATTTTGTGACAAAGCAGATTGGCTGCATCATTCTATATTGTATGCATTCCTGATGATCGTAGATTTGTTAATACAATTTTTCATTGTTATTTGGTGAAATCCCATAAAAATATCTGATAATTAGATTCTCACAATATCCACATGTACCACAATAGTCTGCAGTTTAATACCTAATTGCCCCACAGAACTTTTTTATGGTCAGTTTGTTCCACTGACAATTAGTTTAACCAATTGATGGTACTGTCATTGCAAATACAAGATTTCCTCAAGTCAGCAACCGGTAATGCTATGTACCTAATTAGATGGTCCAGGAGTTGAGACCACTTTCAAATTAATGAGTGTAGTAACCTGACATGGGAATTTTTAAAGGTCTGTCTATCTTTGACATGAACACTTGTGTGTACGAAGTTAGGTTGGTGACAGTTATCTAGGGTAGTAATGAGAAGACGAACCTCTGGGTTAGTTCTTAGATCTATTTTTATTGCTTCTTCCTTTGTTTACAACATGTTGAAGAACAAAGACAGTAGTTTATTATCTTAGTGAGAGTAAAGCATATATGTATCTCTCTCATGCTCTCCCTCAGTTATTTTACACCCCCACCCCTCCAATAATAAATTGGTGATTCCTTGATGTCTTATCAGAGTGTCCCATACTAATGAATCCCTTCTCAGTCAAGATATATGAGTTTTATGTCTCTCTCTCTCCAATTCCATTCAGACCCTCCTTATTAGTTAGGCAATCTGCCCATTCAATCTTCAGCATGGTCTGTCACCACAGTGATCTCCCAGCTACGTCAGCTAGCATGACAAAATCAACAAAATAATCTGACCAGAGCAACAGATCCAGTTCTTAACATTTGCCATTTGAATATTGATGAGATAAGTAGGTCATAATGTGAATTTCTCAGTAAAAATCTTCTGATTACCAATACTGATGTTCCTCCTCTACAAGAAATCCATGCAGAAGATTTTAAAAATTGTGCAGAGGCTACAGACATGTGGGAGAAACAAGTTATAAAGCCAATGACGTGTCTACATATGCTGGACAAGCCTTGTATCTATAAACCATGAAAGCTGCAACAATGACAGTTGTATTGGCAGTCAAGGTGTCTGGAACTACCATAGATAATGTTTACAACCCTCTTAACATCCAATGGCAAGAAATTGTTCTTCCTCTTTTTGTACATACTTCCCTATATGACACTGATTTCAACCATCACAGTAGCCAATGAGGATACTCTTTAGACATAGCTGAATGGGCTGAAAAATAACCTTTCTTCTTCTTCTTCTTCTTCTTCTTCTTCTTCTTCTCCTCCTCCCCCCCCCCTCTCTCTACACAAAAGTCTACAGCACATTTTTTCAGCCCAATGGCAACATGCTTATTCACCTGATATATGCTTTTGTTCCTATAATCAGGTATTAAGATCTTTATTGGTGAAGAGGAAGGGGCCCGGTGTATTCCCACTGTTGCAATAGAGGCCAGTGCTGATATCAGCAGGACTTCAGATTCCCCTTAGCAGATCCTTTCCAAATACCAATTTAATTTCATAAAGCAGATTGAAAATTCAGGACATCGGATTCATTCCTCCTAATGATCGGTAATTACGAGAGATTCACTGGATTACTCAAAGCAGTAGGTAAAGTCTGTATAGGCGCTACAGAAAGACATGTATCCAGGGCTGGAGCCATATAATGAATTTATCAAAACTGAAGATTCAAACATTGCTGACCTCCTACCGAACCTGCTTCCTAACACCAGGACAGATATGTGAGTGAAAAAGTTCAGAGTTTAAATTTCACTTGCAGCAGCAGAATAGCCTGTTCAAGGCTGAGGAAATAGTGTAACGATGTGTCCAATAAAAAGTGCCTCCCATACATTCCGATTCTTCTGACATAGCGAAAAAACGAATTATAGCATTAACCAATTCAAAACAACAACAAAGAGACAACTATCACGTAAAGATTTGGGAGATGCTGGAGGTGGGGACATATCAGGAATTATTAAAGGACCCAGCATTCAATACTGAGGAAGATGTCTGAGCTTCTTGAGCCGTCTTCACTGGAAGAAAGTGTCACTAAAAACCTCTTTCCATGTGCACCTTGACCACCTATATTGTATGGACTTCCAAAGATTCCTAAAATGAAAATAACTCTTCATCCGAATGTGAATACCGCTCGCGCGCCAACTTGTACACTCACAAAACACCTTAATCCACACATCAGTCACTGTGTGCTCTATATCAATAATATGACTGACTTCTTCAGCAAAATCAAATGCATGTTGGAGAAGAGGATATGATGGTCAGTTCTGATGTGGTATCATTAATAACACACACCCCATCAATGACTCTGTAGAACTACTCTCCCAGTTATTCGATGACACTGCTGTGGATTTATTCAAGCACATTTTGACATCATATGTTTTTGTGCAGTGGAGAATATTTTAACCAGATGGATGGTGTTGGGATGGGAAGCCTATTATCTCCAATTATAGCCGATCTGTTTATATAGTACTTTGAGGACATCATTCCAAACACTGCTCCTGCAAAGCCAAGCAGTTTTTATCATTATATTTATGATATGTTCAATATGTGGCCTCGAGGACTTGAAAAACTGGGAGAATTCTTTGACCACATCAACAACATCCATGCCAAAATCAAATTCATGGTGAAGGTTGAGACGGAAGGTGCCCTGTCATTCCTTGACATACTCGTCAGGCACAAAGCAAGTGGGTACTCACTCACACAGACCAATATCTATATGCCATGAGCCACCACCACCCACTGCAGAAATGATCTGTTTTAAGGACGTTGGTGCATCAAGCACAAGCAGTCTCAGACACTGAAAATCTACAGAAGGAACTGAGCCATTTAAGGAGAGTATTTAGGGAAAACGAACACAGCAACAACCAAATTTCACAAGCTATCCATCTGAAGACATGCAAACATAAGATCCCTGAGGAAGATACAAAGAAGCTTGTATTTTTGCTGTTTTGTGGCTCAGTACAGGAATAATTATCCAGCTCCTTAAGGGACACCAGATTGACTCGGTCTTTATGTGTACTACAAAATCACGACATGATGAGACCGGTGCAAGATGATGAAGCCCTTAGAATGCCAGGTGTATACAAAATACCATGTGGACGTGGACAGTTTTACACTGGGCAGACAGTATGTAAAGTACTGTGTTGAATACAAAAAACATTTTTGCTTACATTAAGCAGAAAAATAAGCAATTGCAGGGCAAACAATGTTGCATTCAATAAGACAGTCAGTCAATACAAGAACAAGTAGTTTCTCGGATAGCATAACTAAAGAGGCAATCGAGATTACATTAAGTACCAAAACTCTCAATAATGATGGCGATTTGCAGCTAAGCACAGCTTAGGACCCGGCAATCGAGAGGTTGAAGTGGACACGGCAGGAATGACAGCAAAACATTATCATATATGGTGATATTGTGAGTACCAGTAGTTCTTGTTAGGAGTTGTAGGGGACTAAACAACTCAGTCATCAGTCCCCTGTTCCAAGCGAAGTGTTAACTGGCAAAGGCAACAGAACAAAATATAACACCAAGAGGGGAATACCACAAAATGTACAGAGCTACATTGAACATGTTGCTAACACACAAAGGAAGGACACACAGGAGGAGGAAACTGAATCACAAACTGAACTAAAACTTGAAATCAGGATACCATGGCTGGCTGATCCCAAAGATAATAAAGGATGAGTCAGCCATCGTTCACACATTAAAATCATTAAGACAATCTGTAAGAAAGTCAGAAAATGACTTAAAACTTGTGGAGAGGTGGGGACCTGTGACATCAGGGGAGGGTACCCACTACTAGACAGAAACACTGTTAGACATAGAGGCATTGTCGTTAAGAATTAAAGATAGTGCAGCAAGCAGATTAAAAGACTTCCGCGGGGGGGGGGGGGGGGGGGGGGCTAAAAGTGGACAATCCAACAAAAGGTGGACCACTGTCAGATGGGCGCCACAGCGGCACTCTGGCGTGTCCTCTCCACGGAAGAGGTAGCCATGCATTAACCAGGTATGGATAATACGCAGGCGACAAAGGACGACAGACTCCCTGCGAGAGGCACACAGGGAGGACTTCCTTGCTGCCGTAGAGAGCTTTATCGCACGGAGCTTGTTTGGCATGCTCAAAGTAGACAACTCTGAATCCCAAGCAGCAGACCTTGCAGTGTAACCCAAATTGGATATCACTCTCTGGGATACCGATAGCCAGGGGCCAGCAGGTGGTAGCCTGCGAGTACCAGTGGCATCACAGCTATATAATGATGGCAGCAGCAATGATTCAACAGTCCCTACTTGACAAAAGCTGAGAAGATCTTAGCTGAAACTCGTGGATTTGAAACCACCTGAAGTGGATGGAAGCCCGAGAAAATTTCATCAGTAAAACTCAATGTGAAACTATGCATTCATAGATTAACGTCCAATAAACTAAATGAACTTGAGAAATGCCAGAAGGCTACCCTGGAAATATTCAACCCTTTTTGCTTAGATGAAATGGACGAGGCTGTGTCTGACATGGAGACTGGGAAAACTGCCAGTCTAGATGATATTTTTCCAGAATGTATCAAACATACTAGACTTCAAATCTGATTGTGGCTTCTAAAATTATTCAAAAATATTCTTAAAAAAAAACATATCTCTGCCAAAAGCTTTTTAGGACCTAAAGTAATAGCTGCTTTGAAGTCGGGTAAAAAAACCAGCTGTGCAGATTGCTACTGCCCACTTGCACTTCTCAGTGTATGTTACAAGCTGCTTGAGAAAATCACCTGCAATCATATTGTTCCCATTATTACTGCTAGTATCTCTTTTTAATCAACTGGATTAAAACAAGGACATAATTGCTGTGACCAGGTCCTAGCATTTACATCTTTCATTGAGATTGGCCGCGAAAATAAGTCTGCCACTACCGTCACTTTTCTGGATTTTCAATAGTTTATAAGTGCAATACTGTTTGGGAAAAGGGTCTCTTAGTGAATCTTTACAATCTCATTCCTTGTCCTATTTTATTACAACTTCAAAAACTCTATATGAAGTGGCCATCTGATTAACATCTACCTTGGTAACAAGGACAGTGGATTTACATAGCTTAAAGATGGCCTCCCCCAGGGTTCGGTTCTTGCTCCCATTCTTCTTAACGTCTACACCACCAACATTCCAGTTGTGCAGTCTAGGAAGTTCATTTATGCTGATGATATTGCCATTGTGTAACAACAGAGAGACAGCCACATGATGGAAACATTATAATATCAGACCTATCTCTCCTTAAAAATTACTTCTCAATGTGGAAACTAAAGCCTAAAGCAAACAAAACAGAAGTAGTTTGCTTCCACCTCAATAATGAATTGGCTGGCTATAAACACAACATCTTGTTTGATGGTGCTCAACTTAAACACAGTGAACATCCACAGTAACTAGTAGTCATCTTGTATAGTTCTCTCACTTTTAAGAAGCACCTTCAAAAGCAGCAGACAAATTTAAAACAAGAAACAACACACTGCAGCACTTAGCAGGCACAAGGAAAGCTTAATGAGAAAGCATTACAGGATCTTGTCCACTCCCAAGCTTCCTATTTTTCAAGATCTTCCACCACAGTAAGCCAGATGCAACTGCGTAAAACACCTCTTAAAATGACAGTCCAATGACATGCGAGTAGCTTCTTGCCTAAATCCAGCTGGGCAAGAACTTAGGCTTCATTTAATGGATAAACCTACTACAGGATAAACAATAGAAGCAGTTACTTCCATAAAATATCTGGGACTAATGGGTGATAGGAAATGGAACGACCATACAAAAGCCACTGTGTGTAAGGAAGATGCCAGATTGAGGGTCATTGGAAGAACCCTCAGGAATGGCAGTTCGTCAACAAAGGAAGTAGGTCACAAAGTTCTCGTTCAGCCAATGCTCGAGTATTGCTGATCAATGTGGGATATGTACCTGATGAGATAGACAGAAGACAGAGGGAACCCATTGGAGAGCAACAAATTTTGTTATGGGCTCATGTAGTATGCGAAGTGTCATGGAGATGATTAAGAAACTTCATTGGCAGATGCTGAAATAGAGACGTTCTGTATCACTGTATGGGCTTCTGTCGAAGTTCCAAGAGCGTATGTTTGATGACGAGTCAACCTATATATATTTTATAGAAGGAGACCTTCCTGGTGGGAAAAATATGTATAAAATAAAGATTTTGGACTTATCTAAAATACAGGCTCGTCGATAGAAACATAAAACACACATAAAAACATACAAACATTCGAGCTTTCGCCACCACTGGCAGCTTGTTCAGGAAAAAGAAGTAGGAAGGAGAGGAGAAAGGGAAGGATACGGGTTTTAAGGAAGTGGAAAAGGAGCCATTCCAATCCCAGGAGTGGAAGGACTTACCTTAGGGGACAAAAAGGAAGGTAAACACACACACACACACACACACACACACACACACACACACACACACACACACACACACTCACACATATCCACATGCCTAGGTGTGTTTGCATGTGGATATGTGTGAGTGTGTGTGTATTTGTTTACCTTCCTTTTTGTCCCCTAAGGTAAGTTCTTCCACTCCTGGGATTGGAATAGCTCCTTTTCCACTTCCTTAAAACCCGTATCCTTCCCTTTCTCCTCTCCTTCCTTCCTCTTTTTCCTGAACAAGCTGCCAGTGGTGGCGAAAGCTCGAATGTTTGTATGTTTTTATGTGTGTTTTATGTTTCTATCGACGAGCCTGTACTTCAGGTAAGTCCAAAATCTTTATTTTATACATATATTATCACAAAGCAGCCACAAGCATAAAATTAGAGAGATTAAGACTCACATGGAGGTACACAAGCAATTATTTTCCCAAAAAGTATTCTTGACTGGAATAGGCGGAAGAGACAGTGGTACACAATGTACACTCTCGTATTCATGGAATATATGACAAGTGCGATTGGACAAGCTGAAAATGTGTATCTAGCCGGGACTCGAACCCAGTCCTGCTTTCTAGGCAGTTGCGCTGACCACTACACCACTGGGGACACAGTCATCACCGCACCTGCAAGGTCTACCTAAGCACTAGAGGTCAGAAACGGGCCGAGTATGAGCCCGGTCTTGCGGGTTGCATACACTACAAATGCCTCCCTTCAACCCAGCTGTAATTGTGCGAGTACAGCGAGCCTAACTGCGCTGGCGCAGCCGTCCCATCATACTCGCAGGCTCGTAACCACCAGACATGAGCTCGCGGGTACTCTGACGCCATATCCACACTCGCTGTGTCCGTGAGCTCGGTGACCATATGTTTTTAATTCATACAAATCTACAGTTTTATTCTGATCTTGATGAAATGTTGCATACTTGATCTTCAAAATAAGAGGAATATCACTGCCTACACAATATTCCATGTGGTGCATGGCGAAGGCTACTTCACTCACAGAATTCGACAAAATCAACATTTTCTTACGATTCTGTTGAAATTTTGCACACTTGATCTTCAGATCAAGTATTCATCAGTTTCTTTCTGCAATATGTCGAAACAACTTCATACCATTGTCCTGAAAATCATTTCCACACATTCATGCTATACTCTCAATTCGCCGGCCGCGGTGGCCGAGGAGACTGAGGCGCTCCAGTCACGGTCTGCACGTCCACTACGGTCGGGGGTTCGAATCCCCCCTCGGGCATGGATATTTGTGTCGTCTTTAGTATAAGGTAGTTGATAAGTAGTTTGTAAGTTTAGGGACTGATGACCCCATAGTTAAGTCCCATAAACTTAACAAACATTTGAACATTTGTACTCTCAACTCATTCAATAAATTTAATAATTCTTTCAGCTCACTACACTGTTCTTGCAGATCAAATGAAACATTTGTCACTCAATATTAAGAAAACAATTCGCAGAAGATTTTACATATATTATAGTTTGATGTAATAAAGGCCTAAATTTATTTTCATTACTGTGTAGCATCGAATTAAGTGAAGTATTACACCAAAATTAAGAATGTGCTTTGGTAAAAACACGTTGCATAGAGTTTTTGGTACAGCCAATTTTTGATCAAAGGTTGCTGTGTTTGAAATGTAGACAATATTCTGACTTTTCATTTGAAACCAAGCAGAACAATAAATGTTAATTTGCTTTCGAGGCACTGGCGCTCCCATTTGCATCCCTGCGCATCGGGAATCATGTGGTCATATCAATCGTCAAATTTCAACTTATTTTAGCGATAAAGTATTGCTTTACTCATTACTCCATTAAAAATATCACCAAATAAATGCATTAGAGTGAATGGAAAATCTGGAAGATGTCAAACTACTATGAAGACAAGTGATGCTGATTGGACTGACTAACAAGCAGTTTTCAGAAGTATAATATGGAATTATAAAGGACGCCATATTCACTTCCAGTCTGCGCGGCCCCGTTACACTGCACTGTGCCGCCCGTCTCAATTTGCCTCCGAGTCAGCCTCTGTGCTGGTTGGTGGCGCACGTGGGATGTAGAATGAAACATTTACATCACACTCCTTAGCAACGGATACTGAAGCGTGTACTGTCACAGTATTACCCGTTCAACTTATAATGGCCATTTCAGCTGAAGGCGCTGCAAACTGTTGACTTGTTCTATTTCAAATGGCGTACAGGCGTTATAATTACGCTCATTGGTACATATGCAACAAATAATAGAACTGTATATTCTGTTAACTCCTTCTTGAACAGAAAAACAATCTAAATGAATATTAAGAATATAAATGTATTATTTTACGATAAAACAATGCTGCAGCATGTTTGCAAAGACAAAAACATTACAGTCATTTTTAATATATTCTTCTGAAGAAAAATATGTGAACTGGGAAAAAAAAAAAACTGTAATGTTACCACGGAACAACTGGAGCGAATGCATAATATATTTCCTATTACAATATTTTTCTACAGAAAATTGTACGTAATTAAAATAAAATTATTTTGCAATGTAATAATCTGGTTTTGCGAGTAGCTGATAAAAATACATTTGCTGTTACTACTAAATTCTAAGCAGGGTGGACTTTGGTGTAGATTTGTCATTCACCCTGCTGAGCTTTAGTTTGAGAAGTTGATGAAAACTGAAAATTATTTAGTTTAAGTTTTCCTTATAAATGTACTTTGTGACAATGTATATTTGCGCGATACCTATCCATTTCAGCAAACGCTCAGATTACGTAGCAGCACTGTGACAATAGCGTGAGTGTACAATGCGGCCGGCCGCAGTGGCTGAGCGGTCTGTGATGTGCCAGTCACGGTCTACATGGCCGCTGCATTCGGAGGTTCGAATCCCCCTCGGGCATGGTTGGTTGTGCCATCTTTCATATAAGCTAGTTCATAAGTAGTTTGTAAGTTTAGGGACAGATGACCCCACAGTAAAGTCCCATAAGCTCTGCAAACATTTGGACATTTTTGTACAATGCGGAGCCCTGTACGTCGATCGTGTACTGTCGAGTGTTGTCGGACGCCTTCGGCCCTCTCTGGCCGAAAAAAAGTTTGGTTCAGCGCGCTGCTGTCGGCAATTGTAAAGTGAACATGAAGTACTAGTCGCGACGTAACATGGCAGTTGAGTGCCCGATCTCGCTTTGTTGCGTATCACTGGCAGAACGAAAATGACCGACTCTAGGGATGACATAGCCTCTAATGAATCTGTTAGTTGTGAGACCATAGAGGATGTGAAAAGAAAATTAAATGATGGAGTGTACATACTTGCAAATATGCTGAAGAAGAGAAAGAGTGGCGCCTGGGAAAAGTTTGACGCTGTAGTGAACACTGCAGATGGAAAATATACAAAGTATGTACATTGCAGACAGTTGTATTCTTGTCTATTCTCTCTTCCAGGAGAAGACAGATGCTCTGTCGAACAAAAACACAGGCCATGGAACGAAGTGTGGAGAAAGCTACACCCGTCCCCCCTTAATGAAACAAAATCTTATACATGATGGTACCCGTTATGATTTAGTGGAATTCGTAAGTGAAGTACCTTCCGCCATGTACCAGATGCATCTTATGAAGACAGTGACCTTCACTAGAATTCCTAAGTGAAGTACCCTCCGATATGTACCACACGAATCTTACGTAGACAGTGACCTTCACCTAGTTTTGAATGTCAAGTGTGTGAAATTTCATGAAGATCGTAATAAAACTTTAGATTACAGAGAAGTCATAAGTGAAGTACTCTCCGCCACGTACTACACGAATCTTACGTAGACAGTGACCTCCCGCTAGTCTTGAACATCAAGTGCGCAAAATTTCATCAAGTTAGAAATAATACTATAAATTTTGTAAACTATATACGTGAAGTATCCTAAGCCATCCACCACGTAAATCTTATCTTTATTTTGAACTAGCTGAAAACCCGGCGCTGCCATTTTTCAGGTATATATTCATTTGTATAAGGGCTGTATGTCTGTAAAATCTCTTGGGAATACAATTAGTAGTACAGAAGTAATAGATTAAAACTTGGTGCGCGATGGGGCGGTTTTCCATGAACGTTACTGTTTATGTGCTCATATCTCATGAACTACGTGTCTTACTGTGATACAATTTAGAAGGCACATTCAACTATATATGTGTATACTGTCTGTAAAATTTCCTGTCGCTACAATTTGTAGTGTTCAAATTATAAATTGTAACGCCATACCGAGGGCCGTAGTTTTACTCCATAAACAGCGGAAAAGTAGTAACCGAGAAACTTTTTTTCCTTTCATCATTTTACTATGGTGCCAGCAAGAAAAAGTTTAATAAAGGTTTGAAATCATGTTTAAAGTTTGTTGCAAGTCGCTAAGTACTGTCATTCTCATACAGTGTATTTTGAAAGTCTCGCCACATTATATGGCATTTTTTGCAATGTCTATTGGTGTGACGTAATATTTTTTGAACCTTATGCTGTATGTGAATCTTAACCATGCAGCAATTGTTACCTCACAGTAAGGAGTGTGTGTACCAAATTTGGTTGAAATCGGTCCAATGGTTTAGCAGGAAATGAGCGGCACTGTCACAAAATGCAGTAGTTTTTCGCCCATCTCATTGTTTATGACATCATATCTCGTGAATTTTCCACTTCTTTCACCTCTGGCACTGTTGCTCATGAGAAAAATACCGAGTAGCACCGTGGTTCAGAACCCACGTTAAAGTGTAGGTCCCCCTATAACTGGCTGGGTAAGTCAGTTCGAAGTTCGGAGGAAGGCAACGGCATACCACCTCCAAACAGGACCATGCCTAGTAAAGCACTGTGGTGTTCAAACCAATCTTCGGATTGTCGACTGCTTTACCTTTTTTATCTTGTGAACTATATATTGTATGTGATTCTTACACTTACAACGACCGTCCTCATGGATTGAAGCTTACGTGTACAAAATTTCATAAAGATTGGAACAAAACTGTAGATTTGCATGCAACACATACAAATATACGGACACACTGCTTTATATATTAGATGTCAAGTGTGCAAATTTCATCAAGATCATGATAAAAACATAGATTGTAAGAAATTCTGTAACTGAAATCACCCTCTGCCATGCACTACACGAATTCCTACAAGTGACCTTTCTCTTGTTTTGAAAGTGATGAGATCATTTCATCAAGTTTGGAATAAAGCAGGCGTAACTAATACAAAATCATAGGTAATTACCACGTGTAAGTTGTATCTGTCACGAAAATTCTACACGTCTTCTGTAACAGTCACAGGATAGGCTTGGCTCCCCAGGCTCACTGTACCCGTTGAGCCCTCCGGCTCGGCTCGCTGTACCCGTTGCGCCCGCTGGCTCGACTCGCTGTACCCGTTGCGCCCGCCGGCTCGACTCGCTGTACCCGTTGCGCCCGCCGGCTCGACTCGCTGTACCCGTTGTTCCCCTAAGCTCACTGGCTCGGCCCACGGTACCCATTGCGCCCGCCGACCTGACTCACCGGCCTCCGCGAGTTCCGTGTAACTGACAACGTAGCTCATAAGTCTGCTGCAGGTACCACCAGGCCCGGCAAAGGCAGCGAGCCGTGTCGGCAAGCCCACGAGCGTGGCGGGCCGAGCCGGTGACATAAGCACGCTAGCGGGTTTTAAGCAACATTTGGAAGCCCGTTTCGAATCTCTACTAAGCACACATCCTGTCAGATACAAATTTCCAGCTATACCCTGCCCACAGTACTAAAATTTTTGAAATTAATTCCCGTAAGAGTAAGGGCCCCAAACTTACCACCCCTTAGTGTAATGGTCAGTGCTTGCCTAGAAAGCAGGAAACCCTGGTTCGAGTCCTGGGTGGGTACACATTTTCAGCTTTGCCCAATTGCAGTTGATGTCATGTATTCTGTGAATATGAAAGAATAACAACTGCAGGATCAGAAGTGACGTCTGTTCTTTCGGAACAGACGACACATGTATATATAATGTACTCTCTTCCACACATTATGAGGTGTCTTGCAAAGAATGGATGTAGATGGATAGATGCCCCCTTGAAGGTCCTTCAAGGAAGGGACTTTCCCAAAAGTGAATGGTCTTTGACCAACTGCTTCTTTACTGGTATTAGTTGGTGCAGCTATTGGAAATTCAAATAGGGAAAGGCAAATGTTCAATCCTATAATTGTGAAGCAGACTTACAAACAATTGCTCACATACTAATTGTTGATTACAATCATTTTCAGGAGGGATGAGCGAACTCTAACTAGTAAGTCAGGAAGCTGCCCTAACGGTTAAAGGAGTTGGACTTGGCTCTGTGATGGAGATATGACTGTCATATTAGTTAGACACTAGTATATTAGTAAGGCATTATAGTAATTTTTATGTACCTGATAACACGCGCACGTGCACACAAACACACACGAGAGGGGGGGGGGGGGGGGGGAGTATATGAACAAACTTGATGTTGGAATAAATAAAGACTCAAGCTAACGATTGGTTTTCAGGTAGATAATACATATGCCAATCTCCTCCTGTCCCCTCTCTATATTCATCCCATTCCTCCCCTGTATATGACAAATTACAATACCTGCCAAATTCAAGTTGATTGGTTAAACAATTTCTCTTGTTTTAAAGGTGAAGTGTCCCTAACTCATCAAGATAAGAGTGAAACTATAGATTGGTATCAATATGTGTTGTCAAGTACGCTCTGTCATGCATCGTATGAGTTATTATGTAGACAGTGCCATTCCTCTTGTTTCAAAGCTCAAGTGTGCAAAATTTTATCACAGTTGGATGAATGGTATGGCAGCACATAAAATACAGTCACTAATTTCAATTTATTTCAGTTTTTCAGTTGTTCCTTTGGGTTTTCTAAACCATCTGGAGAAGAAAATACACAAGACATTTAAAAAGCACGGTAGTGCCTTATGTAAATTTGGAAGAATATGTGTAACATTAAATAAATTTATCATCACGGAAACACCCTAAATTGAATATAATAATTTTATTTGGCTCAGTAACCTTGTGCCAGTCTTTCGATTGGACACCACTTTGGCACCTAATGTGTTCCTAACATATCCCAGTTATCCAACCAGGAAATGGAGACGTATAGTTTAACATGGAATCCAAACAATGTGTTGATTCTGGTGACTGCTCATGCCATTGAGGGGTAAAAACTAGTTTAAAATTCAAATTGAAAAATCACATGATACCAGGGAGTCTAGAACACGTGACCTTGCTCTCTCCAACCGAGAACTTTGCCACTAGCCGAGAATCCAAGTTGAGGCACAGCACCAATTATAGATAAAAACATATAATTTGCAATTAATATAATATTAAGATCTTAAATCAAGATACAAACTGTCCATCTTTTACGCTGAAGCAAATCACACACATTGTGCAAAATTTCATTAAGATCAGTTGAGTAGTTTAAGTGTCCATCGCGGGCAAACACCGTGATACAGGAGATTATATATGTATATAAATAACTCACCTCATTTCAAAACCTTGTGTCTTCTTGTCTGAAATGTTTATTATCCACATTTCACTTCCATTCAAGGCTACACCCCAGACAAATACCTTCAGGATATACTCCTAAAGCTTAAATTAATACAATGTGCAGTGTCCCTGTTTAACAGTGTAATCAATGCAAATGTGGTTCACACATGTACGTATGACTAAAGGAACAGACACTGACGTGATAAAAACTGTCAAGAACATAAGAATTAATTTACTCATAATTGCGAATATGACTCAGAGTTAACTGTATAAGGAAAATTGTGCTTGACTGGATTTTGAACATGGATTTCCTACTTTTCACGAGCAGTACTGTTAACCATTACACTAACTGTCATGCCTCATGCACTGACCTAAACTTCCACGTGCTACACATTGTCTACTACCTATGAGTGCTTATATATTCTACGATGTTACTTCCACACAGGGAGAAACATATATTACCAATGTTTGAGAAATATTTATTACCAATGTCCCACGCCTTGCTTTGGCTTTAAATGTAATGTGCAGTGCCGGTCATATTTAAAGGCAAAGCAAGGCAGGCAACATTTGTAATAACACACCTCTTCATGTGCAGCAGTAACTGCTAATTGATTTAGCTGCAGGAAGTCATTTCTACTCACATGAGTGATACATGCAACTCAAATACCACCTACGGCTTACATGGTCGCCATCAGGACATGTAGCCCAAGACAGACAGCACTTCCTGAGCTGAAGCCACAGTCTGTAATTTTTTCGTATTGCACCTTGACCGGTATTTTGTCTCTTGTCGTACTGATCTACTATTTGTTGTGGTGTCACAATTCACCACAATGCCAATGTCCGACGCGAGTTGCCGCGGCAGTATACAAAGAAGTGATAAGTCGCTCCACAGCGCTTCGGCCGCTGGGGGCGCCTGCAGTTTTGGTACCTCTTTGCTCACCTCACGCGCCAGTCAAAAGGAAGAAGGGGGGGCTTGCCTACATATGCCAGTCCACCACAGCAACAACAGGAGTATGGGACAGTTCCAGACAGTAGGAAGCAGATCCACAAGTTCGACAGTTTCAGGAAATTCAACAGAAGAGCACCATCTATGAGAGTCAGCAGTTACTTAGCACAAGCCAGAACATTATACTATTGCCTTGCAGAACTATTTTGTAGCTAGGAGGAAATTGTACCAACAGAAGCATATTAAAAGTTAAGTATTTATTCAATTGTGTTAATAAAGTTCTTATGGACTAATCAATGCTTTTAGTTGCAGACCCATGTCCACATTCTTGCTCGTCAAGGTCCACCTGCTTCTTCTGCCGTATACTGGCGATGAGGATTTTAGAACCCTTCAATATTAATCATTTTCCTATCAGACCCAAATTTGCGAGAATTGTGCTAATACTCTGCTTGTGGATATTTTTGTTACAGGTGCCGTACTGCATTAGCTTATACATTTATTGCACAGTGTTTTCATTTTGCTTGCATTATGGCTGCTCCATCCCCTGTCATTAACACTATAGCTGCTCACACGGCTGCAGCTAATCCACTGCTTGCACATTAGGCACTTTCTCCATTGCTAAATGATCTAACACAAACTATTCAGTTTCAGATGCAGTAATTTCAAAAACTTATGAACCTGATGACACCTTTCATTGAAGGCCAACAACACTCCGCACAACAGCCACCGACTGTGGCCCAATCGCCTGCCACACAACCTGTAATATTACCGCCATTTCGACCCTATGATGACAAAATAGAGGACTGGGCCGAATACTTAGCGCAATTCCAGAGCCACTTAGGGCACATCAAATACAAGGTACTGTTTTACTTCCTTATTTCTTGTCTCAAGTGGGAGTGAACATTTATTGGCTCTGTGTCAAATGCTTCCCACAACTAGCTCAGAACAAGTGCTGTTTGAGGAATTAGGCAGGCGATTACTAATCATTATGAACAAACATTGAACATAGCGGTAGCTAGTTCAGTTCTATAACTGTCGTCAGCAGGTAGGACAATCTTCTAGACAGTGGGTAACTGAACTACAAGTTTTAACTAGGAAGTATAATTTCATTGTACCTGTGGTAAGTACTATTCTGACTTATTGATACGGGATGAGTCCACTACACTCAGGAAGCGGCTACACGGGTAGCGGGGGCTGTGTGGCGTGGACTGGGCGGTTTTTTTAGGTTAGATGGCCTCGGGAATACACAAAATGGGTTTCAGTCTCAAAGGGGGCAGGTCAGACACGGGAAGAAAGTAGACATAAAAACCATTGGTGTAACAGTTGTAAATTGTCGTAGCTGTGTTGGGAAAATTCCAGAGCTCCAAGCGCTGATAGAAAGTACTGAGGCACAAATCGTTATAGGTTCTGAAAGCTGGCTGACGCCTGAGATAAATTCGGCCGAAATTTTCTCAAAGGGCCAAATGGTCTTCAGAAAGGATAGAATAAATAAAACAGGGGGTGGCGTGTTTATTGCTGTTACAAACGGTTTATCCTGCAACGAAATTGAGGCAGATACTTCCTGTGAATTGGTCTGGGTAGAGGTTATACCTGACCACTGAAATAAATTAATAATTGGATCTTTTTATCGGCCCCCTGACTCAGACGATTCGGTTGCAGAAATGTTCAAAGAAAGCTTGAATCATATTTCAAATAGGTATCCGAAGCATACTGTTATAATCGGTGGCGACTTTAATTTACCCTCGATATGTTGGCATAATTACGTATTCAAAACCGGGGGCAAATATAAAACATCGTCCGAACTAGTTCTGAATGCTTTTTCTGAGAACTACTTCGAACAGTTAGTTCATGAACCCACTAGAATAGTACGTGGTTGCGAAAATACACTTGATCTCCTAGCAACAAATAATCCCGAGATAGTAAAGAGCATCAAAACAGATACAGGGATTAGCGAACATCGAGTTGTAGTAGCGAGACTGAATATCGAAATTCCCAAATGCACCAAAAATAAACGAAAAATATACCTATTCAATAAATCAGATAAAAATTCGCTTCACGCTTTCCTGAGTGATAGTCTCCAGTCCTTCAAAACTAAAAATGCGAGTGTAGATCAGTTGTGGCTTACATTCAAAGACATAATATCAGTAGCAATCGAGAGATTTATACCAAATAAATTAATAAAAGAGGGGGCTGACCCCCCGTGGTACACAAAACAGGTCAGATCACTGTTGCAGAAACAAAGGAAAACGCATGCAAAATTTGAAAAGACACAGAATCCGCAAGACTGGCAATCTTTTAATGAAACTCGCAACCTAGTGCGGACTTCAATGCGAGAATCTTATAGTTGTTTCCACAACGAAATCCTGTCTCGTAATCTTGCAGAAAATCCAAAGAAATTCTGGTCATATGTGAAGTACACTAGCGGCAAAACACAAACAATACCTTCACTACGCGATAGCAATGATAATACTACCGACGACAGTACTGCTAAGGCAGAATTACTAAACACAGCTTTCCGAAATTCTTTCACCAAAGAAGACGAAGTGAACACTCCAGTATTCAATCCAAGAACAGCTGCCAGCATGCGAAACTTAGAAGTAGATGTTCCTGGAGTAGTAAAACAACTTAAGTCACTAAACAAAAATAAATCTTCCGGGCCAGATTGTATACCAACTAGATTCCTCTCAGAGTATGCTGATGAAATAGCTCCGTACTTAGCTATAATTTACAACCGATCACTCAGCGAAAGATCCGTACCCAAAGACTGGAAAGTTGCCCAAATTACTCCAATATTCAAGAAAGGCAATAGGAGTGATCCCCAAAATTACAGGCCTATCTCATTGACGTCGATTTGCAGTAGGATTTTGGAACATATACTTTGTTCGAATATTATGTACTACCTCGAAGAGAACGACCTATTAACCAATAGTCAGCACGGATTCAGAAAGTATCGCTCTTGCGAAACATAGCTTGCCCTTTATTCACATGAAGTGTTAAGTGCCATCGACAAGGGATCTCAAATCGATTCCATATTTCTGGATTTCCGGAAGGCTTTTGATACTGTACCCCACAAGCGGCTTCTAATGAAATTGCGTGCTTATGGAATATCTCTCCAATTGTGCGATTGGATTCACGATTTCCTATCAGAAAGGACACAGTTCGTTGTAATTGACGGTAAGTCATCGAGTAAAACAGAAGTGATATCTGGCGTTCCACAGGGAAGCGTTATTGGTCCCCTACTCTTCCTCGTGTTTATAAACGATTTAGGAGATAATCTGAATAGCTCCCTTAGACTGTTCGCGGATGATGCTGTCGTTTATCGGTTAGTGAAGTCAACAGAGGATCAAAAGCAACTGTAAAGCGATGTAGACAAAATTTCTACTTGGTGCGAAAATTGGCAATTGACACTAAATAAAGAAAAGTGTGAAGTAATACACATGGCCACTAAAAGAAATCCGCTGAACTTCAATTACGCGATAAATCAGTCAAACCTTAAGGTCGTAAATTCTACCAAATACCTAGGAGTTACAATTACGAACAACTTTGACTGGAGAGAACACACAGAAAATATTGTGGGGAAGGCGAACCAAAGGTTACGTTTCATTGGCAGAACGCTTAGACGATGCACCAGCTCCACCAAAGAGACTGCCTACATCACACTTGTGCGTCCTCTCTTGGAGTACTGTTGCCCCTTGTGGGACCCTCACCAGGTGGGACTGACGGAAGATATTGAGAAGGTTCAGAGAAGGGCAGCTCGTTTTGTTTTATCACGTTACGGGGGGGAAAGCGTCACGGAAATGTTGCACGAATTGGGGTGGAAATCATTAAAAGAAAGACGTTATTCATTGCGGCGTGATCTGTTTGCGAAGTTTCAATCACCGACTTTTAGTTCTAAATGTGAAAATATTTTGCTAGCACCCACCTACTTAGGGAGACATGACCATCCCAATAAAATAAGAGAAATCAGATCAAAAACGGAACGATTTAGGTGTTCTTTCTTCCCGCGCGCTATTAGAGAATGGAACGGTAGAGAAAAGTTATGAAGGTGGTTAATGAACCCTCTGCCAGGCACTTAAATGTGATTTGCAGAGTATCGATGTAGATGTAGATGTGATTACTAAGATTGTGTCAGACTCGTGCATCCGTGAACAAATCTTAAAGTAGTCTGAACCTTCACTTGAACAAGTACTTTAAATTATTGAGTATCATGACACGTGTGACTTTGCAGCAAATAGTTTTCCTGATGCCCATATATATGCTGTAGTGCAAGGCAAGGAAAGTGTTTTCTCTCAGCCTGATAAACAAGGTGTTGTTGAACAGCACTCGTGGCCAGCGCGGCCATGTCTTATTTCCTGTAAACAGCCACAGTGCTAGCCTTGCAGGAAGCAAGCCAATGTTAAATCCTATCCCATGTGTATTTCTAAATACAGACTAACTCAATGCCCTTCCTAAAGCAATTTGTTTTTTGTGTGGCAAACAAGAACGTATTCGAAGTGTGTGTGTGTGTGTCACTTACAACTGATTTGAGGCAGAAGCACTTGCAAAATTCCCCGCACACAATGTAGAGACTCTTTTTTGCTATTCATTCTAAGCCTGATGCCACTCAGAAAGACTAGTGTTTTGGTAACTACAGATTCTGACAACATTTCTTTGCAACGCCATGCAAATAAACTGTTTGTACATTTGAAACTTGCTTGACAAAACACTGCAATTTTTGCTTGATGCAGGTAACACAGTGTTGTTAATCAATCATGCCACATATGAAATGCTAGGTGCACCTCAATTGCAAACAGTGCACACTTTGCTTACAGCATATACATGACAAGACATACCAGTGCTAGGAACCTGTAGCTTTCCTGCAGTGTATGGAGATACACGCAAGACAGTTTCTCTTTTGGTTCTTGAATCTTATGATAGTGCAAATATTTTTGATCTGGACCTGTTTCATTTATTTGGTCTTAGCATTACCGGGAATGTTCTCAGTGACATTATTCGAACCAAGTGCACGTATAACTAACCAATATGTCAAATTTTGTGAAATCTATTCCGACAGTACTGGACAGGCAACAAATTTTTCCATGCATGTGACATTAAAAGATAATGTGCAGATAGAGTACGGGACAGTTTCAGACAGTACGAAGAATATCCACAAGTTCAACAGTTCCAGGAAGTTCAACAGAAGTGCACCATCTACGAGACCCAGCAGTTACTTAGCAAAAGCCAGAACATTGTACTATTGCCTGGCAGAACTGTTTTGTAGCTAGGAAAAAATTGTAGCATCACAAGATCATCAAAAGTTAAGTATTTATTTCATTGTGTTAATAAAGTTCTAGTGGACTAATCAATGCTTTTAGTTGCAGACCCATGTCCACATCCTTGCTCGTCAACGTCCATCTCCTTCTACTGCCACATCATAGAGATATAAAACTATTGTACCTTATTGGTGACTGTGGAACTTTTGCTAGAATAAAGCCTTGTGAAAGTGATAGACTATTGGACTTTGAATATGTTAGTTTCAACAAATTGTCAATGAGTTTGGGGACTGCCAAAGCATACAGTGTTTTGATTAGAAACAATTTAGAACTGATAGCAGTACTGTAAATAGAAATGGAAAAAGTGCTACAAAGTCTTACGCAGAATAGTAGAAGATCCTTTCGGCCAACATCGCTAAAAGTCAACTGTCATTGTACCCACTGTTATTTCAATCATATGACGATACAGAAGAAAATTGGGATGATTATGAGAAATGGTTACGACACCATTTTCTTGCTTTTGTTGTTTAGACCCGACTTTGTGCATTGTTTTTATGGTGGATTCCACCTCGGGTGTTATTAGTTACTGTGTCAATTAACTCCAAAGCAGGATTCTGCCTCTCTTTCATTTGACTGCATGTGCAACTTACTTTCAAGCTACTACAGCAAGCAAGCGCATATCATAATGGCACAAGTAGAAAATAGCCACAACAGTCATACTGGGCCCGGGCAGCAGAATTACACAGCCTCAGCCTGAAGTTCCAATTTATTTCTTGAACCTAATAGTAATAATTATGCAGATATTATGGTGCAAGATGCTGTAATGTACCACACTCCTGACAAGGAGGTCCGCCATAACACTTTCTTCAGGGAAAATCCCTCCCTCACATAAGTGTTAGTTATAACACAGGGTTTTGAAGTATCATGGGCAGCAAGCGAAAGAATTTAACCATGCCAGCAATGGAAGATAGGTAACAACTCATCATAAAGAGGTTCGCTGAGCTGCTGACAGGAATTAATAGATAATCACTTATACACAACTTAAATTTTTGGCCATGGCCTTGTCAGAAAAAGAATCACATACATTTCACACAATCACTCAGACAACGATACACACACAACCACAATGTCCAGCCACTCCAGCACCACACCTGGACGCTGGAGTGGCTGGACATGGTGGTTGTGTGTGTATACGGTAGTTGTCTGAGTGATAGCGTGACTGTATGTGTTTCTTTTCCTGACTAAGGCCAAGGCCAAAGGCAAAATCAGATTTAATTGTAGGCAAGATGTGGAAGTGACTGCTGTCAACAAGTATAGTAGCAATGTAAGATGTTAACTATCAAGTGCAGAATGCTAAAACAACACGAAGGTAACCAATTCTTTGGTTCCTTTGAGCCCATTCTATTTCACCATCGTGATAGGCCATAGTGTCCGAAAAGGTGGATGAATTGCAATTCTTGTCAGAAAAAGGGACACTTCACCACCATATGCAGTCTTGTAAATGCAGACCCAAAGAAATGGAAATTACTTGTGTTGTGCCAGTGTGTTCACAGACTCTTACTTTTGAACTTGTGTGTGATAAAGACATACAGTCCCAAGTAACTACAAGTACAGCAATTACCCTGTTAAATTTTCAAATGTATGTAGACATGGGGTCCCAACCCCAAGTAGAGCAAAACTTAAGTTAGCAATGGCGGGCAACACATAAAACTGTTTAGGAGCTTTACCGAGCCAACCAGTGACAAGTCAGTAATACACCCCTCTTCATTTGTGGTGTTTGCAAATGCTATGGCCATCTTTTTTGAATGAAAGCCTTTCAGGCATTTGGGTATTCTGTCACAGATGTGGTGAATTTGATCTCAGACTCAGTGCCGTATTGCCAGTTGGATTCCTTGTGTGAAACCTTCACTGACCTCTTTTCTGTTCTTATGGGGTGTGCATCAGATTTCACAGCAAACATTATGTTGAAAGTTACCACTCGCCGCCAAGTTTTGTTGGGCCCACGCTGTTTCGATGGCATTTCAAGAGAAGGCCAAGGCTGAATTTAACTGGTTGCAGTCCCTTTATGTTACTGAACCAGTCCCGTCTAGTGAATGGGCTTCTCCTTTGACCATTGTATGTACACCATCACGTAAAATTTGGCTGTGTGGCGATTTCAGATGTATTGTAAATGCTCTGGCTGTTGTGGACACATATCCCTTGTCTCATCAGGAGAACCTGTTAGCAAAATTGTCTAGGGGTCAATATTTCTCTAAATCTGACTTACCAGAAGCTTGCTTACATCTTGTTGATGAAGACACTTGACACATCTTGGTGTTGAATACACCTTTTGAGCTACACCGCTACCTTTGGCTTCTTTTCGGACTCTCTAGTTCCCCAATATTTGTTTTTTTTTTTTTTTTTCAGTTTGTTTGCTTTTTTTAACAGTTGGTTGTGTCTTTTCCAGTATGTGTGAATAATTTAGCTGACACTGTCATGAGGGGGGCATTAATAGCCAAGCACCTTACCAATTTAGGCAAAATCTGTATTACGAAGCAAGGGTTTATGTTTTAATTTGGCAAAATCTTAATTTTTTCAACCCTCTATTACAGGGATCGGTAACACTTCGATCGCGATCTACTGGTAGATTGCGTGTGCTTATTTCGTAGATCGTGTGAGTATTGACGGAGCAGAAGAAAAAATGTTGAACACAATTGACAATTGTGTTTCGAAGCAGCCAAAATATGCTATTCTCTGATGTACATGTTTGTTTTACTTACTAACAATTGCGAAGAACTATTATCAATACTTACCTCTAACCTGTAAAACAGTATTTTCCCGTATTGGTTCAACCAGCAACCACCTGCACACTATTTGATTCATCTTATGCAACGTATAATTTGGTCCAGTACGTGTCTGGAGAAGGTGGCGAGTTTCATACCTCTTGCCATAACTACTTTATTACGGTGAACTATGAACTTCTGCATTTTTATAGTTTGTGGACAGGATATTTTGTGACTAAGATATATTTGTGACCTGAAATAACTTGTATCTAAAAATTATTGCAGAACCCAAAAACTGTTTGGGTCTAATTCACCATGAGAAATGTTGCATGTGGAATAAAGGCCTTGTCTGTTTGTACTTACATGTGCAAATCATTTTTTTCAAATACGAATTTTATTAAAAAATAAACACAGAATGACTGACGAACACTTTGACACTTGTATTACACAAAGTGTAACACGATATACACCACATATCGAGGGCATTGTTAACAGAAAATTTACTCAGGTTTCTGGTTAAATGTAAAATTATATTTGTAAAATATGATGGGTTATTTTTATATGTTTTGAACAAACAGTGATAATGTAAAAGTTTGTTGCTGAACATAGTTGTTTTACAGTACTTAAGAATTATAAGATGACGAATTCATGTGTTATTAAAGCCTTAGATCACTATTATACAACGGTATTATATAGTAGATCGCTACAGCTTTGTATTTGGCTACTCCTGCTCTATTATATACTTGTTGTTCGCAGATTCCCATGACAGTCTCCAACCATTGCTGAACCACAGTGCTGCTATAACAAACATGCCACACTCATCATTCACTAAGGAAGTGCAGGTTGTTTTGGGCAATATTGCTTATAATCATAAATTTCTGGTGGGAGTAGTCACAATCACTCACCCTTTAAATGTATTGTTACATAAAAATGAACCTTTTGTCTGGAATCAGAAATGTGATAAGACTTTTCAGGCTTTGAGAAATAAACTTCCTGCCA
Organism: Locusta migratoria; assembly: GCA_026315105.1. NCBI lineage: Eukaryota > Metazoa > Arthropoda > Insecta > Orthoptera > Acrididae > Locusta > Locusta migratoria. The sequence goes on from CM048755.1 coordinate 195,270,474, forward strand.
CCCCTCATTTGGCACCATACTCCCCGGGTCAATATCATCTGTGCTGGTGATTGATGCCTCAGAATACAGGTTGGGGTCGTTTTGGCTCATTGGTACTCAGATGGCTCCGAACACCTGATAGCTTTCATATCTAAATCCTAAATTCCAACATAATAAAAACAGTATCAGATTTAAAAAAGAGGCCCACGAAATCATTTATGCTGTCAAAAAATTTTACATTTTCTTGTAGGGTGTAAAATTTCACCTTCTTTCTGATCATAAACAGCTGGTGTCTGTTCTCTCCCCCCCCCCCCCCCCCCCCCCATATGTCAGTGCCAGACCGAACAGCACTGATGTTATGACTTTGGGTATTGCTTTTGTAGCAGTATCACTACAAGATACATTTCCGGCCTGCTGCACAACATACCAATGCGGACGCACTGTTCCAGCTTCTGGTGCAGCCGGGCTCCTCATTTGATCAGAAAGAGTAGTTGTGTTTTCACTTAGATGAAGCAACTCAATCAACTGCTGAAGTGTTCTCAATTACAACTGACTGCATTGTAGTGGCAGCAGCTGGGATCACACTCTTTGCAGGGTTATTCCCTTTATTCAGGCTGGTAGTCTAATGGCCCTCCACTCCAGATGTCAAATCATTTGTGCAGTTATTTCACCTGTCACTACAGGTTGTCTGTCTACAACATGGCAGTGTTGTCTGCCATTGAAAATGCAGTGCCGAGGGTGGTTGTCCCTGCTGCAATTCACAGAAACATTTTACATGTCTTACATCATTAGGAGCACTGGGAGGAGGGGGGGGGGGGGGGTTCTTGTACAAAGTTGCTTGCTCGACATCGAGTGTTTTAGCCAGGTATCTATGTTCATAGTACTCATCTTGTTGTAACTTGCGCACAGTGTGCCACCCGCCAGGCGGCAACTACAGCTTCTTTTTCCCTATGGCCCACCCCTGGGAATGCATTCCAAGCTGACTTTGCACCCGTCCTAGCATTGGCCATCAGAAGGATGCATCTCTTGCTTCCTGCCAGGAGCACACTGTGGACACAAGGGTTTCGGTGCTGTCCGTGTCGTATCCTGGCCACAGTGGTTTCGCCAGTGGGGTCACTCCCTCAGTGTGCTGTGAACTGCTAAGGCATCAGTGGTGTGCCACTGGAACCAGCTCAAACCCAGCCACCATATTTTAATTGTTAAACTCAAGGTTTTTTTTCCAGATTGTTACATAATTTATTTTCTACTCAATAAAATTAGCAAACATACCATGCTGAAAATACCAAGTTACATATTTTTAATATATATGTTGTCCATGCTGAAACATGTCATATTGCAATGTACACCATTTACATTGTAATAAACTAGTCAGTAGAGTTTGCACAGATTGAGGATACAGCGCGTCATAATGGGGTACATACATTATTTCCAGGTTATGGCATGTAGTGTTGCTTGTATGTTAGCACTGATAACTCCATGCAATTCTGTTGCTCTTTCTCAGTAAGTGTAGGCCATTGGTTGCTACTCTTTGCATGGTGAAAGGTAATGCCCAAAATTTCGTATTCTCAATATATTCTTGACTCTGGATCTCCGAATATTGATTTCCCTAAGGATTTCTGAAATGGAATGTCCCATGCCCATGGTTCCAGCTACCATTCAGTTTTAAAATCTGTTTATTCCCACTGCACACCTACAATCACGTTGGAAATTTTTTCCACTTGAATCGCAAGAGTACAAATAACAGCTTTGCCAATGCACCACCCTTTTATACATTGTATATGCGGTACCACCACCATCCATATCTGTGGATATGGCTATCCCATTACTTTTATCACATCAGTGTGTGTTATTCTTAATACCTTGTTGCTCTGCAGCTCTAACAATGGATCTGTAGACTGTATTATTAAAAACCCCTCCATATTTGGGAAAATGTTGAATTAAATTTCATGAAAGTGCTGTGATTATTAAGGCATAATTTGCTTGTTTGATATGCATATTGGTTAATCTCCTTTTCCTTATGTGCATGTTAACCAGTCTTTGTGATTTCTTCAGAAGAAAGAAGGGAAGACTGACTGACTGAATTTGTTAGTTACAACAGAGAGCAAAATCCAACAGCCCATCACTTTCAGAAGGCTAGCAAAAGTAACACAGTCACATGATAAGGTGAAACTAGAGATCAGCATGACAACAGGCAAGATACACTGACATAATATTACAGACTAAGACCAAACAGACAGCCTATGTGGCACAGACTGCCCTAAGCTGCATGTATTTAGGAGGCTGCTGGTGGTGATCTCATAAGCTGTAGCCTCACATTTGAACTGCATGCATCACTCATATCAGTAACCGCTGCATTTGTATCGTTAGGCACCCTCCCCCCCCCCCCCCTCTCTCTCTCTCTCTCTCTCTCTCTCTCTCTCTCTCTCTCTCTCTCTCTCTCTCTCGTTGTCTGCTGTGGCCGAACACTGTCTGGACACAGGTCACCCTATGGAATACAACAAAATTGAAATTCTGGCATGCACTTCCAGCTACTGGGACTGTGTTATCAAGGGAGTGATAGAAATAGAACTAGGTGACAACCTTACGGATAGCGACGGAGGGTTCTGCTTAAATTCCACTTGGGATTCTGCTATCTCACTTGTCAAAAAACAGAGGGACAATACTAATCCGACCTCATCCATCGAGAACTGATGTTTATTATCAATATCCTGACCGGTTTCATCTTTGGTCGTGTCGGCGCTGTGTGCTTGCTTGCTCGGTGTGTGTTATCTTTCCTGTTTATTCACTGAAAACCAAGGTTTTAAAGATTGTTGCACATTGCTTCCTCAGTGCAGTTTCGCCTTGAAAATGGAAGGATGGTCTGCCGAAATATCGGCTGTCGTCAATTTTGATACCTGGCTGCATACCTGTAAATTTTTCAAATTTTTCGTTGTGCACTTCTGTTCAAATGGAACTTACTTAAAAAACTCGCCTAGTACAATAAATAGAAAACGAAGGCAGTAGGAAATTCCAGAAAGGTAGAAACTGCACAGATAAAAGAAATTACACAAAAGTGCTCCATGGCCCCATTTTTTGCCACATATGTACCCACAAGACAGTCATGGGCTCCACTGGGAGAACCACTTTCTCACTGTTCATTATAAGTAATATGTATATGTGGCATACTGAACAGTTTCTATGGAAATGCAGCTATCGCAACTGATTGTAAAAGACACTTGCTTTCAGTATTTTGGGTAGTGGGGCATCATCAGATAATTGATAAAGATAAAAATAGGTCAAAATATGTAAAATATCATTATAACAGCATAAGAAAATAAAGAGGGAAATAATAACATTAATGTGCTTTAGTTATGACGTAGAGGAGCCATGAGTAACATGGTAACAGTAAATAGCAGGTCAAGTCCTGAACCAAATAAACCCTTTTGATATTAAATTAATATCTTTATTATCATATTTACTCAGGTAAGTTTACTCGGGCTATTTCTAAGCGTGCTGCATATGGTACCTCAAAGACGTGCTTTCAATAGCTTTTCAATTCACTGAATACCTAATAAGTTACATACAATGATATATTAACTAGCATTAAAGACCGTGTTATGATATTTACCGAAGTCATGTAGTACTGATGACTCCATGCAAGAAATGAAAACACCGTACTGTAAATAAATACCAAAGTAATACTGAATTTATTTCATGTCCATTTTTAAGTTACGTATGGTACACTTAACATTATTAACAGAAGTATCATCTCCATTTCAGAATGTAAATCTTGATTTAATGCCTTTATTTTCACTACAGTGATTTGTTTACAAACTATAAACATTAAGGCTGTTTATTATTGGTCTCGCAAATGCGACTCCTGATTGGCTGCTTCGCGCCCTTGCCAACATCTTCACGACAACAACAAGACGAGGTTCATAAACTAGGATTTTATGAAAAACTGATCAGCAACTGATAAAACAAAAGCCAAGCTATAGCCTTTAACAAATGAAAACGAACAGGGAGTAAAAAATACAGTAATGTATAGGTAGTCAGTTTCTGATTACTACCTACGCTAATTGGCTGCAAGGTGTTGCAGTTGCAGTTCAATGAGTAACGAAGAAGTCTTTAACATGCTTTTCACATGTGGGTGCACATTATCATATCATAATGTGGTTTTCTGCAAGGTCTGAGGTGCTGGGAGGACAACAGGCTCCAAAACTTACTAGATTTAATTAAAAAATGCTCAGTCTCTGTGGCAATATTTTATTCTCCAATAATGCGTTTCGCACTGTTAGCGGATCGTCAGACTGGAAAAAGACAAATGTTTTGTTACAGTCCGTGTACCTGGCGGGCAGCGAATCTAATGTCGCTAAGGTGAGTAAATTTGAAAATTCAGACTTATTTGGGCGGAGATGGAGCCACAGAACTGTCTATAGCTGTGGAGGAGGTATCTTAACAATTTGTGTTGTCATTGAGCCCCTGCAAAGAGGTAAACATACATAGCTATAGACAGTTCTGTGGCTCCATCTCCGCCCAAGTAATTCTGGATTTTCAAATTTACTCACCTTAGCGACATTAGATTCGCTGCCCGCTAGGTACACGCACTTTAACGAAACAATTGTCTTTTTCCAGTATGACGATGCGCTAACAGTGTGAAACGCGTTATTGGAGAATAAAATATTGCAACAGAGACTGAGCATTTTTTAATTATTCAACACTGTTGCTGCACCAGCCGCCGCCACCACCATCATGGAATGGAATGAAATGTACTAGATTTAACTCTGGATGGTAAGTGTACCACCTATACACACTACACGTGACTTCAAACATTGTCAGTGGTTGTGGTCAATATTCCTTTTTTCCTTCTGAGAGAATGTGTTCCTTGCTTTCAAAATTTACACAATTTTTCCTTTGACACTTGGTGAAGATAGAGACAGGTAAGAGAACTGAACTGCTGCTTTGACTGAATAAAATTAAATGTATATCAGCACATTCCAGTAGTTGCATAGTTACTACCAACATTAATAAACAATTTATACAGTAGCTGCTGTACTATATTCAATTTATTCTTTTTGTGACACTTGTTATTCCAGGAATATTAGTATTCAATTAATATGTGACTATGTACATCACCAAAATCTTATTAAGTCAATCCTATTTGCAAAGTTAATTTAATTTCATCAATGAATATACTGTATTTTTATAACGAAGCATAGTACACTACAGCATGTCACAACACTCTACTTACTGGCACATTCCTGCTAGATGCATTATTCTTAACAACTAATTATAGATGAACAATACATAGTATGTAAGTAATCAGACACTTTAGATTTTTTAGAAAACTCTGGAGTTTCCCAATTATTAGCATCAATGCAGTTATTTAATTTGCATTATGTTTTACACATGCATTTGACTAAATCACCCATTATACTCCCATATATTCTTTTTAAAACACTGTAACATACTCACCTTATCAACAAGGCTTGAATATTTCTGTTTCCCTCCACTTACATGGTTCTTCATAGAGGTTAACTCTTGTAGAAGAGTTTCAATGGTGTACGATTTGTCCGCAAGTTCATCCTTGTATTTTTCAATTTTTTGAGACATTAGTTCCTGGTATAAAAACAGTAATAATGTGTTAACAGCTTCAGGATTTCAACAGAAAATATATTCTACAGATGACCACTATCAGAAAATTATTTCAAGCAAGCCCTATCTCATAATTAAGATGTTCTATGAAAAATGTATTTTGCTGCATAGCTCAGTAAATGAGGCCAAGAAAATAATAGATTGATCCATAAAATGCCATTCTAAATGTCTGGCTAGATACTATGTTTGACAGGTGGTGAAGGGATGGTTGGATGCTTGTCCCTGCCCCCCCCCCTCACCACGCAACATATAAATTTTTTGACAAGCTGATGGGGAGAAACAGCGACCTCTTGGTACCATTAATTACTAAAACAGTAAAAAATCACATTAGTCATTTATTTAAATGATAACCAGTTTTGGCCTTTTTCCTGGCCATTTTCAGATCTGTAAATATTTACAAAAATATATCAAATTGTAGGGAGAAGGCAGATTATTACAAGTGAAACTATAAGTAAAATTAATGTTGCATTATCCACTTGGCTCTGGTTGGGTTTCATGAAACAGACTGCTGCTGATTTTCATGACTTAAATACCGTACAAGCCCATGCATTTTGTTGTATGATGTAAGCTGAAAATAAAGGGGAATGTTTATATGAGAATGCCACTCAAATAAAGGGATAAGAGTGTAAAAATAGCACATTACATTTATTTAACATTATATAAAAAGAGATGGTTTACCAATGCTTCTTAGTGAGCTAATGATTATCATCTTATACTAACACCATGAGAAGTTAATCACTTGATCTTTAAATGGAAAAGTTTCTTATGCCACCAATAAACTTTGTTAACACTTCCATTTTTATACAACATTGTAAATACTTTTCATATAGTATTTTGTACTTTTATTCATTTATTTGCTTGCTGTTTCAGGTAACTGCTTATTAATTTGCTGCAGCTGTTGACAGTGGAAAATGTGTGCACCTTGTGGCATTTAATCCATGACAATTTAGCATTTGGAAGCAGTTACTGATCGAGACATCCAAACCTGTCCACGGATTCCAGGAAGAGCTATATGTGTAATGCAACATTAAATTAACACTTAGTTTCAGGCATAATAATCTGACTTCACTTTACAACTCAGAACCAGGTGGTTTTTCCCTATTTATCACATTATAACATGGAGACTAATTACTACACGACTACCAAACGTGGTAGCAGGTGCAGGTGCAGGTTCAATTCAATTGCAAGACAATGTGCTGCTAAGGTACATCATACCATTACAAACCAGTACTTTTACTGCTACAAAAGGGAATAAATATGGCACACATCAGTATCCAGCAGAATCTGAAAGCACAGAATTGCATTCTGCACAGCAGAATGAAGAATTTCAATGGACTACGAGATGCTCAACTGTCATGACACAGTACATGCAATGCTTGCCAATTGGCAATTACACACAGTGTTGTCTGCCATAGCAACAGCAATTTCATCAACCACCTGTGGTACAACCGGTCATCAGCCTGTTCCCAGAGTGATGCCTGGTAGCCCAGTTGATTCACATTACTTCATTATGCTCAGCACAGCAGGTGGAGAAAGAGGATCCTTCCATAATAATTTCAGGTGGTGATATTCTTAAAGTGCAGTTGGAGCATTACTGTTGTTTTGATAACAGAGGTTCACCAATAATGAACTGCTCCTTTTTCCACACGCATTTTTATATGTCAACAAGATGACTGCGGCTGGCCGGGTGAGAGAGAATATGAACCATGATGACTAATCACAGCATCGGATGGCAATAGTTGGAACTGGACAGTCACGCTGTGATGCATAGAAATCATACCCTGGACATTAATACTACCAATTTAGTACTCATACGGTAATTAATTTCCTTATTATAACGTAATAAATGGAGAAATTTTATTATAACCAGCCGGTATATATTTTAAATATTAACAGATATGAAGGTGGCCACAAATAGGCAAAAACTGCTCATTGTTTAAATAAATTACAAGTGAAATCTTTGACCATTTCTTCTAATTAATGAAAATTAGTGTTGTTCATGCACTGAAGATTTTTATCTATGTACAGTTTAAGAAATTTCAAGTTACCAATTTCTGTCACCAAGAACTAATGTACTACCGTACTTACATTACTCTAGTGGAAACTACCCGATTCCAATATCAGTAACTGTTATTTATTTATCACAAATATGATGCTACTTCTGTTGCAGTGTTAGTTAATGATTATAGTTGGTATCAAAAAATAATAGGTCATGTAAATTAAATGGTATTTTTGTTGATATAGAAATTGGAAAACAGAATGTCACTACAACATGGGAAACAAAGCACCATTTCATTTAAGTGCATGTGCTGATTGGCGCATGGTGTAATTACTATTTGAGGTTTTTACAAATGCAGAAAGAGAGTGTCTACTCTGACGTCTCAATGGCTGAAAGGCCACAAAATGAAAATAATCTGTACACTGTATATTGACAAGTCTTGAGTAGACAGTTCAGTAATTAAAGAATAACAGTTAAAGTTACCAAATGTACTAAACTCAAAAGTACAAACAAAAATTTACAGAAAATTACAGGACAGAGGCACAGGTTCTAAGTACTTTGGGCAGAGTAAGTATGGTATCATCTGTTTTGATGCCATCACACAACTGTTTCACAATTATTACTCTACGTGAAGTACAGTAATAATACAACTATGGTATTTTGGGTAGAGCAAGATCTTGGGTGTAGACATTGGGACCTGATGCAGTCCTATCACAAAGAGACGTATGTTTCCACTGTTCATCTTTGCTGTACATTTATCTTCAATGACTGCAGACCACATAACGAAATGAAGATCATGATAGTATATTATTTTAAGAGAATGGCACAATGAAAATTTATCATACACCATTTATTTTGGTACTTTAATTATCAATTAACAGCATATAACACTTAGTGTTGCAATAACGATGAAAGACTTAAGCAGAACTTATATCAACTGTAAATATAAGCAGTAACTGTGTAGATTTGTGGAGGTCTTGTGGTTACAGCGATCAGCTGGGCTCGTTACTGAGTTTTGAATCCTGGGAGAGTTAAACTGAGATGGTGGGGTCGTGTTACACGCATAGGAGAAGCAAGGTTACTTAAGAGACTCATGGGTTCACCAGTAGAGAGTAACAGGCTTAACATCAGACGAGGCATCAATGTTAAGACTGAACTCAAAGGCATAATCAGTCTATTATGATGATGATGATGATGATGATGATGATGATGATATTATAATTATAATATTATTATAATCATTATTGTTAGATTCTGTGACAATAATATTAATTAATTAGTTAGTTAGAATTCTGCTCTAGAGCATTTGGCAGTTTTTATTTATTTTTTGATTTGTCATGATATTCAAGAGATTAGCTAGGCAAGAACCTAATGGGAAGCTTAAATTTCTGCAACTAAAATGAGTACACATGATATTTATATTATTTCGTCTCACAAAGACATAGCTGGCTGCCTATTTCAGAATACTTGATAATTTCTAAGTGTCCTTAGGGAGGAACATAAGAAGGAATCTTCAAGTGCTGCATTTGAAACAAGTAGCCTGCCAGTGACATTTATATTCAGCCTTGTCACAAATGAATATGTACTAATTTGTGTGTGTGTAATTTGGCAAAACCCTAAGAAAAAATTTGAAATGCTTTGTTTGAAACAAGCACCACTGAAATTTATATTAATCTATGTAGGAACTAGTTGTCTCCTTGATTATTTCAATTTGTGGGGGATCATATTCTTATCTAAGTTTCAGAAGGACAATTTATTGCCATCCTTACTTTTTTATTCACAAAGATGATTTCAGTGGTATAAGACACTTTCACGAGTCACATAAAAATTTAGAACTGGCTGACATGCCTGACGTACATGTCATATGCAAATCACCTCAAATTTTGTTTGATAAAACCAATAGAGAAGTTCCATAACTAAGTAAAAATAAAAAATGTATGGCATTGATGCAACAATGCATAGAAGTAAAACAACAAAGATAAGTAAAATCTATTTTGTGGTCAAGACACTGGTATGATCCAGCTTTGGTGTCGTACATACATGAAATAGCATTACCATTTACAATAATTAAGGACAAAACCATGATTGTGAATTAAAAAGTATCTAATGACAGTCTCATGCTTGACATTCAATTCAGAAGAAAGTTGGCTGTTATTTCTGAATAATTAGACGATTTCAGAGTTTAGGGTTGAAAGAACCTATGAAAATAACTGGGAGTGAAACGAACTACAATAAAATTCATTTTTGTTCCTGAAAAAAATTGACATTTGTTTATTTACACATATGTTTTGATCACGGCAGGACCAAATCACAGCGAAAAGGAATGATACACCAAAGATCATGAGTGGAAATATACATCTCCTTCAGAGAGGAATCCAAACATTTACTGTTCCCTCGCACAACAAGCTACCTGGACAAAGCATGTTCCCTGGTGTAACAAGTTCTCTGTTCGGAACAAACAACAGAGAACATTTTGTGACCAAGGTCATACGGGCTGATCTGAAGAGCCCATAGTCCAGTTCAATAGGAAACAGTGCTGGCACTACACTTGTGATGGCTGAAGATGCTGCTGAGGTCTCCTGGCAGAGGCTACAGAATTCAGGAGCTTGGCATGAGTGGTTACTAAGAAAACTGGCAACCCTCGCTGATTTAGTGGCTTGAGGCTTAATTTCAGTTTCAATTGCACTGTACTACATACTGTCATTAAACTTGTCCAAGTTCTTCACTTAAGGTGAACTGGCTACCCATCAGACTGTCAGAGTGTCAAGTCCAGATATCTGCACTAACTAAACCTGTGTTTGTGGTGCAGTCATCTGCTCAAAGTTTAAGTGATGCATCTGCTTGCAACATGCTGCTTGTTTAGAATCCTCTGTTCTTGAACCACATTTTGGAGATATGTACAAAAGAGCAATCTGATGGAACCTCAATAATAGTTTCTATTTCACTTTATAACCTACCAGTAAGAGCGAAACATTTTCCAAAAGAGTAAATGCATGAGTCAAGCTCTTAAGAGTTTCTTGGTCAATTGCTACTTTTCTCTTGCCAAAAGACACCAAGTGATGTTTGTCCACATTGATCTCAGCACAAAGCACGGTGGAGAGATTTCAGTTCTCACATCAGCCAGTGTAATATAGTCTATTATGGTAGTCTGTTCACTTAGTTTATTGAAGTTATTTTGCACAGAAAATCCAGTCCTTACAAGCTGCATCTTCAAAACAACCTTTGCTCAGATCTGAGCACCGAAGAAACAAATAGGCTATAAAGACTTGCTAGCATTACCATAACTGCCAACCTTTACAATTGGCTGTCCATAATGATGCGCAAGACCAAAGACGACGTGGGGCTACGGCCGAGTCCCAAGAATATTTTAAAAATTTAAGTCTGACACTGTATTCCTAAATATCTGCCACGGACCGTATAAAAACTATTCTGTTTCAAAAGACTGAGGTTAGGTGGAAGAACCTAACAATTTGTGTAAATACTGTGAGTGGCTTAGAAATATTCCTGTAAGTTTCAATTAACTGTCTGTACGGAAAGTTAACAGTTGCCGAAGGAACAGAAAAGGGTGAAACTCCTTGCATTTTTTAAATATAAAATCCTTAGCGGCTAAGGATACACAAAATGGTTTTGGATTTTAAACGACGAATGAAACCACTGAACTGAGGTGTCACAAATGGCTCATCACTCATATTTCATTCTAGCTGCACAAGACTGCTATGGAAACATGTACTCGCGAGAAAAGCCAGTAAAAGCTTTTCTCTTCGGAAACGAACTGGCTAACTTCCGCCACCCGGTAAAACACGTGGGCTGTTAAGCTTGAACCAGAGACATTATACTCATTAAAGACGATAGAATTTACATAGATCTTGGGTGTGTGAGCGTGCATTTGGTAGGTGGGTAGTTGATTATAGGCGGGATTTGATCCAGATTTGTTCCAACGGAAATGCTTTCTTTAACATTTCCTACAGCTTTGCTACGTACTCAAGAATGAAATAAATTATTTATATAAACTTTTATCGGCTATTACCAAAATGTAGATTGTAACTACTCCGATTTTCTTAAAACACATCAGATTGTACAATGTCTAGTTTCCGTAATTTTTCACGAACTTCCCGTAACTCCATAAATATGACGATAAATCCGTAACAATTACGGACAATCCGTAATAGTTGGCAGCTATGCATTACTGAAACTTCATAACTACATAGTGTATATCTGGTAGCAACTCTGTGACAATCGAATTACTTCCAAGATGGAACAGAATTATCATAGAGTTGATTTTATATTTTCCTTGAATAACCTTAGTGATTACTTAAGGAGTGAACCTGTGTTGTGATCTTACTGTATTAAGTGGGGGAAAATCATTTTATTCACAAAATGCAACTAATATGATCATCATAGGTTTTTCTATCAAGTAGGTACATAAAATGCATCGGGCATAGCCCACCATACCCTAATTTTAGCAGTAATTAATTTTTCCTTGAGTAGGAGGCTTTAGCTAAACGTAAATTTCAGAACTTTGCATTCACAGAAGCTTCCAAAATTGGTAGATCATTCCCACTTCTCACAATTTTACTTGCCAGATATCTACATCCATACTTAAAAAGCCATCTCACAGAGTGTGAAAGAGGGTAATTTTTCTACCACTGACACTTACTCCTTTTCCAGTCATGTTTGGTTCCCAGCACGAAAGACTACTGGTATGCCTCCATCGAAGCTATAATCTCGATAACTTTATCCTTTTGCAAGATATATATATAGGGAAAATCAATATACTGATTGACTCTTCAAGAAATATTTTGTCTTAGAAACTTGACAGAAGGTCATACAGAATCTCTATCTCCCTGTGTCTGTCCCTGGATCATCTCCACAATGCTTTCATGCTTACTAAATGAACCTTTTAAGAAGTGTGCTGCTCTCCTTTGTATTTTCTCCAATTTCTCTATAAATTCGATCTGGTACAGATCCCACACCGATGAGCAATATCCTAACAATTGTTTCCCTAGGTGCTTCTTTGTTGATTGACAAAATATCCTGAGATTCTTCCAATTAATCTCAGCCTGGAATCTGCTTTACCATACAATTAATTTTATATGGTCTTTTCACTTTAAATTCCTCCTTATACTTATTCCCAGGTATTTTATGCAAGTAACTGCTTCCTCTGATTGCAATTTGTGTGCTTTCTTCCTTTATATTAACAGTATGTTACATTTATTTATGGTAAGAGTCAATTACCACATACTGCGTCATGTGTAAATATGATGCAGATTCTCCTGCATTTTGCTACAATTTTGCAGCAATGTGACACATCAATAAACTTCAGCATCACCCACATAAAGCTTCATTGAACTTCCAATGTTGTCTGCAAGATCACTTAGATAATATGGAAAGAAACAGTCATATAACACTCCTGTCTGAATGTCATAAATCACTTTCACATCGGAATACTTCTTGTTGAGAATAATAAGCCGTGTTCTGGTAACTAGAATCTCTTCTAGCCAATCACTCATTTGGTCCGATATTTGACGGGCTCTTATTGTGTTCATTAGGCAACTGTGCGGAACTGTATCAAGCACATTTTGAAAGTTCAAAAACACAGCATCTACTGGGAGCCGGTAACTTCTGCTTTTTGTAGACAAACAGTGTGAGCTTGGTTTCTTTTAACTGTTTCTTTTCGAACCCATGTCAATACCTACAGAAGACATTTTCAATCTGAAGAAATGTCATAATACTTTAACATAAAACATGCTCCAAAATTTTACAAAGACCTGATGTCAAGAGATATAGCATTACAGTTTTATTCCACTGTTTGATGATCCTTCTTGCACACACAAATGACCTGCACTTTTTTCCGCAATGATTAAGAACATTTAGCTCTTCTAGAGACTTGAGGTACACTGCATCTAGAATGAGGTCAACGACCTCCACATACTCTGTGTAAAATTGAATTGCTATCCTATCAGGGGAGCAGCAGCACAACCATAGACAACATGTATGTCTTTATTATTAGAGGGCATTCTGATAGCAGAATATGAATGCTCTTTCAGACCATGATGCACCAATTTTTAAAGTTAAAAGGGAGGGTTGGTTGGTTGTTTGGAACACGGAGGACCAAACTGCTAAGTTCCTCAGTCCCCTGGTGGGGAGGGGAAGGTGTGAGGATAGGAAAGGAAAGGAGGGGAAAGGAAAGGAAACACAGTCCAGGGAGGAAAGAAAGAAGTAAGACTGCATGAGCTCAGGGCCCCATGCTTGCCACGCACTTACTCATGAAAGAACTGTATACCCCCCTGGGGAGGGGGGGAGGGGGGGGGGCTTTAAAAGTGTTTTGTGCACAAAAATCTGTTAAATATAATTTATAAACTATTTACAAAAGCTAATCCAGTTGCAATATAGGTATCCTCAAAACTAATTAATGAATAACATTGGCAGGGTGTTTATTGTGCTGACAATGTAAACACTTATATAATGCTTTCCTTTAACACGTGTCTCATGATCTTTCAAAGCTGTTTTCTGTTAGAATGCTCAAAACGAGGTACTACTGCTAATAGGCAGCCTGGGTGATTGAAAAGAGTAGTAAGAATATTGTGTAGAACCAATGGGTAATTATATCAAAATGTTAGATGCAGCCGCGGCGGATTAGCCGCGCATACTGGAGCGCCATGTTGTTGTGCGCGCAGCCGTCCACCGTCGGGGGTTCGATTCCCCCCCCTCACCCCATCGGGTATGGGTGTTTGTGTTGTCCTTCGGTTAGTTTATCTTAGATTAAGTAGTTTGTAAGCTAGGGACTAATAACAAAGCTGTTGTGTCCCATAGATTTACAAACAGTTAGATGCAGTCATGAACCACAGGCATTGCCAAGGTGGGGTGACTTTCATGCCTCAACGATACAGATAGCTGTACTGTAGGTGCAACCACAGCGGAGGGGTATCTGAAGAGAGGCCAGACAAACATGGGGTCCCTGAAGAGGGGCAGTAGCCTTTTCAGTTGTAGCAGGGGTAACAGTCTGGATGATTGACTGATCTGGCCTTTAACATCAGTTAACATGGCCTTACCATACAGTTACTGTGAATGGCTGAAAGCAAGAAGAAACTAAAGCCGTTACTTTTCCTGAGGACATATAGCTTTACTGTATGAATATATGATGATGGCATCCTCTCAGGTAAAATATTCTGAAAGTAAAATAATCATCCATTTGTATCTCCAAGCAAGAATTACTCTGGAAGATGTGGTCATCAGGAAAGACAACAATGGCATTCTACAGATCGGAGCGTGGAATGTTAGATCCCTTAATCAGGTAGGGAGGTTAGAAAATTTAAAAAGGGAAATGGATAGGTAGAAGTTAGATATAGTGGGTACTAGTGAAGTTCACTGGAAAGATGGACAAATATTTCATGTCAGGTGAGTACAGGATTATAAATGGAAAAATCAGTGGGGGTATTATAGGAGTAGATCTAATAACGAATAAGAAAATAGGAACACGGGAAAACTACTATGATCATTGCAGATATTGCATTATCATAGTCAAGACAGATTTCAAGCCAACACCAATCACAGTAGTATACGTTTATATGCCAACTAGCTCTGCCAATGATGAGGAGATTGAAAAAATGTATAAGGGACTAAACTACAAGGTTATCAGTCCCCTGTTCCAAGCAAAGATGTAACATTTGACACAGAGAGAACATGGAGAAGGGAAATCCTTGATGGGTGTAAAACGAAAACAGACACTTCACTGAAACACAGGGAGAACACAAAAGGGGTAAAATTATGGTTGCTTGAGACTAAAATTTTACAGCCGAATGCCATGGCTGGCTGATTACTAAGATAAAAACGGATGAGCCAGCCATGCTGTATAAACTGAAAACCACCTCAATCCAAAAGGGAGAGGCTATCAACGACCTAAAATACCGTAGAAATGTGGACCTGAGAATCAGGTTTTTAAGCACCTTCCCTTAAATGGAATAGTAAAAACCAGATGCGTGAATAAAATGTAAAACAGTAGTAGCCATAGAGGCATTGTCCCCTAAGACTAAAGGTAGTGCATCTGGTAGATTAAAGGACTGCCTCAAAACGGGTAAAAGTAGACAGTCTAACAGAATGTGGACCACTGCCAGCAGTGCGCCACAACGGCAATATGGTGGGCCCTCTCAACGCAAGAGGTGGCCTATGCTCAGTCGGCAGAGTACAACAGAGTCCCTACAAGAGGCTGCAGGAAGAGCCTCCACATCGTCATAGATGGCTTAACTGCACGGAGCTTATTCAGTGTGTTCGATTCAGCCCACTCAGCATTCCAAAGTACCAGTACCTTCCAATTGAACACGGTTCTAAGATCCCTCTCCTGGAGGCCGATTTCTACAACAGTGCAGGTAGTAGCCTGCTTCGCCAGGTGGTTGACACGTTTGTTTCCCATTATGTCAATGTGGCCTGGGGTCCAAACGAAAACCACAGTGTGACCAGACTTGCCTAGACTGTATACAGCGTCCTGAATTGACCGTAGCAAAGGGTGTTTTGGAAAGCACTGGTCAATAGCTTGCAAGCCACTCAGGGAGTCAGTACACATAACCACAGACTACCCGGGACAGGATCTTAGGTGTTTAAGGGCCCGCCAAATGGCGATGAGTTCTGCAATAAACACGCTACTCCCACAGGGCAATGAATGTTGTTCAACATGCTGACCATGGGTACAGGAATACCAAGCATAGCCATCAACTAGGGAACCATCTGTTTATACAAATTCAGCACCACGGAAGTAATCAGGAATTGCCTGAAACTGGTGACGGAGAGTCGTTGGTGCAACAGAGGCTTTTGAGTCTCGGGAAAAGTCCAATCGCAGTTGGAGGCGAAGAATGATCCAGGGAGGAGTATGAGAATGGTACTGAAAGGTGAGAAGGATGGAAAGGAACTCTAGGGAAGAAATAAGGCAATGAACACAGACCGCAATTGGGAGACCCAACCTCAGACATCATCATGGGGAAGGGAGTGCGACAACTGGGAAGAGGAACCTGCGATCTGGGTGGTGAGGTAAGGCATGAATACGGGCAACATACAAAGCAATCAGCTGTTGCTTTCTGAATCGCAAGGGGGAGGGGGGACCCCAGCCTCAGCAAGAAGACTTGTCACAGGATTTGTACGGAAGGCCCCTGTTGCTAAATTGATGCAACTGTGATGGACTGGATCCAAGACCCGCAGTGCAGATGGAGCTGCAGAATCATACACCAGGCTGCCGTAATCCAGGCGTGATTGAATAAGTGCCTTATACTGGTGCAGTTGAGTGGGGCAAGCAGCTCCCCAACACGTGTGACTGAGACAGCGGAGGATGTATCAGTGTCGCCAGGATTTTTGTTTCAGTAGGTGAAGATGTGGCACCCAAGTCAACTGGGCAATGGGCAACGAAGAGCATACCTAGGAAATGGTGTGTCTCCTCAACATTAAGGCGTTCGTCATGACCGGGATGAGTTACCCGATGGTGACAAAAGTGTGTGACGCGGGTTTTCTGCACCGATATCTGGAAAACATGCCCAAGATTGGACCTTGCGGATGGCTCCCTGGAGCCACCGTTCAGTGACACCAATGCTGCCTGAACTGAAGTACAGGTAAAAGCCGGCAGCAAACAATGAGAAAGAGACAGACGTTCCTATTGACACAGATAGACCGTTAATAGCAATTAAAAATAATGGTAAACTTAGGACAAAGCCCTCAAAAACATTAAGGGAGCTAAGATAGCTGCCAACCTGAACCTGAAAAGAGCAGTACGGAAATCAAAAAAGACTGACAAGATGTTCTCAGCAACTAAATGCTGTGCTTATAGCTGATTCCAGGGACATGAGATTATCGATAGTAGAACAGCCCCGACGGAAGTCTCCCTATTTTGGGCCAAGAAACTCCGATCCTCCAGTAACCACATAAGCTGGCGACTCGCCATACATTAAAGGTTCTTACACAGAACATTGGTGAGGCTGATGGAGTGGTAGTTGTCAGTGTCCAACGGATCTGCACCTGTTTTCATCACTGGAAGAAGAGTACTTTTCCGCCATTATGATGGGAAAAGGTCTTCTGTCCAGAGTCAATTGTAAAGGGGAAGTACCTGACATTGAAAGTTCACTGAGAGGTGACGGATGACCTGCCTGTGAATATGGTCCAGGCCAGGAGAGGTATCGGGGGATGCATCTAGAGCAGTCTTGAACTCCCACTCACTAAATGGGGCATTGTACAGTTTCCGTCGACATGTGTGGAAGGACAACTGCCTCCGCTCAACCCGCTCTTTGACGGTGCAGAATTCCACACTGTAGGCTGTTGTCACAGAGCAAAAAAATGTTCAAATGTTTGTATAGCTTATGGGACTTAACTATGGGGTCATCAGTCCCTAAACTTACAAACTACTTATGAACTAGCTTATACTAAAAATGGCACAAACATCCATGCCCGAGAGGGGATTCGAACCTCGACTGCAGCGGCCGTGCAGACCGTGACTGGCACGCCGCAGATCGCTCAGCCACCACAGCCAGAAGTCGCAGAGCAACGTACAAAATGCCCTGCCATATGCTCAGCAATTACTGTCGGGTCAGTACAGATAGCACCTTAAATTTGGAGTGACGGGATTCCATTTGGTGAGTGGTACCCGAATAGGCACCGTTCCTGCGAGCACACTCGAGAAGGAGAGACGCAGGGAATCTATGGTGGCTACATATCGCTCCCAACAGTCCTGCCAACTCTGTTGGATCAGTCGCTGAGCTCAGGGCTCAGTATTAATTTGCTGAGTATGGCGAACCTGGGGTCCTGAGCTGTGGGCTGTGTCGCAACAAACCAACAGTTGTTGTTGTTGTTGTTGTTGTTGTTGTTGTTGGGTTTTGGAAGGGACTAAACAGCGATGGTTATCAGTCCCTTGTTCCAGTCAAAGAGATAAAACATTTTGTTAAGCGATGCGAAGTAAATGCTTTAACAAGTCAAAGTTTAAAACTTAGAGACTAATATAAAGAAAGGATACGATTAAAAACGAAGAAGGGTTAAAACAGCTGAGACAGTACAAGAGTGGTGTTGCTGGGTGGTCACAGGGATATAAGCAACACATCCAGCCACTATGGGACACGTTAAAACCACCTACCTAACAGACGTAAGCAGGTGGAGGACAGAGCAAAGACAAACACAAACTTTAAATGGACTTGTAAAGTCCACACTCACGCATAAAATTTAAAACAGAGCCAACCGTGGAGGTATTGTCAGCTAATGCTAGCTGCGAAGTGTCAAGAAGATTAAAATATCGTCGTGCTGCGGCTAAATTGCGGCATTCAACTAAGATGTGGGCGACTGTCAAAGGTGCACCACATCGACACTGAGGAGGGTCCTCGCGACGCAAGAGGTGACCATGCGTAAGCCAAGTATGTCCTATACGGAGTCGGCAAAGGACAACCGACTCCCTGCGAGAAGCCCTCAGGGACATCTTCCATGCAGTGGTAGACGGCTTGACAGCACAGAGTTTATTTCGTTCAGTGGAATCTGCCCATTCAGAATTCCAAACCCCTAAGACCTTGCGGGTCAACTGGGTTTGGAGGTCGGAAACTGGTAGGCCAATATCCAGGGACCGCGAAGTGGTGGCCTGCTTGGCCAGCTGATCAACACGTTCATTGCCCGGTACATCTATGTGCCCTGGCGTCCAGACAAAAACGAGAGAACGGCCTGACTCGCCAAGGGCGAAGACAGCATCCTGAATGGCTCGCACCACTGTGTGTTTCGGTAGAAACTGGTCGAGGGCCACTCAGGGAGTCGCTGCAGATGACGAACAACCCCCTGGGGCAAGCTCTGAGGTGTTCAAGAGCTCTCAAAATACCGACCAGTTCTGCGGTGAAGATGATGCTTCCAAAAGGCAATGACCGCTGTTCGATGCGGTCACCGTAGATAAAGGCATATCCAGCCTGGCCATCGACCAAAGAACCGTCCATGTAAAGAATGTTTGCTCCGTGAAAAGTGTCAAGCAGTGCATGGAACCGGCGACGGAGAAGCACTGAAGAAATCGAGGCTTTCGAATCCCGGGACAAAGCCAACCGAAGCTCCAGGCGAGGAATCGTCCAAGGGGGGATACGGGGGGAGTAATGGAAAGGTGGAGGAAGGGGTAGGGAATCAAGTGAGGAGAGAAGGGAATGGACATGGACCGCAATCGGAAGACCCGGCCTGGGCCGACATCGCAGGGAAGGGAGTGAATAAAGTGGGAAGACAAGCTTGCGGTTGGGATGGCAGGGTGAAGAATGAACCCGGGCGATGTAAGACACCAACAACCGTTGCCGGCGATACTGCAGAGGGGGAACACCAGCTTCAGCGAGAAGGCTCGTTACGGGACTGGTGCGAAAAGCCCCTGTTGCGAGATGCACACCTGTGTGGTGGACAGGGTCTAGGACCCGCAAGGCAGAAGGGGCTGCTGAATCATAAACCAAGCTCCCGTAATCAAGCCGAGATAGAATAAGGGACTTGTAGAGCTGAAGAAGGGTGGAACGTGCTGCTCCCCATCCAGTATGGCTGAGGCATCGAAGAACATTTAAATGCCGCCAACACTTCTGTCTCAGCAGACGTAGGTGTGGCACCCAAGTCAGCCAGGCATCGAAGACCATGCCCAGGAAGCGATGTGTTTCCTCGACCTGAAGTAGTTCACGGCCCAAGTACAGCTCTGGGTCAGGGTGAACTACCCGACGGCAACAGAAGTGCATCACGCGGGTTTTCTGCGCGGAGAACTGAAATCTGTGAGTGGAGGCCCATGAGTGGGCCTTTTGGATGGCACCCTGCAGCCGTCGTTCAGCTACGCCGATGCTAATGGAGCTGAAATACAGGCAGAAGTCATTGGCGAACAGGGAGCAACTGACCGATGACCCCACAGCCGCAGCAAGACCGTTAATTGCCACTAAAAACAACAGGGCACTGAGGACGGAGCCCTCTGGGACACCATTCTCTTGAATACGGGGGGAGCTAAAAGATGCCCCAACTCTCACCCGAAACGAGCGGTGGGAGAGGAAATTGCGAATAAAAATAGGAAGAGCGCACGTACGCCCCAGTCATGCAGAGTCATCAAAATATGGTGGCACCAGGTGGTGTCATACGCCTTTCGTAGGTCGAAAAATACAGCTACCAAATGCTCACGCCTAGCAAACGCCATGCGAATGGCCGACTCCAGTGATACGAGGTTGTCAATGGTAGAACGGCCCTGGTGAAAGCCCCCCCTGTTGTGGAGCAAGGAGTTCACGCTCTTCAAGGATCCACATAAGCCACCGACTCACCATACGTTCGAAGAGCTTGCAGAGAACGTTGGTGAGGCTGATCGGACGGTAATTGTCAGCCACCAGGGGATCCGCACCAGGTTTCAGCACCGGGATGATAGTGCTTTCCCGCCACTGCGACGGGAAAGGGCCCTCTGCCTATAGATAGTTAAACAGGGCGAGAATGCGGCGTTGAAGCTCTGGTGAAAGGTGTCGGAGGAATTGGCCGTGAATCCTATCTGGTCCTGGAGTTTTATCAGGACACGCAGCAAGGGCAGTTCGGAACTCCCACTCGCTAAATGGGTCGTCGTATATTTCCCGACGAGTGCGGAAGGATAACTGTTTCCACTCAGCCCGCTCTTTGAGGGAGTGGAAGCCGGCACTGTATGTGGCAGTCGCAGAGCATCGTGCATAGTGCGCTGCCATATGCTCGGCGATAGCTGTCGGGAGCGTGCAGAGCACACCCTGGATGGTGAGGGATGGGATTCCTGTAGACGGGCGGTATCCAAAGATGCGTTGGACTTGCGTCCATACCTGAGTCAAGGAGGTGCGGGAGCCGATACTGGCTACATACCGCTCCCAGGAATCCTGCTTGCTCTGCTGTATGAGTCGTCGAGCACGTGCACGGAGCCGTTTAAACGTGAGCAAATTCTCCATGGAAGGGTGGCGTTGATGGCGCTGAAGCACTTGCCGACGTTCCCGGATGGCCTCAGTAATCTCCAGTGTCCACCAAGGCACGGACCTACGCCTAGTGGAACCGGTGGTTTGTGGAACTGCTGCCTCAGTGGCCATGACAATACTATTAGTCACCTGCTGGACTGCATTGTCAATATCATCTGGCAGTGGTGCAGCGATGACAGTGGTTGAAGCACGGAGACACCAACGGGGTAAGCTTGGTACTGCGGGAGCGACACAAAGAGTGGAAAGTGGTCGCTGCCACACAGATCATCATATACGTGCCAACCAAGGTGTGGTCAAAGGCTGAGGCTGCAGACAGAGAGGTCGATCGCTGAATACGTGCCCTGTGCCACGCTAAAATGCGTGGGGGCACCTGTATTCAGGAAGCAAAGGTCTTGTTGCGCCAATAATGTCTCAACATCCCTACCGCGGCCTGTGGTCTGTAGTCCACCCCACAAAGGGTTGTGGGCGTTGAAGTCCCCCAATAGGAGGAATGGTGGGGGAAGTTTGGAGACCAGAGCAGTAAGCTGCAGACAGTTAATTCCTGCATTGCCCGGATTCTGACAGCCACTGCGTCAAGAATGGTGTTGAGTGGCACTGGGGCACTGGGGACAGTGTCCAGGATATACAGGCAGACACCGCCAGACACCCTGTCGTAAAGGGTCCTGTTGCGGTAGTAGCCCCGATACCCACGGAGGGCAGGGGTGTGCTGTGCTGGAAACCATGTCTCCTGTAGGGCGATACAAAATGCCGGGTAGTGGTACAGTAGTTGTCGCAGCTCAGCCAGGTGATTAAAGAAGCCACCGCAATTCCAATGGATAATAATTCGTTCTCCACGCTGTAAGGCCATAAAAGAAAAAGAAAAGAGGATCATTCCATAGGAACATCTGCTGCTTTATGGTCAGGATCAACAGAATCTAAGACCATAGATTCAGGTGAACCTGGTTGTGCAGAGCTCCTATGGGCAGGCGAATCAAGAATTGCGAGATCCTCAGCAGAGGCGAGGATCTCGACTTCATCCTCTGAAGCAGAGGATGTGGGTGTGGGTGGCTTGGAAGCCACCTAAGAATCATTTTTCTTTTTTTCTTTCTTTTTACCCTCTTGCTGGCCCTTGGGTGTTAAGGGCCGTGGGGGCTTCTCAACAGGGGCTGCAGGTGCCGCCGAAGAGGTGGAGGCCCCTCGATCAGCAGCTGCGGGATCCTTCAGCCATTTGCTGGGATCCAGTTTCCCACAAAGAGAAGCCTCGGAAGGGAGTGTCCCGTGGGACCCCTTCCAGGCGAGAGGAGCCGAAGAAGGCTGTTGTTTCTACAGCGCTGGGGTGGGGACTGACGTCCCCCGCAATGGTTTGTCTGTTGCTCCCAACGTGAAAAGTGTGGGAGCAACTGGAGGAGTAGCACCCCCAACTGTCAAGGGGGCAGGTGCAGTAGTTCGGGACTGGGGGCCCACTGGCATTCGTGGTACAGATGGTCTGGAGACTGACGATGAAGCTACTGTGGCGTAAGACGTCATGGTGACAGGATGGAGCTTCAAATATTTACGTCTGGGCTCTGCGTATGTCAGCCGGTCCAGGGTCTTATACGCCATGATCTTGCGCTCTTTGTGGAGTACAGAACAGTCGGGCAAACAAGGAGGATGCTGCTGATTGCAACTGACGCACACTGGAGGTGGGGTACAGGGGGCGTCTGGATGGGATGCACGCCCACACTCCCGACATGTTGGATTGGCGTCACATCGGGAGGACATATGACCAAACCTCCAGCACTTGAAGCAGCGCATGGGGGGGGGGGGGGGGGGGACACACTAGGGCTTGACGTCGATCCGGTAAACCATCACCTTGACTTTCTCAGGCAATGAATCGCCCTGGAAAGCCACGATGAAGGTACCAGTGGCAACCCTCTTGTCCCTCGAACCCCTATAGATACGGCGGATGAAGTGCACACCTCGCTGCTCCAAGTTAGCTCTCAATTCATCGTCTGATTGCAGCAGCAGATCCCTGTGAAATATGATGCCCTGGACCACGTTTAAGGTCTTATGTGGTGTAATGGAAATGGAAACATCACCCAGCTTGTCACAGGCTAGCAAAGCCCGTGACTGGGCTGGGGATGACGTCGTTATTAAAACTGATCCAGACCTCATCTTGGACAATCCATCGACCTCTCCGTATTTGTCTTCCAAATGTTCCACAAAGAACATTGGCTTTGTGGACATGAAAGATTCCCCATCTGTACGGCTGCACACTAAATACTTCGGGGCGTATACCTCACCTTGAATTTTGGCCCTACGTTCCTCCCACGGTGTAGAGAGGGAAGGAAACATTTGGGGATCATACTGTTCAGCGTTGTAATCGCTTCGACCGCGCTTAGAGACAGCGGTTGTACGTCCGCCAACGTTTCGTGGTCTTTTCATGGTGTTCCCACGAGCAGCTAGGGAAATAAGGGTCCACCCAAACACAGCCCCGCTTGCCTGGGTAAGCCTTATACAAATGAGGTGCGGCAGGTTCCTCAGAGGTTGCTCGCTAGAGGCTGTTCAACCTCCAGAGCCATGCATCTCCTCGGCACGCAGCACACCTTGAGATTGAGGTTTTTTTTTTTTTTTTTTTAGAGAGGTTTTTACCGCCCTCGCGACCCGGGCGATTAAGCCAAGATCCCGGGCTCTGAAACGTATAACGTTCCACAGTCGCACCGAACAATGGTCGTTGAGGCACGCACAGAGCTTACGGTGTAGCGGACTGTTGGCGCGACACAGCCCACAGCTCAGGACCTCGGGTACGCCAAGCCCGTACTCAGCACATTAATGCTGAGCCCCTGAGGGGCAAACCAACAGTCCGCCATACAATAAGCTCTGTGCGTGCTTTAACGACCCTTGTTCGGCGCGATGGTGGAACCATGTATGTTTCAGAGCCTGAGGACCTTGGCTTAATCGCCTGGGTCGTGAGGGCAGTACAAACCTGTGTAAAAACAAAAACAAAAACCCAGTCTCAAGGTGTGCTATGTGCCGAGGAGATGCATAGCTGAGTAGGTTGAACAGTCGCTAGCGAGCAACCTCTGAGGAACCTGCCACACCAAAGTTGCATAAGGCTTACCGAGGCAAGCGGGGCTCTGCCTGGGTGGACCTCTTTTCCCTAGCTGCTCGTGGGACAAAAATGAAACGAGCAATTAATAGCATCGCCACACGCAAACCAGGCGTCTCTAAGAAAGGTAGAAGGGACTACAATGCTGCAGAGTATGCAGGCTCTGCCTGGGTGGACCTTTATATCCCTAGCTGCTTGTGGGAACACCATGAAAAGATCTCAGAGCAATGCTGATGGGTGTTTAACCTCAGAGAGAAGTTAGGGGAGATAGATGGAATGTCAAAGATCAGATGTGTGTCTGTTTTGATAATGACGTCATCCCCAACCCAGTTACTGGCACTGTTCACCTGTGAGGGGATTAACCAGCTAGGTCATCAGTCCCCTGTTCCTAGCGAAGAGTCCACTGTCAAGAACGTAACAAATAAAACAAAGCTCCGGAAATAAAACTTACAAAATGGACAGACTAACAACGGTCAATTCGCTGACAACATAAAATGAAGAGACAAGAGGTAAAACAAAGTCATTCACTCAACTGGAATTTAACAGCAGAGTAGTATGGCTGGCTGATCACCGAGATAAAACAGGATGAGCCAGACACTCTGTACACACTAAAATCCCCTAGGTAGTGTACATAAGGGTCGTAAAAGGTCTTTAAAAGCGCTGGATAGGTGGGGACCTGAGGTATCAGGCTATAGCACCCACCTCTAGATGGAGTTGTAAAAACCAGCTGCGCGAATAAAAGTTAAAACAGAATTAGCCATGGAGGCATCGTTGCCTAAAACTAAGGGTAGCGTGTCTGGTAGGTTAAAAGACCGGCGCAAGATGGCTAAAACTTAGTAGTCCATCAAAAGATGGACTACTGTCAGTGCTGCTCCACACTGACATGCAGGCGGGGCCTCACGGCGAAGGAGATGGCCGTGAGTCAACCAGGTATGCCCAATACAGAGGCAGGAGAGGACAACCAACTCTCGGCGGATCGGCCGCAGTGAAGATTTCCACTGGGCCGTGGACAGCTTCATTGCCCGAAGCTTACTTGGTGCATTCGCCATAGCCCATTCAGTGCTCCAAGCCTCACGCTCATTACTGTGCAATGCCAACTTGACATCCGATTCTGTGACGTCAATGGTTAAAGGTGGCGCTGTGGTGACCTATTTGGCCATCCGGTCAACATGTTCGTTCCCCGGTATGCCAATGTGGCCAGGGGTCCACAGGAAGACCATAGAGCGACCAGATTTGCCAAGAGAGTAAACAGTGTCTTGGATGGACTGCACTAATGGGTGATGAGGGAAGAACTGGTCGATTGCCTGCAAACCACTCAGGGAGTCACTACAGATGACAAATGACCTCCTGGGGCAAGCTTTGAGGTGTTGCAGAGCTCTGAGAATTGCGAGCAGCTCGGAGGAGAAAATGCTACTCTCACGTGACAGAGAATGCTGTTCTACATGGTCGTCATGAAGAAACGCATACCCAGCACGGCCATCCACTATGGAACCATCTGTGTAAATGGCTTCTGCGGCACGGAACAAATCGAGAAGTTGCAGAAACTGGCGACGGAGATGTAGTGGGGAAACGGAGTCCTTCGATGCATGGGACAGATCCAGTGGGAGCTGCAAACGAGGAATGGACCAAGGATGGGTTTGAAAGGAATAGTGGAGAGTGGTAGGTAGTGGATAGGATGCAAGGGACGAGAGAAGGGAACGAACACGGACTGAGATCCTGTAACCCGACCTAGGCCATGGTGGAGGGATAGGGAGTGCAGCGCCTGGAAAAAGAAGCTGGTGGTTCGGATGGTGTTGTAAGGCCTGAACATGGGCAGCATATGAAGCTAGCAGGTGTTGCCAGCAGAACTGCAGGGGAAGTACTCCAGCTTTAACTAGGAGGCTTGTCACAGGGCTCGTGCGAAAAGACCCTGCAGCCAAATGAACTCCAGAATGTAAGATTGGATCAAATGCCCGCAGTGCTGAACGTGCGGCCGAATCATACACTATGCAGCCATAGTCGAGGCATGACTGAATGAGCGCCTTATAAAGTTCCAGGAGCGTTGGGCGTGAGGCTCCCCAAACAGTATGGCTGAGGCAGCATAGAATGTTGAGTTGTTGCCAGCACTTTTGTTTGAGGTGGAGAAGATGTGGCACCCAGGTGAGACGATTGTCAAACAACATGCTTAAAAAACTGTGCGTCTCTTCGACACGCAGCAGATCATCAGCCAGATACAGTTCGGGTTCAGGATGTACTGCCCGACGCCGACAGAAATGCATCACCCGGGTTTTCAATGCAGAAAATTGGAAACCGTGGGTAAACGCCTACAACTGCGGCTTTCGAATAGCTATCTGCAACAGCCGTTTAGCAACGCTGGTGCTAATGGAGCTAAAATATATGCAGAAGTCATTGGCATACAACGAGGTGGAAACCGATGACCCTACAGCTGCAGCAAGACCATTGATAGCATCCAAAAATAAAGGGACGCTAACAACGGAACCCGGTGGAACACCGTTTTCTTGATAGTGAGGGGAGCTGAGTCAGGAACCAACACGGACATGAAAAGAACATAGCGCAAGAAAATTCTGTATGAATACAGGAAGTTGACCGTGTAAGCCCCAGTCATACAACGTAGACAGCATGAGGTGGCGCCAGGTGGTGTCATATGCTTTCCACAGGTCAAAGAACACAGCAGCCAGATGTTCACGGCGTGTAAAGGCTGTACGGATGGCCGACTCCAGCGACGCGAGATTATCGATTGCGGAGCGGCCACTACAGAACCCACCTTGTTGTGGGGCCAGGAGTCCCCGGTCCTCAAGGATCCACATAAGCGACCGACTCACCATCCGTTCGAGGAGTTTGCATGGAACGTTGGTAAGGTTGATTGGTCGGTAACTATCAGCCACCTGCGGATCAGCTCCGGCCTTCATCACCGGGATGACAATGCTATCCCACCATTCGGACGGAAAGACACCCTCAACCCAGAGATGATTCAGCAAGGAGAGAAGTTGGCATTTAGAGTCCGCTGATAGTTGTTGGAGGAACTGACTGTGGATGGGGTCAGGTCCGGGGGACATGGCTGGGCATGCGGCAAGGGCGCTTTCGAACTCCCATCCACTGAAAGCGATGTTGTATACTTCCTGGCATCACGTTCGAAAATATATTTGTTTTTTCGCTCTGTGCGCTTTTTAAGGGCACGGAAATCCACATCATATGCAGCGGTCGCTGAGGTGCGAGCATAGTGGTGTGCCAAATGCTCAGCTAAGGTGGGAGGGTCAGTACAAATTGTACCCTGAATGCTGAGGCGCGGAATTCGCACTGGTGGGCGGTGCCCGAAGAGGCATCGAACTTGTGAGCATACCCGTGAAAGCAATGCTCAGGATCCAATGGAGGTGACATAATGCTCCCAGGAGGCCCTCTTGCTTTGCTGGATCAATCGCTGTGCCCGTGCCCGGAGTCGCTTAAATGCAACAAGGTTATCGATGGAAGGGTGGCGTCGGTGTCCGACGTTCCCATATGGCCTCAGCGATCTCTGGTGTCCACCAGGGCACGGACTTATGGTGGACTGATCCGAGTGGGTGGGAACGGTTTTATCACCAGCAGAAATGATCGTATCTATGACCTGCTGAATATCAGCCAGGAGAGGAGATGGAAGCGCAGCAGCTATGGAACATGCTGGCCAGTCGGCCCTATGGAGGGACCAGTGAGGCAGACGGTCAGCAGGTGGACACTGTGGGAGCGACGGGAAGATAGGAAATGGTCGCTGCCACACAGTTCATCGTGGACCCTCCAAGTGAAGTGTGGAAGCAGGCTTGGGCTGCAGATAGACAGGTCTATGGTAGAGAATGTTCCGTGTTCTACACTAAAGTGTGTAGCAGCACCGGTGTTAAGGAGGCAGATGTTCAGCTGCGTCAGTAGTGTCTCAACATCTCTACCCCGTGCCGAGGTCTGTGTGCCAACCCACAAAGTGTAGTGGGCATTGAAATCCCCCAAAAGAAGGAAGGGTGGGGGAAGTTGGGTGACCAAGGCAACAAGGTCTACAGGAGAGAGATCCTCATATGGTGGGAGGTAGACCGAACATATTGTAACATCTTGCACTGCCCAGAGCCGAAGAGCAACCGCCTCTAGAGGCATTTGAAGAGGCACGGCAGTGCTTGGGACATTGGCTAGGACATAGACACAGACTCCACTGAAAACTCTGTCATAAATGGAGTGATTTTTAAAATAGCCCTGGTAGCCTCGAAGGACAGGGGAATGCATCACTGGAAACCAGGTTTCTTGAAGATCGATACAGAAAGCAGGTGTTTGGATGAGAAGTTGTCGTAGCTCAGCCAGGTGGTGGAAAAAGCCACCACAATTCCACTGGAGGATGTTTTTTCTGGGGAATGAAGCATCAGATCACTCCATTGCTCTGAATCAACAGAACCAGAGAGCTTATGGTCTGGTGAGTTAGTAAGTGCAAGATCCTCAGGAGATCTGAGTACCTCCACTTCATCCTCTGAAGAAGAGGATGTGGGTGGTTGTGGATTTGACGATGGTGAGGCTGCCATGCCATAGGTAGTAACCAGGCGCACAGGAGGGAGCTTCTGAGCCTCTGAGTAAGTGAGTCTCTCTCTGGTCTTTTACTCCATGATTTTTCATTCTTGCTGCAGAACCGTACACATAGGCGTGCAAGTGGAGTGATTCTGTCCACAGTTGACACATACTGGAGGGGGCGTGCAAGGGACGTTCGGATGAACCGCACATCCGCAATCCCGACATGTAGGGTTGGCATCACATCGGGAGGTCATATGGCCAAACCTCCAGCATTTAAAACAGCGCATAGGGGGAGGAACGTAGGGCTTTACGTTGCACCGGTGGATCACCACCTTGACTTTCTCGAGCAATGAATCATCCTCAAAAGCCAAGATGAAGGCACCGGTGGCGACCCTGTTGTCCTTCGGACCCCTATGGACTCGCCGAATGAAATGTACTCCCCGCCACTCTAGATTGGCACACAATTCGTCATCTGACTGCAGCAACATGTCTTTATGAAAGATGATAGCCTGTATCATATTTAAGGTCTTGTGCGGCATAATGGTAATGGAAACGTCACCCAGCTTGTCACAGGCAAGCAATACCCGTGACTGAGCTGGGGATGACGTCGTTATTAAAACTGACCCTGACCGCATCTTTGACATCCCTTCCACCTCTCCATACTTATCCTACAGGTTTTCGATGAAAAATAATGGTTTCGTTGTCTTATAAGATTCCCCATCTGTGGGGCTACATACCAGATATTTAGGGGCAGAAGCCTCACCCTGATGTCGGGCCCGACGTTACTCCCATGGTGTAGCTAGGGAAAGGAACGTTTAGGGATCCTACCCTGCAGCATTGTACTCGTTTCTACATCTCTTAGAGATGCCAGGTTTGCATGTGGTAACGCTATTGTTTGCTTGTTTCATTCTGGTCCCATGAGCAGCTAGGTAACTAAAGGTCCACCCAGGCAGAGCCCTGCTTGCCTGGGTAAGCCTGTACAACTAAAGTGCGGCAGGTTCCTCAGAGGTTGCTCACTAGGGACTGTTCAACCTCAACAGCCATGCATCTCCTCGGCACATAGCACATCTTGAGAATGAGGTTTTTTTTTTTTTTTTTTATATATAGAGGTTTGTACCGTCCTCACAACCCGGGCGATTAAGCCAAGATCCCCGGACTCTGAAACGTACAAAATTTCACCATCGCGCCGAACGATGGTCGTTTAGGCATGCACAGAGCTTACAGTGTAGCGGACTGTTTGTGCGATACAGCCCACAGCTCAGGACCCCAGGTTCGCCAAGCCTGTACTCAACAAATTAATGCTGAGCCCCTGAGGGGTGGCCAGAAACTGGCAACGGAGTGTTAAGTGGTGAAATTGATGTTTTTGGATCACAGGACAACTGCAGGTGGAGCTGCAAGCGAGGGATGGGCCAAGGAGGGATATGGGATTGGCAGTAGAATGCAGAAGGGAGAGGTAGGAACTCTAGTGAGGAAAGGAGAGTAAGAACAACAATCAGAAGACCCAATCTCGGTCGATGTGGTGTGGAGGGAAGGGCAGCAGCCGGAAACAGAAGCTTGCAATTTAGATGGTGGGGCATGGCAGGAACTCGAGCAACATAAGAGGTGAGAAGCTGTTGCCAGCGAAACGTCAAGTGAGGGATCCCAGCTTCAGCAAGGAGTCTTGGCAGAGGGCTTTTGTGGAAAGCTCCCCAAACAGTGTGACTCAGGCAGCATTTTTCTCTCAACTGATGTAGGTGTGGCACCCAAGTGAGTCTGCTGTCAAATACTGTGCCCAGAAACCGATGTGTCTCTTCGATACGAAGCAATTCACCACCCAGGTGTAGCTCTGGATCTAGGTGAACTACCCGACAGAGACAGAAGTACATTACGCAGGTTTTCTGTGCGAAAAACTGGAAACCATGGACAGAGGCACACGACTCGGATGGCTCCTGCAGCCGCCATTCTGTGACACTAATACTAACCGAGCTAAAATATAGACCAACATCATTGGCAAACAATGGGGAACAGACTGATTACCCCACAACTGCAGTAAGACCACTTATTGCAACTAAAAATACAGGTACATTGAGAACGGAGCCCTGTGGGACACCATTCTCTTGAATATGAGGTGAGCTAAAAGAAGCACCAACGCTATCCCGAAAAGAGTGGAGCAAGAGGAAGTTATTTAAGAAGGTCAGAAGGGGACCACAAACTTCCCAGTTGTACAGCATAGCCAGTATATAGTGGCGCTTAGTGATATCATACGTCTTGCCAAGATCGCAATAGACCGTAACTAACTGCTCATGCCTGCTGAAAGCAGTGCAGATAGCCAACTCCAGCGACACAAGGATTTTGGAGTGGCCTTGGCAGATGCCCCCCTTGTGAAGCGAGGAGTGCCCGGTCTTCAAGAATCCAGATGAGCTGCCAACTCACCATATGTTCTAAGAGCTTGCACAGAATGTTGGTTAGGCTAATCAAGCCATAACTATAAGCTACCTGCGGAACTGCACCAGATGTCACCAGGGGATGACGATGCTATCCTGCCATTGGGATGGAAAAACACTTTCTGCCCAGAGACGACTGAACAGGGCAAGAAGTAGGTGTTGAAAGTCCTCTGGGAGGTGACGAACGAACTGGCTGTGAATGCTATTTGGTCCTGGTCAATTATCAGGGCACGCAGCAAGGATACTTTTGAACACCCACTCGCTAAATGGTGCACTGTATATTTCCTGGTGGTACATGGGAAAATATAACTGCAATAATTTGACTCGCTCTTTGAGAGCGTGGAAGTCGGCACTGTAAGTTGCAGTCACCAAGCTACGAGCATAATGTCCCTTCATGTACTTTGCGATAGCAGCTGGGTCTGTGTAGAGAGTACCCTCAATTGGAAGACTGGTGAATCCTGCTGGTGGCCGGTGCCCACAAAGGTGCCTAAGCTTGCTCCACACCAGAGATGGAAAGGGCCGAGAGCCGATGGCGGCTACATACCTTTCCCAACAGTCCTGTTTACTCTGTAATATCCATTGAAGAGCTTGGACCTGGAGCCATTTAAAAGCAATCAGGTGCTCTAAAGAAGGGTGGTGCCGATGGCACTGGAGTGTCTGGCAACACTCCCTGATGGCATCAACAATCTCCAGTGAACACCAGGGCACCAACTTAAGCTGGAGCAAACCGGAAGATATCAGAAATGTGGACTCAGCAGCAGAAACAATGGCCTGGTGACTTGATCAACAGCTATATCATCATCATCTGGGAGTGGAGATGTTATTTTTGCACCTGAGGTGTAAGCCGGTCAGTCTGCCCTACAGAGAGACCATGGGGGGGCAGGCTGTCTGCAATTGGAGACTGTGGGAGCAACAGGAAGATGGGAAAATGGTCACTTCCACAAGAAACAGAAGATTCAGAAAAAAAAGAAAAAAAAAGGAAAAAAAAAACTTTTGAAATAATTACAAATAGTATGCTAAACTTGTGACACACACACACACACACACACACACACACACACACACAACACTACACTACACTACACTAACAGCTACATTAAATGTACCATAATTATATTCTACATGCAGAAAGGTAATACAATAGTAGTTACATTATCTTTCTCCAGCTTGCTCAGTCTCCTTTCTTGTTCGGCTGTCCGAGATGACACATCCATAAAATCCTACAAAAATGATCAAATGAGTTACATTAACATACATGAAATATGGGCACACAAAAGAAAGTTGTGTTACCCTGAACTAAATAGTCATTAGAGATTTGCTTCAGTGTCCTTAAAATTATTTGTAACATTGCATCAGAACTGTATTCCATTGGAAATTTTACCTGTACAACATATCCAACAAATACCATAGAATATTTAGGGAATTCAATTCCTTAGATTTGTCACTACATGTGGAGAACTGTTCCATTTGTGTCTCAATGAGTAAAAAATAATATGAAAATCTGCACTGTTAGTCTTCAAATTGTTTTTCTTTTGTACTAGCCAAACCGGTAATATTTTACAATGGCTAAACATACATGGAGAGTGTATATACACCCTATACTCATTTTCTTAATCTCTCTGCCCATCACTGCCCCCATCTTTCTTACCTTGTCCTCTTAGGCATCTCGCTGTATTATATACCAGAGAACACGGTGTTGATTGGGTATTTATTTATTCTAATATTCAGTCAGTCCATGTACTCCTCCCTCCTCTCTCCGTCCATCTTCTGTCTTTGTCTCCATGTGCCTACCTCTGCTTCATCCTCGTCTTACTCCCCTCTATCCACCTATCCATTCCATCCACCAACATTTGTCATTACCCCCCCCCCCCCCCCCAATCCTCTCTCTCTGTTCAACCCCTCCTCTCTTCCCAGGATATGATAAATTACGATACATGTCGAATTCATGATGATTGGTTAAATGGTGTCAATGACTGGGGTAAGGTACTCTCCGCCATGCATTGTGCAAAATCTGATGTAGGCAATGGTGTTTCTCTTGTTTTGAAGGTCAAGTGTGTAAGAACTTTATCAAGATAGTAATGAAACTTTGGATTGGTGTTGAAGCCTGTTTTGAAGTACCCTCCATCATGCACTGTGTGCATCATTATGCAGACAGTGCTGTTTCTATTGTTTTGGCCCTAAAGTGTGCAAAATTTTATCGCAGTCGGGTGAACAGTATGGCAGAACGTAAAATACGAATCTAATCCAGAGTGGCCATGTGCCCCTTACAAAATTACTCATTTCAATTTTTTCCTTAAGCTGTTCCTTTGGATTCTGTTCCCCCTTTCTTTTCTTTTCTAAACCATCCATGTATTAAAGCAAAACAAAACAAAAATATAATCAAAATATCCACGGGTGTACTGCCGGTCTATAGTGTCCAACGGGCACAATATTTCGGCGATCATACATGTCACCATCATCAGGTGAACTGACAGACTGAGCTCCTGGAAATGCGCCGGCACGGCGATCCGCACACTACGGCTGCTCGGAGGGAACTGGGTTCTAGCCCGGTAGCGGGCAATTTAAATACCCTCGGCCCGCGGAGCGACCCCTCCGCGCCCCGCGCCATGAGCATGCAGTGGAACCGATTGAACCGGCGTCTGAGATGACATCGGTGTGAGGGCTCTGTCCACCGTAGTCATCACTTTGTTACGTTTGCTAGATTTACTCTTAATTAACCCAATCACTGGTTCCCAAGCTTTGCTAAGATTATAGCCACAGTCACGGTTTATGAGGTCGTCACTTGTGCGAATTTCAATGGCCTCTAACAATGCAGTCCCGGTATCTCGACGTCTGTACCAGAATCCTAGTGCCTTCATACTCCATCTCATAATTCTCCGACAAACAATGTTCAGCGACCGCCGACTTGCTCGAATACATCAATTGTTTGTGCCTCTGGTGTTCAACGCATCAATCCTCGACAGTACGCATCGTCTGTCCAATATGACTTTCCACACTGACACAGAATCTGGTACATGCTGGCCTTCCTCAAACTGAGATCATCTTTGGCGCTCCCCACCAGGGCATGAATTTTATTCGGTGGACAAAAGACAGTTCCAACCTGGAGTATTCTCAAAATGCGAGCGATTTCCTCGAGAGTGCACTGGTATATGGAACGAACGCAGTGCCTACATCCTCCCTCGTGTTTTCATCCGTTTCCACAGGTTGTGATGTAGTGGTTGGGCGGAGAGCCCGCTGAATCTGCCACTCTGAGTACCCATTTTTTCGAAATACAGTTCTCAGGTGTTCCAATTCCTGGGGTAGACTCTCTGCGTCGGAGATAGTGCGCGCCCTATGTACTAGAGTTTTAAGTACCCCATTCCTCTGTGAAGGGTGGTGACAGCTGTCTGCGTGTAAATACAGATCAGTGTGCGTTGTCTTCCAATATACACTATGACCCAGGGTGTCATCAACTCTTCTCTTGACCAAGACATCAACGAACGGCAATTTACCCTCCGTTTCAGTCTCCATAGTGAATTTGGAGCTCAGTCCGTCAGTTCACCTGATGATGGCAACATGTACGATCGCTGAAATATTGTGCCCGTTGGACACTATAGACCGGCAGTACACCCGTGGATATTTTGATTATCGAATACGCCGGGAGAAACTGAAGAATCACAAAACAAAAATATGATTCAAACTAGTGAAGCCATTTCAGAATTTAGTGACACAGCATTTTATTAAATCTATACAATACATAGCAAAATTAGAACAAAATGAAATACACAAAAAAATTTAAAAAGTGCGGTTATGCCTTTGCAAATTTGAGAAAAAAGTAATGTCAAATAAATTGTAGCATCAATGAAACATCCTAAATAAAACATAATAACAATAAATAATAATAATAATAATTTTGTGTGGCTCAGAGACCTGGTGCAAGTGTCTATTTCACACCACTTTGTTACCTAATGTGATGAAAGGAGATGTACAGTTTAATGTGGAATCTGGATCACGCGCCGTTTCTGCCAAACCTTCACATAATTGAGAAGTTAAGGCTAATTTAAAACTTTAAGTGGAAAAATCCATGACTATCAAATTTTGAACCAATGGCCCTTTGTTCTCCAACCGAAAACATTGACGTCAGCCCAGACATCAAGTTAAACAGTGGCAATTATTAGATACTTATTCAACCCAGACATAAACATTTAATTCACATTAAAAATAATATTGAGGTTATTAATCAAAATAAAACAAATCACACACACTGTACAAAAATCAATAAGATCAATGAAGTAGGTTCATAGTTCATCACAGACAAAAATCACGACATTGGATTTTTATACAAATAAATGATATGACTGTTTTCAGGCCAGCTCCAATTTTTTACAATTATGGAGTTGCCTATCACTTTCTGAACAGAATGTTCCACTATCTTAAATATAAGTGAAACAATTCAACTATCATCTCCAGTTGCTGCGTTCTGAGTCACAGCAGCCAGAGATGATGGATGTCTGTTAGTGAACGTAACTATGTGTTTGTCAGATATGCATTTTATAATGTAAACCACAAATATTTATTGTTAAAAGTTCAAAAAATGTGGCTGTAAAACACTGTAACTGTCCTTCTGTGTATAAGTGCAAATAAAAAACCCAATTGCCAAGATACAAAGGAATTTACAACATTAGATGCCAGTGGGTACTGAATTAAATCAATAGAGAAAGTTGAAAATTTATGGCCAGTCGGGATTCAGTCCTGGGTCGTCCTGCTTGCTGGGTAGTTGGGCTGGAGCACTGCAACACCACTACTGTACAGGCTACCATAGCATGCCTTCCATCAGACGCAAATTTTCAACTTGTCCACACATCACTGACATGGTGCTACTGCCCATTTCATTCATTATCCCCCGCCCCTACCCAAAAAAGAAGAAGAAGAAAGAAAAACACACACACACACACACACACACACACACACACACACACACTTGTACAGTTACTAATGTCTACCTTGTAAAGGCTTTAGGCACAGTTTTATGGTGATCGGATAGCTATTTATCTATATATATTAATGTGAATGTCTGTCCGGTGTACGCTTATCACGTCCGAATGACAAGACGCAGAGAGTTAAATATTTGTACAGTTACTCATTTATACCCGAGGAAGGTTTTAGGCATGGTTTTAAAGCGATCTGATAGATGTTTAGTAATTTGAAGAATATAACGCGAAATGCGGAACAATAATTACTCTTTGAAAACTATATTTACTCTTTGAAAATTGTTTTATTGGTTGCATTGTTGCTTGATGGTTGATAATGATAAAAGGGTGGAGTATATTGGGATGGAAAGTTATCGGTGTATATAAAATTCTACGTGTGTGTGTGTGTGTGTGTGTGTGTTTTAATATTTCGCTCTGCAGCGAAAACTACAGAATACAAACAAATGGTCTGTGTGTAATTAGTAATTATTGTCCAAAGTCTCCCGTTGTACACCATAGCTGTTCCATGACGATAGCTATAAAGGGGGTGGAAGATATGGTGGTTGAAAGTCGTCAAATTATAAAACAATTCGGACTGAAGGCCAGCAATGACGTTTGCGACTTTATAGCAAGGAGGTTACATACAGTGAAACGTGATGCCACAGACCATATCTTTGGTCTATGCAAGCTACAATGTCTTCAGCTCTTTCTCTGTAAGGATAAGCATACGAATAAGGAAATACAAGAATAAATAAATAAAACAGTAAAAAAGAAATTTCTTTTAATACATCTCTTTAAAAAAAAAATCGATTTGACGTTTCGCGCATTACATCAAATGATCAATCTGTGATATTATTACAATCATTATTGTTGAATTTCATGAGTAGATTCTTCGAAACGAGTGCATTTTTACATGTGATTTGATCTACACTACTTACTTTCTTGATAATGCTGATTAAAAATGTTTGTTTCTAAAGTAGGTATTGTATTTCATTTCAAAACCCGTCTCATAGCACACTACTGAAAAATAGCTTATCTATCATAATCAACCAACACGCGAGCGGATCCGCTGGTTTACGCTAGTTATTTATATAAGAATGGAAAAACCAGTAGAAGCCGACCTCATGGAAGATCAGTTTAGATTCAGATGAATATAGGAACATGAAGCAATACTAACTCTACAACTTACCTTAGAAGATTGATTAAGTAAAGGCGAGCCTACATTTCTAGGTTTTCTAGATTTGGAGTTAGCTTCTGACAATGTTGATTAGAAAACACTCTTTCAAATTCTGGAGTCAGCAGGGGT
The DNA here is from genome assembly GCA_026315105.1 of Locusta migratoria. Classification (NCBI taxonomy): domain Eukaryota; kingdom Metazoa; phylum Arthropoda; class Insecta; order Orthoptera; family Acrididae; genus Locusta; species Locusta migratoria. The sequence continues at coordinate 195,308,265 of CM048755.1, forward strand.
AAAATACAGAGGGTGGAAAGTTATGAACAACTTGTACACAAACCAGACAGCAGTAATAAGAGTCAAAGGGCCTGAAAGGGACACTAGAAAACTGTTAATAAAATTACACACAATAAAATTAGATTAGATTAGTACTTGTTCCATAGATCATGAATACGACACTTCATAATGATGTGCAACATGTCAGGTTAATGAAAGGTGTCTTTACAAATTATTACTTTGTAATAAATATTACATGACAATATTTTATTTTCTTCAGATTTACTAATTTATTTCTAAAAATTCATCTATAGTGTAGAAGGCGTTGCCATTCAGGAATTCTTTTAACTTATTTTTAAATGCTAGTTGGCTATCTGTCAGGCTTTTTATGCTGTTTGGTAGGTGACCAAAAACTTTTGTGGCAGCGCAATACACCCACCCCTTTCTGTGCCAAAGCTAGATTAAACCTTGAATAGTGAAGAGTGTTCTTTCTCCTAGTGTTGTAGTTATGTACACTGCTATTACTTTTCCCTAAATAAACGTCTGCAGGAGATCTTTGATGGCCTCCAGCAATTATTCTGATTACATGCTTTTGTGCAATGAATACTTTTTTACTCAATGATTAATTACCCCAGAAAATGATGCTATACGAAAGCAGAGTTGACGTAAATATGATAAATCACATGTTAAATTTGAACATTTACTTCTAAGTTTCGCACGCTGGCAGCTGTTCTTGGATTGAATACTGGAGTGTTCACTTCGTCTACTTTGGTGAACGAATTTCGGATAGCTGTGTTTAGTAATTCTGTCTTAGCAGTACTGTCATTGGTAGTATTACCATTGCTATCGCGTAGTGAAGGTATTGTTTGTAATTTGCCGCTAGAGTACTTCACATATGACCAGAATTTCTTTGGATTTCTGCAAGATTACGAGACAGGATTTCGTTGTAGTAACTACTATAGGCTTCTCGCATTGATGTCCGCGCTAGGTTGCGACTTTCAGTAAAAGATTGCCATTCTTGTGGATTCTGTGTCTTTTTAAATTTTGCATGCACTTTTCTTTGTTTCTGCAACAGTGATCTGACCTGTTTTGTGTACCACGGGGGGCCAGCCCCCTCTTTTTATTAATTTATTTGGTATAAATCTCTCGACTACTACTGATATTATGTCTTTGAAAGTAAGCCACAACTGATCTACACTCACATTTTTACTTTTGAAAAACTGTAGATTATCACTCAGTGTATGTCTTGGTAAATGGAGGTGAGACCAGACGACAATGAGTACAAGGATTTCAGAACTTGACCGATTTATTAGGCTTGAAATGATATCAGAAAACTGTAAAAAAACTGAACAGAGCTCTTCCTGTATACTTAATCAATAATTTAACACTATGATTTGCTTTGTTGAAATTATGTCACAAAATATGTTAATGGTATCAGCAAAGTATAATTATTAAAAATAGATATACACTTTACATGATTGAAAAACATTTGGTACAATGCAATTTTTTTCCCGCCACTATCAGTATGACTCATTTTATTCTGATTAAAATCTATATTTTTGGGACTTCAAATGCTTTGTTTCAAGTGTTAATGTAGTTCATCTCACCTCCCACTCTACATAGCCACCAGAGGCAATCCAGAGGGAATTACATCCAATTAATTGCACCAACCTACCTCTCCTGAACTAAATGATATTTAATTTCATTTTTAATGAGATAAATGTTCATTAAAACATTTCAGCCTTATGCAGTATACCTTAATTTATATGAGTCAAGTCTTTGAAATTGTAATTAGAGACAAATTGGGAAACCAATTCTGTGAAATACTTACTTGGAGTACTTCCTTATAGTTATGGGAAATCTTTCGTAATTCTGTTTCCTTTCGCTCCACATGCCCTTTTACTACGTCAATATCTTTTAGTAATTGAGAGTTTACTCTTTTCATTTCAGACAACTCACTTTCCCGTTCTTTCAGTAATTTGTGAAGAGACCTATAGAAGCAGATAAATTAGTTTGAGAAGTTATGCATTTGTTTTCAGAGAGTAAAAAATGCCTAATTACTTCACCAAAGACCTCTTCGCCACACATAGACTTACCTATACAGTGAATATCTTTGAATCAAACAATTAACAAGTAACAAATATTAACAGCCACATGTAATGTATGTGTATTTGCTTAATCATAGAATTATTAACTACCCAGTCCACAATATTAAATAGAGGAAATACAAGAGTATGTGTAATATTACTTTTTTTTAAAAAAAGATCAGAATAGTGAACACATCATTGTAGTGAAGATATATAGTTAACACAAACTACAGGAGTATAGGTTGCGTGTCTACTATCTCTGCACACAAAAATAATGTATGAGGAGAGAAAAGGAATTACTCAGATGATTAAGGCAGTAGAAAATTTCAATGTAAAGGGCAGCTGAAATTTGACGGACGGAAACTAAAGTAACAATTGTTGGCTAACATGGAGGAGGGGGTGATGGGGAGGGAAGCATTTTTGTAGAATTAAGAACACAATTTAATCCTTGTAGTTTTGACAGGTCTGAATATTACAGAACCATACATTAGACTCAACTTTACAGACAGACTAGTCACTAGAGCTTTAGCTCCAGATCATAAAAAAGATTATCAAACTGTTATGAAGCCAATGCTATGGTATGGTATCTGGTACAAACTCTCTCCTGGGTACATGCCATCTTTCATTTCTTATTTGATGATTTTATATATAACTAACGCACTGCTATCTGAAAGCAATGGTGCACTGACAAATCATCAAAAACACATCATTTTAAGTTGGTTTGGGTTGTTTGGTTGGGATTGGAGGATTAAACTAATGAGGTTATCAGTCCCCCGGTGGGAAGGGGAAGAAGTTAGGATAGGAAAGGAGGAGAGGAGGGAAGGAAATGCAGTCCGGGAAGTAAAGAAGGAAGGAAATGCAGTCCGGGAAGTAAAGAAGGAAGGAAGACTGCATTAGCTCAGGGTCCCATGCTCGACACACACATACTCACGAAAGAACCGTGAGCCCCCCGGGGGGGACATCATTTTTAGTATGATTAATTATAATCCAGTGGCAACAAATGCCATATTGCCAGTTAAATCCTGCAGCGAACGCGAAAGAGAAATAAGGGTGTTCACCGTAGCAACTGTCTGTAACAACAAGTTACATTTAGTAAGCCATGGATGCAAAATACTGACACGAATTATTTATAGAATAGAAAGTCTGAAAGAAGCCATCCTTAGGGAACATCAGTTTCTGTATCTGAGAAACAAAGGCACACACAATACAATTCTGCCCTGCAAATTACCTTAAAAGGTAGATAAAAGGAAGGCAACCTTACATTCATAAACGTTTTAACATGCAGATTTTAAGCAGGCTTTTGATAATGTTGTATGTACTAACCACTTTGAAATTATAAAAATATTATCCACAGCTTGTAAAGACATCATACTGAAGATGTGATGTGAAAAGAAAGTAGGAGATGAATGGATGGATGAAGTTTCAAAGGGACCGAACTACTATGGTCCTCGTTCCAATCACATAGACGACAAAAAATATCATTAAAATGGGGCATAACATGCTAAACTACATCAAACCCTAGATGGAAGATGTCAGAAATAAAAGAAGGAAATAACAGGGATGAAAGTAGAGAGTTTTAAAAGGGATGAAAGAGTGTCTTAAAAGAGAATACCAGAGAGTCTAGGCCACGAGTTCACAGAAATAAAAGTATGTCCAGTCATTCTGTAACGCATTAAAATCACCTGCTGAAAACAATAAGCATGTGCAGAGCAAATAGAGAAATCATAGACAAAAAACAGCAGATGGAATTATATAATCTAGTGTTATGAATAAAATTTAAAACAGCATCACCCACAGAGGCACTGTCTCCTTAAATAAGGTTTAAGGAGTCAGGGAGATTAAAAAGCTGCCTTTGAGCAGCGAAATAAGACCATTCCATTAAGATGTGGGCTGTGGGCTGCGTCATGCCAACAGTTCGCTACACTGTAAGTTCTGTGTGTGCTTAAATGACCATTGTTCGGCATGATGGTGAAACGTTGTATGTTTCAGAGCTCGGGGAATTTGGCTTTATTGCCCAGGTCGCAAGGGCGGTAGAAACCTCTATTAAAAAAAACTCAATCTCAAGGTGTGATACGTACCAAGAAGATGCATGGCTGTAGAGGTTGAACAGTCATTAGCGAGCAACCTCTGGGGAACCTGCCACACCTCAGTTGTATTAGGCTTACCCAGGCAAGCGGGGCTCCGCCTGGGCGGATGTATAGTTCCCTAGGTGCTCATGGGACCACGATGAAACGTGCCAGTAATAGCGTTGCTGGACGCAAACCCGGCATCCCTAAGCATGGGAAGACCAACTTCAATGCCGAGAGACATGACTCTAGATGGTTCCCTTCCCTGGCCACGCCACGGGAGGAACGTAGGGCATATAACAGATATGAGCTGTATTCGCTGCAGTATTTGGTATGCACTTGAACAGATGGGGAATCTTTCTCGTCAAAGTCATGATATACCAGTGTGACGTCAAACTGTACGTGCCACCTAAGAGGTGCTTCAGGTGCTGGAAGTTTGGGTATATGTCATCCCGATGTACTTCCTGCCCCATGCGTAGGGAATGCGGGTGTCCAGCCCATCCGGACGCTCCACGTACCCCACCTGCCGTCTGTGTGAACTGCAAGCAGCTATATCTGCCTTGCTCACCAGATTGCTCTCATCTTCACAAGGAACGTAAGATTATGGAGATAAAGACCTTGAACCGACTCTCTTATGGTTAGGAAAGAAGAAAGTATGAGCGGCCACACCCGGTTTGTATGCCTACATCTTTCACTGCTACTGTGCTGTCCCCATTCACACCTGCTGTTTGGGGAATTCTCCCCCAACCCTCGGAGACACCAGTCCCCACCTCCTGGCCGCAGAAGGAACAGTCTCCGAGGCTACTCAGAGTGCTCCAGAGGATCCTGGCTGCAGGCTTAAGGATCCAGAACCTGCCTGTCAAAGAGCCTCCTGCTCTTCCTCCATCCTGGCTTCCACTTCTGAGAAGCCCTTGCAGCCCTGCAAAGCAAAGCGCCAGTGAGAGGAAAAGAAGACAAGGTCCAAGAGAAAGGAATGTTCTCTGGCTTCAAAGCCACAGCTACCCTCATCTTCTGCTTAAGAAGATGAGGTAGAGATACTAGCATCACCTGAGGATCTCGCACTGACTTATGGACCAGAATCTATGATTGACTCAGCAGATACCAAACGGTTGGCAGCAGATGTCCGCATGGAATAACCTGCACTATATTTTTATCATGGCCCATCAGCTCAAAGATACTGTTATTATCCAGTGGAATTGCAGCGGTTTTTTTCCCCACCTAGCTGAGCTGCGTCTACTTTTGAGCATAATACCTGCTCTCTGCACTGCTCTCCAGGAGACCTGGTTTCCAACAACGTGGATTTCTGCCCTTCATAGCTACAGGGGATAATATTGTAATCGGCATGTGTATAACAGAGTCTCAGGTGGGTCTGTGGGTATATCCTTAATTCTGTCTAGAGTGAACATGTGCCCCTTCAAACATCATTAGAAACTGTGGCTGGCAGGGTATGGATACCACAAGACATAACCACCTGCAGGCTGTGTCTTCCACCAGATGGTGATGTACCACCACACACACTGGCTACACTGATATCTCAGCTCCCGATGCCTTTTCCACATCCGGGTGATTTTAACACTCATAATACCTTGTGGGGTAATGCAATTGTCAGCTCGACCTCTCGCTTCTAAACACCAGAGCCCCCTTGCATTTCAGTGTGGTGCATAGCTCTTTCTCGGCTACTGACCTGTCAGTTTGCAGCCCTGTCACCCTCTGTGCATTGGAGAACACATGACGATTTGTGTGGTACTGATCACTTTCCTATCTTTATATCACTACCCAATCATCACTGCCCTGGACACTTTCGCCGACGGGCATTAAACAAGGCAAATTGCGATGAATTCATTCCTGCTGCCACTCTTGGACCTCTCCCAGACATGACTATTGACGTGGTGGTTGCGACTGTAACGTAGAGAATTTCATTGCTGCAGAGCACATAATCCCCATTCATCAGGAGACTCACAACGAAATACAGTGCCTTTGTGGTTGTCGGAAGTAGCAGACGCCATTCGAGACCTTAGGCGTGCTCTTCAGCACCGTAAGCGACACCCGTCACTTAAGACTCTTGTTGCTTTTAAACAACTCTGTGCTCGTGCTCGCCAGACAATACGGAGGCAAAAACAGGAGTGTTGGGTGGTGGTTGTTGGTTTTTGAGGGGACTAAACATCCAGGTCATCAGTCCCCTGTTCCTAGCGAAGAGTCCACTGTCAAGAACGTAAAAAATAAATACAAAGCTCCGAAAATAGAAACTTAAAAAGGGACAGAATGACAATGGTCAAGACGCTAACAACACAAAACGAAGAGACACAAGGTAAAACAAAGTCATTTACTCAACTGAAACTGGACAGCAGAGTACTATGGCTGGCTGATCACAGAGATGAAACAGGATGAGCCAGACATGTTGTTCACAGTAAAATCCTCTAGGTAGTGTACGTAAGGGTCTTAAAAAGTCTTTAAAAGCGCTGGATAGGTGGGGACCTGAGGTACCAGGCTATAGCACCCACCACTAGATGGAGTTGTAAAAACCAGCTGCGCGAAGAAAACTTAACACAGAATGAGCCGTGGAGGCATCGTTGCCTAAAACTAAGGGTAGCAGGTCTGGTAGGTTAAAAGACTGCCGCAAGGTAGCTAAAATTGGGCAGTCCATCAAAAGATGAACTATTGTCAGCACTGCTCCACACCGACATACAGGTGGGGCCTCACTGTGAAGGAGATGGCCATGGGTCAGCCAGGTATGCCCAATACGGAGGCGGCAGAGGACAACTGACTCTCGACGTATGGGCCGCAGTGAAGACTTCCACAGAGTTGTGGATAGCTTCACTGCTCGAAGCTTGTTTGTTGCACTCGTGGTAGACCATTCGGCTCTCCAAGCATCACACACCTTCTTGTGCAGTGCTAACTTTAGGTCCGATTCTGTGACGCCAATGGTTAAGGGTGGCGCAGAGGTATGAAAGGAATATTGGAAAGTGGCAGGGAGTGGTTGGGATTCAAGGGACGAAAGGAGAGAATGAACACGGACTGACATTGGATAACCCGATCGTCTTGGAGGGATAGGGAGTGCAGTGCCTGGAAAAATAAGCTGGTGGTCCGGATGGTGTGGCAAGGCCTGAACATGGGCAACATATGAAGCCAGCAGGTGCTGCCGGCAGAACCGCAGAGGAAGGACCCCAGCTTCAACTAGGAGGCTTGTCACAGGGCTCGTGTGGAAAACCCCTGTCGCCAAACAAACTCGAGAATGTAAAACTGGGTCTAATGTTTGCAGTGCTGAAGGTGCAGCCGAATCATATACTATGCAGCCATAGTCAAGGCGTGACTGAATGAGGGCCGTATAAAGTTGTAGGAGCGTTGGGCGTGACGCTCCCCAAACAGTATGGCTGAGACAACTAGAATGTTGAGGTGTCACCAACACTTTTGTTGGAGCTGGCTAAGGTGTGGCACCCAGGTGAGACGGTTGTCGAACAACATGTCTAAAAAACAGTGCGTCTCTTCGACACGCAGCAGATCATCAGCCAGATACAGTTCGGGTTCAGGATGTACCGCCCGACGCCGACAGAAATGCATCACCTGGGTTTTCGATGCAGAAAATTGGAAACCATGAGTAAATGTCCACGACTGCGCCTTCCGAATAGCTATCTGCAACCTCCGTTCAGCAACACCAATGCTAGAGGAGCTGAAATATATGCAGAAGTCATCGGCATACAACGAGGTGGAAACCGATGACCCCGCAGCAGTAGCAAGACCATTGAGAGCGACCAAAAATAAAGGGACACGAAGAACGATACCCTGTGGGACATCGTTTTCTTGATAGTGAGGGGAGCTGAGAAAGAAACCAATATGGAAAGGAGAAGACCGTAGCGCGAGTAAATTCTGTATGAATACAGGAAGCGGACCTCTTAAGTCCCAGTTGTACAGCATAGACAGTATGTGGTGGCGCCAGGTGGTGTCATACGCTTTTCGCAGGTCAAAGAACACAGCAATCAGATGTTCGCGGCATGTAAAGGCAGTGTGGATGGCGGACTCCAGCGACACGAGATTATCGATAGCGGAGCGGCCACGAGGGGCCCACCCTGTTGTGGGGCCAGGAGTCCTCAAGGATCCACATAAGCCTCCGACTCACCATCTGTTCGAAGAGTTTGCACGGAACATTGGTGAGGCTGATTGGTCGGTAACTATCAGCCACCTGCGGATCAGCCCCGGGCTTCATCACCGGGATGACGAGGCTATCCCGCCATTGGGATGGGAAGACACCCCCAACTCAGAGACGATTCAGCAAAGAGAGAAGTTGGTGCTTGGAGTCTGCTGATAGGTGTCGGAGGAACTGACTATGAATGCGGTCGGGTACAGGGGACGTGGCAGGGCATGCAGTAGCCGAGTGGAGGGTCTGAACCAGAGGCTTCGCTGACTCTGTGACAGTCATGGCTGCAGATTTCTGGATCTGCGTTATCGGGTGGGGAATTCTAGGGTGCCCCTAGATAGATCAGGGGTGCACTACACTAAGGAAGCGGCTACTCGGGTAGCAGAGTACTTGTGGAGTGCATATGGGGTTTTTTTAGGCTAGGCGCTAACTCTGATGAGCACTCGCCTGTCAGCATTCAAACAGCGAATTCAGGCCACGTTCGGAACAAAAATTTGAACATCAAAATATTAGCCGCGAACTTTCAGAGTATCAGAAACAAAGTTCCCGAATTTGCCGCACTGCATGGAAGTTATTGCGCTCAGATAGTTTTAGGCACCGAAAGCTGGCTAAATCATGATGTGGCAAGTTCAGAAATATTTAGCGAAGCATGGAATGTATATCAGAAAGATAGATAGGATACGACTGGAGGAGGAGTGTTCATCGCTGTGGATAAAGATATTGTTTCTACTGAGATCGATGTTGAAAGTAACTGTGAAGTTATCTGGGCACGTATAACAGGTCAACAAGAAGTAAAGTTAATAGTTGGCTGTTTTTACTGGCCCCCCAGTGCTGCTGTAGCAGTTTTAGAATCATTCAAAGAAAGTCTACACCAGGTAGTGCATAGGTATCCGGGCCATGTAATATTAGTCGGAGGTGACTTCAACCTTAAGAGTATAGATTGGGACCTCGCTAGTTACATTTCAGGCGGTACAGACAAGCAGTCTTGCGAGCTACTTTTGGACACATTCTCCGAAAACTGTCTTGAGCAGTTAAACCGGCAACCCACGCGCAATGGAAATATTCTAGACCTTATAGCCACAAACAGGCCTGACCTTATTAACGATGTCTGTGTAGAGACAGGAATTAGTGATCACGATATCATCATAGCGTCGATGGTGACCAAAGTTCATAAACCAATCAAGAAGGCTAGGAGTGTGTTTTTGTTGGAAAGAGCCGATAAGCAAATGTTACGATCGCACTTAGGAAATGAATGGACATTGTTTAATTCTGGGACTATGGATGTAGAGGAATTGTGGGCTACATTTAAGTGCATTGTTAATAAAGGGTTAGAGAAATATGTGCCAGTAAAGACGATTAAGGATGGAAAAGATCCACCTTGGAATAATAATAATGTTAGAAAGCTGCTGAGAAAGCAAAGGCTGTTGCACTCTCGATTCAAAAAAGAACACGCAAATGATGACAGGCAAAAGCTAATAGAGATTCGTGCGTCTATGAAAAGATCGATGCGCAAAGCATACAATAATTATCACAGCCATACCTTACCAAAAGATCTTTCCGAGAACCCGAAAAAATTCTGGTCCTATGTAAAATCGATAAGCGGATCAAAGCCCACTGTCCAGTCACTCGATCATTCCGGGGCAGTAATAGAAGAAAGCAAACGGAAAGCTGAAGTTCTAAATTTAACCTTTAAGAAATCTTTCACGCAGGAGGACCGCACAAATATACCATTATTTGATCAACGTACTAATTCCGAAATGGGGGACATAGGAATAGGTATTTCCGGTGTAGAGAAGCAGCTGAGAGAGCTAAATACGGAAAAGTCTGCTGGTCTGGATGGAATACCAGTTCGGTTTTACAGAGACTATTCTGCGGCTTTGGCCTCCTACTTAGCTTGCATTTATCGCGAATATTTAATTCAGCACAAAGTTCCTAGTGATTGGAAAAAAGCGCAGGTGACTCCCGTTTATAAGAAAAGAAAGAGAACTGATCCATACAATTACAGGCCAATATCGTTGACATCAGTTTCATGTAGAATTTTGGAGCATATTCTCAGTTCGAATATAGTAAATTTCCTTGAAACGGAAAAGCTTCTTTCCATGAATCAGCAAGGGTTTAGGAAAAATCGTTTATGTGAAACTCAGCTTGCCCTTTTCTCACATGACATCTTGCGAGCCATGGACGAAGGGCAACAGGCGGATTGTGTTTTTCTCAACTTCAAAAAGGTGTTCGCCACGGTGCCACACTGCAGACTGCTAACGAAGGTAGGAGCTTATGGAATAGATTCACAGATTTGTGACTGGCTGGAAGACTTCCTAAGCAATAGAATGCAGTACGTTGTTCTCGACGGCGAGTGTTCATCAGAGACGAGTGTATCGTCATGCGTGCCCCAGGGGAGTGTGATAGGACCACTATTGTATTCTACCTATATAAATGATCTGATGGAAGGAGTAAGTTGTAATTTGTGGCTGTTTGCTGATGATGCTGTGGTGTTTGGGAGGGTGTCGTCTGTAACTGACTGTAATAGCATACAGGATGACTTAGACAAAATTTCCAGTTGGTGCGATGAATGGCAGCTAGCTCTCAATGTAGAAAAATGTAAGGTGATGCGCATGAGTAGAAAAAACAATCCCATAATGTTCGAATACAGCATTAGTAGTGAGCTTCTTGATGCTGTCGAGTCATTCAAAGTTCTAGGCGTTACATTGCAGAGCGATATGAAATGGAACGAACATGTAAGGACAGTTGTGAGTAGGGCGGACAGCTGACTTCGGTTTATTGGGAGAATTTTGGGAAGATGTACTTCACCTGTAAAGGACACCGCGTATAAAACGCTTGTACGACCACGTCTTGAGTATTGCTCAAGTGTTTGGGACCCGCAGAAGATCAGTTTAAAGGAAGACATAGAGGCGGTTCAGAGACGAGCAGCTAGGTTTGTTACCAATAGGTTGGACCAATGCGCGAGTGTCACGGAAATGCTCCGGCAACTCAATTGGGGATCGCTGGAAGAAAGACGATGTTCTTTTCGTGAATTTCTGTTGAGTAAATTTAGAGGGCTGGAATTTGAAGCTGAGTGTAGTACGATCTTGCTGCCGCCTACTTACATTTTCCGTAGTGATCACAATGTCAAGATAAGAGAAATTAGGGCTCGTACGGAGGCATATAGGCATTCTTTGTTTTTCCTCATCCTATTTGGGAGTGGAATAGGAAAGGAAATGCCTAGTAGTGGTACAGTGTACCCTCCGCCACGCACCTTATGGTGAATTGCGGAGTATGTATGTAGATGTAGATATATAATAAGGTTATCGACGGAAGGGTGGCGACGGTGGCGCTGTAGTGCTCGCCAACGTTCCCGGATGGCCTCAGCTATCTCTGGTGTCCACCAGGGCACCAACTTACGGTGGAGTGATCCACGTGAGATGGGAACGGTTTTCTGAGCAGCAAAAATGATGGAATGTGGGACCTGCTGAACAGCGGCATCAATATCAGCCAGAAGAGGAGAGGGAAGCACAGCAGCTATGGAATATGCTGGCCAGTCCGCCCTATGGAGGGACCAGCGAGGCAGACGGTCAGCAGGTGAACACTGTGGGAACGACAGAAAGGTAGGGAAATGGTCGCTGCCACACAGGTCATTGTGGACCCTCCAAGTGAAGTGTGGAAGCAGGCTTGGGCTGCAGATAGACAGGTCTATGGTAGAGAATGTTCCGTGTTCTACACTAAAGTGTGTAGCAGCACCGGTGTTAAGGAGGCAGATGTTCAGCTGCATCAGTAGTGTCTCAACATCTCTACCCTGTGCCGAGGTCTGTGTGCCAACCCACAAAGTGTGGTGGGCATTGAAATCCCCCAAAAGAAGAAAGGGTGGGGGAAGTTGGGCGACCAAGGCAGCGAGGGATACAGGGGAGACACCCTCATCAGGTGGAGGTAGACAGAACATATTGTACCATCTTGCACTGCCTGGAGCTGAACAGCAACCGCCTCTTGAGGCGTTTGAAGAGGCACAGCAGCACTCGAGACAGTGGCTAGGACATAGACGCAGACTCCACCGGAAACTCTGTCATATATGGAGTGATTTTTAAAATAGCCCCGGTAGCCTCGAAGGACAGGGGACCGCATCGCTGGAAACAAGGTTTCTTGAAGAGCGATACAGGAAGCAGGTGTTTGGCTGAGAAGTTGTCGTAGCTCAGGCAGGTGGTGGAAAAAGCCACCACAATTCCACTGGAGGATGATGTTTTCTCCTGGCTGTACCGCCATGATGAATGAAAGAGCAGATCACTCCATTGGATCGTCTACCACCATGTGCTCTGAATCCACAGAACCAGAGATCTGGGGAATCAGTAATTGCGAGATCCTCTTGAGATGCGAGGATCTTGACTTCATCCTCCAAAGAAGAGGATGTGTGTGGTTGTGGCTTTGAAGCCACCGAACATTCTTTCGTCTTGTTTCTCTTCTTCTTTTTCTCTAGCTGGCCCTTTGGTTTTTCAGGGTGGAGAGGGCTTCCCAGAAGCGGCATCAGAGCGGGAACCTCTTCGACCAGCAGGTTGTAGATCCTGAAGCCTGCGGCCAGGATCCTACGGAGCACTCTGAGAAGCTGCAGAAGGGGATGTTTCTAAGGATTGGGCCTGGGGGCCCACTAGCGTTGATAGAACGGCTGGAACAGCAAGCATAGTGGACGAGGATCATGAGGCTGCCATGGCATAGGTAGTTACCAGGATGGAGCTTCTGATATTTTCTTTTGGCCTCTGAGTAAGTTAGTTGATCTCTGGTCTTGAATTTCATGATTTTTCTCTCTTTCAGCAGAACCGTACACATAGGCGAGCAAGGGGAGTGATTCTGGCCGCAGTTCACACAGACTGGAGGCGGCGTGCAAGGAACGTTCGGATGAACCGCACGTCCACACTCCCGACATGTTGGGTTGGCATCACATCGGGAGCTCATATGGCCAACCCTCCAGCATGTAAAACAGCGCATAAGGGTAAGAACGTAGGGCTTTACATCACACCGGTAGATCATCACCTTGACCTTCTCGGGCAATGAACCTCCCTCAAAAGCCAAGATGAAGGCACCGGTAGCGACCCCTATGGACTCGCCGAATAAAATGTACTCCCCGCCGTTATAGATTGGCACGCAATTTGTCATCTGACTGCAGCAACAGGTCTTTATGAAAGATAATAGCTGGTACCATATTTAGGGTATTGTGCGGCATGATGGTAATGGAAACATCACCCAGCTTGTCACAGGCAAGCAGTGCCCGCGACTGAGCTGGGGATGACATAGTTATTAATACTGACCCTGACCACATCTTTGACATCCCTTCCACCTCTCCATACTTGTCCTCAAGGTTCTCAACAAAAAATAATGGTTTCGTTGTCTTAAAAGATTCCCCATCACTACGGCTACAGACCAGATACTTAGGGGCATAAGCCTCACCCTTCTGTCTTGCCCGACGTTCCTCCCATGGTGTAGCCAGGGAATGAAACATTTGGGGATCATACTCTGCAGCATTGTAGTCCCTTCTACCTTTCTTAGAGACGCCAGGTTTGCGTGTGGCGATGCTATTAATTGCTTGATTCATTTTCGTCCCACGAGCAGCTAGGGAAAAGAGGTCCACCGAGGCAGAGCCCCGCTTGCCTGGGTAAGCATATACAACTGAGGTGCGGCAGGTTCCTCAAGGTTGCTCGCTAGTGGCTGTTCAACCTCAACAGCCATGCATCTACTCGGCACGTAGTACACCTTGAGATTGAGGGTTTTTTTTATAGAGCTTTGTACCATACTTGCGAGTCGGGCGATTAAGCCAAGATCCCCGGGCTCTGAAACGTACAACCTTCCACCGTCGCGCCGAACGATGGTCGTTGAAGCACGCACAGAGCTTACAGTGTAGCGGACTGTTGGTGCAACCCAGCCCACGACTCAGGACCCCGGGTTCGCCAAGCCCGTACTCAGGAAATTAATGCTGTGCCCCTAAGGACGGGAGTGTTGGGAATATTGTGTGTCCACCACGTACCTCTCCTACGCAAGCCTGGACAAAGATCCGATGCCTTTATGACTACCAGTTCCAGACAGCAATACCTGGATCTCTATCCAAGGGGCTGTATGTAAGTATCAAGGCACTATCCCTGACACTTTTGTCGAGCACTACGCTCGCGCCATTGCATCCAAAAATTATCAACCTGCCTTCCGCACATTAAAACAGTGAATGGAACGCAAACACCTGTCATTTACTTCACGCCACCCTGAGGGGTATAACACTCCATTTAGTGAATGGGAGCATGTAAGTGCACTAGCCCATTGCCCTGACTCCGCCCCTGGGCTGGACAGAATCCATAATCAGATGCTGTAACATCTGTCAGACGATTCAAAGCAACGTGTTCTTTCGTTGTTCAATCGCATCTGGAGCGGTGGTGTCTTCCCGTCACAGTGGCGAATGAGCACCATTGTCCCAGTGCTTAAGCCGGGTAAGGACCCGCTAGATGTGGACAGCTATCGACCCATCAGCCTTACAAATGTCCTTTGTAAATTGCTCGAACGCATAGTGAGCCGGCAGTTGTCTTGGCTCCTTGAATCTCGGGGGCCTGCTCGCTAAATGTCACGGTGGTTTCCGCAAGGGGTGCTCGACCTTGGATGATCTGGTCTATCTTGAGTCTTCCATCTGGACAGCATTCTCTCAATGTCATCATCTGGTAGCCGTGTTTTTTGACTTGTCGAAGGCGTATGACAACCTGGCGACACCACATTTTACCCACATTACATGGGTGAGGACTCCGGGGCTCACTCCCACTTTCTATTCAAAACTTTTTAGCTGTCCATACCTTTTGTGTTCAAGTTGGAGCATCCTATAGCACCCTTCATCCCCAGGAGAATGGGGTCCCTCAGGGCTCTGTTTTAAGCGTTCCATTGTTTTTAGTGGCTATTATAGTCTGATTTAAATTAGTTGTCACTTGATGTTTGCGGGCCAAAGCTGCAGTGTTGTCACGTCAAGTACTGGCTGGCAGCAGCAGCCACAGCGCATCGCCCCACGCGGCGATAGAAAATCGCTTTAAAGCCTCTGTCTTCTACAAGAATTGAGTAAAAAATTTCAAATTCACACACAATGTACATATCTATAAAGTCTCACAGTATGTCAAAAATCTATCCTTGATTTTAATTAGGGCAAGAGCTACGTTAATTTGTTTGAAACTATTAAAATTTTTCTAGTTCGCTAACAGCTTCAAACTTATCACTTCATATCTTAAAAACTATTGGTCTCAAAACAATATTTTTTTTCGCATTCATTGCTAAAGTAACACGCTTTGCAACGAATCTTTAAAAGTTTTCGTAGTGCATTGCGTTTCCGGTATATAAATTTCTGAAAACTACGTTTTTACGCATCTATGTCAATATTGAACTCGTAACAAGTACGATGTTTTAAATTTCTATTTCCTACAAACTTCACGTAAAAAATTTGAAATTTACATACACTATCAATCTCAGTGATATTTCTAAGCACAAAAAAATATTTTCTTTATTTTACTTCGCGCCAGTTTTACATGGGCTATTGAAGTACGAGATTTTGGCGTCCGAAAAATTTTCCTTCTTTTCATTGCAGATCACGAAAACTATTTATTACACAAATTGAATAACACCTTAGTGTCTACAAAAATAAATTTTAATTAAAATGCAGTGTAACTTACCATACGGAGGTGACGGGAGCTGGCTGAACAGTAATTTTTTATCTCACAGCAAGAATGAGATGTTAAAGTAAATAAATTCACAAACACATTATTTGCTGCAGTACGTACACTATACACTAATCAGACAACGGGAATATACCGCTTAATTCAGAGTCACTGGAGTGATCTGTGTCACTGCTGGTATTGACGGATATTATTAAGTCTTCGACGGATTGTTTTAAGACACCTTCATTCTTCCAGGCTTCCTGAATCACTCCTTTCACATGATGCACTACCTTTCACCAGTCTTCTGGTGTCACTGTTTCAACTGCCTCTTTAAACAGGCATTCCACTTCAATTAATGTGATTTTCTATTTTCTACAGCAATATGCTGTTTAACCTGTGCCCAAATCAGCTCTATTGCGTTAAAGTGGCAATGGTAGGGAGGCAATCTGAGCACTTTATCCCCGTATTTTTTGGCTACTTCATCCACAATGTAAATTGGATTCTTTGGTTTGTGTTGTGATACAAGTTCTAATAATTCCGCCCTTGTCAAATTGCCGTCGAACTGTATTTTACGTTTCAGTAGCCAGCAAACAATTTCGTTTTTCTTCGTTGCCTTTGTGGGTGCCTTGTCCTGGATAACTGAATGGTATGGAGTGTTATCCATAATAATTATAGATGTCTTCGTTAAGTTTTGAAGCACAGAGTCTTCAAACCATTTCACGAAAGTATTCTGGTTCATCTCTTCGTGGTAGTCGGAGGTCTTCTTTGAACTGAATAATAGCAGACAATTTGGGATGAAACCTTTTGAGTTTCCGGCATGCGCTACAATTATTCTCTTTCCTCTGCCTAGCGGGGCTGCCATACTACCGTTGATGGTATCATCCGTCCAACCTTTTTTTAAAGTGTGTCCTGCATTCACCCATGTCTCATCAAGCTAAACGATATCATCAAAATTAAAATTAATTCTCTAAGAAAGCGGCATCGCCAAGCTGCAATATCTTGCCGTTCCATCAACAACTTTCTTCCAGAAATTGATTTATAGCAAATACCTAACATTTTCACGATTCGTAACAAGGACGATTTACTGCCTTCAAACAGGTCCGCTGCTACAAGAGTAGCATGTAGTTTTTTGAGTGTCGGATACTCCTTCCTCGAATAAAATGCGTATATCTGCCGTTGAATCGCGTCTTCCTGAAAAGAGTCGAGTTTTATTACTCTCTTCTCAAGCCGCCTCTTCTTCCCAGGTGTGTCCAACTTCGATGATTCACCTGCGTCTTCTTTTGCGAATTTCTCCTTGCAGATCCTGATCACTGATCGCTCACTCATTTGCAGAGCAGCTGCAGTTCGCTCCACCACTTTATCCAAAGGAGCAAGAGGCCCTCCTGCATCCCCCCCCCCTCTCTCTCTCTCTCTCTCTCTCTCTCTCTCTCTCTCTCAAAATACTCCCTCAGAGAACACACATATTCAAGCACGTGACTCCATATAACTACGCCATGTCCGCCACTTTTTGGAAGTTTCCGAGGTGAGTGCTGCCTCGGTCTTCCTCTCTTTCGACTACTTTCGTCGCACATCGTAAAGCACGCGAAGCTAAATTCACAGAAACCTGTCAGTCGCACATCTACAAGACTGGCTGCCACATGCCTTGGGCAGCGTGCAGCGGAACGGAACTGGCAACACAGCGGGACCCGACCGGGCCGGCCACCAATTGGTTTATGGATGGCGGGAGCCGTGCGACCCGTTGCCTGTCAAGTGACGGCCTAGCAACGGCAGTCGGGTTGTCAGTATCCCCTGACGACTTCTGCGTGTATTTTAGCTCATCTAGCATGTATGTTGCAGAACGCCAGCTGCAGGGAGCCATAAGCAAGGTGCAGACATGGGCGCTCTCCCATGGGTTCCAGTTTTCTGCAGCCATTGAAAAAGTTAGATAGCGGGCAGCTTACTGTTCTATGCATTTGTATTACAGCAAGTAAAATGGAACTAAAAGAACAAAAAAGTTTTTGATATGGTAATCACTCCGATATCTACCTCCTTTCACAAGTAATTGCGAGCTATCTGAGCGGCCTCGGGCCGCGATCACAATCCTACAAACTCAGCCTGTGTTGAGCGTAGCGTGAACCACTGCAGGGTCGAAAAAACTGAATTGCTATGTTTGTCGGTCCCTTTGATGTGTTAATGATTCATAACAAGAGTATAATAATGAACTAATTTTCTCTTGCGTGGCAACCGATTACAACGGACAAATATCTACTACGGTTTTACATCAGATCATACTTGACTTTATAAGAGGCACACATCTGGTTTTTTTCCACATAATACAATTCATGGAATATATATATTTCGTGTTTGGAACTAGAAGATAAGAACAAAGTAATGTAAACTGCGACTTTGCTGTTAATGGACTGAAATAAAATTTTCTGACATTACAATTAATGGCTTTCTATTTGTAGATGAAGTCTAAAAATATTTATATTTACAGATGCACCTACTCTAAAACACAATATATACTTTTTCTGTAGCATCGTTGCCGAAGGACCCCTGCAAGACGCGCGCTTGGCACCTGGCTCATCGTTTGGTGGCGCTACGAGCGGGCCGTAATGCGCCGCCGTGTACTAGCTTCGGCGCCGCACAACCAAGGAACCAATGGCTACGGCGCCTTGGGACCCCGCCTTCTGACACACAGCAAGCGCGCCCTCTGGACATGTAGCATTTAAGGGCGGTGTCAGAAGAAGCGCAGGGAGAGAGTGTATGGATCGCTAGGAGAAGCTAGGGGAGCTTCTAATAGTTATGTCTAGACCTAGTGATATATACAATATTCTGGTTGTTGTAACCGTGTCTCTGTATAATAAAAGATAAGTATCTTTTTTAGCTCGTGGTTTCTTGTTTGCTTCTCATCTAGCCTATGTTCCTAGCTGCCCCCTTCAGCAGATGACACGGGACCCAACAAAGTGGAGACGAGGATAGGATCAACGTCTTAATTGGAGCCCACGTTAGCGAGTGCCACACTGCCGGCAACCAGTGTTTCACTGAGACACAGGTTCGTCAGTTTCCTAGCTCAAGAAAAAGACTTACGAACTGTTCGGCAAACCGGTACTTACGAAGTGTAACACTCCGCTCACAGCGTACAACAGTCAGCGCATTCAGATTTTGGGCATCTGTAGCTTAGCAGCAACTTATCAGAATATCACGCAAATGGTGTAATTTCAAATTGTAGCAGCACAGACATATGAAAACATTTTTGATCTGGACAGTTTCGATTTGTTTGGTAACACCAATCAAAATCAAGTGTTAGCAATTTCCGCATTGCCATCTCTAGATAGACTTACACAACTTTGTGCTGAATTTCCTGAAGTATTTAGCAGTGGAATGGGGATGGAAGAAGACTATGTAGTTCATGTACTATTGAAAGATAATGCGCGGGCCCATTTTCGAAAAGCCCGCCCCGTGCCTCACACACTTAAGAGGTCGTGTAGCACAGACACTCACAGCACTGCAAGCAGCGGGTGTCATTCAACCTATTTTAGCTAGTCAATGGGCATCTTCTTTGATTTTACTGTCAAAGCCAAGTGGACAACTTCGTCTTTGTGTAGACTTTAAAAGCACAGTGAACCCACAAACAGTGGTTGACAGTTTTCCATTGCCTTGTCAAGAATAACTTATGGACAAACTCGGCACTGGCAGATATTACTCAAAAATAGATTTGCGCGATGCCTACTTGCAAATTCCTTTGGATGAGGCATCTCAGAAAATTTTTGTCATTAACACGCATCTGGGGCTGTTTCTCCCACAAATATGCAGGAACTAGTCAGTATTGGAAAGCCTTAACTACTATCACCGGTTCATTTCTAATGCTTCATAAATTGCTGCACCCTTGCATAAATTGCGTAGGCGCAATGTTCCCTTTGTTTGGACAAAAGAGTGCGAATCAGCTCTTCAACACCAAACCAGTTCTGGCAGTTGATTCGTCGTCATATGGCCTTGGGGGTAGAGATAACCGACTGTTTTGAACAACCGATTGGTCAATCGGTTGTTTTTTCTTTCAGTCGGTTTTTTTCAGTCGAGTTATGTGTTGTGTGTGTGAGGCTAATTTAAATATAATAAATGTCAATCTTAACAGTAAAACTTGCATTATCTATTCAAGTCACCTAATCATTGAGGTTAAAGTGTAGGCCCAAAACTAAGAAGAGAAAAACTTTATTCAAATTAAATGTTAAACATTAAATGCATCTCTTCTCCACCAATTTTTTGAGTAGGGCAGTTAGGCCCCAGGTAACAGCAACCTGATGGGAGGAGGAGAGCTTGCAAGCCGTTATATGAATGTTTCCACTCATTCAGTGGGTTTGAGTGGTTTCATTCGATGCGCAACCACCAAATGAAACAAGTCTCTGTGCTTTATATGAATGTTTTCAGCTTTGTGTGGTTTCACTCGATGTGATACAACCGACTAGAATAAGTCAGTGTCGGTTTCTGGACTTGAATGGATATTTTCATTCATTCACCGAGTTTGTGTGATTTTATTTCCACACTACTTCAGCCTTTTTGGGTATAAATGAACCGTGATTAAGCTTGAAACTTTCTTAGAGACAAATCTTAAAAATGTAACAGTGTGTCCGTGTGTGGTGTGTGTGTGTGTGTGTGTGTGTGTGTGTGTTTCAATTGCATGAAAATCTACAGTTTTGTTCGAATCTTGATGAAATTTTGCACACTTTACCTGCAAAGCAAGAGGAAAGTCACCGTCTACATCAAATTTCATTCAGTGCATGGCGGAGGGTACTTCACTTACTGACTTCAACAAAAACCACAATTTGGCTGTGATCTTTATGAAATTTTACACACTTCATTTTCAAAAGAAGACGGAGGTGACTGTGTACAATAAATTTTGTATAGTGCATTGCAAAGGGTATTTTACTCACCCAGTTTGACAATATACCACCCATACTCAACCTTTTCCCTCACCAGGCCAAATCCTCGAATGTTTTATTTCAAGTGGGCCACAACATTATCACAGAACAAAGTAACACTGTGAAATAACTACATCCATTTATCTTCTGAGGAAGCTCCATCCACTAGTTTTAGAGAAATCCAACAGATCGTACATCGATTCCCAGAACTGGGCCACAGCTTTATGCCATGCGACAGACCATTCGGTAACACAGAAAAATGTTTGAGGTACATGGAAAGAGTTTTTCTTCCATTGGACTATGCTCGCATTATCAGAAAAACCAGCCCCAAATTTCATGTCACTGAAGTGGACCAGAGATTTGTTTTCAACTTTGTTGACACATTGAAGAAAATTTTTGTAAAGAACCAAAAATGTTCAAGTGTTTGTTAAGCTTAAGGGACTTAACTGCGGGGCCATCAGTCCCTAAACTTACAAACTACTTATGAGCTACCTTATACTAAAGATAGCACAAACACCCATGCCCAAGGGGAGATTCGAACCCCCGACCGTAGCAGCCGTGCAGACTGTGACTGGCCCGCCGCAGACCGCTCGGCCACTGCAGTCGGCTGTAAAGAATCCTTACATATCATTATCGAACACGAAAAAAGGAAAATATTTAATCAGTAAGTACAAAATATTCCTCTATGAACAGCCATACATCGGTAAAGGGACTATTCAATGCAGTGCGACCGTAGGATGACTGTCTTCGATAACATGCAAATTTGTAACCAAGGACCTGCGAGTCTCATAACAATGAACCACCTTCATCAAGCTTATGATGGTCTCCTCCCGCTTAAAGGCCAGAAGTTTGAAGATGTCAAGGAGATGGCCAGAAAGTATGCTGGGCAAAACAAAATGTGGTTTTAGAACCAGTTGACGTCAGATGCTTCAAACGATCCTGAGGAGACTGAATGGAAGCTAGAAGATTGAAGTAGAACTGTAGAATTAATGTATCATGCCAATAATGTTGTAATTTCTTTATTAATAAATGTTGCTTTAAACTGAAATATGTTTAATTGTGAAGAAAATGGTCCTACAAACAATTTACAAACAATTTTTCGTTCACTTTGCAGCAAAACGGAGGCAGCTACAAAATTCAAAACTCTATTGCACGTACACGAGTGCATACATTTCTGTATATTCTCGTCAGTAGTCTTAGATATCCCATAGCATGAAACAAGGCAGTCAATTTTTACGTTTTGGTGAAAACTGAATTTTAAAACATTTTTTTTTCCAATTTGACACAAACTGGATAAAAAGGAGCTGCCTCCTTGCACCAAACCATTCAATTGCTAATAGAAGAGTATGTTGCTTTTTGAAATATAGCTCAACATATTGTTAATTAATATTTTCTTATGAAACTTCCTGGCAGATTAAAATTGTGTGCTGGAACCGGGACTCGAACCTGGGACCTTTGCCTTTCGCGGGCAAGCGCACTACCGACTGTGCTATCCCGACACGACTCACGATGCCTCCTCACAACTTTACTTCTGCCAGTACCTCGCCTCCTACTTTCCAAACTTCACAGAAGATCTCCTGCAAACACGCAAGACTAGCACTCCTGGAAGAAAGGATATGGTGGAGACATGGCTTAGCCACAGCCTAAGGGATGTTTCCAGAATGAAACTTCACTCTGCAGCGGAGTGTGCGCTGATATGAAACTTCCTGGCAGATTAAAATTGTGTGCCGGAACCGGGACTCGAACCTGGGACCTTTGCCTTTCGCGGGCAAGCGCACTACCGACTGTGCTATCCCGACACGACTCACGATGCCGCCTCACAACTTTACTTCTGCTAGTACTTCGCCTCCTACTTTCCAAACTTCACAGAAGCTCTTAGTTTCTTAGAATTTGTGCACTTTTTCTTTAGACAGATCATAATTTATTTCAAAGAAAGATATGTAAGAACTTAAGAAGTTCGAGTGGCCATCTGAAACACTGCTGCAACCTTTTGACAGCAATTTCCAAGCTGTTACGTTTTTGTTTAATATCTTTGTTTGTAACGTACGTTAATCAGTGGAATATGAGATTTAGCAATTCTTTTTCAAGGCACACAGCGTGAGTGATTACTCTGAACTGCCACAATGATACCTGTCAGAGCTGGACAGCGTTAACCAGAACGTAAACTTTATTAATCAATAACCCATTACTAAGAAATTTAATAAGGTTAAACGTTAAAGCATCATGTTATGGACAATGTAGCGGGAGTTAGCGTTAATCGTTATCTCGGGGCTGTTCGTGCAGCCATGGAAACTCACCTTCAGTCTCTGAATATATATTCGTGTGTTGTCGTACAATTGAAATAGAGTAAAACATATTATCCTAGCTGATATAAAAAACTGAAACATTTTAAGAAAAAATTAATATTCATTACTGCACCCTATGAACTTACAAGGCAAGTACTTGGGCTCGAACACACACATATACATCAAAATCGTACGAGAGATAATGTAAAGATCCCTTATTGCACTAGTGATACTCCCGCATCTGCAAAACTGCAGTCGTCCGTTAGAGGCCTCTGCATGTGCCTTGCCACATTGCACTTTGGCCTGTCGGTTCGCCAGTAGGGACGGTGCAGTGTGCCTCCGAAGCTGCGTTTTGTGGCGTTATTTGTGTGGTGAAGAGTCAGATGGGGCGGCAATTCATAATCAATCCTGCTAATGTATTGCGATTGGTTGAGATGAAGTTACAAAGAACCCTTCTTCGTGAAAATGGTATTAGTGTAGAAGATGAATCATTCGCATGCTTTCTTGTATCTGTTATAGTACAGAAATATGAGCATATGTTAGATACTGTTGTAACACTAACACATAATGATGATAATAGGGATGATAATGACAAGCAACTCAATGCAAGCGGTAGTGCTAGGGTAAGTGCGGGAAGAGGTGGTGGAAGCAGTTGCAGTTAATACCAACAGTCTTCCAAGGAGGACGTTAAAGTTGCAACTATCATCACCGCTTTTGATGACAATATGCTAGAGAACATGTACAATGATTATTACATAAGTTATAGTTCAGATATCTGCATTACGTATGACGTCTACAATTACATCTACAGTGCTATCAAGAGCATGACAGCAGAGTTTTGCATAAAAGCGACACCCACTAGTACATTGAGGTGTACGTAGAGATCCTGTAAGCAAACGTTCATACAGATATGTTTGTTCGAGCTCAAGTACTTTCCTTGTTAGTGCTGGAAAGAACTGAAGGCTTCGGGATAAAGATAAAATATTACATTAATGTGTATTAATCGATTACAGACTTTGTGCCAGCAGTCACCTTAACTTCTTGTCTATCCGGAGCATGTCTCCCGTCCGCCCAAAATCCTCACTAGTCCCACGCTACGAAAGTAACGTCCCTCGACCATATTCCTCAATGTTCATCACTGACACGAGGTCCAATTATTTTATCACATTAGCGACAAAAATGGCACGCTTATATCCGAACCTTTATTGCTCATTCTGAACACTCGCAAGACAGATTATCAGTGTCACACTTTATAGGATACAGAATGGATACTTCAGCGCACCGAAAAGGATGTGATTGCGAACACTGTCCGAGCTGCCACAGCTGCCAACGGGGGACGGGGTGTGCAAACACTCGAGTGCTCCAGTCAGAGAGAGGAACCTCCTTCACGACAAATGACTTGCATTGTGGAGACCATCCTATTTATCCCTTTAATCCATAGTGTAGCTGATCAGCTACATATCTTATTTTTCCCATTATCTCTCAAACTAATCAAAATTTTACCACAAATTCATTTGTAGCTGCATCTATACATAGTGTTGCAAATACTAATAGCTTGTACTAGAAATTGTAAATTGCAAAGTGCTACCGAATCAGTACGACACTTAGCTGCATTGAGCTACTCCTAACATACACTGCATCGGGTACATCATGGAAGCACTATGACCAGCTATGAAGTTTATGTTGCTAGCTATACTAATAATTTTAAGTATTTTTTTTCAATATTTATCTCAGTATATATGCACTATACATTAATCGTGGTAGTTTTTATAGGTTCAAATAAAAAGTTATGCATTAAAGGGTTAAATTCAGAGCACTGGCTTCATCGATTTCTCTGTACGCTTCTCGCCCATTCTTATCATCCAGTCATTAGAGATTTTTATTTCGAAATTTTGAATACTGGACGACTAGCTTGCCGGGCCACTCAAAAAAAGCTCGGCGGGCCATAAGTAGCCTGCAGGCCGCAGGTTGAGTACCGCTGATATATACTAACATTTAGGAGAGTATTTCCTTCCAATAACATTTGACATATTTAATATTCCCGGCACGAGTCGGCACGAACCGATTGGGGTATGGTATAGCTTCTGCAGCACAAGTATCACACTTCTCCAGCCTGCTTTCAGCAGAAGCCTCTCTGCCACTTATGAAAATGTGTTTATTTTTCTTCTATTACTATTAACCATTTGAGGACTAAATTTTTGTACAGCCGCCTGCTGCTCTGGACTGAGTTATTTTGCGATATTGAATTTTTTAGGTTTTTGAAATAATACGAACTATTCACATGCTATTTTATGGTCTATTACTCATTTTATTATTTACAGGTAGAATGGAGGGTATTACATTTATTTAAAAATTTTTAAGGGTATGTTACTCTTGAAAACATGATTGTACACATAAAGCCACAATGCACTCCACACACATTATCCTAGTATCTTTCCTCTTTTTCTCTCTTCGTTATGTATGCCTGCATACATGACATGCTCTTTGGGTCCTGGATCCTTGAGCTGCAGTCTGTGTCACTGGCGAAGGAAAGTGTCTCTGTGTCAGATGCATGGGTAACTCTTGAGATGATGGTCTTCCAGCTTTCACAGACTTTCTGGGAACGCTGTATTTTTCCAGCAACTGTCCGACAAGCTGTAAGCGAAAGTCAAGTACTTGTGGTTTTTGACCAGTTTTGATTTGGTGCATTCAATACAGATAAGTCCAAGAGGTGAAAAAATAATTTCTTATACCACTTGAGTGACTTTCGTGCACAATCAATAGAGCTGATCTGAATGTCAGTTTTGTTTACTGCTCCCATCTATTGGGTATATTCCACAACAGTACTGTGCTTCTTGAAATACTCACCTGTTTCTCTGTTCTTCTTTTCTGTTTCAACAAGTGTGTGAGAGTGAACTGTAGAAAGCATGTGTACTTCTCTCTTGTCCATGAACTTTACTGTCAACATACTATCAGTATGGCATGAAGTAATTTGCCCTTTCTTCAGTTTTGAAGGAAAATTTGTTGGCATACCTTTCCTTTTCGGCCTAATTGTGCCACAGGCTCCAGTTTTATTCTGATGTAGAAAATGAAATAAATCAGGGCTGGTGTACCAATTATCACAGAAAAGAGTGTGACCTTTGTTTAGGTAAGGTGCCAACAAAGTAGTAACAAGAGAACCAGAAATGCCAAGCTGAGAAGTATGTTCAATTTCTGTATCTCTTCCTAAGTACACTATAATATCTAAAATAAATTTTGTTTCTATGTCACACAAAATGAACAGTTTTATTCCAAATCTGTGTCTTTTGCTTGGTATGTATTGCTTGAAAACAAGTCTACCTTTCCAAAGCATCACGGATTCATCAATACACAAATCTATGAAAGGAGTTAGCACTGACTTGAATTTCTGTGTCAAATAATTCAGAACATACTTTATTTTATAAAGCCTACCAGCTCTCTCAGCATCTCCCAAAATGCCTGCATCACTGAAATGTAACATTCTAAGAACAGTAATAAATCTGTCCTTAGGCATTACTTTCGAAAAGAATAGCGTTCCAATTAGAGAATTTTTAGACCAGTAGTCTTTCAATCTATTCTTTCTTACATGAGTCATCAGCATGCCCACTGCTAAAAACCGATACATTTCAACTACAACTTTTATCTGTTCACTTTATTCCCCTAGAAGAGCCTTCACATTGTTCAATCACTAGATTTTAATAATAGTTAGTTTCTCTGACAATGTAGTCAATCAACTGTCTGTCGAAAATAATCTCAAAGCATTCACTCTCGCTCGGTTCGACACTCAAACCACAATGAGGGTTTACTCAAGAATTATCATCTGAGAATGCATGCAAGTGAGGTGCAAACACATCACCTGTGACTTTCTGCTTCTCTTTTGGCCGTGAAGGACCCACTTGTGGAATGACATCAACTTCATTCAGCGAATTTTCAGTGTCACTTTC
Organism: Locusta migratoria; assembly: GCA_026315105.1. Taxonomy (NCBI): domain Eukaryota; kingdom Metazoa; phylum Arthropoda; class Insecta; order Orthoptera; family Acrididae; genus Locusta; species Locusta migratoria. The sequence continues at coordinate 195,335,305 of CM048755.1, forward strand.
AAGATCTTCAAGATCACTACCAGATTCCGCAGCAGATTCTTCATTTGTTAGTAGTTCTCTTATTTTGTCATCACTCAAACCCTTAGAACTCATCATTGTTATATGTGCATGTAGCTCTCGAGTCTGTAAACACGAAAACTTGGTGAGCGTGCTTTACATAATTTTCCTTCTGATCGATATATCCAAGGTAGTGAAGGCATCATCCAAATGCAAGTGGTTCCAGATGTTCCCAAGAGATGGCAGCACCATTCAGTTCAAGGTGAGAGCAAACATACTGGTACGGTGACAGATGCAGATGACAGAAACGCAAATCCGTACATGTACGGTCGTAGGCTAGCAGGCACATGCGGCTGCCGCTGTACCAGTACAGTCGTAGTCCTCAAAGGGTTAATAATGCTGTAATATGAATAAAAAAATCAGAAATGTTTAGTTGTTCATATAAGGAAAAACTCTCCTAAATGTTTGTCAAAATTAATGGGATGAGTCCATACCACATGTTTCTAATGTGCTTATAATTCTATGAGTCACTACAGTGTGCAAACAACAGTAATAAAATAACAAAATCAATTAACAGTTAACTAGCTCAAAGAAGACGGCAGTGACAAGTACTGGTCACAGCTGTGTTTCCTAAAATGTTCCACCGACTGTGGGTGACGATCCCTTGTTGTTGGCCACAAGCCCACTAAGAAGGAAAAACAAATCACATGACACAAAATGACACCTGCTTCTCATCCTTTACTGATCTGCAGTGTCTGAGGCTAAACTAAATCTGTGCACTCTCTTTGATTTAAAATAGAAAAATCGATATGAAAGTACCATGGACACAAAGAAATTTGAGAGATTCATGAAATGTTCATAGAAAAGGCGTTCCCATCAGATAGCTTCCTCACAAAATAAATAAAAATTCTGAGAACCGTGTAGTTCTTTGAAAGCAGAGAAGAGCTGCAACATAGTACAGTGTGTCCCACTCAAAACCGGCACACCTGATGTACCCCCATGGTCATAATTGCAGCATCCCTTAGAAAGAGGTAACTAAATTTCTTTAATTTTACTTAGTTCACTCCTACTTTAGCCTAGGTCTGAGGGAGGTCACTTTTATCTGAGACACTGTATACAAATTGTTTCACCTCGTGGTGCGACATTTTCCGAGAGTTACAAAAGTGAAAATTAAAAGAAGGCTAACTAGTGTAATAGTAATCTTAGGTGCAGATGCATTAATAAATGGAAGTATATTTTTGGTCTTCCTCCATTTATCGTCTCCAACTAGAATTTCAGAAAATTTTATATCAGTCTATCAACAGCAAATTCGCAGTTCACACTAATTTATTCTTCTCTTGTAGTTCGAAACACGAAGTATGTATTTAATCAATTGTATGATGTGGACAACGAACTACTTGTATTCCTCTAAAGTGAAGTATTAACTTACATAAAACCATAGCAGATCATTTTCCATTCTAATCGGTTGCCAAAAATTAGCTTATTTTCTGGTTATGAATTATTAACACATCACGAGTGAGCAACATACGTGGCCAGGAAATAATTTTATTCACGCTGTAGTGCTTTAGGCCACACTCAACACACACCGAGTTCATAGGTTTGCAGTTGCGGCATAATGCCGCTCAGATAACTCGCAATTACTTGTGAAAGGAGGTAGATATCAGTGCGACTACCATTTCAAAAACTTTTCTGTTCTCTTAGCTTCATTTCACTCGCTGTAATGTATGGTCTAAAATGCATAGAACACTAAGCTGCTCACTGTCTAACTTTGTCAATAAACAATTTGTAAATGAAGCGCATGCACTTGACAAATAGTGTCATTTGAAAAACGACTTTTGAATTATGAAAAGGTGAATGATTTATTCGAAAGCTAAGATGATTTACTATCACGAGTCCAAAAAGCAGATTTTTTTTAACAGCACACTTTCATAAAAATTGAGTTTGGAGCGTTACGAAACTAAAATCTCGGGTGGAATGAAAAGTAGACTTTTTTCCCCAGACAAGGCAAAGCTTGTAAGGAGATTCTTGGTTGATAAAACATTGCGGGATGATATTATATACTATCAATTTTTTTTTCATTGTGAAAATCGGAATGTGGATTTCCCCCCTTTCCGACTCGGCCCGGCCGGCAGTGCGACTGTAGCCAATGTAGAAGTGTGCCGAACAGGCACAATAATTAACAGCGTGGTGAGGAGGGCTGGCCATGTGCATGATCACTGCTGTTGGATGTTCTACATGCCAGCCGGGAGTATCCAGTCACCTTGTTCTCGTGACTGCTTTCCCGGCATGGCCGGCTCCCGGGTGCGGCATTTTCGCCAGCTGCTCTCACTGGCGGGAACGAGTGGGAGCCAGGCTGTATTTGACGGCCTCTACTAGAGGTATGTTTCAACTTCTGTCCTACCAAATTTAAGTCCAGTGTGCAAACCACTGCACCACTTCACTCAGTCTATGTTAATCAAGCAGTAAAAGAAATCAGGGAATAAATTGGGGAAAGGAGTATTAAAGTTCACGTAGAAGAAATAGAAACTGTTTGATCCACTGACATCATTCTGTCAGGAATGGCAAAGAACTTCACAAATTAATTGCATAGAGTAGATAGTGTCTTAAAAATATTTTATTAGATTAAAATCAACAAAAATAGAACAAGGGCATTGTAATGCAGTGTAAACAACCCAAATGAACCTCAAATACTTATATTAGGAAATGACACAATGAAAGTAGTAGACTATCACACTACATGAGCAGCAGAATAAAGCAGAACTGATGAGGCAGAGAGGTCATAAAATGAGGACTGGAATTATTTTAAAAAAGAGATCCTGATTGTTAACATCTAAGGCAAGTTTAAGGAAGTTCCTTCTGAAGATATTTGTATTAACGCCATGTATGGATGTGAAATGTGGGCAACATACTTCAGACAGCAAGAGAGCAGGACCTATTAAAATAGAACTGCAGCTGAGTCACTCTTAACTAGTTTCTTAATTCTTTAGTTAGTTGTAGTGTTGCCTTGATTGCTGAATTTTTACATGTATCTAATTAATTTTATTTTTTGTCAGGGAAACCTTAATAGCGGAAATACAGATTTACATAGGACCACAAATGGGCCATACTTTCCCCACTATTCTAGCCATTATAGTAATATCTTACCTTGTATAGCTTCATATTTATTTTTAAATTATGTTTGGTCAACAATATCAAAATTCACTTTCATGTCACTAACTGATGTTTCAGTTGTCAACAGAGCTGGGAAGGGAGAATAGGTTGAAACATGTCTGAAAATGCACACAAGCCAATGCTTGGTTCCATGAAATTAAAGTATTTTGAGTACACTGTAACTGTAAAATTAGGGCTTCCAATATGCATAGTTATTATGACCAAATTTCTTCAAACAGAAAGGAATGAATTTATGGTTCATGTATCAGAGGGAGAGATATTAGAGTTTGTATCTGAGTGAGAATTGCCACAACCTGTGGTTTCAGATTTATCACATGATGATGATGACAGATCACATGATTTACTCAATAATAGCGAAGATGGTGCACATGATTACATGTTTATTTTATATTGTTTATCTATGTGTCACAGACTCACTTTTTTCAGTGTCTTACCAACCTTGATCTGAAGAAATTGATAAGCAAAGTAATGAAATATTTGACCATTTTTTCCACCACCTAGGCTCTCTCAAATGTTGAAAGCAATTGCTACAAGTATTATGGGGCACAACAAATCAGTCTCACAGGGAAACACCAGGATTTGTCAAGAGGGAAAGAGGAAAGTTAGGTAGCATAGTGTTGGTGAAGAAAAATATTGCCACACTGACTGTTCCAGAGAAAGGCAACAAAAATATCCTGGCTCGCAGCACTGTGCACCCTCTTCTGAAAATCAAAGCTGTTTTGAAACAGAAGCCACATAAGGATAAATTTTATAACTGGTCTAAATATGAAGCTGGCATCTACATCTACATAGATACTCTGCAAATCACATTGAAGTGCATAGCAGAGGGTTCATCGAAACCCTTTTATTATATTTCTCTATAGTTCCACTCTCTAATAGCCCACAGGAAAAGGGAACACCTAGATCCTTCTGTTTTTAATCTGATTTATTTTATTATGATGGTCATGTCTCCCTACGTACGTGGATGCTCACATTCTGAAGAGAAAGTTGGTGAAGGGAATTTCGCAAGTAGGTCTCATCACAACAAATAACACATTGTTGACCAAATGACTTTTTTGCATCACTCCCGAAGACATTCCTGAGACACAAGAAAAGTCAAGAACTTGTCTTGTACAGTCTGACAGAGCCAGAAACAAATAATTTCTACTGCATCAAATGTGTTAAAAAAAACTGCAACACAAAAACATCCAAGAACTTATTTCTACTCATGATGTAATGTTAGCTAGTGAAGGCAGACCAAAAATACTGTGCAAGTCTTCTTAATAATAACTGTTTGTTTAAGAATACAACACAATAATACAATAAATTTTGGGAATTGTTTCAAGAACACACAAAATTTTGCACATGGTTTGTTCACCACCCAAAAATAGCCAAAGTTTTCAACCTGACTTAGCAGCAGCAAAAATGAGAAACAGAAAATGCTATTACATATACTCAAAGCACCACAAACTGCTAGATCATTTTTCAGGACTAAACTGTAATTTTTGAAAGCTCAGTGGATCATCAAAGGAGATAATTAGGGGCAATTTCTAGTCTCACTAGTTTTACAAGTCACAGATATTGAACCTCAAATGGTCAATTGGCACAAATCAATACCTCACAGATTTAAATGACGAGATACTACCGCTAGAGGAATGAATGACCCATCAGTGTGCCTAAAGTGCTTACTTGAAGTATCACAAAATTTACACAATGATTTAGTGCACTTTGGCAAATTTGAAATCAAGCTTATCTTTATTAATAACAGTTTGGCTGTCAGATCCAATTCTGAAGGATAATTTATTTATTTATTTTTTCCAGCAACACTGAGCTCTTCAACCAAGATGCAACAGATGATATTCAGAAGCATGTTTAGGGCAGGCTTTTCACCAGTCAGTGAATAATCAATGTGAAAAATCATTATCAGGTGACTCGGCAGCTTGAATAGTACCTCTAAAGGCATAATTGACATTTATAACACTACTAGCATACATTGTCAAGGCATGAAAAACATCCATATCAAACATATTCTCAGTGTTAGCATCATCTACGATAAAAAATGTCAACAAATTAACCACCAACTTGTACACAACAGGAGCTGAAAATTTCCCCAAAGTGGAATGTTTTGCTTGTTGTAACTCACCAAACATCTGTTAATTGGATAGAGCACTGCAGATCCCATATCCATGTAGGTTTGTGAATTTAACATCCCTGCTGCCCCATGTCCATTTGTGGGAGAAAAACTTTGTCCATCATGTAAACTTCAAGTTTGTTAGGGTTCGGAAATGTCTGGGACACACAATGTACATGTCCGTAATCACTGAATAAGGTTGGGAGCAGCACACTGCTCCTGTATGTCCTTTTCTCTTAAAGTTACTGCACATCACTTAGGACACACAATTCTCATGTTGCACAAAACAAAAGAAGCAAGGACACTGCTGTGGCAGGCAAGGCTGCTGCTGTCAAGTAGCACACTACTGGCCTATGCGACACTGGGGCCGTATTTTAACAATTACTGTGTTATCCTTGTCTTGCAAATTAACACGACCTACCACATCAATGTTACAATGTGCCTGTATCTGATCAGCAGCAGAGGGAGATACCTCAAAAGAATGAGCAAGAAGATGATGCCGAACCATATGCAACGATGCAATAGTCTAGTCGTGACGGAACAAGTGCCTTATAGCACTGCAGCAGCGTACTGCGGTCTCCACCCCCAGTGGTGTTGCTAAGGCAGCAGAGAGCATTAAGGTGCTGCCAGAACTTCTGCTTGAATTGATGAATATGCGGAAGCCATGTCAGCCAGTTGTCGAACACTAGCCTCAAGAAACAACGTGTTTCCACCACATTAAGCAGTTCGCCGTCAAGGTAGAGCTCTGGATGTGGGTGAACTGTTCGATGCCGACAGAAGTACATAATACATGCCTTGGCAGCAGAGAACCCATGGAAAAGTGCCCATGTCTGCACCTTGCGTATGGTTCAGCAACATGTATACATGAGGTACTAAAATAGGTGCAGAAGTCTTCAGCATATAGGGAGATAAATACTGGACGACCCTACTGCTGCTGCTAGGCCATTAATAGCCACTAAAAACAGGGGAACACTCAACACAGAGCCTGGGGAAACCCATTCGCTTTGATGGGCAAAGAACTCTCTCTCTCTGTACATGGAAGGTGCACAGTGCTATTTTTTTTTTTTTTTTTTTTTGTAAAAATGGAGAGCTAGCCCTGAAGACCCCACCCATGTAACACATTAAGAATGTGGTGTCAGCAGGTTGTGTCATAGGCCGTAGGGGGAAAAAAAAAAAGCTATAAAATGTAGCGTTTTGAAAATGCTGTCCAGGCGGCCGACTCCAGGTGGGCAAAGTTGTCCAAGGCTGAGTGCCCTTTGCAGAAACCACCCTGACATGGAGACAGTAGACTGCGAGACTCAAGGAGCCAGCATAGCCGCTGGCCCACCACACATTCTAGCAATTTGCAAAGAACATTGGTGAGACTGATGGGTTGGTAGCTGTCCAATTTGTGCAGATTTTTGCTAGGTTTGAGCACTGGAATGATGATTCTCTCTCTCTTCTCTCTCTCTCTCTCTCTCTCTCTCTCTCTCTCTCTCCACTGAGATGGAAAGATACCATCGCTCCAAATGCGATTAAACATAGCTAGAAGATGATGCTTTGACTCCTCTGAAAAGCGCTTTAACACCTGGCCTAGGGACTGTGTCAGGGCAGTGAGTAACAGCACTGAGGAGTTCCCATACTTACTCAGTTCCACATGACGGATCAACAAGGATAGTCTCTTTCGCTTCTCCCGCTCTTTCATGGCACACAAGGCTGGTGGATAACGCACAGATGCTGAACTCTGTGTGTATTGCATAGCAAAGTGTTCGGCATCTGCAAGTGGATCTGTGCAAATGACTCCATTCACGGAAATCTCCCATACACTGATAGAACTCTGGTAACTGTAGACATGCCTCATCTTTGTCCACACCTGTGGTGCAGAGGTAATATGTGATGTAATGGTAGACAAATACCTCTCCCAGCACTCCTGCTTGCATCTTCTAATTAACTGTCAGTGTCAGGCATGAAGCCCTTTAAGAACAATTAGATTCTCCAAAGATGGGTGCCATTTGTGACACTGCAGAACTCGCCTGCAGTCTCTAATCGCCTCAGCAATCTCCGGCAACCACCAGGGCACTGTCCTTCGCCAGGGTAATTGCGGAGAAATGGGGATTGCACACTCAGCCGTAGAAATAATGGCCGAGGTAGCACTTTTGACTACCACATCTATGTTAGGATGCGTTGGAGAACCAACCATAGTAGCAGAAATAAAAATGTCCTAATTAGCCTTATTAAGCGCCCATCTGGGTAAGCGTTCAGGGGACTGATGCTAGGGTAGTGACAAGAAGATCAGAAAGTGGTCGCTACCACACAAGTCATCATGCACTCTCCAGTGGATAGATGGGAAGAGGCTAGGGCTACATACTGATAGATCGATGACCGAGTAGGTATCGTGTGTCACACTAAAATGCGTGGGGGCACCATCATTCAAAAGGCAGAGTATGAGTTGAGATAGTAATGACTCGACAGCTCTACTATGGCTTGTAATCATGGTACCCCCCCCCCCCCCCACAATGGGTTATGTGCGTTAAAATTGCCCAATACCAAGTAAGGTGGGGCAGTTGGGCAGAGCAGCCAGCACGTGTTGGTGTACTTTACCATCAGGAGGGAGGTAGATGTTGCAGATAGTTATGTTGTTCACTGCAGCCCTTACCCCAACAGCTCTGCAGTGGAACAGCTTCGCTGTAGACAGAGGTAAGGACATAGGTGCACACTCCACCTGACGCACTATCATAGTCTGCACGATTCCTATAGTAAATCAAGTTTCTTGGAAGGCAATGCAGAATGCAGACGAAGTGCTGAGAAGGTGGTGTAGCTCAGCTAAAAAACTGCAATTCCACTGGAGTACATAATCTTCTTTTCGACTAAAGGCTACGATGGGACATCATTCCATAGGTTCACCTGCTGCCATCAATGGTGAACCCACAGGATCCAGGACCACTTATTTGGGGGAGTCGGTGAGAGCGAGATCCTCAGGGGATGCAAGAGTCACCACCTCGTCTTCAGAGGCAGAAGATGTACATTGTGGCTTAAGAGCCACTGAAGGGTCTTTTCTGTTCTGCTTCTTAGTCTTCTTACCCTCTTGCTGCCCCTTAGGTTTCAAGGGCTGTGGGCAGCTTCTGGCCCTAAAAGAGACTGAGAAGCCCTACGATCAGTGGCATAGGGATCCATCAGCTATTGGCTGGGGTCTTCCATGGCATTTATTGTTGGAGCATCAGAAGGGATTGACCCAAGGGATCCCATCCTCACGACAGGTGCTGGAGAAAGTTGTCACTTCTCTGGCGGAGAGGTGGGGGGGGGGGGGGGGGACTGATGTTCCCAATGGTTGGGAGAAGGTTGCTCCCACAGGAGGTTGTGGGGGGTTGCATTATGGGGGCAGAGGGAGTCAGACAGCCCTGGGGACCCACAGTGCCTGACCAAGGTTTTGTGGCCATCATCCATCAGGACAGGAGGGACATTGTAAATGCAGCAAATGACGATTTTAATGCTACAGGGTGAAGTTGCTCATACTTTTACTGGCCTCGGTATAAGAGGGAGGGTCCTTTGTCTTTTACTCCATTATTTTTCTTTCTTTGTGGAGTACTGTGCAGTCCAGAGACCAGGGTGGATGGTGTTGCCCACAGTGAACACAGATCGGTGGGAGAGTACATGGAATGCCTCGACGTGATGGACGTCCACAATCCCTGCATGTGGGGCTGAAGGTGCAACATGAAGACATATGGCCAAATTTCCAACATTTAAAGCACCTCATAGGTATAGGGATAGTAGGCTTTACGTTTCACCAGTATAACATAACCTTGACCTTTTTTGGGAAAAAATGGTCCTCAAAGGCCAGAATGAAAGCACCGGTAGCTACCTTTCTGTCCTTAGGCCCCCTGTATATGCGCCTGTTATAGTGAACAACCTGCTGTGCTAGGTTGGCGCGATGTTCACCGTCGGCTGCAGGAGGACATAAAGATGAAAGCTAATCCCCTGGGTCATGTTCTAACTCTTGTGAGGGGTGATGGAGAGAGGAACATTTCCCAGCTTGTCGCAGGTGAATAGTGCTTTTGACTGTGCAGGAGAGACTGCTTCAATGAGAATGGAACCACTCCTAATTTTGGACATACCTGCGACTTCTCCATACCTATCCTCAAGATTCTGTACGAAGAATAGCAGCTTAGTTTCCATGCACGCGAATATCTTGGTGAGTATGGCTCATCCCTTTCTCTAGCCCGTCGTTCCTCCCATGGGGTAGCTAGGGAAGGGAATGATTGGGGATCATTTTGTGCTGCATTAAAGTCAGCCCTGCCTCTCTTAGAGACAGAGTTATTGTGATTACCCATGCTGTTAATGGCTCATTTCATTTTCGTGCCACGAGTAGCTAGGCAACTATATGTCCGCCCAGGCAGAGCCCAGCTTACCTGTGTAAGCCTTATACAACTGAGGTGCGGCAGGTTCCCCAGAGGCTTCTCACTAGCAACCGTTCATCTTCAACAGCCATGCATCTCCTCGGTACATAGCACACCTTAAGATTGAGTTTGTTTGGTGTGTGTGTGTATATATATATATGCCAAGCCTGTACTCAGCAAATTAATGCTGAGCCCCTGAGGAGGTGTCAATTAGTTCAGGGAAACATACACAATGTCTAATCCTCTGACATTGGTATGGATGTATGGAACAGACTGGAGCATGCTTGTGTGCTTTGGGTATCATGGACAGTATGGTATTACGGTGTGTGGTGATGTAGGTTTTTATGTAAATTTTGAAACAATGTTTATTTATGGTAACATCTACATTGAGGTCTAATAAGTTAATGGACTTTTCACTAAGCTCCATGATGAACTGCAGCTATTTGTATTGTGAGTGTGGATGATCTAGAAATCTGTTCAGTTTACTGGTGCCAGTCCACATATACCATACATTGCCTACATATCTGTATCAATATTTAAAATTACCACTGAGGGGTTCCTTACGTAGGATCAATTTTTAAAAATGTCAATGCTAGAAAGCTATTTCCTGAAGATGGCCTAATAAGCCAACAAGTAGTTTGTAATAGACAAAAAATTAGTGGAACAGAACAGTTTGTTTTAACCTTAAATGGATTTTTTTTTCTTTTTGGTCTTCAGCCTGGGGAATGGTTTGATGCAACTCTCCACCCTACTCTACCTTGAGCAAGCCTTGTTTCATAAAAACTGCAACCCACATCTATTTGAAACTGCTTCATGTATCAATCTCTGTCTCCCTCTGCGATTTTTATCCACACACTTCTCTCCAATGCTAAATTCACTAATTTGTTATGTCTAAGGTGTCCACCAATCAATCCCTTTGTTTAGTAAAAGTATGCCAGAAATTCCTTTTCTCCCCATTTTGCTCAGTTACACGAGCTACACATCTAATCTTTAGCATTCGTCTGTAACATCAAATTTCATAAGCTTTTCTCTTTTTCCTATATAAACTATTTACTGTCCATATTTCACTACTGTACATAACAAAACTACACACAAATGTTTCAGAAAACACTTCCTTATACTTAACATTCAATGTTAACAAATTTATGTTTTTCAAAAACACTGTTTCCCATTTTTATCCTGCACTTTATATCCTCTGTACTGTGAATATCATGTGTCATTTTATAGTCGGTGTAACAAAAACTCATCTACCACATTTATTTTCTCATTAGCTAATCTAATTCTTTGAGCATCGCCACATTTTCTTACCCATATGGACTTCAAAATTTGAAAGGGTGTATTCCAGTCAACATTTTCAAAAGTTTTCTCTAAGTCCAAAAAGCTAGAAATGTACATTTACCTTTCCTTAATCTATCTTCTGAAGTATGTTGTAAGGTGAGTATTGCCTCACATGTTCCTACATTTCTCCTAAATCCAAACTGATCACCAGCAAGGTCAACTTCTACAAGTTTTTCCATTCTTCCACAAATAATTCATATTACAATTTTGTAAACTGACAGTTCTTTTGTAAACTGACAGTCCTTCTACAGACTTACATTTGGAATTTAGCCACTCCTGCTTAGCCACTTTGCACTTCCTGTCAATCTCATTTCTTAGTCGTCTGTATGACATTTTACCTGCTTCATTAACTTAACATTTATATCTTCTCCTTTCATCAATTAAATTTATTATTTCCAGTGACATCCAAGGATTGTTTGTAGGTCTTTTCATTCTACCTACTTCCACTATTTCATCTCCAAAAGCTACCCATTTATCTTCTACTCTGGTATCCCCCCTCCCCCATCTGCCCATTGTTGCCTGAAACACCCACAAACTCTCAAGAACTTCATGTTTGTTCAATTTATCCAGGTTCCATATTATTTTCATACCTTTATGCAATTTCTTCGGTTTGAGTCTACAGTTCGTAATCAATAAGATATGGTCAGAATCTGTGTGTCTTATAGTTTAAAACTTCGTTCTGAAATCTATATATCTTACCATTATAAAATCTATCTGGTACATTCCAGTATCTCTTTGACTCTTCCAGGTTTACAACCATCTTTCATGATTGTTAAGCAAATCTTTATTATAATTAAATTACGTTCTGTGCTAAATTCTATTAAGCAGCTTCCTCTTTCATTCCTTTTCCAAGTCCATATTCTCCTACTATTTTTGTATTAATAAAAAATACATTTTCTGCACAAAAATAAAAAATGAAATTAAATAAAAAACACTATAAATTTATTTACATATATTTCATGAAGATGCCTGCAGATGCCAGGAAACCAAAATGACGACCTTTTGGCAAAAAGTATTTGCTATATGCATGATTAAATTTTTTGTCCTGTATTACTTTCAATATTGTAGTTATGAGAAGAAAGAAAACAGTTGTTGTTTGGATGTTTTAAGGGGACAAAACTACGGAGGTCATCCAGTCCCCCATTCCATCATTGGGCGTCGTAACAAAAAGCGTGAACACGTAAAAGAGCCCAGAGTTGAGAACAGCTAGGGGGGAGGAATATCCCCCGAGTCAGTTAAAGGACAACAAAGTCGGCAAAAGACAACAAAAATTGTGACAATCACACAAAATCACCGAGCAATGACAAGAAATAAAATGTATAAGCCAACGTCTGTGGCTGACTGACCGTGAGACTAAAAACACAAAAAGTCAGCCACACGGAAACAAATGGAAACCTCCAATCTGAGGTCGTGAGAGGACAGACAGACACAGACAATGCTCAAGAAAAGCTTTAAATGGAAGGTTAAAAACCACTGTCCCGAATAAAACTTAAAACAGTATCAGCCATTTTGGCATCGTCACTTAAAACATGGAGAATAGTGCAGGAAAATTAAAACTCCGCCACAGTGACACACAGGCGGGTCCTCGCCACGAAGGAGATGGCCGCGAGTCAGCCATGTATGGCCAATGCGTAAGCAGCACAGGACTACGGAGTCCCGGCGGCAGGCCTGCATGGAGGAATGCCACACAGCCTTCTCCTTTATAGCCCTGAGTTTGTTGGATGTTGTCAGGCTACGCCACTCAGTAGACCAAAGCTCACGCACTCTATGTCGCAACACTGTCCGGAGATCAGTATCCAGGAGGCTGATCTCTAAAACAGGCACATCAACAGCCTGCTTGGCCAGCATATCAGCACGTTCATTGCCCGGAATACCAATATGACCCCGGGACCAGAGGAACACTACTGATCAACCGGACCTGTCAAGGGCAGATAGGGTCTCCTGAATTCCCAACACCAGAGGAGACTGCGGATAGCACTGGTCGAGGGCTCTAAGGCTGCTCAGGGAGTCACTGCAGATAAGAAAGGACTCACCTGAGAAGGACCGGATGTGCTCAAGAGGAAGGGAAATTGCCACCAGCTCTACAGTATAGACACTGCAGCCATCCGGCAGAGAGTGTTGTTTAACATGGTTGTCATGAACCCGGCTCTCAACTTTCGAACCACCCGTGTAAACCAGGTCATGTCCACGGAAGCTACAACTGCTAAGAACTGGTGACAGAGAGCTTCAGGTGGAACTGAGTCTCTGGGTCCACGGGCCAAGTCCAGGCAAATACACGGCCTTCACAGGCGCCATGGAGGCGTGCGTGTGCAAGCCTGATATGGAGACGGTAGTGGGTAAGACTCAAGTTCATGCAGCAGTGACTGGACTCTGAAGGTAATTGTATGAACCGACCTGGGCCGTCGTCGTTGGTCATGGACAACCATGTGGGGAAAAAAAACACGATGGTTTGGGTGGCCTGACGAGCTGTGCACGAGTGCTGCATAGACTGCAAGCAGATCTGCAAAGGTGGTACCTCGGCCTCAGCAAGTAAGCTGGCCACAGGGCTGGTGCAAAAGGCACCCGTCGCGATGCGAACCCCACAGTGGTGAATGGGGTCCAGCAAGCGCAATGCCGAGGGTGACGCAGAACCGTAGGCGACACATCCAAAATCTAGACGAGACTGCACCAGAGCCTGATAGAGCCACAACAGGGTGGAGCGGTCAGCACCCCAGGAAATATGTCCCAAATGGTGGAGAACATTGAGGTGGCACTAGCACACCCGTTTTAGTTGACGGATGTGGGGGAGCCACGTCAGCCGGGAGTCAAAGACAAGCTCCAAAAAATGATGAGTGTTCACAACCTAATAGGTGGTCGCCGAGATACAGTTCAGGCTGAGGGTAAACCGTTCGAAGCCGACAAAAGTGCATAACACTTGTCTTCGCAGCAAAAACTGGAAGCCGTGGGTAAGAGCCGAGGACTGCACCTTCCTAATGGCTCCCTGCAGCCCAAGTTCGGCGATGCAAGTGCTGGAGGAGCTAAAATAGTGAAGGGGATACTGACGACCCAACTGCTGTAGCTAAGCCGTTAATGGCTACTAAAAATAAGGGGACACTCAAAACAGAGCCCTGAGGAACCCCATTTTCCTTCACATGAGAGGTACTACGAGATGCACCAACTTGAATACAAAAAGGAAGGACAGCCAAAAAAGTTTTTAATAAAAATCGGGAGTGAGCGCTTTTTGCGTATCGAAAAAGACGGCTATCAGATGTTGGCGCCTGGAAAAGGCTGTGCGGATTGCAGACTCTAGGTACACCAGGTTGTCAGTGGTGGAGCGATCCTGGCGGAACCGGCCCTGGCATGGAACCAGTAAGCCCCGAGTCTCGAGGATCCAGCACAGCCGCCTACTGACCATGCGCTCCAACAGCTTACAGAGGACATTGGTCAGGGTGATGGGCTGATAGTTAACCAAATTGACAGGGTTTTTGCCTGGTTTAATCACCGGTATGATGATACCCTCCCGCCACTGCAAAGGGAATACCCCGTCGCACCAGATGTGGCTGAATAGCACAAGGAGTCTACGCTGGCACTCCGCTGACAGGTGTTTAAGCATTTGGCTGTGGATGCTATCAGGTCCCGGAGCTGTTTCGGGACACTGTTTAAGAGAGCTGAGGAATTCCCATTCTATAAATGGCGTGTTATATGCCTCCGTACGGCAGGTAGTAAAGGAGAGGGGCTGGGGTTCCACCTGCTCCTTTAATGTATGGAAGGCCGGTGGGTAATTCGCAGAGGAAAAGACATGAGCATAATGCTCAGCAAACATCTCTGCAAGCGTGGCTGGTTTCATACAGACTATTCCATTCACGGAGATCCCAGAGATTTCCTGCTGGTGTTGGGTATCCCCTTAAACGCCAGATCTTGCTCCAGATCTGGGTGGTGGAGGTAGCTGTTCCAATAGTGGAGACATACCTCTCCCAACACTCTTGCTTCTGTCTATTAATGAGATGATGATTACGTACACAGAGCCGTTTGAAAGCAACGAGGTGCTCCAGAGACGGGTGCCGCTTCTACCGCTGTAAGGCCCGTCAGCGATCTTTAATAGCCTCTGCGACTTCTGGCGACCACCATGGTACTGTCTTACGTCGTGGGGAACCTGCTGAATGGGGAACGGTAGCTTCTGCAGCTGAAACAATGGGGCACATGACGCACTCGACCGGCACATCGACGTTGTCGAGTGGGGGAGAGCTAACCGTGGCAGCAGAGGTAAAGTTGTCCCAGTTAACCTTGTGTAGGGCCTACCTGGGCAGGCGCCCTGGGGACTGATGTTGTGGGAGTGACAGGACAATGGGAAAATAGTCACTGCCGCAAAAGTCATTGTGGGCTCTCCAGTGGACAGATGGTGGAAGGCTATGGCTGCAGACAGACAGATCAATGGCTGAGAACGTGCCATGCACCACACAAATGTGTGAGAAATAAGTGCAGCCAATAATCACTCGCCGATACTGCTCGTGAGGCTGTGGAATCCATCATTTCCGATGGTCCTTCAAGATCTAGGTCCTCAGGGGACGCTAGTATCTTCACCTTGTCCTCGTCCTCGGAAGAAGAGGGTGAGGGTGGAAGTGGGTGAACCACTGGTCTCCCTCTATTCTTCACTGGTTTTTGTTTCTTTTTCATAGGCTGTTGCTGTTCTCTTGGCTTCTCACATCTGGAGGGCTTCGGTGACTCAGTCTCTGGGACTGAGGAGGACCTTGCAGCCCTATGGCCCTGGGCACTGTTTGCCACTGGCCGGTATCTGTGGTTCCAGAGGAGGAAGCCGAGGAAGGGTGGGATTCAACCGAACCCTTCCTCACTGTTGCTTCTCTGGCTCGGGGATGGGGACCAGTGTCCCCGTTGGTTGGGATGGTATTGCTCCTGAGGTAGAGGGTTTGGGAGCAATACAGGAAGATCCACACCCAGCTGTCAAGGGGGGGAGAGTGGACGATTGGGCCTGTGGGCCCACTGAGATTACCTGTGCAGAGGTGGTTAGAGTGGATAGAGTTAACATCGGCTGAACTGCAGTGGCAAAAGTTCTACCCATGGTCACGGGGTGCAGCTTAGTATATTTGCGCTGAATAAGTCAGTCTGTCTAGGGTTTTATATTCCATGATTTTTCGTTCTTTAAAGAGGACTGTACAATCTGGTGAGCAGGGTGAATGGTGCTGGCCACAGTTAAACAGACCGGAGGAGGGACACAAGGGAGATCTGGGTGTGATGCACGTCCACACTCACGACATGTGGGGTTGGCCTCACAGCGGGAGGACATGTGCCCAAACCTCCAGCACTTAAAGCAGCGCATAGGGGGAGGAATGTAGGGCTTTACGTCACACCGGTAAATCATCACCTTGACTTTTTCAAGTAACGTGTCATTCTCAAAAGCCAAGATGAAAGCACCAGTGGCGACCCTGTTGTCCTTCAGACCCCTATAGATGCGCCGGATGAAATGCACACCTCTCCGCTCTAGGTTCGACCGTAGCTCATCATCAGATTGCAACAACAGATCTCAATGGATGATGATATCCTGGACCATGTTAAGGCTCTTATGAGGCGTTACTGTAATGGGAACATCACCCAGCTTTCCACAGGCAAGCAATGCCCACGACTGTGCTGGGGTTGACTTCGTTATCAAGACTGACCCGGATCGCATCTTGGACATACCCACCACCTCTCCATACTTGTCCTCCAGATGCTCAACAAAAAACAGTGGCTTAGTTGACGCAAAGGATTCCCCATCTGAGCGTGAGCAAACTAAGTATCGGGTGGGCATACGACTCATCTTGACTTCTGGCCCTACCTTCCTTCCATGGTGTGGCGAGGGACGGGAACGAACGGGGGTCATATCCAGCAGCATTAAAGTCTCCTCTCCCTCGCTTAGAGACTCCGGTTGTACATCCGGCAACGTTTCTTGATCATTTCATGGTGGTCCAACGAGCAGCTGGGGAAACAACGGTCCACTCAGGCAGAGCCCCACTTGCCTGGGTAAGCCTTATACAACTTAGGATCCTCAGAGGTTGCTCGCTAGCAACTGTTCAACCTCAACAGTCATGCAACTCCTCGGCATGTAGCACACCTTGAGACTGAGTTTCTTTTTTTATAGAGGTTTGTACCGTCCTCGAGACCCGAGCGATTAAGCCAAGATCCCCGAGCTCTGAAACATACAACGTTCCACTGTTGCGTGGAACGAAGGTCGTTGAATCACGCACAGAGCTTATGGTGTAGCGGACTGTTGGCGCGATACAGCACACGGCTCAGGACCCCGCGTTCGCCAAGCCCGTACTCAGCAAATTAATGCTGAGCCCCTGGGGGGGGGGGGACCAGTTTAACATACTATCAATAAGAAAGACAGTAGTCATATGATTTACTGAAGGAACCATCTCAAATTTGCCTTTCACAATTTACAGAAACCACAGAAAAAAATTTGGATTGCTAGATGATATTGCCACGAGTCTTCCGCCAGAACGCGTGGTGCAGTGGTTAGCATCGCAGATTGCCGTGCTTGCAGTTCCCAGTGCAAATCCCACCAGAGGCAAAAAAATATTTATTTCTTTGTATTTAATATTTCTAGAATTTTCTACATATTTCTTATGACTGATGTACTTTTAACACCTAGTAAAATTCAATTTATGTAGAAGTAGCAGAGCACTCCAATCAAGAGGCAGTCTGCTCTGTGTGTACACTTGTATTAGCAATAACCATGTTTGAAGTGTAAGTGTTGTGCTCTATTAACAACCTGCCTTCGAATTCCAGACCACCTGCAGGTTGCAACGTGACACTTTCTGGTGGAGGCGTCAGGTATCCTGCAATACTTCTGCATCATCGTGGCTCTAATTAGGCAGTGTAAGAGCTGTCTGTCACCTACATTGAAAAGAACCGGAATAAAAAGGGTATACTGACTACCTCTGTCCAAAGGTCCATGTCATCAGAAGACCCATGGATGCCAAAACACCGGTATACAGGCTGCACATCAGACATCCATCAGTGTTCTCTGGACAGTACCAAATAAATGGCTGAAAGGATTCGACCAAGTTGCTAAGTATATGGATCACACAATGAGTTTGGCGAATGTATCTTTCTACCTGGATGGGACAGCCCAGCAGCCATTTGAAAACAATGGGGACAAGCTTGATAGCCGAGAAATTCCAAACGGAATTTAAGAAGACATTTGGAGACAACCAGCAACATGTCTATTTATCAGAATAGCAACTGAAGAACACGGCCCAACGACATGGTGAGTCAACACAGTTGTATACACAGAATATTTTGGCCATACATCACATAGTTAACCCGGATAAAACTGAGGCTGATAAAATTTCACACCTGATGAAGGGCATTGGAGAAGATATACATCGAGCTGTTCTGATAAGACATTTCAACGACGCAGAGGAGGGTTCAAGGAAAGAAGTATGACGGACTCCCAAATGTAGTCCCCATGGCCATTATGGAAGACCAGCATGACTTCTCTCATAATACAAACAGTAAGAGAAGAATTACATCAGTTATGGCAGCCAAGACTGTTGGACCGAACAAGCATGAGATTATGGCCACGGATGTGAGTCCTGTACTTCATGAGGAACCCACCGCTGATGAAGAGGTATTTCAAACATTAGCGCCTGTCTGCCCCACCAGTTGCACCCAACATGAACAATGGCCTTGTGCTACTATGACTCACTCTGCAGCAGCCAAACAACAGCCTAAGAACCAACTGGCGGGGCCACAACCAACTCCCTCGGCAACTATGTCACCTCGCAGGACATGTCGTACGATACTCTAGGGAGAAAAGATGAGTATTTGACAATTATTATGCCACAAGATGCCAGCCATCGGAGCAGTCCTTTCAACGACAGTCAACTGAAGCTGATTCCTGTCGACCTACAGGACGAGGGATGTCGCCGTACCCTAGGCGTGGTCACTGTCCAACCTATCGCCGCCATTCACTGTCACCTTACACAGATACCAGCTGCTCGCCAAGCCGCCGTTGTAAGGAAAGCTAGGTGAGGTGACCATCTATGAAGGTGAGGCCACTGCAGATGAAAATCCTCCATTTATGACAGTCACTAATATATCAGCAAATTTCATTGATGACATCATTGACAGCAAACCTGTCCAGGCACTAGTTGATTCAGGAGCTTCCTTCTCTGTATTGTCAAATGACTACCGCAACAAACTACAGAATACAATGTTCTGTGATACAAGAGCAACTGTGTGGATGGTCGCAAATGGAAAATACATCCGGCTGTCAGGAATATATCACAAGAGTAACTATCAACAACAGAACACAGCCATTTGATTTTGTTGTTTTAACATAATGTAGCCAAAACCCCCATCCTCAGTTGGGACTTCCTTCAGGCATCCGAGGCTGTCGGAGACTGTGGAAGACCTGAGCGGTAAATTGAGGAAGCTGTTCTGATAGTACACATAACAAGTACTCCCCGGAGAGGTTTTTTGCTGTCAAGAGAATGTTGAGAGGCCGCCGTTAACAATGAGAAGAGTTCCAGTCAGCAGCGAAGATGACCAGTTGATCTATGAAGAACTTGGCGATAGAAAAAAATATGATCAGTATAATAAAGGATCTACATACCACCAGCTATCATAAGCATTAGAGGCTGTCAAGGAGAGCTTTGGCTCAAGAATTTTCACAAGTAATCTCAACTCGTCCATAAAGGAATGTGTCTTGGAACAGCTGAACCAGTCCAGGATGGAGAGCTCAATATTATCAACGTAGTATATCGCTCTGCTGTTACTGCTGACAATGCACAGAGGAAACTACTGTGGAATTGTATATAGTGCCCTGTCTGACCCAGGAACAATGTCAATGTGTTACTACATCAATTTTCAGGTGCATTCAGGGCAAGGCAAGAGAAGAACCAGATGAAATGGCTGATTAGAAAACACCCTATCAATACTGTGGATCATCCACCAATTCGCCAAAGTATAGAGTGTCGAAGGTGAAAGACAAATAAACTACTCTTCAACCAAGAAAGAATGTCTGACAGTTATTTGGCTAAAAACAAGTTCCACCCATATTTATTCAGCAAACCATTCACCGTCATGACAGACATCCATTCTTTATGTTGGCTGACTAGCTTAAATTATCCATCACATCAAGTTGCAAGATGGGCACTAAGACTCCAAGAGTAGGATCTCACAATGATATTCAGAAAAGGGTGTGAACACAATGACCCCAACTGCCTTTCAAGGAATCTATTAGTGGAATAGAACAGCATGGGTGAAATTTCTGTTGTCACTGAATTAGGTAACATTACAGTTGAACAGAGGGGAGATCTATCTAGCCTTGGAGAAGGAAGAACCACCCAAAGGAGAGTTTCAACTTATAAACAGGGTGTTGTATAAGAGCAAATATGATCCACTGGGCCCCAAATGGCTACTGGTCATTCCAGCTCATCTCTGGCCAGCTATTCTCCAGTATTTCCATGATGCCCCAGTATCTTCTCATCTCTGACAGCCATAGAGCAAAAAACACTAGCAAAATATTTTTTCCCTTTGTATTTACTATTTCTATAATGTTTTACATGTTTCTTGTGGTTGATGTATTTGTAAGTTCCAGAAAATTCTTTATATGTATAAACAGGGTAACACTCCAATCCATAGGCAGTTAGTTTTTAATGTACGCTTGTGTTAGCGATACACTCTTTCTAAGTGTTATGCTCTATTAATGACCCAGCCTTTGAATTCCAACCCACTTGCAGTGTTCAACATGACAATATGAATTACTAATCTCCCAAATACAAGTATTGTCTTACCACTATGTGATCTTACTGGACTAAAATATTTTCTAAAAAGTGACAGATTTCTGACGTGAAGTTTCCTTGCATTAATTCAAATATCTAAACCATGTGTAATGACCCCATTGTTAGCAGGACATTAAATCCTAGGCTCCCCTTCCTCAAATATCAAACTGAAAATTACACGAATCCTATATCACAGAGCTGCCGAGTCACCAGTGCCGAAATATTGTCTCATTGGAACTACACTGTGTTCTTCACAGCCCTGTTAGTCTTCACATATAAGCATGCTTTGTTGTTATTCAAATGAACTATTGGTCACATGAGAGTGCCTGCTGCATGAAATCTTTGGCCAGACAAAGATCATTAAAACAAAAATAAACCTGCTTAGTGTGAGACACTGTTATGGTGTGGGACATTCAACTTTTTCTTTGGGATGGCAAAGATTACATTGATAGTCCTAATGAAAGCTACCTGAAATAGCAGTAAAAACATAGGAACACTAAAACACAGCACTTGTACGTATTTTGAAAAATTATGGAACTGGACAAGGATCACATAACACTACATCTTTGTCTGTACTTTAAGTTTTCTATGTTTTCCTATCATCTCTCTCCATCTGTCTGAAGAATTTGAGTGGGATAATTGTTCTGGAAGCTGTTCTGGAGCTGTCCTTCAGTAAACATGGACTATTGAAACTTTAAGTCATTAAAGTCATTAAACTGTCACAGTTTACTCATCTTAAAATTGGAAAATACTCCCACACTAATTAACATCCTCCAATAAAAAAATCATCTGATTATGTTAATACATGTAAGACTATTTGGAATGACTTTACTCACTTCTCATGTACAGCCAATAAGCCCATCTGTGCTTGGGCTTTGGTCAGAAGGGCAGATCCCTCATTAACTTGACGTTCCCAATAAACTTTCTTCGCTTGTAACTCTTCATTTTTTAAATCTAGCTCTTCTTGGAACTGTTTCTCCCTCTCAGCAATTAACTTTGAACAAAGAAGCCAAATCTTTACTGTTTTCAAACAACAAGAAAGAAAAGTCAAAGCAAACATATTTTACTACAATTTCACAAACAGGTAATAACTGATTTTACATTTCAGTAATATGCAACTAACTGAAAACTATCAAATACAATTACTGTTTCAACTACACTCTCTCAACCAAACAAACCACTTCATGTCAACTCTGTGTTACTCAAACAAGAAAGTTATTGAAAATATTAATTTGTTTAAGCACAGCATATACTGTGCTTTTACTGGCAAGTTCCCTGTGAAGCAAATTACACAGGTATATTCAAGATGCACACCGAGGAAAATTCTATGGCCTCAACACTAATTATATTGCTGCAATAGTGGCTGCTTCAGTTTTCTCAGCCCCTAGCGAGACTATTCATCATGAAACACACATGGTTCACCTTTGTCCCACAATATTGATTGCGTTACCTGGTCTCCAATAAATAGTTACCTGTCACTTTAGGATAACTGTAAATGAACTAACATTGGCATGTAATTCAAATCAAATTTATATTTATCCTTAGACTCGACATAATCCAGAAAGATAACACAACACTGCACTGTAAATATAAAAAGGACTTAAAGGCACTAACAAAAATATAATCCACCTTTATATGAAAAGTAATTGCCCACTAGGATTACAGGAATTGTTTCTATAATATGCAAGTACAAAAATGTTGTTTTCTTTCTTTTTTATATATATATATAGAGAGAGAGAGAGAGAGAGAGGGAAACTTTCCCGGTGGGATAAACAAAAATAAAAATAGAAAAGAGATGACTTACCAAAAGGACTGGCTCGTCGATAGAAACAAATAAAATCACACACAAACACACCTACAAGCTTTCGCCACCACTGGCAGCTTCTTCAGGAAAAAGAGGAAAAAAGGGGAGGAAAAAGGGAAGGATATGGGTTTTAAGGAAGTGGAAAAGGAGTCATTCCAATCCCAGGAGTGGAAGGGCTTACCTTAGGGGGAAAAAAGGAAGGTAAACAAATACACACACACTCAGACATATCGAAACGCAAACACAACTAGACAGACATTTTTTTTACAAATGTCTGTCTAGGTGTGTTTGCGTTTCGATATGTCTGAGTGTGTGTGTATTTGTTTACCTTCCTTTTTTTCCCCTAAGGTAAGTCCTTCCACTCCTGGGATTGGAATGACTCCTTTTCCACTTCCTTAAAACCCATATCCTTCCCTTTTTCCTCCCCTTTTTTCCTCTTTTTCCTGAAGAAACTGCCAGTGGTGACGAAAGCTTGTATGTGTGTTTGTGTGTGATTTTATTTGTTTCTATCGACGAGCCGGTCCTTTTGGTAAGTCATCTCTTTTCTATTTTTATTTTTGTGTGTGTGTATATATATATATATATATATAATTAGCATTTTACAATTTACCCTTGCTTTTACACATCATGTAACTCCCACACTGTGTTCATGCATTAATGAATACATCAAAGAAAAAATACAGCAATTACCATTGAACCAGATAATTTATGTACATAAATTTACATTCCCTTATTCAGGAAACTAATCCCGAGTTTCACGTCTTCCACTCAATGCTCTCTTTACAATAAAAGGAAGTGATATTTTGTGTCATTAGTATATGTTATTTTGTGTAGGTAATAGTCATTATCTAGGCCACTTCACAAAGAGAAACAATTACATTGTGCTGGTGTTTCGAACAGGCATTGCTATGTGATGCTGCAGCTGTTCGTAATACAGATTTTAACTTTTTTTTTTTTACGTCGCAGCTGTTTGCAGGTGTTGTAATCGTACAATATGGAGACACACAAATTTGCACCGCAGCTGGAATTTTAACCTGGGACCTCCTGCTTACTAGGCAGTTGCACCGACTTCCTGTGACACCTAGGACACACTGTCTTAATATACCTCCATGGATTACCCAAGCACATACCATACCTGACCCAAACTTTCATATGTACTCCACCCTTTCACACAGAAAATCCCTCTCTATTCTGTGAAAAACACCAATTTGTGCATGTGTCATCAAAAGTCATGACAAAATCATTTTTCAGAAGTGTGTCAAGATGTGACTAAGCATCTTTCTTGAAATGATGTGGTTATTAACATACCTACCTGTTTATTATCTAACTTTGGAACTGTCTATATATTATTGTTGTTGTTGTTGGTTTTTGGAAGGAACTAAACAGCGAGGGTTATCAGTCCCTTGTTCCAGTCAGAGAGAGAAAACATTTTGTTAAGCATTCCTAAGTAAATGTGTTAACAAGTCAAAGTGTAAAACTCACAAGCAAATGTAAAGATACAATTAGAAACAAAGAAGGGATAAAATAGCTGAGACAGTACAAGAGTGTTTTTGCCGGGTGATCACAGAAATATAAGGAACACATCCAGCGACTCTGGGACACTTTAAAACCACCTACCTAAAAGACTTAGGCAGGTGGAGGACAGAGCAATAACAGACACACACAAACTTTAAATGGATTTGTAAAACCCACACTCAAGTATAAAATTTAAAACAGAGTCAACCGTGGAGGTATTGTCAGCTAATGCAAGCTGCAAAGCGTCAGGGACATTAAAATATCGTCGCTTCGCAGCTAAATTGCGGCATTCAAGCAAGATGTGGGCGACTGTCAAAGTCGCACCACATCGACACTGAGGAGGGTCCTCATGACGCAGAAGGTGACCATGCGTGAGCCAAGTATGGCCTATACGGAGCCAGCAAAGAACAACCGACTCCTTGCGAGAAGCCCTCAGGGATGTCTTCCATGCAGCGGTAGACGGCTTAACAACACGGAGCTTACTCGGTTCAGTCGAGTCTGCCCATTCAGAATTCCAAACCCCTAAGACCTTACGGGTCAACTGGGTTTGGAGGTCGGAGACTGGGAGGCCAATATCCAGGGACCGCGAAGTGGTGGCCTGCTTGGCCAGCTGATCAACAAGTTAATTGCCTGGTATAGCTATGTGCCCTGGCATCCAGACAAAAGCGACAGAACGGCCTGACGCGATAAGGGCGAAGACAGCATCTTGAATTGCTCATACCACAGTATGTTTGGGGTAGAAACTGGTCGAGGGCCTGTAAGCCAGTCAGGGAGTCGCTGCAGATGATTAACGATCCCCTGGTGCGAGCTCTGAGGTGTTCAAGAGCTTTCAAAATACCGACCAGTTCCGCGGTGAAGATGCTGCTTCCACAAGGCAATGACCGCTGTCCGATGTGGTCACCATAGACAAAGGCATATCCAGCATGGCCAAAGACCAAAGAACCGTCCGTGTAAAGAATGTTTGCTCCGTGAAATGTGTCAAGCAGTGCATGGAACCGGCGATGGAAAATCAGTGGTGGAATAGAGGCTTTCGAAACCCGGGACAAATCCAACTGAAGCTCCAGGTGAGGGACTGTCCAGGGGGGATGCGGAATCAAGTGAGGAGAAAAGGGAACGGACACGGACCGCAATCTGAAGACCCGACCTGGGCCGACGTCGTGGGGAAGCATGCAGAAAGCGGAAAGAGAAGCCTGTGATTCGGATGGCGGGGTGAAGCATGAACCCGGGCAATGTAAGTCACCAATAACCGTTGCCGGCGATACTGCAGAGGGGAACACCAGCTTCAGCGAGAAGGCTCGTTACGGGACTGGTGCGAAAAGCCCCTGTTGTGAGACGCACACCTGTGTGGTGAACAGGGTCCAGGACCCGCAAGGCAGAAGGGGCTGCTTAGTCATAAACCAAGCTCCGGTAATCAAGCTGCGACTGAATAAGGGACTTGTAGAGCTGAAGAAGGGTGGAACGTGCTGCTCCCCAACCTGTATGGCTGAGGCATCGAAGAATGTTTAAATGCCGCCAACACTTCTGTCTCAGCTGACATAGGTGTGGCACCCAAGTCAGCCGGGCATCAAAGTCCATGCCCATAAAGCGATGTGTTTTCTCGACCTGAAGTACATCACCACCCAGGTGGAGCTCTGGGTCAGGGTGAACTACCCGACGGCGACAGAAGTGCATCACGCGGGTTTTCTGTGCGGAGAACTGAAATCCATGAGTGGGCCTTTCGGATGGCACCCTGCTGCCGCCGTTCAGCTATGCCGATGCTAACGGAGCTGAAATACAGGCAGAAGTCATCGGCGAACAGGGAGCAACTGACTGATGACCCCACAGCCGCAGCAAGACCGTTTATCGCCACTAATAACAATGGGACACTGAGGACGGAGCTCTGTGGGACACCGTTCTCTTGAATATGGGGGAACCTAAAAGATGCCCCAACCCTCACCCGAAACGAGCAGTGGGAGAGGAAATTGCGAATAAAAATAGGAAGGGCGCCACGTACGCCCCAGTCATGCAGAGTAGTCAAAATAGGGTGGCACCAGGTGGTATCGTACGCCTTTCGAAGGTCGAAAAATACAGCAATCAAATACTCACGCCTAGTGAACGCCGTGCGAATGGCCGACTCCAGTGACACGAGGTTGTCAATGGTAGAACGGCCCTGGTGAAAGCCCCCCCTGTTGTGGAGCAAGGAGTTCACGCTCTTCAAGGATCCACATAAGCCACCGACTCACCATACGTTCGAAGAGCTTGCAGAGAACGTTGGTGAGGCTGATCGGATGGTAATTGTCAGCCACCAGGGGATCTGCACCAGGTTTCAGCACTGGGATGATAGTGCTTTTCCGCCATTGCGACGGGAAAGGGCCCTCTGCCCATAGATGGTTAAACAGGGTGAGAATGCGGCGTTGAAACTGTGGTGTAAGGTGTCGGAGAAATTGGCCATGAAGCCTATCTGGTCCTGGAGTGGTATCAGGACACGCAGCAAGGGCAGTTTGGAACTCCCACTCACTAAACGGGTCGTTGTATAGTTCCTGACGACGAGTGCGGAAGGATAACTGTTTCCGCTCAGCCCGCTCTTTGAGGGAGCGGAAGTCGGCACTGTATGTGCCAGTCGCAGAGCATTGTGTGTAGTGCTCTGCCATATGCTCGGCAATATCTGTCGGGAGAGTGCAGAGCACACCCTGGATGGTGCGGGATGGGATTCCTGTCGGCGGGCGGTATACAAAGACACGTCGGACTTGCGCCCATACCTGAGTCAGGGAGGTGCAGGAGCCGATACTGGCTACATACCGCACCCAGAAGTCCTGCTTGCTCTGCTATATGAGTCATCGAGCACGCGCATGAAGTCGTTTAAACGCGATCAAATTCTCCACCGAAGGGTGGAGCGCTCGCCGACGTTCCCGGATAGCCTCAGCAATCTCCGGTGTCCACCAAGGCACGGACTTATGCCTAGTGGAACTGGCAGTTTGTGGAACTGCTGCCTCAGCGGCTACGACAATACTGTCAGTCACCTGCTGGACTGCATTATCAATGTCTTCTGGCAGTGGTGCAGCGATTACAGCGGCTGAGGCATAAGCAGGCCAGTCAGCCCTACGGAGACACCAACGGAGCAAGCAGTCTGCAGCTTGGTACTGCGGGAGCGACACAAAGATTGGAAAATGGTCACTGCCACACAGATCATCATGTACACGCCAACCAAGGTGTGGTTGAAGGCTGGGGCTGCAGGCGGAGAGGTCGACAGCTGAATACGTGCCTTGTGCCACGCTAAAATGCGTGGGTGCACCTGTATTCAGAAGGCAAAGGTCTTGTTGCACCAATAATGTCTCAACATCCCTACCACGGCTGTGGTCTGGAGTCCACCCAACAAAGGGTTGTGGGCGTTGAAGTCTCCCAATAGGAGGAATGGTGGGGGAAGTTGGGAGACCAGAGCAGTAAGGTTGATGAGAGACACGGCCTCATCCAGAGGAAGGTACAAGCTGCAGACAGTTAATTCCTGTGTGTCCCGGATTCTGACAGCCACTGCCTCAAGAGTGGTGTTGACTGGCACCGGGGCACTGGGGACAATGTCCAGGACATACAGACAGACACCGCCAGACACCCTGTCGTATATGGACCTGTTGCGGTAGTAGCCACGATACCCACGGAGGGCAGGGGTCCGCTGTGCTGAAAACCACGTTTCCTGTAGGGAGATACAAAATGCAGGGTTGCGGCACAGTAATTGTCGCAGCTCAGCCAGGTGATCAAAGAAGCCGCCGCAATTCCACTGGAGAATAACTCTTTCTCCACGCTCTATGGCCATAAAAGAAAAGAAAGATCATTCCATAGGAACATCTGCTGTCTTATGGTCAGTATCTACAGAATCTAAGACCATGGGTGATTCTGGTTGTGCAGAGATCCTATGGTCAGGCGAATCAAGAAGTGCGAGATCCTCAGCGGAGGCGAGGATCTCGACTTCATCCTCTGAAGCAGAGGATGTGGGTGTGGGTGGCTTGGAAGCCACCAAAGAATCCTTTTTCTTTCTTTTCATGGTGTTCCCACGAGTAGCTAGGGAAATAAGGGTCCACCCAGACAGAGCCCCGCTTGCCTGGGTAAGCCTTATACAACTGAGGTGCGGCAGGTTTCACAGAGGTTGCTTGCTAGCGGCTGTTCAACCTCAACAGCCATGCATCTCCTCGGCACGTAGCACACCTTGAGATTGAGGTTTTTTTTATAGAGGTTTGTACTTTCCTCGTGACCCGGACAATTAAGCCAAGATCCCCGGGCTCTGAAATGTACAACGTTCCACCGTCGCACCGAACGATGGTCGTTGAAGCACGCACAGAGCTTACGGTGTAGCGGACTGATGGCGCGACACAGCCCATGGCTCAGAACCCTGGGTGCGCCAAGCCCATACTCGGCAAATTAATGCTGAACCCCTAAGGGGTCTATATATTAAATTCTATGGTTAGCTCTCCCTGGTTTCAATTGGCTTTCACTAGGAAACAGAATGCTTTGGTCATGCAAAGAGGATTTCTTACTACTTCAGAATCCCAAAGGGCAATATTTTACACACACACACACACACACACACACACACACACACACACACACACACACACACAAAGAAGTATCGGCCATATTTATTCAGCAAACCATTCTCCATCATGACAGACCACCATTCTTTATGTGGCTGACTAGCCTAGAGGATCCATCATGTCGAGTTGCAAGATGGGCACTAAGACTCCAGGAGTACAATATCACAGTGGTATTCAAAAATGAAAGGAATCGCAAGGAAGCCGATTGCCTTTCGTGGAATCCATTAGTGGAACAACAGCATGGGTGTAATTTCTGCCCTCACTGAATTAGGTGATGTTACGCTGAACAGAGGAAAAACCCAGCATTATTACAAACCATAAAGGCATTGGAGACAGGACAACCAACCAGAGGAGAATTTCAACTTACAAATGGGACACTGTATCAGAGGAACTATGATCCACCGGGCCCCAAATGGCTACTGGTCGTTCCAGCTCATGATGCTCCAATATCCTGTCATTTGGGATTCATGAAGACCCTAGACAAAATCAGACACAGGTATTACTGGCAGGGTCTCTACCAATTTCTCAAGCACTATGTAACACTGTAAGCAGTGCCAGTGACGGAAGCATGTACCTCAATTACATCCTGATCATCTGATACCATTTCCACCTGCAGCAGCTCGATTCCACCGGATTAGAATCAAACTTTTAGGGAGGTTCCTGAAGTCAACAATCGGTAACCGATGGATACTGCACTGACTACCTAACCCGCTATGTTGTCACCAAACCAGTGCCGACTGCAGAAGATCCATAGATCACAAAATTCCTTGTAGGAAACATTATTTTGAAGTAGGGCACGTCACGTATGATGACATCTGATTGTGCGAAAAGTATTCCAGTCAAAACTAGTATCAGAGGTAATGTCACAGTATCAGAGGTAATGTATCAAGAGGTAATGTCACAGTATCAGAGGTAATGTATCAAGAGGTAATGTCACATTGCGCCATTGTCCACAGATTAACAACTACCATCCGCAAACGAACGTTCTTACAGAATGCTTTAACAAGAGGGTAGCAGATATGCTGTTGATGTATGTTGATGTTGAGCAGAAGGATTGGGATAAAATAATGCCAGTTGTGACATTTTTCTTACAATATAGCACGGAAAGACATCACAGGTTTCACGTCATTTTTCCTGCTTCGTGGCTGTGAAGCTAAGACGACAATGGATATGCTGCTCCCATTCCAGCCAGACGACACAAAGACGGTGTGACACAGCTCAGCACCAGGGTCAAAGAAGCAAGGCAGCTGGGTCACATGTGGATACTGGATGTCCAGGAGGAGGACTGTCAGCAGTATAACAATAAGCATCGAGCTTTTGTGTACAGCCCAGGAGATCTCGTATGGATTTTTACTCCAGTATGGAAAGTTGGGCTATCAGAAAAGTTACTGAAGCGATACTTTGGTCCGCATCATGCCATGTGATGCCTGTCAGACGTCACATACAAAGTCAAGGATTGTGAGCCCTCCTCAAAACAACAAAAATGAAGAGACATTGTTGACATTCTCGATATGAAGTTTTAGCACAATCCCAGAGAGCAGATAGATGGAAACAGCTTCTTGTTCAAGGATTCTAAAGACCAAAGATAATGGTGGAGCCATGACAGGAGGGTCTGTTGCCACCCATCATCACTGCATACAATTGAAGAGCTTACACAAAACACTGGTGAGGCTGATAGGGTGGTAACTATCAACCACCAACAGATCTGTGTTAAGTTCCATTACCAGGATAATGATGCCATTTGGATGAGAAAACACCCACTGCCCTGAGACGATTAAACAGGGGGAGTAGCTAACATTGAGAGTCCACTGCGAGATGACAGTAACAGGCTATGAATGTTATCTGGTCCTGGAAAGGTATTGGGCCATTCAGCTAGGTCACTTTGGAACTCCTACTTATGACATGGGGCATTGTACTCTTCGCAGTGGTGCATGAGGCTTCGAACTTGTGAGCACACCAGAGAAAGGGAGGCGTGATTATCAATGGTGGCAACGTACCTCTCCCAAGTCTGCTAGATGAGTCACCGAGCTCAGCTCTGGAGACGTTGGGGAGCAATCAGATGCTTCATGGAAGGGTGGTGCTGATGGCACTGAAGCACTCATCGAAGTTCCAGGATGGTCTCACCAATCTGTGGTGTCCACTAAGGCACTGACTTACACAGGAGCAAGGCAGGGGAGCATGGGATAGTTGACTCGGTGATGGAAACAACGGCCACAGTGGCCTAGTGAACTGCCAGTGAGAAGCGGAGCAGTAACCACAGCAGCTCAGGTGTAAACTGGGCTACCTGCAATGCGGAGAAACCATCAGGGCAAGTAGTGAGCAGGTTGAAATTGCATGAGTGACAGAAAGATAGGAAAATGGCCACTACTACAATCGTCATTGTGGGCCCTCCAACAAAGATGCAGAAGAAAGCTCTGGCTGCAAAGAGACAGTTAGATGGCAGAATATGTGCCATGTGCCGAGCTAAAATTTGTGTGTGCACTGGTGTTCATAACGCAAACGTCTTGCTGTACCAAGATTGTCTCAATGTCCCTACCACAGCCCGAGGTCTGGGTTCCACCCAACAAATGATGGTGGGCACTGAAATCCCCCAAGGAGTTGGGCAGTCAAGGCAACGAGGTCAGTAGGAGAGATAACCTCATTCAGGGGTAAAGAGAATAGACGATGTCCTTCATTAACTGGATCCTGACAGTGTGTGCCTCGAGGGCGGTGCGGAGAGGCCTGGGGTCACTGGGGACAGTGGCAACGACAGAAAGACAGACACCTCCAAATAATTTGTCATAGGCTGCATGGTTTTTACAGTAGCCCCCAAAGTCACAAAGGGCAGAGATCCTCTGAACAGGAAACCAAGTTTACTGTAGGGCCACACAGAGCACAGGTAAGAGGCACAATAATTGACGCAACTCGGCTCGATGATGGGAATAACCGCTGCAATTACACTGCAGGAGAATGCTATTGGGTTCTGACAAGATGACCACATGGGTATCGGATTTTATAATTTTTTTATATTAATGGTACATGAAGTTCAGAACTTAAATAACAATCAGCCAAAGTCATTCGACGCAACTCTAAAAAAATTCTTGAGGAAATTTTGAAGTTTTGAAAATTACACGTAAGTACCAATAATTAAAATAGTTCCATCATTGGCTGTGGCATCTGTTGGTGTAGCACAGATGGTAGCGTTCTGGCCTCACAGCCAGAGTCGGTGGTTCAAATCCCGCTGTGGAAGCTATTTTTTTTTTTTTTAGTTTTCGAATTCAGTTATGTGAACATTTTGGGGTCTATAATGCCACGTGTTTTGTTTGTGTGTATGTAGATGAGCTGAAAACATTTTTCGACCCCTAAAACTATGGTTGAGTAGGTCAGCTGCTTGGAAAGCCATTCGTGTCGTAGCTCTTGACAAACGGAACAATCAAAGACTACCATCATCAACTAATAGTAAAAATGTAACTTATGTTTTTTTTTTTTATTGAAATCATCATTATTAACAACCTTCCATAAAATATAGAAAATTACGAACAAACAGAAATAACTGCACTTCTCATAAAAATTACCATTAGATGTTAAAATTGTGTAAGTATTCGAACACAACAAGAAATTTAAAAAATTGTTACGACAGGATTCAAAGCACTGATTCAAAGCACTGACCCTATGGTTGTAAGCCCAGAACGCTACCACGTGAGCTACACTGTGGTACTTACGCTTACTTGCAAAACTTCAAAGTCGATTTTCTCAAAAAAATTTTAGACTTGTGTTGAAAGGCTTTAGCTGATTGTTATATGAGTTCATAACTTCACATACCATAAACATTTAAAAATTATAAAATCCGATACCTATGTGGTCTCCTTGTGAGATGCCAAGAATGGGCTAAATATAGTTTAAGCCTCAGATCCACCTTTTGCCACTACTAGTGTGCTAGCAGCATCAATATCCATTGATTCTTAAGTTTTGGTGAGTGCTAGGTCCTTAGGGGATGCTAGGACCTCCATCCCATCCTCAGAATCTGGCTGAGGTGACACCGGAAGCACTTTTCTCCTTCTTCTTCCCTTCCTCAAACCATTCTTTTGGTTTGGAGCATTGGGAGGGCTTCTCCGAAGTGACTTCTGGGACTGATAAAGATCAGGAAGTCCTTCAACCAGCAGGATGTAGATTGCTTTTTCAGAGGTTGAAACCTTGGAAGGAAGCATCCTAAGGGACCCCTTCCTGACAAAAGGGGCCAGAGAACGCTGTTGTGTATCTGGCAGAGGAAGTGGGACATGTGTCCCTGACAATTGGGGGAGGTTGCTTCTACAGGTGGTGACGTGATGGCAGAGTAACAGTAGAAGCCCCCCGCTCCCTCACCGATCAAGGGGGCAGTTTGACGGCCCATAGTGTCCACAGTGGGAGATGATACATTTCATCCTGTTGTCCCTATAGACAGTGCAGACTATGCGATAGTAGCAAATGACATTATCATACGCACAGGGTGAAGCTGCTGATATTTCTTTCTTGCCTCACTGTAAGTCAAGTCTGTCCAGGGTTTTGACTCCCATAATCTTCCTTTCCTTGTGGAGAATGGTACAGTCCCGTGAGCAAGGTGGATGGTGCTGCTACAAATCACAAAGACAGGAAGGGGTGGGGGAAGGGTTATACGGAGTGTCCAAATGTGATGGTCGTCCACATACCTTATATGTGCCCATTCCAGCACTTAAAGCACCGTGCAGGGGGAGGAACATATGGCTTTATGCCACACCAATAGAGCATAACCTTGACCTTTTCGGGCAATGTGTCACCCTCAAATGCCAGGATGAAAGCACCAGTGGCAACCATGCAGTCTTTTGGTCCCATGGACTAAGTTGACATGCAACTCTTCATCGGACTGTCACAGGAGAACTAGGTGGCAAATTATTCCCTGGACATGTTTAGTGTCTTAAGGGGTGTCATACCTACAGGAACATCAACCAGCTTGTTGCAGGCAAGTAAATGCCTTCATCAGGGCAGGGGATGCTGTTTGTATCAAAACAGACCAATTTCTCATTTTGTAAAATGATGCCAACTGGCTAAACTTGTCTTTTCGGCGAAGAACAGAGGCTTAGTTGACAAGAAATATTCCCCATCAGACTGCGTACAGACATGGTATTCTGCTGAGTAGAGCTCAGATCAGTTGAGGGTCCTGCATTCCTCCCATGGCATTGCGAGGGAAGGGAACAATTAGGATTATGTCATTGCATTAAACTCAGTTCTTAGAGATGCCAGTAGCCGAGAGACTATTGGGATTACCTGATTTTGACCTCTTCGTTGCAGATCGTAGCCCTGATGCCACCCACTAGACCAGGGATTCTCCTCATGGGCATCACCCAGCCACAGTGAGGTCACCTAGTAGGATGACCAATGGCAGCAGTTCTTACACCACAGGGAGACAGGCATCTACTCTTTTGCAGTTCGCAGTTCAGGCATCGCAGTGTGATCCCTTTGTTGTCAAGGGGACATGACCGAGAGGGTATATGACCCCTTCCCCCACAACGTACTGACCTTGCTGGATATTGGACACATAACAGATCATTATGACAGTGTGTCCAGGAAGTGACAAAACATATGTAACTAGTGCACCACATGAGGCACCCTTGACTAAATGTAGAATATAAGGTGCAGTTACAAGTCCATGCCATAATGGGTGCCTACGATTTTATTGCACAGTAAACACATGATGCACCATGTAAGGTGTCCTTCCCCAAATGGACTGCACTCCTGAAAAGTAAGGTCAACCCACATAGGGAGCCATACCTATTTGGCAAAAAGTATGAAGACTTCTTTTAGTCACCTCTTACGAAAGGCAGCAATACCTCGAGCCTATTCTAAGTCCCAGACCCTCAGGGGAATTTAGCTCCTGCCTTATTCCTCTTGTTGGAATAGCATTACTCACGTGAGTGTTGAGTTCTGCAGTAACTTCTGTCACATTTGTTTTATGTTGTCTGTCCACAATCCTTGCTCTTCAGTGTCTGCCAGTTAACTTCTGGTATTGCCAACCACTCCCCTTTGCTGATGGTCTTTTACCAAGCTTTGTGTACCGGTTTCCTGGCACATTCTCCTGCTTAACTACACACCAACAAGTTGCCCTCTTTGGAAGTCTGAAAGAACTTGCAATTCACTGATTGTGTTAACTCTCGCAGAAAAATGCATAGACTATACTGCAGGGTTACCACCATGATTTGGCATGTCAAGTGTGCACTGCAGTCACATTGCTGTGTTTCATTTGTCCATTAGTGCCAACTTGTAACAAAATTTACTGTAAAGCATTCTATTAAATTTATTTTTCCCACTCCCAGTAGTTGACATACTGTGAATGGTTCATTACAATGTTCAGCTTGATATTGGGGGGAGGGGGGGGGTCTTCAATTTGTTTCTGCTGTAGAAAAGTTTGTAGCTAAACAGGATGATGATACCATCACAAAGAGGGTCACAGTGTTCGGCAAGACCCATGGAATTGTTACCAAGACCTCTCTTTAGGCTAACAAGGAGGCCACATGGGAATATGATTTTAGAATTTTTTAAATTTATGGTACGTAAAGTTTAGAACTTAAAAAAACAATCAGCCACAGCCATTCAACACAACTCTAAAATATTCAAGAAAATTGACTTTGAAGTTTTGCAAGTACATGTAAGTATGAATAATTAAAAGCATTGCAGAATCTAACAGCATAGCTCAGGTGGTAGTATTCTGGCCTCACAACCACACAGTCAGTGGTTCAAATCCTGCTGCGACTTTTTTTTTTATTTTTTATTCGAATTCAGTTATATAAAACAATTTGGGATCTCCAATCTCATGTGTTGTGTCAGTTTTTGTTTATGTGTATGTAGATGAACTGAACACCTTGTCATCACCTAAATATGGTTGAGTAGGTTAGCTGCTTCAAAAACCATTAGTAGCTATGGAGATGACTTTCCAAAAACAGCATTGATTCTATTCACAAACTGAACAATCAAGAAAAATCAAAGACTACTGTCATCAATTAATAGTGAAGCCAATATTGTAAAAAATTTAACTAATTATTTTTATTGAGACCCTTATTATTAACAATCTTTTATAAAATACAGAAAATTATAAATAATAAATAAACAAAAATACATGCATTTTTCGTAAAAATTACCAACAGATTTTAAAATTGTTTAAGTATTTGAACACATGGGGGCGAAAAATAATAATAATGATTCCGTCATGGCAGAATTCAAAACACCGAGCCTATGGTTGTAAGGCCAGAACACTACCAGCTTAGCTATACTGACAGTTGCTGAAACTGATTTATTTATCGGTACTTACGTATACTTGTAAAACTTCAAAGTTAATTTTCTTGAGAATTTTTAAGAGTTACGAACTTCACATACCATAAATATCTAAAAATTCAACAATCCGATACCCATGTGGTCTCCCTGTAATACTTAGAATAGCTGTTGGTCATAGGCAGCAAGCCTGAGATGAGTTATACGTCCCCAGGGAGGAAACAGATCACTCCCAGAATTTGTTCTTACTGAATTTCATCAGGTAGGGAGCCATAGCACAAATTTGCTTAGAAGGGGTAATGCTGGTCTGTGAAAGGTGTCATTTGAAATGTTACAGGGCTCTTTAGTAATCCTGAATAGCTATTGTAATGTCTTTAGTCCACCATGGCAAAGTCTAACAACAATTCTAGTAGCACATAGGTCCGCAAGTGAGAGAAAAATGGGGGTGGGGGAGGGGGGCGAGCTGGTTAATTGAACGTATGTAGCCCCGGACCTAAGCAAATATTGTAATGGTCATAACTGATGTTTGTATCCACACCACAATTGCTCCCAATGAGTCATAAAGGAAAATCGAAATCATTCATGACATCTGTGCATACCAATGCGCAAACCACTCCAGATGCCACTCGTGTCAAGCACAATTCTATCAGAACACCCAATAATCATAGCTAGCTGAAGAAAGGTCAGAAAGGTCAGAAATGAAGAGTGTTACTTTGATAGCACTGTGGACTACAGTATTGCAGGAAACAAGGTGATGTAGTTCTGGCAAGCGACAGTAACTCCGATTACATTTCTACTGAATGATCATATTGTGAGACTCCAGTTCACCAGTGATATTAAAACAACATCCAGAAATGGCTCAGAATCTGGCAGTTTGGGGGAATAGGGAACCTCTGACGTATTTGGGTGGCCTTGTCTTGATTCTTCTTCTTCTTCTTCTTCTATTCCTTCAAGCATTTGCTGGACAAGGTTCATTCTAGAGACTATCCACACTGAGCATGGGGATAGACAGATCAGGCAGCCCTGGGCCCGACATGCCATGGCTAATTCAACCATTGGTGTCTGGCCTCTGGTCTGGAGGTTTGTTGGGAGAGGGGTCTCCAGAGGGACAAGATACCCAAAAAGAATGCTTCTCTTGATGGGTGCAAAAAGAGGTTCCCAGAGGAGAGGAAGACAGTGGGGGATCTGGCTTGGCAGAGCAGGGAGAGTAGAAAGGAGAGGGGGACGACGAGGAAAGAGGGTCATGATTTTGCATAACTGATTATAATAGTCATAAAATGTTTGTGTTCATATTTCTTAAGTGCCTCAGTATATGGCAAGGAATCAATAGATTTGTATTACTGAATCTACATTTCATTCTTAAAAGCTGGGCAAAATGTGGATGATAATGATCACTGCAGTGAACCGATAAAGATGTGATCGCAAGGACTAACATGGTGCAGAAATCGTCCACAGTTGACACATTTTAGATTCACTGTGTAGTGGGATGACACATGCTAATAGTGGAAACATCTGAAGCACCACAAAGGTGGTGGGACATACTGTTTCACATCCCACCTGTACACTATGGTAACTTCTTTCAGAAATGTCTTAAATAAAGGCACATGTACCTATAGTTATCCTCAGATCCATTTTGTACATGGATAATAAATTTTACACCTGTTTGAAGCAAAAGGTTTCTGTAGATCAAGTATAAAGTTGTGTGTAGGATAATGGTCACAGGTATTTGACATGAACGATCACATGCTGAAGAGCTTTAGATTGGGCAGCAAAGTAATTTGTAATTAATAACACACCTTCCACATTTTTCTGAGACTGACCATCAAATTTTTCTTCCACGATTTCAACAAATAATAATGTATTCAGAGCAACAAAATTATCCACATCAGTCCAAGTACATACAAAGTACTGGGTAAAATGTTTTGCTTACAGATGTCTGGCTTGTCCTCCTTCCCATGGGGTAGCCCGGGTACAGAAAGTTCTATGCTTGTAAGTGAAAGCATTGAAATTTCCATACTTTTCTAATAAGATTACCTGATACAAATGATCAGTGTTCCACTTGCCATTTACTATCATAAGGGGCTCTCCCCATAGGAGAGCTGCATTAAAGGGGTCTGACATGATGGCCATTGCTGGGAGACCCAATTCCCCAAGAAAATAGGATCTTAAACCATGGCATAAATAGGGACTAACAGATCAGGCATTAAGATTTTTAATTCTGTGTGACAGGGGACCCAACTGAAAGTGTACATTAGAAAAACACTATGTCTGGCTTTGACGTAATCTTTGGTAGTAAATATTGTAGGTCATAAAACTGAAACATTGTATGTGTTAACCGATCAATACTAAGTATGAGAGTAAAATTTTACAGTCCTACTGCTTCATAAATATTCTCTAAACTGACAAAGTTTATGAAAGGTTTTTTTTATGCCAAAAATGAACATTTTCAGCCCACTTTCAGAAAAAGTGATTTCTGAAACTTTGTTAAACAACTTTTATTAGGAAGATCGTGTTCTAAACCACATAAAGATATATTTGATTTTGCAATGTGAGCACACGAGGCTCTGAAAGGGATAATGTGAAAGTGTGGTGTGAAGAAAAACTGTATTCCGATGGTGCTCAAATCTGACATCTTTTATTAGGTTTAATAGTTTTCTGATTCTTCATTGTCAGTAATAAACAAAACAGATACAGATCTATAAGCATTAGTATCTGGCTATTAAACGCCCTTGCAAGTTTAATCATGCTCTTTGTGTACTTTCAAACCCATTGCAAGTTTTCTATTCAAGACTTTGAGCAAAAACATCCCATTCTGTCATTATGAACTATTTATGATAGGTCAAATTCAGAAAATTATCTGAGGTTTTGAGTGCTGAAGCCACACATGAAATAAATAATCAAGGAAATCAAAGAAACCTGTGTTTTTACATTTTATCAGATCCTTGATAAAACCATGGGTAGTAACTGTTCCACATCACAGACAGACATTGACAATACAGAAACTCAGATTCCACCTTCTGAGTTTTTGAGGAAATAAAAAATTGATGGTTGCACGAAGGCTCAAGTATTGTCCCTGTAGAGACCTTGCAGTTCATCCTGAACTATGAATAATTTTCACCAAATTCCATTAGAATAATAGATTTTTCTTTCTTTAGGTCAAATTAAATGCCTTTAAGATGCAAACTTTGGAATTTGGCAATGTAATGAAGATACAGCAAAGTTCAAACACTTTTCCTACTACTTTAATAAATTCTTCCATCACCAATTGCTTTGTGCCTACCGTATCCACTAGGTATGAATCCATTGCTTATTCACAATTTCCTGTGAATCATGTAGTTGAAATAGTTAGCAACAACACATGTATTCTTTGGATTGCAGACTGCCAACTTCAGTTTTGACTGAAGAACAGAAATGAATGTGGTTCGTTTCTCTGTGCGAGTTGTATAACACTAATCTCAGATCACTGAACTTGGTTCAGTATTGAACTAAGGTCAGCAAAACAGAGTTGATAACACCACTAAATAAGAGAGATAATTGTGATTGTATTGAATCAAGTTGGATCGAACTTTCGATTTGTATAGAAACTGACAATTCTCAATATCATTCGAGTTTTGTCTGCCTACCTAAACAAACATGGAAAATGGAGAAGGAAACACTTACAGCAAATTTCAAGAAAGAGGAAAAAGATATTTTAAATCATATTGTTTTACAATACAAGTCAGTTGTTGAAAATTAAAGGATGGACACCTAACAAATCACTATTCTTATCATTAGTTTTATTCATGTACTTTTATTATTTCTCTCTCTCTCTCTCTCTCTCTCTCTCTCTCTCTCTCTCTCTCTCTCTCTCTCTCTCTGCCCCCCCCCTTTTTTTTTTTTTTTTTTTTTTTTTACAGAGATGAATGCTTTAAAGGAGTCTTAAAAACACATGGATTAGAAAAGAAACATTTCATGAAAGTGTCAGATTTAATTTTAGTAACAGCAAAATATGGTTAAATTTTTACTGCCCCTACACATTGTCATTAATTTTTAAGAACTTTTAGTCTCACATTGCAAACCTAGTTCTTAGGTGATTTAGACCATGGTGTTTCTATAGTCTGATTAACATTACTTACTAGTTGATGTTTGTCACATGGCACTACAGTATTGTCTCTCAGGCTGCTGGCTACCGCTCATCTATAGATGACACACAAACACGATGGATCACTTTAGAACTGCTCTTAATAAACTTTATAACATGGCTCAGTGTTGGAAGAGGCAACCAAGAGTTAATGGTGGCAATGTGAAAATCTCTGTCAACAGCTATTTTTAACCCTTTAATGCGTAGTGTAGCTGATCTGCTACATATGCAATTTTATCCATTATTTCTCAAACTGATCAATGTTTTACCACAAATTCATTTGTAGCTGCTTGTACACATAGTGTTACATAATGCAAGAAGCACATCACATAAGTTATAGGTCGCAGAGTGCTACTGAATCACTTCAACAGTTAGCTGCATTGAGTTACTTGTAACATGTACATTTGTTTACTTTAGTATATCTCCTTTACCATATAAAAGTAGTCAGTCATATACTACCAATGCATTACAAGTTACTTTATAGAAAGATCAGTGGCACAATAGTGAAATTTACTGCAATTTACTGGGTACATAATGGAACACTATATAGCTGATCGGCTATCAGCGATTTGTTGCAAGTAGTGCAAACCAATTTAAGGGATTTTTTAATAAATGAAAATTATAGAGGGTAACTTTCCCGGTGGAATAAACAAAAATAAAAATAGAAAAGAGATGACTTACCAAAAGGACCAGCTCGTCGATAGAAACAAATAAAATAAATAAAATCACACACAAACACACATACAAGCTTTCGCCACCACTGGCAGCTTCTTCAGGAAAAAGAGGAAAAAAGGGGAGGAAAAAGGGAAGGATATGGGTTTTAAGGAAGTGGAAAAGGGGTCATTCCAATCCCAGGAGTGGAAGGACTTACCTTAGGGGAAAAAAAGGAAGGTAAACAAATATATACACACTCAGACATATCGAAACGCAAACACACCTAGACAGACATTTGTAAAAAGCAAATAAGTTGGACAGAGATACCAATTGAGGCAGAGGCTCTGTCCACAGAACCAAGGCAAAGATGCTAAAGATGGTGGGCGGGAATTTGAGTTAGCGGAGATTGAGACCAGGTGGGCAGCGGGAGGAGAGAATAAGCTGAAGGGCAAGTTCCCATCTCCGGAGTTCTGAAAGGTTGGTGTCGGTGGGAAGTATCCAGATAACCCGGACGGTATAACACTGCGCCAAGATGTGCTGGCCGTGCACCAAGGCATGTTTAGCCACAGGGTGATCCTCGTTACCAACAAACACTGTCTGCCTGTGACCGTTCATGCAAATGGACAGTTTGTTGCTGGTCATTCCCACATAGAACGCTTCACAGTGCAGGCATGTTAGTTGGTAAATCACGTGGGTGCTATCGCAAGTGGCTCTGCCCTTGATCGTGTACACCTTCCGGGTTACTGGACTGGAGTATGTGGTGGTGGAAGGATGCATAGGGCAGGTTTTACAACGGGGGCGGTTGCATGGGTAGGAGCCAGAGGGTAGGGAAGGTGGTTTGGGGGTTTCATAGGGATGGACTAGGAGGTTACGAAGGTTAGGTGGGCGGCGGAAAGACACTCTTGGTGGAGTGGGAAGGATGACATTAAGGAAGGATCTCATTTCGGGGCAGGATTTAAGGAAGTCGTATCCCTGCTGGAGAGCCACATTCAGAGTCCGCTCCAGTCCCGGAAAGTATCTGGTGACAAAAGGGGCACTTCTGGGATTCTTCGGTGGAAGGTTCTGGATTTGGAGGAATGAGGAGGTGGCTCTGGTAATTTGCTTCTGAACCAGATCAGGAGGATAGCTGCGGGATGTGAAAGCTGTTATTAGGTTATTGGTGTACTGGTTCAGGGATTCGGGACTGGAGCAGACTCTTTTGCCACGAAGACCTAAGCTGTAGGGAAGGAATTGTTTGATATGGAATGGATGGCAGCTGTCATAATGGAGGTATTGTTGTTTGTTGGTAGGTTTGATGTGGACGGATGTGTGAAGTTGGCCGTTGCACAGATGGAGGTCAACATTGAGGAACGTGGCATGGGATTTGGAATAGGGCCAGGTGTATATATATATATATCAGTATATACTCACTGTATATTAATTGTGGTAGTTTGTATAGCTTCAAATAAAAATTCATGCATTAAAGGGTTAAGTGATCAATGACTTAACTGCAGCAGCAAACATGTTTTATAGTCTCAATAATCCCATGTTTTAACCTAAACACACGTTAGATACTATGTATCTGTCAAAATGGCGATTATCTCCAGCAGAAATAAAATTACTTTATTTCAGGTTATTAACACCACAAGCAGTTTCAATTTCAAAAAAGAATCATAGGATGAAAAATAAAAGTGAATAAAAAAAGTAAATGCCATTATGAAACAGATGTAACAAGGTATTAAAAAATTCAATTAATAAAAACAACAGTCAAGGTAATTTTTATTTAGAAATTAAACAGACACGGCGGGATTCAAACCAAATGCAGAGCAAAACCACTATGCTAAGGAATCACATTCATATAAACATCAAAGTGACACCCCTACCCAATAACAATACTGAATTGTAGCCTTCAGAAAGCTCATTTTCAGATGAATCATGTGAAGCTCACCTAATGTAACCTGATACCTGTAATATAATACAAGTATATGTGACGTTACATCACGGCTTGTATGAAATGATCCAGTAGTGTGTGCTCAGTGTTGTGCATAGTATGTATTTCATTAGCACTGTTATCCATGTCGTATCTTTTGTATGGTTATCATTAAGTGATGAAGTCCAAAATAAAAAAGGATAGACCTATGAATTGGGAAATAAAGAACTCCAGAAAGAGAGCCAGGTAAGGAAGTCAAAGTGAACTGACCAGTTGTTGGGGCAGTTTGACCAAAACAAATACTTCGGCATGAGCTTCAGTACTGTGCTTGGAGGAAAGCAGCTCCAGGATGTAGTTGATTGGTTCGGTGTTTAAAGGGGACTAAACTACCGGGTCATCAGTCCCCTGTTCCCAGCTAAGAGATCACAGGGTTTCATGTATCTTTAAAAATAAGCACCCTGCAACTAGTACACAAGACATACGGAAGACAGTGTTGGCCATAATTACAACATAAAAAGAAAAAGGAAGTACAATAGAGGTGGAACAAATAATCAACTATACTTAAAATCACAGCAGATGTTGGCTGGCTGATCACTAGGATAATAATGGATGAGCCAGCCATTCTGCACATACTACAACTGCCAGTCGGAAATAGGACTGACAAGACAAAAGTGACAACAGATTAAAACTATAAGTGATGTATGCCTGAAGATCAGGCATATGAACTCACCTTTAAAGCTTATGATAAAAACCAGCTGCACGAATAAAACCTAAAAAACAGTCAGCCATAGAGGCGTCTTCAGCTAAAATAGAAGAAATCGCAGTAGGCAGGTTAAAAGACTGCCGCACTGCAGCTTAAAGTGGACAGTCCACCAAGATGTGGACCACAGTCAGCAGAGCACCACAACGGCAGTTTGGCGGGTCCTCTCGGCGTAAGAGATGGCCGTGCGTGAGCCACATATAGCCTATATGCAGGCGACAGAGGATGACCGAGTCCCTACGAGTTGGCGTAAGAGACTTTTCCAAGCTGCTGTCGAAGACTTGATCGCACGGAGCTTATTGGGCGTGCTCAATGTCAACCATTCTTAGTTCCAGGCCATGGATATCTTGTGGGGCAGACCCAAATGGATGTCCCTTTCTGGGGTACCAAATCAGACGCTGGGAGGCGATGGCCTGCTTGCCCAGCCGATAAGCT
Organism: Locusta migratoria; assembly: GCA_026315105.1. Lineage (NCBI taxonomy): Eukaryota > Metazoa > Arthropoda > Insecta > Orthoptera > Acrididae > Locusta > Locusta migratoria. Next base: position 195,379,074 of record CM048755.1, read on the forward strand.
CGTTCATTCCCTGGAATGCCTATGTGGCCCGGGGTCCAGATGAAAGCCACCGAATGGCCAGACACGCCGAGACTGAGCACAGACTCTTGGATGTATTGCACCTGATGGTGTTTGGGAAAACATTGGTCAAGAGCTTGCAAGCCACTCAGGGAGTCACTGCAAATGACATACGACTTCCTGGGGCATGTGCGAAGGTGGTCTAGAGCACAAAGTACAGTGATCAGTTCAGCAGTAAAGATGGTATAGCCAGGAAGCAGGGAGCGTTGTTCAATGTAGTCGCCGTGAACATAGGCGTAACCCACTCTGCCTTCGACCTGGGAGCCATCAGTATATATGACTTATGCATCACTGAACGTACCAAGTATCTCCAGAAACTGTTGATGAAGTGTATGTGGTGAAACCGTCGCCTTTGGATCACAGGACAATTGCAGGTGAAGCTGTAGGCGAGGGATGGACCAAGGCAGGAGAATGCGGGAGGTAGGGGTAAGGACTCTAGTGAGGAAAGGAGAGTATGTACCCGAACAGCGATTGGCAGTCCTGATCTGGGTCGACGTTCTGGAGAGGGAAGGGCGTTATTTGGAAACAAAAGCCTGCGATTAGGATGACGAGGCGAAGCGTGAACGTGGACGGCGTATGAAGCCAATAAATGTTGCCGGTGAAACCTCAAGGGAGGGATGCCAGCTTCAGCAAGGAGACTTGGTATTCACAGAATGTGTGACGTCAACTGCGATTGGCCAAAGCTGAAAATGTGTACCCAGCCGTGATTCGAACCCGAGTCTCCTGCTTTCTAGGCAGTTGCGCTGACCACTACACCACTGGGGACACAGTGATCACCGCAACTGCAAGGACTACCTAAGCATGCCTCCCGTCAGATACAAATTCCCAGCTTCGCCCTGCCCACAGTACTCAAACTCGTAGTTATGAAACTAAATCCCTTAAGAGTAAGGCTGGGTACACATTTTCAGCTTTGCCCAATCGCAGTTGACGTTATATATTCCGTGAATATTAAATAATAACAACTGCAGGATCAGAAGTGACATCTGTTCTTTCGGAACAGACGCCACATGTATGTAAGGAGACTTGGCACAGGGCTGGTGCAGAAAGCCCCTGTTGCAAGACGAACACCACTGTGAAGAATGGGATCCAAGGTCCGCAATGCTGAAAGTGCCGCAGAGTCATACACCTGGCTCCCATAATCCAAGCGTGATAATATTAGGGCATTAAAGAGATGCAGCAGAGTTTGATGGCCAGCTCCCTAGGCAGTGTGGCCAAGACAGCGCAGTATATTTAGATGCACCCAGCATTTTCGCTTCAACTGATGGAGGTGTGGTCCCCAAGTCAGTCGGCTGTCGAATAGCACGCCGAGAAACCGATGCGTTTCTGTAACATGAAGCTGTTCGTCAGCAAGGTATAGTTCCGGGTCAGGATGAATGACCCGACGACGACAAAAGTGCATCACTCAGGTTTTGGATGCTGAGAATGTGAAGCTGTACGCTGAGGCCCATGATTGTGCCTTTTTAATGGCTCCTTGCAGGCGCCTTTCAATGACACCAATGTTAGCAGAACTGTAATATAGAGAGAAGTCATCGGCAAACAAGGACGAACAGACCGATGACCCCACAGCTGCCATAAGGCCATTTATGGCAACTAAAAATAAAGGTACACTGAGAATGAGCGGTCTATCTACGCCTTGCGAAGATAGGAGAAGACCGCTACCATGTGCTCACGCCTGGTGAAAGCAGTGCAAATGGTAGACTCCAGCGACACTAAATTATCTATTGCAGAGCTGCCATGGCGGAAGCCCCCTTGTTGGGGGACGAGGAGTCCCCGGTCTTCAAGAAGCCACATGAGCCGATGGCTCACCATACGCTCAAAGATCTTGCACAGAACGTTGGTGAGGCTTATTGGGCGATAGCTCTCAGCCATCTGCAGATCAGTACCAGGTTTCATCACCGGGATAATGGTGCTATCCCGCCATTGGGATGGGAAAGCACCCTTCACCCAGAAATTGTTGTACAGGGTGAGAAGTCATCGTTGAAAAGCCGCATGCAGGTGATGAATGAACTGGCTGTGGACACTGTCTGGTCCTGGGGAGATGTCAGGACATACAGCTAGGGCACTCTCAAACTCCCACTCACTGAATGGCACATTGTATTTTTCCTGGCAGCGCATGTGAAAAGAAAACTGCCGCTCTTCAACACGCTCTTTGAGGGTGCGGAAGTCCGCACTGTAAGATGCAGATGCTGAGTTGCCAGCATAATGTTCTGCCATGTACTGCGCAATAGCAGCTGGGTCTTAACTTTAATCACACTATAATGGAAAGTTATCACATGCAGCATAGATTCAGTTTTCTCAAACACTTACTGCCTCAGATATAATAAGTTAAACTGAATTCTATCCTCAGTACTGAACATGCATTTTCTGAAGGTAATGCTACACTACACGCTTATCCATGCCACCTGGCCTCACATAAACTTAAGTTTCTTTACTTCCATGACTGCCTGGGAACTTGTTACACCCCTTTCCCCAGTTCACAAGCAACAGGATAAAACAAATGCCCTTCCCCTGGTTGGATAACTTGTATAGGCTTTTGAAATGTGGTGCTACAGAAGAATGCTCAAGATTAGGTGGCTAGGATGCATAACTAATGAGGAGGTACTGAACAGTACTGGGGAGAAAAGGAATTTTTGGCACATCTTGCCTGAAAGAAGGTATCGATTGGTATGACACATTCTTAGACATCAAGGAATCTTTAATCTAGCATTGGAGGGTAGTGTGTGGAGTAAAAATTGCAGAGGGAGTTCAAGAGATGAATACAGTAAACAGATTCAAATGGATGTAGCTTGCTGTTCTTATGAGGAGATGAAGAGACTTGCTCAGGATACAATACGGTAGAGAGCTGCATCATACCAGTCTCCGGACTGATGACAACGAAGAAGAAGAAGAAGAAGAAGAAGAAGAAGAAGAATAAGAATAAGAATAAGAAGAAGAAGACAACAATGCAAGTAGAAATGATTATGCCCCCAACTTAGTAGACATACTGTTATGTTTGGCATCAGAAAGATCATCCCAACCAACTGACACCCACAGCTATCAGTCTGATCCGGTGTATGTTACTTTACTGTCTCCTACAAATTAGATACTCTACTCAAAGGTAATGGCGTCAACATTTCATTTTCCACCCATGACCACCTCCAGCACCAGCTCACCCACAACAAAAAACCAAATAAAGATTACTTTGCCAATACAGGAGTATATAAACTCACTTGTACTCAGTGTCCTCACACCTATGTAGGACAAACTGGTCGACCGATCAGAACCAGATTCCAGGAGCACCTTTCAACTAAAAGAGGTTCTATAAAAAATTATTGCTACCCGTCCCATTCCTCCCCTTGCCGTCACTACTACTTTCCTTCCCCCCTCCCTCCCATAGCTTAAACACACTGTTTATTATTTCAACACTTTTTACTATTTTAACTGTTATTGTTTTTAGAACTTTAGTGACTGACTGCATTTGTATGCAATGTACATATAGAGGCTATAATTTTAATGCTTTTTTTATAATATTTGCAAAATTATTCTTTGAATTGTTAATATTACTGTAATATTTTTCTGTTCACAACCCTCTTCATATTATTACAACTACTTTACAATGTTGCTACATTCTTCCTTTGTGCTTTTTCCAACCACTTTCGTTCCTTTTGTCATTTAAATGTTGAAATGTTTGTCATTTAAACTTCAGTTTCATATCAGCCCTGGCTGGCTCCCTACATCACTTCATCTCCAGCTGTCTGCACACCAGCACGTTTGTTTGGTGCAGTGCATACATAATTGTGTACTACAACTGTGAACACAGGCATATCCACTGCAATGCTGCTTATGTGGTGAGCTACAGTTTCTCACCAACCATTTCTATCACTGACTATGGTCCAGACTATCGCTTTTACAGACTTCATGGTTTCGTTTCAGGCATCTTTTTCATGTTGAAATTTGATCACTGGATTTTAGCACAAATATCTTTTAGTTTTTATTTGTGACTTAAGATGTCCATTATGATGTATTTTTATGATTGACTAATGTAATTCTGCTGTTCTTTATGTAGGTTTCCATCTCTCTAGCTTGTTTTTGCTTTTAAGGCTGTGGATAAGTTTGTAGAGTTTCTCTTGCTGCAGTGTTCTGATGATGCACCATAAGTGTGAAACCTATTAAATAAATGTTATAATTTTGTAAGACTTATTTTTCACATAAATAGATTCAGTGTTGCTGCACCATGCCAATGAGGATTGGAGTAGTTTCTATGAAAATTATATACTAATTTTGTGAGGAATACTTTGCAGAAGTGACTTACTTGTACAGCTTCATTTGAAGCTGTTGAAGTCTCATCCTATTATAACAAGGGCATTGGACAGAACATGGCCTTTATCAAGTCTAAAAATGATAAAGTACTACCAGACTTCTATACATGAAGTTATCGTTACATCTATCTTGTGGGTAAGATGTAATGTGATGTATGTGTCTTCGTATATACCACACTGTGGTAGTTGTGGTATGTAGATAAAAAAGCCACTAACCAAAATATGAAATTACCCAAGAGCCGAAAGAGGTTTTGCACATCACAAAGATATATCCTAAAAGAGTTGCAGTTAGACATTTCAGGAACGTCTTTGTTTGGTAAGTGATGATGTGCATTATCGATGCATGAAGATGTGGACACATCAGATGCTACTAACATTACCAAAATCTACAATAAAGATACTGCTATGCCATAATGTAAAGCAATGTATTCAAAGTACATAAACTCAAGACGATTAAATTTTGTATCAAACATAAGGTGAGGTGTTTCATTAAAAACTGGTGTCGTGGATTCGAAATTGGGCCTTTTGCTTCCTAGGCAGACACTTTAAACTTCTCAGCTAACACAACCATAAGTTAGCTGAGCGGTTTAAAGCATCTGCCTTGTAAGCAGGATGTCCCAGGTTCGAATTCCGGCCACAGCACAAATTTTAATTCAATACCTCTCTTTATATTCAATACCTTTCATTGAATGAGACAATGTATATCTCAAGGATTTGAATTGTTGATAAATTTTGCATTGTTTATTTGATTAGTTATGTTTTGTGAAATTTCTACAATACTTGGTTTGTTCTTAATTTTGTGAACGAACAATTTGTTTATTCACTTCTTAATGCGTGATGAGTCGCCAAAAATATTTTTCAAGCAGTGTGTTAATTTAAACATTTTCAAATTTAAATTTCCAAAATATGTGACGTCACACCAGGGCAAGGGGGGTGGAGGGGGTGGGGGGCACATATTTGACCATCTGTGACGAGGAGTGGATAGGGGCTTCCGTAATAGGGACTGATGACCAAGTACTATCTTTAAAATATCCACTATATATCTATAGTGTCCAACGTGCCCGTTGGACACTATAGATCGGCAGTACACCCGTGGATATTTTGATTATCAAATATGCCGGGAGAAACTGAAGAATCACAAGTACTATCTTAATCTCTTCCTAGACACTGCTCTCCTTTCATGATTGTCAATTCTTGCAACTGCCATCTGCTTCCTCTACAATTAGTATATATCTTTTCATTCCTCGTATTTTGTTTCCCCTGCCTTCAGAATATGATATGGTATATTCCAGTCAACAAAGTCAAAAGCCATAAATGTAAGTTTTTCTTCCCGTAACTTGTCTTTTCAGTTATGTAATGTGTTCCATACTGCCTCATATGTCGTACATTTCTCCCAAATCTAAACTGAAGTTCCCTGAGGTCAACTTCTACCAGTTTTTCCATTCTTCTGAAAAGAATTCGTATTAGTACTTTTCATCCATGACTTGTTAAACACCTGTATGCACCTGCTTTCTTTGAAGTTGGAATTATTGCACTGTTCTTGAAGTCTGATGGTATCTTGACTGTCTCCTCCAGGTGGAATAGTTTCGTCCTCCCACCATTTCTACTTATAAATCTTGTGTTTTTAGTCATTCTTTTTCTAGATGTCTGTATGTTATTTGCTTCATTCTTGCATTTGGTATTTTTTCCTCCTTTCATAAATTAAATCCAGTACATCCTGTGATGTCTCAAAATTTCTACAAGAACTTTACCTTTTATGTTATTGGTCCTCTGTTGCCTTCACTATTTCATCTATCAAAGCTACCCATTCTTCTTCTTCTTATTCTTCTTCTTCACTGCAGTCCTCCTAATTTATTCAATCATTGCCTAAAGCTCCCTCAACTCCCAAGAACCCAAGTTCTTTCAATTTATCGAGATCCAGCTCTTCTTCTACCTTTTTGAATTTTCTTCAGTTTTAATGTATGGTTTATAAACGATAAGTTATGGTCCGAGTCCGAATCTGGTCTGGATGTTGAAAGAGGAGGAAAAAAGTGGCTACTACTTCCTCCTTTAAATGATATAAAAATCATGAGTATTGATAGTAATCTCCTTCATTAAGTATACGTTAACATTCTTTAAGGCAGGACCAGCTATTCCTTTCCTGTGTAGCATCAACTAAATTAACTTTTTTGATAACACTGTCAATAAACTCATAGCAATAATATAATTTTATTAAAATTATCCTTCAATTACTTCTTGAAATAACCCACCACTTTTAGCTTTGAAAGTAAGTACAGTAAAACTTGCCCAAAATCAGCACATGTATAATTCGGAAATCTGTTCAATCCGTACATAAATTTCAATCCTGACGCATTCAATACAATTTTATATTCTAATATTTTGTATAAAGTGGAACTTGCCTAATGCAGAAATGGAAAGCAAATTTTAGATGTTACTTAAAGAATTCATTGTATAATATGTAAAAGACCTCAAAGATTACAGCAGTTTTACAGTTTACATTACTTGTTGATGACTCTATGACTCTAGAAGGTTGTTACATATACGTTCGTTGATTAGCGATGCAAAACCAAGAAAAAGAGGACTGGCTGTTGTGGACATCAAACGGCATCGCTCTGTGCAACAATGAGTCACTGGGCGTGTTGGTACAGTACGTCAAAGGAAACTGAGCACTCTGTTTATCCGCTTTCCCATTTTCCATCATTATTGACGTACACTGGCTCATACAGGACCATTGTTGAACACCTGTGAACACTGCTGCAATGTGTGCAGTGAAAGAGGTGGCTTTGTTCAGCACATTCTGCCAGTTTCAGTTGAGCAGTAGCTCTTTAAGTGATACAATACATCATGTCGAACAAGCAGTATATGTCATTAACACTTAACGAAACGATGAAGGTAATCGAGGCGAGTGAGAAAGATAAACTCTCTGTGCACAACATTATGCTACATTTTTAGTGTGGTAAAACACAGATTTATGAGACATTAAGAAACAAGGACTAGATATGTGACAAATGAAAGGAAATGGACAGTTGAAAAGAAAGGCAAACAAGACTGGAAATGAAGAAATTAACGAAATAGTGTGGGAGTGATTCGTCAGTGCACAGGCAAAAAACCTACCTTTATCTGGACCCCATGTTGCAGAGTGAGGCTCTGAAAGTGGCTCAAGAGCTTGGAAATACGGAATTTAAGGCATCCACGGGATGGCTGGACAGTTTCAAAGCTAGGCACAACATTGTGTGGAATGAAGTGTATGGGGCAGCTAAGGATGTGCAGGAAAGTGTAACAACCTAATGGAAGACAAAACTGTCCACCTGAATTGAAAATTATGACGCGAAAGATGTGTACAATGCCCATGAAACAGGACTTTTTATCGCGCGCTTCCTTCAAAATCGCTAGCAATTTGAGGTGAAAAGTGCACTGGTGGGGAAAATGTCGAAGGAGAGAGACACTGTGCTGCTGTGTAGAAACATGTTAGGTGAAATGGAGAAGCCACTGGTGATTGGAAAAACGGCAAAACCATGCTGTTTCAAAAACATGGATGTCAGTAAGCTTCCAGTCACATGGCGAAGCAATAAGAAGGCATGGATGGTGAGTGGTCTTATGGAAGAACAGCTAGGCTCTTTCAATGCAAAAATGAAAAAAAAGGAAATTGCCAAGTTATCCTATTCCTATACAATGCTACCTGTCACCCGAAAGTAAAATTATCAAACGTTAAATTAGCTTGGTTCCTGCCAAATTCAACCAGCCTCGCACAACCAATGGATCAGGGGGTGATTTACACATCCAAGTCTCATTGTAGACGATTACTCATGCAATCACTTATTCTTAAAAGTTGAAGAAGCCAAAAGTGCATTTGCTCTTGCATGGTCAGTTTCCGCCCTCGATGCAGTAAATTGGATAGGCTGAGCAGTAAGGGAAATAAAGCCTGAAACTGACACCAAGTGCTTCAATAAAACAGCGTTTGGAGAATAAGAACAAGATGCTTCAGTGACCATCAAAGCTAATGAAAATGCAGCAGCAATCACTGAATTAATTAAAATTCGAATGATTTCACGTACTGCAGATGAGTACATTCAAAGTAATGACTTACTGTCTATTCACTCCACTTTCATTTCAGCAACAGATTTAATAGAAATCTCCAACATAGAGGATGATCAAGAAGAGACAAAGGAAGAAGATGAGGAAGAAAACAATGTCCCTAGAAAAATAAATACGCCTGAAGAAGCCATTGCATGCATAAAGGATGTTATACAATTTGCAGCACACACAAATTCTCAAAAGTTGTTGAATCTTCTGTATAGTGCAAAAAAATTGTGGAGAAAAAACTATTGTGAACAGGAAATTAAAACAGGTTTCCTCCTTGAAATGAGGCAAATAAAGTGAAATGGAATGCAAATAAACTTGTGAATGATGATATGTTTATACACAGGAGAATAAACGAATTTAAAGTTTGAGTAAAAATATAGTAACGCTGTGTTATTTATCAACAAGTATTATAACATAATGTTCCGTTACCCAAGATACAGCAGACAATATCTACTGTGCCACAGTGAAGGTATGAAAATATTTGCATAATTAAAAATTGATACTTTATGTTAGTGCATGGCATTAACAAATTTTGCATAACCTAGTGAGTTTTGTTTACTCTGGAAACTTGTCCAATTCGGAAAATTATTTTAGTCAGAGGTGATTCCATTTTGAGCATGTTTTCCTGTATAACATTTTATAGTATTTAAAATACAATAAAAGTAGTAAGCCTGACCCTTCACATTCGGTCAACATTGAAGAAGTGAATAATGAACAACATTCTAACTTAAAACAAAGAAACACTATTTTTCATGGAATACTCCGTTTAACAAGCTTCCCTGATTTAAGGTTCTCCATGGCAGCATGTACTCTTAGACTTGGCCACACACTTGCTGAACTGTTCTTGTGGGAAGAAAATTCTCCTACAGTATATCTTCCAGTCTTTTAATTAAATCCCCCCATAAATAAAAGTTTATGTCTTGTGCCATACCGGGAATAAGTGATGTAAAACATGTTACATCACAATGTCATTCCTAGTCCCACAGTAATATGACATGTCCTATCACAAAAGAGGTTTTTTTATGTGCCACGTGCAAAGTGCTACATCTATGCTGAATTATGCTCACAGCAATCTCAGTCCAAACATAACATATTTAAACCAAAAGTCAAAAAATTCTTTACTTATAACTAACCACCAGTGTTGCCATTAATTTTTCATGTTAGCTATAATATATTTATTGAAGAGGGTTGCAGACATTTGACTCCTCATGATACCTGCACGGAGGACTCTGCAGCATTGCAAACAAATTTCTATCTCACAGAAAAAGCCATCGAGGCAGCTCCTTTATCAGTATGAACATTTGCAAAGCATGAATATGTACTATGAACATTGGAATAAACACACTTAAATTTTATTATGACTAAGTTCATGAATGCATTCCCTGCTGACCTAACATTACAAAAAAGGCAGCAAGTGGGATAACACTGGTAGAAAAAATGACAAAAGCCTAACAAGGCAGCAAATTCTGGCAACTTAAACTGATGATACATCCACAATGATGACAGTCCTACTAACAGAAAATGTAAAAATAGATAAGAACTTAACCAAAGATCTATGGACTGTTAAACTACATCAATATTTAGTGGCTTACAAGTTGAGTTCTCTCCTCTTCTGAGGCCAAGTCCTTTTTGTGTTTTTCCATTAGCTCGGATAATTTCTTTTCATATTCATCAATGGCTAAATCATATTTTGCCGACTGATCCATGATCTGTTCCTCAAATTGGTCTATTGTAGCGTTGTACTCTTCTAATTTAAGCAGGATCTTTTGCCTGTCCTCCTAAAACAAAGTTACGAAGAAGTTGTAATATAATTCCACTTGCTGCAAGGTGGTTTTTTTTTTTTTTTTTTTTTTTTTTTTTTTTACATTGTAATTAACTGCAAAAGCAAATATATGTAAAGCAGAAATGGGATAAAATTTAAGGAATTTAAGTACTCCAAATTAGTAGCAGACCAAGGCTGTCGAAGGCCCAGGGCTGCGGCAAAACAAAACAAGCCCTCCCGCTATCCACTTTGAAATACATGTACTGTATTACTATAAAAAAAGAAACTTTTGATATTTGGAGGCCCCCCAGGATGAGAGGTAGGGAATAATCTTACACACACACACACACACACACACACACACACACACACACACACACACACACACACACACACAATATATATATTATTATCGGATGACTTACCCAAAGCACAGGCCCGTCGACAGACACAAATAAAATCACACACAAACACACATACAAGCTTTCGCCACTGCTGGTAGTGGAAGGACTCCTGGGATTGGAATGACTCCTTTTCCACTTCCTTAAAACCTGTATCATTCCCTTTCTCCCCTCCTTCCCTCCTCATTTTCTGAAGAAGCTACCAGCAGTGGCGAAAGCTTGTATGTATGTGTGTGTGTGATTTTATTTGTGTCTGTTGACGGGCCTGTGCTTTGGGTAAGTCATCCGATTTCTATTTTTAATATAGATTTATCCCCCCAGGAAAGTTTCCTTATATATATATATATTTGTTATGGCCTAAGGGCCATTCATATCACGCGCGCTGTCATTGGGTTCCGTGGCAGCCGCGGGCCCGGCCGTGGTAGTTCCCGGCCGTGCCACAGGAGGGCACGGTCGGCCTAACAGCTGACGCGAGCTGCGCGCCGTCTGCTGGCGGGCCCCGTCAAACGGCAGACGGGACAGCCGTGCCAGTCAACAAGTGTACGGCGAACGAGACATAGCGTGCTTTGACTAAGAGTGTTTACTTCAGTGGCGACGAGGATATTGGTTGCGTGGTCTTCCTGCCGCAGTCATGGCAGAACAGCTTAGCGCGTTGCTGACGAATCTTCAGTCGTTACCGGAAATTTTGGCTCAACAGAATGCTTCTCTCACGGCGGCTATTGACACATTAACTAGGGCTGTGACACAACAGGTCGGGTTGCGGTCTTCTGTGCCCGTTCCTCCGTTTCCTCCCTTTGACGACTTTGCCGAGGATTGGTCCGACTACGAACAGCGTTTACGTCAACACTTCGTAGCCTTCCAGGTGTGTGTGTGATGAAGGTAAGCAAAAAGCTTATTTCCTTTCGTGGCTCTCGCCTCGTCTTTTCCGTTTGCTGGGCGATTTAGCGCCGCTTCAGACGCAGGCATCCCTGTCCTTTCAGGATATCTGTTCTCTTTTTGCGGCGTATTTTCGCCGCCACTCTCACGTGGTGTCGGCCCGCATATCTTTCTACCGTTCGCGGAAACAGCCGGGTCAGTCGTACCGCGCGTGGGCCACGGAACTGCAGGGGCTAGCCCGTCGTATGTTTCGGTCCGAACCGCACGGTGATTCGTATGCGGACTCTATGGTCCGCGATGTTTTGGTTTGTTTTGCTCCCGACCTGGACGTTCGCAAGCAGGCTCTTCAGTCTGACGATCCCTCATTAGCGGAGGTTTTGCGTATTGCGTGCGCATTTGAAGTTTCGGAGGCCGTGGGGAGTCAACTTTCCGCTTGGGGGGAGGTATCCTCAGTTGACGATTCGGCCCCGTTATCCGCGGCGCCGGTTTCTTCGGTGGCTGTTGTTGCGTCGCCCTCCCCTCCCTCCCTTCGGACGCCGCGGCGCTCGCCTGCGTCGTATGGGCGGGGGGAAAGGCGGCGCGCGTCGCCCGCTTCAGAGAGCGAGCCGATGTCATGTCTTTCGTGCGGAGCGTCCCATTCTCGGGAATCGTGCCCGCACAGGCGGGCCACCTGTAATCGTTGTGGCAAGTTAGGACACCTCGCCCGAGTGTGCCGCTCCTCGGCTAAGGGCCGCAAAAGGACCTCTCCCCCTCGCGATTTCGGCGCAGCGCCCATGGATATTAATAAGGTTGTTCCCGTCGGCGTTCAGCCGCCGAAGTTGTTTATAGACCTCCGCATTCTGCGGAAAACGGTTACGCTTCAAGTGGACACAGGCGCGACGACATCGCTTCTAAGTGCTGCAACTCATCAAGCTTTAGGCTCCCCCACTTTAAGTCCAGCGCCTCGCGCGTTGGTTGGCTACGGCGGCCACCCTATTCCACTATTGGGGTCGTTTGTCGCCGAAGCTACATATCAGAACGTTAGCCGCGCGGTACCGTTTGTGGTAGTAAACAGTGCAACGGCTACGAACATTTTCGGCCTCGACGCTTTCCACGCTTTTGGCTTTTCTATTACCGATTCTGTCTGCTTGGTTTCCGATCAAATTCCGTACGAGAGTCTCAAGCAGCTTCGCGCGGAGTTCTCGTCCCTGTTTGCGCCGGGTCTTGGGTGTGCTACGAATTTTCGGGCCACTATTACACTTAAAAATACGGCTCGCCCCGTCTTCTGTCGGGCTCGGCCTCTCCCGATCGCCCTCCGTAGCGCTGTTAAATCGGAATTAGATCGCCTGACGGCGGAAAGTATTTTGCGTCCTGTCACAGCAAGCGAGTGGGCCTCCCCTCTAGTTGTCATACGCAAGCCCTCGGGTGCCCTGCGTTTATGTGGCGACTTTAAGAAAACTGTAAATTCTCAATCCGTCATTGATTCTTTTCCCATGCCTCGCCCAGCGGAATTGATAGATCGGTTGTCCGGGGGCCAGTATTTTTTCGAAAATAGACCTGGCAGAGGCTTATCTCCAGTTGCCTTTAGACGATGCCTCCAAACAGGCGCTGGTGATTTCTACGCCTTTTGGCCTCTATCAATATCAGAGATTGCCATTCGGGGTGGCCAGTGCCCCAGCAATCTTTCGGCGTTTTTTGGAGCAGTTGCTAGCGCCGGTCCCCTGTTGCGTGAACTACATGGATGATATTGTGGTGACGGGATCCACAGCTGCTGACCATATTGCCAACCTCCGTTCATTGTTTTCCATTCTGGAGGGGGCTGGCCTCCGCTGTAATTTCCAGAAATCTTCTTTCTTCCAACCGACTATCGAGTACTTGGGCTACGAGGTATCCAGGTCGGGGGTACGTCCCGTGGCCGAGCACGTGCGGGCGGTCGCAGATCTTCCCCGTCCTTCTTCCGTTCACGAACTCCAAGTATTCCTGGGCAAGATCGCCTATTATCATCGCTTCCTCCCGCAGGCAGCCACAGTGGCTTACCCCTTGCATCAACTGCTACGTAAAGGCGTCCCGTTCCGCTGGTCTCCTGCGTGCGAGCGAGCTTTTCAGTCACTGAAAAAGGCCCTCCTGGAGGCTCCATGCCTCACTGCATACACCCCGGGGGTCCCACTTGTGGTGGCAGCGGACGCCTCCCAGCATGGTGTGGGGGCGGTGCTGGCACATCGGTTTCCCGATGGGTCAGAGCACCCGTTGGCGTTTGCATCTAAAACACTTACTGATGCGCAGCGCCGGTATTCTCAGGTGGACAAGGAGGCCCTAGCCATCGTTTTTGCTTTAAAAAATTTTTACGTTTATCTCTATGGGTCAAAGTTCACGCTTTACACGGACCACCGCCCGTTAGTGTCATTGTTCCACCCGTCAGCGGCTCTTCCGGACAAGGCAGCCCATCGTCTTCAACGCTGGGCCTTGTACCTCTCTCGTTTCCATTACGAGATACAGTACCGCTCGACGTCTCATCATGCCAATGCCGACGCCCTATCGCGTCTCCCGGTAGGCCCTGATCCAGTCTTCGATGCTGAAGAGCTTTTGTGTTTTGCAGTTGACGAGTCGGCTAAAGATGTAGTCTCCGGTTTTCCTATCAATAGCTCACGGATCGCAGAGGCTACCGCGGCTGACCCAGTCCTCCGGGTCGTCCTTAAACGGGTGAGGCGAGGCTGGTCAGAGCGTCCTCCGGGCCGGGCATCAGACCCTCTCCGCAATTATTATGCTATTCGGCACCGCCTTAGCACCTACGAGGGTGTTTTACTTCTGTCCACGGAAGACGGCTCCCATCGAGTGGTGGTTCCTGGGTCCTTGCGCCGCCAGATTCTCGGTCTTCTCCATCGGGACCACTGGGGTGTCTCTCGCACGAAGATGCTGGCTCGCCGACATGTATATTGGCCGGGTATAGATGGGGACATCACTCGCCTCATTGCAGGATGCTCTTCGTGTGCATCCCAACAAGCGGCTCCACGCTCATCTCTCTCTCCATGGCCCACTCCGTCTGCACCTTGGGAACGACTCCATGTCGATTTTGCGGGGCCCTTCTTAGATAGCTACTGGCTTTGCGTCCTTGACGCATACTCCAACTTCCCATTTGTTGTTCGCCTGACCTCCACGTCTGCGGAGGTTACCACACGTTCCCTGTTAAAGATATTTTCTATTGAGGGTCTCCCGGCCGCACTGGTGACGGATAACGGGCCACAGTTTACTTCACAACACTTTCACGATTTTTGTTCTACCCATGGGATCCAACATGTCCTGACCCCACCTTTCCACCCGCAGTCCAATGGGGCAGCGGAGAGGTTCGTCCGCACTTTCAAGACGCAAATGCGCAAGTATGTGGCACATCTTTCAGTGGAGGAGGCCCTCCTTCGATTCCTGACATCTTATCGGTCCACTCCGGCAGGTCAGCAGAGCCCCTCAGAGCTGCTTCATGGCCGCCCTCATAGGACACTGTTATCCCTCGTGCATCCAGGCCCTCCCACACCTCTTCTTCGTCCTTGGTCACGTTTTCCCCCAGGCTCGGCTGTCTGGGCTCGAGGCTACGGCCGCCATCCTCGTTGGGTCCCGGCCGTGGTCGTTCGGGAGCGTGGCCGACGTCTCTGTGAGGTCCGTTCCCCTACCGGGGTCCTCACCCGCCACCATGATCAGCTGCGGGTCCGCCACCCTCCTCAAACGCCTACAGTCCCTTCCTCCTCGTCCAGGTCCAGCCCCCCACTGTTGCGGGTGCCATCACGGGACAGTTCTCTCCCGACTTCCGCTTCGCGGGCATTGGCTGGGGGGCAAGGGAATTTCCCGTCACCGTCGGGGTCCGGGGCCCGCTTCCCCGCCACAGTCCCAGCGGCCAGCTACAAGGAGTGGACAGCTCCGGTCGCCGGCAGTGGGGGCACCCTGCAGCCTGCCGACGGAGGCCCCGAGTTTCCAATGGAGGAGCCACAGGAGGGAGGAATGGAGGACCCGCCGCCATCGCCAGTGCTGGGAGCAGCAAGACAGCGCTCGCGTGGGCGAACCCCTCGTCGCTCGAAGGGGTTCCGCCCGTATGAGGTGGTTCCAGCTAGGGAGTGGATGGAGCCGCCAGACGATCGGATGGAGGTGGAAGCGTCCCAGCAGCCAGACCTCTGCACCGCCGTTCAAGGTTCCGGCTCCTCACCCCAAGGGGGGAGGGATGTTATGGCCTAAGGGCCATTCATATCGCGCGCGCTATCATTGGGTTCCGTGGCAGGCGCGGGCCTGGCCGTGGTAGTTCCCAGCCGTGCCACAGGAGGGCACGGTCGGCCTAACAGCTGACGCGAGCTGCGCGCCGTCTGCTGGCGGGCCCTGTCAAACGGCAGACGGGACGGCCGTGCCAGTCAACAAGTGTACGGCGAACGAGACATAGCGTGCATTGACTAAGAGTGTTTACTTCATATATATATATATATATATATATATATATATATATATATATGATGAAGTACACTTACCAGGCGAAGGGGCACAGGCAGTGATAGCAACAAATAACACACACACACACACACACACACACACACACACACACACACACACACACACACACACACAAAAAGCAAGCTTTCGCAGCCTAGCTGCTTCGTCAGACAGAAGGGAAGGAGAGGGAAAAGGAAATGATGAGGGTTTTAAGGGAGTGGATAAGGAGTCATTCCAATCCCGGGACAGGAAAGACTTACCTTGGGGGGAAGAAAGGAGGGTAAACAAATACACACCCACACATTCACACAGATGCAAGTACACTTAGGCAGACATACTGTAGAACTGTGGAAAGCAAAGAAGTTCTTCTTTGCCGCTAGACCATTTATCGCCACTAAAAACAGAGGAACACTCAGAACAGAGCCCTGGGGCACCCCATTCTCCTGTACGTGCAGAGAGCAACAAGAAGTACCGACTTGTACATGAAACATATGCAAAGATAAAAAATTTCGAATAAAAATAGGAAGCAAACCCCGGAGACCCCACCCATGTAATGTGGGAAGTATGTGATGTCTCCAGGTCTTGTCATAATCGAAGAAAACTGCCACCAGGTGCTAGCGGCGAGAGAAGGCTGTCCGTATGGCGGACTCAAGGTGGACCAGGTTATCCACAGCTGAACGCCCCTTTCGGAAACCACCCTGGCATGGAGTGAGAAGACCCCTGGACTCACGGAGCCAACACAATCATCGACTCACCATAGGCGCCAGCAATTTGCAAAGAACGTTGGCAAGGCTGATTGGTCGGTAGCTGTTCAACTCGTGTGGATGTTGACCAGATTTGATCACCGGAACTATCAGACTCTCTCGCCACTGTGAAGGGAACGTACCAGAACTCCAGATGTGGTTGAAGATAGCCAGAACATTACACTGAGACTCAGGTGGTAGGTGTTTCAGCATCTGATTATGGATACGATCTGGCCCAGGCGCTGTGTCAGGACAGTGTGCCAGGGCACTGAGAAATTCCCATTCACTGAATGGAGCATTGTACAGTTCAGTACGGCGAGCCTGGAAGGATAAGCGCTGTCGTTCCTCCAGCTCTTTAAGGGTGCGAACGACCCTGGAGTAGGCAGCAGATGCAGAACTCTGAGCGTAGTGCGCAGCAAACAGTTCAGCAACTGCATCTGGTTCGGTGTGAACTGCACCATTCACAGAAATCCCGGGCACACTAAGAGGACAATGGTAGCCATAAACATGTCTGATCTTCGCCCACACCTGGGATGGAGAGGTACGCGATCCAATGGTAGAGACATATCTTTCCCAACACTCCTGTTTGCCTCGTCTAATCAACTGTCGGGCGCAGGCACAAAGCCATTTAAAAGCATTGAGGTTCTCCATAGATGGGTGCCACTTGTGGCGCTGCAGAGCTCGCTGCGCTCTCTAATCGCCTCAGCAATCTCCGGTGACCACCAGGGCACTGTTCGCCACCGGGCAGATCCCGAAGAGTGAGGGATTGCATCATCAGCTGCAGAAATAATGGCTGAGGTAGCGCTATCAGTGCAGCCAGGACATGTTGTGGTACTTCACCGTCAGGAGGAAGGTAGACGTTGCAGAGGGTAATGTCCACTGCAGTTCTTACCCTGACAGCTACAGCTTCCACAGGCGTTCGTAGTGGAACAGCTGTGCTGTGGACAGAGGTAAGGACGTAGATGCATACGCCACCTGACGCCCTGTCGCCGTCTGTGCGGTTCCTATAATAACCCCAATAGCCACGTAAGACAGGGGTGCGCATCACGAGAAACCAAGTTTCTTGCAGGGCAATGCAAAACGCAGGTGAAGTGCTGAGGAGTTGGCGTAACTCAGCTAAGTGGGGGAAAAATCCACCGCAATTCCACTGGAGGATTGTGCTATTGGCATTAAATGCCATGATTAAAAAGATAAAAGAAAAAGGTTACTTCGAAGGTTCACCAGTTACCGCAGATTTTGAACCGACCGAGTCCAAGATCATCGGCTCCGGGGAGTCGATGAGGGCGAGATCCTCAGGTGAGATGAGGATCTCTAACTCATCTTCTGAAGCGGAAGATGAGGGTAGATGTGGCTTTCGAGCTGCTAAAGAGTCCTTCTTCTTTGTCTTCTTCACTCTTCCCTCTCGCTGCCCCTTCGGTCTGAGGGGCTGGGAGGGCTTCTCGGAAGTGGCGCTGGGTGTGGAAGAAGAGCGAGAAGCCCTTCGACAAGCAGGTTTAGGATCCGTAGGCCTTAGGCCAGGATCCTCTGAGACACCCTGAGAAGCCTCGGAAGGGGGTGTCCCAAGGGACCCCTTCCGAGCGAGAGGAGCTGGAGGAGGCTTCACCTTCTCCGGCTGGAAGGTGGGGACCGGTGTCCCCGATGTTTGAGGGGTTGATGCTCCCACGGCAAAAAGAGTGGGAACCACAGAAGAGGAAGGGCCCCCAGCTGGCAAGGGGGCAGGGACAGTTGGATGGGCCTGGGAGCCCACTGGCATAGGCGGAACAGATGGTAGAACAGGCACTGCCGTGGCATACGTGTTAACCAGGCGCACAGGGTGGAGCTTTTGATATTTTCACTTTGCCTGTGAGTAGGTTAATCGATCGCGGGTCTTATACTACATTATTTTCCTTTCCTGGTGCAGAACCGTGCAGACAGACAAACAAGGGGAGTGATTTTGGCCACAATTAACACATACTGGAGGAGGGGTGCAGGGGACGTTTGGATGGACAGCGCGCCACACTCCCGACATGTAGGGTTGGTATCACATTGGGAGGACATATGCCCAAACCTCCAGCACTTGAAACAAGTGCATAGGGGGAGGAACGTAGGGCTTGTCACACCGGTAGACCATTACCTCGCCCTCGAAAGCCAAGATGAAGGTACCGGTGGCAACGCTGTTGTCCTTCAGACCCCTATGGACTCGTCGAATAAAATGTACTCCCCGCCGTTCGAGATTTGCACTCAATTCGTCGTCCGGCTGCAACAAAAGGTCTTTGTGAAATATTATTCCCTGAACCATGTTTAAGGTCGTGTGTGGAGTTATGCTAACGGAAACACTACCCACCAGGCAAGCAATACTCGTGACTGGGCTGTGGATGACGACGTTATTAACACCGACCCAGAGCGCATTTTCGACATGCCTTCCACCTCACCATACTTGTCCTCCAAGTTTTCAACGAAGAACAAGGGCTTAGTTGTCTTAAAAGAGTCCCCATCAGTGCGGCTACAAACTAGATATTTAGGGGCGTAAGCCCTGGTTTCTTGCCCGACGTTCCTCCCATGGTGTAGCCAGGGAAGGGAACGTTTGGGGATCATACTCTACTGCATTGAAGTCCCTTTTACCTCGCTTAGAGACACCATGTATGCGTGTGGTGACGCTATTAATTGCTCGTTTCATCCTGGTCCTATGAGCAGCTAGGGAACTAAATGTCCACCCAGGCAGAGCCCCACTTGCCTGGGTAAGCCGCATACAACTGAGGTGCGGCAGGTTCCTCAGAGGTTGCTCGCTAGCGACTGTTCAACCTCAACAGCTACGCATCTCCTCGACACGTAGCACACCTTGAGATTGAAGTTTTTTTCATAGAGGTTTGTACCGTCCTTGCGACCCGGGCGATTAAGCCAAGATCCCCGGGCTCTGAAATGTACAACGTTCCACCGTCGCGCCGAACGATGGTCGTTGAAACACACACAGAGCTTACGGTGTTGCGGACATTTGGCACGACACAGCCCACGGATCAGGACCCCGGGTTCGCCAAGCCCGTACACAGCAAATTAATGCTGAGCCCCTGAGGGGTACTAAGAAGAAAATTTACACATTTGGGTGAACAGGTGGAAAATGAAGATTTTTACATGAAAATGTCCATACTAGACTTATGGCCAAGTTAGAAAATGGCATTTATAAATGTTTGCAGAAGGCATAAAAGGAACTGCGGAATGCAGTCACAGGTAATCCATAAAATACAGTATTTTTTCTAAATTGTGTTATATGTGGAGCCATGCATTTGTCATTTACTGCAAATTTTGTGATTCACAATGAATAAAATACAAATTAATGTTGTTGTATATCTTCAATACACAGAAAGTGTCCTCAGAAATTGTGATATTGTATTACCGAGTGAAGCATGCTTGTCATTCCAAAGAACTAAAACATAACACATTTTTAACTAAATTTGAGAAATTTATGATGCCGAGTGTACGTTGCAGTGTCACTATGTGTAATCAGAACAATTTTAAGAATTATATAATGTATTATATACTTTTACAATTTAGAAACTTTTACCTTCACTTATTGAGATAAAACTTTTACAATGACCTTGCAAGCCCGAATAATAATATTGCATATTGACCTTTCTGATATTCTATGTAAATACATTAATATGGAAAAGGAGTTCCCAGTGGCTGAAAATCTAAGTGTCACTGCCAACTGATTGTTTGGTGGAATCACTCCCCGAAATTTTGTGTTAGTTTTAGACGTAAGTGGGGGAACCCACAAGAGAGCAAAATGGAAATTTTCCATACTCATTCTATTTAATTTCTAAAAAACACATCATCATCTAAAGTTAATTCTTGAATGAGCACTGTGAAAGCTCCACAAGTCGCGCGCTTGTGAAGAAACTTGCATTTCCTCCGCCCGACCCGACCCAACCCAACCCCCCCCCCCACTTTTCCCCCTTTTCTTTTCTTTCATCTTTCTAAAAGCAAGGGCACCAGTACATAAAAATGTGAAGTTTTCGAAATTGTCATCGGAAGCCATCACAAATTGATACAAATGTAAATGCATGATCATACATGTATGAGATTGTAATTCATCAACTCGTACAAGTCGCAGAGATACAAGAAATATTTCATATTTCTATTGAACAGACTCACCCACCTGTAGTAAATTTACTCTGTCAGTTACAATTTTTTTTACTTCTTCTTCTGAACACCGTCTTATCTTAACATAGAGATGAATTAACTGTCTCAAGTCATTTATCTCAATTATTTTTAGCAATGTTTCTTTTTTCTCGTATGTCAGGCTTTCTTCAATACGAAGAACATACCTGAAACAATAGTGTTATACTTTAATTTTCTTGCTTCTAATCATTTAGGACTCCAGACATTCAAAGCCACACCTGAAGGATACATAATATGCATTTCAACATAAACATATGAACCAAACATACACATACACTTTGTGAATACTTGGAGAAACATGCAAATGAGTTCTCCCACTCTCATCTCATAATAGTTTATGCCAAACACAGTTTTAGCAATCAGCAGGAAGTTTCAGAATTATGAGTAGACAAATGGATTCAATGGTTAAAGGTATATACAGGGGTTGGACAATAATATGAAAACGTACCAAACAATATATAAGTTTGGAAAGTAGGAGGCGAGGTACTGGTGGAAGTAAAGTTGTGGGGCGGCATCGTGAGTCATGTCGGAATAGCTCAGGTGGTAGAGCGCTTGCCTGCGAAAGACAAAAATCCAAGGTTTGAGTCCCGGTTCCGTCACACGATTTTAATCTGCCAGGAAGTTTCAATATATTACCATGCTTATATGGCATAGTGAAACTGTTGCCATTCAAAACAGCTTCCAGTTGTCCCTAAGTGGATAAATACAGGTCCTGTATGGTTTTCAAGGTAACTTTAAACCGTTCATGTTGTACAGCAAGATTGCAAGAGGTGAAATATTTGGAGTGAGACCTCTTGCTTCAAAACACAAAACGCTCTCCAGTGTTGGATTGTGGAATTGGGGCCTTTTTGCAGTTTTTATACCACCCATGTTGGAAAACAGTTGTTCACAACAATATGTTGATCCAAACCTAGATATAACGTTTTTGCATTCCTGTGTAGTTTTAGAAACTACTTCTGCATGAACATTATGGTACCAGCAAACTAATTTGTTGTGTTGTAATATTTGACCTTGAGCAGAGTGCAGTTTTGCAAATCAAGAGACTTACTGCATTTCTCAAAATGTTCAAATGTTTGTGAATCTACGGGACTTACCTTCTTTGGTTATTAGTCCTGAAGGCATTGTATCTGTTGCAGACAAAACTGTTTTGCAGATCCTTAAAGCTGGTCTGAAGGGTTTGGTGGAAAATGTACAATATCTAGTTGATAAGCAGTGAAACATGAATCTAAACGTAACAGCAGTGATGAAAGATTCTTGAAAAACTAACATTCCTGCAGGAAGCTCCCTTCAGACAGACATAGTTTGGTCAGGAATGCATTGATTTTGTCATACATGTTGGAAATAAATAGATCCTTTCCTTGAAATGATAAATTTAATTGATTTAAGTGGCTCAACAGTGACAAAAGCCAAGCTTGCAACCCATTTCTCATCACCGAGTACTGCCTGCGCTCTCCTTCCACTTCCATAAATAAGGTGATTTTTCTCCATATAGAACTTTGGCCTTATTAAAACACTGTACGGTAAAATGATAGGATGTCACCATATACTGTTTCCAGGTCTGGCAAAAATCCCTTGAACCAACAGTGACTGACACCAGCCTACCTTTCAAAATTCACACATTCAAGACACTTGTCTATTGTACACTGTCGGTGCAACGGGGCTCCTAATGGATGAAAAGCCTGTCAGTTTATACTTGATATATCCTTTCCAAATTAAGTTTTATTTTTTTTTTTTTTTATTTCATATGAGAGGCAAAATCTTTAGGACTCCCAACCAAATTTTCAGTCATGGCCTTCGTCAGAAAAAGTAAAGGTACATTCACTCAATCACTCAGACAACTACACACACAACCACCATGACCAGCCACTACAGCACTGCAGTGGCCGGACATGGTGGTTGTGTGTGTAGTTGTCTGAGTGATTGCGTGAATGTATGTGTTACTTTTTCTGACAAAGGCCATGGCTGAAAATTTAAGTTGTGTGTATGTGTTTATCTTATTTCCATGTCTGTCAGCAAGCCTCTTTACGGTGAGTTGTTACCTATCCTCCATTGTTGACATTAGTAACTGAAATTTGAACACATGAAAGGTCTATGTCACAAATGTTTTGTCTCAAAATTACCTCTTGTTGTATTTCTCCCTTCAGTTTGCGGAGTTGTTGCCTTGCATGGCCATCCATCTCATCAAATTGAAAAAAATATATAAATAAATAAATCTTATGGTATTGGCCAGAAGATCCCATGGAGGATTGTTCGGCCGCCTAGTGCAAGTCTTTTTAACCGATGCCACTTTGGCAACTTGCATCTCGATGATGATGAAAATAATTATGAGGACAACAAACAACACCCAGTCCCCTGCCAGGAATTGAACTCATGCCCCCTGCGTGGTAGTCAGTGATGCTACTGTCTGAGCTACGGGGGCGGACATCAAACTGCACAGTTTGAATGGAGACTCATTATTGTATTACTTAATTGTAGTAAGCATCTTGTTGCACACTAGACAGCAAGGCAAGCCATTTTCTCAACAACTAAGGATTTTTCTTCCCAAAAAAGATAAAATGACCAGGGGCTTTTTGAGATGTCAGTTACAGCTGTGTCCACTACGGAGTGTGAAGCATTAACGAATTATATGACTGCAAGCTTCAGGTGTGCATGCAGGTGTATGCGCAAAAGTGTAGTACACCAATAGGGTGCAGTGAGGTTTCCTGGTGGATTACCCTTCCATCCTGCACCTCCCTGCAGACTAGCTGAAGAGCACATGTGGGTGCTCATTCTCAGTGAGTGCTCATAATCAGTGAACCAGACTTTGAACAGTCTGGCATACAAGCTTGAACAGCACCTGCATTTATGTTCAAGCGTGCATTCATTGTGGAGTCTTTATCTTTCCAGTTACTGAATTACAGGAAACTGCTTTTAGTGTATGCCATTAACATGTTTGTCAACTCTGGAGAAACTTACAGATAACAGCAAAGGAAAACTAGTCATTAATTAAATTGAATCAGATACTGTATTTTGCCAAAAGACAGCTCCGAGGACCAATTGATTAACAAATACATTAGTAGAAATGCCAATAATTTATCACTCATGACCATATCAGTGTTATGTTCACAAAAGTGATACTTTAAGCACTTGACAAGAATGACCGCATTATGACAGTCGCCTTAGACATTTCCATTTTTTAAACTGTTGATCATAAAATACTAATAAACAAAATAGTAGAAGTGTTAGCTATAAGAGGAATGGCAAGCTAGTGGTTCCTGGGAGATAATCTTAGTCCAAAACATTTGTCTGACACACTTTTGTCTGTGGAAATTAAACCATGCAATCAGATTATAGCTATAAAAAGTGGCAATGTAAATTTTATTTATAGGCCCAATATAGGTACAGTAGTAACACTAAAAATGGGCCTTTGCAATTGCCTTTTGACGGCTCAAAATGTAAATGAAAATAATGGCTTAACCGTTCATCTGACATTTAAATTGAATAACCGAATTTGTAGAGGAGAAAATTCTCTACAAGTTTGCTCTCTTGTGTGTGTTTCTTTTTCTCCCCCCCCCCACCCCCACCCCCACCCCCAAACTCGCACCGTTACAGAGATATTTGCACAAGTAAGGGTGATTTGACACCGTCCCTTGATTTTACGAAAACCATGCATTCTAAGATTTCACGTGACATTTCTTGACCAGAACTCACTCTGGTATATACCATCTTGCTTTGTGTATCTGATGATTTTCTTCTTATAACTCATATGTTGTCGTTTCAAAGCAATGGCGCACTGAAGAATTCTTAGTACAATAAATTATAATCTATTGTCTAAAATGCCATATTAGCAGTTAACTCCCATCAACAGTACGAGAATTAAGGAACAGTTTCATAATTGTCCAACTTGGTGTAGTGTGCAACGAGTTAGGTTGTGATGCACATGGTCAGTAATTCAACCCTTATTAAATAGTGCTATGTTCTGCAATGTTTAGAGTTGTGCATATGTAAGAGTGCTCCATCTAAAATGTGTATCTGTTCTATTTCATGAACATGCCGTGAAATACTTAACAACAAATTGAACAATGGTCTTCTGAAGCATATGCACATAAACTCTGAGGATATTGTATTAATGAATATTCTAAACAACTTGCTGATACTAGTAGTTTCATATATAAATGAAGTCCTAGATTTCTATGGCAACTGTCATTTCTTAATGAAATGGAAGGGAAGGGAAGCGTATACATCACAACAAATTCCCTAGCTTCATTTTCTTCTAAACAATTATTCACTCCTTATGGAATATGTTAAAAGTCATTAATTAGAATCATTGGGTCTACTAAAATGTCTGCCTCTGGTGTGATTGTTATGGATGCTTATAAAGTAGATTGTATTACCTTTTCTGTAGTTCAGATATGACTCTGTTCATGTTACTTTGTTCTGCGCTAAAATAAAGAGCAAATATTCTGTTTCAAACCGTGACTATGTTTTCTTTTACACCTAAAATAACAAACGGAATAAGTGTGGTAATACTGAATTCCACATAACTCTAGCAGTGAATCTACATACAATGTTACAATTCTATTATCATCATGTCATTTACACAAGTCAATATAACAATATCTCCACAGTTTATGAACATGTGGGAAAGACTGTGGTTGCCAAAATAGAACAAATGCACTTTTCAGAGGAAGCGTTGTTACCTTTGAACAACTTGAAATCTTGCAGAATATAGTTGTGTTCAGTTAACAAGAGTGTGTGAAAATCTTTTAGAAATCAACAAAAAGATACCAATGAACATTTTTTATTTTATTTCATATATAGATATATTGTTCTTCAGGTAGATTGATGCTTCTTGGTCATTTATTCATGATTCTGGGTTGTTCATTGGAAATTTTGCTCAGTTTTTTATTATGGATTCTGTTGCACCCTCTTTCTTTTTCTCTCCTTTCATTGGTTCTTTAGTTTCAGCAGTCATTTGTAGTTACTGGTTTTTGTTTTATTTTGATTGTTTCATCCTTGACTTGGTTTTTTCATTACATAGGGCATCAAGCCCTCATGCACGCTGAGCTAACACGTCGGCAACACACTGACCGAGCGCCCTGAGCCACCGGGCCGAGCACGTTTTGAACCACCGTCTAAAATATTCATGCATCAGAAACTAATTCGCTGCCCATTACGCTATGCCAAACAGCTGCAAGAGTAATCCATAATTCTCGTACCATCGATGGCAGGTGTTCCTCTTAATATGGCATTTTTAGACATTTGATTATAATTCACTGTCCTGAGAATGATGTATTTTTGACAATTTTCAGTGCACCATTGCTTTGAAATGACAAAGCTGAGTTATAATAAGAAAATCAAGAAATACACAAAGCAATATGGCATATGCAAAAGAGTTTCAGGCGAGGGATGTCACGTGACTGTTTTCCTACTGCCTAATGTACTCTACATTCCTTCCAGTCTATAGTCATGCGTAACCATAACAGACAAACAAAATAAACTTAGTACAAATTATCAAAGAAAGACAGGTGATAATATTTTAACAGAAGAAGATAATGAAATGTGGGAGAGATACCAAAATAGTAGTTTAAAGAGATAAAAGTTCAAAAAAGAGATTTGTCATAGCTAAACTCAAATATCAAATACTTTTGGCTGCTGTTAAAATATAGTCAGAAAGAACATTACGTGTTGGGTGAATAGATATCATCACAATAGTAGATTCATAAGCCTATTGTTCACAATTGTTAATTATTTATATTTTTGTCTGAAATGTTTGCAAAAAGCCATAAAACTATAGGCAAATCTAAAGTGGGCCGTAAAACATGACAGTGCAATTTTATTTACATACTATTATTACATGTAATATTCCTACGCCGTTAGTGATTTGTCTTTTTCCTGTGGGCAAAGTCCTTTTGTCTCCTAAATGAGTAACTGTTATAAGGAGAGGATGCCTACTCGCCATCACAGATTTCATCCATGAAAGTGCCCCAAGTTGGAACTCCAGATAGCCAAGCGTTTAGGAAATAAAAAGAATTTTGATATGGATTTATCACCATATGCACCTTATTGATTGTCCCTATGACAGTGTGTTCAGAAAGTGGTGTTTGGCTCAGTAGTAAGAGATCGAATTCTTATTGAAAGGGTCACAGGTCTAAGTTCACCCAGTAGCAAGTATTTTTGTGGTCCTTGATAATGCGTACACTACTGACGTTATTACATGTACTGAGGTGATATAGAAAAAACAGGGGTAGCAAAAATTTTGACCACATCTTGCTCATGTTATAAACGCTGCCTTTTTGCAGTTACATGGTTTTCTTAATGTCTCCATAGAGGAACAAACTTCATCGACATTTTGAAAATAGCTTCTTTCATCACACAGTCCAGCAGTTTCTCAATGGGGTAAGTGCAGTTTTTAAATTTTCTTATTACACTTTTTTTTACTTGACAATAAAAATATACATCATCACAGGGTAGCACAAGTGGCGTACATTTGGGGGGGGGGGGGGGGATTACTCTGGTACTGCACACTGGCAATCTGTCTTCATCTTTGAACAGTTCTTTGTAATTGTTTTAAATAATGATGTTCCATGCTGATGTTGTGCACATATAAATACAAAATAACCAATGTGATATTGCAGTTAATTGTGATGTCAGTAGTACATGCATAGCCAAGGAGCAGAAAAATATTTTCCGCCGGACGGAGTCGAACCCACAACCCTTCCAATACAAATCCAATCTCTTACCGCTGAGCCAAACACTGCTTCCTAATAAACACACTGTCACAGAAGCAACTGATAAGGTGCATATGGTGATAGATCTATATCAGAGGAAGACAACTTGAGGCAGTGTGACATGTGCCGAAAGAACAAGTCTGTCAATCCGTGTGACATCAGGTGAGAGCTGTGTTTGCAGTGTTGCCTAGATAAATGGGGCTGTGAGAATGGAGATGGAGGGCTCAGTCAGCATTAGTTTTCTTGACGATAATAAGATGGCGAGTACAAGCAAAACGAAGCAATCGGATTCTCTTTCTGTGTTGGAAAATCTGATTCTTTTCATGGAATGTGGTGAAGGTGAAAAATGTTTGATGTGTAACAGGATCATTATTCCCTGTGCCGCACAAATGACAGTGGGAAATACGAAGAAGGACATGCCTTAATATCTGAATTAAAATAACGTGCTTATGTGGACACTGCACTTTTTTCGAAGCTTTTGCATATGTGTATTTCTGATCTTACTCTCTCTGTACCATATGTGCAAATTCTGGAAGCTCTCCGTCACCAGTTTGAATTCAGGTTTGAAAATGTTGAAATACTGTCTACTATATTTCAGCTAATTGCAACACCATGTTTTCAGTGATGTCAACAATGTTCCAACCAGCTATCTACATCTACATACATACTCCGCAATTCACCGTAAGGTGCGTGACGGAGGGTACACTGTACCACTACTAGGCATTTCCTTTCCTATTCCACTCCAAAATTGAACGAGGAAAAAAAGAATGCCTATTGCCTCCGTACGAGCCCTAATTTCTCTTTGTGATCTTTACGTGAAATGTAAGTAGGCGGCAGCAAGATCGTACTACACTCAGCTTCAAATTCCGGCCCTCTAAATTTACTTAACAGAAATTCACTTAAAGAACGTTGTATTTCTTCCAGCGATCCCCAATTGAGTAGACGGAGCATTTCCGTGACACTCGCGCATTGGTCGAACCTACCGGTAACAAACCTAGCTGCTCGCCTCTGAACCGCCTCTAAGTCTACCTTCAAACCAATCTGCTGCGGATCCCAAATACTTGAGCAATACTCAAGAAGTGGCCGTACAAGCGTTTTATACGCGGTCTCCTTTACAGATGAAGTACATCTTCCCAAAATTCTCCCAATAAACCAAAGTCAGCTGTCCGCCTTACTCACAACTGTCCTTACATGCTCGTTCCATTTCATATCGCTCTGCAATGTTACGCCTAGATATTTGAACGACGCGACAGTATCAAGAAGCTCACTACTAATGCTGTGTTCAAACATTATAGGATTGTTTTTTCTACTCATGTGCATCAACTTACATTTTTCTACATTGAGAGCTAGCTGCCATTCTTCGCACCAACTAGAAATTTTGTCTAAGTCAACCTGTATGCTATTACAGTCAGTTACAGACGACACCCTCCCATACACCACAGCATCATCAGCAAACAGCCGCAAATTACAACTTACTCTGTCCATCAGATCATTTATATAGATAGAAAATAATAGCGGTCCTATCACACTCACCTGGGGCACGCCTGATGATACACTCGTCTCTGATGAACACTCGCCGTCGAGAACAACGTACTGCGTTCTATTACTTAGGAAGTCTTCCAGCCAGTCACAAATCTGTGAACCTATTCCATAAGCTCTTATCTTCGTTAGCAGTATGCAGTGTGGCACCGCATCAAACGCCTTTTTGAAGTCGAGAAAAACACTATCCGCCTGTTGCCCTTCGTCCATGGCTCGCAAGATGTCATGTGAGAAAAGGGCAAGCTGAGTTTCACATGAACGATGTTTCCTAAACCCGTGCTGATTCATGGAAAGAAGCTTTTCCGTTTCAAGGAAATTTACTATATTCAAACTGAGAATATGCTCCAAAATTCTACATGAAACTGATGTCAACGATATTGGCCTGTAATTGTATGGGTCAGTTCTCTTTCCTTTCTTATACACGGGAGTCACCTGCGCTTTTTTCCAATCACTAGGAACTTTGCGCTGAATTAAAGATTCGCTATAAATGCAAGCTAAGTAGGGGGCCAACACCGCAGAATAGTCTTTGTAAAACCGAACTGGTATTCCATCCGAACCAGCAGACTTTTTCGTATTTAGGTCTCTCAGTTGCTTCTCTACACCGGAAATACCTATTGCTATGTCCCCCATTTCGGAATTAGTACGTTGATCAAATGATGGTATATTTGTGCGGTCCTCCTGCGTGAAAGATTTCTTAAAGGTTAAATTTAAAACTTTCAAATAGAGCTGTTAAATATACAGTATGACAATTTATTGAAGGACAAATATAAACACAATGAAGACTTGGCAAACCTTTATAAGAATTTTTTGAGAAACAGAAGTCAAAGGTTGTATGCCTTTGCTTCACGGATGTTGTATGTTTCGTATGTGTGTTAAGATTCTTTCTTATATGAAATTAGCAGAAAGTAGCATGAAGTCTAAAAAAATCCAAAACAGTGCACACTAACATTGGAAAACTAACTAACGAAAAACAAATTGACAAATGTCAAAAAATGTCTACTGAATTGTACTTTACATCTTTGCTCTAAATTGTAGAAAAAATTTTATTATGTTCCAGTCTCTTCACTTTATAACAGTGCTATCTTCACATTAAATTACACCTGCGTTATAATGTCCTTGCGGTATAGAAACGATATACATTTTGTGTTAAAACAGAATGTTTTAAAATTAGGATATCGCAGACCTCATTATATTCTCCACACCAGATATGGTCCCGCCTTTATAAATTTCTGTACTCCACACGCCCAATTCTATTTCTCTGCGGCAGCAGTAGAGAGCACATGACGTCACACTGTGAACTCCCCATTCTTGTGAGCAGGCAGCGTGGCCTGGGCTGACGTCACACTGGCACTGCTTGTCTTCTCCTGATCTATATCAAAATCATTTCCTAAAAGCCTGGCCATCTGGAGCTCCCACTTTGGGCACGTTTCACCGTGCCCCATATGTGCCACAAATTTGGATGAATTCGGTGATGACAAGTAGGTGTCCCCTCCTTGTTAGGTAGAAATGTTAACATGTTGATGTTCATGAAAGGAAATGGGTACCTCATATCAGAGACTATAAGATTCTACCATGATTTAAAATTGATATCTAAATAAGTAAACTGCTGCTTTGTTTGTCTTCAATACCCTAACTATACTACCCCACCACAAACATTCTTATTTACACAATGGTAATATGTTTCATTCACCTGCTATTTTCACAGCACTGGCAATATAATTGTTTATGAGTTAATGATTATCCATAGCTTCCAGTACTTCCCCTGTAAACTAACACTAACATTTAACAAAGTTAACTTTTATAGCAATGAATTAATGATCAGCGAAGTTAACTTTTAATGTTGCAGAGCTATGGTGCCGAGAATACTTGAAACAGCCAGTGTCACTGCTGATGAAGAATTCATGCAGGTGCTTTTCAATGGAACCACATTCCATCACAGAGAACCATCCATGCTCACCACCACCACCACCACCACCACCACCACCACCACCACCATCACTGCTGTCACAGAGTCGTGAAAGGGTCCTGGGTGTAATGTTGGTTATTGGCACACCACAATACATCTTACACTGTAGCTTTTATTCCATGCCAATGCTACCATTTTATGCACAAATGCCATCTCCACGTCACAGAGCAGGAAAGCAGGCTTGCCTAGCTGATGCTTCTGTCTCCACTAGCTAGGCCACCACTTTTTTTCTCACTGATCAATAACATTTTGTTTCATTATAGAGCTCTTTCATTGTAACCATGCCTATAACTTTCTCACAGCAGGAAAACCCTGTTGACTCTACTAATGTTGACAACTTATATGAGTTTGAGGATATAAGTTTCTTTTACAGAATTACAATCACTGTTTGATGAAATTAGGGTTCATCGTGTTCCATAATATGCCAATGCTTATATGTAAGCTGTTGAAAGATTGTAATACATATTACAAACTCCTCAGAATAGAAGCTGATACAGTGTCCTCGCCCACTAAAATTGCTGGTAGCTTCATGGCTATCAGATTCTTTACATCATTTGCAGGATAGTTGTAGGAGAATGTCTAAACCCTTTCATAAAACAAACGACCCCACTGTGTGTATATTCTTGACGTCTATTTGCAGTAGGATTTTGGAATATATACTTTGTTCGAACATTATAAACTACCTTGAAGAGAACAACCTATTAACCAATAGGTAACACAAATTCAGAAAGTATTGCTCTTGCGAAACACAGCTTGCTCTTTATTAACATGAAGTGATAAGTGCCATCGACAAGGGATCTCAAATCGATTCCATATTTCTGGAAGGCTTTTGACACTGTACCTCATAAGCAGCTTCTAATGAAATTGCGTGCTTAGGGAATATCGCCCCAATTGTGCAATTGGACTCACGATTTCCTATCAGAAAGGACCCAGTTCTTAGCAATTGGAGGTAAGTCATCGAGTAAAACAGAAGTGATATCTGAATAGCTCCCTTAGTCTATTCGCGGATGATGCTGTCGTATATTGGTTAGTGAAGTCAACAGAGGATCAAAAGCACATGCAAAGCTATTTAGACCAAATTTCTGCAAGGTGCAAAAATTGGCAATTAACACTAAATAATGAAAAGTGTCAAGTAATACACACAACCACTAAAAGAAATCCGCTGAACTTCAATTGTACAATAAATCAGTCAAACCTTAAGGTCGTAAATTCTATAAAATACTTAGGAGTTACAATTACGAACAACTTAGACCGGAGAGAAAACATAGAAAATATTGTGGGGAAGGTGTACCAAAGGTTATGTTTCATTGGCAGAACGCTTCAAAGATGCACCAGCTCCACCAAAGAGACTGCCTACACCACACTTGTGCGTCCTATCCTGAAGCACTGTTGGCCAGTATGGGACCCTCACCAGGTCAGACTGATGGAAAACATTGAGAAGGTTCAGAGAAGGGCAGCTTATTTTATCACGTTACAGGGGGGAAAGCATCACGGAAATGTTGCACGATTGGAGGTGGAAATCATCAAAAGAAAGATGTTAATTGTTGCGGCGAGATCTATTTACGAAATTTCAATCTCCGACTTCTGAATGTGAAAATATTTTCCTAGCCCCCACCTACATACGGAGACATGACCATCTCAATAATATAAGAGAAATCAGATCGAAAAAGGAACAATTTAGGTGTTCTTTCTTCCTGCGTGCTATTAGAGAATGGAACGGTAGAGAAAGGTTATGAAAGTGGTTAATAAACCCTATGTCAGGCACTTAAATGTGCTTTACATCTATCTAGATGTATCTGGGTGTGTTTTTGCTTTGTAGTTATCAAGTGATGCAAAAACCTATGCTGTGGATATTCTTTAAAATGCTAGTACCTTTCAATTCCTTTCAGAGGGGGGGTTGGCAAAGCCTTACTCTGACAGATGTGTTGTAAGTTACTAACATAACCAATTACTTCACAGCAGAGGTCAGGAGAAGACTTTATGGCGTTTTCCAACAAGATCAAAACCGAATCACGCCATAATTATGTTCTGGGTGCAAACCCCACTAGGAATGAGATTCTTTTAGAATAGACAGAGTTACATGCTATACATTTTCTTCGTGGGATAACCTCAAAAATAAGTGTAAGATCACAGTAGCTTCCCACTTTCTTTTCATCAGGCAATAAGACTGGTACTTTTGTGCATGGAAGTCGGCCATTTTGTAGCTATTACTATCCACAATAATGAACTGTGGCATATGTTCTCAAACAAAACAATTTGTCAGCATTATGGAAAGCCAAGAGATACAGCTGAATGTGTGCAGTAAGTCAAATCAGGAAGACATATAGGCCAAAATAGTAATAGGAAACAAAGACTACAAGCTAGAAACGGTTGGGGGAAGGGGGCTCACCACATTTCATGTGCATATTAATACAAGGCTTGGGGTTTTTTTTTTTTTTTTTTTTTTTTTTTTTTACCCGCTAGAACTCGCGCCTTTAAAAGTTATGCAATCGATCACAAGTATAGCATTTTTCTGACAGTTCAAGAAAAGTTTGTAATGTACTTAATATATCTAAAAAAATTATTTCTAGTTGCATTTATAAGAAAACACAAATATTTTACTAGTTAAAATTGGTAAAATGCCGATTGTTTTAAAATTACTGTGAGCAAAATGCTCACACGCGAATCCTCACGGGTTAAGTATGATCTGTTTGAAAAAAAAAGTGCACAATGAAACGTTATTTCAAGTAAGTAAATTTATTTTAGAAAGTACAGACTTTATTTTTCGACAAAGTTGCCAAATTTGTTCAAACACTTATCATACCCCTCAACCAATTTTAAAATACCCTCTTCATAAACACTTGCCACCTGCCCCAATAACCCAGATTGATTGATTAGTGATATAGGGCGCTCAATATCGAGGTCATTAGCGCCCGTGCTCAAACTTGAAGGGATGGAAGAAAAATGAAGCGTGTCAGACGGACTTGCGAAATATAAAAGCACACCTACAGCTGTAGGGATAGCTTGAAACAACTCTTAAAAGGACTAAAACTGAAGATAAAACATTGAAAGATATATGTGGCCCGGTGACTACTTAAAAATAAAGGGTGACCGAGCCACTCTAACACACATTAAAATCGCACACCCAGAATTTTGGGAAGTAATCCAGACATAGTACAAAATCGTAGGATATGATCCACAGATCACCTAAAATAGATTTCAGCTCCTGTGAGACACCCAAATTTGACCTGATACCACCAAATAAAACACATTCTGTTAAAATATGCCATATTGACAGTTGTGTCCTACATCTGCCACACTCCGGCGGTTCTTCACTGCGTAAAAGAAAACCATGTGTCAGCGGGCTATGTGCTATTCAAAGACGATGGAGGGCGACTTAATTCAGCTCGTCGAAAGCAGAAGGACTTACGCCATGGGTGGACTGAGGATTTTACTGTGCATAGTTTATTGTCCACCACATCAAACCACTAATCCTCCCACAACACCATGGTTGTGTGTGTCTCAAAGGAGGTGACCGCTTTCAGCAGGACGGAACAGAATACGGCAGTGGGGAGAGAACAAGCCTCCCTAGCTGCTGCATCGGCCAGCTCATTTCCCTGGATCCCTGTGCGCCCAGGAAACCAACTAAAATTCTCCCCTTGTGGTGTCGTTGCAATGCAAGGAGAGCGTCCTGTATGTCCTTCACCATCCAATCTGCCGGATACATTTGGTCAACAGCAAGGAGGGCACTGTGGGAGTCCGAGCAGATCAGGAATTTCATACAGTGATGCCTTTTAATCTGTTCCAGTGCCCTCAGGGTAGTGAACAGCTCCGCATAGTAAACAGAAAACTGTTTTGGGAGCCCTATCCGAAGGACAGAGTCTGGGAACACAATGGAGCGGCCGAGACAATCTCCCTGCTTGGATCCATCTGTATAGACAATAATAAAATTTGCATGGTGGTTTAAAATCTCAAAAAATCTACTTTTATAAAAATTGTCTGAGGTACAAGGCTTCTTAAAAGTAGTCGGATCTAAAACCAACGTAGGCCTATGAAGAAGCCAGGGAGAAACCCCTACTACACCCCTGGCACTGAACCTTGATGCCCTGCACCTGCAACAACTCAAGGCTCTCCTGTGCTCGAACCCAGATGGTCTCGTAGGCTGTGGGCAGTTGTGGAACAAACATTGGTTGGGCTGCTGCGCAACACTGAGAGAAAGTAACTTGTGCGGAGCTGACAGACATCTGTACGCCAGGCGTGCCACGAGCAGAAGACGGCGAATAGAGAGCGGGGGGTCACCAGCTTCTGCACACAGGCTAAGTACTGGACTTGTGCAATACGCGCCAGTCGCCAGCCTGATACCCTCGTGGTGTATTGCATCCAGTATTTTCAGGTACGAAGGCCTGGCTGATCCATAGACCTGGCAGCCATATTCCAGTCTAGGCCGCACAAAAGCTTTATAGAACTGGAGCAGACGTGCCCTGCTGGCACCCCAAGACCGATGACTGAGACATTTTAGGATAGTCAGAGCCTTGAGGCATCGCAGTTTGACCTCTTTAAGGTGCGGCAACCACGTCAGCCTCTCGTCTAAAGTGAGACCAAGATATTTCAACTTTTCCTGAAAGGTGAGAACAGTGTCTCCTAGTTTTAAAACAGGTGTATTAAAAAGGGAATGGGAGCGATTGAAATCCACACAGACATTTTTCTCCAAGGAAAACTTAAAACCAGTGGTGATAAACCATTCCTCCAACCGCCTCATCATCAAATGTAATTGACGAGCTGCCGTTGCAATGGAGGAGGACGCGCAGAAGATTCAGAAGTCATCCACGAACAAGGAACACTGTACAGGTGGTCGCACGGTGGATGTAATGCCGTTTATGGCTATGGCGAATGCCGTCACGCTTAAAACACTCCCTTGCGGGACACCATTCTCTTGTTTAAAATGGTCAGACAAGGCACTCCCAACCTTGTATCTAAAATACCTGTCAGAGAGGAAAGATCGGATAAAAGTGGGCAAACATCCACAAAAACTCCACTCATAAAGCTGCTGTACAACAAGGCTTCGCCAGGTAGTATCATACGCCTTTTCCAGGTCAAAGAAAACACCGATTAGATGTTGCTTCCGTAGGAAAGCTTGTTGGATCGCACTTTCAAGCAGGGTGAGGTTATCCTGTGTAGAGTGGTACCTCCTGAACTCGCATTGATAGCGGCTAAGTAAGGATCTCCTTTCGAGGACCCATAGCAAGTGCCGGTTGACCATACACTCCGTCTTACCAATGCAACTCATGAGGCTAATGCTCTGATAACTACCTGGGTTGGTGCGATCTTTCCCCGGTTTTAATATTGGAATTAAAACGGATTCTTTCCAAGAATATGGAAAGTTCCCCGTAATCCAAATTTCATTAAAAAGATGTAAGAGGACCTCCTTTGACTGGGATGCCAACTGTTTCAGCAGTCTGTACGGTATCTCGTCATAGCCAGGTGCAGAATCACGAGCTGCTGACAATGTGGATTCCAGCTCCCACATCGAGAAAGTTTGGTTGTAGTCCTCAACATTGGAGGAACAGAGGTCAAAGCCAACCCTCTCCGGTATCATCCGATATTGACGGAAGACTGGATCCTGGCGAGAATCTGATGTAACAGCTGCATAGGATTCTGCCATAACTTGGGCAATAATTCTCCTTGCCCGTGCCCTTGCCACTCGAAAATTGGTCAAATTCGCATCGGTAGGGCACCGATGGAGTCGCCGCAATGCTGCTCTTCTGTCTCTGATCGCTGAATGACAAGCATCGTTCCACCAAGGAACAGCTGGTCGCTGAAGCGTTGGCTTCTATTTCGGGACGGATGGGTCAACAGCATTGTGAATCACTGTTGTGATGTGATCCACCCAGTGTTGGACACCATGACACTGCTCAAAAATAGTGTACAGGATGACAAGCCAGTCTAAAATAGGTTAGGGAAAAATTCAAAATTTTATTTCAAAAGTTCGCCTAAGTTTTACAAGTGTTCTTCCGCCGCGACATACGCCTTGACAACGTGACCAAGCCTGTCTACCTTGCAGGACAGAGCCGGTCAGAACCAGTATTGAATGCTGATTCTAAAATCACGCCACCCTTCTGGCGTCCGTGCTGAAACTACTGACGTTTCCATGCTACCGTGGAGCCAATAGCAGACACCCACGTTTGATCACGTGTGCTACTGCTGCAGGACACTGAGGTGCAAGAAGGAGTTCCTTTGCTCTCTTCGGTTTGAGTTCTCGTGCAGAACAGACGCACTCCAGAGGCTCAGCGTCTGTGCGGGGCGAACGGCTGCATGCCGTCCGCTCCCGCCTAGCGGCTGTTCGGCATCAGCCACCAACTGCGTGAACCGTAACCATAGCCATTATCCGTTTTCTAATCCATTTAGACTGGCACTCATTTGTTACATCCGTCCCCAGGGCGAGTCCCGCCATGTATCCCATATTTCAGAATATACCAAATATTAACTTGAATTCTATCTTTTATTTGCCGTTCAGCCACACTTTGCTAGGGCGCTCACAAGCTTTCACCGCTCCACCTTCCATCCTGACAACGCTTTCAACCCATTTTATTTATGCAGCACTGGGATGGGTTGTATAATTTTCCTATCATCCGTAGGATAAAGATCAAGTCCTGTACAATTTGGCGTCCGAAGTGCGATCGATAACCCACCTTTCGGCCCGTAGGGTGGCCGCAAAATTTTGGTTCACGTTATGTTGTGTGGCTGGTAGACAGCCGCTATCCCGCCGAGCCACGGCACAGTTGCCGTGACATCCTAGCCGCCGCTACATCTGCACATTCCGTGCCGAGTGTGAAGTCCGACGCCGCACGACTGCCTGCCGCAGCGCACGTGTGCGCTGTATGCGTGACGCGCGACCTGCCGCAGTTGACCGCCGACTTCGCCGTGCACTACTACACGTGCGCAGCTCACCTGCGCGCACGAGGCGTAAAAAGTTACGCTTCGCATTCGTACTACTGTTTCGGCTAGAGTTGGGCAACACGATTCTTTTTTATGAATCGATTCTTGCGATTCATTCCCACATTGTGAATCGATTCCAACGATTCGTTCACGATTCTTTCGCGATTCTTTAGTCTGCATTGGCGCGATTCTTACTTCTACCTCTTGCTCATAGATGGCAATACCTGTCTGTGATATGGATGTTGGAATCTTAACCTTATGGATCTGTTCCTACGATTCGTTCACGATTGTTTCTGGTCTGCGACGGCACGATTCTAACAAAATGCCGAAAAGGTGACAATATAGGTATCGGATTTTTTAATACTTATGGTGCGTAAAGTTCAGACTTAAAATAATAATGAAGCAAAGCCATTCGATTCAGCTCTCAAAAATTCTCGAGAAAATAGTCTGAAGTTTAGCGCTACCAATTATTTCTGCTGTCATCATAGCTCATTTAGTAGCGTTGCAGGTTCAGTGAACGTATAAATATAATTAAATATATGGTAATTAATAGGTATCTAATCATTATAAAATACTTATGTAAAATCAATTAGTTGAAGGAAACACGAAATAAACATTAAAAACAACAATCCGTTCCAAATATTAAATTTCTTTCGAGATGCAAGAAATTCACGTTTATTAAAATGTTTCTTTTTTCTAAAATCGATTTCTTTCAGGAAAGCTGATAACCTAAAAACCAAAATGGCAAAAAAGATTTTTGAGATGGCTTTAAAAACATTTAAAATAGCCTTTTTATATAAAAAGAATATTTTTGTAAAATTGATTTTTTACAAAAACTATAACTACGTAGATGAACTCGAAAAGCTTAAACCTCTCTAAAAACAAAATGTAATCTAAATCGTTACAGCCATTTCCGGGATATGCGAAATATAAATGTGTAATGATTGATCGTTTAAATACATAATATGTAAACTTTATAAAAGACGTATATTCGTATGTATTGGCAGCTGTGTATTTCGCTGCGTTTTGTTTCTGTCATGTGTAATTCGTGATTAGGCTAATAATTAACAGCTCACGATCTTCGTTCTGTGCTTCCTTTGTTCACACGCTTTCTGGCTTTCGTAATCATTGGCGCGATTCGCTACTTGCGTTTCGAATCATGAATCGTTAGACAGGCGATTCTTTTGAACGACGATTCGTCCCCCTCTTCTCTCCGGCATTCGGCACGATTCGGGAAGATTCGGCAGTCGCCTTCGAATCGTGAATCGTCGGGACTTAAGAATCGTCTCGAGACAGACGATTCTTTTCAACGACGATTCGTCCGAATCACGATTCGATTCTTACGATTCTTTATTTGTATTCGTTCAAATGAACGACTCATTGACGAATCGCCACAACTCTAGTTTCGGCCCACCGAAGGCATGTAAGTCACGTATAACGGTTGGCGCGGCCCACCTGCCGCTGCCGCCGCCCACATACGTCGCCTACCGGCGCCCTCCGTCCGTCAGTGCTGTGCGGATGAGGCGCCGCCCCACGTATCCTGCCGGTCCTGCCAAGCAGACGAAGATGGCTCCATAACGGGTCCAAACCACCGAAACCCGTAGCAGTGAGGCCCACTTGCTGCCGCTCACGCCGCCCCCCGCCGCCCACGTCGAAGCCACTCGCGCGTCGTGCGCGTGCGACCGAACATCGCCAGCCGCCCAGCTGCCGCCCCCGCCTGCTGCTACGTACCACCGCCGTATTTCACCGTGCCACACCACGTCCCGACGGATAAGTACAGACTGATACTGTATCATCTATTTCCTTCTGTTCCGAGGTGCCGCCACGTAATAGAATAATTTGAATATTAACTTTCCCTGAGTGACTGGATTAGCTAATGTTGGTTTTTGCTGCCCATTTTACACTTATAGTAGAGAATAACACTATTTTCCTATATTATCTAAGTTTGAGCATTGCCGGAAGTATGGAACTTTCATTTTTTAATTAATTTGTAGCATGTCTAATGACACAGTTTTATGGTATTTGACAAAGTTTTTCACTAACCGTAGTAATATGTAGCTTGGCGTCCACAGTGACAGAATTGTGATATTTTTTCCACTTAGTTTCAGTGTCACGATCTCTCTTTCCTTGATCTTTCATATCAATATTTTCCGTGCCGTAAATGAAAGTAAATTTCCGCCCTCGACTGACGTGTTGGGTCAAAGCAAGGCATTACCCCCTCCAAGCCGCGTCTGGCAGAAATTGAAAAATCATCGGTACAAGGGATAAGTGTGAAATTCTCAATCTTGAAGGATGTGTGCTTTTGTTTTAAGATCAAACACCGACGCAATACCAGCGTTGAGGTCTTAAAAGAAAAAAACACAGACAAAAAGTTTTCAATCGTGGTTGATGTTACCAGATTTGCTGACGAGCTTAGACGGTTTGAGGTCCGCGGCCGCACAAACAGTCTTACACACGACTAGCGCCTGAAACCGTTGGAACCGTTAGAACGCTGTGTTGATCCACCACATTGTAAACCCAAGAATTAAACTTTCGCCCCTCCCTCCTCTACTCTCTATATGTTTCTCTTTTCCCTCCCACGTATTTCTTTCTATATGAGCTTTTCCTTCCGTGGAAGTGGTAGTTTTCGCAAACTGGTTGCCAAAGCATGTGACGACAGTGTGCTTCAGGGCACGAAATGTGAATCTTGTAGATTCGAAAATATTTTACCGGAGAGAAGCCTGGTTGAGATGTGATAAGGTAGCCTTTGAGAGATACCCGAATCCTTACTGCACCCTAAGTGACGTGCAATTAAAAAGCCTTTCAAGCTGTTACCCTCCTGAGGGCAGCTAAAGTTGAGTAATGTTGTAGCCGATGTAAAGGAGCCTATATGTAGTTGCCACATGGTGAGTCAAGAGTACCGCCTGTGAGCGTAAAATCCGTGAGAGGAGTTTAAAAAAGAAAACTGTTGCACATCGCGAGAAGACCAAGAAAAAAAACACTTTTTCCTTATTTCTATTGCTGTCATTCTGATTCTATATACCTCCCGCTTTTACCTCATACACGCCTTTTCTTTGTCAGATTCCGAAACTTCCGTAACAGGGTCCATTATGTTTTCTGTGTCAGTACCTTGGCAATAAATGTAGGTGAAACACAACGCACATCGGAATTACGAGAAGTTATTTCCAGTTGTTACGGCCAGAGACATCCTAAGTTGATGCGTAAACAATTTGTATCCAGTACTCCAAGAGAGGTACTTACATTGTGCTATGATTTTTTTTTTGTGGTTTTAGGGCGCACAACTGCTGTGGTCATTAGCGCCCAGTGCTATGATGTGTTAATGGTAAAGAGATATTGCCCGTATTCCGTGTAGCGAGATCTAGTGCTATTTTGTAATGATGAGTAACCCAGACATTAGTAAATCCTGTTCTCTTTCAAAGCACCACATTATTAAGCATGAAGTATCAATTACAATGTGCTCCAGTCACTCATAATATAGATTTTCGTAAGATGTATTAGTGAGTAAGGTTTTCCAGACGTATGTCTGTCGAGTTGCCACTTACATTTTTAGAGTATCTTAATTATCCTTAAGAATTTTAAGTATACTGTCATTAAGTAAGGAAGAGTTAACATTTTGCTACCATTAACTATTTCTCTCTTCTTATTCGCCATTGTGAAGTATCACGTTTCGTTACCAAATTCATAATGTGCATTGTGCAGACTTCCATATGGAGTTTATACTGTTGCTTCTAATGTCAACGGAGCATTGTTTACCGTTTACGTTTCCAATTGTTACAGTGATTCGGTTATGGTTTGCCTTTCCTGTGCTACCTCATTTCTTTGTGACCTTTTAGTGAAGTTAGTGATTGTAAAGATTAAAAAGTAATTGCGTGCTTTTTAATTCTTAAAATCAACCGACCCGACTTGTTCCCTCCAGTCTTACTTCATAAAATTTTAACCCACATCCTGTTTTCTGGCTTTAACTAGTGTCAATTCAACAGAAATTTAGAGACTGTGTCGACAATTTCGTCATCCTAGATCTACTATGTTACGATATTTATGCAGATGACGGATTATCAAAACGAATGGACAACGTTTTGGAACCTTGTACCTGCTAAAATTCAACGCATAGAAGCCTCGAGACTTATTGAAATTTTAAACTGTGTACTGTTAATTGCCTGATCTATCGTCCATTACGTGTCAAAGTGATGTTAACCTCCTTTCCATTCATCTGAATGAAATTCATTTCCAAGTCTCGGATACGACATTTATTTTATCCACTGTTCGTAGCCGATGTTATTGTGCTGCCGATTTATTTTAAGTGCACCTGTGCGAATTGCCGCCAGAATTCATTTCCTTGCATTGTTAAGGCGCGTGCTAATACGCCGTCACCTGACGTTAGACCACCTGCCTCCTTCAAGGCTGTTGCGATCAGCTGTAGCCGCTCCACCACACTCCCCTCCTCGCGCCACCTGCCTATCACTTGTCCCCCGCCTCTCCCCCCTCACACCGTGCGCGTAGACGAGACATGCCTCCCCTCTCTCCCCGCATTCCGTAGGCAGCCATTATCCTTTCCTGATTACCACCTCTCCTACCGCGCTACGCACCACGTGCGCGTCTGACAGTTGTATTTGTTTACAAACAGTTCCCGTGCCGCGTAAGCTGCATTTATGCGCGAAGTATCTCAACACTGGTGATTCATGAAATAATACCAATTGAGGCTCACAAGTGATACGCCTTATGAAATTCTATAAGAATTCGTTTATTTTGTGATAAGCATTATTAACTCTTCTTCTGCCTAATGATTGTAGGCGTTTATTAAAAGCAGCTATGTTGGGGAAAAAACCTTAATTTTTATCCAAGATAATATTATAACTATTTTTAAGAGTTCCCTTTTTCCTGTTCTTGTCAGAGTATCAAGTAATTTAGTTCTTGCTGTGTTTTATACACCATTAAGACACCCATATTTAGTTTGGTGTTAGCATCATTTGAGGTTCGTTGTGTGATAAGCACTTTAGATGAGGCTACAGTGAGGTCACAATACGACTTTGATATAGTGTTAATGATATCGTGTAGTGTTCCTATTTGACCTGTTTGGAAGAACTGTTGCCTCTTTAACTAACTTCCAATATTTCTAAGTGAATAATTATTAGTTACCAATTTATATTTTTAGACCTTGTGTATTATGCTGACAACTAGGTAGATAAAACATCTGTTTTATTTCCATATTTTACTTCCTTACTTGATATAAGTTCTATCCCGTTGTTGAAGACACTTTTAATCCCACACATTTCAGTTGCATTAGTGTATTTTGTCACTTTCAAATATTTTAAGTAATGAGTTATGTTACCGGTTTTAGAAAAGGTTGTTACTTAAATGTAGTTGATCAGTTAATCAAGTTGAAGCCCGTGTTACCTCTTTTTATGATTTTACAATAGATTGTAGTTCTTTTCTGCAATTACAATCCATTTTATATTTATACTGAATTATTAAGTCCATGTTAATCTATGGGAAGCATAGCCTCCGTGAGAGTATAAGAATTTTAAAATTGTGTGTATTTGTCAGTTTCCATTGGATTGATTCCATTGAGTCTCTTATTTTACTATAATTTACACCGTGATTCAGTGAAGGAAAACTTATTTCAATTTTGTGCAGAAATCTGATCCAATATGGTTGTTACCCAGATGCATTAATCCTCTTGTAGTTATATAATTCCTTATGTGATTTTTTTACATTTGTTACACTGTGTAATAACGAGATTAATATTTGCCAAACAACACAAACATATACACGTTTCTAGGAGCATCTGTAACCAATGCAAGACCCGTGCTGATTAAGTTCGGCCAGCGTCAACACTTTGATTTCATCGAATTTAGTAATGACACATAACTTGTGAAACAAGCTTTAATTTTAAATATAACACTACATTCAAATGTTAAATGGTTCAAATTTTCACCTTATTGAATTCATTGTTCTACAAATTTCTGAAGAGTTATGACATTTCCCAATTTATTGTTTACCTGAAAACCAAATGTGACTACATGTAAGTCCCCTCACATTCACACTAAATGAGTTCGAATTGTAACACAATCCTCCCTTAGTTACTAGGTCCCCTTTCGGGCAACCCGTTCTTCCCAGGAGTGTCTGGCGTCCATGTAAACATTGTGTGTCACCACTTCTAGGGAAGGGGGAGGGAATGTACAGGATGACCAGCCAGTCTAAAATAGGTTAGGGAAAAATTCAAAATTTTATTTCAAAAGTTCGCCTA
Source organism: Locusta migratoria (assembly GCA_026315105.1). NCBI lineage: Eukaryota > Metazoa > Arthropoda > Insecta > Orthoptera > Acrididae > Locusta > Locusta migratoria. The sequence goes on from CM048755.1 coordinate 195,423,269, forward strand.
AGTTTTACAAGTGTTCTTCCGCCGCGACATACGCCTTGACAACGTGACCAAGCCTGTCTACCTTGCAGGACAGAGCCGGTCAGAACCAGTATTGAATGCTGATTCTAAAATCACGCCACCCTTCTGGCGTCCGTGCTGAAACTACTGACGTTTCCATGCTACCGTGGAGCCAATAGCAGACACCCACGTTTGATCACGTGTGCTACTGCTGCAGGACACTGAGGTGCAAGAAGGAGTTCCTTTGCTCTCTTCAGTTTGAGTTCTCGTGCAGAACAGACGCACTCCAGAGGCTCAGCGTCTGTGCGGGGCGAACGGCTGCATGCCGTCCGCTCCCGGCTAGCGGCTGTTCGGCATCAGCCACCAACTGTGTGAACCGTAACCATAGCCATTATCGTAACCATTACCTTCCTCCGTTTTCTAATCCATTTAGACTGGCACTCATTTGTTACATCCGTCCCCAGGGCGAGTCCCGCCATGTATCCCATATTTCAGAATATACCAAATATTAACTTGAATTCTATCTTTTATTTGCCGTTCAGCCACACTTTGCTAGGGCGCTCACAAGCTTTCACCGCTCCGCCTTCCATCCTGACAACGCTTTCAACCCATTTTATTTATGCAGCACTGGGATGGGTTGTATAATTTTCCTATCATCCGTAGGATAAAGATCAAGTCCTGTACAATAGCCAACTGCTGAAAAAGTGTCCAGTTAGCTTTGTGCAGCTGCCATCTCGGTGGCTTCCCACTGTAATGTATGGCGACCGGCAAGTCTATTCAAATGGGATAGTGGTTGCTGCCATGCAGGTCATCGTCCATGCTCCACTGAGCAGTGTGTTCAAGAGCAGGCGAGCAGAGGGGGAGGCCTATGGCTGAAGACGAACCTGCAGCAGTGCTAAAATGTGTAGGCTGGCCTGTGTTCAGTAAGATAACATCATAGGAGTTTATGACAGGCTCAACCATCCGTCCCCTGGGGCAATTGTTGTTAGAGCCCTAGAGTGCATTAAAATCTCCTAAAAGAAGAAAGGGGCGAGGTAGTTCTTCAATAAGCTGTATCAGGAGATTACTATCAACATGCTCTCCAGGCAGTAAGTAAAGAGAGCAGACTGTGATGGTATGATGGGCCAGTATATGAACAGCAACTGCTTGCAGTGTAGTGATCAATGGCATGGGTGAGGAGTGAAAAGTGTCCCTGACGAACACTGCCACACCACCTTGTGCCCTATCACCTGTTAGGTTGTCTTTCCTATGGAGTTGATAGCCTCTCAGGAGAGGTACGTCAGCCCGTTTGAAGTGTGTCTCTTGAAGGGAGACACAGAAAGGGCTATCCTTCACAAGAAGCTGAAGTTCCTCCAAACGAGTCCTGAATCCAGCCAAATTCCACTGCAGTATAGGAGGCATGTCACCTGTGTGGGTCTATCTTTTCTCTACCCTTGTGCCACAATGGTGAGGGACTCTTTGAGTTTTTTTTTTTTTTTTTGTGGTTTTAGGGCGCACAACTTCTATGGTCATTAGCGCCCAGCCAAGAACATAGATTCGCTATGATCTCAAAAAAATGGTGACTGTCAGAACATCAACAAGAGGCTAAAAACGAAAGATAAAAGACAATTAAAAGGGTTAAATATCCTTGGATAGGTTGGCCAAGTGGATAAAACGCAAAACTTGAGCAGCTGCTCGTGTGTCATCAGCTAAAATTTCCTCCAGAGTAGACGGAAAGTGAAGGGCTACACGGAGATGAATAAAATTAACGCAAGTCAGTAAAACATGTCGCACTGTCAGCAGTTCACCACAGGAGCATAGCAGTGCAGGTTCGGCGGATAGCAAGTGACGGTGGCTGAAACGGCAGTGACCGATCCGCAACCGGGCCAGGATGACCTCCTCCCGCCGAGAGGGGCGTGAGGAGGTCCTCCAAGCGGTCGGGATCGGTTTGACAGTTCGCAATTTATTGTTGTACAGTGAAAGCCACACACTGTGCCATTGCGACACGATACTCCGGCGAAGAGCCCGTTGAACATCGTCCGATGGGACGCAAAAGGTAGCCATGCGAGGCCAAAGAGCTGCTGCCTTGGCTGCTATGTCGGCGGCCTCATTCCCGGGCACACCCACATGGCCAGGGACCCGCAGGAAAGAAACGTGACAGCTGTCATCTGCTAGCAACTGGAGAGAGCGTTGGATCCGATACACAAGAGGATGGTTCGAGAAAGGGTCCTTAAGACTCTGCAGGGCACTAAGGGAGTCTGAACATATGGCATAGAAAGGTTGGCGGTGGCGGCAGGTATACAAAACGGCCTGGTGGAGGGCGAAAAGCTCAGCCGTGAAGTTAGAGCACCGGTCAGGGAGCTTGTATTGAAAACGGTTGTCCCCGACCACGAAGGCAGATCCGACACCGGCAGTGCTCTTGGAACCATCAGTGTAAATAAATACGGCATTATCGAACCGCGAACGGAGTTCGACAAGCCTCGAGCGGTATACCAAATCCGGAGTGCTCTCCTTGGGGAGCGAACTAAGTTCGAGGTGTGTGTGAACCTGGGCATGATGCCACGGTGGCAATGGGCTTTCGCTCAACCGAAGGGTGGAAGGAAGGGTAAAATCGAGCCGCTGTAGCAGGCGGCGAAACCGAACTCCAGGTGGAAGCAAGGCAATCGCAGACAACTGATATTGGCGATCGAGTGAGTCGTCAAAAAATAATCGGTAAGATGGATGGTTGGGCATCGACCGTAGGCGGCATGCGTACCGACACAAGAATATGTCACGTCAAGTGGTCAAGGGTAATACAGCAGCCTCGGCATACAGACTTTCAACAGGGCTGGTATAAAATGCACCGGTCGCCAGACGTAATCCCCGATGGTGGATAGAGTTGAGACGGCGGAGAATCGGCGGCCGTGCTGAAGAGTATACAAGGCTTCCGTAGTCGAGCTTCGACTGAACAATGGCCTGGTAAAGGTGAAGCAGGACGGTACGATCCGCTCCCCATGACGTGCCACTGAGGACACGAAGAACGTTAAGGGATCGGGCACAACGGGCAGCCAGGTAGGACACGTGTGTGGACCAGCAAAGTTTACGATCCAACATGATTCCCAAGAATTTCGTAGTCTCCACGAAAGGGAGAGCAACAGGGCCGAGACGTAGAGAAGGTGGAAGAAATTCCTTGTATCTCCAGAAATTGATACACACAGTTTTCTCAGTGGAGAATCGGAAGCCGTTTGCGATGTTCCAGGAATATAGACGGTCAAGACAGCGTTGGAGAGAACGCTCCAAGAGACACGTCCGCAGGGCGCTACAATAAATTGCGAAATCGTCAACAAAAAAAGATCTGGAGACGTCGGCTGAAAGGCAATCTACGATCGGATTGATTGCAATGGCAAAGAGCGCCATACTCAAGACGGAGCCCTGTGGTACCCCATTCTGCTGGCAAAAGGTATCTGACAAAACAGAGCCCACCCGTACCCGGAACTTTCGATCCGCCAAAAACGGTTGAATGAAAAGAGGAAGGCGGCCCCGAAGGCCCCATGTGTGCAATGTGCGGAGAATGCCCGCTCTCCAACAGGTATCGTATGCCTTCTCCAAGTCGAAGAACACTGCTACTGTTTGACGCTTCTTTAGAAAGTTGTTCATAATGAAGGTCGACAACGTAACGAGGTGATCAGCAGCAGAGCGGTGTCGACGAAAACCGCATTGGATATTAGTCAGGAGGCGGCGAGATTCGAGGAGCCAGACCAACCGAGCGTTAACCATGCGTTCCATCACCTTACAGACGCAGCTCGTCAGAGAAATGGGGCGATAACTGGAAGGAAGGTGTTTGTCCTTCCCTGGTTTGGGGATGGGGACAACAATGGCTTCACGCCAACTTGTGGGAACATGACCTTCAGTCCATATGCGATTGTAGGTACTAAGAAGAAAGCACTTGCCCGCAGGAGAGAGGTTCTTCAGCATCTCAATATGAATGGAATCGGGCCCGGGAGCAGAAGACCGGGACAGGGCGAGAGCATGGTCTAGCTCCTGCATGGTGAAGGCGACGTTATAATTTTCACGATTAAAAGAGCGGAAAGAAGGCGGCCGTGCCTCCTCTACCTGTTTGCAAGGGAGAAAGGCAGGGTGGTAATGGGCAGAGCTCGAAACCTCCGCAAAGAAACGACCCAATGCGTTTGAAACATCAGCGGGGTCCACGAGGACTGCGTTCTCCACGGTCAGGCCAGGAATCGGGGAGTGGACCTTGATGCCGGACAAACGGCGTACGCCACCCCAGACAACCGTGGAGGGAGTAAAACCGTTAAAAGAACTAGTAAAAGCAGTCCAGCAAGCTTTCTTGCTGTCGTTTATAATACGACGGCACTGCGCTCTCATACATTTGTAATTGATGCAATTCTCCAAAGTTGGGTGGCGGCGGAAGGTGCGTAAAGCACGGCGCCGGGCTCTAAGCGCATCACGGCAGGCTGCAGTCCACCAAGGGACCTGGACACGACATGGAGAAGAGGATGTACGAGGTATGGAACGTTCAGCAGCGGTGAGAATAACCTCTGTGAGGTAGTCGACCTGACTGTCACAGTTGGGAAAATTCTGTTCGTGAAAAACAACCACGGAAGAATAAAGCCCCCATTTGGCTTTAGAAATGTTCCAACTGGTGGGACGAGGAGATGGGGAATGATGCAGGAAGTGGATGATACAAGGGAAATGGTCACTTGAGTACGTGTCAGAAAGTGCATACCACTCAAACCGACCGGCAAGCTGAGGAGTGCATACTGCGAGGTCTGTATGGGAGTAAGTGTGTGTTGTGTCTGAAAGGAAGGTCGGTGCACCGGTGTTGAGGCAGACAAGATCGAGATGTTGGAGAAGGTCCACCAAAAGGGAGCCTCTCGGACAAGGTGCCGGAGAGACCCATACGGGGTGGTGGGCATTAAAGTCGCCTACCAACACGAAAGGTGAAGGGAGCTGGTCAACAAGGTGTAGCACATCCGCCCTAGTAAGGGCAGATGACGATGGCGAATAGATATTACAGAGGGAGAAGGTAAATGTGGATAAAGTGATACGGACGGCAACTGCCTGTAGGTGAGTGTGCAAGGAAATGGGATGGAAATAGACATCGTCTCGAAGGAGCATCAAAACCCCTCCATGGGCTGGGACACCTTCCACGGGTGGCAGGTCGAACCGCACAGAGGTGTAGTGTGGAAAGTCTGCACGATCACGTGGACGCAACTTAGTTTCTTGGAGGCAGACTAGAAGCGGGCAGCGCAATCGAAGGAGTAGTTTTAACTCCTCCCGATTAGAACGAATGCCGCGAATATTCCATTGAAGGAGCGCCATGATAAAAATGAGAGAAGAAATAAGGATAAAAACCAACTAGCAAGCGGGGTCACCTCGACGGCCGCTGAGGACCGGATTTTGAGGGAGCACTGCTATCGCTGTCTAGGGGCAAAGGGTCGTGGTCCATAGGTTCGACCGACGCACCTGCCACCTCCCTGAGTTGATCAGGAGGGGCAGTTTCCACCGCCGGTAGAGGGCCGGGTGCCCGGCAGACGGAGCGACCCGGTGAAACAGAAGACGGCCAAGGCCGGCAACTATTGGACGGCGTGACGGATGGGTCACGCCTCGGCGGGGAAGGAGAGGAACTCTTTTTCTTGTCAGCTCTTCTGGAAGAGTGACGGTTGGGAAGCCTGAGAACGCAGAAAATCCTCACGGACGGGTTCCTTTTTCAAGGTCCGGGCATCTTGTTTAGGTGCCCGCGGTTTACTAGAGGTTGACGAAGACTGTACCTTAGAAGCAGCAGGAGGAAGCAGGGACGTGGAACGGGCAATCTTCGGGCTGGCGGATCGCACAACTGTGTCAGCGAAAGTGAAGTCACAAGTCTGGGTACTGGAATCCTTGGTAGGTCGAGTTGAGGTGACGACCTTACTGTATGTACCCGCTGGGAGGACAGTGGGCTTTCGACTCGCCAACAACTTCCAAGCGGCAGATGTCGATACCCTCTCTGTAACCCGAATTTGCTGGATTACCTTCTCATCCTTGTATACAGGGCAGTCGCGAGAGGAAGCCGCATGGTCACCGTTGTAGTTTAGGCAGTGAGGGGACGGAGGTGGGCAATCCCCCTCATGGGCGTCCCTACCACAAGTGACACACTTTGCTGCATTTGGGCAATGTTCATGGGTATGGTTGTACCTGTGGCATTGAAAACAGCGCTTTGGGTTAGGCACATAAGGGCGGACGGAAATGACTTCATACCATGCTTTGACCTTGGACGGGAGGTCAACTCTGTCGAACGTAAAAAACAAAGTACGAGTCTGTGTCAGTTGGTTATCGACCTTTTTCATGACCCTATGGACGGCTGTCACACCCTGGTCGGACATATACGATTGGATGTCTTCATCAGACAACCCGTCAAGGGATCTCGTGAAGACTACCCCCGTGACGAGTTGAGTGTGCGATGTGCTTCCACCTTGACAGGAAACGTGTGTAACAGTGTAGTCCGGAGTAGTTTCTGAGCTTGGAAAGCACTTTCCACTTCCAGCAACAATGTGCCATTGCGCTGACGTGAACAGGTTTTAACAGGGCCAGCAATTGCATCTACACCTTTCTGTATAACGAAAGGATTGACAGAATTGAAATCCTTTCCGTCGGTGCGAAAGACGACAAGAAATTTAGGTACATTAGGCAGAGTCTTTTTTTGCTGAGGCGAGTCTAATTTACGTTTTTGGGTCAACGTCACTAAACAAGAGAAGGAAGTCATTGCGGAAGTGTCCCCCGTGATTACCGGCGTCTCCGATGGCGCGCTCCTTCCTAGAGGGGGCCCTCTCCGAGGGCTTAACCGCCTTAGGTGATTGTTCACACCTCATGTCACACCTCCCGAGAACTGACGGAGGGACCAATCGGCACGTTCGGAAGGTACCAGCTCGGATAATCACCCCTCCCTGGGCCTGGCCTTTACCAGGGGGTACGTACGTGCCCTACTTGTCTACCCGGGGCGGGGAATTACGCGTTACCCCGTCACCTGCTACGCATGATAATGCGTGGGTCGGCCTTCAGACACGCACAGGGAGGAAAGAAGAATAGAGGAAGAGAAGAGAAAGAAGGAAAGAAGTGTCTCAAATGCCGAGGCGGAGACGAATGAGGAGGAGAAGAAGGCTAGGAGAGTACAAGGAGAGAAAGTCAGAAACAAAGGGTAAGAAAGGAAGGAACGAAGGAAGAAAAACGACAACAAGAACCACCGTAGCTCACGAAATATGCCCGTCTCCGGGCGAAGGCATAAACCGGGAGGGAATGTGAAGCAGCCTGGGGCAGAAGAAAGACTGCTCCGGCTCGGGGCCCCGTGCGTGCCACACACGTACCCACAAAAGAACTGTGGGCCCCCTGGGGGGGGGGGGGACTCTTGGAGTGCTGGGTAGCAGATGGACTGCTTGGTTCAGGCGATGACGCATCGAGGTCCATAATAATGTCCTCCTCATCAGTCAACGCTGGCATTAAGGCACCCGACGACGCTCCCGAAAGAGTTGCAAGCAGATGTGTGAATACTTTCCTCAGCTTCTTCTTTTGAGAAGGTGAGGAGGAAAGGAGGACTTGGGGAGCACTCTGCTTTGGCGGAATGTTGTTCTTTTGAGAGGCACTTTGCTGGTGAGGTACCTTCTTAATGATTTCCTGCGGTTCCTTGTCGAGCGCAACTTCAGTAGCAACAGAGACCACACGGTCTGCAAAAGCGGTACCTGTAGCCTTCTCAGCCGTATTGGGTGGGGCAAGAGGCAGGGGGGCTTCAGCTGCCTGACATGTGCAAGTATTGGTGCTGACACTGACAGCCTCAGTTTGTGCCGAGGCATCTACTGTGGTGATGGGCTTCTGTAAAGCAGCAGCGAACGAGGTGGGAAATACAGGTGGCTGCATGGCCTTAAATATCTTCTTGGCCTCCGCGTAGGAAATGTGCCTGGTTGTCTTCTTTTCCTCAATAAACACCTGGCAGTCCCAACTCCAAACAGGGTGTTCCCCAGAACAATTCACACATTTGTCAGGTGGCGTACAAGCAGCGCCCTCATGTGCCACCTTTCCACATTTGCTACAAGTAGCCTCCCCCTTACATCAGAGCGAGGTGTGGCCAAAGCACTGGCATTTAAAACAGCGCATGGGGTTAGGGACATAGGGACGGAACTTAAACCGCAAAAACCCTGCCTTCACATGCTCAGGGAGTTTAGGAGTATTAAAAGTAAGGATGAAGTTCTCAGATGACATATTCTCCACCCACCCTTTTCTTAATATTCTGGACGTCCACTATGCCTTCCGTTGCCCATTCTGCCTTGAGTTCTTCAATTGGAATGTCCATCAGGTCTACACCCTTACTGTAGTTCAGGGTACTGTGATTTCGTATTCACCCAGATACTTTGCCTTCTGCAGATTTTCTGCCTGTTGGGAGGTTAACATTTCAACCAACAAGGTACTGTTCCGCAATCTTTTAACAGATTTCAACATGCCCGCAAGACCTTTTAAGCCCTTATTAATATAAGACAGAGCTCTGCGGCCTAGGTAAGCATTATACAACTGAGGTGCGGCAGTATCCGCAGAGGTTGCTCGCTAGCGACTGTTCCGCTTCGACAGCCATGCATCCCATCAGCACACCTTGGGATTGAGGGTTGTTTTATATATATAAAAAATCCCTTCCTCGCGACCCAGGCGGTCAAGCCAAGATCCCCATTCCCCAGTACACACAACGTTCCACCGTCACTCCATACGGTGATCGCTGAAGCGTGCCCAGAGTTTGAGGTGTCTCGATGACTGGTGGCGCTTACCAGTTCCCAGCTCAGGACCCCGGGTTCGCCAAGCCCGTACTCAGTAAATTAATGCTGAGGCCCCTGAGGATGATAACCCAGAGTTCACTGCCATTTTCATGTCATCGTCGTCATTGTAACGGTTGCCACTGAGGTGTTGTTTGAGGTGGAGGAACAGATAGTAATTACTCAGCGCAAGATGACAACTGTAGGGTGGGTGATCTGAAACTTCCCACCCAAAACTGCAGGTCTGACCTGCAGTGCAGATCTTGCATTACCATAGAGAAGGACAATTCCCTTTATCAGCATGCCGTGTCTTTCGTTTTGAATTGCTCTGCTTAGCTTTCTCAGGGTTTAGAAGTATGCTTTTGCACTGGTAGTGGTTCCTCTTTGCACGAAGTCTACCAACACCATGCCTATCCCAAAACACCGACACAATGGATTTTATACTGGGACAGTTTGTTTGGCCTTCACCTTTACAGTCGAGTGTGTGTCTCCATTCCGTGCTCTGTTGCTTTGATTCAGGCGTTATATGAGAAACCCATGTTCAGTCTCCAGTTACGACCTGACTCGAGAAGCCATCACTTCCTTCATGATAACGAGTCGAGAACTTCATCCCACACTCAAATCTTTGGGTTTTGTGGTCCTCTGTTAGGAGTTTCGGGACCCAATACGAGCACAGTTTCCTTAACTTTAGGTGTTCAGAAACAATTTTGTAAAGCATTGATCTCAACATGTCAGGAAATTCTTTTGAGAGACCTGTTATTGTCAAGCGCCTGTTCTCACGGATCCTTGCTTCAACAGAAGCCACCAAATTGTCTGTAATCAAAGAAGGCTATCTTTTAATTCTCTAGCCCACTTATGCATTTTGCTTTCATTCATAACAGTATCACCATACACTTCGCTAATCTGTCAATGTATTTCTCCAGCAGACAGGTTCCTTGCTGACAAACCATATCAATGAGTGAACCTCACATGCTGCGGGCAAGTTAATAGTCTTACACATTTTGAAAGCACAGAACAGAACCATACAGGTTAATTACAGAGCTGAAACTGAGCACAGTTGTTCCCGAGGCATACTGGTACACGATGCATGTGCTCGTTGTGCTATGCACGCGAACTACTAGTGTCTACAACTAAAAAAGAATGCCTCATATATACAGGCACAAAGTTCAATCACATATTTACATCATGTGGCAATAAGCAAGTCTTGCAGATGCCACAATATTATTTAAGTGATACATTATCAGACAAGGTGAATCCATTACGAAGTTTCCTTGAAAACTTTAGTCATAATTCAGTGAAATATGAATATTACATTAAATTTCTAAAAATAAAAACTGCATTTCGTGGTTATTATAGGGGGAAATTACTGTGCCAGTTCCAGGAGGTTACCGACTACAGGTTGCGTACCTTTCAATTTACCGCTAGTGTTCACTATTGGTAAGGATTGTACATTACAAGCCTGTAAAATTGGGAAACATGGCCTGTTTCCAGGGTTTCTGATTCAGTTTTAAAAGACAATATTGGTGTGAACTTAATTCCAGGTACCAGAAAAATTCTCTAGGTGTCATAAAACTCAGATGAGGTGAAATTCTTGCCTTCTTGCACATTCTTGTAAAACAAAGCCAGTACAATTTAGAAACAGTAAGGCAGAAGAATTGCATATAAGTTTGTGTAGATAATTTTGGCCTAAAATGCTACCAAATTGCACAGTACTCTATTAGCCAGATTGCAAGAAATACCCAGTGGTGATTTGCCTCTAATAAGAATTATTAGGTTCAGTAAAAACTGAATATTTATGGGTTATTGTAAAAGCATTGGAATTTGCCTGCTACAGTTTTAGTAGAACATGAAATCCCCACCAACACAAGGCCGAATGTCCAAAAACCCTACTGAATCCCATTCCATCCCTCAGCCCGTAGTGGAGAAAAATATACATCTCAAAGCATGAATAATTCAGTCCTCATCAAGCCCCTGGGCCTTGCCTATAGTGGTTGTATAAAAACCTCATTATGGCTGGCATCATATAAGAAGGCGCTTCTGCGCATAGAGGTGGAGCAATAGGGGAAGTGTAGAGGGGAGAAGGCTAAAGCTGAGTGCCAACAGTGGAGCTTAACTCATGGCCAACCACACACCTACAGAATGCACATTATTGGCTGTCATTGTGGTAATATGGAGGGGGATGCGCGAAACGGCTGAAAACTGGGCCACTTTCATAGGTGACGCCTACTGTAACAGTGAAAAAACGTACCACTTTTGTGTAGACATGCAAGCAGTATCTCTACTCTTATACTGACAAGACCCTTGATAGGTAACAGCAAGTATTTCACAAATTTGGATATGAAAAGTGGATTGCACCCCACGATATGACTAAAACTGTTTTTTTGCATGTCTGAAAAAAGGCACCATATATATATAAACTTATACAATATGCCAATGATGGGCAATGATCTTTTCTTCAGTGCACAGGCACTCCTAGGGCCTTACTCATATAGGAATCAGTTTAAAAGAACTACAAGTTTGAGTAATAGTGGGAAGGGAAAAGTTGTGAATTTGTATCAGACAGGAAGCCTGCTTGAATAGTCTATGCAGGTGTGTCCCCAGTGGTGTAGGAGTCAACACAACTGCCAAGAAATCAGAAGACCTGGGTTCAAATCCCAGCTGAATACACATTTTCAACTTCACCCATTCACAAGCAGTGTCATACATTCCGTGAATTAAAAATGTTTTGTTGTGCCTTGTGGGTTACATGAACCTTACGGTGCTTAGGCTTTGTAACACTGACGCAACCTTATTTCAAAAGATTTTCACAGCTTTTGTGTAGTTTAGCGCCTATCGCATGTCTTGTATAAATGTCATTGTACTCTTCAAAACAATAAATAAGCATGCAGAGCAACAATAAATAAATAAAATAAAAAATGCAGACTACAAAGTGTTTTCAATGTTTAGAACTAAAAAATGTTCCTTCAATCAATTGGTTCAATATTTAGGCCACATTAGGGTTTTCATCTCTGTCAAAAATTTGGCTTGGATTATTGCTTTCTGAATGGCTATAACAATCAAAAGTTTTGGTCAAAAATCCCAGAACATGTTATTTTTATTCATTTCAAGCTTTAAAAAATTATTAAATTCCAAGGTTTTTTCATTTGATCAGAAACAAAATGTTACTGGCGATTATTTTAAAGGCTGAAGGTCTTATTAAGCATAAGACCAGAGTAAAACAAAGCTATACACATGATCACAGTGTTAGCCAAAAATCACTAGTTTTTTCCTGTACTTTATCAGTAAACAGTTTAGTTACTTATGTAAAACACCGTTCCAACAATTAAGTAATAATGGAAAAGAATTATTTGAAAGCTGATAGTGGAATCCTGTTTTCTGAGTTTGTGTCTCCAAATGTTGCTTCATTGAATAAACCTGAATCCTTAAATGCATAAAATACCACAAGGGGGAGGGAGATTCCTACATTTAATTGATTCTTAAAAATATACATTACTCCTGGTAGTCACGCTTGGGTTTTTTTTTTTTTCAAGTTTATGCAATAATTAAATCACTGTGTGCATTAAAGGAGCAGAAATGACAAGGTATGAACATGGTGGTCATTTTATTGTGGTGACAATCAGTAATGCATAACATAGATTCACCTAAAACAATACATGATGATGCAATGCCCACTAGCAGCTAATGTTGTAAATTCTTATGTGTCTAGATCAAAAGAGGTTAATATCTGTACTATTGGGCAGTCTCTTACAGCCATAGTGGTAGTGTAGCTCTAAAGGAAGTTCACAAAGTTACTGCATGACTGGGAGTACGACGAAAAAGTGTAGAATGCAAATGAGCAGGGTAGTCTAGTGATGGTGGCAGTGGAGAAATCACATCCAGAATTGTTTTACACCTGACTACCATTATTCAAAGTAACTTGATAAGATCTAGTAACGTGAGTCTGGCTGCAGCACAAGAGTAACAGCATTATATGTCACAGTAATCGAGTACAAAAGAGTATTCCAACAAGATTGCATACAGCTATCATTATGAGAGGGCAAGGTAGTACGGTAGTTTCTGATAGGAAAAAAGGGATATTTTGCAGTCAGTTTTGCTAGTATGTGGCATCAACTTAGCCACACATATACTGAACTGCCCTAATGCAACAATGGAAGATCGGAAATGGAGAGGGTAGCAGTGCCTGCCCATCTCAGTTGATAATTAAGAAGGGACATGTCTGGCAAGTAACAAATTGTTGAAGCGCTGTCCAATGGAAAGGGCAGGTACATAAATGGTTGCACTCACAGTCCCAGTTTTATGGGTTATAGGCAATTGTGTATGTATGTGAATGTCCTTGGCAATGTAGGTAAGTTAGACCTGAATGGTGGCGTAATAAAATGGGAGACCGAATTCCTGAAGTGTGTGTGTGTGTGTGTGTGTGTGTGTGTGTGTGTGTGTGTGTGACGCGCACGCTGAGGGGGGGGGGGGGCAGAAATCTGGGTGGACATATCCCACAAGTAATGTAGGAGAGCTTCTGCAGGCAAGAGTTGAGGGCTGAGCCTCTGCTGTATCTTAATTGTATAGCTGAAAAATACGTCGTTGAATGCTACATGGTTGTATTCAGCTTGGCCGCACTGGGCCCAGGGTTGGATGTGTAACTGGGCCCCATCCCCAAACATATAAATACAATTTTACCGCCATTTTGAAGATGGACTGACGTGTTTTAAATATCACGTAATGTAGTGAACATCAAAAAATACATACTAATACTGTGTTGAGATTAGAGTGAAATATAGTTTCCTATTAAACAGATATCTGCATAAATGCAACATACTCTATGGTAATGAACATTGCAAGAGATATTGATTGCAGAAATTGAGCAAACTAAAAGCTGTTTATGGCACCATTAATTGAATCCTTGGCCTGGTGGTACCGATACGTATGTTAACAATCCACTCTTAATAGCACTAAATTCGACTGTATGTTGATTGTGTGGGTGCAGTGATATTCTGTATTACAGAGCCTGTAAATATTCATGTAGAGGTGAATGAGAATAACTGTTCCTGGTTTCCTGTTATCATGGATACATGATTATAAACATTTCTTATCAAGAATATTGCATCTGTAAGTGCTTGATGTTCTCTACAAAAGCAGTTTTAATAACTCTTACTTGTATCAATTGTTCATAGAAACAACGAACTACTGAAAGTAGTCTGTTGTTATGATACAGAGAATATAATCTGTAAATATTTTTTTCAGGTGTTGAAATTCATCACATTGTTTTTCTACAAAAGTGCAGAAAGACAGACTTACTAGTTACAGTACTTACACAACAGTTAAATTTCCTGTTTGCAGTAGTGGGCCTACATTTCTTAAAAGAATATTTTCAGCATTCATACATCTCTGACTTCCACACACATTTACACATAGATTTACAATAGAAGCATTAACTACAAATTAAAACAAATTTTGTACACATGTTTGCAATTTTCAAGATATTTAAGTATGATTGTGATGTAAAAAAAATTGTAGCACACACGCTAAGATCACAACTGAAAGTTTCATGCTTCATTTACAATGAAGTCCCTTGAGCACCCTGTTCTTTACACAACAAACTGTGTGTTTTTTTTTTTCCCCACATCATTGAAAACAATGCATTTACGGACGTTGCTTTATTCAGTAAAATGTGTATTTAATGCTCCATATTACGAGAAAATTAGGAATAATTTTAAATACATAATTCTGTTACAATACAAATAATCTAAAATGTAGTGAAACAAGAAAATAGCAGTAAAAATTAATAAAAAGAATACCACCACTATAATTCTTATGGAATAGAATACAGGACAGTAATGAATATTGCTTTGGAGAATAGCGAGGGAAAACAGTTATCAGGAACCTAGGAAACAGGATTACATCTCAACGATGATATACACGGCAAGAGAGAAACCTTATACAGCTAATGACTTTACAAGATTTACTTCAGATGCTACACAATAATGAATTACTGTAACATATAGCAGTCCGATAAGAAAAGTGACAACTCAAAATATACCACTCCTTTTGACTGATTCATTACCATCATTCAGTAACAATGCTGAGATACCACTATTTATGCCTGCAGGAAAACTAGAACAACTGCTCTTAGGTAGATATAAGGCGAGATCAAGATTTTCCAGCACACTGGGGGCGGGGCATTTCATAAATATTTCTTAAGGGACATCATATTTGCCATTTTTGTACATTTGTCACTTTTCTTGCAGGGTGCTCCAGTGCCAGCTGCCACCAGTGCCACAACGTAAACAGCTCGAAGCTTATATTCTCACACGTTTGAGAACGGTGTATTCCACAGATATTCTTATTTTGAAAACTGCCGGACTCAGTTTTGTTGATTTGACAGCGTAGTTACCACTGACCATAGTTCAGTCAGCTGCCAGACGCCATTATTAGAGTAGTAGGCTACTTAAAAGTTGATTATTTAGTTTTCTACTTTCTGCAGTTAATTGTATCGATAGGATGGATATGATGTGTGCCTGCTGTGTGCGGACGCAGGAGGAGTTGGCCGCAGTTCGCGAACAGCTGAACGTGCTGTTGGCTACGGTCAACCGTCTTCAGGCTGCTGTCTAAGGGTGCAGCGATGATGGGGAGTCTGGTGCGTCAAGTGGGACAACTAAGGTGTCTCGTGCTTCACTCTCTGTCCCTGCTACCAAGGCACCTTCAGGTGTACCGGACATCGTCGAGCCGCCTTCTCCGCAAGGGGAGTGGCGGGTTGTACGGAATTTGCGTCGCTCGAGGCGGAAAGCCGACGTCCGTCCGCGTCCGTTCGTGCTGTGAGTGAAAGTGTGGCCACTCCTTCAGCAGGGTCCGAGCAGGTGCAGGGGGGGGGGGGGGAAGGTATTATTAGTTATTGGGAGCTCCAATGTTAGGCGTGTGATGGAGATCCTTAGGCAGATAGCGTCGAGATCCGGAAAGAATTCCAACGTGCACTCGGTGTGTCTGCTGGGTGACCTCACCCGAAATGTGGAGGTGGCCTTGCCGGCGGCTATCGACGGTGTGGGGTGCAGTCGACTGCAAGTCGTACCTCACGCCGGCACCAATGACGCTTGTCGCTTGGGTTCTGAGGACATCCTCATGGCCTACGAGCGGCTGGCGGAATTGGTGAAGGCTGCTGCCTTCGCACGCGGGGTGCAAGCAGAGCTGTCGATTTGTAGCATTGTTCCCAGGGTTGATCGGGGTCCTTTGGTTGGAGCCAAGTGGAGGGTCAGAACCAGAGGCTTCGCCAACTGTGTGACAGTCATGACTGCAGATTTCTGGATCTGCATTATCGGGTGGGGAATTCTAGGGTGCCCCTAGATAGATGGTGGAGTGCACATGGGGGTTTTTTAGGCTAGGCACTAACTCTGATGAGCACTTGCCTATCAGCATTCAAACGGCGAATTCAGGCCACGTTCTGAACAAAAATTCGAACATGAAAATATTAGCCGCGAACTTACAGAGTATTAGAAACAAAGTTCCCAAATTTGCCACACTGCATGGAAGTTATTGCGATCAGATAGTTTTAGGCACCGAAAGCTGGCTAAATCATGATGTGGCAAGTTCAGAAATATTTAGCAAAGCATGGAATGTATATCGGAAAGATAGATCAGTTACAACTGGAGGAGGAGTATTCATCGCTGTGGACAAAGATATTGTTTCTACTGAGATGGAGGTTGAAAGTGACTGTGAAGTTATCTGGGCACGTATAACAGGTCTAAAAGAAGTAAAGTTAATAGTTGAGTGTTTTTACCACCCCCTAGTGCTGCTGTAGCAGTTTTACAATCATTCAAAGAATGTCTACCCCGGGTAGTGCATAGGCATCCGGGCCATGTAATATTAGTCGGAGGAGACTTCAACCTTAAAAGTATAGATTGGGACCTCGCTAGTTACATTTCAGGCAGTACAGACAATCAGTCTTGCGAGCTATGTTTGGACACATTCTCCGAAAACTGTCTTGAGCAGTTAAACCAGCAACCCACGCGCAATGGAAATATTCTAGTTTGAATATAATAAATTTCCTTGAAACAGAAAAGCTTATTTCCATGAATCAGCATGGGTTTAGGAAACATCGTTCATGTGAAAGTCAGCTTGCCCTTTTCTCACATGAAATCTTGTGACCTATTGATGAAGGGCAACAGACTAATTGTGTTTTTCTCGACGTCAAAAAGGTGTTCGACACGGTGCCACACTGCAGACCGCTATCGAAGACACGAGCTTATGGAATAGGTTCACGGATTTGTGACTGGCTGGAAGACTTCCTAAGTAATAGAATGCAGTACGTTGTTCTCGACGGCGAGTGTTCATCAGAGACGAGTGTATCGTCAGGCGTGCCCCAGGGGAGTGTGAAAGGACCGCTATTATTTTCTATCTATATAAATGATCTGATGGACAGAGTAAGTTGTAATTTGCGGCTGTTTGCTGATGATGCTGTGGTGTATGGAAGGGTGTCGTCTTTAACTGACTGTAATAGCATACAGGATGACCTAGACAAAATTTCTAGTTAGTGCGAAGAATGGCAGCTAGCTCTTAATGTAGAAAAATGTAAGGTGATGCGCACGAGTAGAAAAAACAATCCTATAATGTTCGAATACAGCATTAGCAGTGAGCGTCTTGATGCTGTCGTGTTGTTCAAATATCTAGGTGTAACATTGCAGAGCGATATGAAATGGATCGAACATGTAAGGACAGTTGTGAGTAAGGCGGACAGCCGACTTCGGTTTATTGGGAGAATTTTGGGAAGATGTACTTCACCTGTAAAGGAGACCGCGCATAAAATGCTTGTACGACCACATCTTGAGTATTGCTCAAGTGTTTGGGACCCACAGCAGATCAGTTTAAAGGAAGACATAGAGGCGGTTCAGAGGCGAGCAGCTAGGTTTGTTACCGGTAGGTTCGACCAATGCGCGAGTGTCACGGAAATGCTCCGTCAACTCAATTGGGATCGCTGGAAGAAAGACGACGTTCTTTACGTGAATTTCTGTTAAGTAAATTTAGAGGGCTGGAATTTGAAGCTAAGTGTAGTACGATCTTGCTGCCACCTACTTACATTTCACGTAAAGATCACAAAGACAAGATAAGAGAAATTAGGGCTCGTACGGAGGCATATAGGCATTCTTTTTTTCCTCATTCCATTTGGGAGTGGAATAGGAAAGGAAATTCCTAGTAGTGGAACAGTGTACCCTCCGCCACACACCTTACAGTGAATTGCGGAGTATGTATGTAGATTTAGATGTATACTCAATTTTATTTCATAAATGTGTTTAATTTACTTCTACATTGCCCTCAATGATGTGTATATTGAATAACTGTCAGTACTCTGCAACATGGAATACTCCAGTCTTGCTCATTCTCTGGTGTGATCACACATGCTTTTAGTTCAGGAAATGTTTGAACAGTATCATTACAGTCCATTTGCCTTGTCAAATCAGATTCAATTGCCAAAGATATATTGATGCAAAGCTGATCTCAAATAATTTTTAACAATGCTTAATGATTTTTCTGCTGCAGCTATAATCGCCAATAGAATTCAAGAGATCCACAAAGCTACACACAGATTTTAAGCTCGAGCATCTTATTCAAGAGCTCAAATGGTCCCAAGGATGTATCTTCAAAGTTTGATGTACGGATTGTTTTTAAAAATTTAATTTCTTTTTCTTAAATGGATGTCACATCATTATGATATTCAAAGAACATGGATGCCTCAGCAACCTGATCATTAGTCATCACTATGTCCACAAAAATCCAATTATTTCAATAATCTCAACTGGTGTCTACAAGTGTCATTCTTGATAGAACAGAATGGCTGTGTGGTTCTGTACTCTAATTAGTTCAGTAGGGTTAAACATAAAAATTAGACAAATCTGAAATAATTGCTACAAAAGATTTTCTTGTTTTAATGGCTTTACTTGTGGCTCAATATGACTATCCAAGGTTTTCCCCCTCGGCTGAGTTGTGCGTACATTTGGGGGGCAAAAATGTACCCAAAGAAGGGGTACTTTTTCAGTTTTGTGATTATATCTCGTAAATGGCTCACAATATCGAAAACATAGTACAATTAAAAGTTGTAGGGCAGGAAATTCTGAATTGAATCAGACTATCTGCATATTTTTGAACCACCTATTTCCATACTAGCGCTCTTCAAAATTGGAGCTATTTTACATGTTCTTGAAAAATTTTCGTTTTAAACTATGATTTTGGTAATATCACTGAAACAAACCCATCTATCAATAAAGTGGTTCATAATACGATATAGAGGAATAAACGATGTGTTTGATGATACCTGAAGTGAAATGGACCATCCGTTTCTGTACGGCTAATTTGTACTTTCAGTGATATGCATGTAAGGAACTTCACATTTACAAATCTAGGTCTCTAGATCAGTTTTATTCAGGGAACTCAAAAATAACATTATCATGAGTAAAGTTTAAACAGTGATTTAATTTTTTTTTCTTTTAAAGTCCGGGGTAAATTCCATGGCAAAAAAATTTAAAGTCAACTTTGGCAATCCATTTTTAAACAGCAAAGCCTTTTTACACCCTGTTATTCTGCCTTTGTGTGTGTGTGTTCTGCCTGGCAAATCAGTGTAATAATGACAAAACCGTGTCTTTTGTAATGGTCCAGAAAGTTACCTCCAAAAATCATAACACAACATTTGACCAAATTTGGAGGCAAATATATTTATATAGGCCACCTCTGATTATAATTTAAAATGCACCATTAGGAAGAGCAGCTTTTGCTTTAATAGAATATTGTGCATAATGTGAGTGTGCAGTTATCACATGGCAGCTTCCTGTGTCAGACCACTAGCCGTCAAAGTTTATTGCCCAGTCAGGGCGCCGGGCGCCACGCATGGACAAAAGAACAGGTCCGGCCCAGGTAAAAGCTTTTTCTGGTCCTGTCTCGCCAGTTGCCACTTCCCACCTTTCTTCTTGGGTGGACGCCTACCAAACGATGCAGTTATTTACACACAGCAGACGAAACACCAGGTGGCAATAAGTGCCCGTGTTTCGAGCAAAGATGAAGGCTTCTCAGTAAAGCAAGCTAATGAAGATGCTGACCACCAGATTGTTGCCACAACGCTTGAGGTATCACAGGAACATGATAAGGTTGCTGTAAGTGCTGAGGATATGGACCTTCTCATCAAGCTCAATGCCCTAGCCACACCATCAGCAAATATATATTTCTTGAAATCTGGAAGAAGAAAGACCTCATCAAAAGTATTGCGTTCTAAAAGTTTCAAATTGGCAAACAACATCAGAAGGACACTCCTATTCCTCCTCACCATAAGTGGATGTGACAACTTCAGCACTCTTCAGTCAGGGAAAGAAGAAGGTGGTCAATCTACTAGTCAAAAAATAAATGTCTTCTAGAAGATATTGAACCTTTGAGCATGAAGCTTAAGCTATTGTCGAAGCTGGTCTCCAAATTTTAACAACCCTCTATGGAGGTAGGGCAGGAGACACTTTAGACAAATTGGGATTTGATCTGTTTTCAAAAGCAATTGTTAAATTCAGATTCAACTAGAATCTCTACCACCAACATTGGAAGCAACCTGCCAGCATTGATTTAGAACCTACTTAGAAGTACAAAGGTGGATAGGACACCAGATGGATCCACTCCTCTGTGGATGGCAGGTTTCAGAGTTTGTTCCTGGCTCCATTCCTACCTCCAAGGAACCAGCTCCAGACTCTCTTCTCTCCTCAATTTACTGCAAATGCAACAAGGGCTGTGCAGGTAGTTTGGGTGTCAGAAGGCTGGTATTAAGTGCTCATTAATTAGTGTCAACTGCAACCAGAAGAAACTGATGAACCAGATGTTCAGAAAGACCTGGACTGTATACATGAGTCAATGAAAATTACTGACTTTGAGGAGCTGAGTTTCAGGGTGACTGACACTGAAATTACAGTCTGAGGAGCCAAGTGGTGCAATGACAGTTTAAACGTTGACGTGTGTGAAATTTGTGTACATACCTAGTTTTACCCTTTTCATCTCATAACTTTACGTAAAATTTTGTTATTACAAAATATAATAACCACTACTTGATTTCAAGAAGTGTCTTTCTCTTCCTGTCTCTTCATATTGGTTGAAAGGATATCACTATATTATATATGAAAAACTTTTTTATATTTTTTCAAATACTCCAAAATTTTAATATTTTATTCTATTACTATATTAGGTACAATGCAATGGGTTGCTATAGTTCTGTATTTGAAAGAGGGTACATAAGAATTACTAAAGAACTACATTTGAAATAGTCTTCATTGATGATGAGAAATGGTCCAAATTTAATGAGGAGCTGTACACAAATGGCGGTCCAAGAAATTCACTTTCGGTTTCATCGAATGCAGAATTTATCTCTCTATATCTTTTTCTAAATCACATTATTGATAGATGGGTTAGTTTCATATTACTGAAAAACAGAGGTTAAAACAAAAAATTTTCATTAATGTGTACAATTGGTACAATTTTGAAGAGCACTAGTATGGAAAAGAGTGGTCCAAAAAAATATGTGGAGGGCCTCATTCAATGCAGAATTTCATGCCCTACAACTTCTAATTGCATTATGTTTTCGATATTGTGAGTCATTTATGAGATATAATCACAAAACTGAAAAGTACCCCTTTTTCAACTCCTCTCCCCTTCCCCCACCAGTATGCACAACTCCATCGAGGGGGAAAACCTAGGATAGTCATACTAGGACACAAAGCATTTTTAAACAATGAAACATTTTATAACGATTATTTCCTATATGAATGCTAATTCTACAGGACTAAATAGTGTCTGGGGGGAAAAGGAGCACCTAAATTATTCTGTTTTCGATCTGATTTATCTTATTTTATTGTGGTGATCATGTCTCCCTACGTACGTGGGAGCTGACATAGTAATGAATAATGCTGTTCTTTTAATGATTTCCACCTCAACTTGTGCATCATTTCTCACCCCCATATCATGATATAAAACAAATTGCTCTTCTCTGAACTTCCTCTAAATTGTCCATCAGTCCCACTTGGTGGGGATCACACAATGGGCAGCAATACTCCACATTTGCGTGCAAAGTGTTGTGTAGGTTGTTTCTATAGTGGAACTGTTACATCTTCTAAGTGTTCTGCCAATGAATCATAGCCTTTAGTTCACCTGCCCTATAACATTTTCTTTGTGTTCTTTCCATTTTAAGTTGTGCATAATTATTATTCCTAGGTATTTAATTGAATTTACAGCTTGTAGAATTGACTGATTTATGGTGTAAATGATGTTTTGCAGATTTCTTTTAGTGCTCATATAGATTGTGAGGTGGCAGAAGTATGTAGTCCACTTTTCTTTTAATTAATTGTTTTATTTTTGTCTTTGGGTAGATGGGGAAGTTCACTGTCATTTTGATACAATCTTATCAGATTTTGTTACCATTTCTCTTTCTATGGGGGCATACATTGAAGGAAAGGTCCTTCAATTACAGCAGTTTCTTATTTAATTTTTCTACAATTCTTTCTGTTATCTTCTGTCCAGAGGACAGGCTGACGACAGCAAGAGGACAGTTGGCGTCCTTCCTGTTGGAGCGCACCACTGCAAGACACGTCCCGTCTGTCCGCGGCATCCTAAAGCCGCGCCACGGCCGAGTCCGCGGCAAGATGGCACCGCCTCTGAGGGCCTGTAGCGCCACCACGACCGGGCGAGCACACGGTGTGCGAGGCGTGCCTCAGGCATGTGTAGCTCTCACCGGTCGCACATGTAAACATTACCTGTGTCCGTGACTTGCCACCACAGTAGCGTGCATTTGTATATATGTTGTACCGTCCATGAGTATTCAATAAATTATACTGTTACAACACTTCCCATCACGTAGCTCGGCAGTCGGTATGCTGGGGTCCATAAATTAGCATGTTTAGGTTTTTACCTTTTTAGAATTTCTATGTTGCAGAAGTTTGCTGACTCATCTGTGGAAGGGTACGTTCTTGAGGTCCCGTTTGGTGGGCAGTGGCTGGAAAGAGCGGTCACTCACAGCCTCCCGTAGCTACCTGTTAAGTATGTTTTTGTATCAGTGGTATAGCTGGACAATGCTCTGCAGACACACTATAGCATGTCAGCCAGACTGACACCACAGTGAGACAATCTGCCGTTCAACATCGGGGAAAATTTGCAGAGATCTCAATAGCACTATCACCAGGGTGGCGTGTTGTTTTCCCGTGACAAATGCCAGACAGTTTCAAAAAACTTGTGCATGTGGGTCGTTATGGAAACATTGAATGTTGAGCCTTTTCCTAAGGTGCATTTTCGGTTGTCTCGGCCAGCAGGGGCCTGGTGCCAATGGCCATAAAATTTAGGTATTTTGAGGCCTGGGACCAAGAGAGCGTGTCCAAAAATTCTGCAGATGTCGTGGACCTGTGTAGGGTAACGTCTATGTGGGAACTGCTCATGTGGGAGGAGCTTGTAGGGGCGTCACCAAAGCTTAAGATTTTGACAATTTTGTAATTTGTCAACAGCTTCTCACGATATCATTGGGCAAGCAATTAGCAGTATGTGGTAATTGGAGTGCTTTGGCTGTGTAGGCAAGGTTGCATGTTGTGACCAGGAACTCTAGCGTGAAGAGAGATTTTGGAGGGATTTGCTTGCAGGTATCCGCAGTGTGTGGATCGACTCAGGTTTCGTGTCAAGGATTCCGAAGTGTTCGGACCTGTTGATTTCATGGTTAACTTGTGCTGTTGTCTGAACTTTGATGCTTGTCCTGTGGGTTCACTTCCGGTGGCCACAGTTGACAGATTATTTTCTGAAAACTTACTTTGATCATTCATACTTTGTGGATTGTGCATATTTCAAGATTTAGAGTCACAAGTTGGAATTGGTGATTTGCACCTTGAACACTGTTTCACAGGTACACTACCATCGACTTGTCTGCTGACAATATAAAATTGTGCAGCCATTGTCTGTCTAGCAGCACCGACACTAGTGAGGCTGTTAGTTAAATATCGTTTCTGCTTCACAGAACAAGATGAGAAAATGGTCACATTTTTTTTTTTAGCTCTGATCTGCAGTCATCACCTGCCAGTGTCAACTCCTGTGCATGCCCATCTTCTGCTCCAAATATTTGATAATGTGTAGCCTGCATCACTGTTAGGGCCAGTATATTGCTGTTGTGAAGGTGGTTTTTTTTTTTCTTTGTTCAAATTGGGAAACTTCATCTGGCCCGTAAGTTTGTGTTTCTATGGTAGCAGTTTGGGTAATTATTCTTCCTGAATAGGTTTCCTTATTCCTTGACTAAGCCAATCATTTGTTTTTGTAACTGTATAACCAACGTAACTTCATATTGTTATTTGTCAATTATTTTTTGCAAACTGTTGCATAAAGGATCTCATTTTATTTAAAAGTTTGTGTAATGCCCTGTTAGTTTTGTCATGTGACAGGATGAATTGTTTATGGTAATAAATGTGTATCTGGAGAATATCTTCTTTCAACTCGAAGTTTCCCAATCATTCATATTTTTGAAGGGACAAACAGGTGTACCGCCCTTCTTTAAAAGAGAGTGTACCAAGTAAATTAGGTCTCCATTGATGGCACCTCTCATTGTGATATTGGCTACTAATTTTTAAAATAAATAGTTTTGCATGTTTTTATAAACATGGTGGCAACCCAAAATTAATATCAATTATCAAAAATATTATAATATCATTTTGATATCTCAAACTGAAGAATTAATTTAAAATATTTTATCAAGTGGGTAATTTGTATACTGAGTATTGTCACAGTTGACAAAACTATGAACATCTGGTAAATCGTCAGTACCTGCCGACAAGGTGGCAGCCCCACTGAGGCAACCAGAAGCGGTGGGCCAATCACCTGCCCTTCTTCTTTTTTTTTTTTTTTTTTAAATTGATTACTGAAACTGAAACATGAAAAGAAAACAGGATGGGTAAACTGGTGACGACCTTTGGCATGAAAAGGAAAACAAAAATTGGCTTTTGGAACATATGAACCTTGAGGGAGAGTAGTAAGCTGAAACAAGTGACCAGGGAAATGAGCTAGATATCCTGGGATTGTGGGAAGTGAGGTGGCCAGAGTTTGCTGATATGCAGACATCAGATGGAATGACGTTTTTATATCAGGATGTGAAGAGGAACACCAGGATGGACTTGGACTACTGTTGACCAAGGCAGCAAAGAAGAGCCTTCTAGAATGGAGACCTGTGTCCAGTAGGATCATGACTGCCAGATTTATGATGAAGGTCTGAAACGTGACACTCATCCAATGCTATGCACCCATAGAGACTTCAGATATTGAGGAGAAGGAGGAGTTCTACTACCTGCTACGAGAGACTGCAAAGAAAGTTAACAAGAAGGATATCCTCATTGTTATGGGAGATACAAATGCCAAGGTGGGAGACAACGAGGGGTTAGAACAGATAATGGGGGGTACATGGCGTGGGTGAAATGAATGAAAATGGTGAATGATTTAGCGACTTTTGCACAAGTCATGACCTTGTAATAGGATGGACTCTGTTTCCTCATCGGAGATGTCCTAAGGTAACACGGGTATCCCCAGAACATATTACAGAAAATAAAATTGACCACATTGCAGTATTCAGGAAGTTCAGGAGGAGCCTGGAAGATTTGCGGAATAGAAGAGGAGCAGACGCAAATAGCGACCACCATCTTTTTATTGCCAATTTCCGGATGAAGACTGTGGCTTACAAAAAGAAATTCAAGCCAAGGAATAGAAGATTCAACGTAGGTAAACTGAAAGATCCAAAGGTAGATGAGCAGTTTCAGCTGGAACTTCTGAATAGATTCCAGGCACTGGAACTGGAGATGACATGGAGGAACTGCAAGTGAGTGAGAGACAACTTGGCTTTAAAATCACCTGAGGAAAGACGGTGTATGAACATATCTGGATGAAGATGACCTAAACCAGAGCAGGTCCAGGCAACAAAGGACAGGCACAAGCTGATTAGAGAGCAGCAGATAAGGAAGTGAAAAGGAGTGTGAGAAGAGACAACAGAAGATTGATAAATGAACAGGCAGTGCGGAAGGGGGATGCGAAAGAACTTTATGATGTCACTAAGACACACTCAAAGAAAAGCTTCCAGAGAAACCAACCAGTAAGGAACAAAAAAGGTGAGATACTACACATAAAGAACAATTACATAGGTGTCAGGAACACTTTAACGAAGTTCTAAATAGAGATTTTGGTCATATGTTAAATATACTAGGGGCAAAACACAAACAATACCCTCACCACGTGACAGTAATGGCAATCCTGCTGATGATAGTGCTACAAAAGCAGAGTTACTAAATATAGCTTTTAGTAACTCATTCACCAAAGAAGACAAAACCAATATTCCACATTTCGAATTACAAACAGAGGCCAGAATGAGTACCATTGAAGTAGATATCTTCGGAGTAGTGAAGCAACTTAAATCACTTAACAAGTCTTCTCGTCCAGACTGTATACCCATTAGATTTCTATCTGATTATGCTGAAGAGATAGCTCCTTACTCAACAGCCATATACAACCGCTCTCTCAAAGAAGGATCTGTACCAAAAGATTGGAAAATTGCACAGGTCAGACATTCAAGAAAGGCAATAGGAGTAACCCACTAAACTACAGGCCTATTTCATGACATCAATTTGCAGTAGGATTTTGGAACACCCTGTATTCAAATATTATGAATTATCTCGAACGGATTTAGAAAATATTGTTCATGAAAACACAACTAGCTCTTTACTCACACGAAGTGATGAGTCCTTTCGACTTGGGTCCTCAAATTGATTCCCTATTTCTTGATTTCCAGAAGGCTTTTGATACCGTGCCTCACAAACGGCCTTTAATTGAATTGTGTGGTTATGGTATATCGCACCAAATTTGCAACTGGATAGGGGATTTCCTGTCAGAGAGGACATAGTTTGTAGTAATCGATGGTAAAGCATGAACTAAAACTGAGGTGACATCGAGAGTTCCGCAGGGTAGTGTCATTGGTCCTCTGCTGTTCCTTATTTACATAGACGATTTGAGAAAATCTAGGTAGCTCTCTTAGGTTGTTTGCAGATGTGGTCCTTACTTACCGTCTCGTAAAATCATCTGAAGATGAAAACAAACTGCAGAACGATCCGAATAAGATATCACTATGATGTAAAATTTGGCAATTGACTCTAAATAATGAGAAGTGTGAAGTCATCCACGTGAGTACAAAAAGAAATCCGTTATACTTTGCTTACAAGATCAATGTAAAGTGAAGGCCATAAACTCCACAGAATACCTAGGAATTACAGTTACTTCAGACAAACTGGAGAGAACACGTAGATAATGTTGTGGAAAAAGGCGAACCAGAGACTGCGTTTTATTGGCAGAACCCTTAAAAGATGCAACAGAACTACTAAAGAGACTGCATACACTACGCTTGTCCGTCCGTTTTTGGAGTATTGCTGCCCAGTGTGGGATCCTTATCAGGTGGGTCTGACGAAGGACATCGAAAGCATTCAAAGAAGAGCAGCTGGTTTTGTATTGTCACGATACAGAGGAGACAGCATAACGGAAATGATACAGGACCTGGGATGGGAATCATTACAACAATGGTGCTTATCGCTGCGGCGTGGTGTACTTACGAAACTCCAATCACCAACATTCTCCTCCGAATGCGAAAATATATTGTTGACTCCCACCTACATGGGTAGAAATGATCATCAGAATAAAATACGAGAAATCAGAGATCGAACGGAGAGATTCAGATGTTCGTTCTTCCCGCGCACTATTCCAGAGTGGATTGGCAGATGAATAGTATAAAGGTGGTTCAATGAACCCTGTGCCAGACAGTTAAATGTGATTTGCAGAGTATCCCATGTAGATGTAAATGAAGAGACCTTGGTGGTGAGGCAGAAGAATAAGAAAGAACTTAACACCGTGATCCTAGTCCCAGCATCGGTGTAAATGCACCCATGAAGGCAGAAATTTGGATAGCACTGAAGCAGATCAAAAATGCGAAGGCACCAGGACCAGATAATATAACATCTGAGATGTTGAAAACAGACTTGGACACCACTGTTGAGTTATTGTACATCCTCTTTGGGAAGATATGGAAAGAGGAGAAACTGCCAACAGACTGAAATAAGGTATAATTGTGAAAATACCAAAAAAAAAAAAAAAAAAGAAGAGATATTACTAACTGTAACAACTGGCAGGGCATTACTCTCGGGTCAGTATCGAGTAAGGTACTTTCGAGGATTATTTTAAACTGCATTAAGGATTCTGTGAAAGCGCAACTAAGGAGAGAGTAGGCGGGTTTTAGAAAACATCGAAGCTGTGTGGACCTTATCAATACTATCCGAATTATTCTAGAACAAAGTGCAGAGTGGCAACACACACTCTACCTAAACTTCGTCGACTTTGAAAAGGCTTTCGCACTGTCAGTCGGAGAGCCATGTGGGATACACTTGCAAAGTATGACATACCAACGAAGATCATTAGCATCATCAAGAAAATGTATCAGGATTATGAATGCCAAGTACTAAATAATGGAGAACTGACAGAGCCTTTCCAAGTTAATTTGGGAGTACGACAACAATGTATTCTCTTGCTAACATTATTTCTTTTGGTTTTGGATCATACGATGAAGAGAGTAATGAGGGGACAGCAGAGAGGTGTGCAATGGGGGATGTGGGATATGCTCCAAGATCTAGATTTCGCAGATGGCATTTGCTTAATGGCACAGTGATATTGCGACATCAAAAAGAAACTGGCCAGGTAACAGAGAGAAGGAGAAGCTGCAAGCCTCAAGATAAATGTTCGCAAAACCAAAGAAATGCAGATAAACTCGACCATCACCACTAAGCTGACCATTAATGGAGAGGATGTAGAGCAGGTCCAATCTTTCCTCTACCTCAGAAGTATAGTCACGACTACAGGAGGCACTAAGGAGGATGTCCTTAGTCGCATCCACAAAGCAAATGGTGCATTTGTCCAGCTGTACCCCATTTGGAGAAACAGGAAAATCTCAAGGAAAACCAAACTACAGCTTTTCAATAGCAACCTTAAGGCAGTTCTGATGTTCGGAAAGTGACTAAACACATAAAAAACCAGCTCCAAGTTTTTATTAACTGTTGTCTCCGGCATATTTTAAATGTGAGATGGCCAAATGTAATGACGAACGAAGATCTTTGAAGAGAGAGAAACCAGCAAACAATCAATATACAAATCAGGGAAAGAAAATGGAAATAGATTGGGCATACATTGAGAAAACCTGATGAAGCTGTTGAAAGGTGGCGTTGGACTGGAACCCTCAAAGAGTTCAAAAACATGGTCGTCCCAAAAACACCTGGAAAAGAATGATACAGAGAGAAGTTGCAGAGCATGTGAAAACCTGGAGTGAAGTGAAGAGACTTGGTACAAATGGCATCAGGTGGAGAAATTTAGTTTCGGTCCTATGTTCCAGAGGGAACGACAGAAACGAAGCCAAGTCAAGTCAATTACCAATTTTGTTACCATGCAGATATCTTATCTAAATCATTTTGCAGTTGCTTTTGATCTTCTGGTGATTTTCCTAAGCGATAAACGACAGCATCATCAGTGAACAGTCTAAGAGAGCTACTCACATAGTCTTCTAAATCTTTTATAAAGGTAAGGAACAGTATGAGCCCTATAACACTTCCCTGGGGAATGCCAGATATTACTTCTGTTTTACTCAATGACATTCTGCCAATTACAACATACTGTGTGCTTTCTGACATGAAATCACTAATACAATCGCACAACTCTGGTGATATCCCATAAGCACAAAATTTGATTAGGAGATACTTGTGAGGTAAAGTGTCAAAAGCCTTCCAGAAATCTAGAAATATGGGATCGATCTGAGATCCCTTGTTGGTAGCACTCATCACTTTGTGTGAATAAAGAGCTAGCTGGGTTTCACAAGAATGATACTTCCTGAATACGTGTTGACAATGGGTCAATAGGTTGTTCTCTTCGAGGTAATTCATAATGTATATTGGAGTGACCTGTGCAACTCTCCAGTCTTTGGGTACAGACTTTTCACCGAGCGAGAGGTTGTATATTATAGCTAGGTATACACTCTGGACTGGGAGACTTCTTTTGTTAAGTGATTTAAGTTTTTTAATACTCCGGGGGATATCTTCTTCTAAATTATGCATGACAGCTGCTGTTCTTGATTTGAATTCTGGAGTATTTGCTTTGACCTTTTTGCTGAAAGAATTTCTGAAAGCTATATTCAGTCATTCTGCTTTAGCAGAACAGTCATCAGTAGCATCACTGTTGCTACCGCATACTGAAGGTATTGATTGTCTTTTGCTGTAAGTCTATTTTACATATACAACCATAATTTCTTAGTACTTTCCACCAAATTATGTGACAGGGTTTCGTTGTGGAAATTATAATAAGCTTCTTGCATTGAAGTCCAAGCTGAATTACAAGTTTCTGTAAAAAATTGCCAGACTTGGAGATTTTGTGTGTTTAAATTTGGCACGATTTTTTCTTTGATTTTGCAAAGGATGATCTAACCTGATTTGTTTACCTTGGTGGGTCAGCCCCCTGTTTCATTAATTTGTTTGGTATAAATCTCTCAATAATTGTTCATATTATTTTCTTGAATGTAAGCCGGATCTGATCTACACTCACATTTGTTAGCTTCAAAAGACTGGAGATTGTCACTCAAGAAAGCGATGATTGAATTCTTATTTGCTTTTTGGAATATCTATATTTTTTGTTTAATTTTGGTAGATTTTGGAGAGCCGATATTCAATCTTGCTACAACAACTTTGTGTTTGCTAATCCCTGCGTCTGTTTTGATGCTCTTTATTAACTCCAGATTATTTGTTCCTAAGAGGTCAAGTATGTTTTCCCAACTATTTACTATCCTAGTGGATTGATGAACTAATTGCTCGAGGTAATTTTCTGAGAATGCATTCAGTACAATTTTAGATGATGTGTTATGCTTGCCCCTGGTTTTGAACATTTAATTTTGTCAACATATCGAGGGTAATTTGAAGTCACCACCAAATAAAAATAATATATTTTGGGAACTTTTAGAAATTTGATCCAAGCTTTCTTTAAACATTTCTGCAGTCAAATTGTGAGAGTCGGGGTCAGTAAAAAGAACCAATTATTAATTTATTCTGGTTTTCAGGTTTGACCTCTACCCACACCAATTCACAGGAACTCTAGTTCAATTTTGCTACAAGATAAATACACTTCGAACAATTTTATTCAATCCATCTTTTCTGGGCACTATTTGTCCCTTTGTAAAAATTTCTAGCTGAACTTAGCCAGCAATCTGTACCTATAATGATTTGCGATTCAGTACTTTCTATTAGAGCTTGGAGCTCTGAAACTTTCCCCACATAACTACGACAACTTACAACTGTTAGACCAATCGTTTTAAGATCTGGGTTTCTCTTGTCTGTGACCTCTACCCTTTGAAACTGCAACCCTTTCTTGTGTGTTCCCAAGGCCCTCTAACCTAAAAAACAGCCCAGTCCACAAGACACAGCTCCCGCTACCCATGTAGCCATTTCTGTGTTTAGTGGGCTCCTGATCTATTCGGTGGAACCCGGAAACACACCACCAGATGGCTCAAGTCAAGGAACCTGCAGCCTACATGGTCGCAGAACTGTCTGCTGAGCCTCTGAATCAGACCCTCCACTTGGTTCTGTACCAGAGTTCCACAATTGGTGCTGTCAACTACGCTGTAGATGGTGAGCTCTGCTTTCATCTTAATAAGTACCTACAACATTATCACTACATAGTGATGCAGTTTCTACGTAATGATGACTTAACTGTTTAAGATATGGATAAAAAAATTAGCTTTGATGATACAGATCATCATAGTCACTATTAAACATCAGAATTCTTACTGTATAATGTATATGAATCACTCAAGGTTATTTAAGATAGGCTGGATATAATAAATTAACATTTAACATGTAGAGAACAGTAAACACTTCCAAGATCCTCACAGAGAGGATGATGCCAACATTTTATACTTTTTGGTTTCTATGATAAATAGCTGATGTCTTGCAGTCACATACTGTTCTCCAGACTAATATTTGTTAGCTACAGGAATCTTTTCAGAGGGCTTAATGCACAAAATTTTACAATGTTTAAACTGAAGGGGAAAAAAGCCATAAAAACAACAACTACAGGTTATTCTCACTACACAGAGTACCTATCTGTAGTACATATCAGGGTAAACATTGCTAAATTTTTAACTAACAGTTCTATACATAATCACAAAACCAGGGCCAGTAAATACGTTCGCTCATTAAAGAGAAGCAAGAAACTTTAAATACACTCCTGGCCATTAAAATTGCTACACCAAGAAGATGACGTGCTACAGATGTGAAATTTAACCGGCAGGAAGAAGATGCTGTGATACGCAAGTGATTAGCTATTCAGAGCATTCACACAAGGTTGGTGCTGGTGGCGACACCTACAACATGCTGACATGAGGACAGTTTCCAACCGATTTCTCATACACAAACAGCAGTTGACCGGAATTGCTTGGAGAAATGTTGTTGTGATGCCTCGTGTAAGGAGCAGCAATGCATACCATCACATTTCTGACTTTGATAAAATTCGGATTGTAGCCTATCGCGATTGCGGTATATGGTATTGCGACATTGCTGCTCGCATTGGTCGCGATCCAATGACTGTTAGCAGAATATGGACTCGGTGGATTCAGCAGGGCAATACAGAACACCGTGCTGGATCCCACTGGACTCTAATCACTAGCAGTCGAGATGACAGGCATATTATCCGCATGGCTGTAACGGATCGTGCAGCCATGTCTCGATCCCTGAGTCAACAGATGGGGACGTTTGCAAGACAACAACCATCTACACAAACAGTTTGACGATGTTTGCAGCAGCATGGACTATCAGGTCTGAGACCATGGCTGTGGTTATCCTTGACGCTGCATCATAGACAGGAGCGCCTGCCATGGTGTACGCATCGACGAACCTGGGTGCACGAATGGCAAAACGTCATTTTTTCAGGTGAATCCAGGTTCTGTTTACAGCATCACAATGGTCGCATCCGTGTTTGGCGACATCGCAATGAATGCACGTTGGAAGCGTGTATTCATTATAGCCATACTGGCGTATCACCTGGTGTGATGGTATGGTGTGCCTTTGGTTACATGTCTCGGTCACCTCTTGTTCGCATCGACGGCACTGTGAACAGTGGCCGTTACATTTCAGATGTGTTATGACCCGTGGCTCTACCCTTCATTCGATCCCTGCAAAACCCTACATTTCAGCAGGATAATGCATGACCACACATTGCAGGTCCTGTACGGGCCTTTCTGGATACGGAAAATGTTCGACTGCTGCCCTGGCCAGCACATTCTCCAGATCTCTCACCAATTGAAAACATCTGGTCCATGGTGGCCGAGTAATTGGCTGGACAGTCACTACTCTTGATGAATTGTGGTATCGTGTTTAAGCTGTAGGGGCATCTTTACTTGTGCACGCCATCCTAGCTCTGACTCAATGCTCAGGCATATCAAGGCTATTATTATTGCCAAAGGTGGTTGTTCTGGGTACAAATTTCTCAGTATCTATGCAACCAAATTGCGTGAAAATGTAATCAAATGTCAGTTCTAGTATATTTGTCCAATGAATACCCATTTATCATCTGCATTTCTTCTTGGTGTAGCAATTTTAATGGCCAGTAGTGTATTTTCATCAGACAATAAAATTGTGTAACAAATTTTCCAGTTTGGTGAGAAAAATTCCTAAATACATCTATTTAAGTAAGCAGAAGCTAGACATTCTTCACAAGCAATATATACTACATCAAGATTACTTAGAAGAGTCTCAACTATTAGTTAATAATCATAAAGGAAATCTAAAACACTTGTCACATTACAATACAGGATCACAATATAACATTTTTACAAGAAAGCAAAGTGCCAAGAACTATAGCACATAATAGTGAAGTCTTGTCATTCTCCTGTCTTTAACATCCCACTTATCATAGGAGACATTGACTAAAGTAGAAGAGGAAGGGCACATAGTTTGATCTTTACAGATCAGGAGTCCAGTTTCCCAAACATACTAGAGGGAATGAAAAAGGCATAGCAACATGTTAGTGATCCAAGAGTCACACGCAGGTATCATCATTGTTGGCAGTGGTGAAGTGAACACCTTGTACATTATCTTGAATGAATTTGTGTATGCCATAGAACATCATACAATAGGGACCAGATGAATGAGACAGTGTATTTGATGAAGAGGGTGTTTGCTCTGTTCAGCCACCCTAATTTAATTTTTCCATACTTTTCCTGTATAATTTCCAACAACAAGGTCACTGACATCCACCTGTCATTGTTGTGCTCTTCAGTACAAAGAGTGGTTTGATGCAGCTCTCTACACTACCCTGTCCTGTGCAAGCCTATTCATCTCATCATACGAACGACAACCCACATCCATTTTAACCTGCTTATTGTATTTTTCTTATTATGATTTTTACCTACACAATTCCCTCTAATGATAAATTGACAATTGTCTCAGAAAATATCCCATCAATCGATCCCTCATCATATGCCAGAAATTTACTTTCCCTTAATTCTGTACAGTGCCACCTGGTGAGCGCGCTTCTCTGTCAATATGAGGTTATCAACAGATTAATAAATAAATTACTGTACCACTCTTCTCCATGAAAGAGCTACTAGAACAGATACTCATTGTTACCCAAATTTCAGGTGGGTTTCACAATAGAAATAGCTTACCTCACAAAAAGTGTATCAAATGAATAGCTGACATCTGAAAATAATATTTGTTCTAACAAATTGTAAAGGAACAAGTAAGATAAAAGATCTTAAACTAGACTATAATGCATGTAATTTTAATACAGATTAAGTATGTACTACAAATAATACACAAGACAAACTTTAGTTAATAATTAATTTTAAAATATATTCTGTATTGGCCATGTGTTTCTTTTGTTCAAGGTGTCCCTTCTGCATTAAATGGGTCAACAGGGTCCTGGAGCAGCCCGACATCATTGAAAGTGTAACAAAGAGGCTTCAGTGCCATACAGTGTTCCAAGGAACACTGAGATCAAGGAAGAGAATATCTACAGTTTAGGGCAGACAGACACCCTTTGTAAACAACAGATGATTTTGGGCAGTTAAAACTGTATAGTTGTAATAGTAAATATATTGGAGGACTTCGTAATAAATATTTGGATCTGTTGGAGAATTATTGTGTTATTGGAGCAACTTTGCTTCAAGCAACACAGAGCCGAAGATTGTAAGAAGTCTAAAAGTCTATGTGAACTGCACAAAGAAAAAGCAGCCTGTTTTACCTCACCAATGAACGTCATAGTATTTTGTGTGTGTGTGTGTGTGTGTGTGTGTGTGTGTGTGTGTGTAGCCTTACAAAGTTTTGAGTAACACTAAGTTTCCTACAACTGAGTGTCTAGTTCGCATCAACTGCCTACAGCTATGTCAGTAAAGACATAGGGAAGAAAAAATATTTGTTGGGTTATACACACAACTGCAAGTCATTGTAAAGAATATTAGGGTTTAAGAACCTGTTGACAGTGAGGTCATTAGAGACATAGCATGAGCTCAGACTGTTTTATTAAGGACAGGACAGAAATTGGTTGTACCCTTTCAAAGGAACGAACCCATCATTTGCTTGAAGCAAGTTAGAAAAGTCACGGCAAACCTAAATCTGGATGGCCGGAGACGGGTTTGAACCACCATTCTGAATGAGAATCCACTGTGCTAACCACAGTGATATCCCACTCGCTGCAAATTGTTAGAGATATACAGTTAGGATGGAAAAGGAAACCTGACAATGTGCTTTTCAGATACACCATTTTACATTAAGCCATTCAATGATAGGTTTTCTATAATTTCTCTAAGTATAGAAATCCCTGAACCACTAAACAACCTAACTTGGCCAGTAACAGAAGCCTTACACTGTGGTGAAGGTTCACATAAAGAAAATGGAAAACATATCTTTCCCAATCTCTTCCTGGCCACCCCCCCCCCTCTCTCTCTCTCTCTCTCTCTCTCTCTCTCTCTCTCTCTCTCTCTCTCTCTCTATATATATATATATATATATATATATATATATATATATATACATTTACCAGGCGAAGGGGCACAGGCAGTGATAGCAACAAATAAAACACACACACACACACACACACACACACACACACACACACAAACGCTAGCTTTCGCAGCCTAGCTGCTTCATCAGGCAGAAGGGAAGGAGAGGGAAAAGGAAATGATGAGGGTTTTAAGGAAGGGGGTAAGGAGCCATTCCAATCCCGGGACAGGAAAGACTTACCTTGGGGGAAAAAATGGAGGGTAAACAAATGCACACACACCCACACATTTACACAGACACAAGTACACTTAGGCAGACATTATATAATCAGAGATCTCAAACAAAAATTGAAGCATCCACAACAGTAATTCCTCTTTTAAATATTAAGAATTATTCCTCTCATTAACAACATAAAGACAATGTAAATGATCAGTAGCTTACCTGACTGCACTTCCTTCCTCAGCTTGAAAACACTGCTTCAGTAAGTTCAAAAACACTTCAATAAATTTCGTAAAATCTACAAATAGGCAATGTTCCGATTTGATACTTTCATAATCTGCTGCCGTCATCATGCCTTTGTACACGAAGAAGGGGTTGTTTATTCCTACAATTTTTACCGCAATTATCTAAAATGAAAACACATTAAACATTTTATTAATTATAGATTTTCATCATTAGCATTTAAAATAGTTTGTCAAATATAACAACTACTTCAATTTGAGAATCGAATAAATGTGTTATTTTTGTGATACCAGTGTTGCAACACATCCATAAGAACGGCATTCTGCTGGTTTCAGTCTTATCTAAGCACTACAAAACACAAGACTGCGAGTTTTTTCAGTGCATTCTAATGATCTTCTTGGATGATCAACTGAGTGGTGATGTTGTCACAACTTTATGAGGAGTTCCACACTCATCATCTTCAGTCGAAGTGTCTATATGGCCTTGTGCTACAGATCTACATAATTAATGAAGCACAGTGCACTTCTGCAGGCAGTCAGTCACGAGCTTCCAGAAGATGGTGCCACATTGGTGTTTGGGGAAAATGGAATGGTAAGTGGTGAATCGTGGCACGGTCCTAGTGCTAGTGTCAAGTTTCAGTGCCTGTTGAATCCGACAGACACCACCACCTTCAGAACATAGCATTCCTGGTGATCCCACATTGTGCACATCTGAAACCCACTATTTTGGATTATTAGATTGTTAAACAGACATATTTACATTGCCTCCTTGTAACCTACTCCCAAAATACATTGTCATTGCTTAGCTTTTTCACATGTTTAAATTTGATCACATGGGTCAGTAATTTTCAGGCTACAGCTTCATAGTGGTCCATGTACAATGGGAAACAAAAAAAAATTACCTGGCCTGAATAATTTAAAGTACAACAACAGAGCATTGCGCATCCCCTAGTTCCGAAGTGCAAGTGTTACCAACTCTAGCGGTCTTTGGAGATTCAGCTTGGTGTTCACATCATCAAATAGAAGCTATATAATAGTTAGGCTACAGTATATGTATATCATTTAATTTGGAAAAAGTTATTAGAGCAAGTAGTAGATTTACTACAACGAACCGCTTTTCACATTTGTTTTGTTGGCTGAGTGGTTAGGCTGACGGTTTACAAAAACAAGGTGCACGAGTTAAGAGTACCACCGGAGTCAACTTTATTATTTTTTTTAGACCTGTACAGATAATAATTTTTAACATTAATTCACTATCAATTGTGCAATTATATGCTTTACTAGATTCCGCACTCATAAACATATTCCATTTTGTAATAGCCTAATCTTTTAAACAATGAAACAAATGATAGCTATAGTAAAGCTGTTGAAAATGGATGCACATATTGCACACAAGGTGATTCTATAATGATAAGCTACAGGCATGATTTTCTAAGTCCTTATTCGTCGTTTACACGAGTGAGTGGCTGTGCCTTCCATTATCTGTTGTCTCCAGTTTAATATTTGTTCAACTCTGTTAGGACTAGTCAACCACTATGCTAATGAGAAAGGACAGGTAGCTCATTAATAATGTGTCCATGTTAAGTGGTGTGCATCGGATCGGATGACACCAAAGCCTTTACTTTTTTATTTTATTTCTTTGTTGATATCGTGGTGCAAGTATCTCTCGCTTTGCTTTACTTTTTGTTATTAAATTATACTGCTTTTACTTTTTTCAGTATTCTCTTTAGTAAATAACTAACTACAGTTTGTCAATTTGATATCTAAAATAATCTTCCTTGGAGGGTAACATTTATTTGACCACCCATAACAAAAATAAATAAATATCCTTTGAGGGTATTTTTCATCTGACTTCCATAAAAATAATATTTCTTGGAAAGTAATATTTGATCTCCCATAACAAAAAAATAAACCTCCTTTGAGGGTGTTATTCATCTGACCTCTCATAAAAATAATCTTCCTTGGAGGTTGATATTGGTATGACCTTCCATTAAAATTAAAATAATATGGATGGATGGTTTGATTTTTGAAAGGGACCAAACAACAAAGGTTATCAGTCCCTTGTTGCAATACTAGAGAATACAATAAAAGCACTACAATGCTGTGAAAAAGAATGTTAAAATTCATACCGCGAAGGATTGAATCAGTCAAGAAATAAAAGTGGAAATAAAAGATGGATAAAAGTGGAAAGATCATAAGAGAATGCCAGAGTGTCTTGGTCGGGTGATCACAGACCAAAAAAATGTAGAGCACCCGGCCATTCTGTGACATAATAAAACCACCTGTCTAAAAGTGCTAGGCAAGTGGGAAACAGGTAGATCGCGGACACTGCACTAAAACTCAAATGGATCTATACAACCCACTCACATGAATAAAATATAAACCTCTGAGAGGTTAAATTGGGACATTCCAGCAAGATGTGGGCAACTGTCAAATGCGCACCACATTGACACTCGGGAGGATCCTTGCGACAGAGATGACTGTGTGTCAGCCAAGTGTCGCCAATACAGAGCTGGCAGAGAACAACAGAGTCCCTGCGGGGGGTCCACTGAGAGATCCTCCTAACATTTGTTGTCTCTTTTATACACCTCAATTTGTTGGTCACCAGCTGAGCGTGCCATGCAGCACTCCACAAACCAAGAACTCTATGGCGTAATGTTGATCGGAGATCAGCTGATGGGATGCCTATATTGAGAACAGGTTTGTGGGTGGCCTCTTTGGCGCCAGCCTGTCAGCCAGCTCATTGCTGTCTATCCCGATGTGTCCTGGAGTCCAAAGGAATTCCACTGCCTGCCCACGTTGTCCAATGGTGTACATGGACTCATGTATGTCAACAACCAAATGACTGTGTTGGAAACACTGGTCGATAGCCTGTAGACTGCTCAGGAAGTCACTACAAATGACGAAGGACTTCCCGAGGCAGCAATGGAGATGTTGAACTGCGTGGTGGATGGCTACCAGCTCTGCAGTGAATACACTGCAGCCATCTGGCAGAGAGCACAACTCATTGTGGCCTGCTAGCGTATAGGCAAAACCGACATGACCATCTACCATCGAGCCGTCTGTGTACACTATTGTAGAGCCCTGGAATCCATCAATAATTGATACAAACAGGCGACGAAGGGTCTCCGGGTGGACAGAGGTCTTAGAGTACTGTGGCAAGTCCAGCCGAAGGTGAGGCTGTCGTATACACCATGGTGGTATACGCAACTGGTATCTGAAGAGAGATGGGACAGGAACAGACTCCAATTGACTCAGAAGAGACCTAACATGGACACCATTTGTGAATCCTGATCTCTGTCGCCTTTGTGGAATGTGGATTTCAGTTTGAGGAAAAAGCAGACGGTAGTTTGGGTGGTTAGGTAAACCACAGATAGTAGCAGCATAATGTGCAAGCAGTTGTTGAAGCCTGATATGCAGAGGAGGCACACTGGCCTCCCCAAAGAGACTATTGACAGCGCTTGTTCGAAAGGCATTAAGGTGCTGCCAGCACTTCTGCTTGATCTGACAGATATGGGGAAGCCATGTCAGCCGGTTGTCAAAGACCAACCCCAAGAAATGATGGGTTTCCACTACGTTAAGTAGTTGGCCATCAAGGTAAATTTCTGGATGTGGATGAACTGTTCGACGGCAACAGAAGTGCATAACGCACATCTAGACGGAAGAGAACCAGAAACTGTGGAAGAGTGCCCATGTCTATGCCTTCCGTATGGCTCCCTGCAGCTGGCAGTCAGCAACATGGCGTACTTGAGGAACTGAAGTAGATGCAGAAGTTGTCAGCATATAGGGAGGGAGATACTGACAAACCTACTGCAGCTGCTAGGCCATTAATAGCCACTAAAAACAGGGGAACACTCAACACAGAGCCCTGGGGAACCCCATTCTCCTGGATGTGCAAAGAACTGTGAGATGCGCCAATCTGTACATGGAAGGTTTGCAGTTCTAAAAAATGGGGAGCGTGCCCCAAAGACCCCAACCATGTAACATTTTAAGAATGTGGTGTCACCAAGACGTGTCATAGGCCTTAGACAAAATGAAACAAAAACTGCTATCAAATGCTGGCGTCTTGAAAATGCTGTCCAGGTGGCGGACTCAAGGTGGACAAGGTTGTCTAAGGCTGAGCGTCCTTTGCGGAAACAACCCTGACATGGAGACAGTAGACCACGAGACTCAAGGAGCCGGCGGCTCACCATACGCTCTAGCAATTTGCAAAGGGAGTTGGTGAGACTGATGGGTCTGTAGCTGTCCAATTCATGTGGGTGTTTGCCAAGTTTGAGTACTGGAACGATGGTACTCTCTCTCAATTGAGAGGGAAAGACACCATCGCTCCAAATGTGGTTAAACGTGGCTAGCAGATGGTGCTTCGATTTCTCTGAAAAGTGCTTCAACATCTGGTTGTGTATGTGGTCTGGCCCAAGGGCTGTGTCAGGGCAGTGTGTAAGGGCACTAAGCAGTTCCCATTCACTGAACGGAGCATTGTACAGCTCCATATGGCGAGCCGAGAAGGAGAGCATCTTTTGCTCCTCCCGCTCTTTGAGGGTGTGAAAGGCTGGTGGATAATGCACAGAAGCTGAATTCTGCGCGTAGTGCACAGCAAAGTGCTCCGCAACTGCCTGTGGATCGGTACAGACTGCTCTGTTCATGGAAATCCAAGGCACACTAAAAGGATGCTGGTAACTGTAAACATGCCTGATCTTTGTCCACACCTGGGATGGACCAGGTATGTGAGCCAATAGTAGACACATACCTCTCCCAGCACTCCTGCTTGTGTCTTTTAATCAACTGTCGGGCTCGGGCACGAAGAAGTTTAAAAACAACAAGATTCTCCAGCAACGGGTGCTGTTTGTGACGCTGTAGAGCACACCTGCGGTATCTAATCGCATCAGCAATCTTTGGCAACCACCAGGGCGCCGTCTTCCGCCAGGGTGACCCCAAAGAAATGGGGATAGCACACTCAGTCGCAGAAATAATGGCCAAGCTAACACCGTCGACTACCACATCGATGTTAGGATGCGTTGGAGAACCAACAATGGCAGCAGAGTTAAAAGTGTCCAAATTAGCCTTATTAAGCGCCCATCGTGGCAAGCGTTCAGGGGACGAAAGTGGTCACTACCACAGAAGTCATCATGCACTCTCCAGTGGACAGATGGAAATATGCTAGAGCTTCATACGGTTATGTCGATGGCCGAGTAGGTACCATGCGCCACGCCCACACTAAAATGCGTGGGGGTACTATCGTTTAAAAGGCAGAGGTCGAGTTGAGATAGTAATGACTAGACATCTCTACCACGGCCATTAGTCATGGTACCACCCCACAACGTGTTATGGGCGTTAAAATCACCCAATACCAAGTAAGGTGGAGGTAGTTGGGCAATCTGAGCAGCCAGCTCATGTTGGTGCACTTCTCTATCAGGAGGGAGGTAGATATTGCAGATGGTTATGTCCACTGCACCCCTTACCCTGACAGCCATGGCTTCCAAAGGTGTCTGGAGTGTAACAGCTTAGCTGTAGATGGAACTAAGGACGTAGTTGCCCTATCACAGTGTGCATGATTCCTATAGTAACCTCGACAGCCACATAAGGTGGGGGTGTGCATCATGGGACACCAAGTTTCTTGAAGGGCAATTCAGAACACGTGAAGTGCTGAGAAGACGTCATAGCTCAGCTAAGCGGAGGGGGGGGGGGGGGGGGGGGGGAACCACCACAATTCCACTGGAGTACGCAATCTTTTCAATTAAAGGCCATGAAGGGACACACAAAACACCTCACTCCGTAGGTTCACCTGCTGCCGCTGACAGTGAACCTACAGAATCGAGGACCATTGATTCAGGTGTGTTAGTGAGAGCCAGATCCTCTGGAGGGGGGGAGGGGGGGGGGGGAGGAGCTCAAGCTCGTCTTCAGAAGCATTAGATGTGGGAAGGCGTGGCTTTAATGCCACAGAAAAGTCCTCCTGTTTCTGCTTCTTGTCCTCTCGCTGCCTTTTTCGTTTTAAGGGCTGGGAGGGCTTCTCGAACACTGTATTAGGGTCCGCTATAGATTGCGGAGCCCTTTGACCACTAGTGTGCGAATCCGTCAGACATTGGCTGCGATCCTCCGTGGCACTCTGACAGGCCTTTGAGGGGGGCGTTCGGAGGGACCCCATCCAAGCGAGAGGAGCCGGAGGAATGTGTTGCTTCTCCGGCTGTGAGACAGGGACCATTGTCCCCAACGGCGTTGGGGGATGTGCTCTCCCCAGGTGGTGTATTTGAAGGAGCACATGGTGGAGAGCCCCCAACCATCAAAAGGGCTGATGGAGGTTTACGGCCCTACAGAAGTTGTCACAGACATGGGGACCGTCGACACCGTAGGAAAGGGTGACGACGTGACAGTTGCAAACAACTGTCTTTAGTGCCACAGGGTGCAGTCGCTCGAATTTCTTTTTTGCCTCATTATATGACGTATGTCCATGGTCTTATACTCCATAATTTTCCGTTCTTTATGGAGCATCGTGCAGTTGGGCAAGCAAGGGGGATGGTGCTGTCCACAGTTCACACAAATAGGAGGCGGAGCACAAGGAGTGTCCGGATGGGACGGACGCCCGCATTCTCTACAGGTGGGGCTGAAATTGTACCTGGAGGACATGTGCCCCAATTTCCAGGACTTAAAGCACCACATCAGAGGAGGAATATAAGGCTTTATGTCACACCGGGATATCATAACCTTGATCTTTTCAGGTAAAAAAATCGCCCTCAAAGGCAAGGATGAAGGCACCGGTGGCTACCTTGTTATCCTTAGGCCCTCTATAGACTCGCCTGAGAAAGTGGACACCTCGTGGTTCAAGGTTGGTGTGTAATTCGTCGTCCGACCGCAGCAGGAGATCTCAGTGGTAAATAATCCCCTGAACCATACTGAGATACTTGTGACGAGTGATGGTCACAAATGTCTCCCAGCTTATCACAAGCCAGTAGTGCCCGTGACTGTGCTGGGGATGCTGTTTCAATGAGGACTGCTTCGCTTCTCATCTTATACATTCCTAAAACTTCGCCATACTTATCTTTTAAGTTCCCCATGAAGAAGAATAGCTTAGTAGTACTAAATGTTTTCTTATCAGTTCTAGCACAGACAAGAAATTATAGGGGAGTATGGCTCAACCCTGTCTTTTACCCGTTCTTCCTCCCAGGGAGTAGGTAGGGAAGGTAACAATTGGGGGTTATATTGTGCTGCATTGAATTCACCTCTACCATGGTTAGAGACACCGGTTGTATGTCCGGGAACATTACGGGATCTTTTCATGGTGTTCCCACGAGTAACTAAGGATTTACAGGTCCACCCAGGCAGAGCCCCACTCACCTGGGCAAGCCTTATACAACTGAGGTTCAGCAGGTTCCCGAGAGGTTGGTCACTAGCGACTGTTCAACCTCAACAGCCATGCATCTCCCCGGCACGTAGCACACCTTGGGATTGAGGGTTTTTCTATAGAGGTTTGTACCACCCTCATGACCCGGGTGATTAAGCCAAGATCCCCGGGCTCTGAAACGTATAACGTTCCACCGTCACGCTGAATGATGGTCGTTAAAGCACACATAGAGCTTGCAGTGTAGCGGACTGTTGGCGCGACACAGCCCACAGCTCAGGACCCCAGGTTCGCCAAGCCCGTACTCAGCAAATTAATGCTGAGCCCCTGAGGGGAAAAATAATGTAGGCTACATATATCTTCAGTATTTTGTCCACATGCCATCAGCATCAAGAACAGCCCAGATTCTTCAAATCTAAAGTCTGCGGGAAAAGGCCTCATCTATGTCAATCCTCTCCCATGAAGAATAAACCAATTCCACGAGGCATCCGCAGGTCTTGGAGGAGGGACTGGACAATTAGCCCACACAGTCTTTTTTAGTTTATGCCATACATTCTCTATGGGATTGAGATCAGATGACTTTGGAAGCCATGGTAAGCACTGAATATTCTCTCCCCTTTGGAACCAGCTCTGAATCCTAATGCTGGTGTGTGATGGATGATTATCATGTTGGTAAATGAGACGTTCTTCAGGGTACCAAAGTCAAGCTCCAGGAATGATTACATTTTCAAGGAAATGTTCATAGCATGCTCAATTGAACTTGTATTGGATTTGTTCTAAGGATCCTGCACCCATGTAAGACACATGTAGCCACGAAGCAGGCATCATTGTTGTCAATCTGTGCGGTAAACGAAAATAGGATATCTGCTTGTGGACGAGTGTGTACTCATTGGTGAAAATGACTTTTTTCCAATCGACATTTTCCCAGGAACTTACAATTGCCATTCTATCCCCAGCTCGATCATCAGATAAAAGTTCTTTCATTAGAGCACGACGGGACCTGATTCCATAGTCATTTAATCATCTGAGAGCAGTTTTCCACGAGCCTACGAAATGTGAACTCTTCCAAGTAGAGCCGATCAAAACAGCTGCCACTTCCACTCACTTCCCACCGCGCTCGCGGCTTGCTCCCGCAGGCTATCTCCGTCTAGAGACAAGGCCTCACAAGAAGTCCGTGTTACGTCACACTGATAGGCTGCCATCACAAGCTCACTGGCTGGCCACTAGGGCACAGCCCACTGTCTCATAGCACTATCCAGTGAGCTTCCGATGGCAGCCTATCGGTGTGATGTGACATGGACTTGTT
Source organism: Locusta migratoria (assembly GCA_026315105.1). NCBI lineage: Eukaryota > Metazoa > Arthropoda > Insecta > Orthoptera > Acrididae > Locusta > Locusta migratoria. Next base: position 195,468,187 of record CM048755.1, read on the forward strand.
GTGAGGCCTTGTATGTAGACGTTGTTGGTAGAGGGGGAAAGATGAATTCACACTGCCGAGAGCAAGACATGTCAGGACAGGGTGGAAAGAGACAAGTCGTGATACTCCTGCTTCATGTCGTGCCGCCCAGGCCGAGCCGAGCTGGCTTTTCAGATTTTCACATTGTAAAAACTGTTGACAGTATATAAGACCACCCCACATCGTTTTATAAACTTATTTTTTTCTTACAAGCTTTACCTTGCATGTGAAAAAATAACATGTCTACTTTTCATTGTAGGCATTTTCAGTTTCGTAATGCTCCACAATCGATTTTTGATGAAAGTATGCAGTTAAAAAATCTGATTTTTGAACACACAGTAGCAAAGCATCTTAGCTTTCGAATAAACCAATCATCTTTTCATAATTCGTAACAGTCATTTCTAAACAACGTTATTTGTCTAGTATGTGCACTTGATTTACAAATTGGGTATTGAAAAGTTAGATAGCAACCAGCTTACTATTCTATGCATTTTAGACCATACATTAAAGTGAGTGAAATGGAGCATAAAGTACAGAAAAGTTTTTGAAACAGACGTCTCACTCATATCTAACTCCTTTCACAAGTAATTGCAAGTTATCTGAGCTGCATCATGCTGCGATAGCAAGCCTACAAACTCAGCCTGTATTGAGCGTAGCATGAAGCAATGCAGTGCCAAAAAATTTCAATTGTTGGGCACGTGTGTTGGTCCCTCGTGGTGCGTTAATGATTCATAACCAGAAAGAAAGTATGAAGTAATTTTTCTTGGGTGGCGACCATTTAGAAATGGATAACGATCTGCTACGGTTTTACATAACATCATACTTTATGAGAGACATAAAACTGGTTTTTTTGTCCACATCATACTATTCACGGAATATATATTTTGTGTTTGGAACTAGAAGTGAAGAATAAATTAATGTAATCCGCAACTTTGCTGTTGATGGAATGAAATAAAATTTTCTGACTTCACACTTAATGGTTTTCTAGTGGGAGATGATAAACGGAAGAAGCACAAAACACATTTATAGATGCATCTACTCCTAATACACAATATATACTTTCTTTTTTAATTCTTTTTTTTTTTTTAGAAACCTGTGAGCGGAAACAGAAGAGTGAGCAAAACATTGTTCACCGCCCTCTACTTTGAACCAGCTAACAGTTCATTGATTTTGTTATTTTATTACTATTGTTCTCACACTAGTGACTCATCGAATTTTATGCACATAATAAATAGGAGGTAAGGGACTCATTCCATGAATTTAGACTGACATTTAGGAGAGTTTTTCCTTATGTGAACATTCAATATGTTTAATATCAGTGCCGGCGCAAGCTGATTGGGGTAAGGTGTGGCTTACACGTCTCCAGCCTTCAGCCTTCTTTCAGCAGAAGCTTCTCTGCACGATTATTTTTTTTATTACAGTTTCCTTCTGTTACTATTAATTCTGTAATATGAATAAAAAATTACAGTAATGTTTTTAGTTGTTCACATACAAAAAAACTCCTAAATGTTAGTCGAAATTAATGGGACAAGTTCATACTACATATTTCTGGTGTGCTTATAATTCGATGAGTCACTACAGTGTGAAAACAATAGTAATAAAATAAAGTCAATTAACAGTTAGCTGGCTCAAAGTAGATGGCAGTGAACAAGTTTTGGTCACCCCTGTGTTTCCTTCAATCTTCTGATGACAGTGCGTAAGGATCCCTTGTTGCCGGCCACAAGCCCACTAAGAAGGAAAAGACACCTGCTTCTCATCCTTTACTGATCTGCAGTGTCTGAGGCTAAACTAAATCTGTGCATTCTTCTTTCATTTAAAGTAGAAAAATAGAAATGAAAGTACCATGGAGAAAATGAAAATTGTCATTAGATGATTCAGGAACACGTTTGTAGAGAAGTAGTTCGCCTCAGACAGCTCCCTAACAAAATAAATAAAAATTCTGAGAATTGTGTAGAATTCTTTGAAAGTGGATATGAGTTGAAACATAGTACAGCATGTCTCACATAAAACCAGTGCACCTTACGTACCCCCATGGCCGTAAGTTCTACTTGTACATGGATACTCTGCAAGTCACATTGAAGTGTGTGGTAGAAGGTTCATCTAACCATTGTTATGATATTTCTCTGTAGTTCCATTCTGTAATAGTTCACGGGGAAAAAAGAATACCTAAATCTTTGTTTTCGACCTGAATTCTCCTATTTTATTAAGATGATCATGTCCCCCTACGTAGATTGATGCTAACAATATATGTCCGCATTCTGAAGAGAAAGTTGGCGAAAGAAATTACACAAATAGATCTCACTGCAATAAATAACACCTTTCTTTCAATGATTTCCACCCCAACTTGTTCATCATTTACATCCATATCGTGATGATACAAAATGAGCTGCCTTTCTCTAAATTTTCTCTAAATCGTCCATCAGTCCCACCTGGTGTGGATCCCACAATGCGCAGCAATACTCCAAAATAGGACGCACAAGTGTAGGGTAAACAGTTCCTTTAGTAGACCTGTTGCATCTTCTAAGTGTTCGCAGTCCTTGGTTTGTCTTCCCTACAATATTTTCTGTGTGTTCTTTCCAATTTAAGTTGTTTGTACGTGTTACTCCTAGGTATTTAGTAGAATTGGCGACCTGTAGGTTTGACGGATTTATTGTCTAACTGAAGTTCAGTGGATTTCTTTTAGTGGTCATGGATGACCTCACACTTATTATTAAGGGGCAAATGCCAATTTTTGCACCATGCATATATCTTACCTAAATCATTTTTACAGTTGATTTTGATTTTCTGATGACTTTACTAACCAATAAATGACAGCATCATCCACGAACAGTCAGAGAGCTACTCAAATTGTCTCCTAAATCATTTATAAAAAATAAGAAACAGTAGGGGCCCTATATCACCTCCCTGGGGAATGCCAGATATCACTTCAGTTCTACTTGATGACTTCCCGTCAATTACAACGTACTGTGTCGTTTCTGACAGGAAATCACGAATCCAATTGCACAACTGTGGCAATATTCCATAAGCACGCAATTTGATTAAAAGACGCTTGTGAGGTACAGTGTCAAGAGCCTTCTGGAAATCTACAAATAAGGAAACTATTTGACATCCCTTATCGATAGCACCCATCACATGTGACTAAAGAGCTAGCTGTGTTTCACAAGAACGATAATTTCTGAACCCGTGCTGACTATGGGACAATAGGTCGTTCTTTTCGAGATAGTTTATAACATTTGCGGAAAGTATATGTTCTAAAATCCCGCTACAAACCAACGTCAATGATATAAGCCTGTTATTTTGAGGAAAACTCCTATTGCCTTTCTTGAGTACTGGAGTGACCTGTGTAACTTTCCAGTCAGTTTCAAAAGACTGGAAATTTTCAGTCAGGAAAGCGTAATTCAAGTTCTTATCTGCATTTTTGAATAAATATAATTTTCTTTTAATTTTGTTGAATTTGGAAAGCTGATTATTCAGGCTTGCTACAACTCTGGTCACTAATCACTGTGTCTGATTTAATGCTCTTTATTAGCTCCGGACTATTTGTTGCTAGGTGGTCAAGTACGTTCTCACAATCTTTTACTGTTCTTGTGGGTTCCTGAACTAATTTCTGGAGATAATTTTCAGAGAATGCATTCAGTATGATTTCGGACAATGTTTCATGCTTGTCTCCAGAACATGTATTTTTGCCAACATATAAAGGATAAATGAAAGTCGCCACCAGTTAAAATTGTATGATTTGGTTACATTTTTGAAATTTGATCTGAAATTTGATCTGAGCTTTCTTTGAACATTGTCATTGCTGCAATCGAATCATCTGAGTCAGGGGGTCGATAAAAAGAACCAATTATTAATTTATTATGGTTGTCAGGTATAACCTCTACCCATACCAACTCACAGGATAAACCATGTGTGACCGCAATAAATACACCACCACCTATTTTGTTCAATCCATCTTTTCTGAACACCATTAGTTCCTTTATAAAAATAAAGCTGAACTTATCTCCGGCTTTAGCCAGTTTTCGGTACCTATAATGATTTGAAATTCAGTGCTTCCTACTAGTGCCTGGAGCTATGGTACTTTCCCCACACAGCTACAAAAATTTACAACTGTCATGCCAACGGTTTTTGGATCTGCGTTTGTCCTAACCTTCACCTATATCCTTTGAAACTGAGACCCTTTCTGTGAGTTCCTGAAGCACTCTAACCTATAAAAGCTCCCAGTCCATGCCACACAGCTCCCGCTACTCGTGTAGCTGCTTCCTGCATGTAGTGGATTTCTGACCTATTCGGCAGAACCCGGACCCCCACCACCCAATGGCACAAGTCGAGAACTGTCTGAACCTCTGATTCAGACCCTCCACTTGGCTCTGTACCAGAGGTCCACAGTTGGTCCTATCAACTATGCTGCAGATGGTGAGCTCCGCTTTCATCTTGCAAGCAAGACCGCAAGCCACTCAAAACCTGAGAGAATCTCTTCAAATCCATAGCAACACACATCATTGGTACCAACATGAGCCACCACCTGCAGTTGGCTGCAGCCCATACCCTTCATGGCATCTGAAAGAACCCGTTTCACATCTGGAATGACTCCAACTGGTATACACACAGAGCGCATGTTTGCCTCCATCTCTTTGGCAGCCATCTCTCTAAGGGGCTCCATTACCCACCTAACGGAGCTCCCAACTACCAGTAAATCCACCCTTGTGAAAGCCCAGATCGGGGACTCCTCTCATCGTAGGAGGAAACCGTGGGTAAATGGACAGTGCCTGATTCACAGGCGGGTAATGGCTATCTCATCCCTCCTGAGGGGCTGGCAGGAGGATCGCCACAGACGGGTAGTGGGCTTCAGCAACCATAGCTTGTTATGCGTTACAGACAGCGATTCCTCCTCCCACAACTGCAGAGACCACATCCGCAACAAGGAAGTGGCATCTTGCAGAGGAATAGGGCACTGTGCCACTACGCTGTCTTGACAGGCCTCTTTGGCAGCCCAATTGGCTTCCTCGTTTCCCGGAATTCCAACACGTCCTGGCACCCAACAAAACATGATCTCTTTCCCCTGACGTTGGAGAAGGGTCAGTGCGTCCTGTATATCTTGCAATAACTTCACAACTGGATAGAGCTGACGTAAGGCTTGCAGCACACTAAGAGAGTCAGAACAGAGAAGAAACCGTTTACACCGATCACTTCTGATTTGCTCCAGTGCTTTCAGAATCACATAAAGCTCTGCTGAGAAAACAGAATAATTCTCAGGAAGCCAATGACACGGTCGGGGAATATGACGAAGCAGCCGACAGTATTATCCTGTTTCGAACAGTCAGTGTACACTACTGTATAAGTGTGATGCATGTCTAAAATATTAAAAAACACTGACCGAAAGGTAAAATCTGAAGTTTCACTTTTCTTAAAAGTCATGAGATCTAAAACAAGACGGGGATTCTGGAGAAGCCAAAGTGGAAACCTACCCCAACCTCAACGTAAAACACTAAGATCTGCCATTCCCATCTCTAAAAGGCAATCCTTTGTGCAGATCCCGAAAGGCCTTGTAGCCCGGTGCCAATTATGAAAAAGCCTTTCCAACTGAGGATCAGCTAAGGTGTGGTATGCAGGTGTGGACAGCGTTTTATATGCCTGGCACACCATGAGCAGCCGTTGCCTGATATTTAGTGGCAGCTCGGCAGCCTCAGCACAGAGACTTGGTATTGGGCTTGTTCTGAATGCTCCAGTGGCCAGCCGAATCCCTGTATGGTGACCGTGTCCAGCATCCAGCGGATGGCCGTGCAGACTCATAAATCGTGCATCCATAATCAAGCCATGATCGCACGAAAGCTCTATAAAATCTGAGCAGGCAAGTCCTGTCTGCTCCCCATGACGTATGGCTAATACATTTTAAAATGCTTAGAGCTTTGAGGCACCGTCTTCTCAAATATTTCAGGTGTGGCAGCTATTAAAGTTTCATGTCAAATATGAGGCCCGGAAACATCACTGTATCTTTAAAGTGTAAAAAGGCGTCCCTCAGTCGCAGTTCAGGCAAATTAAAAATATGACGAGTACGGTTAAAAAGAACACAGACAGACTTCTCGGTTGAAAACTTAAAGCCAGTCTGTTCTACCCATTAATCCAAATGGCGAAGTGTGAGCTGCAACTGACATGTTGTCGTTGCTAGGTTGGATGAAGAGCAAAAGAGGAAGAAGTCATCAACAAATAAGGAACACTTAACAGGGCATTTAACAACTGACATAATACTGTTAATAGCTATGGCAAACAAAGTCACACTTAAAACGCTGCCCTGAGGGACTTTGCTCTCCTGTTCAAAACGATCAGAAAGGGTGTCACCGATTCTGTATCTAAAATAGCATGGAGAAAGAAAGGACTTGATGAAAGTGAGAAGATATCCATGGAAACCCCAATCGTAGAGCTGTCTGAGAATAAGATGCCGCCAGGTAGTGTCATAGGCCTTCTCAATGTCAAAAAATATAGGCAAAAGGCGATGCCTTTGTAGGAAAGCCTGTTGTATTGCTGCCTCCAGTAAGGCCAGGTTATCGAAGGTGGAACGATATCTCCTGAAACCACACTGGAAGCGACTAAGGAGCTGCCTGGATTCTAACATCCAGACGAGGCGGCGGTTGACCATCCGCTCCAAGGTCTTTCCCACACAGCTAGTGAGGGCAACACTACAATAGCTACTCGGGCATGTAGAGCCCTTTCCAGGCTTTAAAAGAGGAATCATAAGCGCTTCACGCCAGGAGTCGGGGAAATGGCCCGACTGCCAAATTTCATTAAAAAGGACGAGGAGAATTTCTTTATTTCGATTGGTAAGGTGCTGTAGCATGCTGTAATGGATCCTGTCATAACCAGAGCATGTGTCACGAGTTGAAAGGAGTGCAGAATTGAGTTCCCACATGGAAAAGGGACAATTGTATTCATCATCAATGGTGGACTTAAAATCCAAACTACCCTTTTCCACAGACAGTCTGTGCTGTTTGAAAGCTGGATTCTGACTGGCAGTTGAAGTGACTGTGGCAAAATGTTCCGCCATAGTCTGTGCAATCACTCGTGGGTCCGTCTGTAAGGTGCCATTTCCCATTACAGCATCAATTGGATGCCTTCCTCCTCTCCCAGATATTCTCCTGATGGTCTCCCATACCTGCGAACTTTTAGAGGAATGAGTAATGGTATTGAGGAACTGCTGCCATGAACGTTTCTTGCTCTTACGAATCGTTTGTTGACACCTTGCCCTCGCCACCTGAAAGGCTGTGAGGTTCTCTGCAGTTGGCTGGCTTTGGAACCTATGCAGAGCTGCTCGCCGCGACCGTATTGCGAGGTGGCAGTCGTCACTCCACCATGGGACGAGGTGCCTTGGTTGGTTGGTTGGTTGGTTTGATGTTTTAGGGGGACAAAACTGCGGAGGTCATCAGTCCCCCATTCCATCACAGAGCTAGAAAAGTGTGGAAACACTGAAATGTCCGCCCAGAGTTAAAACTGTTACGGGAGGAAAACCCCACTCAATCAATAAAATGTAAACAAATTTGACAAAGGACTACAAGGCGGGAGACAACATGATAGGACACAATCACACGGAAACTGCAAACAAGTGTGGAAATGAAATGACAAAGTCAAAGTTCGTGGTTGACCGACCATGAGAATAAAATAGGAAGGGTCAGCCACGGGGCAACACAAACTTCATATAGATTTGTAAAAACCGCTGTTACGAATAAAACCTAAAACAGAATCAACCATATTGGCATCGTTACATAAAACGTCAGATAAAATTGCAGGAAGATTAAAATCCCGCCGCAGGGCGGCTAAAAGACGACAGTCCGTTAAAATGTGGGACACTGTCAAGGGAGAACCACAACGACAACGAGGCGGGTCCTCACCGCGCAGGAGATGGCCGTGGGTCAGCCAAGTATGGCCAATGCGGAGCCGGCACAGGACTACTGAGTCCCGGCGAGAGGCCCGCATTGAGGAGCGCCACGCAGCCGTAGTCTCCTTGACAACCCGAAGCTTCTCGGCTGACCTGAAGACTGCGGAATAGAAGCAGCAGCGGTGTGGTGGATCATTTGGGTGACATGGTCCACCCATTCCTGGACGTTAGCATGACAATCGACTTCAGCCAATCTGCCATAAAGGGTCCAGTCCGCCCTACTAAGTACCCATCATGGCTGTCGCCTAACGGGCTCCAGTCCATAAGGCTGGGTGATCCATATATGGAAGTGATCACTTCTGTCCAGCGTCCACGTCCCACTGAATCATAGGGGCAAGGGCTGGAGAGCAAAGCGTGAGGTCTATAGTAGAGAATGACGATGCAGGACAGAAGTGTGTGGCTGTCCAGTGTTAAGTAAATGGACAGAGGACCTCAGAAGAAGCCTCTCAATTGCTCGACCCCGTGGGCAGGTAGTTTCAGACCCCCAAAGCACATTATGTACATTAAAATCACCACAAAGGATGAAAGGGTGGGGGAGCTGCGTAATAAGGTCATGAAGGGAGTCTTCTTCAAATGTGTCATGTGAGGGCAGATACATGGCCCAGACAGTCAATCGATGACGCATCTGAACACACACTGCAAAAGTTTGTAAAGGGGTTTGAATGAGGAGTAAAGACGAGTGGCAGGATGTGTCTACGAAAACAGCCACCCCGCCTTTAGTTCTCTCACCACTAAGGTCGTCCTTTCTATATATGTCATAGCCACGCACCTCAGGGTTGGATGACTGCTTAAAATTTGTCTCTGGTAGACATATATACAATGGCCTGCCCTGAGTTAATATGCGAAGTTCCTCCACATGGGTCCTGAACCTTTGAACATTCCACTGTAGTATGGGAGCCATCTTCACGGAGGATGTATCTTAACTCTTTCTTTCCATTTAGGAGGGGAGACTGACCTGGCTGGAGGTTCAGTCTGGGGGCGTGATGTTTGCCCCTGAGGGACATCCAGCTCCATAAGCTCTGGAGCGAAGTCAGAAGGGAGGTCAGGTAGAATGACCTCTACGGAATCTGATGATTTTGTATGTACTTTATTCTTTTCTTGACTTTTGCCTGGTGTCTTTTTCGGCTTTTCAACCTTTATGTTCACAACAGCAGGAGTGGAAAGGTCAGGGATGACCTTCGGAAGAGCCTCTGGCTTTGAAGGTGCCAGGGTCTGACCAATGGCCTCTGCCAGGGAGGGTGGCGAAAGCACTGTAATGTCGACTCCAGTAGCTTTTTCTGATGTGCGAGGAAGGGGTTCAGGTTCTGGAAGAACTGCAGCCTTACAGGTGCACTCACAGATACAGGTGTGGGGACCGACACTAGCGACGTCCGTCTGAGTGGAGACAGCAACTTTGGGAGCTAGCTTCTGAACAACAGCAGCGAAGGACGTAACAAAGGAAGCAGGTTGCATGGCCTTATAGATCTTTTTTGCCTCTCCATAGGAAATTCGCTTGGTGGTTTTGATTTCCTGCACTTTTTTCTCCTCCAAATACACTGTGCAGTCTGCTCCACACTGGATGTTCCCCAGAGCAGTTGACACACTTTGCAGGTGGCGTGCATTCAGCTCCCTCATGGGCGGCCTTTCCGCATTTACCACAAGTGGCTTCCCCATTACATGCTAGAGTAGTATGTCCGAACCGCTGACATTTAAAACATTGCATAGGGTTGGGTACATAGGGCCGCACCTTTAATCTAAGGAATCCTGCTTTTACATACTCCGGCAGCTTTGGATTATTAAAGGTGAGAATGAAGGACTCAGATTTTACGAGACCCCCATCCACCCTTTTCATGATGGTCTGCATGTCCACAATTCCTTCAGAGACCCATTCTTCCTCCAGTTGTTCAGTTGGAATATCAACAAGATCACGACAAGAGACCACACCTTTGCTGTAATTTAGGGTACTATGCATCTCTGTCTCTATCTCATACTCCCCAAGGCACTTGGCATTTCTAAGGTTTACCGCTTATTGGTGACTAGAAGTTTCGATCAGCAGGGTACCATTTCGCAACCGTTTCACGGACTGCAAGTTTCCTACAATGCCCTCTAAACCCTTTTGATTGTAGAAGGGCGAGATCTTTTCAAAACTTCCCTCTTTTCTTTTAATTACTAAAAACACATTCTGTACAGCAGAATGAGCTCTGTTACTTTTTGACCTGCTCGTATTACACAGACCTGTGTCTGGAGGACTGCCTAAGCGAGCCCTCTTGTTTGAGCGAGTGTTTGTTCCCCCCAGTGGTACACTCATCCCACTGGAAGGTTCGAGGAACAAATTGAAGTTGCTCATCTCGGTCCCATGAGTAGCTAGGGAAGTACGTGTCCGCCTAGACAGAGCCCCGCGTGCCTTGGTAAGCCTTATACAACTGAGGTGCAGCAGTATCCCCAGAGGTTGCTCGCTAGCGACTGTTCCACTTCAACAGCCATGCATCCAATCAGCACATAGCACACCTTAGGATTGAAGGTTTTTTTTAGAGAGATTTATACCATCCTTGCGACCCGGGCAGTCAAGCCAAGATCCCCATTCCCTGGTACACACAACGTTCCACCACCGTGCCACACGGTGGTCGCTGAAGCGTACCCAGAGTTTACGGTGTCTAGAGGACTGATGGCGCTTACCAGTCCCCAGCTCAGGAACCCGGGTTCGCAAAGCCCGTACTCAGCAAATTAATGCTGAGCCCCTGAGGGAGGTGGCGCTGTAGTGATCACTGATGATCCCGAATGGCTGCAGCGATCTCTAACGTCCACCAGGACACGGACTTAAGCCGAGGGGTGCCCGAGGTGGCGGGAACACGAACCGCCGTGTCCACGTTGGCAGGCACTGGTACAGGAAAAGTAATAGGGAGGTGTGTGATCCTGCCAATTAGCTCGACAGAGATACCATCGAGGTAGGCGGCCTGCAGGATGGAAATGCAGGTGCGAAAAAAGGATCAGAAAATGGACGCTGCCACAAACGTCATTGTAGGTCCTCCAGCAGAAATGTGGGAGCAGACTGACTACATAGAGGTAGGTCAATTGCAGAGTAGGTGCCTCGCGCCACGCAAAAATGCGTGGGAGCCCCAGTGTTTAATAAACAGATGTCCTGCTGTAACAGAAGCGTCTCTACATCCCTACCGCGAACTGTCGTCTGCATCCCGCCCCACAATGGGTGGTGGGCATTAAAATCCCCTTAGAAGAGAAATGATGGGGGAGTTGCGCAATCACTGTAGCAATGTCAGTGATAGAGACAGCCACATTCGGGGGAAGGTAAATGGGACAGATGGTGAATACCTGCCCTGTCCGGATTGGAACAGCGACTGCCTCTAGGGTCGTTTTGAGAGGCACAGCAGCACTAGGGACAGTTGCGAGGATGTAAACAGCGACACCACCTGAAGCTCTATCGCACATAGCCTAGTTTCGGTAGTAGCACCGATAGCCTCGAATGGCTGGGGGTCCTCTGAACAGGAAACCACATTTCCTGCAGTCCAGACAAAACACGGGGATGAAGCACAACAACTGCTGCAACTCAGCTATGCGGTTGAAGAAACCGTCACAATTCCATTGCAGAATGACTGTCTCCTAGCTGAGAATCCATAAATAAAAGATGAGGAGCAGGTTATTCCATTGCGTCATCATCTGCTTTGTGTTCAGAATGAGCGCATTTTCGACATCCCTTCAACCTTACCAAACTTGTCCATCAAGTTCTCGACAAAGAACAAGGACTTCGTAGATTCGTAGATTCCCCATTATTACAGATACATACAAGGTATTTTGGGGCATAAGCCTCACCCTGACATCTGACCCGACGTTCCTCCCATGGTGTGGCCAGGGAAGGGAACATTTGGGGATCATACTCTGCAGCATTGTAGTCACCTATCTCTCATAGAGCCACCGGTTGTACACCAAGAAACGTTTCATGGTCATTTCATGGTGTTCCCACGAGTAGCTTGGGATCTAAAGGTCCACCCAGGCACAGCCCCACTTGCCTGGGTAAGCCTTATACAACTGAGGTTCGGCAGATTCCTCAGAGGTTGCTCGCTAGTGACTGTTAACCTCAACAGCCATGCACTCCCCAACATGTAGCACACCTAGAGATTGAAGGTTTTTTTTTTTTTTTTTTTTTTTTTTTACTAGAGGTTTGTACCATTCTCGTGGCCCAGGTGATTAAGTCAAGATCCCCAGGCTCTGAAACATACAACGTTCCACTGTCGCGCCGAACGATGGTCGTTGAAGCATGCACAGAGCTTACGGTGTAGTGGACTGTTAGCATGACACAGCCCACGGCTCAGGACCCTGGGTTCGCCATGCCCGTACTCAGCAAATTAATGCTGAGCCCCCTGAGGGTCTTTACCAAAACACGATTTGTAAATGAAGCACATGTATCTGACAAATAGCATTGTTTAAAACCGACTTATGACAAGGTATAAGATCTATTTGAAAGCTAAGATGTGATGAGTCAAAGCTTGTAAGAAAAAAATTTGATGACAAAACAATGTGGGGTGGTCTTATATACCATCAACGTTTTTATCAATGTGAAATTTGGAAACGTGGATTTTCCCCCCTTTTTCCATCTCATCACAGTCGGCAGTGTGAACATATGCTGGATGGGCACAAGAAATCCGACTCGGTGTGGAGACCTGACAGTGCATCTGTCAGCGGACGGGGCTGTGTGCCGGCCTGGAGTATCGAGTCGCCTCACTCCCAGGACCACATTCTCGGCACAGCTGACTCTCGGGCCTGGCGGTGTTCCCAGGCGCTCCCGGTGGCGGGAACGAGTGGGAGTGAGGCCGCATTTGACCGCCTCTATTTCCTAGTTCTCGTGGCTTGCTGGGCCGCTCTGACCAATTCACCATCTTCTCTTCGAGTAGAGACTCACGGTCTTCCAGGTATTGGACATGCTTACCTCACCATTTTCTGTGAACTGTCTGATCCATCTTGCTGTGGAAGTATCAACATCCTGGCTCAGATGCACTAACTCCGCTTTCAAAGAGAGCAATTATGTGCTCGCAAATGTTCACATCAGTCATTTTGAAGTAGACCTATGACGCTGATGCATCAGCATTACCATCAGTTGTTAGGCCATGAATAGTATGAGATTAAAGTACACAACTGCTAATTGTTAGCCATAGAGTAGTTAGTGGGTAATGCGTTTAACTGTGATGCTGAAGGTCAGTGATTCGGAACCCACAACTACCAATACTTTTTTCCTTACAATGGTTTCAGACACTCTTATTAATTAAATAGAGCTATGTTCTTCGATGTTTAGAGTTGTGCATATGTAAGAATGCTCCCTCTAAAATACGTGTTTGTTCTATTTCGTGGACATGCCGTGACATACGTAAAACAAATTGAACAATGGTCTTCTGAAGCATATGCATATAAACTGGGATGATACTGTAATAATGAACATTCTGCATAAGGTGCTGATACAGGTAGTTTCATTTATAAATGCAACCACAGATTCCTGTAGAAAGTTTAGTTCTTTAATCAAACAGAAGGGAAGTGTATACATTGCAACAATTATTTTTTTTTCTAAATGTGTATTCACTACAGTATTTGTGGAATATATTGAAAGTCATTAATTAGAATCAATGCATCTACTAAAATGTTTGTTTTTAACATGGTTCCTATGGACACTTAACGTAGATGGTATTACCTTTCCTGTAGTTCAGATATGACTGTGTTCATATTACACTGTTCTGCACTAAAATAAAGAGCAAATATTCTATTTCAAACCGTGATTATGTTTTCTTTTACAGCTAAAATCACAAATGGAATAAGTGTGGTAATACTGAATTCCACATAACTAGTACTCAATATATATACAAAGTTAGTACTATCAATACGTCATTTACAACAGTAATTGTAACAGTATCTCCCCAGTTTATGTAAATGAGTTAAAGAAGTCTATGTTTAAAATTTGTTGCTATGTATTTCATGGCATGTTCTCAAAACAGAACAAATGCGCTTTTCAGAAAAATAGCTGTTACCTTTGACCAACTCAGAATCTTGCAGAATAAAGTTGCGTTCAGTTAACAAGAGTGTGCAAAAACCTTTTAGGAAGCAATACAAAAAATAAAGTGGGACAAAAAATTGACAGTGGTGGTTATATATAATTAAAATGATAGTTCCAAACAGGTAAAAGTTCAAAAAAGAGTATGTTTGTCAAAGCTAAACTCAAACATCATATAATTTTGGCACTTTGTAAAAATACAGTCAGAAAGAATATTACGTGTTGGGTGCATAGATATTACCACAATAGTAGAGTCGTAATCTTATCACCATAATTTGCAAAACCTTATAAGACAACAAATCTTAAGTGGGCCGTAAAACACGTCTGTGCGATTTTTACATTGAGGGTTAACTTGTTATTTTCTACCCACCTACTTACATGCTCGAGTGTATCCTCAGCTTTCTGATTGAGTTTAATTTGTGAATTATCTGTGATTAATATATTACTGTCATCATCAAACAGTACTGATTTGCCATGTTTCACTCTGAGGAAAGTCATTGATATATATTAAAAACAGGATAGGTTCCAGGACACTTACTTGGGGGACACCTATATTGATATATTCTGGCTCAGAAAGGTGTTTTAGTGATCTCCACCTGTTGCACTCTGTTTTGGAGATATGAGTGAATCCACATATTTGCTACCCCCCTTACACCTAGTGCCTCCAGTTTATTTAAGAAAATAGTGTGGTCAAGACTAAGGTAAGTTGTTGTTATGGTCTTCAGACCGGAGACTGGTTTGATGCAGCTCTCCACCCTACTCTATCCTGAGCAAGCCTTTTTATCTCCTCATAAGAACGGCAACCCACATCCATTTGAATCTGCTTACTATACGTGTCTCTCGGTCTCCCTCTGCGATTTTTACCCCACACACTTCCCTCCAATGCTAAATTTACGATTCCCCGATGTCTAAGAATGTGTCCTACCAAGCGATCCCTTCTTTTAGCCAGGGTATGCCAAAAATTCCTTTTCTCACCAATTCTGTTCAGTACTTCTTCATTGGTTATGCGATCTACCCACCTAATCTTCAGCATTCTTCTGTAACACCACATTTCAAAAGCCACTATTCTCTTCCTGTCCGCACTGCTTATCATCCATGTTTCACTCCCGTACAAGGCAACACTCCACACAAATGCCTTCAGAAAAGACTTCCTTACACTTAAATTAGTATTCGATGTTAGCAAATTTCTCTTTTTCAAAAATGCTTTTCTTCCCATTGCCATTCTGCATTTTATATCCTCTGTACTGCGACCATCACATGTTATTTTACTACCCAAGTAACAAAACTCATCTACCACCTTCATTGTTTCATTACCTAATCTAATTCCTTCAGCATCGCCTGATTTTCTAAGACCGCATTCCATTATTTTTGTTTTGCTCTTTTTAATGTTCATTTTATATGCTCTCTTCAACACACTGTCCATTCCAGTCAACTGCTCTTCCAGGTCCTTTGCTGTCTCTCACATAATTACAATGTCATCAGCAAAACACAATGTTTTTATTTCTTCCCCCTGTACTTTAATCCCTATTCCAAATTTTTCCTTGCTTTCCTTCACTGCCTGCTCTATGTACAAATTGAATAACATCAGAGAAAGGCTACAACCCTGTCTTACTCCCTTCCCAACTGATGCTTCCCTTTCAGTCCCTTCAAGTCTAATAACTGCAGTCTGGCTTTTGTACAAGTTATAAATAACGCTCCTTTCCCTATATTTTACCCCTGCTGACTTCAGAATTTGAAAGAGTGTATTCCAGTCAACATTGTCAAATGCTTTCTCCAAATCTACAAAAGCTAAAAATGTAGGTTTGCCTTTCCTTAATCTATCCTCTATCCTCCTGAATCCAAACTGATCTTCCCCGAGGTCAGCTTCTACCAGCTTTTCCATTCTCCTGTAGATAATTCGTGTTAAAATTTTGCAACCATGACTTATCAAACTGATGGTCCTGTCATTTTCACACCTATCTGCGCCTGAAGTCTTTGGAATGGGGATTATTACATTTTTCTTAAAGTCTGAGGGTATTTCGCCTGTCTCATAAATCCTACACACCAGTTCAAATAGTCTTGTCATGGCTGGCTCTCCCAGCGACTTCAGTAGCTCTGAGGGTATGTAATCTACTCCTGGGGCCTTGTTCCGACCTAGGTCTTTCAGGGCTCTGTCAAATTCATCTCTCAGTATAGTATCTCCTATTTCATCTTCATCTACTTCCTCTTCCCTTCCTACAACATCGTCGTCTAAGTTCATTTCCTTTGTAGAGCTGCTCCATGTACTCTTTCCACCTTTCATCTTTCCCTTCTTTGCTCAGAACTGGTTTTCCATCTGAGTTCTTGATATTCATAGAGTTGCTTTTCTTGTCCCCAAATGTCTCTTATTTTCCTGTAGGTGGTATCTACTTTTCCCCTTCCTATACATTCTTCTACAGATTTGCATTTCGCTTCTAGCCACTCCTGCTTAGCCATTTTGCACTTCCTGTCAATCTCATTTTTTAGTCGTCTATACTCCATTTTGCCTGTTTCATTTACTGGATTTTTATATTTTCTCCTTTCATCAATTAAATCTAGTATTTCCTGTGATATCCGTGGGTTTTTTGTAGGTCTTGCCTTTCTACCTATTTGGTCCTCTGCAGTCTTCAGTATTTCATTTCTCAATGCTACCCATTCCTTCTCAACTGTTTTATTTCCCCCTCCTTCTCAACTGTTTTATTTCCCCCTGTTTCTGTCAATTGTTGCCTAAATATCCCTCTGAAATTATCCAGAACTTCACTTTCCTTCAATTTATCTAAGTCCCATCTCCTTATTTTCCTACCTTTCTGCAGTTTTTTCAGCTTCAGCCTACAGTTCATGACTAACAAGTTATGGTGAGAGTCTATATCTACCCCTGGGTACGTCTTGCAGTTTATAACCTGGTTCCGGAATCTATGTCTTACCATTATAAAATCTATCTGATACCTTCCGGTGTCTCCTGGTCTCTTCCATGTATACAACCTTCTTTTGTGATTCTTAAACCAGGTGTTTGTTACGATTAAATCATGTTCCGTGCAAAATTCTACCAGGCGACTTACTCTTTCATTCCTTCTGCCCAGTCCATATTCACCTACTATTTTTCCTTCTCTTCCTTTTCCTACTACCGAATTCCAGTCTCCCATTACAATTAAGTTTTCCTCTCCCTTAACTGTCTGAATAATTTCCTTTAGCTCCTCATGTATTTCTTCTATCTCCTCATCATCGGCAGAGCTAGTTGGCATATAAACCTGTACTACTGTTGTCGGTGTTGGCTTCGTATCTATCTTGACAATGATAATGCGATCACTGTGCTGCTCATAGTAGTTTACCTGCATTCCTATTTTCTTATTCATTATCAGTCCTACTCCTGTGATACCCCCAACTGATTTTGTATTTATAATCCTGTACTCACCTGACCAGAAATCCTGTTCATCCTGCCACCGAACTTCACTAATCCCCACTATATCTAACTTCAACCTATCCACTTCCATTTTTAAATTTTCTAATTTTCCTACCCGATTAAGGGATCTAACATTCCACGCTCCGATCCGTAGAAGGCCAGTATTGTCTTTCCTGATGACAACATCCTCCTGAGTAGTCCCCGCCCGGAGATCCGAATGGGGGACTATTTTACCTCCGGAATATTTTACCCGAGAGGATGCCATCATCAAATGTTCATACAGTAGAGCTGCATGTCATCGGGAAAAGTAACGGCTGTAGTTTGCCCTTGCTTTCAGCCGTTCGCAGTAGCTGTGTGGCAAAGCCACATTAGCTGATGTTACAAGGCCAGCTCAGTCAATCATCCACACTGTTGACCCTGTAACTACTGAAAAGGCTGCTGCCCCTCTTCAGGAACCACACGTTTGTCTGGCCTCTCCACAGATACCCCTCCACTGTGGTTGCACCTACAGTACGGCTATCTGCATCGTTGAGGCACGCAAGCCACCCCACCTCGGCAATGTCTGTGGTTCATGGGGGTGGACTAAGGTAACGAGCTAAGGTAAGATCAAGAAAGATGCCAGTTACATAGTCTCCTTTGTCCAGTGCTTCAAGTACAGCATTTGTAAATTGAGCTCTAGCTGAACTTTTGCTTTTGCCCGACCTGAAACCTGACTGTTCTGTTGTTAGATATGCAATGAGCCAATTTTTCATTATTGTTTCCATAACTTTGGAAAATGATGAGAGTAAAGAGATGGGTCTGTAATTTTCTATACTTTCTGGGTCACCTTTCTTATGCGGGATTTTAGCATGTTTTAGTGTCTCCGGGAAACAGCCTTTGGTAAAAGATTCGTTTATAATTTGCGCTAAAGGGTGGCTGATGCTCCGAGTACAGTCCTTCAGTAAGCACATAGGGCTTTTGTCTATGCCTGCAGAAGATTTACTTTTGAGGTTCTGCACTACTTTGCTAACTTCTTCTGCTGTGGAGGATGGCAAGAACATTGTGCATGGTACATTGTGCAGTGTATGTGGATCCTGTGAGTTGTTGACAAATTTCAGATGAAGTTTGATAGCAACATTGCTGAAATGTTTCTTTGCAAAGTTAGGTAGTTTCTTGGGATCGTTTACTGAGGTACCACTAAGTTGAAACTGTATATTCATTTGCCCTGCTTCCCCCCCCCCACCCCCCGTTTGTTGCCTGATTGATGACATCCCAGGCTGCTTTGGTCTTATTACTAGTTTTTTCTATGAGTTTATCATTTTGATACCTTTTTGCTGCTAGTAGTACTTTTCGATATACCTTTTTGTAAGTATTATAAAAGTTTTGAAATTCAGGGTGGTGGTTGTAGTTTTTTATGGTGCTGAGATATCTAAGGGTTTTTTTTAGGATTGCCTTATGCCATTAGTAATCCAATTATTCTTATTTTGTGCTTTAATTAGTCTTAGTGTCTTAGGATAAACACTTCTTCAAGTTTAAATTTAAACATTGATAGAAACTTTGAAAACTTCCCATTCACTGTGGACACACTGTACACTTCTGCCCAGGATTCACTGACAAGCTGTGAGGCAAATACGGATCTTTTTGACTCTGAGAAAACCCTAGCGTACTTGAGAAGTTTGGTGTTGGTTTCTACATTTACGTTTACTTTTAGAAACTGACTGGAAAGGTCAGAAATACCAAGATGATCTACAACAACATTGCACATATCTTTTTCAATATCTGTTTGCATGTGGTCAATACATGATGTTGAATTTGTTGTTATTCTTGTGACAGTGTTAATGGTGATACATTATAGCTGTGTAAGGTGTTTAAGAAAGTCATACATGTCCCATCAGCATTCAACGTGTTGATATTAAATCTCCAGAGATAAGGATTATGTCTTTGGGTTTAAAGACCATGTCCAATGCTTGTGTAAGCTTTACAATAAAAATATCCATGTCACCACTGGGAGCACGGTAAATACATAATACAGCAAGTCTTTGGAGTACATTTAATTTACTTATTTCTATAGCTGAAATTTCTTTGTCTTCACTTAATGCTATGATGTCATCCCTAACTTTAAACACAATCCCTTCCTTTACATATATGCATGATCCTCCACATTGCAAAGTGGTTCTACTATAATGACATGCTAGAACATATGCCTTTAGTGCAACATGTGTTAGTTCATGTCCCTTACACCAGTGTTCTGTTATACAAACAAGAGAGCTGTTGAGAGTTTGCAGTTCCGCTTCTAGTTGCACTTTATTACTTATGGACTGGATGTTTTAATGGAACACTCAAAAGCAGTGAACACTGCTTACCTTAGATATTTGTCATTTTACTTACTTTGGTCTAAAAAAAAAAGATCTGGATGATGAAAGGGTGCCATTATATGGTCACTCACTTGATACTCATTTCTTCTGCTGGGACCTTGTCTTCTTTAGTGGAATTTGCTGGGACTGATGCTGATGTAGATTCTTCTTCCAGCCGTGATGTAGGCCTAATTTTTGAGGCTGAGGGTGGCACAATTTTCTTCGATTTTGGGTTGTTTTGGCATTTGAGTATCTTTGGTCGGGACTGATTGGATAGCAATTGGTTGCCTTGTAGTGTGATCGTCTTTTTGAAGTAGTTTTATTAACATTTTACAGGTGTATGACTTCCCAGCATTGTTGTAATGTTGTCCATGTTTAGTGAACATATCTCTTGAATTTTGGAAAGACTTGCATATTTTGTGGAATTGTCTGTTTTTGCAAGTTCCATATTTACGATTGCTTTTTCCTGCAGGTCATATCCGTGAGGCATACTAGTAACTATGATTTTCGGCACTTTAAGATCACGCAGTGTAGATTTTAAACACTGTGTGGCATCTTTACTCTCATTTCAATAGACATCATTACTGCCTCCCATGATAATGAGAAAAATCATCATTAGATGAGTTATAAATTGAGTTACTATTTTTCAGTATCTCACATTGAGGCGCACTCAGCTTTGTTATTCCTGTGGCCGAAGAAAGTATGTTATATTCATTTATTTTCTCGAAAATTTTCCGGGCGTGGCTGTCACCCAGTATCAGGACCTGTCTTTTCACCATTTTGCAATTTGAATTCGATTTCTAGTTACTGCATTCTGATGGTAATTTGGTCACTGGAGATCATTCGCGACTTCCTGTTTCAGAACCAAAATCGTCTTCTACTACCAGCGGTTTATTTTAAAGCATTAACACCGGAGCTGCACTGTTTGCAGTTTTTATTCGGTACACGCTACCTTAGTCGCGCAGAACGTTCATTAACAATAATATTTTCTTGTTCTTGGCAATGATTTTGCTCCACTTCTGTGTTTCATTACTAGTTCTTAATATTTATTCAGAAGTTCTTGGTGTTTTGTATTTATAACCACTGAATAGCCTGTCAGCACACGTATTATTTCTTCTTTTGACTTTAGTGTATTCACTAGTTCACTTTTCATGGCATTCACAATGCACTGCCGGCATGACCAGTCATGATCGTCTTTTATGTATTTAGGATTTACTTTTACACATTTATCGTGATACCAAGACTTGCATTCAACACACAGGATACCAATTTTAACCTTTTTTTCGCAGATTTTACACACATCTCTATGAAATCTTGAAGAAACTGGGACAACAAAAAAACATCTCTCATAGAAGCATTACAAACTTTTTTAATGATGGTCGGTATACGAATGAAAAATTGTGTGTATAATTATTCCTGACACTACATTTTATTGATTCATATTTAGAAATATAAGTATTGCCAACTAACAAATTAAAAATAACCGTATAACAGAAATAAAACTGTTTCCATATTATCCTACATTAACATTATAATTACAGTGAATGATTAGGGCATCACTGACTTGTTTCAGTTCTTCTGTCTGAGAAGATTTCCTGAGGCACTAAAAATTATTTCGCCAACTGCATTGAGGCTGGGAGACAAAATACTATTTTCGCTAAAACAGCCAGCTGCTGGAAGACACAGCTGTTATGCTTCCACTACTCAAGCGCAATATTGTCGTCCCAAACTTCCACTCTACTGAAATACAACGCCACCTCATTTTTAGACTGGTTATCAGCAGACCCACCAGTCCAGCCACTATGGAAGAAAAAAAAAAAAAAACTATACTTTTCACTGGCGAGCATGACTGACATTCTCTAGATGATCCTACATTAATGTATCACAGAAATATATGAGGAAAAAAATCAGATATTACTGTCATGCTTTAACTTTATTCTAGCTTAACTGGAATTAATAGTTCATCACAATACTTTTGCACTGCATATAATGTCTCATCCCTTTCAGCAACAGACATTTTCTACTATCCGACTGGTAGCCAAAGAAATATTGCTATTTCTGTGCAATGCTTGTATCTAAACCTTTTCTTTTATGAACAAGAGGCAACACTCTTTCAGCACTCTTAGTACCTACAGATAACACAGGAAGTACCAAATATCATTAATAGCGAGACTGGCTTTTGTAGCTAAATGCTATCTTCATTTTCTGGGCATGTAGCACTTACTAAACAAGAAAACTAGACAAACAACAATCTAAAGAAACACACCTCTTTATCGCAGGGCTGTGGGTTGCAGTAGCCTTTCAGTTTATGCATCCACAACAAAACTGAATTGCGGGATACTTCTCACCTTCTAGCATTTAGGTGGCATCTTTAAATGGCATCAAAAATCTGACCAGCTCTTTTGCAATTTTGTTGTTTTAATTGTCAAGTTTATCAGAGGTGGCCTTCTTTGGAAGTATTTCCCTGCATTCTTCATACTGCCTAATTATGGACCGGAACAGCTTTTTTAGGATGTTACAGAAGATTTAACACATTAAAAAAGCTGTTCCAGTCCATAATTATTTCAATTTATGCTGCTAAAATCACTGTCTGTTTCATGAAGAAAACACGTATCCGTTTCCTGCTTCAAGCTTGCCTGTAAAGCATTCACATCACATGTTTTCTTCGTGAAATGGACAGTGACTTTCGCAGCATAAATTCAAGAATAAAAGACGCTTACCTCATTTTTCAAATAATCCTAATAGAAAATATGTTTTAGGACGGTGTTTAAAAGATGTGAACTGCACGCATTGAGTGGAAAGGATTTCAATGCCTTGCATAAATTAGGACCTTGGTCTGTCAGTAAGGAAATCTGATGAAAATGCTGTGGATTTACTTCTAAATTAAATAGTGTTTCCTCAATGTGGTTCTGAATAAATTCTCCTGTTGGAGAAGTGTGTTGTTGCGAACACCATATTTCTGTGTCCAGGCTAAATCAACAAAGTGCGCAGTATTAGACACGTCACACCTTTTTCTATATCGATTGTTCCACAAATCCACTGTACATGCACATGCATTTGCGTCTACGGCCCGAATAATTCTGGGTATTACACACGCCCGTACTTCATCGACTGGCCTTTCTATGTTATGTGCCAACGTCATAGAATGAAGTAGAATGTTTGAGATGAACATCTGTCCAAATTCTGATCCAACATAATTACAAAATCCTGACAAAGAGCAAAACCCACCACCAGAAATTAATGTGCATGGATGAATATCCCTGGCACACATTTCTACACACTTTTTAGTAACACAGTCTAACTGAAGCTGGTAATGCTTCAGATCTTATTTGTTGTATTCTGCAGAAATATGACTTCAGATGGGTTGTAGTGGATCGGTAGGATGGAAGAGGAGAGCACTTCCACAGTAAATGTAGTTAACATAATTTCCATTCTTATCATTTACTAATGAAGTTGTCTCCCGAACACTGCTACCACCACTGCTTTTTACACTTGGGATATAATATTTCAAATCTATTTTCACCCTTACTATGTCTCGCGTTCACGCATTATGATTCTGCAGCAGGGGAATGAATGGCAATCGGGCAATTCAAGCGTGGCATGCTTGAACAAGCACGAGGAAAATCGAATGTGATTACAAGCAGTGCGCAACGCGACTACATTGACATTCTGTTCTGTAGACAACAGCGTTCGCTATCAGAATGGACAGCGATTGGAACTCAACACTGCATCAAGGCTGCACTGCAATCTTTCACCATTGACCACGCTGAATTCCCCCACCACCAATCCAGCACCCTCTTATGGACACACATCACTGGCCACCTGCAGAAGTGCTCAGTGGTCCCACAGCTATCTAAATTTGTAACACACAACATCCCAACACTTAACCCAAGGATGATGAGTATGAATCTCATTTAAACGTTGCAAAAAATTAAAAAAATTAAGCAAATCCTCGGCTGATCTTCCAAAAAGATTATTTTTTTAATAAAGAAGTTCTCGGTTGCAGAAATTTAATTTACTATTTAAAATTAAGCATTTTGCTTTTCAAAACCAGTTGCTGAACCAGATGGCAAAAATTGAGTGGAATCATTATTGTCCAAAAATACTTGATCACTGCATTTAAGATTACTTTAGACTGGCATATAACAGGAAGTAAGTTGTCTTTCAACAGTCAGATTAGTAAGCGGTATTTCATAAAACACACACTAAAAGGGGCCTTTGTTTTACATTAATGACCGACTCACTTTAATTGCCACAGATAAGCCTGTAACTGCTATGTAAAGGGATGATACAAGCATAATTCCTACAGCATCTTTGCAGTTACTAAATATGTAAAAAATGTCTTTTTGAGATAAATAATCATTAGTTTGTAGGCACTAGGTCATACCTCAATTGCCATAAAACAACAGTATTGTGTCATTTACAATTCTGCTAGCTTTGTAACAAGATTAATAAACAACAGCTACTTGGGACTGAGTATACTGGAAGGCCTCATACAAAAATTACATATTTACAACCTCTTCCCAAAGCCAAATGTAGTTCTCTTCATCATTAAAATTTGTAAAGGCAACACCAGAACAAACTCTAGTGTTCCACATTCTTTCAATGAAGTTATCTAAGATATTATTTCGGGGTAATTTCGTTCAGATTGAACAGAATTTTCCCCAAATGGAGATAACTTGACCACATTTGAATCAATTAATGAAGCTCAATTTAACATGTAATGGACTCTTATTACAGTACTACAAAATACACGCAAGGAGAAGTTTCTCACCTATAAAGTAATTTTTTACATTGTTCTATTTTTAATTTTGTATTAATTTTCTATAGACAAATACAGAATTGATTTTGGATTGGTGGTTGGTTGGTTGGAGGAAGGGACCAAACACCTAGGTTATTGTATCCCATTACCTCTGAATGGAATACAAGCAAAGATGAGGTCCGGCTGTTGACTTCCTGATAGTAAAACGGAGGAACTAAAAGGGTATTAAATCAATTATAATAACATAGTTAAAACAAATAAAAAATGCTGAATACAGCAATGCACATCTCTACAGCTCTATAACCCCCATTCATTGACAATAGGAATATACTGATGAACAGTATGCTCCTAAAGGACAAGACTAAAAACAGAAGAAGTAAACAACGTTAAAGACAAGGTAAAAGGAGAAATGAATGTCTTCAGGTAGGGGAAAGTTCCAAACCCTGCTATTGGCAGGAAGAGCCACAAACTTGGCAATTCTGTCCGAGCATCAGATATAAAATCTTATAGCTGAGAAGAGAAACCGGAGAAACCTAAGGACCCTGTCAGCCATCTGTGAATCATCCGCCAAAACTGAGGGCAATGAGTGCAGAATTCCGTATTTGGTACCGAGTGTCACGATGAGCAGATATTGCACTAAGATATGTGCCACAGACTGTAGCGCTCTATAACCACAATGTGGTGGAAGTTCACTGTGCAAAATAAAACCATGGGTCAGCATGGAATGTGTGAAGTGGAGACGACAAAGGACAGTGGATTCCCTACAAGAAGGGCGTAAGGAAGACCTCCAAGCTGCAGGGGTCGACTTGAAGGAGCAGAGTTTATTAGATGGTGTAGTGGCCTGCCAGTTGCTGTTCCAGTCTTGTACAAGCAGAGATCTCATCTGCAAAACCGCAGCCAGAATTGCCAAGAGGAATGGGTAGTAAGTAACAGCTACTCTAGACAACTGATCAGCCTTTACATTCCCAAGGACACATACGTGAGAAAAAAACCAAGAGAAAAGCAATGCAGCAGGCGGTATGATAGAGGTTAGTGAGTAGATCGTGGATCACAATGACCAGAGGATAGCAGGAGTAACATCAAACTATGGCCTGCAGACTGCTCGTGGAGTCTGTACACATTAAAACAGTGTCCATGGCTGCCTATTTGATGAAATGAAGTGCTCTACTAACAGCCATCAGTTCTGCCATATACACACTGCATGATTCTGGCAGCGAATAGCCTTCCATAAGAATGGGAGCTATAAAAGCATATCCTGTATGACCAGGAGATTTCAATCCATCAGTGTAGAAAATCGAGGCACCCTGATATTCTGCAAGTACTGTGTGCAACAAATGCTGGAAGATTATGGGGAGACTGGATCTTTTGGAGCTTGGAAGAGATCCAACTGGATTTGTGACCAGGGCACCACCCAAGGGAGAGTGCGCGGTATAGCACGGTGCACATCAGGGAGATGAAAGTCCCTACAAAGTTAAGCAAGCTGCAACCCGACGGGTAAACCCTCTCTAGAACAAGTATTAGGAGCTCAAAAATCACATCCCACAAAAGAAAGAAAAAATAATTAAATAAATAAAAACAACGACAATAATAATAATAATAGATATGTGGGATGAGCAGGGAATTGTTTAACGGCAATGGTGTAGAACACCAAGTGCAGATGCTGCCTAATCTGAAGAGGGAGGATTCCCGCTTCGACAAGGAGACTGGACAAGGCTGGTCTGGAAGGCACCTGTAGCCAAGCAGACACCACAATGGTGAAGGGGGTCTAACAATTTCAGGACAGAAGGAGCTTCCAAGCCATAAACCTGGCAGCCATAATCTAATTGGGACTGAATCAGAGCCCGGTAGGTATGAAGGAGTGTTGTAAAATCTGCACCCCAAGATGAGTTGGCTAGGCAACAGAGAGCATTTAGCTTCAAAATGCAGCTTATCTTCAGCTGCCAAATACAGAGCAGCCAAGTCAGTTTTTTTTTTATCAAAAAGGATGCCCACTAGCGTTCAGCCTAGGCTACCGAGTGGGAGCTGTACCATTCGCAAAAGTCAGCGACTTACACCGCAGGAATGACAAGTGGCGCAACAGAGTTCACCAACTCGATGGCGATTAGGAAGAGTATAACACTTAACACAGAACCCTGTGGTACACCGTTATATTTGGTCCGTAGGGAGCTGAAGGAAGATCCGATCTGTACCCGGAACATGCAGCGGGATGAAATTTACTTATAAAAATCGGTAGGGATCCCCATAGGCCCCAGTCATGAAGCATACTTAAAATATGATGCCAAGCAATGTCATACGTCTTACGTAAATGAAAGAAAACTGCAACAAGTTGACTTTGTGTGGGCAACCTTTCTTTCACGTAATTTATACAGTATGTTTGCGAGCCTAATCGGCCAATAACTATCCAGGGAAGATGGATCCTTGCCAAGCTTAAGAACAGGTACCACTCCTTGGAGCCAAATACGGTTAAATAACTGGAGAAGATATTGCCATTGTGAAGGATTGAGGTGTTTGAGAAGCTGATTATGGATGGCATCAGTGTCAGGTGTGCAATCATGGGAAGGAGAAAGGGCCAGCAGTAGTTCCCATTCAGTAAAGGGTTCGTTATAAGGTTCTTCAAATCAAATGTTCAAGGGACTTAACTACAGGGTCATCAGTCCCTAAGCTTACAAACTACTTATGAACTAGCTAAGAGTAATGACGGCACAAATATCCATGCCCGAGGGGGGATTCAAACCCCCGACCATAGTGGCCATGCAGACCGTGACGGGAGCACCTCAGTCCCCTCGGCCGCCGCGGCCAGCAAGGTTCTTCCTAGTGAGGGATAAAAGATAAGTTGGAGACTTCGGCCTGTTGATTCTTGAGAAGAAAAGTCACCGGGTAGAAAGCTGTCACCAATGCCTTTGAAAAGTGATCCATAAAGGTGCTCTGCAAGAACAGATGGGTCAGTAAAGAACCCATTTGGTACAGCAATGCCAGGGAATGAATACAATCACTGGCAACCTTGGATGGAGTGGAGCATAGCCCACACTCGTGACAAGGGTACAGAAGAGCCCACGGAAGAGAAAATGCTCCCAGCACACCCACTTGCTCTGTTTCATTATATAACGAGCCTTAGCACAAAGGTGTTTAAAGTTGATAAGGGCAGCTTGAGATGGATGGCACTACAGATGTAGCAAGGCTCGACAGCACTCACGAATCGCCGCAGCAATAGTTGCATCCCACCACGGAACTGTGTGGCAGATAGGAGGACCTGTCAACCAGGAAACAGCAATGCTAGCAGCTCACATAATCACAGTAGACATATCTCCAATGACATCAATACAGGCAGATAGGGATGGTGTGAAAACCACCTCAGATGTATACAAAGGCCAATTAGCATGACAGAAAACCCACTGGGGTAGCCTGCACTTCGGTAAGTGGGAGAGGAGTGAAAGAATCAACAAAGTGGTCATTATCACAGAGATTGTCATGTGCTGACCAGTGGAATGAAGGGAAAAGGGGAGGAGAAGAGAGTGAAAGAACTATGGCAGAGAAAGTGCTGTGAGCAGTGGGAAAATGGATTGGGGAATCATCATTGAGAAGGCACAGGTTGCGGTCTGCAAGGAACTGGTCTATGAGGCCCCAACTAGTTGCATGAGCACTCCCGCATGACGGGTGATGGGCATTAAATTCCCCAAGAATAAGGAAGGGAAGGGAAGTAGTTGAAGGAGAGCTGTTAGGGTAGCAAATGTAGGTGGTCTTTAGGGAGGTGAATGCGATTACAAATTGTTAACGGGATGTAAAAGTGAACCCGAACAGCAACCACTTCCAGTGTAACACAGAGAGGAATATATGAACTAACAACAACCTTACAAACTAGGGTGCAAACTCCACCAGATGGTTGTAGGGGGCTAACATGTTCCGACAGAAGGCAAGGAATCGATGAATGATCAGCGAACGGCCACCAGTGAAATGCGATTCCTGCAGAACAACACAAGCGACAGAGTAAAAGGAAATAAGTTGTTTTAATTCCAGGAGGTTGTGGTAATAGCCCTTACAGTTCCATTGGATGAAAACAGATCGAGCATCCAGTTGGGAGGCAAATGGATTGAAGCCCATCATGTCACTGAGTTAGCATCCACCACCAATGCAGAAGAGACGACATCCAAGAACAGTGGATCAGACTAAAGCTCAGAATTTTGATCTGGTTGCGAGTACAAGGTTGGCTCCTAAGACAGCACTGGAGGGGCCTTTGTCCTGCAATCTGTGTTTCTTCTCCTCCTCATCATCCTCCTCCTCCTGTCTCATAGGACAGCTGACTTGAGGTAGAAGACCTCCTATCTGCTGAACGGCAGGAGGAGGGGCCCTGCAAGGTGGCACCTTCACCAGTCAGTGCCAGAGAAGGGGAGCACTTCTTTGGCAGGAAAGGAGGAGGATGAAATACGGAGGCGGGGGGGGGAGGGGGGGGGGCAGGGGGGGGCGCAAGGGTTGTCCATGAGAGGGAGGTGGGTGTGGGATGAGGAGGAAGGGGCAGGTGTACTAGATGTAACAGAGGCAAAAGTTGAAACCGCAGCCACTGGATTTAACTGTTCGAATTTTCAACGGGCCTCATTATACATTAAACAACGTAGAGACTTGTATGCCAGGATTTTCTCTCTTTTATACACTGGACAGTCAGGTAAGTGTGAAGAATGATGTTGGTGTCAACTGACACACACACACACAAACACACGGGCGCGCGCGCGCGGGGGGGGGGGGGGGGGGGGGGGGGGGGGGAAGGGGTGGGCAAGGGCTCACCTCATGGCATGGGCAGCCACATTCTACATCTACATACATACTCCGCAATTCACCGTAAGGTGCGTGGCGGAGGGTACACTGTACCACTACTAGGCATTTCCTTTCCTATTCCACTCCCAAATTGAACGAGGAAAAAAAGATTGCCTATATGCCTCCGTATGAGCCCTAATTTCTCTTATCTTGTCTTTGTGATCTTTACGCGAAATGTAAGTAGGCGGCAGCAAGATCGTACTACACTCAGCTTCAAATTCCGGCCCTCTAAATTTACTTAACAGAAATTCACGAAAAGAACGTCGTCTTTCTTCCAGCGATCCCCAATTGAGTTGCCGGAGCATTTTCGTGACACTCGCGCATTGGTCGAACCTACCGGTAACAAATCTAGCTGCTCGCCTCTGAACCGCCTCTATGTCTTCCTTCAAACCGATCTGCTGCGGGTCCCAAATACTTGAGCAATACTCAAGACGTGGTCGTACAAGCGTTTTATACGAGGTCTCCTTTACAGGTGAAGTACATCTTCCCAAAATTCTCCCAATAAACCGAAGTCTGCTGTCCGCCTTACTTACAACTGTCCTTACATGCTCGTTCCATTTCATATCGCTCTGCAATGTTACGCCTAGATATTTGAACGACGCGACCGCATCAAGAAGCTCACAACTGATGCTGTATTCGAACATTATAGGATTGTTTTTTCTACTCATGCGCATCACCTTACATTTTTCTACATTGAGAGCTAGCTGCCATTCTTCGCACCAACTAGAAATTTTGTCTAAGTCAACCTGTATGCTATTACAGTCAGTTACAGACGACACCCTCCCATACACCACAGCATCATCAGCAAACAGCCGCAAATTACAACTTACTCTGTCCATCAGATCATTTATATAGATAGAAAATAATAGCGGTCCTATCACACTCCCCTGGGGCACGCCTGACGATACACTCGTCTCTGATGAACACTCGCCGTCGAGAACAACATACTGCGTTCTATTACTTAGGAAGTCTTCCAGCCAGTCACAAATCTGTGAACCTATTCCATAAGCTCGTATCTTCGTTAGCAGTCTGCAGTGTGGCACCGTGTCGAACGCCTTTTTGAAGTCGAGAAAAACACAATCCGCCTGTTGCCCTTCGTCCATGACTCGCAAGACGTCATGTGAGAAAAGGGCAAGCTGAGTTTCACATGAACGATGTTTCCTAAACCCGTGCTGATTCATGGAAAGAAGCTTTTCCGTTTCAAGGAAATTTACTATGTTCGAACTGAGAATACGCTCCAAAATTCTACATGAAACTGATGTCAACGATATTGGCCTGTAATTGTATGGGTCAGTTCTCTTTCCTTTCTTATACACGAGAGTCACCTGCGCTTTTTCCAATCACTAGGAACTTTGCGCTGAATTAAAGACTCGCTATAAATGCAAGCTAAGTAGGGGGCCAATGCCGCAGAATAGTCTTTGTAAAACCGAACTGGTATTCCATCCGGACCAGCAGACTTTTTCGTATTTAGTTCTCTCAGCTGCTTCTCTACACCGGAAATACCTATTGCTATGTCCCCCATTTCGGAATTAGTACGTTGATCAAATAATAGTATATTTGTGCGGTCCTCCTGCTGAAAGATTTCGTAAAGGTTAAATTTAGAACTTCAGCTTTCCGTTTGCTTTCTTCTATTACTGCCCCGGAATGATCAACTAGTGACTGGACAGTGGGCTTGGATCCGCTTATCGATTTTACATAGGACCAGAATTTTTTCGGGTTCTCGGAAAGATGTTTTGCTAAGGTATGGCTGTGATAATTATTGTATGCTTCACGCATCGATCTTTTTATAGACGCAAGAATCTCTACTAACTTTTGCCTGTCATCATTTGCGTGTTCTTTTTTGAATCGAGAGTGCAACAGCCTTTGCTTTCTCAGCAGCTTTCTAACATTATTATTATACCACGGTGGATCTTTTCCATCCTTAATCGTCTTTACTGGCACATATTTCTCTATCCCTTCATTAACAATGCATTTAAATTTAGTCCACAAGTCCTCTACATCCATAGTCCCAGAATTAAACGATGCCCATTCATTTTCTAAGTGCGATCGTAACATTTGCTTGTCGGCTTTTCCCAACAAAAACACGCTCCTAGCCTTCTTGACTGGTTTATGAACTTTGGTCACCATCGACGCTATGATGATATCATGATCACTAATTCCTGTCTCTACACAAACTTCGTTAATAAGGTCAGGCCTGTTTGTGGCTATAAGGTCTAGAATATTTCCATTGCGCGTGGGTTGCC
Source organism: Locusta migratoria (assembly GCA_026315105.1). Lineage (NCBI taxonomy): Eukaryota > Metazoa > Arthropoda > Insecta > Orthoptera > Acrididae > Locusta > Locusta migratoria. Next base: position 195,499,701 of record CM048755.1, read on the forward strand.
GGTTTAACTGCTCAAGACAGTTTTCATTCATCACATGGAAGACATTTTCCAAATCGCATCCGCATTCACCAGACATCTCATGGGAGGCGGAATGTATGATTTCATATCACATCAATATATCATGACCTTGACCTTCTCCGGGAGAGTATCCCCTCGCAGGCCAAGATAAAGGCACCGGTATCCACTTGATTGTCCTAAGGGCCTCTCTGCAAGTGGCGAACAAAATGAATGCCTCACTGTTCCAGATTGGCTCAGAGTTCGTCAGTTTGGAGGAGAAGGCAAGATGGACAATAACTCCCTGAACCACGTTTAATGACTGATGACGTGTTATGGACACTGGGACATCGCAAAGATGGTTGCAGGCACACAGAACTACAGATTGGGCAGCAGAGACCAATTTAAAAAGCAGGGAACCAGAGCGCATCTTGCTTATCGATTAGAGTTTCCAAACTTGTCTTCAATGTTTTCGATGAAGAACAACAGCTTGGGGGCAGTGAATGTCCCTTCGTCTGTCCTGGTGTAGACCAGGTAATGTGGAAAGTGTTTCACCCCAAGCCGACGTGTCTGGCCCTCCTCCCAGGGGGGTAGACAGTGAGGGGAACATCCTCTTGTCTTAAGTAGATGCATTACATGTAGTACTCCTGAATTCTATTTACAGTTACCAACATATGCGCCATGCTAAAAACACGGGCAACAGACTCTGCAGTTTTACCACATTATGTTGTGCATACCAGTGAACACACTGCGAGTATTTCACTAACAGCCTAGTACTACACATAATGATATTTATAATTTGGAAGAAACATTGGATATCGCAGTGCCTTCATCGCTTGCAACAATTTATGCTGTAATCTTACGTTCCTACCTAACCACATCATTTAAAATCACAACATTCGTAAAAAATAGAAACACACCTTTGTAAGTTAAGACTAGACATCTACAGTCTAGCTTGTCAGAAGTAATTTTAAAACAATGTGGTTAGGCAGGGACCTAAGACTACAGCTTAAATTGTTGTGAGTAACCAAGCAATGATAACACTGGGATGCTCATGGGTTCGATATGTATCAATAGTAGGGCCCACGACTAGAATATGAAATGTTTCTCCCAAATTACCCAGTTTGGATTTACAATTTCTAAGGAGAAACAAAGAAACGGGCAACTAAAACATATTGCTCCTACACAACACACAGTTACAGTAAATCTAACGAAAAAAGATAACTCCAAGTCACATTACATTATCACAATCTAATGATTTTTTAAATGAAAATTGTGTGGACATAGGCCTACAGTGCATAATACCATACATAGTCCCCCTAAGCTCAATATTTAATTACGAAGGGATGCTTACTTGTTCAGCAGATGATGTTTAATTCACTATGAGGGGTAGGGGAAAAGGGTAACCAACCAAATTAGGCAGCAGGACAATTGGTTTGTCTGGCCATCCTGATCTCAGCCAACTGTCTGGATGCATGGACAAGCAAACCAACTGCCCTATCATGGTGTAAAAATATTTACTCCCAGTGTCGGCATATTTGCAGGTTATTTTCATATGATAAATCCTATATAATTGTCACACTATTCCCTGACAAACGTTTCAAACAAATGTAAGGCGCTTAACTGCTGCGATTATCAGTTCCTAGGCTTACAAACTAACAGGGGAGAACACGCGCCTTTAAAATGTCATCGATTGCGTCTATAGCATTTTTCTGACAGTCAAAGGAAAGTTCGTAATGTAATAATATGTCTGAATAAGTATTTCTAGTCGCCTTTGTAAGAGAACATATATTTGACTATATAAAACTGGTAAAGTTCTTATTGTTTTAAAATTACTGTTAACTTATGCGAAAGCCAACACACACCCCACCCACCCACGCAGGCACGACGCTGCCGCCGCCTGTGGGAGGACTCGAAACTCCGTCGGGAAGCCACTGCGCGCTCCGCACCATGCGCCTTAGAGCGCTCAGCTATTCCACAGCAGCAAACACAAATATTAATCAAAATTGCTACTGACAACTCAGTAACCTTCATGAGAAAATTCTTTTTGTATTTTTGACGATGTGGTTTATTATATTGACATACATACACCCAAACTTTTACATAGCAACACGTCAACAGTGTTAACAAGTTAATGACATCCTTACTGGTGTGTCTAAATACTAAATCAAAATAGAGAATGTAAGACATTACTAAATACATGCATTTTTTCCCTGCATACCTTCTCTTTCGGGGGCGGCAGAGTTCTGTTAACTTCGACTTTGACATTACAGTTAATTTTATACTCGCATGCTTCTTCCACTACTGATACTGCTAGCTGGTCGCTAAAAACTGTTTCAAATCCAGAGTCTGAAGTCATGAACATATCACTGTCCATCACAATTTTGTGAACACGATTTGTATCCATTTGCCGCGTATTCAAAATACGCTACACATGCACACAAACAATTAGTACCAAAGATTATACACCAACTGACAAATCTCATGGCTGACGCATAGACCAAAGAACTTCAGTCTATGGCATAGACCAAAGAGGTTAGAATACACGGAGACGCCTTAAAGTTACGTTGACAGAGTCCACAAAAAATTGGCCATTCCACTTTAACCCCGAAAATGCTAGTCAATTGCAAATATATGGGTGGCGCCACTCCACTGTCGCCACTCGACACAGTCCGTGTCATTTGACTATGTGCCGCCATTTCTCAAAATCAAAACATACCGCCGCCATGTTTATTTGAAGGCTATTTGCCATATTTGGTGTTTTCGTGTATTTATACCTACGTTTTACAAACAATGTGCATTTTAATTGCTCATCAAATTAAAGATCTTTCCAAAATACATGCTTTTAAGTATGGTTTATTGGGTAACAGTGATATTTAGACATCGGAATGCAGGACAAGGTTTTCAAGAGCATACTGTAGTTAATTTGTGTACTTTAGGATGTTATACAGTGTATGCTTAATATTTGTGTGTGATTAAACATGTGTTATTGAGTGATTACTGAAGTAAGATTTGTATGTACACGACAGACTATTTAAGTTACAAATGCGGAATATAAGTGTGATGCACATGACGTTAGCGGAGGAAAAATACCAACCGGAAGTGCCTGTAATTTCGCAGTCAGAAGTATCGTATCTGTGTCTTCAAGATCTTTGAGTAGGCTACGCAGCGCAAAGTGACAGCTCAAAATGAAAACAAAGCAGACGATCATGCTATTTTGCGTTGACACTTGGGTAGTGTTTACTTCAGTCTGTTCATTACTCGCGAAATATCTTGGTGTTTCTTTAGGTATTATGTAATTTTATTTCCTGTCCGAGTGAAAAACGACTGTTTCACAGACAGTACGTATCTTTCAGTGACTATTCAACTACTTATTTTTTAAAATAAATATTCAATATTAACGTTCTTTAAATCGTGTACCCAGCCACAATCTATGTCGTACATAAGCCCTGCTGGCTTCTGTCTAGGAGTTTTCAGCCAACGTTTGTTTGATTTTACAACTTACGTTTCGCTACCACCAATTTAGATTTAGATTGGCTAGCACTGTTGAAATTTTATACTTCATTGGAGGCTGCGATGTCAGCAGCTCATAATGGGGCGAAACGTCTGACTAACCTCAAACTTCGACAGAAAATCTCGAGACAGATGCCAACAGACAAAATGTCAACAAACTGCCATAAAAGCTTAAAATGTACAATAGTTAAGAGAAACGTCTTTAAACATCTATGTTTCTCAGTATCCTGAAGCTCCAGTAGCTGCGACCGTTATTTATCTTATAATTGACGATACCAATAGATTGTTTGGCTTGTACCTACCTTGTACCCACAATAAAACATTTTAATGCACACTGTGTCATTAGCCCCTGTTCTGCAGGTGAACAAGAATCTGCTTATAAAATATTTGTATTATCACATTACTCAGACAAATCTGTGTTAGGGTATCAATGTTTTCTGTATTAATGAGCCCACCAATGAATAATGTCTACTGTCAAGTCTCAAATACAGAAATATTTATCCTTCTCAGTGTACTCTGTTAAGTGATATTCCCCATCCGAAAATATTACGGTACATTTACAGTGATTTGTTATTAGGGCAGTATTCCCCTAAACACACACTCGGAAAGCGTCACATATTCGGAAATTACTATCCAAATAACTGTTTTGTCCTTTGTTTTCTAATCAGTTTTAAATGTAAATAAAAGACAGAAACGTAGAACTAACTTTTAATACAATCAGAGAAGTTCATTTAAAAACGCAAAGACGAAAAAAAATGTTGGGAGAGGATACGATTCGAACATACACCTATACATAATACAAATTAGGAATCCACAACGTTATCCAATACTCTACGATGACATGTCTTGAAAGATGCTAAGGATTACATATACCTACACATGAAAAGTTACGTTGTTAGTTTGTTACAAACTATTATTTATTTATAAGGTAAGTGTTTTCGTGATTACTCTTAATGATATCATAATTGCATTCTTAATCTTTAAAGTTCACAATTTCTGAATAAGCTCAATTTAAAATGGCGCCTGTCACATCGTGCCAAAGATTCTATCCTTGATGTGTATAGTCTCTGGTCCAAAACGGAAGTGGTGTTTTTTCCGCCGCTAACGTACACTCAAGGCCAATTCACACTGTCCGTCACCTCACGGAACCGTCACGTCAAGTTGTATTCACACTGTCCGTCCGTGTCCGAAAGTGAGGATATGAGTGGCGATCTGTTATGTAGAAAGTCATAGTTCAATACTAGAAAGGGGGAACAACAACGCTAAAGAATGAAACTTTCACTCTGCAGCGGAGTGTGCGCTGATATGAAACTTCCTGGCAGATTAAAATTGTGTGCCGGAACCGGGACTCGAACCTGGGACCTTTGCCTTTCGCGGGCGATCGCTCTACCAGTTTTTTTTTCATAAGCATCAATCCTCTTCTTGTCTGAACTGCTTATTGTCCATGCTTCACTTCCGTACCAGGCTACACTCCAGAGAAATACCTTCGTAACAGACTTTCAAACACTTAAATTAATGAAGACAAAAATGAATTTAGGACATTATCTGCCGGTGGGCACTGAAGTAAATCAACGGGGAAGCGAGAAAGCTAGACATTTGTGCCAGATCCATGTTCGACCCCGGGTCTCTTACTTACTGGGCAGTTGCGCTGACCATTACGCTACTTTTTTTTTTTCGGGTCTCCTTCCTCCCCTTCAACCCGTCCTTCCGCCCGGCAACATCGCCTTCATCGGCGTCGGCTTCATCTGCCTTTAATAAAGAATAGTTGCTGCTGTCCGATACTTAAAAATAAAAGTCTTCCCATATGTACATCTTTGACAGCATAGAAGAAAAAGAAAATGCAGAAGTCGTCATATTTCCGTCTTGGAAATGAGGGATTTCTGAAAATAAACAGGTAAAGTAACGTTGACTGGCAGTTTTGCACTTTAGCCTCTTCTGTGGCATTTCCTTTCTTCTTCTTTGACATTGGATGAACGAAAAGAAAATTTTTTTAATGCAATATGATGAACAGAAAGATTTCTCCTAACTAAATAAATTATAATAATAAAAATAATTAAAATATTCTGTGATCATTCTTTTTTCTTCGTTTTCTCTTGATCGCTTATGAAACTGGTTTTTTTCTGGTATAAAAGGAGTGTAGTCCGACATCCGTTGCAGCATGCTGTTTCAGGGTTCTGCTGAGGCCTTCACGGCTACCGTAGCGGCCACGGGGCCCACGAAGTCCCCACCGTACTTCACCCCCAGCAGCGATCCCCTACTTTGGCATGCCTCTATTTGCATTGTTAATTGTCTGTAGTAATCTTCCTACACCTTCTTTCTCGAAGAGAATCTTCAACATATTTCCATAACTCTTTTTCAAATTTCTTTTCCGGAATATTTTGTAATATCCTTGTTGTTCAAATTCTTTAAATTCCTGGACAGTGCCAGTCCCTTTGTTGTTAATAACGTAATGAATAAAATGCCCCAGTAGCCACAAAATGGCATTATTCTTTTGGGCAGGAAAATACATCTCGTCTGGGAAGAAGATAAGATTTAAAGATATTTTTCTCCCGTCGCTTCTCTTAAGGAACGATATTTGTTTCCTAAGTTCCTGCCATACTGCACTGTATTCTGAACAAGTGAATCTATGGTCCAAGGTATCAATAGCGTCGCATTTAGGGCATCTGTTTGTATCGCAAAGTCCGAGTGCATATAATCTCTCATTGGTACTAACGATATTGTTGATAACTCTATACCACGCTACCTGTACTTCTAATGGAAGCAAATTATTACTGATGTTTTTCCAAATGACTTTCCAGTTTCTGTTTGGAAACTTAATCTCCATTCTGTTTTTGTTTTCCTTATATTTTAATCTCTCGATAATATAGTGGTAGGTCCTCTTCTTTCTGTCCAAGACAATACTCCTCATGTAGCTTAATTCGAGCTAATAAAGTCTAATGTACTTCAGTTTATAATTTATTTTGGTGATGTCGACTGGCGGCTGCAAGCTTTCAGGTTCAAATAATTTGAATAATTGCGCTGTTATGCTGACTGGGTGATTGTCAATAAGTTGCAGGGACCTTTTTATGAATAATGCTGTTGTTTTCCGCTGAATGTCAGTAAGCACGAGTCCACCCTTTTCTGTTTTCAGAGTTATTGTATCTAAAGATACTCTAAAAATCTGTCCTTGCCAGATATATCGACATACCGTTGTCATGATTGCCTTTGCTATTTGTTTTGGAAGAGGCAAAACCTGCCCTATGTATGTCGCTTTTGAGAGGACCACGCAGTTTATGATCTTGACTTTCTGCTTCAGATTTAGATCTTTCATGTCGTGTAATTGAAGGATGCCTGGAATCTTAGCTAATACTGTTTTCCAGTTAGCGGCAATCATTTGAAGGGGGCAGCTGTATAGGGTTACACCCAAAGCTGTATGATTCTCCACACGTTGTGCCCAAGAGACCTGTATATTTGTGAGGCCACTCAGATTTAAAAAAGCACTCTTTGTTTCATTAATTTCAGCGCCTGTCGCACTACAGTATAGTTTTAAGTTAGCCGTAAGTTTCTTAATATCATCAGTGCTTCTTATTATGACACCTACATCATCGGCGTAGGCATTAATAACTGTTTTCATTCCTGATATTAAGATACCCTCTAATTCCTTATGCAGTCTCCTTAAAAGTGGTTCGATTGCCACAACAAACAGCATCATTGATAAGGGGCTCTGCTGGGGTACTCCATTGTCAATGGGAATGTCCTTAGTGTAGTGACCATTAATAGCTACTTTCGTCTTTATACCTTTTAAAATGTTGTAGAAAATCCTCACATTATTCTCACTAACACCCAAATACGTCAGGGTTTTAAAAAGGTAGTCGTGATTAACTTTATCGAAAGCCTTTACAAAATCTACAAATGCAATACCGCCATATGCCGAAGAGTTTGAAAATATGCCGACAATGTCCCTGTACTCGCTAACTGTCTTCAAAATAATGCGCCCAGGGAGACACGTCTGGTGGGATCCGATTATTTTATCTAGGACTGGCCACAGTCGCTCTTTCAAAACTCTAGCTATTATTTTATAGTCTGAATTCATTAGAGTAATAGGCCTCATTTTCTTAATATCTTTTGTTTCCGTGTTCTTGCCTTTGGGAAGTAACACGGTGAAACACTGTTTTAAATCTGCTGGTATGGCCTCCCCCTTTAAGGTTTCGTTAATAATGTCTGTGAAAGTGCTGCCTATAACATGCCAAAACTCTTTATAAAACTCGAGAGGCAGACCATCGGGTCCTGGTGACTTTTTTGAAGGGGAAGTCTTTATTATATCCCAAACTTATTCTTCGCTTATTTCTGCGTTAATATGTTCATTATCCTCGTCGGTGATGGTGTCCTGAAGTTCAGATCCAGATAAAAAGTCATTGATGACCTGGTCCTCGTTACTATTTTTGGTATAGAGTGCAGTATAAAATCGGTAGGCTTCATTGATAATGTCTTTTTGAGTTGACAGGACGCTGTTATCCTCTGCCTGAAGAGACGCCAGAAAAGTTCTTCTCCTTTGTTGCGCATGTTTGATGAGATGGTATATCGACGTCTTTTCCTCCTCAACTACAGTCTGAGTGTGGGATTTTATTTTCAGACCGTCAATCTGTGATCGCTTGAGCTTTATCAGTTCGGCTTTGGTCCTCTTTATTTGCAGTAAGATGTCTTGTGACATCGGTTGCTCATAGAGTTCACGTAAGCATGTGTAGTGAAACTCTATAGTGCGCCGCATCCACCTCGCCCTCTCTTTTCCGTATTCTATCAACGTGCCTCTTAACCGTTTCTTAGCAACAGCGCTCCACCATTCCACAGTGGATCTGTATTTGTAGCGTGTTCCTAAAGACGCCCGCCAAGTCTCTACAATGTGGTCAGCGAGAGAATTTTCTAGCAACATCTTAATATTCAGTTTCCATACCGACCTCCCCCAGTACGTCCTTTGTCTCATTAGCCTTATACTGCACCTGACTGCTTGATGGTCAGAAAAGATGGCGGGTATCACTTCAATGGCCTGAACATTATTTTCTAAAGTCGAGGATACGTAAATTCTATCTAACCGACTTTGAGATGAGTTAGTGATATAAGTAAACTTGACAATGGTGGGATACTTTATCTCCCAAGCATCCTTCCATTTCATATTTTTAACTAGGCCTTCTAGTTCTCTGGATTTATTAAAATTCGGTCTTTGATCCTTTTCGTGTAGTACACAATTCCAGTCACCGCCAATTAAAAAGTCAACAGGGTTATTATAAAGTAATGGTAAAATGCCAGTTTTGTAAAATGCGGCTCTTTCCAGTTTAGCCTTGTTTCCAGAAGGGGCATAGATATTGATGAAAGTTTTATTAAGAATTTTGCATTTTATGCCTCTCCCAGATTCTAAAAGAGCGGTGTCTGTTATTTCGATCCCGTCTCTTACTAGGATTGCATTCCCGCAACTGCTCTCATGGGCAATGTTTACAATTTCTTGGTAACCAGCCACATAAAGGTTTTTGACTTTGACCTCTTGCAGCAAAGCTATATCGGTGTCTGATTGATATAAAAGATCTTTAAGCGCTGCAACTTTAACTTCACTTTGAATTTTGTTTACGTTTAAGGTGGTCACATTATATGTCTGTTCCATGAATAAGTGAGATTTAGGAATGTACAAGACTTCGTTAAGGACAAAAGTTTTCTTTCATTCCGTGTACCTCCTTTCATTTTGTACACCTTGTGTGCTGTTGTTACACTGTCGGACACTATATTAATAAAATAAATCTTCTTCTGGTAAATTTTCCTCTTCCATGTCCTCATCGGCACCGTCGTTGATATCTTCGCTCCATTCAGATCTTGCCACTGCAGCACTTCGTCCAAGGAGGGATGCTTCGTCTTTGTCACGAATTGGATGGACAGCCTCGGTATGTCATGTCTGCATTGTACATTCGACTTCTTCTTTTGTTCTACTTCCTATACAAGACTCATTGCAGCGAGCGGATGTTGGGTCCGCTTTGTTCTTGTCTTTGTCCCGCATGCATCTCAATTTCTCCTTTAAGATGGGAGCAACTTTCTCCGCAGCCTCATGAGCCTGTCTACGTTTCTTGTTGCGTTTCCTCTTCGGCGATGCCGCCGGGGACAGATCAGGTGACTTGTCCGTCGATTCCGTAGAAGATCTTTCTCGTAATATCTGATCCTTCGTCTGATCGAAGTTAGAACTTTGAGAGACATAGTGATCGTCGACATTGAGCTTTTGTCCCTTTCCGTTGTTTAATTGAGGTTCATTGTAATTTTTTTCCTTCTGTGTATTACGTTTGACTTCGTCAGGTTTGTGAATTACTACTCTCTGCGACGAATGTTCCGAGCGACCTTCTTGTGTCGTTGTACTCTGGTTGGGGTTGTCATCAATAGCCATTGGTACCGGTTCTAAAGTCCCTGGCTCCTCGCGTTGAAAGGCCGGAGGACTCGACGCGAAAACTGCTGGTATCGTGTTCAGGTTTGCCTGCGCTGGATTAGCGCGACGCTCAGTCACGCCGTGTGTGTCGCCTGTTTCCTTAAGCGCCCGGCCCGCCTCACCACTTCGCTCGTCATCGGCCACGCTCGGCCCCGCGCTGTTTCCTTGTAACATAATGACTGAGTACTAAAAGATTTTTATACTCAGCAAAGTGCAACCACAAATCCAGGGTGCGCCCAATTTTTGCAAACAACTGAGACACCATTTAGTCGCACTCTAAGGACAAACGACCAAAAAGATTACATCATGTGTTAGTACTACACCATAATAATTCCCGTTGATTTCACACACAAAACATCGAATAGTGTGCTTTGGGAGTCACCCATTCCTCACCTACTCTTTCGATCACGTTCTCAAATGTTTATCTTCCCTGGCCCTCCTCGAATAACCTTCGACAAAAATTATTTCCAGACGAAAATACACATCGAACATCGATTGGCGTCATAATTAGCTTGGAATCAGTTCGATTTTACAGGGACAAATTTGGTAAACTACCACAACGTTGTCAGACTTTCCCATAATCTGAGAGAATATAGCAAGTAACCACAAGAGGTTTCTTGTTGTTTTCGATGTGGATTCGTGCAACTCCTGTCACGAAAACAGCTAAAAACATTCTCCTCCAATGAGACCCGAACCACGGCCAAAGCCACCTCTCCATGGCAGCCTACTACTTTAACTCAGAGCTAGCGAGGAGCTATGCACTCCAGCCCTTTCCTACTGCTACATACATCACTAGAACATATAACTCGCAACGTAAGAGACGAGATTAGTTGGAATTTCACCGTGTAAACAATTTTCTGGACCCAAAAGCATGAAATAATCGCCTTCTGTTGCCTCTCGACTGAGAAACCAGTCAGATTATTCAATGGAAATTACAGGAAACATCAAGTGAATTTATGAGCATAGTTCTGTGCCAACCAGGAAGTAAGACCTCGGTACCAGCGTTGACAGACTTACACTGCGAGGTTGCCAAGCTTTAGTCATACTATCAACAGAGACCGAGGTGATTGCCAAGCGAGCTCGACAGAGACTTAGCTCGCGCCTCGCGCGCCTGCTGGGGATCCGAACACCTACAGTATATGTCAATGATCCCTGCTCACAATTCCATAACTAGCTTTAATGAGTCGATCGTTGTCGCTAATAAAAAGTATACACATGCACTGACCGCTAATATAGTAATAAGTGTCTCAATTATTTGTGTATTCTGTCTTAAGCGCAATAACAACAAACGTCATTCACCAGTGCTGTTTCACACTTCTTCGGGCATTTCCATTGATTATACTGAAAACATTAGATGTAGGCGTCAGTTTTCCTTACAATTATAGACTCAGAAAATATCTTTCTTGATGTAGCTGTCAGTGGCACAAACGAACGAAGAGAGGCAAGCATGCGAAGAGAAATCAATGCAGCATTGTTTTTAAGATGTGAACATTTCTGGGAAGGCTTAGTACCATGGAGTTCAAAATAAGAAGAGCTTCTGTTGTCCAAACATATAATTAGGGACGGTAGTGTATAGATTAATTTATCTTTAAGTCAGACTGTCATCCAATCTACAAATATTGCAAAAATGTAACGTGTATCTTGTTGGTTATAGTCCCATTATAGCCCCTAACAAATTCGAACAGCATATATATTGAAAACCTTTTGACTGTGCAGAACATTCAGGGCAGAAAGAACCACATATTGAAAATAACTATGGGTTAACAAAACCGAGAATAGTGCTGATATTGTATGCAGCAGTTGCACAGTGTGTGTGGTGCTTTTTTTTCTTTCTTTTTCGGCCGTAATATGATGACACAGTTGATCAGATGGTTATAGAAATTGCAGTGACTGTTTTTATGCTTCCAATGGGTAACGCCAAATTGTCACTATGTCGGAATATATTCCAGATTGAGTTCTGTTTGTGAAATAATTGCTCAACTGTTGGTGAACAGGATCGACACTACTGCATGTAACACAAACCCATATGTTGCCAATTATACGCGGCTACATTTCTGTGACTTGATTTTCTTATGAATGATTTCATTCCTTTCACAATAGTGTTATTACTTACTGAAAGTGTTCAACAAGCATGAGTGCATAACTTCTCGTTCACGTCCACTTCCTCCTCTTCATCCCCCACCCACTGTAGATGTCTAATAAATTATGAAACAAAATACAGGTTTATATATACATTAATGGAGTTGTTGATGTAATTTTTCCCGACAGTATTCTGCTATTGTTCTGAAGATGAATACTCAACGTAAATATTTATATTCATTTGGATGAATATCTGAGGTGTCCATTTCAGTTCCACAAACCAAAAAATGGTATAACTAAGTGACGCCCGCCGACGGGCCCATCGTCCCTGGACTACGAGTTCATCCTGATGGAGGTCGATGCACATCCATTGTAGTCATCTCTGACGCCGTTGTCGCAGCTGCCTGCGTACCGAGTGGGACTCCAGGGCTGTGCATGCCCCCCTCCCCAGCCTGGGCGACGCACCTCAGAAGAAGATGACCTGATCCCTCTGGGCAGAGGTGTGCGCCCTTTTCCTGGTCTTGGTGGGTTTTCCGGAGGGATTGAAAGGTGGATACCAGGGTGGGGACGGCATCTCGATCCAAGCCTTAACTATAGTGCCTGTACCACCAGTAACGCCTCCGCCCGGACCCTCCTCCCAGTGCTGCCGCTGTGGCCCTCAGCCCTATACAACGACGGCGCGGTGTTTTGGGGGGGAGGGGTGTGGTGTCGCACAAGACTGAAGTGCACGCCATGTACTTTCACCACACACCGCCATGCAAGCATGTCACGGCATTCTTGAGACTTCAGCCACGAGTGCCCTCTGCTGCAACCCCACTCACGACCACCACTGAACTGTATCGGCTGGTTGGCAATAGGACAAGACTTAGACTTCAGATAAACTATGGATCTGCATTCCACTACTCTACAGCAAATGTTAAATATTGTACTATTTCTACAATATATATATATATATATATATATATATATATATATATATATATATATATATATATATATCTTGTACTAATCTAGCTTAGTGTTTCTAGTTTCTCCTGTCCCACTGGCTGGTTACCTCAGTCTCCGTACCCACACATGTGCATCCCACATCTCCGTGTCATTCTCTCTCCACTCGGCCACCAACAATCAGGACAACAGGTGGCGATAGGACACAAAAATTTATTTCGGTGTTTTCCCTTATTTCATTGTTGCTGTCATCGGTGCACATGAGTGATTCGCACAAAATGTTCCAAAAGTGTGAAGAATGCAGTTCCAACCTCAATATGCGGACAACCCGCAACATTCACTATAAAGTTCATTTACCTGAAAAATGGAAAAGGTAATGTCCACTATACTCCACTATAACTTCCTTCTCAATATCTCTATGTCATCTGATTACTTGATATGAAACTGTACTGCACAACGAACTACTGCCATCTGTGTAGATAGTGTCGGTATAGTATTTGAATGAATAACAGATGATAAATAAAGTAAAGGAATTTCTGTCATGTTTTTACTGCATTGCATGAGAACCAAATATGAAAAATTGGATGATTATGTTATGCTACTCACCGGCGGAGGTTCGAGTTCTCCCTGAGGTATGGGTGTGTGTGTTGTCCTTAGGTTAGTTTACCTTATTTTAAGTAGTTTGTAAGCTATGGACTGATCACCACGCAGTTTGGTCCAATAGCTTTACAAGCATTTGAACATTTTTTGTCATGCTATGGAATTTCTGTGTAAAAACTTGAAGTTTTCTCAAATTTTCAGTAATTAAATGTCACATTTGTTATGTCAAAATACTTACTCACACACAGCAAAATTATTTATGTACAGTCTTAGACAAAAAAATCGATCGCCGGCCGGCCGACGCAGAGGCTAAGTCCGAGTCGGTCGCGCAGTGTGGACAATAAATTCGATCGCCCCTCAGAATTCTAAGTCCGGCGATATGCAGGATCTGGCAACACTGTAGAATGCGGTACTATCAGGAGGAAGTGTTACTTCCTTCTCAACGCTGCTCTGTACTGTATGAGCGCGTGGTCTCGTGGTAAAAGTCGCGTTTACAAGTGTGTATGTAAGCAGTCGCGAGATCGAGTCCAACAACCTCCAAATACTTTTTTTTTAAACTGCATATCGGCTGTCTTTGTTATCAGTGTGGAAGAAACACAAATTTAACAGCGAAAACTCCCAGAAATAGTTACACGAAAGAGCTCGCTGCTGCATCAAAACTGAACTGTTTACTCTTGGGAGTAGTGGGCCCCGGCTACGGCGACGCGCCAGCGGCCGCATCGCGGCTGCCGCCTGCGGACTCGTAACAGCGGCGTGCCGCTCTGTGTCTATTTACCGGCTGTTAGATCCTCACTTCAAGTTCTAGTACTTATTTACCGCTGCGTATTGAATTAGCCTGCCTGATATATATATATATATATATATATATATATATATATATATATATATATATATATATATATATAGTCTAAACGTCGTAAAGTGGAATTGGTATAAAGGGTCATAGGAGTGACTATTACCACATGTTTCTTGAACGTTATCAGGCCGCTCAATCAGGATTCCTGCTCACGAATGTTACTAGTGACGAGTTATGATGCTCTCATTCTGACATCTTAAGAGAAAATTAATGACTGAGTACTAAAAGATTTTTATACTCAGCAAAGTGCAACCACAAAGCCAGGGTGCGCCCAATTTTTGCAAACAACTGAGACACCATTAAGTCGCACTCTAAGGACAAACGACCAAAAAGATTACATCATGTGTTAGTACTACACCATAATAATTCCCGTTGATTTCACACACAAAACATCGAATAGTGTGCTTTGGGAGTCACCCATTCCTCACCTACTCTTTCGATCACGTTCTCAAATGTTTATCTTCCCTGGCCCTCCTCGAATAACCTTCGACAAAAATTATTTCCAGACGAAAATACACATCGAACATCGATTGGCGTCATAATTAGCTTGGAATCAGTTCAATTTTACAGGGACAAATTTGGTTAACTACCACAACGTTGTCAGACTTTCCCATAATCTGAGAGAATATAGCAAGTAACCACAAGAGGTTTCTTGTTGTTTTCGATGTGGATTCGTGCAACTCCTGTCACGAAAACAGCTAAAAACATTCTCCTCCAATGAGTCCCGAACCATGGCCAAAGCCACCTCTCCATGGCAGCCTACTACTTTAACTCAGAGCTAGCGAGGAGCTATGCACTCCAGCCCTTTCCTACTGCTACATACATCACTAGAACATATAACTCGCAACGTAAGAGACGAGATTAGTTGGAATTTCACCGTGTAAACAATTTTCTGGACCCAAAAGCATGAAATAATCGCCTTCTGTTGCCTCTCGACTGAGAAACCAGTCAGATTATTCAATGGAAATTACAGGAAACATCAAGTGAATTTATGAGCATAGTTCTGTGCCAACCAGGAAGTAAGACCTCGGTACCAGCGTTGACAGACTTACACTGCGAGGTTGCCAAGCTTTAGTCATACTATCAACAGAGACCGAGGTGATTGCCAAGCGAGCTCGACAGAGACTTAGCTCGCGCCTCGCGCGCCTGCTGGGGATCCGAACACCTACAGTATATGTCAATGATCCCTGCTCACAATTCCATAACTAGCTTTAATGAGTCGATCGTTGTCGCTAATAAAAATATACACATGCACTGACCGCTAATATAGTAATAAGTGTCTCAATTATTTGCGTATTCTGTCTTAAGTGCAATAACAACAAACGTCATTCACCAGTGCTGTTTCACACTTGTTCAGGCATTTCCATTGATTATACTGAAAACATTAGATGTAGGCATCAGTTTTCCTTACAATTATAGACTCAGAAAATATCTTTCTTGATGTAGCTGTCAGTGGCGCAAACGAACGAAGAGAGGCAAGCTTGTGAAGAGAAATCAATGCAGCATTGTTTTTAAGATGTGAACATTTCTGGGAAGGCTTAGTAATATGGAGTTCAAAATAAGAAGAGTTTCTGTTATCCAAACATATAATTAGGGACGGTAATGTATAGATTAATTTATCCGTCATAATCTCCCATGTTGTATTTTACTTCTTTTTTTCAGGTTGTTTCCAATTTCTTATTTCGTCTTCTTTCAATAGTTTATAACTTTATTACATTCTTTATTGTGGTTACTTCACTTTATTTGATGTTGTTCCTTTCTAAGTATTTATTTACTTCTTTCAGAAGTATATGTATAATTGTTTCTTTAGTATTTTATCATTCGTTTAATACATATGTCCACTCATACTGATACTTTTTTTCCATATTTTTGTAGGTCTCTTTGCTCTGAATTTTCCAAACGTCTGTACTTTCTCTTTGACCCTTTTCTTTCTTATAATCCGTCTATTATTCTTTTTGTGTCGTCTGCATATCTGATAAGGTGTATATTTGCAACACTTAAACTAATATTTAATATTCATTCTAGTATTAGCATTACATAATCATAATGTATAAGAATTTATACAACGCTGGCACTATTTATAATTTTTAACATCCCTTGTGTGGTCGTTACCTGTAACGACGTCGATGGGAGTTATGTGGGCAGTATTGTTGCGAACACAGAATATCAAACTGTTCAGAGTTTTTTATACCTTCTACGGTGACCATTAAACCCGAAAATCAGTACGAGGTTACCGGCTTTTCCGACAGAATAGATATTGAGTGAGTGTTGTTCTGAGATAGAGGTAGTGGTGCTGTGGCTATGGTTTGCGGTTATCATGCGGATGTGTACAGAACATCGTTATAATATGCCATGGAAAATCATTCAAAAAAGTGCTTTTGTCGTAGTAGTTGCATTAATAAACAAACTTTCTTCAAACATGAATTATATTTGTGGTAGGTAGTTACAATCTCACGTGCGTGGATAACATTTGCTTGAGTCCATACTGATCAGGCACTTTTCCATCAAAACTTTGTAGAGAGAAGAAATGTAGGCTCTTGCAGTGTAAAATTATACCTCGAACAGGTACTCCACTTTACTGAATCTGTGATGTTTCTTTTTGCAGGCAGGTTGAAGGTTTCACTAAAATGTATAAAGCAAGCAACTTGTTTAAGACTAATAGAGAAAATATATCGAGGAGAGTTTCTATGATACGATGCGCGAGGCTGTTCCCCGTCAGGGGTTCGAATTTCCCGTCGGTCATGGATGTTTGTGCCGTCTTTAGTGGAAGCTAGTTCATAAGTAGTTTGTATGTTTAAGGACTGATGACTCATAGGTTAAGTCAAATAAGTTCTACAGACATTTGAACATTTGAATTTGGAGTTTCTATAAAAATACAACATTCTGTTCTGCATCTGTTTAACGTGCCTGCTTTCACACTAATGATGAGATATGCGTGGTTAACGTCCAAATTGAACACAGTAATAAAAATTTTTGGAATTTAAATAAAGTATATTTTCGGGTATCACCTGCATATTCCATGAAATGTGTACAGCACTCCAAGAATTGGTGTTTCAGTTACCTGTGCGACGAATTCTGTTCCTGATTCTTTTCTGGTACAGCTAACTATAATGCCTAAGAAGATACTGCAAGTCATACCGTAACAAACGGACTACACATTTGAAGTAAGTCTGCTGTAATGAAATGAAATTACTGTGTCTAAAATGACTATTTTTGAATAATCTTACATGAGATACACTACTTAATGATTTGGTGTGTAGTTGTGGTTGTAGTCTTCAGTCTGTAGACTGGTTTGATGCAGTTCTCCACCTCCACGCTACCCTATCTTGCGCAAAACTCTTCGTCTCTGAGTAAGAAAGACAGCCCACATCCCTTTGAATCTGCTTGCTGTATCCATCTCGTCCTCTAGCCCTGTGATTTTTACCCTACACGCTCGCCTCCAATACTAAATTGACGATTCGTCGGCATCTTTTAGACAAGATATGCCAGAAATTTCTTTATTCCCCAATTCTGTTCAGTACATTCTCCTGTTGCAAGAAATTTCGAAAGCTATCCTCTTCTTGTCTGAACTGCTTTATCGTCCACGCTTCACTGCTGTACAAGGCCACATTTCGGACAAATTTCTCTTCTTCAGAAATACTTTTCCTCCCATTGCAGTCTACATTTTATGTCTTCACTACTCATGGCATCAGAAGTTATTTTACAACCCAAATAACAAAACTCAGCGGAGCGAGGTAGGGCAGTGGTTAGCACACTGGACCCGCATTCGGGAGGATGTGGTTCAACTCCATCGCTGGCCATCCTGATTTAGGTTTTCCATGATTTCCCTATATCACTCCAGGCAAAAGTCAGGATGCTTCCTTTCAAAGGGCACACTTGATTTACTTTCCATCATTATCCGTAATAGGGATTGATGACCTGAGTAGTCTAGTACCTCCAAACCACAACCCAACCCTCCAACCTCCCCCTCCCCCCACACACACAACCAACAAAACTCATCTACCACTTTTAATGTCTCGTTTTCTAATCTATTACCTTACAAATCACCTGATTTTCTTAGACTAAATTTCTTTTTTTTTTGCGGTTGTTAATGGTTATTTTATACTCTCTTTTCAAGACACTGTCCATTCCATACAACTGTTCTTCTAGGTCCATTGCAGGCTCTGACACAATTACTACGTCATCGGCAAATCGAAAAGTCTTTACTTCTTGTCCCTGAACTTTAATCCTTTCTCCAAATTTCTCCTTTCTCTCCTTCACAGCCTGCTCAATGAACAAACTGAACAACAATGGGGAAAAAGCTACAAGCCTGTGTTACTCCCTTCCCAACTACTGTGCCCCTTTCATGCCCTTCCGCTCTCACAAAAGCTGACTGGCGTTTGCACAAATTGTATACTACTTGCGGTCTTGCTGTACGATGATGTGAGTAGCTTGTTATCAAAGGCCGACATCTGTCGTTTGCGAATAACTGAGATAAACGCCATTTTTTTCTTTTACGAAACGTGGAGTGAATACGTATGCATGTTAGTTTGGTCATCACTTAGTTGCAAATGATCACCAAAGCAGCATCGAAATACACGTTTCCTAATTAAAACGGCGTTTATCTCAATTATTTGCAAACGACAGATAAGAAGCTACTCATATATTTATGCAGATTATGACCTGTACTGTCTGCATGATAACTTCCGACTATAGCCGCTGCACTTCTGTTAGTTGCGAAATATAGGGATCACGTTAGTGGTATAGATGGCACGCATTTTACTTCAGTTAGAAGCCTGGTATTCAGTGGACGTTCCTCCTGGTTGGGCGACTGCTCCGATATTCCTCTTATCAGCAATATACTGCAACATTTGGTATGATTCAGCCATTCATGCTCAATCTGACATGATGGACACGGAAATGTTTAACTGATAAAGGCCTCTAAGCGAAATTTGAACCCGACTTGTTAGACACCGTATACAAAACATTAATACAGTGCGTGAATTACAAATATGTTCTTCAAATATAAATAGATGACATAACATGATAGCTATTTATTTACAGGACCACAGCCCCATCCATGAAAGCTGCGCCGTTCAAGAATGGTTTCGCAGGCAAGATCGCATAAAGCTGATTGAGTTCGTTTCACGGTCACACGGACCTTAATCCTATTGAGAATATGTGGGCGGAAGTAACGAGGTCGTTGCCACTTGGATCAAGAAACGCAAGCGACCGTTGGGAAAATATAGAACATACATGGTGACAAGTAAACCACAATGAAAATTATCAAGGCAGTTAGTACAGTCAGTTCCAAGACGCCTTAGAGAAATATTACGAAATGATGCTGTATGGGTAGGCTATAGGAATAGTCCCTTCTCAAAAAGTCATGCAGTGTGTGTCTGTGTGTGTGTTTGTGTGTGCACGCGTGCTTGTGTACGTGTGTGCGAGTATGTAAAAGACAAGCAACAATAATAATGCATAAAACATCAATATGGAATGTTTTTATGACTTCTAAAGGTACAAAATTCAATATTACCCAAACAATTTCCTCTAAATTACATAAAATGAAATAATGGAAAATGTTTTCCGTTTGTAAAATAGCTGGGAAAGGCAGTGCGTTCCGGGTGTAGAGACTCGCAACAAGTGCAGCTTTAAACAGCGCCCCACTGGGCACACGCCAAGACACAAAGAGGAAGACTTCGTCTTGGCTCTGAACGCAGTGTGCCGACACTATCTGCACAGGTTTCTAGTAAGCAAAATCAGACTCTATTCCGATGAGTCTCTTCTTACTTCGCACATAAATACAACTTAGGTGAGACCAAAATTCATGCAACACACGCGAAAATGAGGAGCTTTCCTGCACTCGATAGTGGTACACAAGTAATAACCTTTTATGAAAAGCATATAATAAATTTCCTTCTCTCGCATCACAGCCCTTGTGTCAGTGTGAAGTGATAAAATCAATATGCTAGGGTTGCGAAGTCTGATATGATGCCTTTCCGTAATAGTAGTCCGGATCGTAAACATAATAAACTCCAGGACTTTCCTTCCTACGTAACTATTCCTCAGAACCCTATATTTATGGAATTGCGGGCATCAAATTTTTCTTGTGACTGAACGATGTGTTATTTGATCTACTATGGCACTAGCTTTACCCGTCCACGCGTTGCTCTGGCTTGTTGCAGATTAAATGGAAAAGAAAGATAAGAGGAACCATACATTTCTTTTATACGTAATTTCCTACTGCCTTGTGGTAGGAATTGGATATACGTCCTACATTCTCCGCTCCCCTTGTCTCTGTCTCCTCTCTCTGCACCTCTCCTCGTTCCCCTCTCTTTGTCCATAATTTCCTCCCGCCTCTCTCTGTCCATATCCTCCCCCCCTCCCACATTCCTTGTCCATCTTCTCCCCTCTCTCTTTGTCCACCCTAGCCCCCCCCCCCCCCCGCCCTCTTTCTGTGCATCTGCACCTCCTCCCTCTCCAACGCCTCATCATTACGCTCTCCCTGTTCGTCTTGTCGTCACTTCTATTTCCTGTTAGAACTCTTTCTAACCTAGAGCCATGTTTAGTGTTATGTTCAAAACCGTATATTTCCGAAAGTTCTTGACCTAAAGCTTTGAAATGTTGACACAACGTTCTAATAAAATATGTGCATGTTTTCATATACCAAATTTTTCAATATGTGTTATATAATAATTTATATAAACTTTATAATTGGAAAAAGGCTTATACTGAAAATCACAAAAGTAACGCATTTATAGGTTATATATTTGGATTTAGGAGAAATGTAGGAACACCGGAGGCAATACTCACATTACGACTTATCTTAAAAGATAGGCTAAGGACAATGTCGACTGGAATACACTCTTCCAAATTCTGAAGGTATCAGGGGTAAAATTAGGGAGCGAAGAGTTATATTCAGCCTATACAAAAACCAGGCAGCGATTGTTATAGTCGAGGGGCAAGAAATTGAGGCAGAGGTTCGGAAGGGAGTAAGACAGGTAGCCTTTCCCCAATGTTGTTCAATCTGTAGATTGAGCAGGCAGTGAAGGAATGGAGGGAGAAATTTGGAGATGGCATTAAAGTGCACGGAGAAGAAATAAAAACATTGCGGTTTGCTGATGACATAGTAATTTTGTCAAAGACCGCAAAAGATCTGGAAGAGCAACTGAATGGGATGGACAGTGTCTTGAAAGGAAGATGTAAGATAACATTAACAAGAATGTAACGAAGGTAATGGAATGCAATGTCAGAAAATCAGGCAATGCTGAAAGAATTAGATTAGGTAATGAAACAATAAAAGAAGTAGATGAAGTTTGTTATTTGGGTAGCAAGATAACTTCTGATGGCTGAAGTAAAGAAGATATAAAATGCAGAATGTCTATGGGAAGAAAAGCGTTTCTAAAGAAGCGAAACATGTTTACATCCAATATTAATTTAAATGTTAGGAAGTCCTTTCTGAAAGCATTTGTCTGGAGTGTGTCACTGTATGGGAGTGAAATGTGGACGATACGAAGTTCAGAGAAAAAGATGATAGAAGCTTTTGGAATGTGGTGCTACAGAAAAAAAATGTTTGTATAGCTTATGGGACTTAACTACGGGGTCATCAGTCCCTAAACTTACAAACTACTTCTGAACTACTTACGAACTAGGACGGCACAAATATCCATGCCCGGGGGGGATTCGAACCCCCGACCGTAGTGGCCGTGCAGACCGTGACTGGAGCGCCTCAGTTGCTACAGAAAATTAGATGGGTAGATCACGTAACTAATGAGGAGGTGCTTAACCGAATCGGGGCGAAAAGGAGTTTGTGGCATATCCTGACTAAGAGAAGGGATAAATTGGTTGGACACATTCTGAGACATCAAGGAATTGTCAACTTAACATTAGAAGAAAGCGTTTGGGGTAAAAATCGTAGAGGGAGACCGAGGGACGAATATAGTAAACATAAAAAAGGATGTAAGCTGCCGAACGTATTCTTAGATGAAGAGACTTGCACAGGACAGGGTGGCATGGAGAGCTGCATCAAACCAGTATGCGGACTGAAGACCACAATAACAACATACAATATATTCAAGAAACGTGTAGCTAAAAAACATCCTGAGCTAGAATGCGACATTGAGTCAGAATTCCAAAGGAATGGGTCAAGAAATTTCGGAGATTAACGGCTATACGCCTAACATTTTTATATATAGACGCCCCCTCCTTTCATCGGTGAACATCGCTGCGCATGTGTTCATTCATTACAGACTCACAGTTGCCACAACGCTTTACATAATTAACGCAATTGACAGATCATTCAGACACAGGAGATGAATTGTAATAAAATTGATGTTGCCTTCCGAGCAATATTCATCCAAAAATTGAATATTACTTAAATCAGATCCCGCACTTACACTTGGATAATTCCTATGCGTTTAATTTGATAGCTGAAAATGTTCGTTAGTGTGGAACTGCCTGGAATTTATTTCAAAAAATGTTCAAATGTTTGTAAAGCTTATGGGACTTAACTACGGGGTCATCAGTCCCTAAACTTACAAACTACTTATGAACTACTTACGAACTAGGATGGCACAAATATCCATGCCCGAGGGGGGATTCGAACCCCCGACCGTAGTGGCCGCGCAGACCGTGACTGAAGCGCCTCAGTCCCCTCGGCCAGGAATTTATTTAGAACTAAGTCAACAATGTAGGCATTCTAAAACAAAAATTCTAATCTGTAAGGCGCTTCTCACGTTTCGCGGAATAGCATCAGTAGCAATTATATTGTTGTTGTTGTTGTGGTCTTCAGTCCGGAGACTGGTTTGATGCAGCTCTCCACAATACCCTACCTGAGCAAGTCTCTTCATCTCCACATAAGAGCGACAACCTACATCTGTCTGAATCTGCTTACTGTATCCATCTCTTGGTTTTCCCCTGCGATTTTTTCCCCATACACTTCCTTCCAAAGCTAAATTCACAATTTCTTGATGTCTAAGAATGTGTCCTACCAGTCTATCCCTTCTTTTAGTCAAGGTATGCCAGAAATTCCTTTTCTCTCCAATTCTGTTCAGTAGCTTCTCATTAGTTACGCGATCCACCCATCTAATCTTCAGCATTCTTCTGTAGCACCACATTTCATAAGCCTCAATCCTCTTCCTGTCCGCACTGTTTATCGTCCATGTCTCACTACCATACAAGGCAACACTCCACACCAATGCCTTCAGAAAGGACTTCCTTAGGTTTAAATCAAAGAACGCTTTTCTACCCATTGCCATTCTGCATTTTATATCCTCTGTACTGCGACCATCATTTGTTATTTTACTGCCCAAGTAACAAAACTCATCTACCTCCTTTATTGCTTCGTTTCCCAATCTAATTCCTTCAGCATCACCTGATTTTCTTACACTGCACTCCATTACCCTAGTTTTGCTCTTGTTAATGTTCATCTTATATGCACCTTTCAGCACACTGTCCATTCCGTTCAATTGCTCTTCCAGGTCCTTTGCTGTATCTGACAGAATTACTATGTCGTCGGCAAAACGTAATGTTTTTAGTTCTTCCCCCTGAACTTTAATTCCTTCACCAAATTTCTCCTTGCTTTCCTTTATAGCTTGCTCAATGTACAAATTGAACAACAATGGAGAAAGACTACAACCCTGTCTTACTCCCTTTCCAACCACAGCTTCTCTTTCATGCCCTTCAACTCTGACAACCGCTGTCTGGTTTTTGTACAAGTTGAAAATAACCTTACGCTCCCTATATTTTACTCCTGCTTGCTTCAGAACTTGAAAGAGTTTATTCCAATCAACATTGTCAAAAGCCTTCTCCAAATCTACAAAAGCTAGAAATGTAGGTTTGCCTTTTCTTAATCTATCTTCTAGGATAAGCCGTAAAGTGAGTATTGCCTCCCGTGTTCCTACATTTCTCCTGAACCCAAACTGATCTTCCCCTAGGTCTGCTTCTACCAGCTTTTCCATCCTTCTGTATATAATTCGCGTTAATATTTTGCAACCATGACTTATTAAACTGATGGTTCTGTAGTTTTCACACCTGTCTGCTCCTGCTTTCTTAGGGATGGGGATTATAACATTTTTCTTAAAGTCTGAGGGTATTTCACCTGTCTCATCCATCTTACACACCAGATGAAACAATTTTCTCATGGCTGGTTCTCCCAGAGACTTCAGTAGCTCTGAGGGAATATCGTCTACTCCAGGGGCCTTGTTTCGACTTAGGTCTTTCACGTCTCTGTCAAATTCTTCTCTCAGTACAGTATCTCCTATTTCATCTTCATCTACATCCTCTTCCCTTCCTACAATATTGTCTCGAAGTTCCTTTCCTTTGTAGAGCCCCTCTATATACTTTTTCCACCTTTCAGCTTTCCCTTCTTTGCTGAGAACTGGTTTTCCATCAGTGTCCTTGATATTCATGGAGCTGTTTTTCTTATCTCCAAATGTTTCTTTTATTTTCCTGTAGGCTGTATCTATTTTTCCCCTATTTATACATTCTTCTACATCCTTGCATTTGCCTTCTAGCCACTCCTGCTTAGCCATTTTGCACTTCCTGTCAATCTCATTTCTTACTCGTCTGTACTCCATTTTGCCTGTTTCATTTACTGCATTTTTATATTTTCTCCTTTCATCGATTAAATTTAGTATCTCCTGCGATATCCAAGGATTTTTTGTAGGTCTTTTCTTCCTATCTATTTTGTCCTCTGCTACCTTCACTATTTCACCCTCAATTTTACCCATTCCTCCTCTACTGTTTTATTTTCCCCTGTTTCTGTCAATTGTTGCGTAAAGCACCCTCTGAAATTCTTAAGAACCTCATGTTCCTTTAATTTATCCAGGTCCCATCTCCTTATTTTCCTACCTTTTTGTAGTTTCTTTAGTTTCAACCTACAGTTCATAACCAACAAGTTATGGTCAGAGTCTATATCTGCCCCTGGGTATGTTTTACACTCTAAAACCTCATTCCGAAATCTATGTCTTACCATTATAAAATCTATCTGGTATCTTCCGGTGTCTCCTGGTCTTTTCCACGTATACAACCTTCTATTGTGATTCTTGAACCAGGTGTTTGTTATAACTAAATTATGTTCCGTGCAAAATTCTACCAGGCGGCTTCCTCTTTCATTCCTTTTGCCCAGACCATATTCACCTACTATCCTCCCTTCCCTTCCTTTTCCTACTACTGAATTCCAGTCCCCCATCACAATTAAGTTTTCCTCTCCCTTAATTGTCTGAATAATTTCCTTTAGCTCCTCATATATTTCTTCTATCTCCTCATCATCGGCAGAGCTAGTTGGCATATAAACCTGTACTACTGTTGTCGGTGTTGGCTTCGTATCTATCTTGACAATGATAATGTGATCACTGTGCTGCTCATAGTAGTTTACCCGCATTCATATTTTCTTATTCATTATCAATCCTACTCCTGTGATACCCCCAACTGATTTTGTATTTATAATCCTGTACTCACCTGACCAGAAATCCTGTTCATCCTGCCACCGAACTTCACTAATCCCCACTATATCTAACTTCAACCTATCCATTTCCCTTTTTAAATTTTCTAATTTTCCTACTCGATTAAGGGATCTAACATTCCACGCTCCGACCCGTAGAATGCCAGTATTGTCTTTCCTGATGATCACATCCTCCTGAATAGCGCTGCCCGGAGATCCGAATGGGGGACTATTTTACCTCCGGAATATTTTACCCTAGAGGATGCCATCATCATATGTTCATACAGTAGAGCTGCATGTCCTCGGGAAAGGTAACGGCTGTAGTTTCCCCTTGCTTTCAGCCGTTAGCAGTAGCTGTGTGGCAAAGCCACATTAGCTGATGTTACAAGGCCAGCTCAGTCAATCATCCAGACTGTTGCCCCTGTAACTAATGAAAAGGCTGCTGCCCCTCTTCAGGAACCACACGTTTGTCTCGCCTCTCCACAGATACCCCTCCGCTGTGGTTGCACCTACGGTACGACTATCTGTATCGATGAGGCACGCAAGCCACCCCACCTCGGCAATGTCTGTGGTTCATGGGATTATACTGTAACCATCGCTAATGTTGGACAGCAGAATTTCTATATCATAACAGTAGGGGTGCTTAGAGAGCGACACGGCGTCACGCTGTCTACCGGCTTTACAATGTGGTAGTCCTGGTGGGGTTAATCTAGCGCACATCGTAGGTGTCGATGGCGTCTTCTCTTCTTATGACCAGCAGACCATTAAGAACATGCAAAGAATGGAACCAAGAACCCTTAACATTTAAAAGAAAACACTCGTTTGTCTGCTCCATTCCAATATACGATACACCTGTCTGAATACGAATAAGAAGAGACAAAATTAAATCGTATGGTAAATAATGAATTCTGCAAATAATTGCTTATGCAAATTACCGTCTGCTACGCAATTGAAATGCCAGCCATTACACAATAATCTACGAAACACCTGAGTTCGCAATCGTCAGATGACTTATAGAATTCGCCACACTTGCCAGTTACTACTATAATATTGTTTATCTGTCAGAAACGAATGTATGTCAGTCATTGAACTGCACTTTGATTGGTGGATCTGTAAGAATGGAGGGGTTTATTTTTTCAGAATAAAAGTACAATAGCCTCTCCAAAAAAGCTGACAACGACAAGCAGATAGGGTAGGTATGAATTTGGACACAGTGTCATATTTTATTTAACATCTCCGGTTGCAATTCTCATTGTCCGGGAAGGTTGTGAATTATGTTGCGGTGGACTGCAAAAATCGTTTTTCTCTTCCAAAACGAGGTAACAGACTACTGCAAAGCAGAAAACAGAAAGGAAAATATAGTCGCTACCAGAAAGACACGGTCATATTGTATTTCACTGCTATTGACTGGCATATTATTTGTCTGGTTATCTGTGTGTGGTACCAGAATGTGGATGCTTTTTCACCCACTGCTGAGAAACTCTTTCATGGGCAGATAATAAGTCCTACAATCCGACGTAGTTGAGCGTCAGGAACCAGTAGCGCAAGGATAGTCTCTACAAGATGTCTGCCTGTCCGACTCAGAAGCACTCTATGGAAGATGAGCTCAACGCTCAGCTAGTTGAACGTATTGCAATTTCGGAAAGTCTCTGTTTTGAGCGCAGTGCAAGTTTGAGAACTCTTTGGCACCGGCGTGATCGCCGAGTTACTTCCGGGATGGCACAGAAACATGATGAATTCACTTAATATTTACTTGTCTGTTTGGTTGAATAGTCTCAGTTACTTTCTTTAACCGTGCGACATCGGCGCATTACTTTCTACTACAAATGCAAGGAGGTCATACCATGCGGAAATTGGCGATTTGCTGTAGCCACCAGTAAAACAAGCAGGAAGTGAGACGTAGCAGCGCGTCAGTAGCCCTGAGATGACGTGTCTACTTAAGCGAGGGCTGCTTTGGGTCATGGTTCCAGTCCCTCTGTAGATCAGAATTTTAACCCTATTTTGATAGGGCTACCAGCCTTTTAAGAAGATAACATAAAGGCTACAGAATAAGTCACTAATAACTGCATTATACTTAAAGAGTGACCTAATGACGTCTATGCAAACCGCAATATTTACGATTTTGTTGCTTTGAAAGTGAGTGTGTAATACTCCTGCTCCCAACTTTTGAATCCTGTCTGACCACTGACAACGTCGCACGATGGTCAACTCATCATAGTCCATGACTTACGTGAGTTATAAGAGTCTTCCTTCATGTGTAAAATCATGAATACCGGAAAGATCTTTCTTGAAACGGAAAATCTCTTTTGTGAGGTGATTTGCACAAAAGTACACGCACCATTCATAAGTTTCGAGCTATCTCCACTGCTGTCATACCTATGTGAGACCCAATGACAACATGATTTGAAAAACGTGAAGCATATTGAATATTATTTGCATAAATAGCCAAGGCGATTCTTCCAGCTTGCTCGTCCAGAGGAGTGACCGCATCTGCAATTTTTAGTAGAATAGCTCTACTAGGGAAAAGAATGCAGGATTCCAGTTCCACTGCGGAACAAATTTTCAATATTATCGCTGTCTACCTGAATTCACTTTCCTGCAACTACCGAGAAGTTTAAAGGATTCGATTAATAAAAGTTTGTCGTAAAGCCCCTTTAATCGGTCTCAAACAACGAATATCACACGTAAAGTGATTGTCAACTCAGTAATAATAGACGGAGTTCCAGGACCTGTAATATTAATGAAATATTCGCATGTTTTACCCCTTCTTTGGTGACAGTGATATGGACCAAAACAAAAGTAGGCCTAAGTAATGCATTTCTGTGAAATCCATAAATTTGTATTGCAGTGGATTGTAGGTGAAGAAAGTATTTTTCATGTTCTTCCGATGGAGTTTGTAAACTTCCATTACCTGTTATTTCATTTTTATTTTTTGGCATATTGACGCTTTTTATTCACTTAGTTATACCATTTTTTTGGTTTGTGGAACTGAAATGGACACCTCAGATATTCATCCAAATGAATATAAATATTTACGTTGAGTATTCATCTTCAGAACAATAGCAGAATATTGTCGGGAAAAATTACATCAACAACTCCATTAATGTATATATAAACCTGTATTTTGTTTCATAATTTATAGACATCTACAGTGGGTGGGGGATGAAGAGCAGGAAGTGGACGTGAACGAGAAGTTATGCACTCATGCTTGTTGAACACTTCCAGTAAGTAATAACACTATTGTGAAAGGAATGAAATCATTCATAGGAAAATCAAGTCACAGAAATGTAGCCGCGTATAATTGGCAACATATGGGTTTGTGTTACATGCAGTAGTGTCGATCCTGTTCACCAACAGTTGAGCAATTATTTCACAAACAGAACTCAATCTGGAATATATTCCGACATAGTGACAATTTGGCGTTACCCATTGGAAGCATAAAAACAGTCACTGCAATTTCTATAACCATCTGATCAACTGTGTCATCATATTACGGCCGAAAAAGAAAGAAAAAAAAGCACCACACACACTGTGCAACTGCTGCATACAATATCAGCACTATTCTCGGTTTTGTTAACCCATAGTTATTTTCAATATGTGGTTCTTTCTGCCCTGAATGTTCTGCACAGTCAAAAGGTTTTCAATATATATGCTGTTCGAATTTGTTAGGGGCTATAATGGGACTATAATCTATACACTACCGTCCCTAATTATATGTTTGGATAACAGAAGCTCTTCTTATTTTGAACTCCATGTTACTAAGCCTTCCCAGAAATGTTCACATCTTAAAAACAATGCTGCATTGATTTCTCTTCGCATGCTTGCCTCTCTTCATTCGTTTGTGCCACTGACAGCTACATCAAGAAAGATATTTTCTGAGTCTATAATTGTAAGGAAAACTGACGCTTACATATAATGTTTTCAGTATAATCAATGGAAATGCCCGAAGAAGTGTGAAACAGCACTGGTGAATGACGTTTGTTGTTATTGCGCTTAAGACAGAATACACAAATAGTTGAGACACTTATTACTATATTAGCGGTCAGTGCATGTGTATATTTTTTATTAGCGACAACGATCGACTCATTAAAGCTAGTTATGGAATTGTGAGCAGGGATCATTGACATATACTGTAGGTGTTCGGATCCCCAGCAGGCGCGCGAGGCGCGAGCTAAGTCTCTGTCGAGCTCGCTTGGCAATCACCTCGGTCTCTGTTGATAGTATGACTAAAGCTTGGCAACCTCGCAGTGTAAGTCTGTCAACGCTGGTACCGAGGTCTTACTTCCTGGTTGGCACAGAACTATGCTCATAAATTCACTTGATGTTTCCTGTAATTTCCATTGAATAATCTGACTGGTTTCTCAGTCGAGAGGCAACAGAAGGCGATTATTTCATGCTTTTGGGTCCAGAAAATTGTTTACACGGTGAAATTCCAACTAATCTCGTCTCTTACGTTGCGAGTTATATGTTCTAGTGATGTATGTAGCAGTAGGAAAGAGCTGGAGTGCATAGCTCCTCGCTAGCTCTGAGTTAAAGTAGTAGGCAGCCATGGAGAGGTGGCTTCGGCCGTGGTTCGGGTCTCATTGGAGGAGAATGTTTTTAGCTGTTTTCGTGACAGGAGTTGCACGAATCCACATCGGAAACAACAAGAAACCTCTTGTGGTTACTTGCTATATTCTCTCAGATTATGGGAAAGTCTGACAACGTTGTGGTAGTTTACCAAATTTGTCCCTGTAAAATTGAACTGATTCCAAGCTAATTATGACGCCAATCGATGTTCGATGTGTATTTTCGTCTGGAAATAATTTTTGTCGAAGGTTATTCGAGGAGGGCCAGGGAAGATAAACATTTAGAACGTGATCGAAAGAGTAGGTGAGGAATGGGTGACTTCCAAAGCACACTATTCGATGTTTTGTGTGTGAAATCAACGAGAATTATTATGGTGTAGTACTAACACATGATGTAATCTTTTTGGTCGTTTGTCCTTAGAGTGCGACTAAATGGTGTCTCAGTTGTTTGCAAAAATTGGGCGCACCCTGGCTTTGTGGTTGCACTTTGCTGAGTATAAAAATCTTTTAGTACTCAGTCATTATTTTTCTCTTAAGATGTCAGAATGAGAGCATCATAACTCGTCACTAGTAACAGTCGTGAGCAGGAATCCTGATTGAGCGGCCTGATAACGTTCAAGAAACATGTGGTAATAGTCACTCCTATGACCCTTTATACCGATTCCACTCTACGACGTTTAGATTACGTTCATATATATATATATATATATATATATATATATATATATATATATATATATATATATATCAGGCAGGCTAATTCAATACGCAGCGGTAAATAAGTACTAGAACTTGAAGTGAGGATCTAACAGCCGGTAAATAGACACAGAGCGGCACGCCGCTGTTACGAGTCCGCAGGCGGCAGCCGCGATGCGGCCGCTGGCGCGTCGCCGTAGCCGGGGCCCACTACTCCCGAGAGTAAACAGTTCAGTTTTGATGCAGCAGCGAGCTCTTTCGTGTAACTATTTCTGGGAGTTTTCGCTGTTAAATTTGTGTTTCTTCCACACTGATAACAAAGACAGCCGATATGCAGTTTAAAAAAAAAGTATTTGGAGGTTGTTGCTTCGATCTCGCGACTGCTTACATACACACTTGTAAATGCGACTTTTACCACGAGACCACGCGCTCATACAGTACAGAGCAGCGTTGAGAAGGAAGTAACACTTCCTCCTGTTAGTACCGCATTCTACAGTGTTGCCAGATCCTGCATATCGCCGGACTTAGAATTCTGAGGGGCGATCGAATTTATTGTCCACACTGCGCGACCGACTCGGACTTAGCCTCTGCGTCGGCCGGCCGGCGATCGATTTTTTTGTCTAAGACTGTACATAAATAATTTTGCTGTGTGTGAGTAAGTATTTTGACATAACAAATGTGACATTTAATTACTGAAAATTTGAGAAAACTTCAAGTTTTTACACAGAAATTCCATAGCATGACAAAAAATGTTCAAATGCTTGTAAAGCTATTGGACCAAACTGCGTGGTGATCAGTCCATAGCTTACAAACTACTTAAAATAAGGTAAACTAACCTAAGGACAACACACACACCCATACCTCAGGGAGAACTCGAACCTCCGCCGGTGAGTAGCATAACATAATCATCCAATTTTTCGTATTTGGTTCTCATGCAATGCAGTAAAAACATGACAGAAATTCCTTTACTTTATTTATCATCTGTTATTCATTCAAATACTATACCGACACTATCTACACAGATGGCAGTAGTTCGTTGTGCAGTACAGTTTCATATCAAGTAATCAGATGACACAGAGTTATTGAATAGGAAGTTATAGTGGAGCATAGTGGACATTACCTTTTCCATTTTTCAGGTAAATGAACTTTATAGTGAATGTTGCGGGTTGTCCGCATATTGAGGTTGGAACTGCATTCTTCACACTTTTGGTACATTTTGTGCGAATCACTCATGTGCACCGATGACAGCAACAATGAAATAAGGGAAAACACCGAAATAAATTTTTGTGTCCTATCGCCACCTGTTGTCCTGATTGTTGGTGGCCGAGTGGAGAGAGAATGACACGGAGATGTGGGATGCACATGTGTGGGTATGGAGACTGAGGTAACCAGCCAGTGGGACAGGAGAAACTAGAAACACTAAGCTAGATTAGTACAAGATATATATATATATATATATATATATATATATTGTAGAAATAGTACAATATTTAACATTTGCTGTAGAGTAGTGGAATGCAGATCCATAGTTTATCTGAAGTCTAAGTCTTGTCCTATTGCCAACCAGCCGATACAGTTCAGTGGTGGTCGTGAGTGGGGTTGCAGCAGAGGGCACTCGTGGCTGAAGTCTCAAGAATGCCGTGACATGCTTGCATGGCGGTGTGTGGTGAAAGTACATGGCGTGCACTTCAGTCTTGTGCGACACCACACCCCTCCCCCCCAAAACACCGCGCCGTCGTTGTATAGGGCTGAGGGCCACAGCGGCAGCACTGGGAGGAGGGTCCGGGCGGAGGCGTTACTGGTGGTACAGGCATTATAGTTAAGGCTGGGATCGAGATGCCGTCCCCACCCTGGTATCCACCTTTCGATCCCTCCGGAAAACCCACCAAGACCAGGAAAAGGGCGCACACCTCTGCCCAGAGGGAGCAGGTCATCTTCTTCTGAGGTGCGTCGCCCAGGCTGGGGAGGGGGGCATGCACAGCCCTGGAGTCCCACTCGGTACGCAGGCAGCTGCGACAACGGCGTCAGAGATGACTACAATGGAGTTGCATCGACCTCCATCAGGATGAACTCGTAGTCCAGGGACGCTGGGCCCGTCGACGAGCGATGTGGCTGTGCTCCCTGGCGGTGAACTGCGTCTGGAATCAAGAAATCCGAGATAGGTCCGTGCAGCCTGCGTAGGCACAACTGGTGTGTGTGGCGTCGCAGCTCCGACCCTTGAAACTCGCTCGCTGTTCTTTTGACTGCTAACTAGCCGTGTTTTTGAAGTTAACAATTGACTGCTTGCTCACAAAATCTAATTTCAGCGATATTCACACAGCAGTGGAAGTATACAGTTCCCTTAAGCAAATTCTGATTCTATAAGTTATTCGAACAGTTCTACCTTTACTGTAATCCTTAGAGGAAACTGCACACAATTAAATAATGATCCGCAGTTATGGATGTAAATCAGAAATCATAAATGTTGGCAAAGGAAACGCAAAAATTCTTTGCTCCAGAAGGGAGCAGAGACACAGGATACATGAACAAATTACCCCCCATTAATCCAAAATAAATGATGAGGGGAGAATTTAAGTTAGCACAAAAGGATTATAGTTTAACAAATTAATTTAATGTTCAAAACATGAACAACAAGGGTGGAAGACGATTTTTTTACAATTACAATAAAAAACACACCTTACAAAATATCCACAATTATATGGCCCTAAAATTGCCCACCTGAAAAGTTGAGTACAGGTTAATTACGATCAAGTTTCATAGGGGGGAACGGAGGATTCATACGCCAAGCCATGCAGGTACTTACCAAGCACCCAACACCAATACACCAAGACGACAGCCAAGCAATCCGGAGAATGCAGATCGAAGGTTCACTCGCGCACAGTGAAATAGTACTTCGCTTCCATAACGTGTCAAGCTAGTGGCTTAGGCTCATGATCAACTTTCAGAAACAAACGCACTTGGTTTAAGACCACAAAGTGCGGTGTACAGATGGAAGTTATAGTTTCCCTAGAACTTCTAACTATACATTAAATCAAGCTCTGGCGTTCGTTTAGCACAGGGAGAAGATAACTACAGAAGGTTAAAGTTGTTAGATCAATACAATTAACCACTCATGTGCACTCAATGATGGAAAACTGAAGGCTTGTCTGATATTGTCCACGTGTTCTGTCGACAAAGTAGGAAAATATTACAATTCAACTACGATAAAAACGCGAAAGACACTGAACACATTTAAACAGGTGAAGAAATGATTTAAAAGTAATAAAGTGCAAGAACTGTGCTAACGAAACTCCATCAGAGCTTCGGAGTCAGATTCCAGCAAAAATCTACATAAAATTTGAAATTCTATACAAAATTAAGCAAAATCTCACTACTACACATAGTGTAGCTGCTACTCCTGGAATTAAACTACCGAAAAGGCATAAGTACGAATATGGAGCCTGAACTAACTCGAACCACGAGGCCACAGCAGAACCAAACCCAGAGGTACTTAACCTACCAGGAACCAAGAAGCGAATGAATCGCTCTCTTGATCACTGCTTAACCATTAGAGGAGGGGTAGTGGAGGGGAGCCCAGAGAGCATCCCATTCGTCAGGCAGGTAACCTGACCAACTCATAGCCAAGGAGGTTAAGAGCAAGCTACATTAGGAATCATTGCTAAGACTGGATTCAGCTCAGCAGTTGGCAAACCTACCTCTCGCTCAGAGATATTCAACGCCCAGCGTTTGAAAGAAACGACGACACAAAACAGACGAGGCGCGCCTAGCACTTCCTAAACTCTCTTACATACAAAGTTTCATACATTCTGTGGAAGCCAGGGCCAGTGGGAGCACATCACAGTACACACTAATAGCTATTTGGAGCCTTGTGTACAACATAGACACTTAGAATTTTACATACAGATAAAACTAAATCAATATATAACGCCTGGTATCTCTCATATTGCGAGTGAAGTGTCTTGCTACACTCAAAAAAATGTCTGAAGCTCGTCAACATTTGTTCATGGGGAGTCAATTAAATGGAACACGTTACGTGGATGTGTTTCACCCTGTGAAAGAACATGCAACAAACATATTGCGATCGAGCAAGCGCTGAATGGTGTCCAACAACCATCTCCAGCAACCACCTTGTACAGCACTGACGTAGAAACCTGAAAATGCGAAGCGCCATACGAACCGACTCGGTGCATAGGAGGCTGCAGCAGCTGAAAGAGAGTGCGGTGACTGCACCTCTGGAGCATCTCGGCAGGAGACGGGCCGTCATGTGGCATGCACCGTTATGTAGACAGGAAAATTTGAAGAGCTTGCTTTTCCATGTGAGACTTGAATGTTCAAACGAAACGTTCGGCTTCACCATTGCACTGATGGTGAAAAGGTGTGGTGGTGATGTGCTGAATGCCATTCACATGACAAAACTGTTGAAAATCAGCACTAACAAACTGAGGTCCAGTGTCACTGACGGTCGTTTCACATAAACCTTCGATGCAAAACACCGATGTTAAGGCACTCGTTGAGCTCATGGCAATAACAAAAGGAAACTTCCTGAAAGCGTCTACAATGATTAACCAGCGTATATTCCAGAAGGGTCCAGCAAAGTCAATGTGTAAACGTTGTCTTGGTCCCTTGGGGCCCGCCTAGTCTGAGCAACTGTGAAAGAGCTGCCTGATGCTCCGCACAAACCGTACACTGTGACGTCATGCTCTCTATCTGGGCGTCCATACCAACCCAGGTACAATGACGTCTGGCCAGTTGCTTTGTCTGAACAATATCCCAATGTCTTTGATGCAGGAGGCGTAAGACTTTTCATTGCAGGGAACGAGGAACAATTACTCTTGTTTGGTCGTTGTTGGTATGTAACAATAGAACACCCTGACTTAAAGACAATGCATGACGTTGTGCAAAATAACGTCAAACCAGAGGCCGCTCAATGTCTTTGGCTATGGAAGGCCACCCAGAGCGAACAAGACATGCTACCACACTTAGGTCAGCATCCACAGCTGTTTCCTGTGCAACCCAATGAGTGTTCTAAGGGAAGTCTGCGACAGTGGAAGCATCTCTGTAGTCTATCTGTCAACATGCCATTTCTGTAAAATGAAAATGACACATCCTGGCCAACCGGAAGTCGGGAAAGTGTGTCTGCGTTGGCATGTCGGCATTGACAGGTCTGTACAAAATCTCATATTCATATTTGGTCAGTATCAAGGACCATCTCTGAAGCTTCTGTGCCGTTGGTGGCGGAATTGGCTTTGAGGGTGAGAACAATGATGTGAGAGGCTTGTGGTCTGTCAACAAATAGAATTGTCTACCATAGAGACAATGATGAAACTTTTTGACACCATGAATGATTGCTGAGGCCTCCTTTTCTATCTGACTGTAATTCTGTTGCGTTGGCGCCAGTAGCTTGGATGCAGAGGCACTAGGACGATCTTGAGATCCAATACAATGTGACAATACTGCGCTCATACCTTAAGAAGAGGCACCCACTGCTAACACATCAGGCTTCTGTGAGTCAAAGGGAATCAGACATGCATCACTGAGTAGTGCAGACTTTAATTTGTCAGAGGCAACCTGGCAATCTTTAGATCATACAAAAGGAACATTATTCCTACGTAAGTGATGCAGTGAAGCTGCAATCTGATTACAACTTAGACCTGCTGCAGTCAACAATTTGAAAAGGCACTCCAGGTTTGATAAATGTTCTTCAACTGTGCATCCTGAGACCACAATCTACATGGTGATACAAAAGGTACGGCCAAACTTTCAGGAAACATTCCTCACACACAGAGAAAGCAAATATGTTATGTGGACATATGTCCGGAAATGCTTAATTTTCAAGTTAGAGCTCATTTTAGTATTTCTCTTTAAATGTAAATTGAAATAATTCGTGCGGACAATTGTCAAAATACCCAATTGTTTCGTTAGTATGTACTGTACTTCCTCGATTAACGTCATCAACACAGATTTTCTGTGAACGTTTGGGCAGGAATTGTTGGTGATGTCTTGATGATTTGAAAGCTCTTGTCTTCGCAATCCCGGTACGAAAAGTAGAGACTCTTGGTGCTCCAATTGTGGACGGCTGTGATACAATACACCATTCTCCAGGGCTGCATCAGCGCATCAGGGATTCCATGCGACAGAGGGTGGATGCATGTGTCCTCGCTAACAGAGGACATTTTGAACATTTCCTGTAACAAAGTGAAGTCACGCTGGTACGTTCTGTTGCTATGTGTTTCCATTCCATGATTAATGTGATTTGAAGAGAAGTTGAATGAGCTCTAAAATGGAACTTAAGTGTTTCCGGACACATGTCCACATAACATATTATCTTTCTTTTTGTGTGAGGAATGTTTCCTGAATGTTTGGCCGTACCTTTTTGCAACACCCTGTATATCTATAAATGTGAATGTCTGTTTGGTGTACGTTTATCACTTCTGAACCATAAGACATAAAGAGCAAAATGTTTGTACAGTTACTAATGTCTACCCGGAAAAGTTTTAGGCAGGGTTTTATGGTGATCGGATAGCTATTTATCTATATATACAGGGTGTTTCACTAAGTGTGTTTGCCTCTGTAACTTATAAAATAATAGTTGATGGGAAATTTTAATGCGGTAGGTCAACACAAGAAATGTTACTCTTTCTGCGGAGCTATGAATATAGTTTATTGTATCATTTTTCACAGAGTTACAGTACAAAGATATAATTTTTTAAATGGAAGAATAGTTTTTTCTATCGTAAATTGGAATCGTTGAAACCAGCTGTGTCCAAATCAATTTAAACTACGTTCCTATCACTGTTAGTTTGGGAGCTACAACCCTTCAAAGTTTCAGGAGCATATACCACACGCTGTACATAATACATGGCTGTGTGGTGGGTGATAGAAGTTATGGTGGTGGAAAGTTGATTTACATGCGATGTTCAAATGTGTGTCCATGTTCCTCAATGCATAATGCAATGCCCCATCGAAAGGATCTGCGGACGAGATGTAACATCGCCGGTGTGACGGAGCGACATGTGTCCTCGATGCGCCGTTTTAGATCATCTGGGGATGTGGGCTCAGTGACATAAACACGATCCTTTAGATATCCCCACAAAAAGAAATCTATTCTGTGAAATCGGGCGACCCTGCGGGCCATGAATGAGGACCATTGCGCCCCAACCATCTTCCTACAAACCTGTTGTTTAGTTCTTCCACAACAGCACGTGCAGAATGGGCTGGGTGACCATCGTGCTGCATCCTCATATGGACTTTCGTGTGTAGACACACATGTTCAAGGAGACCACCCAAACTGTCGGCTATAAAAGCGCCATATAACTCACCTGTCAGTGTACCTGGGAAGTAGTGTGGAACGATGATTTCATCCCCAAGGATTCCACACCACACGTTAATAGAGGCCGGCCACGGTGGCCGAGGGGACTGAGGCGCTCCAGTCACGGTCTGCACAGCCACTACGGTCGGGGGTTCGAATCCCCCCTCGGGTATGAATATTTGTGCCGTCCTTAATCTTAGTTAGTTCATAAGTAGTTTGTAAGTTTATGGACTGATGACCCCGTATCTAAGTCCCATAAGCTATACAAACATTTCGTTAATAGACCACCTATGTTGATGGTCGACAGGTCGTACCCACCAAGGATTGTCTGCGGCCCAGTAGTGGATGTTATGGCGGTTCACTGCACCATAATTTGTGAACGTGGACTCATCAGAGAACATAACACTTTGTAAAGGCTCCAGCGTTAAATTACGCATGGCCCACTCACAGAATGTCACTCTTGCACGGAAATCGCCGGCCGCGGTGGCCGAGGGGACTGAGGCGCTTCAGTCACGGTCTGCATGGCCCCTACGGTCGGGGGTTCGAATCCCCCCTCGGGCATGGATATTTCTGCCGTCCTTAGTCTTAGCTAATTCATAAGTAGTTTGTAAGCTTAGGGACTGATGACCCTATAGTTAAGTCCCGTAAGTTCTACAAACATTTGAACATTTGAACATTTGCACGGAAATCGTTCCCATGCAGCTCCTGGATCAGTGACAGGCGGTACGGGTGAAACCTGTGGCCGTGTACTATACGCCACACAGATGTGAGACTGACACCAGAGACTGCAGCAACGACTCGTAAGTTGACATGAGGATCGCGGTGTAGTGCAACTAAAACAAACACCTCCATCTCCTCACTTCTTGCAGGTCTTCGTCTGTTACCGCGGTGCATTGCCAAGCTGCCTGTTTCCCGAAGTCGTTGTTTGGCATGTAAGAACGTAATGGTTGCCGGGGCTCTTCGCCTAGGATATCTCACGGCATACGCCATGGCTGCTTCAGTGGCATCGTGTCGGCACTCGCCGAGCATCAGAGACATGTCAACATACTCGTTGTTCGTGTATGCCATCGTCATCTGATGTCAGTAAGGCCGGTATTACACTGTAAAAGATATTTGACAAAGATTTTTGTCAAAGATTTTATCCAAGATCTTTGACGAAACTACTTCACAGGAGCACATTACACTAGCGTAAAATATTTTGTCATAGTTGTTCTGGAAAGACTCCAAAATAGTCAATCGTCTGTATTATAGAACGTAATATAATGTTGCTCGGGAGTGCATTCACTGCAAAGAATGACAAATTGAATCAATTTTAGGTAAAACCGCGAATAGCGAGAGGAAAATACGAAAAGTGCTCGCACAAATGTACTTCATGAGCTACACTTCTAGAACAGAATAACCTAAATTGAACGTGTGAGCAAACATTTTAATTCGCCCACATATTTATAAATACTTCATCAAAATCGACGTTTCAGGAAACCCTAAAGCTGTGTCAATGGGTAAATAAGTTAACGTGAGTCATGAAGATTTCATGCTAAACATAACCTTGTTAGACACTTCATCATAATTGCCTGATTTTCCGAAACATAAAATATCCGTCTAAATACATGGACTTGTGGTTAAATCACGAAAAGCATCGTGCAAAGCAAGAAAAAATACGGAGCTAATTAGTGCAGTATCTCATTACGCAAATTATTAATGCCTTTTCCGCGAAGATCGTCCCATTTATATCCACATACAAAATCTATTCCAACAGGCAGTAAAATACACGAATCGTACAGGGTAGGCCTAAGAATTCACGTATTATTGCAGACACAAGTGAAGCAAAATGTAAATCACTTTAGGAGGAATTACGAGGTTAGGTTAGAGTACATATAAAAACATTTATTTCACTTATGCATCTCCATATATCCTTTGATACATATAATTTCTTCCTTATCATTATCCACAGTGAGCCACTTTGAATACAACTGACAGCAGTAGCTTTTTCTTTATACGATTCTAACCGTATATTTTAGTAAATGTTAATAAATATTCCGCACACTTCTCACTTTGAAACGATCACTGTGGCAGTAGCGACACAACAAATACACTTTTACGTTAATTTGTAGGTTAAAAGACGTCAAAGCAAGGAAAGACGCATGTATACAATGGGGAACTTTTATAAAAGCTAGGCTCTCTCGCTAACTTTTATCAAATATCTTTTATAAAAGAAATCTTTTATAAAAGATGACCCATTACACTGTCAAAGATTTGACCAAAGAGCTTTGATAAAAGATCTTTGACAAAGATCTTTTACAGTGTAATACCCGCCTAACTGTGGTTGTTTGTGTGGCTCCAACTGTCGGGTATACGGCCGTGTGTGGCGACAGTCGGCAGTCTAATAGCGCATCGAGGAAGCTTCTCGCTCCGTGACACCGGCGACGTTACAACTCGGCCGCACCACATTTAGAAGGCGCATTGCATTATGCGCAGCGTTTGTGGTATCTGCCCCTGAAACTTTGAAGGGTTGTAGCTCCCAAACTAACAGTGATAGGAATGTAGTTTAAACTGATTTGGGAGCAGCTGGTTTCAACGAATCCTATGCACGATAGAAAAAACTATTGTTCCATTTAAAAAATTATATCTTTGTGCTGTAACTCTTTGGAAAATGATACAATAAACTATGTTCATAGCTCCGTAGAAAGTGTAACATTTGTTGTGTTGACCTACCGCATTAAAATTTCCCATCACCTATTATTTTATAAGTTACAGAGGCAAACACACTTAGTGAAACACCATGTATATTAACGTGAATATCTGTTTGGTGTACGCTTATAACGCCCGATCGACAAGACACAGAGACTTAAATATTTGTACAGTTACTAAATTATACCTGAGGAAGGTTTTAGGCACGGTTTTACAGCGATCTGATAGATATTTAGTAATTTGAAGAATATAACGCAAAATGCGGAACAATAATTACTCTTGAAAATTATATTTATTCTTTGAAAATGGTTTTATTGGTTGCATTGTTGCTTGAGGTTTGATAATGATAAAAGGGTGGAGTATATTAAGATGGAAAGTTCTCAGTGTATATAAAATTCTACGTGTGTGTGTGTGTGTGTGTGTGTGTGTGTGTTAATATTTCGCTCTGCAGCGAAAACTACAGAATGCAAACGAATGGACTGTGTGTAATTGTTGTCCGAAGTCTCCCATTGTACACCATACCAGTTCCATGCCGATAGCTATTAGGGGTTGGAAGATATGGTGGTTGAAAGTTGTCAAATTATTTTAAAAAAAATTCGGACTGAAGGCCAGCGATGACGTTTGCGACTCTATAGCAAGGAGGTGTCATACAGCGAAATGTGATGCCGCAGACCATATCTTTGGTCTATGCGTGCTACAATGTGTTCAGCCCTTTCTCTG
Organism: Locusta migratoria; assembly: GCA_026315105.1. Lineage (NCBI taxonomy): Eukaryota > Metazoa > Arthropoda > Insecta > Orthoptera > Acrididae > Locusta > Locusta migratoria. Next base: position 195,541,527 of record CM048755.1, read on the forward strand.
TAAGGATAAGCATACGAATCAGGAAGAAAAAATAAATAAAGCAGTAAAAAAGAAATTTCTTTTAATACATCTCTTAAAATTAATTTGACATTTTGCGCATTACATCAAGTGATCGATCTGTGATATTATTTCGATCATTATTGTTGAATTTCGTGATTGGATTCTTCGAAATGAGTGCATTTTTACGTGTGTTTTGATCTACACTACTTACGTTCCTGCTAATGTTGATTAAAAATGTTTGTTTCTAAAGAAGGTATTGTATTTCATTTCATCCTTCAAAACAGTAGTGTCTCATAGCACACTACTGAAAGATAGCTTATCCATCATAATCCACCAACACGCGAGCGGAGCCGCCGGTTTAAGCTAGTATCATCTAAATACTTCGAGCAGCATGGTACAGAAACTGTCAGCTGTTCCAAACAACGCTGGAAAATAGTGGGGGCGGAAAAACTGCCAAAGGGTAGGTGTTGAAATTAAAAAAGGCTCATGTGAGTATTAATGACGAAAAACGTTTTGACTCGTCATCGACCGGAATCTGCAAGTATGCTTCTGCTAAGTCAATCTTAGAAAAAGAGCAACACTGTCCTAATTTGTACATCGGTTATTCAGGTTGGGGCAGGGGGTAAGTGTCTACAATTGTTTGGCTGTGCACTGCTGATTTAAAGTCCACACAGAGACGAACTTTTTCCTGACGGCTTGATTAGAAGCACTAAAGGTGTAGTCCACTGACTCGCAGAAACAGGAGAAATCACTCCTCTATCCTGCCAACATTTAAGTTCTTCAGCAACTTTATCACGAAGGGCGATAGGCACAGGTCTACCTTTACGAAATTTTGGTACTGCAGATTCCTTTAAAGTTACATGTACCACAAAGTCTTTTGCACAACATAGTTCTGGCGAAAACAAGTCACTATATTTTTCACACACTGCAATGATTTTGTCCTGAGACTACTAACGAAATCTTAAGCACATCTCTTTGAATTGATAAGCCAAACAAGTCGTGTGCATCGAGTCCAAAAATGCTCTGTGAAGATTTGGCCTGTAGTACTACAAAAGCGACAGTTTTGGTAACACCTTGAAAAGAGGCGGGCAGACTACATGTTCCCAGCACGGGAATATTTTGTTCTGTATATGCTTTTAGCACTTGTTGAGATGGTGACAATTTTGGCGAACCCAGAAATTAATATGTGTCGTTATTCATTAATGTGGCAGCGAAACCAGTGTTGAGCTAAAATTGTACAGTCTTATTTGCCACTGAGAGAGTCACAAAAACGTTTTTGCTTGTGGTGCGTGACAGGCGCACGAATGTGGGCGACGTCTGATACAGTCTGGTTGCTGCACTTGTGCATGTGCGGGCAGCGTATAGAAGGAAGAGGCGCAGAATCGACACACAGCAGGTTAACAACACTGTGCCTAGATGGCACCTGCGCTAAACTGTCTTGCTGCATATCAGAATTACAAGTACGTGATTGCACGCGCGAGAAATGCTTTTGCTGCAAATCAGTGCCACTACTGAAAGATGGCACTACCGCCGGATCGGCCTCCACACAAGCGTGCGAGGCTGCCACAGATTTACCAACTACTGCACTAAACTTTCAGTAGCCACATCAATTCTACTGTCACAAGCTACACAATACTGGGCACTTTTACAAGGAGAGGTTGCAGAAGGCACTAGGTTCACCACAGGATTGCACTGTACATAGTCATGTTGCTTGTCCTGAACCCTTTTCTGTGGCAATGTTTGAAGCGCTCGACGGTGCTTGCGATGTGGCTCACTACGTATTTTTGCTATTTTTGCCGTAGGCGCAGAAGAACTTCCTTTCGAGAGTCAAGAAAAGGACTAAGTCCACAGTGTGCATGACATTTACTGCATGAACTGTTCCTGCACTCTGCGAAGCACTGTTCCTAACGGCACTGTTCTTTGAATTTTTGTACTGCATACACACTGGCTATACATGTTCTGATTTTCCACATTGATAACAGATGGCGTTGCGACCAGGGCATTGGCACGTCTGTGCCGAGATACACATTGGGGGCAAGATTTACGAACATTTTTCTGAAAAGAGCGTTGGCGCTCGTTATTCACATTACTTTGTCTAACATGCCAGAGGGACCTTTGTGTCGCGCTTTTACACTGGCTACTGTTCACTAACTGTTCAGCACAGCCAATAGAATTGTAAGCATCACTAGGGCTAGACTGATAACTGCGACTAGGAGAGCGTCCATTGTGGTGCACTGAGTTAACACTGTGGCATTGCATTTCTACATCAGCCAAGTCAAAGGTGTCATGCGCTTCTATAAGCTGCAGTACACTATCTAATGAGGGGTCAGACTGTTTTAGAATCGCTGCCCTACTTGTGGGGTTCTGAATGTTCTGCGTTATGGCATCTCATAACATAATATCACTATAAGATTGTCCACAAGAGCAAGTAAATTTACAGTTCTGGGTTAAACTCCGTGATCCATTGCTGATGTGTCTGATCTGGTGATTTTTTTCAGTTTGAAAAATCGGTACTGCACAGCGGCTATGAGAACTTTTCGCTCATAATGAGCATTCAGTGCATCTATGAGTTGATCAAAGCCTAGATCATGAGGAGATGCATAGGGGAAAAGTTTTTGAAGCAATATGAAGGTCTTGTTGCCCACCACAGCTAAGAAATGCTTGACTGTCTGACCTGTAAGTAGATGACACGCAACGAGTTCTTGGAATTGCGCCAAGTAATCGCTCCATTCTTCGTCCTGTTCATCGTACTGGCGAAATGTAGGGAACAGTGTAGCGGCAGATGTGGGCAGCTGATGTGACAGCTGTTGTTGCTGAGCTGCCTGTACTATCAACTGGGACACTGGCTTGGAGTAGTTGAGTGATTTGCGCCATTTGTAAATGAATAATTTCCATTAAGTTTGGGTTCGAGGTAGTGGCCATGCCGACTGATTAGGCGCCGCGCATTCATTAAAATTAGAACAAATGTTAAAACACATGCAAAGTGAAGGAGGACTTTCTGCAACAAAAAAAGCCCAAACACGGAACAGAATATATTCCCCCAAAATCTTACTCATAAGCATAAGATAATAAGGGTGGTTGGGTGGGTGCAATTTCTGCGTGCTCCGACTGCTGCTGTCTTATCCAAGGTTTTTCTATTGCTTATCTACGCCACTTTTCCGTCTCGGCGCCGCGGGTTGTCCTGAAGTCGGTGGCTGAGTGGAGAGAGACAGGCATAGGGAAGTAGGATGCACGTGTATGCGGGTACGGAGTCTGAGGTGACCAGCCAAGGGGACAGCAGAAACTAGAAACACTAAGCTAGATTAGTACAAGATATATATTTAGTAGAAATAGTACAATACTTAACTTTCGCTGTTGACTAGTTGAATGGAGATACATAGTTTATCTGAAGTATAAGCCTGCCTACTGTTGAGAGTCTTATATAGTGCCTGTCCTATTGCCAACTGGCCGATACAGTTCAGTGGTGGTCGTGAGTGGGGTTGCAGAAGAGAGCGCTCATGACTGATGTCTTAAGAATGCCGCGCCATTCTTGCATGGTGGCATGCTGCGAAAGTATGTGGCGTGCACTTCAGACTTGTGTGACACCACATAAATAAGTAGTGACGAAGTTAAAATGCAGCGCCCCGTGTGGCATCAAAGAGCAGAATGAAAAATAAAAGACATCTTGAAACAAGTTGACTGGTCAGGCAATATCAATTGTCTGTCAACATATGTCAAAACAGCCACGTGTGTACTGCCACGAGACAGACCCGCAGATATGGACCCTATCAGTACTGTCTTGTCTTAAGAATGCCGTGCCATTCTTGCATGGCGGCGTGCTGCGAAAGTATGTGGCGTGCACTTCAGACTTGTGTGACACCACATAAATAAGTAGTGACGAAGTTAAAATGCAGCGCCCCGTGTGGCATCAAAGAGCAGAATGAAAAATAAAAGACATCTTGAAACAAGTTGACTGGTCAGGCAATATCAATTGTCTGTCAACATATGTCAAAACAGCCACGTGTGTACTGCCACGAGACAGACCCGCAGATATGGACCCTATCAGTACTGTCTTGCAACAGTACACTCTTGGCTGTTTTGACATATGTTGACCGGAAATTAATACCACATGACCATTCAATTTGTTTCTAGATGTCTCCCATATTCCATTCTGCTCATTGCTGCCACACTGAGTGCTACGTTTAACCTTGTTGGTGCTTCTTTATTTTGTTGTTTGTGTTTCTTGTTAGTTCATTGTTACTTTCTTTTGGAGTAGATAGACTGCAGGCCCTATGCACTCCTCTCGAAAAGAGGTGTATATTTCCGCTGAAGATCTTTTTTCCCTGATTGTACCAAAGAGCTTCAATTTCATAGAGTGGTGATAGGTCCACCATGTTTGAGGCAAATTGAACTGGCGTCCGCCATGTTATTTGGGGTACCGGCTGACACCTGGTATGCCACACTCACTAGACAATTTTACTTATTTACGCAGTTTTACGTTTTAAATGATGCTTGACTATTGAGTACAGATGTGCATTAAGTTCCGTTGGTGTGTCCAGACTTTATCAAAGCTGTGAATTTATGAGCCAGATAGTGTATTTTCTTAAAATGCGGTAATGAAATATCATGAATCTTTCAGTAATACACTTCCAGTTCGAAGTATAACAGTTAGCCGAGGTTTGATCCAACAACGAAACTGCCCCTATGAAAATATTTGGGTTAATTGTAATGCAAGTTCATAGTCTAAAAGTGCTGCGAAAGTTATACAGTGAACAGTAATTGTTATGACGAACAACGATGATCACGGATTTGAATCTCTTGTTAATATGTCGTAACAACTGCTTTCATAGAGTCTAAGACACATTTATCTGGTGCTTTTTAAACGTATTAAATCCACATACGCATAAAATTTCTGTTAAAGGGTTTGGTTGTGAAGATTGGTTGACGAAATTTGTGTAGAAAGACGAAAGTAACAACAGAATACTGCAATCAAAAATGCGCCTAGGTTGAATACACATGCGGCAACATTCTATGAAAAAGGCACACAAAACCTTGTGCCATGCTATGACAATTGCCTACAAAATTTCGGAAGCTATGCAGAAAAATAGTTTAACAGTTGTAGATTTTTGTACAGTCAATATTTTTTCTGTATCTGTACCCGTTCGTTTTATATAACCAAACGGAACTTACTTTCTAGACGCGCCTCGTATGTTAACCAAGCTTGATCAAGTATTGTCAACAACAAATGAAAATATTTTTAAAGAAGTGTAGACACTCAAAAGTGTTTATTTTATTTTATTCACTCTTTCATAAACCACAGCAGCAACAGAAGAAGAAACACACAGACGCTAGGCAGAAAACAGTCTTTTTCATGGATTGTACTTCAAAGGAATTGCAAGAAAGGTCATCTTCACTTTTGGGGAATCTATGTGTCATTAGCCAGGAGTTTTGTTTATGTATAGGCAGACAGAGACCAAAAGAAGCAAAATAATTGGTGTTCTTGCTTGAAATATTTGTCGTTTTAACATGTCAATTTGTTTATTTAAATGCTGAAAACATTTAGAGACATTGCATAAGCAAAGATTGTACAGAAACTGTACACTAAATACAATATACACTAAATACAGCACATCACTTTCAACAACAACATATGATGGATAGACCCCTGTCAAGTGTACTGACCACCACCAATAAGCTGGCCGAGTTTACACAGCTTGCCGCAAAGAGTGCTGTAACTCTATGAAATTCTAGCTCGTTGGATTGAACACAGATATTCATATCACATCAGCTGAATGAGATTCATTTATTAGTTTTTCAGAAAATATCATGCAAAAGTAATCATAGAAAGAAAGATATGGCCATGAATGATTCTTGTGGGGAATGTAACATCTTTCCCATCGCTATTTTTGCTTCCATTCTTATTACTACAATTGAAAGCAGCACTTGAGCAAATCACATTTACACACTTTTTCCCTGCACTCCGCGTCTCCATCGATATTCTGTTTAAGAGCGCTGCATTAGCGCCAATGAGCAGTCTACTTATTTATATTATGTCTGTGAGTATATATTGTCATGTTGAAATGGAAGCAGGCTTGACTTCGAAGGCAGGGTTGTCGACTGAACACAGCACTTATACTGAAAGCAGGTTTAGTGTGAACTGAAACGTACACGCAGCACTGACTGCCTCTCGGGCAGAGTGCTCAGCTATTTATACACAGACAGAATGTACCAGAAATTAGATGCATAGTTAACATAACAAAACAAGTAGAAATTACAAGTGATCATAAGAAACATGTAGAACATTCTGGAAATATTGATTAAGGTAAAAGGTAAGGTAAACCAGTCCACAATCCGAAGATTGGTTTGAACACCACAGTGCTTCACTAGACATGGTCCTGTTTGGAGGTGGTACGCTGTTGCCTTCCTCCGACCTTCGAAATGACTTACCAAGTCAGCAGTCAGTTATAGGGGGACCTACAGTTTAACGGGGGTTCCAAACCATGGTGCTACTCGGAATTTTTCACATGAACAATAATGCCAGAGGTGAAAGAAGTAGAAAGTGAGAGATAAAAACCCTAGGACCTGATCTGTCACTCTACCGCTGAGCAAATGAGACAAACAAATATATTTTTCCCAGTGGACAGGATTGAACTGGCGACCTTCAGCACCACAATCGGTGACGCTAACCTTCGCGCCACGCTGGCAGTCGGTTAATGTGGGGTCTCGCGGCATTGCTCCCTCTCCTGAAAAAACAATGACCCACTTTTAGGTTCCCTTTGGAGCCAGATGCAATGTCCTGGATCTTGATCTCGTCATGGATCCTCGGTATGGCAGTTCTGGAGAATCCTTCCCTTCTGCACGATTATCGACGACAGACGTTCCTGTCGTGGCTTCATCAGTATCATTACCGTTCTTAGAGTCCTTGAACAAGAAGCCATTTTCGGCTATCTGCTCTTCAGGATCGTAGTAAGGCTTCATGCGGATGACGTGAACAATGTCTCTTCGTTTTTGTCGTTTCGACGACGGCTCATAATCCTTAACTTCGTATGTGACGTCTGACAGGCGGCGTATGACACGATACGGACCAAAGTATTGCTTCAATAACTTTTCTGATAGTCCAACTTTCCGTACAGGGGTCAAAATCCATACCAGACTTCCTGGGCTGTTCACAACAGGTCGGTGCTTGTCGCTATACCGCTGATGGTCCTTATCCTGGGTGTCCAGTGTCCGTATGCGAGACAGCCGTCTTGCTTCTTCTACCCTGGTGATGAGCTGTTCCACATAGTCATCCTGGGTGTCGTCCAGTTGGAACGGAAACAGCGTATCCATTGTCGTCTCAGCTTCACGGCCATGGAGCAGGAAAAACGGCGTGAAGCCTGTGATGTATCGTCTTGAAGTTTTATAAGCAATTGTCACGACTGGCAGTGTTGTATCCCAATCCTTCTGCTCCAACATCAACATACATTCACAGCATATCTGCTAACGTCTTGTTGAAACGTTCTGGAAGACCATTTGTCTGACGATGGTATGCAGTTGTCATTCTGTGGACAATGACGGAATGTGACATTACCTCTGTTACTAGTTTTGACTGGAAAACTTTTCCATGATTAGATATCATCACACGTGGTGCTCCATGCTTCAAAATAATGTCTTCTACAAGGAATTTTGCGACCTCTGGAGCTTCTGCAGTCGGCACAGGTTTGGTGACAGCGTAGCGTGTGAGTTAGTCAGTGCAGACTTTCCTAAAAGATCTATCCCAGCTCGGTGGCATGCAGCTGCTGCAGGTGGAATCGGTACGAGATGCCCTGGAGGTAACTGCGACACATGCATCTGTCGCTGGCACTCTTTACAGGTCACTGACATAGTGCTTGACACATCGGTAGAGACCATTCCAGTAATACCTGCGTCTGATTTTGTCTAGGGTCTTCACGAATCCCAGATGACCGGATATTGGAGCATCGTGGAAATACTTGAGAATAGCTGGATGTAGATGAGCTGGAACGACCAGTAGCCATTTGGGGCCCAATAGATGGTAGTTGTATAAAAATACAATGTCCCGTTTATAAGTTAGAACTCTCCATTGGTCGGTTCTCCTTTCTCCAAGGCCTCTATCGTTTTTAATATTGCTGGATCTTCCCTCTGTTCAGCTGCAACGTCACCTAATTCATTGAGGGCTGAAATTTCATTCATGCTATTGTGTTCCACTAATGGATTCCTCGAAAGGCAGTCGGTATCCTTGTGTTTGCGTCCATTCTTGAATACCACTGTGACATTGTACTTTTGGAGTCAGTGCTCATCTTGCTAGTCGACCTGATGGATCCTTCAAGCTAGTCAGCCAACACAAAGAATGGTGGTCTGTCCCGACGGTGAATGGTTTGCCGAATAAATACGGCCGGAACTTGTTGATAGGCCAGATAACTGTGAGACATTCTTCCTCAGTTGTAGAGTAGTTTATCTCGGACTTTGAGAGTACTCTTGACGCATAGACTATCACCTTTTCAGTACCTTCCTGAACTTGTACAAGCACTGCACCAATCCCATAACCACTGGCGTCTGTGTGAAGTTCCGTTTTCGCATTCTCGTCGTACAACGCTAGCAATGGTGTGGAAGTTAGAGCCTCCTTTAGTGCCCGGAGAGCTCTTTATTTTGTCTCATCCCAGTAAAACTTGGCATCTCCCTGCAGACGTTCTTGTAATGGACGTGCCTTGTTACAAAATTCTTTTATGAAATGTCGGTAGTATGAGCACAGACCAGAAAATTTCTCACATCACGAATGTGCTGAGGAGTTGGAAATTCTGTGACTGCCCTTACTTTATCTGGATCAGGACGGACACCATCTCCGTTGACTAGGCGCCCCAGGATTTTTAACTCTTTGGCGACGAAGAGGAACTTCTTTGGATTGAGGCAGAGTCCTGCTGTCTAAACACACTTCAACACAGTTGACAGGCGACTCAGATGTTCTTCATATGTTTTCGAGAAAACGACAATGTCATCTAAATAGCAAAGACACGTCGTCCATTGAAGGTGTCGAAGCAAGTTGTCCATCATGCGTTCGAATGTGGCCGGGGCATTACATAATCCAAATGGCATTACCTTGAATTCATAGAGGCCGTCAGTTGTAATAAAAGACTTCTTCTCCCTGTCAGCTTTGTCAAGCTCGATTTGCCAGTAACCTGTCTGCATGTCCATAGTTGAGAAGTATATAGTTCATTTCAAGCAGTGTAAGGTGTCATCAATGCGCAGAAATGGGTAGACATCTTTCTTTCTGATTTTGTTCAGCCGCCGATAGTCGACATAGAGTCGTAACATGCCATCCTTCTTCTTTACAAGAACCACCGGAGACGACCAAGGACTCTCCGAAGGTTTAATAATGTCATCTCGCAACATCTTCTCCACTTCCACCTGAATTATTGGTCTTTCATCTGGCGACACTGTATGCGAACGCTGGCTATCCCTAGTATTTATACAGTGCCTTATCGTGGGCCTTTTTGTCTGACTTTTCCCCTGCTGATGTGTGAACGCACCCAAAAATTGGCGTAGTATAGCTAACACCCGATGGCATTGTTCCTTGGTCAGTCCGGGCCCTATTGGCAGTTCCACGATTGTTTCCTCCAGCGTGTTGTCTGTACTAACAGCAGAGCATGGATATTCATTGATGACGTTGAGCTCTCCGTACTGGATTGGTTCAGCTATCCCGATACACATTCCTTTGGAGGTAAGTTGTGACTGCTCTTTACAATTAGTGATCCAAATGTCTCCTCGACCGCCAGTAATAGTTACGATAGCCGCTGGTATGTAAATTGCTTTGGTGAGCCTGATAAACTTTTTACTATCAACAAGAACTTCACAGTTTAACCGGTCATCTGTGGTTGCGACTGCAACTCGTCTTATTGTCAACGTGTGAAGTATGTCTTTAATCCTATGGCAGGAGTTGCCATGTGTGAACTATGTCCTTAGTTCTATGGCAGGAATCGCCAAGTGTGAACTATGTCGTTAGCTATGAATTTATATAATGTTAATGATCAGCTATGATGTGATCATATTTTCAAACATATAATAGATTTTCCTACTCTATTGCAATGTATCAGTTGTACCAAACAAAAAAATGTACTTGAAAAATTATTGGTAAACTGTGTAATTTAACTATTCTGTTTCCCCTCCAAAATAGTGAAAAAAGGAATGTTCTTAAATGAAAGACGATCTGCTCAAAATCAATTTATTAGAATTAAACATGAAAAATCCTATATTGACACAAAATTAGATGACATATTCTATCATGAAAAACAGATAATGGTATTCAAACAATCTTTTACAAATGTTAAAATATTGAGACACAAAAATGACTGGCTGTGTCAAAGGTCGGAGGTTTTGCAAAACAGAATACTATTAGATTGGCTACACAGGGGGTTGAAATTATCGTTAACCCTAAGCTCCCCAGAGTAAATAGGCAGATCTCAAAAGAATAAAATAAGGGACAGAATCCAACAAGTCTGATTCATATAACCCGCCAGCAAGTGCGTCATCTTACCCACACAGATGATCATTGACGGCAGCTTCTAAGGCTCGCAGGCAGCAGGCGGTGGGAGCGGATGAGCTGAAATTTTTATCCGACCGTAATTGCTGCGACCTGTTAAGCAGGGTCGACATGTAACTTACCACAGCGTCACTAGCGTCGGCGTCGCTAGGCAGTTGCTGTGCGATTCTATCATGCTAGTAGACTAATCAATATTTTGCATAGATGACACAAAGGCCATTTGGCACAAATCGATCAGTCACTTGCGTAATAAGATATGTAAAAAAACAGTGCCCCGCAATGGCGCGAATGCTCAAATAGACTTCTAGCAAAACGAAAACTAAACTGTGGCCGCTCACAGCGTAACCACCGGACAATGTAACGTCCGTGAAGTAAACACAAGTTCTACAAGGTCCGAATCTTCGGAATCACATGCAAGTCTAACCAGAGGACCGTTTAAGACGATGTCCTCCCCGCGATTCTGCCGGCCGCGGTGGCCAGTCACGGTCTGCAGGGCCACTACTGTCGGGGGTTCGAATCCCCCCTCGGGCATGGATATTTGTGCCGTCCTTAGTTGTAGGTAGTTTATAAGTAGTTTGTAAGTTTAGGGACTAATGACCCCGTAGTTAAGTCCCTTAAGCTTAACAAACATTTGAACTCCCGCAATTCTAAACGGAGTATTGCATGTCTCCCGAGGTCCGCACACTTCGGACGCTCAAACTGGAGTCTCCCGAGGTCCGTACCCCTTGGACGCACAAACAGGAGTCTCTGACGTCCGTACACTTTGGACACTCAGACAGGAGTCTTCGTACGTCCTCGCGCTCTGCCGCAGCTCACGGCAAGTGACGGGCGGCCACACCCACGCGCGAAAAGACGCACCAATATCTACTAACGGCTAATAGTCATACCAATCGGATGGCGTAGTGCCGTTGACAAATTGTTTAGCTGTCATTCTAAAATAATTTGCCGAATCAGGACGAGTTCTCTGCGGCTGCCAAGAGGCTCCGCCCACGCCACCAAAGCTTCCCGCGTATTTCACCGTTCCCAGGGTGAAAGCCCTGCAAGGAACTTCAGCTTGCTCCTAGCTATGGTCACACGACTTATAAATGTTAACGTTGTGCTATATATACAGCCGCTAGAGCCAAACACCTGGGATGCCAGACGAGCAGAAATCTTTCCTCTCAACCTAACCATTTGTCACACTAAATGTGTTTAAACTCTGCTGCTTTCAAGGAAGTTTTTTTAGATAACGCCTAAGGGCAATATGTCTCCATAAACAGCCCGGGGCCCAGAGCACTCTGCTATTGTTTGTACCTGTAAATTCCTCTCTTGCGAAACGGCCGAATGACTAAAAAGGCAGTCCCCGCTATCGCCCACCGTAAACCGCGGTCCAGCATTGTGTAAAGCGTCCCACACACTCTAAAAAATTCTGCCAAGTGTACTCCGCCACCACCAACGTAGCGTAGCGCCAAACAGGTCAAGCCAGCCCCTCTCGTCCTTCCCCGAAGGCGAGCGAAAGTTGGTGGGAGGGGAAGACCTCCAAGAGCGTCTCTCCTCTGCATGGCCTGACCATACCCAACACGGAAAACCACATTTTAGGAGCCAACCTGCGCCAATAAACATTAAAATTCCGAAATTTTCATATAAACATAGAATGTACTAAAATCCCAGCAGCCCATGATCCCTAATGTGTCCCCAAAGGCACAGAAATCAAAATAAATAAAGATCTACAAAGAAAAATGTTACATATTTCAATAATTAGCGTAAAGAGAAAGGTACAGTAACACAAGGGTAGTGTGAAAAATAGTCTAATAACAGCCCCCGTCTCACAATCTGCAGTATCGTCACATTATCAGCGGCAAATAACTACCCAGAAAATTCTGTATTACATGTACAGATCGGAACGACTTCCTCAATTTGCAGCTCAGATCTGCCACAGTCAATGATAGCTTGGGATGCCTGAAGGAAGTCCCATCCGAGGATGACATGACTACATGCTGTTAAAACAACAAATTCAAACGGCTGGGTCCTGTTGTTGATGGTTATTCTTGCGACACTAGTTCCTGCTGGCTGGAGATACTTTCCGTTTATGATCTTCAGCACAGTTGCCCCTGTATCACAGAGCATTGTCTTCTTTAGGGTGCGGCGGTAATTATCCGACAATACAGAGAAAGAAGCGCCTGAATCAGCCAGTGCCCGGACAGGTTGGCCGTCGATTATGATGTAATGAGATTTCTCGACATCTTAGCGACTGTCGTCCATGGAGGATTTTCATCTGCAGCGGCCTCACCTCCATAGATGATCGCCTCGCTTAATTTTCCTGGGCGCGGCGGCTAGGGGTGCGGCTGGTACCTTTGTACGGCGACGGTGAACAGCAGCAGCGCGTTGGGGAGCGACCTTGTCCAGGGTACAAATGTTCAAATGTTTGTACAGCTTATGGGACTTAACTACGGGGTCATCAGTCCCTAAACTTACAAACTACTTACGAACTAGGACGGCACAAATATCCATGCCCGAGGGGGGATTCGAACCTCCGACCGTAGTGGCTGTGCAGACCGTGACTGAAGCGCCTCAGTCCCCTCGGCCACCGCGGCCTGCTGTCCAGGGTACAGCGATGGGCTTCTTCCCATAGGTCGACTGAACTCATCAGCATGTGACTGCCTGGAATACAACTTCTCTGATGGCTGACGTCTTGCGGTAAAATAATCGTCGAATACTCGCCTTCTCTCTCTGCAGTAGCGTACGCCATGTCCAGGGCGCCCACAGTGGAAACACAGTGGTGTGTTGTCTTCTGTCCTCCAGTCGCCTGTTCTTCTGCGGGGCGTCATAGTTTCTGGGGGAATTGGTCGGTCGGTAGGTCGGTTCATAGGCTGCCATTTGGCGTCTGCACCGTAAGTCATAGCAGGGCAACACCATTCTTCACGTCGGGTGCATCTGGTGGAGCAGGCAGGAGCTAATGTCTGAAATATCTCTTCCACAGCGGCATTGGCTCCCTCATGACTTACAGAGCTTACATCTATGGCCATAATTTTATGCTCGCTCGGTCTAATAGTCCCAGCTGCCATAAATTGTTGCATGATGCATTAGGTCATATTCTACGCTAAGGAAAATTTTTGGTTTGAGTCCCATGAGAACTGAAATGTTTTATCTTTCTTAAGAGAATCTGGGACCATTGTCTTAATGTATTACACGTCTGCTATCCAGTATTCGGCAGTTTTTTCCGAATACTTTGCGATATCCAAGTGTCTCGTTATGCAGGAACCTAACAGTACAGGTTAAATTTGTGCTACAGAAACGAATGTTATTTACATTCTTCCTTCTCACAAAGACGTTCCTGGCCACATATTTCGGAATATGTTGTGATTTCAGAGTTTCTATTAAGGTAGGAACCTAAGAAGAAAGTTTAAATCACTGCGGCTGAAATGAGTGGCATTTAAATTCTGCCTTTTCACAAACAGCTGGCTGTTTATAACTGAATATGTGCCGATTCCCGAGTGCGTAATCAGGGAGAAATATTAAGAAACAACTTTAGTTACTCAGGCTTGATTCCATAAATACGACTGTATTTATTTGTGGTAATTCTTTCAGCAATCAGTCGTAAAAATATATATTTATTTGTTCGCAAATCTCGATTTCGACCACTGAGTGGTCATTATCAATGCTTAAAACCAATTAAAATACTTAAAACATCTCGAACTCCATGTTGGACTGATTGCTGAAAGAATTACCACAAAACTTTAGTTGCTATCAGTGAAACGAGCACAGTACCGTTAGTTTCACAAAACAGGTTATCACTTTCCATAATTGAGCACATATAGAAAATTTACTGCATCAATGCACGGAAAGGAGACATTAACGAAAAATAAAACCTATTCCGTGGTCAACATACTAATATGATCCTGGAAATGTTAATATGATTGAAGAGCTTAAGGGACTTAACTGTGGGGTCATCAGCCCCTAAACTTACAAACAACTTATGAACTAGCTTATACTAAAGACTGCACAAACATCCATCCCCGAGGGGGGATTCGAACCCCCGACGGGGAACGGCACCGCGCATCGTAGCATAGCGCCTCGATGCACTCGGCCGCTCCGCCGCGGCTATGATCCTGAATTACTTTCCTTTAAATGATGTAGCATCACCATATACAGTATTACACGCTAGAACCAGAAATGTGAATTTAAAAGCAACTGATGTCAGGCACCTGGCATTCCCTTAAAAGAAAAGTTCGCAGTTTATTTCCGAATAAGTAGCGATTTACGAGTTTGTGATTAGGTATGAACCTAACATCATATGCGAGTGAAACCAGTTGCAACAAAATTCATATTCGAGCTTCCTAGGGTTTATTTTGCGGATGGAGAAGTTAATACTGCTTCCTCCCACAAGTCCCCAAAAAACCTCCACATCCTTGCGGATGCTGTTGCGTAGCAGTGTGCGTTTGTACCGCCCTACTGTACGCACAAGGTGCTGTAGCTGCTGTCCAAGACTTAATGGACAGCATAGAGCTCTGACTAACCTGTTGTCTTCTATAGTTGTGTCCCCAGCGCAGAAGACAGCACACAGGTAGTAGGTTCTTCTACAGCATACAAGTGAGG
Organism: Locusta migratoria; assembly: GCA_026315105.1. Lineage (NCBI taxonomy): Eukaryota > Metazoa > Arthropoda > Insecta > Orthoptera > Acrididae > Locusta > Locusta migratoria. The sequence continues at coordinate 195,556,615 of CM048755.1, forward strand.
CTAAAATAAGTTCTGTATGATGGAAGCATAATAAGCGACTCGTGAGATTTTTAATTGTCAGGGATGCCATTTATTAAATAAATAGTTAAAAAAATGAGCAACTATTGTTAATATGATACGGCCTATGCTGCCCATAGTTCATGTTGAGACCTCGACTGTTATCACTATTACAAAAATCTTAACTCATGACCGGAGCGGTCCGGCGCGTATAGTGGTCAGCTCGAGACTGAAACTGCGGCGCGTTGCGAGAGGGCACCTGACGCTCTGTTTCGCGCCAAAACAGGGCCTTCGTGCGCCTTCTGCAAAATCGCCCTTCTCTTGTTACAATAAGAGAAGGCAACTTAAACTTTTTAAACTGTCCAAATCTAGCCTGTCCTTGAGAGATATTTATAATAAATTCTCAGCTCTGAATTATTAATATTTAGTTTATAATAAACAATTTTAATTTCGAAAGAAATCACGTGACGTGAAATGCAGGAGCCAATGCGAGGAGAGCACCAGTAACATAGGCGGGCTTTCCCACGGGAACCAGCACCTACTGCACCATATGCTACTGCTCCTCACCCCACATTTCTACATATGCTGCACTGATAGGCAACTTACGGGATTATTCTGAACATAAACCTGTTTATTCAGACAGAAAATATGCAAAATGGGGAACCAATTTTGTTAATACAATAAAATGCATCTCTTACAAGGATTAGTGCGGATGGTGCCCAGCCTAAATTATACATGATTTAACGCTACTGGGGGGGGGGGGGGGAAGGATTCATAAACAACACTAATTCTATCTCACACACGCAATGCCACAGCGAAACTCGCCAAATTCAGCGTGCTGAGACGAGGCGGAGCCAGGCGCCGCTATCGTAGGCGAAATTCAGCAAGTCGGAGGTATCACAAAACACAATATACAAAACACTTTGAAGCTGGCTCTGGTCTGTCGTGCCTATTTTGAGAAGGTGCGTGTGTATAGTAAGTAAAATTACATCTGAATTGGACCGCGAGCAAATACACTAATGGCGACACACGACTACGTTACATGAAAGCACTCCACTGAAGGTGAAGTGGTTGAAAATCGAATTCATTATACAAACTCACGGTGGATTCTTAAGTGCAGTCCGTCAGCAATCGATCTAGGTATTGGTTTTATACGAGAAGTGGCGTGAACTCAGGCGACTAGCTGCAAACTCCGGAAGTCGGAACTCGGACCCACGTGGTTCCGCAAACCGATAAAATTGAATAATTTCAGATTCCAAAAAATAAAGAAAATTAACTACAGCATGCAACCCATAGAAATGCTTAGAATTATATAAGGAAGTGAAAGAAATTCATATACACGCGGTAGGGGACGATTACAGAGAGAGAAGAAATCCAGGCTCCAAAAGTCGAAAAGTGAAATAAGTACAAAGTCGGAAAAATAAAAATAAGAATTACGGCATGTAACCAATAGAAATGTTTAGAATTAGATAAGAAACCTATTGAAGGAGGTTGTACAAGGCTCAGAGAGAATTACTGACAAATACAGAGTGCATACTTCCAGTCGGAGAAGAAACAGCAAGATTAAAATAGGCGGGGAGAGAAGATCGCGAAATATTAGAGGAAATCAGAAGGGTACCCACATAGTTACTTGCCTGATGGGCATGGAACAAACAAGAGTGGAAGCTGAAGGCTTTGTTCTATGAACCAACCACATGGAACACATATCACTCACAGAAGGAAACGATGAGAAAATGTCTACATGCACTGTATAAAATGAACATATCACCTATTAGAAATCGGGCCCCAAAAAGCTAGGAGGTATTTACACAGAGTCCATACACCGCCACATGATCAGAAAAGGTTTTAACATATCAGGTCGTTATCCAACTGCAACTAGAATCACACACGCTGCATTTATCTATTGGAAATCACTGAATTGAAAAACGAGAACACATTTCCTCACACGATCGGAGAAAATATTCAAAAAAAAAAAAAAATGATTCTAAGTTCACGAATCTAAGCTAAACGAGCTAGTCAATGAAACGCTACCATCTCCATAAACAAGAGTAGAACCAACCTTTCCTCACCAGACGCCCAGAACAGAATGATCAGCCGTGCGGCCACAAGGGCGCGGGAAAAAGAGGGAAGCCACCGAAAGCCAGAAAATCTACAAAAACAGCGGTGGTGGGGACGGACAGCGATACTCGCGCTGGAGGGAAAGGTTCACTAACTAGCCCACGACCAAAGGGTGTGGAAACCTCTGTGGTAGCATGAGTAGCTATCGATACTGAGCCAGAGAGAACGATGCGTAGCGAGCTATCACTCCCCACATTCAAACAGCCATAGATTCTCGCACACACTTAAAAGTACAACAACTGCACATTCTCACAGGGACAGTGGCATAGCGGAGAAGCCGTACTTATGCCGCATTAATTAATATAACAATAAATTATTAACATAATAGAATAAGAAAAGCCCAGCAATATTAACTAATACTTTAATACATGAAATAAAAATGCTATTCCCCAGCCTTGAAAAGAGTGGGGTTCAAGTTTTAACAAAATGATAATCTAAGGACATTAAATAAATTATAACTTTACAGAAACTATACAAAAAATATATGGAAGACGACAGACAGTCGTTTTTCAACGTGTATGTTGTAAACACTGCATCGAGTTCCATGATTCGACCACAAACTCGATAGTCGACCCAAATTCATCCTCAGGTAACTTCCGGCGGCATTCTCGGTACTTAGCATGAAGGTAAGAATAAAACGAGGCGCTCTAATGCCAAGGGTAGCCATCTTGATCCGACCGAAACACTGTTGTATTTACCGTGTGTGCGTATGCTTGTCGCTCATTTTTGGAAGTATTCTTCACTATTATGGTGACATCTGTGATGGTTATGTGTACAAACCGTTCTGTGACTCGAAAACAAAGGAAATACCATTTCATGTGTAATTTGCCTCGCTAAAATGAGATTTTACCACTTTAATTGTGAACGAACCTATACAAAATCTTTACTTGTAATTTAGCGTATTTTTCTCTTTTCGATTTCCTAAAGAGGAAACTTATTTCCCCCACTTCATATAGTGGCCTTTGCCAGAAGAGCCGTAAAGGGTAGGACGAGTGGGGACACATCTGCTTGGTCATGAGTTTAACAACACACTATAGCAACATGTAACAGTCCACAAAAAGGGATGTGGGAAATCCATTTACCAACGTAGTTTGATAGGTCTCAAGGTGCCAAGGTGATGTACATACCACTATAGTTTTCAGTATAAATAACAAAATATAGTCAATTGAACATTATTTTAATATGGTAAAAAAGTCATCCCTGAATCACCACAAAAAATTTGCCTGCAAAAGGGGTGAATTAGGAAATAAGCAACATTGAAACATAACTTGTCATTATTTATAATTAATTTTGTTCTCAAACAAGCCTACAGACTACTTTCAGACTGGATCACATGTAAATGTATCATATACCCCATATGCTTTGTATTGGAAAACACACAGTACTACTGCTCCAAGTACTCCTACTTGACAGCAGATAATCTCTGTGCATTAATTATTACATCTACAGTATGTATGTGCAGAAACATGGGACTGTGTACAAATTCATGTACTTTACAATATTTGATGCACACCAATGAATTTATAGAAATATGGTGATACAGTTAATCTTAATTTCCTTTTTTGTCAACTAAATTTGCCCATACTCCCTCTCCCATGACAATTACACAGTGAACAAATGAAGGCACAGGACAGCATGTCAAAGTACTAGAAAAATCCAATATGACTGACTGTAAGGCCATGAAGGCTCCATTAGTTCCACAGCAGAAGACAAGTGAAAAATCATAATGATTAACACATTAAAATTCCTTACCATTAAGGACTAGTAAGTCTACATTTATCATGAAAGACTAGACCAGGCCATGTATTTAAAATGTGCAATAGATAGTTCAACGTATGTAGAGAGACAAATAAATAAGTGATGTGTTGTGTAGACAAAGTGCTCCGAAAATTATCAAATCAGGACATTAGTTGACAAAGCAAATACATATAAGTGAAATCTTACTTTACTAAACAGTATAATAAAATTTTTACTTGTAGTCTGAAGAGAGGAGAAGAAACTTTATTTTGGATTGTAGCACACCGGCTGCTGAGACAAGCCCTGGTTCTAATAGCGTACAGCTTACTATAGCCTACATATGAACTTGCAAAGGGTTAATGTGTCACGGAAAGTAGGATACTGGAGTTAACCAATACTTTGATTAGAGTAATTGAAAATGGAATCCCAAAGAATAACATTCCATATGATTCACCAATAAATTCAAATTGACTACACAGTGAAGTTGACAGAGCATAAATATTTTCAAAACTAACAAGGTAAGCTGACTTTTGCAAATCACAAAAGGGCAAGTATAGTACAGAGAAGGTTTGTTCAAGATAATGTATTAATAAAAGGGCAAATGGCAGTCATACTGACTAAAGCCCTGCTAACATCAGACCTGGAGAAAATTCCAAATGCTACCTTGAAACAATTACCATAACTCACTTGTTTTAGAAAAATATTACACAAAAAGTTTACTGTTTGGTTAAAACTGTTAAACTTGTTTGTATTTATTGAAAATAAATTTATATCAAGGAAGATATTTCAAGTTTTTGAAGAACAGTATATACTGTGTGTGGACTGAAGGGTTGGCAACCATAAAAACTAAATATCGGCACGTCAATAAGAACCAAAAATAAAGCTTCCATTCCTCTGATGTCGCCTTAAAAAATCGGCTCTTACCAAAAAAATTACACCCTGTGAACATAGTAGGCCTATGCCGCCTTTCCCTTTTGTCATCACCAGGTCGTGAACATCGTCAATCTTCCTCATGTGAGCATATAGGTTCTTTCTCATCGTGAACTCTGCGCTGCATTGTTCGCACTTGAACAAATTCTGTGAACTGCTGCTGGGCGAGACACTCATGTTTTCCCAAAACAGACACTGTAAAAGGATTCGCAGCACTAAACTGAAAAACGCTTTAGCCCTTTCGCTATGGTGAACTTCTGCAGAAGTCGGGAGCGAATGTGCTCCACAGCCGGTGGACTGCTGCAGCAGTCGAGTGCTGGCTGTGCCGCCCAGCCGGTAGACTGCTGTAGCAGTTCCGCCTCACGTCATACATCGTAATGTAATGTTATGTAAAGCAATTGTAAATAAATATTATTTAACAAGCGAAATATGCGTTTATAATAATAACGTTCACATCCCACCAGAGCTGAATCCAAAACTTGGTTTTTTAGAATTTACGAAAAAATTACGCGAATTATCTAAAAGAAGGAAGAAAACTGTTTCTATTCCAAATGAATTTTCCCTAATAAATATATAGTATAAAGTCCAATAATTGCGATAACACAGAGTGTGAAAGCAAGACAGAGTAGCGCCGTGGGGAGTGCAGAAAATGCGCCGTACAGCGGGCACGGCCAGGCGCGACTGGCGCTCGTCCACAGCGCACGGCGCAACAACCAGGGCGCCGGAGTGAAAGGGTTAACCAAAAGAACAAACAAAAACAAGCAACTGAAAACGCAAACAAAGTGAAAGCTAATAATCAAGTGCGCGAGAAATAACAAACGGCTTAGCAGCTGTTCTCCATCATATTTTGTTTACTGTGCAGCCGGGTGCATATGATCATGTGACATCGATTTCCGGCCCGAAACGTCATCGCAGCCTTGTGCGACACAGTCGCGACACTCTCCCCATGGTATTTAGCGACTCGGCGCTAAGGCGGGTATTACACTGTAAAAGATCTTTGTCAAAGATCTTTTATGAAAGCTCTTTGGTCAAATCTTTGACAGTGTAATGGGTCATCTTTTATAAAAGATTTCTTTTATAAAAGATATTTGATAAACGTTAGCGAGGGAGCCTAGCTTTTATAAAAGTTCGCCATTGTATACATGCGTCTTTCTTTGCTTTGACGTCTTTTAAACTACAAATTAACGTAAAAGTGTATTTGTTGTGTCGCTACTGCCACAGTGATCGTTTCAAAGTGAGAAGTGTGCCGAATATTTATTAATACAAAGCACATTTACTAAAATATACGGTTAGAATCGTATAAAGAAAAAGCTACTGCTGTCAGTTGTATTCAAAGTGGCTCACTGTGGATAATGATAAGGAAGAAATTATATGTATCAAAGGATATATGGAGATGCATAAGTGAAATAAATGTTTTTATATGTACTCTAACCTAACCTCGTAATTCCTCCTAATGTGATTTACATTTTGCTTCACTTGTGTCTGCAATAATACGTGAATTCTTAGGCCTACCCAGTACGATTCGTGTATTTTACTGCCCGTTGGAATAGATTTTGTATGTGGATATAAATGGGACGATCTTCGCGGAAAAGGCATTAATAATTTGCGTAATGAGATACTGCACTAATTAGCTCCGTATTTTTTCTTGCTTTGCACGATGCTTTTAGTGATTTAACCACAAGTCCATGTATTTAGACGGATATTTTATGTTTCGGAAAATCGGGCAAAATAAATGTCACACTGCAGTAAACTATAAAAATGTCTTCCGCAGCACATAATCCAAAATGAAGCATAACATGAAAGAACTACGAAAATATTCTGTCTTCTCAATTATGATGAAGTGTCTAACAAGGTTATGTTTAGCATGACATCTTCATGACACACGTTAACTTATTTACCCATTGACACAGTTTTAGGGTTTCCTGAAACGTCGATTTTGATGAAGTATTTATAAATATGTGGGCGAATTAAAATGTTTGCTCACACGTTCTTAAACAATTTAGGTTATTCTGTTTTAAAAGTGTAGCTCATGAAGTACATTTGTGCGAGCACTTTTCGTATTTTCCTCTCGCTATTCACGGTTTTATCTAAAATTGTTTCCATTTTTCATTCTTTGCAGTGAATGCACTCCCGAGCAACATTATATTACGTTCTATAATACAGACGATTGACTATTTTGGAGTCTTTTCAGAGCAACTATGACAAAATATTTTACGCTAGTGTAATGTGCTCCTGTGAAGTAGTTACGTCAAAGATCTTGGATAAAATCTTTGACAAAAATCTTTGTCAAAGATCTTTTACAGTGTAATACCGGCCTAAATACCGAGAGTGCCGGCCGGAAGTTACCAGAGGGTGAATTTGGTCGACTTTCGAGTCCTGTGGTCGAATCAGGTCACTCGACGCCATGATCACAACATATACGTAAATAAACAGACGGCGGTTTGTGACATGCGCGAATATGAATTTTCTTGCAACTCGTTTCAATCACAAATGATCTGTTAGGTTCACACCTAATCATAAACTCGTAAATCGTAATTTATTCAGAAATAAAGTGCCAACTTTTTCTTTTAAGGGAAAGTCAGGTATTTGACTGTCATCAGTTGTTTTCAAATTCACATTTATGATTCAGGCCTTTCTTACTATATGTGGTAATGCTACATGATGTGTAAGTGAAAGTAAATGAGGACCACATTAGTATATTGACCATAAAATAGGGTTTACTTTTTTGTAACGTCTCCTTTCCATGCACATACACAGTAAATTTTCGATTTGTGCTTAATTATAAAACTTGACAACCTGTTTTAGGAAACTAAATGCAGGTTATGGTGGCACATGAAAATGGATTTTTCGACTGAAATCGTAACTATGAATTACAAATAGTTGATGGCAATCTAATGTACTTAAAAATTGTTCTTGGCTGATCCCCTACAAATAAATATTATCAATCAGACACTTATAAGTTACAAGGAAGAATATGAATGTCATTGGTACTGAACTCGTTCCAGTCACAGTAATGCAAGCTGTTTCCTGACGTTTCTGCTTAGTTACACAATTGGCAATCGCCTCATATTCGTGCATAAACAGCCAATTATTTATGGCAAGCAGAATTTACAGGTCACTGGTAAGCTACTCGTTTCAGCCACAGTAATTTAAGTTTTCCTCTTAGGTTCCTACCTAGATACAAACTCGGAAATCGCCATATATTCTTAAATAGATCGCCAGCAACGTCTTTGTGAGAATCAAGACTGTAAATATCATTACCACTCGTTTCATTTATACAAATTTAAGCTATACCATTAGGTTCCTGCATAAGTATTTCGAAAAAAGAAAAAAAGCTGCCAAATAGTGTATAACAGACTTGTAATACATCACGATTATCGACCCAGTTTCTATTAGAAACGAAAACAAATTTCAGTTCTCACAGGCCTCGAACCAAAAATTTTCCTTTGCATAGACTTGGACCGCATCCCTTTAACCACTAGACCACACTGGAGCAGTAACTGCTGGGGCTGAATTTCTTATTCATATATGTCCTGCTTTGGGTTTTATCTTTATTGTATCAATGATTAATATTCGTTCTTCATTGACATTTAATGATGTAAAGTAAAGCGTTCTGATGAAATGTACTATCGTCTTAAAGTGGTTCCGTATATTGCCATGATTAGCATTTCAATATGTCGTCTGCAAAGCAGGAACCACAAACACTACTGTTATAAGTGACCACAGATATGGTACGGCAGAGTTTCCGGCATTCTACTTCCGGCACTCTCGGTATTTAGCGTCCACTACGTTTACACCGGAGCGAACGTAGCGAATGAGCATCAGCGAACAGAGGATTTCTTTTGGTGTGAACGGTCCGCGAGCAATGTTCGTTCGGCATTCGCAAGTGTTCGCTCGTGATCCATCGCTTGTCGGTCTTGGAGCGAATCATCAAAGGGAACTTCGCGTTCTCTCTGCTTCGGCGCTCGCGTGGTGTAAACGACACGGAGAGCATTCGCTTCGGGCGTCATTTGTTTTTGTACGTGAAGTTTGGTTTAAGCTTGTGTGGAGAAATATGGAGTGAAAGGATGAATATTTTTTATTGCTAATGGAAGAATATAAGTCGCGGAGGTGTCTGTGGGACCCGAGAGACCCATATTTTAAAATTGTAAATAAAAAACGGACGCGTGGAACGAAATTGGCGTGATACTATGCATGTCACATTTGTTGCATTCATGCAGCAGAAACTATTGTGTGTGTGTGTGTTTTCACATTTCACTACACCTTAAAACTACAAGGCACATCTGTTAGTAAACACTTTCAGATGATGTGTGTTGCCACGAATGGGCATCTTATGGCTATTACAAAATAAATAAATAAATAAATAAATAAATAAATAAATAAATAAATAAACTGAAAGCACAGTTATCGTGAAACTTGTTAAATCTCACGTGTATGTTAGTATTGGCAACGACTGTTGAATGGCCTTTTAAAACGCAACCACATTAAGTAAGGGAATAACCCAAGCATGCCCTTTATAATTGATGCTTTTACTGCTATATCAAAAGTTTCATTGCCAGCGTTGGTGCACAACGTAATCAAAATTTAATCATGTTGAAAATTACGTTCACTGTGAAGCACGCATTTACTACTAACTTCAAAGAATATTTTTAAAACTTTTATTGTACCGATTAGAAAACATCAGTGGGTTAACGACATTTACTGGAATTGAATAGTTTTCCTCCTTTAAGTACTTCACATATTGCACTGCAGACTTCAGGAACTATCTACGAAATAACCGCAACGGATATGAAAAATAAATAGGCTAGCATAGCTGTCTACAGTTGGTAAGAACCGAAGCGCAAGTGCAAGTCTTTCTTCAGCAGAGATTGTTCGTCTGTAGTTGGTGTCCTGCTTGTAAATATTACTCTATTTACTCAGCAGCCAGTGAAAATGTCCACAGACATACGAGTAAAATTCTGGAATTGGTAGCTGCAATACTGTCACTAGTGCCCTACCATCACATAATTGCCAATTTTTCGAAAATTCGCTCAGATTATTCTGTATCTTTGCTTTCTCCTTTTGTATCTGCAGTACTAACAACACAGTTGCCATACTAAATAATCCTGTTTGGATATCGCTTTTTTCCATTGTGACTACTAGTATTTCACTACATTCTTGCAGATGAAATCCGACGACTACGACTTTAGCGCCAAAAAACAAAAACGCGGTATCTGTTAATGTTCGCACGTACAATGCTCGTTTAGCAGAGTTCTCCACTGATCGTCAGTACAAACTAACGGTAGTGAACACAAGCGAATGCTCGTTCGTTGCGTTCGTTCCGGTGTAAACGTACCAGTGTAGAGTTACAGGGAGAAGCTACTAACAAAACGTGAATGCACCATCGTGACGTGTATGCTGCCACTTTCGACTGACAGTATATGTATCGACTTTTAGGAGAAAATAATTCGTAGACGACTTCCTTTGCACTATGAAAATATTATGTGCTCTTTAATCGGCAGTGAAAGCGGCGTCGCCTCGTGGATAAATTACTGTGTAAGTATTTATTTTCACTGTTATGTAATGTTTATGTGCACGAGACTGTAGGAAATGTATTTATGTATACAGTAATTTCTGCTGGCAAATGGAATTTCAAATATTTTTTGCACGATGGGATCCAGCAATTAACATTTTGAGCATGGTTATTATGCCATTTATTTGCATAATTTTTGATGTGAAGTGTTGTGTTCTACTATTGTTACCCTTACTGTATCATTGATATTCATATAGTTGATGTCGAACTGAGTGCCAAATTTGCCATGAATGGAATATAAATTTCATAATTAGATTTGTATATTAGTTATTTATATGCCAGTGAAAATAGCATAGACATCTCGAATAAATGATACCGTATAATACACGATGAACACAGTTAAATTGGGAATATTTTCCAGTGAAGAATTGTGCAAAAGTTAAATTAAAAACAAATTTTGAATAGCAGCAGGAAGTTACTTTGAAAAGGTATCACCCCTCAGGCTTACGTGCTATACATGAGTGAGACATGTAAAATGGAATATTGAGTGGTTAATATACAGGGTGTCCCAGCTATCTTGTTCACCCAAAATATCTCTGGAACACTAAAAGCTATTGGAAAACGACGTTCACCGATATCAATGTACGGCTGGGGCCCATAAATGTACATATTTGGAAACATTCTAAAACGAAAGCAAATGTGTTTTTTAACACTAACATATGTTTTTCTTTAAATGGACACCCTATGTTTTTTTTTTCTTCAGCAATCCATAGCATCACAAATCACATAAACAATGGTGTTGATTGCATCACAATATTCCAATTACATCCCGAGATATTGCGACGCGAAGTTGACTCTTGAAAAACCTGAAATGCGCTGCTAGCGCACGTCCTGAGGATCAGGCGTAAACCCCATGCTGCCCGTAATCGCCATGTGATTGACATGTGTAATCGCACTTCCATACTTACCAAGAGGTCCGAAACGAATAATACAGTCTGCTGCCATCCTGCATTAAAGTCGTACATTCCAGCAGGTATTTATCCCATAGGCTAGGGGTGATGCGGTTCTGTAACATATCTGTGTACCACAAAGTTAGCTTTGCTTATCGTTAATCCGTTATTATCAAGGTAATGCCGTTCAACGTTAAAACTTTACTTTACTGTAGATCTAGCGCAAATGACAGTGAATCATTCACTCATAACTGTAAAATTCATGTTGATGGTTTTAGTGAAACGAGCAAGTGGAGTAAAGGTTTTACCGTTGTTTAGGTAAAAATGTTTTGATTTGGGAAGTTCAAGTAAGACATAGAAGATGAATGTAAACATGTTTAACCAATTAGTTTTATTATCACATAATTATCAATGTTATGTCTATCTAATGCATTACACGACAAATTGTTTCAAACAAAGGTTTCTGAACATCACTGGGTAAAATGGCCCTTTGTAGAAACTTGCACGGTGATACCAGCACTACATATTAAAGATAGCGTTCACAAATCATGCTCAAAGTGATAACCATTGGCTTGCATACATAGGGTTACTCTGCAGATGAAGGATGCCCTACTTCATGCTACTGTTTCTTCTTTGATGGCTGTACAAGCATCAATAATGCGTTGCTTCATGTCCTCTGGTGTTGTTGGTTCATGTTGGTAAACAGCATCCTTCACTGCTCCTCAAAGAAAAAAATCCAACGGTGTAAGGTCCGGAGATCAGGCAGGCCACCTAACTGGGCCACCATGTCCAATCCACCTACCAGGGAACTTACAGTTCAGATGTCGCCATGCTCTTAAGTCGTTATGTGTAGGTCATCCGTCATGCTGATACCACATGACCATTCTCCTGTTCAGAGGTACAGTGTCCAAGAGAACAGGAAGATTGTGTCGTATAAATCTGGAGTACTGTCTGCCATTTTGGACGCCATTTACAAAGAAAGGTCTGATAATGGTATCTCCAATAATCCCACACCAAACATTCACTTTCCACGGACGTTGATGCTCTATCTGACGGAGCCATTTTGGATTGTCTGCGGACCAATAATGCATATTCCTAATATTGACTATTCCTTTGTTGGAGAATGATGCCTCGTCGGTAAAGAGAACATCTGCGAAAAAAATTGGATTAGTCAGAAGTTTTTGCTGAACCCACCGACAAAATGTTACCCTGTTGCTGAAGTCATTTCCATGAAGATCCCGGGGTAAATGAACATGGTAAGAATGAAATTTATGACGTTGAAGAATACGCTGTGCACTTGATTTCGACACACCAACTTCACGTTCAATTTGACATGCTGATGTGATGATTCACAGCTACGGTAGCGAGCACAGCAACTTCAGCACGCTCATCTGTGCTTGTTCTAGGACGATGTCTAGGTCTTGGATTTAAGCTTCCCGTTTCACGTAGACGAGATGTGAGACGAACAAACATCCGGCGTGAAGGCGATGGCTTGTCAGGGAATCGTCTTCTGTACAGTCGTTCTGCCTGAAGAGAATTTCGCCCGCAACAACAGGTTACAGTACAGGTATGTAGAGTATGGTAGAAAATAGATATATTAACGTAATAATCATAATGTTCTCTAACAGTACTATAAACAAACAAGCAATCTAATAACGTATTTACCATCAACGTACATTCTCCATACATCAGCAGCATTTCTACCATATCTTCATGTGTGTACATAATACAGTACAAGTTCCACAACACAACGTTTATTCACAATGTGTACTACCTCCGTACCGTCACTACATTACTCTCATGCACGACTACACTGGCAAGCGGCGTACTGCACGCCAAAGCAACAACAAATACGATGCTCGGAGGGTGGTGGAGTACAGGAGTTTGCATGGGTCGCAAATCACAAACAAGGCGAAGTGGTAACTGTGGTTGTAGTGGGAACTACGTTGGACACGTGTCTAGGTAGAGCTAGGCCCTGCATGAACGGTTACGAGAAAGGCACAATGGGTCATTTAACGCATTCGCTAAACCTTATTTTGGGCGTGCAGGATAAATAAGACAACTTGACTGGTGTATACCGATCGGTATTGGTTTATATTGTGTACGTAGACACACAAAACGTGCAAGAGGAAAACCATTATGCGCTTATGAGAGTTGATGGCAGCAGACCGTATTATACGTTTCGGACCTCTTGATAAGTATGGAAGTGCGATTACGCATGTCAATCACATCGCGATTACGGGCAACATGGGGTTCACGCCTGAGCCTCAGGACGTGCGCTAGCAACGTATTTCGGGTTTTTCAAGCGCCAACTTCTCGTCGCAATATCTCGGGATGTAATTGGAATATAGCGATGCAATCAACGCCATTGTTTATGTGATTTGTCATGCTATGGATTTCTGAAGAAAAAATATAGGGTGTCCATTTAAAAAAAACATAAGTTTGTGTTAAAAAAACACATTTGCTTTCGTTTTAGAATGTTTCCAAATATGTACATTCATGGGCCCCAGCCATACATTGATACCGGTGAAAGTCGTTTTCCAATAGCTGTTATCATTCCAGAGATATTTTGGCTGGACAAGATAACTGGGCCACCTGGTATATTAAATAATCCTGCTGTACATAATGTAATTAACTTATGTGCTTCTTACATTCGTTTTCTTTCGTATAATACAGTTAGGTATAGGATGAAACTACTGTAGCCTGTTATTGTTTGGCATGTCAAGATCAAATGTTCAAATGTTTGTTAAGCTTATGGGACTTAACTACGGGGTCATCAGTCCCTAAACTTACAAACTACTTATGAACTACTTACGAACTAGGACGGCACAAATATCCATGCCCGAGGGGGGATTCGAACCCCCGACCGTAGGGGCCGTGCTGACTGTGACTGGAGCGCCTCAGTCACCTCGGCCACCGCGCATGTCAAGAGTTTTGTGCCATCACGATAGTTTTATTAATATCTTTGAAGTTATAATCGTAAATTCCCAGGTTTCAGAAAAAATTGCACCACCAGTATTGTGGTCTTGCAACCCAACTGACGTAGTAACTGTTTTATCCAATAGTAAAACGTGAAGTCCCAGTGTTTATAATAGATGGTAATAGTGCATGATAAATGGGCAGTGTCATATTAGTATAATTTAAGTATTTGTTTAGTGTAGGCTTTTTATTACAAATGCATTTTAAGCCAGTTTGCTGACCAGACAGGGGGTATGCATATCCTATTTAACTGTAACCTCTGTTCTCATTTCCAGTAAGTTTATAATTTCCCTTTAATGGTAATATGTGTAAATGCACAATTCCATAACGTCTATTATATTCATGTTGTCACTATGGTTATTCATTGAGTTGCTGAGTGTAGGCTGTAACTAGAAAATGGTGTTCTTGAACACTGTCTGTATAATTCATTGAATGTAATATGTTACATTTCTCAGCAGTAGTGTATTACAGAAAGTTAACATACAGTATTCATTTATGGCAACGTAATTACAGCCAATTTTTGCCCAAATAAGAATGTATATTTACCCCTCTTGCTTCTATGAATTTACAAGGTTAAAAATGTGAAACCAACAAAAGGATCATTTCAGTGTTAATGAACACGAGAGAGATTGCCCATCACAAACAATATGTTGTTACTGACTCTTTTCTTGCTTTTGAAAGTTGCTTCAGGTTAGCAGTCACCCAAACAAGTGAGTATTTGGTTTTTAATAATATTTTCAAAACTCGATATACTTCTGTCAGGCCTACCTACATTTTATATATACTGGTAAGCCAACTATGTCCTTGGTTAAACTATTCTTAATTGATATTTCTGTTATGTTGAAGGTTAATGACAGCCTGAAATAGTATGCAGAGTTACTGGAGATACCACACACATACAAATTTTGAGCACTGAGTTTTATTATATTCAATTATGAAAGATTTTTGGGCTTTACATATGGTGACCAATGATAAGAAGGAGTAAAATATGTGAGTATTCAATTTTTCTGTCATACTTCGAAAACTTCTTGTCTGTCATTTAAATGTATCTATTGTATGATAATCCAATGTTCCTAATTTATTTAGTAGATGCAGTTATGAAGTATTTCTGAGCAGTCAATCTGTAGTAAACTTCAGACCAGATTGCATGAAGATTTTTCTACTCCAAATACCATGGATAATGGATTGCTTTGCTGAAGGGAAACCCTAGATATATGGTTTTTCGCATCTTTAACAAATCGTCATACAGGGTGTCCAGAAAAGGACTCCCTGATTTCAAAATTAAATATCTCGAAAACAAAGATCTATAGAGGAATGCAGTAAACGGTATGTTTATTGTGAAAGCTGTAAGAAGTTTATACAGCTGTTTGAAATAATAGTTGCAAAAGCTGATAACAGATGGCGCTGTTCCACTATTGAAACGTTAAAGGAGGTTAGCGTACTGAAGGAAGAGATTAAAACCATCTACTCCATTGAACAACGCGTATTTCTGGTGCTAGAGTACCAAATGTTAGAAGAGAGTCCTAAGGCAACAAGGCGAAGGTTTCAAGCACGATTTAATGTTCGAAAAGGACCCAATGCGAAAACCATTCGTACACTCTTCGCAAAATTTGGACGAACAGGCAGCGTAACTGATCTAGTGGGGCATGTTGGCCGCAAGCAAACCGCAGTTACACCTGAAAATATTGCCACAGTTTCTGGAATTATTCAGCGAAATCCAATGTCATCCGTGCATAGAATTGCATCTGAGACTAGTTTGAAGCGTTCCAGCACGCAGAAAATACTGAGAAAGAGCCTACACATGTTTCCATTCAAAATTCAAACGCACCAGGCCATACCCGTACGAGCTGTGCAACAAAAGGTTGCCTTTGCTAATCAGATGCTCACAATGATTTATAGTGAAGGATTTGATGTTGGCTGCATCTGGTTAACAGATGAAGCACACTTCCACCTGAATGGATATGTGAATAAGCAGAACTGGCGATTTTGGGGTTCCAAAAAGCCATATTGGTGTGAAGCGAAACCCCTGTATTTTTCTAAAGTTACTGTATGGGCTGCAGTATGCAGCAGAGACATTATTGGCCCTTTTTTTCATTCGAGAAACGGTCACTGGTGCACGTTATGTTGCAATTTTGGAACAATTTGTCGCCACACAACAAGCGTTAGACGATCGATCAGGTACTGAATGGATTATGCAAAATGGAGCCTGACCATATCGGACCGAACAAGTGTTTCGCTTTCTTGAGGAATACTTCGGGAATCGAGTCATTGCTTTGGAATATCCAAAATTTACTGGTGGAGGCATGGATTGGCCTCCATATTCGCCTGATTTGACTCCCTGTGACTTTTTTTGTGGGGCACGGCGAAAGACGTGGTCAACCCGAAGCATACCGCCATGCTGGACGAGCTTGAATCGGCGATCTCTGTTGCATGTGAAACCATTTCGGTTGAGACACTACGAAATGTGATGGCGATTTTCATTCTTCGTTTGTGCCACCTCTGTAGTGCCAATGGTGAACATTTTGAAACCATTGTGATGTAATTGTTTGCAAAGAGTGTTTTCATGCTATTATTTCACTTATGTATGCTGATATGACATGTACAGAGTACAGCGCCATCTGTTAGCAGCTTTTGCAACTATTATTTCAAACTAATGTATAAACGTCTTACAGCTTTCACAATAAACATACCGTTTACTGCATTCCTCTATCGATCTCTATAGCTAATTTTACGAAGATAGAATATTACATTGATTCTATCGACAGCCATTAGAATAATAAAAAAAAAAAACGAACGATTCGTCACAGCTATACCATTGCTCTTAATGCAACTTCTACACAATAAAGATGATGTCTAACTAACCTCTACAGATCATAAAGAGACATCCTTGCACAATCGTATTACTGACAAATACTGCAACACTTCTATGGATAATTTCCTCACAGTTGACACAAACGAAGTATTTAACATATTAGTTGACTAAAACAGCCGTTAAAACTTGCATGATGAAAATATAGTTAGTGACAACCTATTTTGTATACAAACCCACACCCACACACACAGTTGGATAAGCGCTGAATTGCGATGTGAAGTCAAACTCCAGTCCATACACTGATGTATCGCACAACATTGATTTAAACAAACGCTTGCTTAGCTGTAGACTAGAACAGCAAAGCAGTATATGTCCAATAACTGACCAACTAACAGATACTCTTCCAATCGAAGCATTGCTCTTCTGACACATAACCTGTCTTCCTGTATTTTCTCCCAGATCCATAGAACTGTAAAACCGAAACGTTCTACATGAAAAGCTACAAGTCTTAACAACAAATAGGTGTTGCAGATGCAAACTATTGCATATTTTAGGTAATCACATCGTCGTTGGAGTGCTCCTCAGCACACTTGATCCCCTACAGATCTTATAATCTACTGCAAACACCTCGTAAGGGGGTCTATATACACCGCAGAAGAGTAAAAGGCCCTTCCCACAGAGGGAAGAAACCTAGGATGCGTATAACTCTATTCCCACATTGCGAAAACGATACTGTGCTACTAGAGTTTACAATACATTAGATACAACTCTAATTCTTTTTAGGACAAAGCAACTCACAGATCGGTGATTTTCAGATCAAAACTATAGGATTACAACACAAAACATCTACATCTAACCCTTTATACAACGAAACGAACCACACCTAGTAAGACACACAAATGTTACCCAAAATATACTTTTCGCATGATCATTCTGTACGAAGAACCATTTAAAATCAAAACCAGAACGTTACTGTACAACTCTTCTGACCCTAACCACTTCTTTTTGTACACCCTAACAACCCTACAGGCCTGAAATACATGCTACACAACAAGTTCCGAATCTTTACACCATTTAAATGACAAACTCGAACTCTCAACCATAGGTGAATACCTTGTGGTTCAAGTAACCAACACTTACTGAATGCTTAGCCATTTCCAGGCAGATGTGAAAATGCAGTTCAGTAATTAAAACTTCCGGGCTGAGAGGCCGTGGTCGAACAGTAGAAATTCTTTTCCCTGAGGTTTCGTTGCTGGCTGTGGGCAACATCTTCTGAGGTGAGTCGACGACTGGCTGCTGGGCTGTGGAGGTTCTGCTTATATGGACGCATAGAGGGCGCAACCAGTCGTCACATGATGTCAACAGTAAAGCTATCTCTGGCTGGCGTCATTACTCTCGATCAAAGGAAATCGATGGTCACATCTTTGGTACAAAGTCTACCGCCATATCTTATCTAACTTCAAGCCTTCTTCCTTCCCGTGAAAATTATTGTGGTGTTTAAAGATCTCTATAGCCTCTCTATACATATGTGCATAATAATGCGATGTGTTAGCTAGCACGCTTGTCTCACTAAATTTTATTTCATGGTCACCGTTTTCAAAAACATTTTCAGCTGTGACCGATTTGGCCGTGTGTCCCAGTCGACAGTTCCTTTTGGGTTCAGTTAGGCGAGTATTGATACTTCTTTTAGTTGTTCCAATATAAACCTTCCCACAACTACATGGAATATTATACACACCAGGAGTAGCTAAAGAGTCTCGCATATCTTTCACTGATCATAAGTATTCGCTGATCTTTTTGGTGGGTTTGGCCAGTACTTTCCCGATACGGTCCGTATTAATGTGAGTGAATGGGAGAAAAACTTTCCCCATCAAAGGTTGTTGTTGTTGGACGTTTGCAGGATTTTGTCTTCTGGGATGGAGTGCTCGATCTATCTCCTTATCACTGTATCCATTTTTCTGACATGCTGTTCGTAAATGATCGAGTTCCTCTGGCAAATGAGCTGGATCACACATTGTATTAGCCCTGTCCACCAATGTTTTGATAACACCTCTCTTCTGCCTGGGATGATGATTCGAATCTTTAAAAAGGTACCGATCGGTGTGCGTATCTTTCCTGTATACTTTATTTTGTGTCCCTTCCTCGGCGCCACTTTTGTGTCTCGTTTCCGCCGGTTGTCCTTGGTGTCGGTGGCCGAGTAGAGAGAGACTGACACAGGGAAATAGGATGCACGCGTGTGTGGGTACAGAGTAACAAAACACAAATGCAATGTGAAAGAAGATGTTCTGCAACAAAAAACTCCACAAAACACGTAACAGAATATTGTTCCCCAAAAATCTTAGAATAAGAGTGGGTGGGCGGGAGCAATTTCTGCGTGCTCAGACTGTTGCTGTCTGGCTGCTGCAAGAGGGCTGGTCGAAGATTCTTCTATCGCTCCTCATCGCCACTTTTTTGTCCCATCCTCGTCGCCACTTTTGTGTCTCGTTTCCGCCGGTTGTCCGTGGTGTCGGTGGCCGAGTAGAGAGAGAGACTGACACAGGGAAATAGGATGCACACGTGTGCAGGTACAGAGTCTGAGGTGACCAGCCAGTGGGACAGCAGAAACTAGAAACACTAAGCTAGATTAGAACAAGTTGTATATTTCGTAGTAATATAATACTTAACTTTTACATAGTTCTGCTGAGACATAGGTTAACTACGTAGAGGCCTGCCTACTGATGAGTCCGTTTCAGTGCCTGTCCTAATCCCAAGTGACCAATGCAGTTCAGTGGTGGCCACAAGCGGAGTTGTAGCAGAGGGCGCTCATGGCTGATGTCGTAAGAATGCCGCACTGTGCGTGAATGGCGGCACGCAGCGAAAGTACGTGGCACGCACTTCAGACTTGTGCGACACCACACCCCTCCCCCCCAAAGCGCAGCGCCGTCGTGGCATAGGGCATAGGGATGAGGGCCACGGTGACGGCACTGGGAGGAGGGCCTGGGCAGGGGTGTTACTGGTGGGACGGGCGTTGTAGCTGAGGCTGGGATCGAGACGCCGTCCGCACCTCGGTATCCACCATGCGATCCCCTGGGAAACCCACCAAAACGAGGGGAAGGGTGCACACCTCTGCCCAAAAGAAGCAGGTCATCTTCTTCTGAGGTGCGTGGCCCAAGCTGGGGGAGGGGGGGCACGCACGGTCCCAGAGTCCCTCTCGGTGATGCTGGCAGGTGTGGCGGCGACAATGGAGGCGGAGGGGCCAACTGCATAGGAGGTGCATCGACCTCCATGGGGACGAGCTCATAGTCCGGGGAAGCTGGACCTGTTGGCGTACGATGTCGCTGTGCTCCCTGGCGGTGAACTGCGTCTGGAATCAAGAAACCAGAGATAGGATCGCGCGGCCTGTGCAGGCGCAACTGGTTTGCGTGGCGCCGCAGCTCGGACCCTGTGGAAGAATGTACAACATACATATTGCGACCGAGCATGCTCTGAATGGTGCCCAGTAACCATCTCTTCTTTCCAGCAAACACCCCCCTTACAGAACCAACGTAGAAATCTGAAAACGCGAAGCGCCATACGAACCGACTCGGTGCGTGGGAGGCTGCAGCAGGTGAAGGAGAGTGCAGTGATGGCAGCCGTGGAGCATCTCGGCAGGAGATGGGTCGCCACGTGGCATGCACCGATACGTAAACAGGAAAATTTGAAGAGCTTGCTGCCTGGAGTGCTGACCTTTCATCTTTTCCATGTGAAACTTGAATGTTCGAACGAAACGTTCTGCTTCACCATTGGACTGAGGGTGAAAAGGTGCGGTGGTGATGTGCTGAATGCCATTCACACGACAAAACTTTTGAAATTCCGCACTAACAAACTGAGGTCCATTGTCACTGGCGATAGTTTGAAAGCATCTACAATGATTAACCATCGCGTATTGCAGAAAGGTCCGGCAAAGTCAATGTGTAAACGTTGCCATGATCCCTTGGGGCATGGCCAGTCTGAGAATCTTTGCGGAGGAGCTGGCTGATGCTCCACACAAACAGTACACTGTGACGTCATGCTCTCTATCTGGGCGTCCATACCAACCCAGGTACAATGACGTCTGGCCAGTTGCTTTGTCCGAACAATACCCCAATGTCCTTGATGCAGGAGGCGTAAGACCTCTTGTTGCAGGGAATGAGGAACAATCACTCTTGTTTGGTCGTTGTCGGTATGTAACAACAGAACACCCTGACTTAAAGATAATGCATGACGTTGTGCAAAATAACGTCGAACCAGAGGTTGCTCAATCTCTTTGGATCTGGCAGGCCACCCTGAGAACAAAACGTTCTACCATACTTAGGTCCACATCCGCAGCTGTTTCCTGTGCAACCTGACGAGAGTTCAAAGGGAAATCTGCGACAGCGGAAGCATCTCTGGAGTCTATCTGATAACATGCCATTTCTGAAGAATCAAATGACACATCCTGGCCAACCGGATGTCGGGAAAGTGTGTCCGCGTTGGCATGTTGAGTGGTAGGTCGGTACAAAATCTCATACTGATAATTTGACAATATCAAGGACCATCTCTGAAGCTTTTGTGCCGTTTGAGGCGGAATTGGCTTTGGGGGTGAGACTAACAACATAAGAGGCTTGTGGTCTGTCAACAAATATAATTTTCTCTCATAGAGATAATGATGAAACTTTTTGACGCCATGAATGATTGCTGAGGCCTCCTTTTCTATCTGACTGTAATTCTGTTGCATTGGCGTCAGTACCTTGAATGCAAAGGCAATAGGATGATCATGAGATCCAATATGATGCGACATTACTGCGCCCAGACCGTAAGACAGGGCATCCACTGCTAGAACTACAGGCTTCTGTGGGTCGAAGTGAATCAACCATGCATCACTGAGTAGTGCAGACTTTAATTTTTCAAAGGCAACCTGGCAATCTTTAGACCATACAAAAGGAACATTCTTCCTACGTAAGCGATGCAGTGGACCAGCAATCTGAGAGGCATTCAGAATAAATCGGAAATAATAGTTCAGCTTTCCCATTACTGCTTGCAATTCGTGCACATTCTTAGGAGGAGGCAAGTCTTTGATTACGCAAAGATGTGACTGTAAGGGATGGATTCCTTGAGCATTTATCACATAGCCTAGGTACTCTATTTCAGTTTGGAAAAACGAACACTTTGCTTTATTGCAACGTAGACCTGCTGCAGTCAACACTTTGAAAAGACACTCCAGGTTTGATAAATGTTCTTCAACTGTGCGTCCTGAGACCACAATATCATCTAAGTAGTTCGAACAACACAGCACAGAAACTGTCAGCTGTTCCAAAAAACGCTGAAAAATAACGGGGGCGGAAGAACTACCAAAGGGTAGGCATTGAAATTGAAAAAGGCCCATGGGAGTATTAACGACGAAAAACTTTTTTGACTCGTCATCAAGCGGAATCTGTAAGTATGCCTCTGCTAAATCAATCTTAGAAAAGAAACGAGACTGTCCTAATTTGTCAATCAGTTCCTCAGGTCTGGGCAGGGATAAGTGTCTACAATTGTTTGACTATTCACTGTTGATTTGAAGTCCGCACAGAGACGAAGTTTTCCTGTTGGCTTGATTAGAATTACTAAAGGCGAGGCTCACTGACTTGCAGAAACAGGAGAAATCACCCCACTATCCTGCCAACGTTTAAGTTCTTCAGCAACTTTACCCCGAAGGGCGATAGGCACTGGTCTAGTTTTACGAAATTTTGGAACTGCAGATTCTTTTAAAGTTACATGTGACACGAAGTCTTTTGCACAACCTAGGCCGCGGTGGAGTAGCCGAGCGGTCTAAAGCGTCTCGCTGCGGAGTGCGCGGTTGCTCGCCGTGGAGGTTCGAGTCCTCCCTGGGGCATGGGTGTGTGTGTGTTTGTCCTTAGGTTAGTTTACCTAGGTGTAAGTAGTTTGTAAGCTACGGATTGATGACCACGCAGTTTGGTCCGATAGATTTACAAAAATTTGAACATTTTTGAGCACAACCTAGTTCCGGCGAAAACAAGTCACTATATTTTTCACACAATGCATTGATTTTGTCCTGAGGCACCACTGACGAAATCTGAAGCACATCCCTGTGAATTGATATGCAAAACAAGTCGAATGCATCTAGTCCAAAAATATTCTGTGTAGATTTGGCCTGAAGAACTACAAAAGCAACTGTTTTTGTTACACCTTGGAAAGAGGCGGGCAGCCTACATGTTCCTAGCATGGGAATATTTTGTCCTGTTTATGCCGTTAGCAATTGTTGAGACGGCGACAATTTTGGCGAACCCAGAAGTTCATAAGTGTCTTTATTTATTAATGTGACAGCGGAACCAGTGTCGAGCTGAAATTGCACAGTCTTATTTTCTATGAAACGAGTTACAAAAAGTTTGTGCTTCTGGCACACAACAGGTGCGCGAATGTGGGCAACGTCTGATACAGCTTGTTTGCTGCGCTTGCCCATGTGCAGACTGTGTGCGGTAGGAAGCGGCGCAGAATCGGCACGTAGCACATTAATATCACTGGCCCTAGATGGCACTACCGCCGGATCGGCGTCCGTGCAATGCGAGGCTACTACAGATTTACCAACTACTGCACTAAAATTACTTTGAGTAGCTACATCAAGTCTACTGTCACTAGCTACACAGTACTGGGCACTTTTACAAGGAAAAGTTGCAGAAGGCACTAGTTTCACTACAGGATTACACTGTATATAGTCATTTTGCTTGTCCCGAACCCGTTTCTGTCGCACAGTTTTACGCGCTCGGCGCTGCTTGCGACGTGGCTCACTACATAGTTTTGCTGTAGGCGCAGAAGAAATTTCTAGCATTTGAGTATCAACAAAAGCACTGTCCAAGTCCATAGCATATATGGCATTTACAGTATGAACTGTTCTCGCAATCTGCGAAGCACTGTTCCTAAAGGCACCGTTCTTTGAATTTACATTCTGCATACACACTGTCTGTACATGTCCTGATTTGCCACATTGATAACAAATGGCGTTGCGACTTGGGCACTGTGCACACTTGTGGCGAGATACACACTGGGGGCAAGACTTGCGAAATGAGCGTTGGCGCCCGTTATTCACAGTACTGTTTCTAACACGATGGAGCTAGACTGAGAACTGTGACTAGGAAAGCGTCCATTGCAGAGCACTGAGTTAACACTGTGACTTTGCATTTCGACATCTGCTAAGTCAAAGGTATCATGCGCTTCTATAAGCTGCAGTACAGTATCTAATGAGGGGTCAGACTGTTTCAGAATCGCTGCCCTAATTCTGGGGTCCTGAATGTTCTGTGTGATAGCGTCCCTTAACATAATGTCACTATAAGAGAGTCCACAAGAGCAAGTAAATTTACATTTTCGGGTTAAGCCCTTCAACTCTGTGATCCATTCTTGGTGTGTCTGCTCCGGTAATTTTTTTAGTCTGAAAAATCGGTACCGTGCCACGAGAACTTTTCTCTCATAATGAGCATTCAGTGCGTCTACAATTTGATCGAATTGTAGATCACGAGGGGATGTGTGGGGGAAAAGTCTCTGCAGTAACACAAAGGTCTTGGTGCCCACAACTGATAATAAAATGTGATTCACTCTCTGACCTGTAAGTTGATGAGCCGCGACGAGTTCTTGAAATTGCGCCAATTCATCGCTTCATTCTTCCTCACGTTCGTCGTACTGGTCGTACTGGCGACAGCTGTTGTTGAGTTGCCATCAACTGGGACACCGCTTGGAGTAGTTGCGTGATTTGCGCTGTGTGTAACTGAATAATTTCCATTAAGTTCAGGTTCGGGGTAGTGGCCATGCTGACCGATTAGGCGCCGCACATACAAGTAAATTATAACAAAACACAAATGCAATGTGAAAGAAGACGTTCTGCAACAAAAGAGTCCACAAAACATGTAACAGAATATTGTCCCCCAAAAATCTTAGAATAAGGGTGGGAGGGCAGGAGCAATTTCTGCATTCTCCGACTGTTGCTGTCTGGCTGCTGCAATCGGGCTGGACCAAGGTTCTTCTATCGCTCCTCGTCGCCACTTTTGTGTCCCATTCTCGTCGCCACTTTTGTGTCTCGTTTCCGCCGGTTGTCCTTGGTGTCGGTGGCCGAGTCGAGAGACCGACACAGAGAAATAGGATGCATGCATGTGCGGGTACAGAGTCTGGGTGACCAGCCAGTGGGACAGCAGAAACTAGAAACACTAAGCTAGATTAGAACAAGTTGTATATTTCGTAGTAATAAAATACTTAACTTTTACATAGTTCATGACTGCCAACTAAGTGTACTGCTGAGACATAGGTTAACTACGTAGAGGCCTGCCTACTGATGAGTCCGTTTCAGTGCCTGTCCTAATCCCAAGTGACCAATGCAGTTCAGTGGTGGCCACAAGCGGAGTTGTAGCAGAGGGCGCTCGTGGCTGACGTCGTAAGAATGCCACGCTGTGTGTGCATGGCAGCGCGCGGCGAAAGTACGTGGCGCGCACTTCAGACTTGTCGACACCACACTTTATGACCCAGAGTCCAATCTGCACCTTTAATTATTGAAACGTCTACAAAAATTAATCTGTCCATCCTCTCCGTCTCCATGGTAAATTGTATTTTTGCATTGACACTATTCAAATGGTTTAAAAAACAGTTCAGTTCCTCTTCTCCGAGACTCCGTATCACAAAAGTGTCGTCCACATACCGATACCAATTCAAAGGGCTCTTTCTAGCTGACTGCAGTTCCTGTTGTTCAAAAAATTCCATAAAAGTATTAGCAACTGCTGGATTTAGTGGGCTACCCATTGCCACTCCATTAATTTGCTCATACAATTCATTGTTATATTGAAAATAAGTCGTGGACAGGCAATGTTGAAACAGAGCTACAATGTCAGTGGGAAACAAGTCAGATATGTAAACAAGAGCTTCGTTGACAGGAACCATGGTGAACAGAGAAACCACATCAAAGCTGACAAGAATATCACCAGGCTGACAATAATCTTCTTCAGTTTTTCGATAAAGTGCATAGAGTTTTTAATGTGATGCTCAGTTTTCCCAATAAACGGTTGTAGCAAGGAGGCAAGATGTCTAGCCCACATTTGTGTAGGGGATCCACTAGCACTTACTATCGGTCTCAGTGGGATACCTATTTTGTGCACCTTAGGTAGCCCATATAATCTCGGAGCGTAAGCTTCCGTTTTGCAAATATGTTTTTTATCCTCTGCAGAATTAGAAGACTTTTTATCAGTTGATTGGTAACTGTCAGCACTTTCGTTGTAGGATCCTTTTTCAACTGTTTATAAGTGGTCGGATCCAAAAAGTCACTGATCTTCTCGTGGTAGTCTTTACTCTTCATCACCATGATAGCATTTCCCTTGTCAGCAGAAAGTACAAGGATAATCTTGTCCGCGTTAATCTCTCGTAATGCCTTCTTTTCCCCTTGAGACAAATTACTGCTGGGTGGCTTAGCCTTACGCAGTATCCTGGCAGTTTGCATCCAATCTCATCAGCAGTGTGTGATGGTAGCAGACGAATCACTGCCTCTATATTAGCTACAATGTCCTCCGCTGGAACCTTCGGTGGAATAATTGCAAAATTTCCACCTTTTGCGAGTTCAGAAATTTCTTCTCCGGATAATTCTTTTCCGGAAAAATTTATAACCGTTCGGGAAATGTTTATACCTGGTATTTCCTGTCTGCTCTTCTGTAGATTATCGAACTTCTTCTTCTGCCTATTAGAAGACACTTCTGCACTATGTTCCATAGATCCAAAGGTTAGCCCATCTACCTTATTCCAATCGCCAACTTGCATTGTATTGCTAATCAACAGATGGAGATTTCATAATTCACTACTTGTTACCGCCAATCCTCGACGAGTTTGATGGATCCGTTCTTGTAGCATCGCCAGTTCCATGCGTGAATAGATACGGATAGCTTGTGCTGAATGAAACAGTCGTCTCGCCTTCAAAAACTTCGGCACTATACCAGTGTCGCGACAATGTAGCAAAAAAGTGAGCGAGCAAAACTGCTGAGCCTTCTTCTTATGTAGACTCTCCAGTCATCGTACCTAGAGTTCTGCACGGCGCTCATTTCAGCCCACCTAGCCCGTACGGGCTGGGGGCTGGCCTGTCTAGCCCGCCTGGCTGCCCGCTGGGCCAGCCATGGGCCAAGCGGTCGGCCTGCAGGCAGCCAGCCCACTACGCAGTGCCCCACTCTCTGCTCGCGCCACTCGCGCCCGACCTGTGCTGCGGCGCCTCTTCGTTTGCGACATTTAACCTTTTTATTTCCGAATAATATACTTTCAATTACGTAATGTACGATTATTTGGACACATAAATGACGTTCTCAGAAGTTTTTTCTCTTGTTTCAGAAAAAAAAATGCCACATGGCAACAGTCATATTTCAGTAGATGTATTGAGTATAAATCATTAAAAATGTGTTATTATTTTACGGTAAGTGATACACGGTAGTTTTACCATACTACACTAAACACTACTATCACACACTAAACACTACTATCAAGGTGCCTCGGAGGGCATACTGCTGCAATCTGTTGTCGATTTGTCAAACACATAAGGGTATTCATAAGACTTTTTCGCGAGAAAGATCTGAGATGATCGCTTTCAAGAATGGCAAAGAAAAAAGTAGTGTTACCATATGGCTACAATGGGGATGAAAGGGATAAAATTTAAGGGAAGAGAATGATTCATTCAAATTTTGTGCTATATTTTTACGTCAGAACGAGATCTAAATAATTTAAATAAAACACTCCAGGAAATCACAGAGTTTCCATTGAATACAACTTACCAGATGGAAGTTATGCAGAATCAGCAGGTCGTTATCGTTTTGTGGACTGAGTAGCGTTCTTTTCTCAAAAAAATGTTCAAATGTTTGTATAGCTTATGGGACTTAACTATGAGGTCATCAGTCCCTAAACTTACATCTAGTTATTAACTAGCTAATACTAAGGACGGCACAAATATCCATGCCTGAGAGGGGATTCGAACTCCCGACCGTAGTGGCCGTGCAGACGTGACTGGCGCGCCGCAGTCCCCTCGGCCACTGCGGCCGGCGTTCTTTTCTCATTGACAATCAGCCCTACTTGGCTAAAATTTCTGCAGACGCACTTGTTGCAGGGATAATTAGCACTGACCGAGCTAATCGGAAGAGCCTTGGAAATTTTTTTTCGCGTACTTTCCGCCATGTCAACAACTCCTCTGGATCCTCATTTTCACAGTAGCTTGTTGCTGTGTAGCGTGAAATTTCATGTTCTATACTGTTGCTTCTCTTGGAAGGATCATCTATATCATACACCCAATCGCCAAAACTGCTTTTCTTTGACTCTGCTTGGGATAAACTATCTTCTTTGACTGAAACTGGATAAAAAGTGCATAATGTACAAAAGAGTGCGCCCTTTTGTGTTTTGGTTGTTTGCGGCAACCAATCGGAGGAACAAAAATTGGAAAAATAAGCGTAAAAGACACAGAAAAGGACATATCTGAACTGATGCGACTAGATATTCATCACGAATTTCAATTTTCTCTTTCAGCAAATATTCTGCCCTTCGCTTCAGTACTGTGATTTGTGTCTGCAATATAAAATAAGATGTTAACAGCAATATCTTTAGTGGTGGTAAAATGTTTGCTAACAAGAAATCAGAAGTAATACATACCAGCAATTCTGTATCCGGTGAAGGTGACTGTTTAGTTTCTGGAACAGAGTAGAAAATGGAGAGTCGGGTGCTTCTTTGCTTGAAGTTCGAAAGTGGTATCCCGAAACTTTGTGAGGAACTGAATTAAAGCGGCAGCAAGCTCTCTATTCCAGCCTTCTAATCGATGTGTTTGATTCTTTTCTCCTAATATAACTGTGATATCATCAATGACATTTGCCACAGACAACAGTATTCGAGTATTCCTGTAGTTCTTAATATAGTGGTCTATATAACAGTGGAAGCGTGCCACTGCCTATACCAACCATAAATTACTCTTGTTTAACACTGAATTATGGTTTGGAGTGCATGTATATTTGACAGAGAGTGCAACTAAGGAAGAACAGTGAGTATGAAAAACCGAAATTTAGGAAACGAAAGACGGGAGGAAAGTATATGTACTAAGAAAACCATTGAAGCCACTGATGGTGGTGTACACCGAAACAGCTGCCTGGGAACAACAGTGCGTTTAGGACGCTATGTCATGGACTGTGCATCTGCTTCCGGCGGAGGTTCGAGTCCAACCTCCAGCATGGGTGTCTGTGTCGTCCTTAGAATAAGTTAGTTTAAGCAGCGTGTATGCTTAAGGAATATATATAATATATAATGAATTAAGCATGCACAACGAGAAATACTGTATCTGATACTTTACTAAGAATGTCAATTTAAACAGATTTGTAGTATGGTTGGATGGTTTCTCATTTGAAGGGACCAAAGTGGTAAGGTCATCGGTACAGTACTTTTTTGGTTAAGGATGGGGAAGGAAATTGGCTGCGCAGTTTCAAGGGAACCATCCCGGTATTTGCCTGGAGTCATTTATGGAAATCATGGGAAACCCAAATCAGGATGGCTGGAGGTGGATTTGAACCGCCATGAGTCAAGTGTCTTACCACGGTGCCACTGTGATTGATCAAATTTGTGGGCATTTATATGATTTTCATATACGTAGCTGGAACATAATTTCTGTTCCTTATATTAAATAGCTGATAAGTGTGTAAGGGGTACATTCAAATTGAGTTTAAATCGATATATATCGTCATACCTTTCGAGTAATATGGAATGCAGACAGTCGCTAAATTTGGGCGAGGTTTCTTTTTTCTCTATGTACCTCTGAGGGAACTTCAACTCTCAGTTTGTACCTCTAACGATGCATCAGGTTGTGTACGTTAGTTGCATCTGGAGTAACATAATACAGAGTTGTAGGTGATGAAAACACGAATTAGAGACAATTAAATGAATATTTACAAGGCTTCTTTAGCTTTGGAGAAGTCTTCACATAATTGCAGGGAGGTATGGCCACCCTCACTGGTTTGTATACCCTAGTTGTGTGCTACTGATTCAGTTCAAGTGGTGAAAGTAAGCTTACCCATCGAAGACATGAATTTTCGATCGTGATTAGTAGGCTGCTTTATTTATAAATAAATTTCAGTCTTGGTCATTTACACTATGTTATGAAACTTTCACATGGGGGTTCGACTTACTCCTATAATAACAACTCAGATACAGATATTATCATTGGATTAATCTGTACATAGCATTAAGGGGGAGTCTATCAATTACGTGAGGTGTTTAGGGTGGGTAGGGGGTCGACCTGAATCTCACCAAATATCATGCTGTGGCGAGGGGGGGGGGATTGAAGGTGATCTCGGCAAATCTTCCGTAATTCTTTTTCTGCACGAAACAGTGTAAAACTGCAAGACAACTGGCTTCAATTAAGTAAAACATGTTTCACCTCTAAAATATGGCAAAATCCAACATGATAATATTTGCCTCGGTTATGCAAACATCAAATAGTGACACAATAGCCCCTGGAGTGTTTCTCTAATGACACATGACCTTTCTTTACACATGCGGGAAGATGATTTTATTGAAAAGTGATACAGACATTTTTGCTCCAGTAGTGACTCTTGAGACCACACATGCGTCCCCATGGACTGAATTTGAATGAATGTTATTGTGTGAATTTTAGTACTTCTTTTTATTTCAAAACGTTCAAATGTTTGTAGAGTCTATGGGACTTAACTACGGGGTCATCAGTCCCTAAACTTACAAACTACTTATGAACTACTTACAACTGAGGACGGCACAAATATCCATGCCCAAGGGGGGATTCGAACCCCCGACCGTAGTGGCCGTGCGGACTGTGACTGGAGCGCGTCAATCCCCTCGGCCACCACGGCCGGCTCTTTTTATTTAAGTACTAGCTTAAGTACCCGATGCTGACTGGACTTTATTCCTTCTAATCGAAATGAAATTTTATGCAGACCGAGAACTTCCTCTTGTTTTGAAGGTCAATTGTACAAAATTTCCATAAATGGATCTAACGTAATCAAGTAGGCCTACAGTTTAACGTATTTACACTAAAATACGCATTTTGAAAAATCTCATGTGAGATTGGGGGGAGGGGGGGGGAGCAAAATGTCACATCTCACCAGGGCGAAGAAACGCCAAAATCACCTCACTTAATGGACTCCACCTAATGAAACGATTACTAACACATTTCACTCAGGTGAATGAATGCTGAGAAACGAAAAGAGGTGAACCTGAAAGAACGAAGATCTGTGCGAACTGAGAGAAAAAGTACAGACAGGTTTCACTTGAAAAGAAAGAGTGAATAACTCATTTAAACTGCAAAACAATAATGGAATATGTTGATGGTATCTTTGGATTGTTACCAGTAGCTAGTTTACCAAATAAATAAATAAATAATAAAAAGTACTGTACATTTGAAACACAAGTGTACCAGTAAATTGTTTTCCAACAACCAACTATCGATGTTTGGAGAGCATATGCTTCTCCAAGAGTCAAACAATACATTGGTTGCTATTGCGTATATGGCACCCCCCCAAACAAAAAAAGAAGAAAAGCACGAGTAAAGAGGAAATGATATGCTACGCAAAATACCTTCCACCACACACGGAGCAGTGGATTTAAGAGTACAGGTGCAAATGTAGCGTTGTTTGTCGCTCCCAGTACATGTGTCACGTTATGTATCACTCCGTGTCAGTGAGTGGCCATACCGTAACACAGCAGGGGCGACGCGCTGGCTGGTAACGACAGCGTGCAACCCGACAGGCTGCGGGAGCGGCAGGCCATGTCAACTCGGACGGGCTGACCCGATGGGCTGCGCTCAGCCCACCAGCCTGGCAGCCCGCCGGACCAAGTTCAGCCCGTCAGCCTGCCAGCCCGGCAGGTCAGAAGGGCTGGCCTTAGCCTGTACGGGCCAGGCCCTGACTTACTGGCTGGGCGAGCTGAAACCAGTGCCTTGCAGGACTCTGATCGTACCATAACAGACATATCCTCCCCGTAGAGGCATCTAATCATAACGTGTAGGCTTTCACGGCCGGCGTCTTCAGTAATTAAAACTTCTGGACTGAAAGGCCGTGGTCGAACAGTAGAAATTCTTTCCTCTGTAAGTTCTCAGGTCATCAAAGATAAATCTGTTGTGAAATGTTGCTGACTATCGCCCGATATTTCATCTGCTAATATGTACGTACTAACGGACATATTTATATCTCGATTTTGATTTACAGTAACGATAATTGTCATATCGGCCGAAAAACCGCACTGTGTTAGGCATCTATTGTAGTGCCCCCTGCCTATTGCTTCATCTTGCCCACAGCAACGATATTCCTGCAGGGAATCAACTGCATTTATGCATTCGCACAGAAATTGTCATTTGCGTATTGGAAGCGTACATGAAATTATACTCTGACTGTGAAGTATTTACATGACTAACCAGAAGCGATATTCGGAAATCCGGTTTTGTTTCGGGAGGCATCTTGTAAACATCAAGATGAAGTTCTTTGAGTCTGTCATCACGAATGTTTAAATTCCTTGCCCGCGAATGGCAGTAGTGTATGTATAGTAGAAGTTGTTTACGTTTTGCTAGAGGACGTCTGAATAGGATGACTGAAACTGTAATCAGTGGGAGGCAGAGGAGGTCGAAGAAACGAAGGGCCAAAGAAGAGGACGTGTCAACAAAAGCTGTTTCGCAAATAAACACAACTGAACGGAAAACTAAAGTTGTTGTCATAATTTTGGGTGAGTTGTTTGTTTGAAAAGTATTCATTTATTGTTCATGTGAATCGAGGTCAGTTAATTGTACGAAATGTATTGAAATATGCCACAGTACACACGTCTGAAACCTTTTATTCAGAGCACATTTCTAAAAAGTGATTTTATGTAATTAAATTTTCAAATAAAATTTTAATCGCTACTACCATTAAGTTTATGTAGATGATCCTTATTGTCTGGAAGTATACTGTGACCAACTAATCCTTTGGGCTAGAGCTTGATGTGAAATTGTTTTTGTCCATTTGGGTAATATTCAGTTTGATGCGTGCTTGATGAATGCCTTTTTGTAATACTCCTTTATTTGTTATTGTTCACTTATTTCTGTTGTGTGGTAGCCGTGTACAGATTTATTATGGGTGGGGCATGTAACTGAAAATAAATACATCACAATTGGTCGTAATTGACCTGTTTATACCTGTTTATATTTGCAAATCTATTATATTTTTATTTTTCCAAATTGTTTTCCTACTCGATAATCTCTTACCTTTTCCAATAGTCTAACAATCTTTTTTTCTGTAATCTACATGATTTCAAACTTGCCCTATAGTTTCCCCAATATCCTACACGTATTTGAATACCAAATGAGTATGAAGAAAATACATGTGTACCGGTAATTTATGTATTCCCCGTTGGTTTCTTGCTATTTATATTTGTGAAATGGAGTAATCCGTTGTAGTGCATATTTGGTTGCAGGACTATTTTCACGTGGTGTTATTATGAATCTTTTGTTTAACATTTCCATACTTCATTAATATTTAATATATAAATCATAACATGAAATAAATGATGATGATACCACAAATACTTGTCAATAATAAATATCTGACAGTGGTGTCACAATATTGTGGGCAAGTGTTTGCCCTTTAATCATGGTAGGGGTATTTTTATGTGGTGGTAAACAGATAAACAATGTACTTACTTAGCTAGATGCTTTGTCACAGTTAGAAAGTATGCAGTTGCAAATAAAACAAATTGGTCCCTAGTGCAATATAGGAGATTCTTCAGACGTCCAGATACCTCTTCAGATCCTGTCCTGTTAGGATAACGTGTAGTCTTGTTCGTTATGCAGTTAGTCTTAACAATAAAACTACTTATAAGATGGAAGATAATTTCTAAATAAAAATAGAATAATTTTGATACACCATTTAGAGTACATTTACTGAAAGAATATAATCTCTGATTACTATATCAGAAAAAGATTAAATCGAAAAGTGACTAACCCTCATTCAGTAATAGAGTAATATAAAGGAAGT
Source organism: Locusta migratoria (assembly GCA_026315105.1). Lineage (NCBI taxonomy): Eukaryota > Metazoa > Arthropoda > Insecta > Orthoptera > Acrididae > Locusta > Locusta migratoria. The sequence continues at coordinate 195,590,638 of CM048755.1, forward strand.
GCTAATTAAGGTCATAACAGAAGCACATGGCACAGGGAAGATAATATTTTAAAAAAGGAGGCAGCAATAATGGGATGATGAAACACATAATACAGTTGGGGATAAGAAACATGCATACTGAAAATACTAAATTCTCTAGATGATACATATCTGAGACTAGATTACAAATGCGAATCAGCGTAAGTGAAAAGGAAAGTCTGGCAAGTTAAAAACCATAGTTTTCAGTAATATATTATAGAAATTGATCACAGTTTAAGATGATGTAAACGACAACATAGCATAGTGGGCTGACGTTGACAACGGCTCTTTGAAAACCAAATCACGTAGTTAGGGCATTAGTCTCATACGGTGGCCATGAAATAAGTAATACTGATCATTCTCTTTGGTTGACAGGTTCTTGTATGTCCCAGTGTTTGGTCACTAAGTTAAATATTTTGATAAAACAAACTTTGGCACACTATGCTGCTGTAAATAACATCTAACCCAAAGTGTACAAAATAATGAAATAACAAAGAGCATAAGGAGAATCTCTAAATAAAAGCAGTATTGTTGTGGTAGTCAGTCCAGACACTGGTTTGATGCAGCTCTCTGTCCTGCTCTATCCTGAGCAAAGCTTGTCCAGCGTAATAACGGCAACCCACATATATTTGAACGTGCATGCTGTATTCGTTCTCTTGGTCTCCCTCTGCAAATTTTACCCCTCTACACTTCCCTCCAATACTAAATTGACAATTTCTTGATGTCTCAGATTGTGTCCTATCAATCTATGTACATCTACAACTATACCCTGCAAGCCACATCATGGTGTTTGCTCTTCCGGGGGCTCAGCATTAATTTGTTGAGTACGGGCTTGGCAAACTTGGGGTCCTTGAGCTGGGGACTGGTAAATGCCACCAAGCTGACACCGTAACCTTTGGGCGTGCTTCAGCGACCATCGTGTGGTGCGGTGGAGGGGGGGGGGGGCTCAATCCTAAGGTGTGCTGATGGGAGGCATGGCTGTTGAGGTGGAACAGTGGTTAGCAAGCAACCTCTGGGGATACTGCCAAGCCTCAGTTGTATAAGGCTTACCGAGAAATGCGGAGCTCTGTCTAGGTGGACATTTAGTTCCCTAGCTGCTCGTGGAATCGAGATGGATCTTTCCTCCTAGTGGGATGGGTGTACCACTGGGGGTACCAACGCCCAACCTAATAAGAGGGCTAGGTTCGAGAAGTTCTATGCAGAGCTTTCGGAGCAGTAACAGAACACAGGCTGCTAGCCAATATTTTTTGTAGTGAAGCGTAAAAAAGGTATTTTTGAAAATCTTCCCCCATTTTATATTCGGAAACGTCTTGAGGGCATTGTCGGTAATTTGAAATCTGTTAAACGAGTCTGTAATGGACCATTGTTAGTCGAAACATCAAGTAACGAATCTGCAGAAAGCCAAAAGCCTTGGCAAGTATTCGATTGAAGCAGAATTGTATTGTCATACAACACAGGGATGTAACTGTGGTAAAGTGACCCATGATGGAGAACCTTGTTCACCACCTCCGAAGTGTGTCAACTGCTCAGGAGAACTTGCGGTTTGGAGTAGGGACTGCAGTGCCTACTTGCAGGAGGAAAAAAATTCAGGAAATAAAGACGACAAAACACATTTCCTATGCAGAAGCTAGGATGGTCTTTAAGGCCGTGCAACCTCCTGAATTTGCCACCTCATGTGCTGATGTTCTTCAGAAACCAGTTGCCTTAGCTGATGTTTCAACTCAAACGGATGTAGTTAGTGTCAGCACCAACACCTATGTTTGTCATTTTACGTGTCAGTCTGCAGTTGTTTATGAGTCCGAAGCTCCTCTACAAACATCAGAAAAAGCTACTGATGTTGACATTACGGAGTTCTCGGCGTCCTCATTGGTAGAGGCAGCTGGTAAGGTCATGCCACCGTCCATGGCAGAGCCTGCTTCAAAGGGGAGTGCTGCCCCTTCTTCTGTTGCTGCCACTACCACCCAGAGCAGTCAGTCTAAAAGGCATTGGAGAAGAGTCAAGCTCAGGTAAAAACAAGGTATAAACCTTTAAACCACATAGAGGTCATTATACCTGACCTCTCGTCCAACTATGCTCCAGAACTTGTGGAGCCCGATGTTCCTGAAGGGGCAAACATCATGCCCCAAGATTGAGCCTCTGGCATGTCAGTCTCAACATCTAAGCAGAAAGAAAGAGTGAAGACAAAACCTCCATGATAAAATGGCTCCTGTATTGCAGTGGAACGTACAGGGATGGATTTAGGACCCATGTTGAGGAACTACGGCTGTTGACTTGGGGTAGACCTGTGTGTGTCTGCCTCCAAGAAACTAATTTCAAAGAATCAGACACCCCCGAGTTACGAGGATACTTTCTCCACAGGAAGGATGACCTTACTGGCATGTGAGCTAAGGGTGGGGTGGCTATTTTCATCAATGCCACCTACCACTCACCTGTCCCACTCACCACACGCCTGCGACCAGTTGCAGTGTCTGTACATTTGCGGCACCGTTTGACAATAAGCTCACTTTACCTGCCCCCGCATGATGGGCTCGGTGAGGATTCTCTCCGTGATCTTATTACTCAGCTCCCCCAACCATTCATCCTGTGTGGTGATTTTAACACACACAATGTGCTTTGGGGCTCTGCCACAACCTGCCCCAGGGGTAGAGCAGGATTCTTGTGTCGTCCAGAGCCCATTTGTTAAATACAGACCAAAGCACACAGTTCTGTGCTGTGACAGGGTCATTCTCTGCTACAGATCTTTTGCTCTCCTCTCCAGCCCTTGCCCACTCTGCTCAATGGGAAGTAGACCATGACCTACATGGCAGTGACCATTTCCCCCTCTGGATTCATCTGCCAGACAGAGTGGTATCCGCCAAAACCCTGCCACGATGGGTGCTTCGTCAGGCAGACTGGACCTCGTTTAGCCAACTTGGCTGAATTTGAGCAATGTGAAGGTGTCCAGGAATGGATGGATCATATTACACAAGTGATCCATCATGCTGCTGAATCATCCATTCCCCAGTCCACAGGTCAATTGCAGTGGCACCCTGTCACTTGGTGGACTGAAGAGTGGTGCTCTGCAATACAGGCAGAGACAAGCGGCTGTACAAAAATTCAAGTGCTGGCCTTCTGCTGAGAATCTTGCAGCCTTTTGGTTAGCGAGAGTGAAATGTCACAAAGTTATAAAAGAGAGTAAGAAGAGATCACGGCAGCACTTCCTGAATTCCCTGTCGTTCATAACCCAGCACTAAAGTTAGGGAGACTATAAGGGGGATATCTGGAAGAGGAGGATGGTGCCCAGTAGCAGCTATAATGGCGAATGGCACTCTCCGCACTGATCCATGAGATATAGCACAGACTATGCTGGAGTATTTCCGCACTGTCACTTCCACTGCCCAGCAGGATCCTGCTTTCCGGCACCACAGAATGGGTGCTGAGAAGGGCAGTTTGGACTACAGGTCCACCCATGCTGAAGAATATAACTGCCATTTCTCCATGTGGGAGCTAGATTCTGTGTTGTCTGCAGCTCATGATATGTGGCCTGGACTAGATAGGATACATTACAGTATGCTGCAGCACCTTACAGAATGTTACAGAGAAATTCTCCTCTCACTTTTTAATGTCGTTTGAGCTTCAGGCCATTTTCTTGACTCATGGCATGAATCAGTTTTAGTTCCTATTTTAAAACTGGGCACGAACCATACGGGCCTGGGTAGTTATCGTAGCATAGCCCTCACTAGCTGTGTAGGAAAGACCTTAGTCAACTGCCACCTTGTCTGGATGTTAGAATCCAGGCAACTCCTTAGTTGTTTTCAGTGTGGGTTCAGCGGTTTTAAATTTTCACCCGAGAAGTCCGTGTGTGTTCTTTTTAACCATTCCCGTTCTATTTTAAACTTACCTGAACTGAGGATGAGAGGCATTGTTCTTGATTTTAAAGAAACAGTGAGCTTTCTGGGCCGGATTTTTTTTTTTTTTTACTTGAATTTCACATGGTTGCCACATCTCAAGGACCTGAAGGAAACGGTGCCTCAAAGCACTGAGTGTTTTAAAATGTCTCGCACAAAATTTGTGGGGTGTTGATAGAGCCTGTCTGTTTCGATATTATCAGGCCTTCGTGCAATCTCACCTTGATTATAGATGCACTGTGTGTGGCTCTGCCAGACCTTCTTATTTGAAGATGCTAGGAGTGGTTCACCACAAAGGGATTTAGCTGGCTACTGGAGCGTTTAGGACTAGCTTCTGTGCCGAGGCTGCTGAACCGCCTCTACCCATCAGGCGACATTTGCTCTTGGAGTGCCAGGGGTACAAAACGCTGTCAACGCCATACACACCAGAATACTATAGTGTAGCGCAGCCTCCTATGAAAAGGCTGTTTCAGACTTGGCAGCGAATGATTAGATCTTTTGTGATTCACTTGAAGGACTGTCTTTCACGAATGGATTTACCTAATTTTACCATACTACATCACGGTTGGAGCAGATTTCCTCCTTGGCACCTTCAGAGGCATAGAATTATTTTAGAACTGTCAAATTTTAAGAAAGGTTGCACTCCCAGCTTTATATACCAGTCTGAGTTTTTTTTAACAATTTATATAGGCATCACGATTTCACTGTGGTTTACACCAATGGCTCCAAGCATGGGGATTCCCTTGGCTGTTCCATAGTATTCCCTGAGCGAGTTACTAGGATTCGCCTCCCTACAGACTTTTATGTTGCTACAGCAGAGTTTCATGCCATTTTGAAAGCACTTGAGGTAATGTGGCACGTTTAGGGCAATTGATTTCTTATCTGTTCTGACTCACTCAGTGAATTGCAATCATTGCAGAGCCTGTACCCTCCAGAGAAGGTTCCGCAGCTCATACGGGACCAACTGTACACCCTCCAGCATCGGGGGAAACAGGTGTAATTCTAATGGGTTCCTGGTCATGTGGGCATTAGGCGAAATGAAGTTGCTGATCGGGTTGCACGGGCAGCGTGCAGCAACTATCATATCATATAATCTGCCATTCCCCTGCAAGATGTCCTCTCTGTTGTTCGGCAGAGGTTGTTTCAGTTGTGGGAAGAAACATGGCTGGCAGTGATAGGTAATAAGCTGCGGTAAGTGAAATCCAATGTTCGTCCATGGTGAGCCTCCTGCCAGTCATTGAGACGGCTTGAAGTGACACTGATGCAGCTCCAAATCGGTCACTGCTCATTGACACGCAAATTTTTGCTTTGCCAGGAAGAACCCCCTTTTTGTAATGCCTGTGGTGTCTAACTTACCAGTATGCCACATTTTAATTGAGTGCAGTTCATATGTGCTGTAAGGGCAGATGCTAATCTTAGTGGTGATCTGCCCTCCATTTTAGCTGATGATGAGAGTGTGGCCAAAATTTTAGTTTTGTGATTCATCTGTGCTCTGGCCTAAGATTATAGGCTGGAGCTTTTAGTTTGTTGCAGGGTGGCTGGCCCACCCCTTTTTTTTTGTGTGTGATCTGCCAACCATTACTATCTGCTCTGAAGCTTCTACTACACATTTGGTACCCGCGATAGAAAGGAACTTCTTGTAACATCCTTTATATCACTTATCTTTTATGTTATGTTTTTACACTTGCCTCTATTCATCTGGGTGCTAAAGACTTTGATGTCATGCAACCTGATAAAATACCTACCACCACTACCACCATACTCGTGGTGTTTGGTAGAAGTTACTTTTTGTTCCATTGTCACTTGTGTATGGTTCATGGGGAAAAATGATTGATAGTAAGTTTCTATGTGGACCTTGATCTCTTTAATTTTATTTTTGTGGTTCTTTTGTGAGATACATGGAGGAGGAAGCTATGGGTCATTTATAGGACGCAATTCCTTCCAGTTTCTGCCGCTGAGGTAACTATTCCCACCACCTCTGGCTCCCCTCGACATAAGTCTGCACCCTGGTGGATGCTAGAGATTGCTGAATCCATCCGGGATTGTTGGTGGGCGCTCCAGTGCCATCAATGCCCCCCCCCCCCCCCCCCAACCATGGAAAACCTGATAGCCTTGAAACGGTTCTGGCCCCGAGGTCGACCGCTCTTCCAGCAGAGCAAGCAGGATAGCTGAGAAAAGTATGTTGACAGCATCGGCTCTTGCACCTTCCCATCTAGGGTATGGTCCCAGGTTAGGTGCCTTTTTTGGTACTGTCCACTGGCAGCGATCCCCAACTTACACATTCCGGGTGCTGTATGCACATACCCAACTGCTATCACTGAGCACATGGTGGAGCATTATACTGGCAACTCTGCAACTGCAGTTTAAAGTACAGACTTCCGTACACTCAAATAGTGGCACGAACGGCGACGGCTGTCCCTCCATGGGCACTGTGAAGAAACATACAGTACCTCATTCAGCAATTGGGAATTCCTAACTGTTCTTGCATGCCCAGATACCTCTCTAGGACCAGCTGAATCCACAGCCAGTTCATCCATCACCTTTCAGCAGAATTCCAACACTAGCTTCTCACCCTGTTCAACCATCTATGGACAGTTAGGGCTTTCCCACCTCAATGACGGGAAAGCATCATTATCCCGGCAAGGACTAGTGACCCTGCAGTTAAGACCCATAAAAAATTATCCCGGTGATTAAACCTGGTGCTGATCTACAGGTGGCTGATAGTTACTGCTCGATCAGCCTCACCAACGTTCTCTGCAAATTCTTCAAATGTATGGTGAGTCAGCAGCTCATGTGGATACTTGAACATTGGTGCCTGTTGTCCCCGCAACAGGGGGATTTCCGCCAAGGCCACTCCACTATTGATAACCTAGTGGCTCTGAAGTCTGACATTCGTATGGCATTTACCGGGCGTAATCACATTGTTGCCATCGTTTTTGACCTCCGAAAGGCATATGACACTACCATATTCTGGCTACAGTGCATGGTTGGGGCTTGTGGGGTTAGCTTCCACTTTTTATTCAAAACTTTCTTTCCTACTGCTTTTTTCGGGTTTGGGCTGGTACCTCTCTCAGCTCCCCCGAGTCCAGGAGAAAGGTGTCCCGCAGGACTCCTTTATTTATGTATTATTTAATGGTGTTTTTTTTTTTTTCTGTTCCATAGGACCCAATTGAGGAGTGAGACTCCATGGTCATGGAACAAGTCCATACATTAATTGTTACACAAGAATGGTAATAGAAAATTTTAAGTAGTCCTTTGCACACGACAACCTTAAGACAAAGTGAAAAGAATCAGTAAAGAAAAAAATGAATTAGTTTAATTGTTTAACTTTTCTAGGATTTCCTCGACAGAATAAAAGGAGTGAGTCATGAGGTAACTCTTCAATTTAAATTTGAAAGCATGTGGATTAGTGCTAAGATTCTTTAGTTCTTGTGGCAGCATATTGAAAATGGATGCCGCAGAATACTGTACTTATTTCTGCACAAGTGTTAAGATGGTGTGATGCAAATGTAGATTCGACTTCTGTCTAGTATTCACCGAGTGAAAGCTACTAACTCGTGGGAATAAGCTGATATTATTATCAACAAGCGACATTAAAGAAAAAAAGTATTGTGACACCATAGTCAAAATTCCCAGACTACTGGAAAGGGGTTGACATGATGTTCACGAACTTACACTAGATATTGCTCGAACCGCCCGTTTTTGAGCCAGAAATATCCTTTTTGCATCAGGCGACTTACCCAAAAAAACAATGCTGTACGTCATAAGTGAGTGAAAGTAAGCGTAATAGACTACTTTTCATGTTGAAAAATCACTTATCTCAGGTATTGTTCTAATGGTAAATATAGCAGAATTTAGTTTTGGAACAAGATCCTCAACATGGGCTTTCCATGTCAGCTTAATGCCTATATAAACACCTAGAAATTTGAACTGTTCAGTCTCACTTATCACATGCCCATTATGTGCAATCAAAATGTCAGCTTTCGTCAAATTACATGTTAGAAATTGTAAAAACTGAGTTTTACTGTGATTTAACATCAACTTGTTTTCTACAAGCCATGAACTTATCTCTTGAACTGCATTATTTGATACTGTGTCAATATTACAAGCAACATCCTTCACTACCAAGCTGGTATCATCAGCAAACAAAAATATTTTACAGTCGCCTGTTATACTCGAAGGCATATGATTTATATAAATAAGAAACAGCAACGGTCCCAAAACAGACCCCTGGGGCACCCCATACTTAATTGTGCCCCATTGGGATTGCACGTCATAGTCATTTTCTACACTGCGGAGAATTACCTTCTGTTGTCTATTATTAAAGTAAGAGGTGAACCAGTTGTGGGCTACTCCCCGTATTCCATAATGTTACAACTTCTGCAACAATATTTTGTGATCAACACAATCAAATGCTTTTGTTAAATCAAAGAAGACGCCTAATGTCCGTAGCCTCTTTTTTAACCCATCAAGTGCCTCACAGAGAAACGAAAATATAGCATTTTCAGTCGTTAAACCACTTCTAAAACCAAACTGTATGTTTGACAATAAATTATGTAAACTGAAATGATCAATTAATCCTGAATATACAGCCTTTTCAATAACTTTAGAAAAACCGATGGCATAGAAATAGGTCTATAGTTGTCTACATTATCCCTTTCTCCTTTTTTATAAAATGGTTTCACTACTGAGTACTTTAATCTGTTAGGAAACTGACCATTCTGAAAGGAAAAATTACAAATATGGCTTAGTACTGGGCTAACATATGGAGAACAGTACTTTAGAATATCCACAAGAGTCCTTAGTCTTTAGTGATTTAATTATTGACTCAATATCACCTATGGAAGCATCATGAAGGACCATTTCAGGTAACAGCCTTGGAAAGGCATATTCTAAAAATGTTATATGATTGCCTGTAGAAACTAGTTTTGTTTAGTTCCCCTACTATATTCAGAAAGTGATTATTGAATATTGCACATATATCTAACTTGTCTGTAACAGAAACATTCCTACTACGCACTGACGTTATATCTTCTACCTGCTGCTGCTGACCAGACACCCCCTTCACGACTGACCAGATAGTTTTAATTTTATACCGAGAGTTTGCTATTCTTTTTGCATACCACATACTTTTTGCATTCTTAATGACATTTTTCAGAACCTTACAGTACTGTTTGTAATGAGCTACTGCATCTTCATTCTGACCGCTTCTAACATTTTGATACAAGTCCCGCTTAGTTCTACATGATACTCTTATCCCCTTTGTCAGCACCCTGGCTGTCTGTTGCTGGAAGTACCCTGTTTTGATTGTTCCAGCGGAAAGCAACTTTCAAACAGCATAAGAAATGTTCAGAAAAGCATTATATTTATCATCTGCATTATCAGCACTATAAACATCCTGCCATTCTTGTTCCTTAATTAAGCTTAAAAAGGTCTCAATTGCAACTGGATTAACTTTTCTGAGTAGTTGATATTTATGTTTAACATTTGTTTGAGAACAAATACTTTTTAGAATTAAAAGTTGGGCATTGTGGTCTGATAGGCCATTTACTATTCTGCTGACAGAGTGCCCCTCTAATGATGAAGAATGAACAAAAATATTGTCAATGGTAGAACTGCTATTTCCTTGCACTCTCGTTGGAAAAAATACTGTTTCCGTCATGTTATAGGAATTAAATAGATCTAACATCTGACTTTTCCTTGAGCTATCACCTACAAAATTAATGTTGAAATCTCCACACACAATTAAATTTTTATACTTCCTATACAGTGAACCCAGAACCAATTCCAGCTTGGGCAGAAACATTTTAAAATCTGAGTCAGGGGATCTATAAATAACAACTATTACTAGTTTAGTTCCATTAACATTAACAATTCCTGCACAACATTCAAATATCTGTTCTGTGCAGTGTTTAGAAAAATCGATTGACTCTGATGAAAAATCGTTTTTTTTACATACATGGCCACTCCCCCACACTGCAAGGAGCTCCTAGATTAGAAGACAGCTAACCTGTAACCTGGCAAAGGAAGTATCTGAATTGTCATGCCACTTAAAAAGTGCTCTGAAATAGCAATGTTAGAATCAGTATCAATAAGCAGTTCATTAACTTTATCTCTGATACCCTGTATATTTTGATGAAAAAACAGTAATTCCCTTATTACTTTGTCAAAGGTGGTTCCTTTCTTTGAGGGACTTCCTTTAAGCAGGAATACCTATCAGCTGTCTTCAGTCTAAAAAAGGTGCAGCCCTAACACCAACTAATACAGGAATTTTTCCATGAGTGACACCCCCACCCCCTACTACACTGTCACCTATGAGCTTTGCCAACCTCCCCTTCCCATACCTATTGAGGTGCAGACCATGCCTAGTAAAGTCCGACCTTTGGATAGTCTCAACTGGCACCACTGCAATGTGATCCATGCCTTCCGTCATCAGCGCCTTCTCAAGCCCCATGTTAACACGGCTGACAGCTGTATTAAGACAAGGCCTATCATGATGCTGAAACAGCTGCACAAAATGCACATTCGTGCCACCAGTTTGAGTTGCTATCCTTTCCAGATCACCACCTATATCATATTCCCCGTCCCTATCAAGACTATTCTGGCCCCACCCACTATAACTACCTGATCCTCTTTTGAGAAATTCCTACATAAGTCCCCTATATTACAAGTGTCCTGAGCTAACCCTGCACTAGGCTTCACTGTGATGGTGACCTGGTACTCACTCCCAAGCACTTCCTGCAACTGTTGGCCAACACCTCTGCCATGAGAACTGCCTGGCAGCAGAACCTTCTTCTTCCTAAGAGCCCTCTCTACAAATTTCGGCTTCCTAACAGCTGAGGTGTGCTGTGTACTTCCTACACCTACAGCTACAGGAGGTTCATCTCCACTCAACTCTGACAGTTGGTCAAACCTATTTGCAACTTGCAATGTAAAGCTATCTGAATACCTTCTCCTAGCTACCTTCTTGCCAACTGCCAGTTCCCATTCCCCAGCCCCCCTTCCCCCCTTCCCCTCCTCAACCTACCTAGTTCCTCTTTAGCGTTTTTCAACTGCACCTGACGGGTGCAGATCAAACGCCTCTGCTCCTCTATCATCTTATCCCTGCTGCAAATCCTACAGTTCCAGGAGAGAACCTCACAACAATGCCCACTGGCTTCCCCACTGCATCCCCCCCCCCCCTCCATGAAAATACTTACTACAAATCCCACACTGCAGCCCACTATGCACAACCCTATGACAGAGCCCACACTTTTCACTCATGGTAAAAATTCACAATTATTTGTTAAGAAAAACTAGACATCTACGTTATGAAGTTATGTTTCTACAAAAGAACGAGGAGGTACCTCGTAACTACAGCAATCAACAAACCTGAGTCTCTACAAATAAAGTAACAACAACAACTAATAGTATCAGAAAAGAGCAAATAACACTACCACAGAAACTTTAAACTGTTGCTTGTATAATTCAAGCGTCACTAATAAACTAACTAAACACAATGAGAGTACAAGAGCTATCAAATACCGTCACTTAAAGTTTCCCAACCTCAACTACGTTAAAAACAGCAAGTCACCTGTTGAAAAGTACTAAATTTAATAATTTAACTACAATAACACAAACACTTATTCGAACGTAGCTTTCGGAGACCGCTATGGCTGGAACCACTCGCCACCAGATGTAAACAAAGCAGTAAGACGTTGATGCCGGCGCACACGCAAATATAAATAACACCACTTAAAGCAAATATGGCACAACAAACGCTAAAATAACTGACGATCCTTTACTAGAACACCTCTAGATTGAATATTATCATGAAATAACAGTTAAAATTATATAAAAAAATAGAGTGTGATGTGCACAGCAATCCAGCACTCGTGACATCACGCCAAAGACCCTCTCTCCCCCTCCTCCCTCTCTTTTTAATTGCAATCGATGGTCTTGCTGAGGCAGTGGGGTCATCAGTTTCTTCCTCCTTGTTCGCTGACGACTTTTGCTTATACTTTAGCTCAGATAGCATTGGTGTAACTGAAAGGCATCTGCAGGTAGCCATTCGAAGGGTGCAGCCGTGGGCCCCAACCCATGGGTTCCAGTTCTCTCCATCAAAAATCTGGGTTATGCATTTCTGCCGCCATTGAGCTGTGCATTTGGACCCAGAGCTTTATTTGAATGATGAACTGCTTTGTGTCGAAGAGACTCGCTGATTTCTCAGCATGCTCTTAGACAGCCAGCTCACTTGGGTGCCACACCTTCTTCAGCTCGAGCAGAAGTGCTGGCAGTACTAAAATATTTTGCGCTGCCTCAGCCACACTGGTTTAATAGCCACCTGTCCAAGACTTTTGCAGCTCTATAAGGCTCTCATTCTATCATGCCTAGACTATGGAAGCTTTGTGTAAGATTTGGCAACCCCATCTGCATTGCGGGTCTTGGAACCAACCCTCCATAGTGGCATCCGTTTAGTGACAGGGTGTGTTTTGGACAAGTCCAGTGGCAAGCCTTCTTGCTGAAGTTGGAGTCCTCCCCCTGCAATGTCGCCAGCAGCAGTTACTATCCTCATATGCTGCCCATGTTTATGCCTCCTGTAGCCACCTAAATTGTAGGCTTCTTTTCCCAACTGCTGCACTCCCATCCCCACGATGACGGCCATGGTCGGGTCTCCCGATCACAGTTGGTATTCGTCCCCCTCCTGTCATTGCTTGAGTCCCTTCTCTCCCCTTCCACTTTATGCTGCCCTTCCTGTACCCCTCCTTGGTCTCTTTCACACCTGCAGCTTCGGCTGGACTTGTCCCAATACTCAAAACCCTCTGTTGCACCACTGAATCTCCGGCACCAGTTTCAGGCAGTTTTGGAGTCTTCCGTGGCGCAGAATTTGTGTACACGGATGGTTCCCTAGTCGATGGCCGTGCTGGGTATGCTTATGCCCATTGTGAGCATGTTGAACCGCATTCACTGCCTTGTGAGAGTACCGTGTTTACTGCAGAATTGATCACTATTCTATGGGCCAAGAGGAGTCTATAGTTATCTGTACTGACTCTCTGAGTGGCTTGCAAGCCCCCTTGATCAATGTTTTCCAAAACATCCTTTGGTGCAGTGAATTCAGGAGTCTGTTTCCAGTCTTGTTCAGTCTGGTCGCTCTGTGGTGTTCGTTTGGACCCCGGACCACATTGGCATTCCTGGAAATGAACATGTGGATCAGCTGGTTAAGCAGGCTACTACCTCAAGTCCCTTGGAATTTGGTCTTCCGGTGAGGGATCTCTGACTGGAGTTACATTGGAAGATGCTTGGCCGTTGGAATTCTGAGTGGGCTAACTCGGCTAAAGCAAACAAGCTCCGTGCAGTGAAGCTCTCTATGGCCATATGGAAGTCCTCACTGAGGTCATCTTGTAGGGAGTCAGTTGTTCTTTGTTGCCTACAAATTGGTCACACATGAATGACACGTGGCCACCTTCTTCATCGGGAGGACCCACCACAGTGTCACTGTGGTGCCTCCTTGACAGTGGTCCATATTCTGTCGGACTGTCCAATTTTAGTTGCCTTGTGACAGTCTTTTAACCTGCCAGATGAGCTTCCTTTCATGCTAGGAGACGCCGCTGCTACGGTTGACCGCATTTTAGGTCTTATTTGCGCATCTGGTTTTTATCATATGATTTTATGGTGGGTACCTAAGCCTGATCTTTCAGGCACCCCCCCATGCAAACAGTTTTAATCTGTCGTTACTTTTATATTGTCAGTCCTATTTTTGACTGGCATTTTTAGTATGTGCAGAGTGGCTGGCTCGTCCATTATTAGTCACGTGATCAGCCAGCCATGGTATTCTGCCGTACTTTTTGCGTCAATCTTTAGGCCTGGGCCTTTATAATTTTGTTTTATGCTTGTTCTAGAAGTGTAGTGGTGATACTTTTACCTTTGTGTAATCTATGTTGTACTCCTTTCGTTTGGAACAAGGGACTGATGACCCAGCTGTCTAGCCCACTTTAAATACCAACAACCATTACCCTACCTGTTACGGATCCCTCACTGATGAGCAATACTCAAGCACTGGTCGAACGAGAGTTTTGTAACGTACTTCCTTTGTTGACATACTAAATTTCCTGAGAATTCTTTCAATGAATTTGCCTGGCATCTTACTTACCCATGTTTAATCTATATGGTTGTTCTGTATCAGATCACTCTTTGTGTCTTCTCCCGGATGTTTTATGGAAGTAACTGCTTCCAATCTTTGTTCTGTTATTGCATAGTTCTATAATCAAGAATCTTTCTAAGTAAATGTAACACTGTACACTTGCTGCAGCTCAACTGTCATTGTCATTCCTTGCACCATGAGTCGATACACTGCAGATCGTCCTCCATTTCACTGCCCTTTCCCAGTTTGCGACTTCTCAATAAACTATAGCATTCTCTGCAAAAAACCTTATTGAACTTCAGATGTTATCTACAGAGTATGAAAAGCTATCATCCTAAAATACTCCCCTAGGGCACGCCTGAAATAACTTTAATGTCTGAAGACTTCTCTGCATAGAGAATGACATACTGTGTGCTGATAGCTAGAAATGCTTCATTGCTAGTTTTGGAATCATTTAAATTTTGGTTGTCTGCAAGACTTTGCCTGACTATGTGTATGTTTGCAGTAAAGTTCTCTTTGCTTTTGTAACAGTTTACGAACTTGGTAGATGAACCACAGTGAATCTCTCACATCTCTCATAATTTTATTTGGTACATACTTATTTAATGCATATTGTATGATGAACTTGATCTTCATCCACAGTTACTCAGCGTTGTCAATGTCAGAGAAGTAGCTATTGTGTTGAGCAGTCAAGTATTCGGAAATCTAACCCTTTTCTCTTTTGCAAAATAAGAACAACTTCCTACCTTTCTTCCAAAAGATTGGAAAATGGCACAGGTCATCCCCATTTTCAAGAAGGGACTTTGAACAGATGTGCAGAACTATAGGCCTATATCTCTAATGTTGGTCAGTTGTAGAATTTTGGAACAAGTATTATGTTAGAGTATAATGACTAGAAATCTGCTCTGTAGGAATCGGCACGGGTTTAAAAAAAGGCGATCTTGTGAAACCCAGCTCACCCTATTTGTCCGTGAGCGCCAGAGGGCCATAGACACAGGTTCCCAGATAGATGTAGTGTTCCTTGACTTCTGCAAGGCATTTGATACAGTTCCTCCCAGTCATTTAATGAACAAAGTAAGAACATATGGTCTGTCAGACAAATCATGTGACTTGATTGGAGTTCCTAGATAACAGAACACAGCATGTCATTTTCAGTGGAGAGAGGTCTTCCGAAGTAAGAGTGATGTCAGGTGTGTCACAAGGAAGTGTTGTGGGACCATTGCTATTCACAATATTTATAAATGACCTTGTGGATAACATCACAAGTTTACTGAGACTTTTTTGTGGATGATGCTGTAGAATATAGAGGTAGTAACAATGGAGAATTGTATTGAAATGCAGGGGGGATCTGCAACGAATTGATGCATGGTGCAGGGAATGGCAATTGAATCTCAATGTAGACAAGTGTAATGTGCTACGAATACATGGAAAGAATGATCCTTTATTTAGCTACACTATAGCAAGTCAGTAACTGAAAGCAGCTAATTTCATAAATTATCTGGGAGTAAGCATTAGAAGTAATTTAAAATGGAACGACCATATAAAATTTAAGCATCAGTAATGCAGATGCCAGACTGAGATTCATAGGAAGAATACTAAGGAAATGCACTCTGAAAACAAAGGAATTGGGTTACAGTACACTTTTTTGCCCACTGCTTGAATTCTGCTCACCGGTGTGGGATCCGTACCAGGTGGGGCTCATAGAGTAGGTAGAGAAGAAGCAACGGAGAGCAGCGCACTTTGTTACAGGAACATGTAGTAATTGTGAACGCGTTATGGAGATGATCAATAAACTCCAGTGGCAGACTCTGCAAGAGAGATGCTCTGTAGCTCGATACAGGCTTTTGTTGAAATTTCAAGAACATGCTTTTACTGAAGAGTCAGCAGTATATTGCTCCCTCCTATGTATATCTCATGGAAGAGATCATGAGGATAAAATCAGTGAGTTTAGAGCCCATACAGAGGCATACCGACAATTTTTCTTTCTGTGAACAATACGAGACTGGAATAGGAGGGAGAACCGATAGTGGTACTCAAGGTACCCTTCACCACACATTGTCGGGTGGCTTGCAGAGTATGGATGTAGATGTAGGTATTTCTATTTACAGCTGTATTTTTTGATGCTGTAATGGTCGTATGATTGCTGATGGCAAACTCCAGGATTCAGCTCTCTTATTTAACTGCTCGCGGTAATTATCAGATTCAGTACATGGAACACTATTGCTCGAATCTCTGTCATTGCCATCCGTCTTAAATATGTTTGTTTTCCAGTCTGTATCCAGTAATTTAAAATACCCATCTAAAGCTATAAAATGTCTGAATGTTTGTAAATCTATGGGACTTAACTACTGTGGTTATCAGTCCCTAGGCTTACAAACTACTTAAACTAATTTTAACTAACCTAAGGACACACACACACACACACACACACACACACACACACACACAATGTCAGGGGGGACTCGAACCTCCAATTGTCCGATTGCGAGCAGCAGCAGAGTCCGGAGCAAGTCACCTTAGAGCACTCAGCCACTCCACCATGGCACCTCAGATATTCTGCCACTATTCACGCTGAGTCAGGTGGCCCATAAAAACTTCCCATGACCATGTTTTGGCCAGTTTTAATGATAACCTTCGCACAGATTACTTCACTTTGAGTTTGTACTATCTTCACTTGATACAATCATATTATTTATCACTATAAACATGCCTCCCTCTTCAGTGTTCAATCTATCTCTGTGGTATACAGTCTACTTAGAGTTCAGGATTTCATTACTATTGACTTCTGGTTTGAGCCAACTTTCCGTCCCTAGTACTATGCGGGCATTGTGACTATCTAAAAGTGAGAGCAGTTCTGAGATCTTTCCAGAGACACTCCTCCATTTAAATATTACTATATTAACCTTTTCTTTCTCTGTTCTATTGTGTTGAGTGCTACCCCGACTGGAATCATTAAGTATCTCCATACATGCTCTGCTACTATCATAGTAGATGCTTCCTACATGTAGTGGACTCCTGACCTATTCAGCAGGACCCTACATTTCTCATCCAGGTAGTGGAGGTCAATAAATTTGCACCCAAGATTACCACAGAATCATGTGAGCCCCTGGTTTAAGCTTTCCACTCGTCTCCAAATCATAGGACACCGATCGGTCCCGAGGACGATGTTACAAATCAATAGTTCTGCTTCTACTTTATGAGTGAGGCTAGCTATTTTCTCCAAATTCACCAGCCACCTAAAGGAACTGAGGATTACTCTGAGCCCAATCAGCAAGAGTCATAGGTGCCAACATGAGCAATGATTTGCAGCCAGTTGCACTCAGTGAGTTTCATTGGTACCGGCAGAACCTACTCCACAACTCGGATGAAACTCCCTGGCAAGCAGATATAGTGCACACTGGCATTCTTTGCTGACCCCCCAGGGGGCCCACAGCTCTTTTGTGGGTATGTGTGTGGCGCGCACGGGTTCTCGAGCCATTGCAGCCTTTTTTCCTGCTTTCCCCAGGCTGCATTACCTCTCCTAGTTCCCCCTCCTTCCCATCCCAATAGCACCCTCCCACCCTCTCCAACCCTGTCTGTCGGCGTTTCTCTAGATAACGGTTTGGCTATCCCATGGTACCGATTGTCCTGCAATTTTGGTTTTTGCATGCTGTTTACACCGGTTTTCAGCACAGTTTGGTCCCCCTCGGGGTTTGACCTTCCATAGCAAAATCCTCCAATAACGTGTGAGCCAATTATGGAAGAACTCCTGACCTAACCCCTACGGCGCGTGTCACATCCTTTCCTTTCCACTTCCTTTCCTCGCCATAGCCCCCATCCCCCGCTAGGTCCCCAGCACGTGTAGCCAGTCCGTGTGGGGGGGCTGTTATTGTACCCTTTGGTTGAGCCCCCAGACACCACAGGGACACCACTACTGGTGTCTGAGCTGTGACCTCTCCATGCAAGCCAAGGAGTTGATGCCTTTCCTCAGGGGTATCAGAACTCCCGGCAATGGCCATCATGCCAGGTGGCCTTTGCTGAGGCTGGGTGGTGCCCATGGAGAGAGCCCCTGTTTCGGAGTTGGTGACACCAGGGCAGACGTCTAGCACTATGAAAAGAGTTAGACTCCAAAATGTTCGTGCATTGGCCGTCTCTCAAGACAGGAAGAGGTCTTTTAATGCTGCTACTGTGGATACGAGGATGTTTCCCTCCCTCGCTACCCCTTGGGAGGAAGGTCAGGCTCGCCGGTTAGGAGCAAAACCCTTTCCTCGCTACCTGGTTTGCACAAGGACTGATGGAGGAACTTTCACTACCACTAAACCACTGTTCTTTGTTGAGACCATAGAGGACAAGTTTGATGAAGTGGAATCCATGAGTAAACTTAGATCTGGCTCATTGCTTATTTAAACAGTTTCGGCAGCCCAGTCTGAGGCTTTGCTCGCCTGCACCTCTCTTGGCGACATCCCAGTGACAATACTCCCACACAAATCTCTGAATATGGTACAGGGTGTAATATTCCACCGGGACCTCCTCCTTCAAACTGATGATGAGCTTAGGGCCAACCTCGAGTGGCGTGGTGTACATTTTGTTCGCCGCGTTCAGAGGGGACCTAAAGACAACCGCGTCAATACTGGGGCCTTTATCTTGGCCTTCGAGAGAAAGTCTCCAGAGAAAGTCAAGATAATGATATATCGATGTGATGTGAAGCCCTACATTCCACCTCCCATGCGATGTTTTCAATGCCTGCGGTTTGGCCATATGTCCTCTCTCTCTGTACAGCAGTCCCCTTATGCGGTGATTGTGGACGCCCACTACATGAGGGGAGCCCCCTGTGTTCCTCCGCCAGTGTGCGTCAACTGTCATCAACACCACTCTTCACGGTCGCCAGATTGCTCTATGTTCAAGAAAGAAAAGAAAATACAAGAGTACAAATCTCTGCAGCGTTTGACATACCCTGAGATATGACCGTCTGCATCCTGTGCAGATGGCGACTACCTTCGCTACGATGTTACCTTCTAACCTTTCACCCTCCCCTTCCCAATCCCATCTCCCCCCTACATCCTGGTCCCACCCCCCCTTTCCCCCCCTCACATCTCCCTCTCCTGTAGCTCCCGTAGCCCTCCCTCTATGTCCCACCCCTTCCCAGCCGGAGAAGTGCACCCCTTCTCTGGCACCTGCCGGTGACAGTGCCCCATCTCAGGGCCTTCCGTCCTGGCATTCCCCAGATCGGAGATCTTCGACATCCAGTCGCCCATCAGACTCACAGTCGGTGAGTTCAAAGGTCGCCCGATCTTCGTCAGTACCAGACTTAACTGACAAAAGTTCTCTCTCTGGGACTGGTCCTCCCCATCCCATGAAAGAGAAAGAGGAGGAGGAGGAAGAAGAAGAAGAAACCAAAGTTGCAAGATAAAGCCCCTCCCGTACCACCGGAGGTGCCGACTGTGCTCTCGCAACTCGCTCATCCCATTGAGCCTGAGGCTGATCAACTATTTATGGATGTTGTCCCTTCTTCTTTGGTGACAGACGCTGACAAAGTAGCGCGACAGACATTCCCCCATTCGCTTCCCGCCTAGATCCTCGTGATGTGATCATCCAATGGAATTGTAATGGCTACTACCATAACCTCTTGGAGATTAAACAGCTAATCTCTCTCTCTACTGCGGCCTGTGTCGTCCTGCGGGAATTGCGGTTTATGAATGCACATGCATCGACCCTCCATGGGTTCCGTGCCTTTTGTCGGAACCGGGTTGGTCCCCTCCAGACGTCTGGTGGGGTTTGTACATTGGTCTGGACATATATTGTCAGTACCTGGATTCCTCTCCAAACTCCATTGGAAGCGGTTGCTGTCCGGGTTCCTTTGTGGGGAAGTGCTTATACGTCCAGCCTGGGCCGCCCCATAGACAAGTTTCTTGCTGACCACGACCTGAGCTTTCTCAATGATGGTTCCCCAACCCATATTAGTGCCGCTCACGGCACCTTTTCTGCCGTAGACCTCTCTTTCACTCCTCCTCCTCCCTTTATTTCACTGGTCAGCGCATGACGACCTCTACAATAGCGACCACTTTCCGTTGATCCTTGCACTTCCCTCACACCTACCACGAGCCAGTGTATCCCGATGGGTTTTCCGTCATGCTAATTGGCCGCTATATACATCCCAGATTGTTTTTCCATCTTCCCCCTCAGGCTGTATAGATGATATTATAAGCCAAATGACCAACATGACTACTCAACCTGCCAACTCCCTGTTCCCCGGTCGACAAGCCCTCCTACTCGCCGGCCGGTTCCTTGGTGGAATGCAACTGTTGCCGCAGCCATTCGCGAGCGCCGTAGGGCCTTGCAACATCTTAAGCGCCACCCATCCCTCGCTGGTCTCATAAATTTCAAACGTCTGTGTGCCAGAGCTCGTTACTTAATCAAACAAAGTAAGCGGGCATGCTGGGAGCATTTTGTCTCCTCCTTGGGCTCTTCTGTCCCTCTGACATGAGTGTGGGCTAGGCTCCGATCTATCCAAGGTAGCTGGCGGCAGTCTTCCATCCCTGGCCTTGCCCTGCCTGATGGAGTCTGTACAGAGCCATCTGTCCTTGCAGAACATCTTGCAAAACACTTCGCCAATGTATCAGCGACAATTTCATATCCGGCGACCTTTCTCCTTAAGAAACACCAGGCCGAAACCTTTAAATTAGGTTTTACTTCTCACCAGGTGGAACCATATAACGAACCTTATACTGACTGGGACTATCGCTGGCCCTCTCCTGTTCTCGTGATTCAACACCTGGCCCTGACGATATCCATAATCAATTGCTGAAACACCTCAACCCTTCACAACGACAATTTCTCCTCCAAGTTTATAACCGTATTTGGTTTCAAGGAGTCTTCCCCTCCCAGTGGAGGGAGAGTATTGTGGTCCCTGCCCTCAAGCCTGGCAAGGACCCGTTGGCGCTGGACAGTTATCGGCCAATAAGCCTGACAAATGTCCCCTGTAAATTACTTGAAAGGATGGTAGCCCGCAGATTATGCTGGGTTCTTGAATCCCGGGGACTTCTCTCACCTTACCAGTGTGGGTTCCGGGACGGACGATCCCCTATTGACCATTTACTTCAACTGGAGACGGCTATCATACAGGCCTTCTCTAAATGACAATATCTTGTTACAGTCTTCTTCGATCTTCATAAGGCGCACGACACTGCTTGGCGTCAGCATATTTTACGTTCTCTTTATGACTGGGCCTCAGAGGCTCCTTACAAACTTTTATCCGTCAGTTTTTATCCCACCGCCTGTTCCGTGTCAGAGTTGGCTCTTCATTCAGCTCCTCTCGAATACAGGAGAACGGCGCCCCCCAGGACTCATTGTTGAGTGTTACACTCTTTCTAATCGCCATCAATGGGTTGGTGAGCTCTGTTGGGTCGCTGGTAACCCCGGCACTGTATGTCAACAACTTTTGCATATGGTACAGCTCCTACTCAGTAGCCTCTACTGAACGTCAACTCCAGAGCGCCCCAGTCTGTCACTCTTTTACTTTTTAACGTCTTTTTATTTCTCCCTACTCTGAAGCTGTGATCTGTTGGCCACTGTGCCGTTAGTAACTTGTGGTTTATTAGAAGGTTGTCTGCGCTATGGGAGTGGACACTATAGCTTTCGCGACCCTAAGTTGCTTTAGTCTTGTCAGTGAGATGATTTTAATTCCTGGTGGAATGGTCTTTTAGCTTTCCCACATTTTTCGTTGGGTTCTGTGGCATGTACAATTAGGAGTTAAAGGGACTGATGACCTCGTTGTTTGGTCCCTCATGTCCATCAACACACACACATTCTTTGCTTGCTGACCTTCCCACTATTTCCTTAACAGGCTCCATCGTCCACCTAGAGTAGGAGCTGCCAATTTCAGGCAAACCTATCTTGTACAACACCTGGATCCTTCTGTCTTGTTTAGCTGTCAAGGAGTAAGGCAAAATCTTTGTCCACATGAGGAACAATCACATATTCATTAAAGTCTTTCACTAGTCTTTTATCCATTTTTCCTGACACACTCCAATTCACAATGACATTTGGAGTTTGTGCGAGTACCCTATTCTCCTGTTGCTGATCTTGCAGTCCAAATACACCATTTTTTCCCTGCAAACATAAATAAAATGTAGGTAAAAGAAATTCTGCTTTGTTCAGAGCATATTATATGGTGTAACTGTGTGAAGTGTTATGCAGCTGGTCTACAGTACATTTCGTGTTGTCTTCTCCAATTAACGATAACGTGCGGGTTGATTTCATTTCATAGTTTTAACTTTGATCTGTGTTGATGATATATGAGTCTTCATACTGTTGTAATCTGACATTAGTTTCTGTAACAAACTTCTTGGAACACACTCTAAAAGTTCTTCCAGTTCATTCGCATAGTTCTTGCTTACATATTTCGTAATCTTTCTGCTTTTCTCTTTTTTAATGTGATGAGCCATTGAGAAGAAGCCTTGAAGTCTAGGTTGATTTGTTTAGTACAAAGTGATCTCCAAATCTGAAAGTCTGTATCATGCCTTGCACTTAATTAATTCCTGGCTTTAATAGATTGTTGATATACAGTACATGGTTTTCTAGTGCACTGAACTTCTGTCTTTGGGTTCCATCTCGTTCCACGACTTCTATGCAATATTTAACGATGCTTTTTTCCTCCATCCCTTTAAATTTCTTAAATTTGTTACTTCACTCCTTAATATATATTTGCATCTTTTAATTGGTTTGGACAGTAATCTGTATTGGAGCATTTCCTTCATTTAACACAAAGAAATACCATCAGATTGAAGTCACAGTATCTCCTCTTCGTAATCTTCATATGGATCGTCAACAATCTCATCATCTGGTACATACAGCCCTGCAGCAATAAACAAAGTATGTTCATCACCACACTTACTATTTATCAACAAATGTAGGAAATAATCATACAAATGTTTGACAATTGTTCAATCCCTTAAGGAACTGTTAGATTCCTTAAAGTTCGGAAAATATTTATTGACATTGCTATTGAAGTCATGAGCTATAGTTGCTGGATTCACATAGCCCAGGGAAAACAACTCGTGTATTTAATACACTCTCGTCCAAAGTAACGAACAGTCAACTGCCAGCCAGGAAGCATCGTCAGGAGTAGTATCTTCGCCATTCACTGTAGTTGACTGACGTTGTGTGTTTAGATGTTAGGCATAGCGTCCCCATACTATGGCGCGGTTACCTCACATCAGACGGACGGATGGACAGATAATAATTTCCTCAAAATGTGGAAGGCTTGAAATAAGGACCTCTCGCTCCGCAGCTTCTCAAACTAGCCACGGGACCACGGCGCACCTGTGATAACGTGCTCGACGTTGCTAATCTTTTGCATGGACTGCTCAGTTTTTATATTTTGCTTATTTTTTTCATCGTTCCACACAACACCTTCCTGTTTTCTCCATTGATCTGTGTTCAGTTTTTCAAGGCCTATCCACTGATCCACTGCACCAATGTATAACTAAATCTGAGGTAGCTGCAATGAAGAGGTTCCCTTGTCATTAGGTGTGAAAGATGTGGAGATGGTGTGTGTGTGTGTGTGTGTGTGTGTGTGTGTGTGTGTGTGTGTGTGTGTGTGTTAACCTACATCAGGTTTACTACAATATATATTATCCTCTTCCTAAGTTAATAACATTTGGCATTGTGGGTTCCTGCAGTATATCTTTTAATGTGTAATATTTTTATCACATTTTGACACTTTTTATTTTCACTCAGAAACATGTTGCTGGTGTTTCAATATATTGAGTGTGTTCCGTAAAAGGGCCACAGATGAAGGGCAACAAACCGACGGCAGATTTTTTAAACTCTGAAAGGCATTTGACACAACACTGCATTGCAGAGTGCTAATGAAGGTATTGGCATATGGAACAGATTTGCTGATGTGTGTTGCTTGCAGACTTATTAAGTAATAGAACCTAACTTGTTGTTCTCAATGGCGAGTGTTCATCAAAGGCAATGGTATTGTCAGGAGTGCCCCAGTGCCCAGGAAAATATGATAGGGCAGTTATTATTTTCTATCTTACATAAATGACATGACGGACAGTGAGTAGCAATCTGTGGCTGTTTGCTGATGATGTTGTGGTACATGGCAAGGTGTCACCATTAAATTACTGTAGTTGGATAGACTTAATTTCTAGTTGGTGTGAGGAATGGCAGCTATCTTTAAATATTGAACACTGTAGGTTAATGTTGGAATACAGCATTTTTAGTGTACTGTTTGACACAGCAACGTAAATTAAGTATCTATATGTTACATTGTGCAGTGAAATGGAATAAACATGTAAGGAAAGGTAAGGAAGGCTGATGGTGAACTGGTGCATCTGCAAAAGATACTACATAGAGAACACTAGTGTGACCCCATCTTCAGAATTGTTCAAGTATTTGGATCCTCACCATATCAGTTTAAAGTAAGACACAGGCTGTGAGATGCTCCAGAAACTCAAATGGGAATTATGGGGGGAAGGTGACATTCTTTTAGAGAAGTGCTATTGAGGTAACTCTGAGGACCCGATTTTAAAACTGACTGCAACAATTCTACTGCTGTCAGCTTACATTTTGTGATAAGACCACATATATAAGAGAAATTATAGCTCACACAGAGGCATACACCAATACCTGTGACAAAGTGGATACACAAGTTTCCACTAGATTACCGTAGTTAAGCACTGTTGGGCTTGGCTAGCAAGTGGATGGGTCACTGTACAGATCTGTTGAGTGCTATTGGCAAGTGGGGTGCACTCAGCTCATGAGACCAAATTGGGAGCTACTTCATTTAGTAGTAGTGGTCACAAAAACCGATAAAACAGCTGAGAGTGTAGGGGTGCTGACCACATCCCTCTTATACCACATCTAGAGATGCCTTCATGTGAAGGATGACATGGCAGCTGGTTGGTTCCTGTTAGGCTTCTTTAGGTCTGTAGGATGAAGTTTGCAGTTTGCAGTTTTACAGAGCATACAGGCATTCACTTTCCCCTCATATCTGTTTGGAAGTGGAACATAAAAGCAAATGGCTAGGGGTTGTAAGAAGTACCCTTCTGCATGCATCTTATGATGGCTTGCTGTGTTATTGATGTAGGTGTAAATGAAGTTCAGAGCCATCTAAATACCTGTATGCCAGAATGATGGCACTGCCACAATGGTATTGTTCTGTGGCTAGAACCTGATGCTTGTTCTGATGGAAAGTGACTAAGCGAGGTGCATACTTAGTTTACATCTGCAGGAATTCTATTTCACAATCAGAGCACCTATGTAGCCACACATTTTTGGGTAGCAACTGATGAAGAAGATGAGCTATATCAGCTGTGGAGGTTGGTTGGACCAGGGAGAGTTAAAACAGCAACAAAGTGTTGGTATAAAACTGATTTAGTGAAGTTGTTTTTTTCTGCACAATGGCGAACAAAGCATATAAATTGTGAATATGCTTCTCAGTGGAAGTACCCATGACTACAATATTGTCCTAATAATTTATACATCTTGGAATAGACATGATTAACTGAACCAAGGAATGTTGAAATAGATGCTCTAGCAACACCAAATGGATGATGCTAATACTGACAATCTAAAAGGTTTGTTGAACATTAAAATTTTCTTCATTTCTTCATCCAAGTATACTTGGTGATATTGTCACATTGAAATGCAAGCAGGCTTGACTTTGAAGGCAACTAAACACAGCACTAATACTGAAAGCAACTTTATTACGAACTTAACATACACACAGCTCTGACTGCCTCTCGGGCAGAGTGCTCTGCTATTTATACACAGACAGAATGTACCAGAATTTAGAATAATAGTTAGCAAAAGAAAGAAGTAGAATTTACAAGTGAACATAAGAAAGATATAGAACATTCTGGAATTGTCAATTACAAAGAAATAAATTTTTGCCATTGCTCGGGATTGAACCGGCGACCTTCAGCACCGCAGTCTGTGACGCTATCCCCTGTGCCACGCCGGCAGTCGGTTTACATGGTGTCTCGTGGCAATATGCTTCCAACAAGTTGATCTTTGAGACATACTGGCCCCCAGCAAGTATGACAAGCAGCTCATCCCAGTGAGGCAGAGGGTACGATTTTGGATTAGGTATTCACCATAAATTTTAAGTCACCATCCGTTTGCAGTTTGCTGTTAGGCTTTCGTATAGTTACCAGAGGAGAAGACTGCTAATAGAAGATGGGCTAAATATTCCCAGGTGACAATGATTTGTCAGGTTATGCTTTGACTGGGTTGCACAGGGCCACTGGCCTCTGACATAGGGTGCATCTGCATTGGGGGGGGGGGGGGTGATGGTCACACTGTTGTCGGCTTCAAATTAATATGTACTTCAAAATTGGTAACATGTCTCAAACCGTGAGAGAACAACAATGAGGAGAATCCGAAAAACAAGTTTTATAGTTGTTTATACAGAAAATGGTCAGAATAGAGTCCGAGGTAAAGAAACCACACACTTCACACATCCAAGCCAAATATTTTTTCCCCTTTGTTATCAAAATTAGGAAAGTCAATGATCAAACCACAGATTTTTCCTTTTTTTACATGTCAAGTAAATTGTGTTGTTTTGTATTTCTGACCAAGTGGGGATGACCACTATTAGCTATGAACCCAGTAGGGGAAAAAAATTATTTAACATTATTATACACTACTGAACAAAACAAAAGCATCCTGGTGTGTAGCTTAATATGTATTGACTAACATAACCACAGTCCTCTGTGTGTGTGTGTGTGTGTGTGTGTGTGTGTGTGTGTGTGTGTGTGTGTGTGTCAGGATCTGCTGAGACTCTCACATTCGGTCGAGGTCATTACTGGTGGGGATACTCTGAGAGATGTGCCATTGGTCTGATGGAGGTGCTTGTTGGTCATGGAATGACCTCCAATTAGCTGTTGCTGCACTTGGTAAGAGGAGCTCCATATTGAAGGGCCTTCAGACTGTTGATTCCTGGCCAGAGAGCAATTATGACAAGGATTGTGTGCACATTATCCTCCTTCCTTTGATATACATGCTCTAACCCATGTCAGAATAAATGGAGTCCGACTGTCACCCCTGATAGTGTACGATGTATTACACTGTAACAATGAAGTGCCAAAGCCGAGGAGGATGCAATCTGTCCAGTGATGCCATTTGGATGAGGCGTTGATCTTGAGGGACAGTCTGGGTGGAGTGACCTGACCCATATCATTGTGTTTAAGCCTTCCATGAACCATTCTGTACACTCTCACTGCACAACTGAAACACTTTGTCGCACATGAGTAGTAATTTCCTGGATGGATGCATCACATTCTATCATAGTAATAATATACCCTCTTTTGAAACTCGCTTGACCTTGAACCTGCGAGTTGGCTTCGAAGTTGCAGGTCTACACATCACAGTGCAACACCATCTACTAGTAAAATGTGCCTACATCTCTCGTCATCACTATAAACCAGAGGTAATGTAGCGGCATTACTTGAACAGATTTGCAGGATGCCTCGGATATCTGTGCGTGAAGCGTGTTGTCAAATCAGCGAGTTTGAGAAGAGGGTACATTATTGCCATAATAGAATGTGACGCATCCATTCAGAAAATTTCTTCTTGTGTGGGACAGAGTGTTTCAGCTGTGCAGTGGGAGTGTACAGAATGGTTCATGAAAGGCTTAAACACGATGAGATGGTCAGGTTGCACCACCCAGACTGGCCCTCGGGAAGATCAACACCTCATCCACATAGCATCACTGGTCAGATCTGCATCCTCCTAAGCTTTGATGCTCCATTGTTACAGTGTAATACATTGTACACTATCAGGGGCGACAGTCGAATGCCGTTTTTATGACATGGGTTATGTGCACATTGTTTACCTTCCCCTTGACTAAGTGAAGGAACATGCTAAACAGAAATGATGTATGAATTAACATCACTGAGGGCAGGAATGGCACCAGAGAGTGTTTTCAGGCAAATCCAAGTTATGTAACTCTTGACGCTTTTCCGGTGAAAACTTGACATGTTGAATAAACGGGTGTACTGTCGGATGTGCCAGAGCGACACAGACATCCGGCAGTAGGCCCGTTTATTCAACATGTCATATCCTAGTTAAGTTTGGTTGGAAATGATGCCTGCATTTTGGTTAGCTACATATGAGGAGTGCTATCACAGTGTTTGAATTTGCACAAGACATACAGCCCCAACTCGAGCCCTTATTGTCAGAGGTGCTGTTGGGTACAACCACAAAGCACAGTTGGTGCATGTCCAGGGCACAGTGGCCAGTTTGACCTGTGTAACTCGCAACCTTACCCTTTCTGCACAACAACCAAGACACCATTTTTTCAGAAAATCAGTGCACGACTACATGTTGCTGCATTAAGAGGTGCCTTCTTGGTGCCACAGGTTGTCAGCCATTTGCCCTGGCCCTCCATTATCACCAGACGTGTCATCAATCAAGAATGTGAGAAATGTGAAAGCACAAGTGTAGTGCTGTGACCCAATGCCAACCACCACAAATGGACTTTGGAACCAAATGCAATAGAGCATTAATGGCTATACTACAGGATGCTATTTGCCCCTTATATGTGTCGATGCCATCACTTGGGGAACAAGTTATCAGGAGTCATGATGAACCCAGTTCCTACTAGGCACATACTGAAATACTAATAATCTCTTTAGAACATGCTAATGAACATGTCTTGTGAATATGGACTTCCTATCCCTAGTCTTTAAAGGGGTTCCATTTCTTTCAGAACATCATTGTACTACTATAGCTAAATGGGCTGTGCAAATGGCACCAACTTCATGAACTGGTTTACTAATTTGGTTTACTAATTATCTTTGCTTCCAGGCAAATTGAACATTATGTTAATTATATGCTGTTTGTTTCACCTATTTATCATGGATTTTTTTTTTTTTTTTTTTTTTTTTTTTTAGTTTATTGGGAGGACACATCTGTTAGTGATGCTATTTTAAGGATGAGACCATTAATGATTAATTTTACTTGATTATTATAGCTTTATGATAACTGCAATTTGTACTATATTTGCTTCAGAAAAATGTACTCAAAGGAATCTTATCTTCCATAATAATAGCTGCTTCTTCTAATGACACATTTTACAAAATTTATGAAATACTGTTTCAGCATTTCTGTCAGCTGCTTTCAACGTTTACCATGTGTCATCAATGCATGAAAACTATAAGCATTTTTCACATCTTTCATCTTTGGAGCGGGAAATGTCATTTAGGACAGAAATGGTAAGTGATTTTTTTTTTCTTTTTCTTTTTTTTTTTCTTCAGATTACTACATAAATATCAGGCTGCATATACATACATAGTCATATTTGCAATAGTATAAAGAGAGTATGTTGAACAGCAATGCGTAGGAATAGTATGCAGTTACACTGAAATGTGCTAATATTGGACCACTCCATCTGGGTGCAACACTTTTTTTTTTCTGGCAGTCTGCATTACACCTACTATTATTTCCAATGAGACAGTGTAATATTTTTAGCATTACTCTACAAACTGACAAAGGAAAAAATCTGGAGAGGTAAAAACTGGAAAGGGATAGAACTGAACCCTTATTGATTATTTTGTATTGAGGCTATATGAAATTTAAGAATTACATTGAAAGGATATTTGAAACTATGTTGAGAATTGTGCCAAAATTAAAAGTCAAATACCAATTTTGAATAATTAATTAAACTCTACAAGTGCAGTACCAGGAGAGGGTGTAGTTGAAATTACTTGCAATTGCTAGTTTGACTGTAAGTGCAGCGAGCACAAACACTCTTCCATAGGTGCAATCTTTTAATCTCAAACAATAGGAAGTTCATGATGAAATAACAATATTAAAAGATACCATGTAGGGGAGGTTTTAAGCCTCAGGCACACACAATGAAAAAGGCTAATAAACACACACACACACACACACACACACACACACACACACACACACAACAGATAAAAAGATTAGCATTTTCCACGTACAGTCTGTTGTATAAGGTCTGCAGCCAATTACAATGTTTTCTGAATAAATCCATTCTAAAAGTATAATATTGGGGTATTTGATTTGGGGTGTGTGTGTGTGGGGGGGGGGGGATGCTGTGTTTAATTCCCAGCAATGGACTGGGTGTTCTGTGTTGTGACTGGCACATGCAGTTCAGACCCACTTCTGACCATCTTGATTTAAGCTATTCCTAATTTCCCTGAATCATTTTAGGCAAATGTCGGGATGCTTCCTTTCAAAGGGCAGGGTCAATCCATTTAAAATCACCCAATATGAATAAAATTTGTTGCTCAACATTTTTGAATTTCTTGATTTTTTATCATGAGTTTCCTATAGGCAGGCATTCACAAATCACTGTTTTAAAATTTTTTATAAGTCATAGTTTTTTTCTGGCAGCCGTTTTTACAATGGCGGTTGGAAAAATTTTAGTGGAAATCGACGTTTGCGGAAAGTTTAATTGCCACGCTATTTTAAAAGATATCAGAATAATTAAAAAACCAGTGTGCTCAGCATGAAATGAACTTTAGGCATAATTTTTTTAAATTTTTCTATCATGCAAGAGAGTCGCTCAAACTCTTTGTGTAAAGACTCTGAAAAAACTTGTCAATCTTCACTTTTTAAGGCCTTCAATTTTCATGAAGGAAGAGAAACTCACTAATAATATGTTATCTCTGTGTTGTGTACTTACATGACAACCTGCAGTAAAAGTTACAGTCCTGAGAATGCACTCCTGTTTTTTCTAGAGCTTTTCAAAAATGGCCAAAACCCTTCTAATGTCAATTTTCGCAGGTCAATATCTAAAAAGGGACTGAATGAAAAGAAGTGAAAATTTTACAGAATGTTGTTTATTCTCATGGGAATATCTCACGAAAAAATTATGACTGAGACTCAACTACATTGAGAGTAATAGAGCAGCAAATTTAAGTAAAAATGCTACCCCTCTACCTGCTCGTGCAGTGCCAAGTTAGCAAACAAGGGCTTGAAATTATTACAGTTGACATTGGTCAAATGATGTTTAAATCATTACATACAATAATTGATCAAATATTTCTACTTTTAAATAACAATGGGCATATATAACAATTGGTAAGAGTTCTAATTCTTAAAATTAACAGTACATTTGTTGTACTAAACTTGCGTACAGTATACACATAATAATGTTTCTCCATGTGTACAGATTTAAAACTACTTGCCAGCTGCATTTTTCATTAGGGAGTTAAACAAACATGATATTTCATTGCATAGTTTATCAGTTATGTTGTGTGTTCTACCAGACACTGTTGTGAGTTCCAGTGGAGTCAGTTTTCGTACTATTTTATTTGCAGGCACCCAAGCAGTGTCATTTTTGGAAAGTTGAAAGGCAGTTCTTGGACCAGAAGGGTGAAAGAAATGCACTAAAACATCATTGTTATCTTCACTTTTCTCTTCAATTTTTCCAAGCCACCACTTCTCATCATACATACAAACAACAAAATCGTTATTTGTAAAAGATGATACATTTGTAAAAAGTATTGAAGTTTGATGATCATCAAAGTTGGAGCCTTTAGAAGTAACAAAGCATCTTATTTGATTGTCACTTAAGGGAACATATCTGTGATAGCTTCTTGTTCCTTTCAATGGTAAACAACAATCAAATCTCTTAGTAAGCTTTGTTTTGATTTGTTCAATTTCAGTCGAAGAAACAAATATATATTTAATTCCAGTAATATTCTGTTGACAGTATTTGAACAAATCGTGTGGAGTCAGGATCTGCTCTGTGTAAGGTCTTTGAAGAGAAGCTCGTGTAACTTCTCTTTTTGTTGTTCCGCCTATCCCATCGCAAGAATTCTTTCTGTGTGATGAGGCAAAGAAATTCCACTCTGCTGGTACACCAAAATCATTTTTGTGTTGGCAGATATTAATGAAGTTTTTCTTATTTTTGTACTGGCTGCTTGCACCATCACTAAAGTAGATTATCTTTTCAACATTCCGTATGATATTCTTAATTTCTCTAATGAGGTGATGTTGAAATGCGTACACAGTCGTGGTATTATGTTCTAGGTGGTCACTAATTACACATAGATTTGCAACACACATTGTCTTCTTTTTTAAAGTAGATAACAAACGGATGCAGTGTCGCTTGTGCATTAGTCCAGTGAAAACTTTGAATTTCATCCTGTACTGTAAATGTATAATTTTCTGCAAAATCACCAATCACTAAACAGTGGGTTTCTTTCAGGTTTTCTTTAGTTTCCTTAAAATATTGAGCTTGAGCTTTTGATATAAAGTGATGGGATCTTAAAAGCACCAGCTTATCGACAAGAGACTGTAAAAATTCCTCACTGTGCATTACCTGTGTAATAAGCTCAACTCTATCAGTTTGTACCCATTGTTTGAAAACTACTTCATCAGGCAAGATGTCATGTTCATTTTTTAAGATATCAAGTAGGATATGTGGTCCAGGACATTCTGCACATATGCCAAGCATACATTTTTCATTGTCAATATCACATACCATGAAAGCTATCAGGTCTTTATAATTTGCATTAAGCTTTGCTCCTTCCATCATAAGCTTTGTGTTTTGATGATGCTTGCAAACACATACAGTATGAGTTCCTGATGAACCCGGAAGAACACACCACTTTGGTCATAGACTACAAAACATAGAGCAGCCAAGTTTGTTATCAGGGTATTTTTGTTTATAGAGGCTGTAGAGCTCATTCAGCGAGAGAAGAATTAACCTTTTCTGCTTCTGCACCTTAACATTGTCAATCATAGTTGAAACACATTCCTTTTTACCAGGACACATGCGACTATTATCATCCTCGTAAAATTCTTTAACACTATTAATAACAACTTCACTTATTTTGTTGGCACCTTGTCTTTTCGAAAGATGTGGTAAGATACCTTGATCCATAACTAGCTGCCTAGTTAACTTCACCATGTATTCAGATGCACCAAATTCCTCGAATATTTTTTTTCTTTGACCATGAGCTTGGCAAGAGGCTAATTATCTTAATTTTGTCATCATTACTGGAAACTTTGAATATTTCTTTCAGTTTTGTAATAAGTATATCATACTCACTTTGTACATTTTCTGTACTATTTCCATTCTGAGCATCTAAGTCATTATGGAAAGATTCTTCCAATTTTCGCTTGACAGCACTTGTAATTTTATCAGTTTTTCTTTGTAACGCTGATAGTCGCTGGTCTTTGTTGAGCTTTGTTATTTTATGTAAAGGAGATAATTCCAAAGTTTCACAGATTGTTTCTATTTGATGCAAAGGATCATCCTCAGGCCCAGGAAGAAATTCAGGATCAGTCTCAACACTAATTGCCACTTTTTCAGCTGGTTTATTTACAAATATTCTTGATGCGCAAGTTGGGCATAGAGCTTGTCCAGGAATTAAGTTAATATCCACATTTTTTGTTTTGTTTAGGTGTTCAACTAGTATTTTACGCAAACCATTTTTAACTGGCTTTTTGTGAGTACCAAATGGGTCACAACACTTTTTACCAAAAATGTGGTTGTATTTGTCTAAATATTTATCTTTGTGGTAATAGCAAATATTAGAAATTTCTTTTGAAGTTCTTAATTTTAACAAACATTGTTCTTCAGCTGGCAAGTCACTCACTCTTATTAATTCTTGATGCACTTTCTTCTTGTAGTGTTGTTTATGGCACTGTTCACTTATTAGTTCACCCACAAAAAACTCAATTCCATACTTCTACTTTTCTTGAAAACAGATGAAGATGGGAGACTTAAGATCTACACTTACAAAACTCTTATTAACTTGTTTATTGTCTTGGGTCTTGCAAAGAAAGTAATATAAAAAGTAACTCCAATGGAATTCACAGTGTCTGGTAGAACACACAACATAACTGATAAACAATGCCATGAAATATCATGTTTGTTTTTGTTGAAGATAACAATGATGTTTTAGTGCATTTCTTTCACCCTTCTGGTCCAAGAACTGCCTTTCAACTTTCCAAAAATGACACTGCTTGGGTGCCTGCAAATAAAATAGTACGAAAACTGACTCCACTGGAACTCACAAC
The DNA here is from genome assembly GCA_026315105.1 of Locusta migratoria. Classification (NCBI taxonomy): domain Eukaryota; kingdom Metazoa; phylum Arthropoda; class Insecta; order Orthoptera; family Acrididae; genus Locusta; species Locusta migratoria. The sequence continues at coordinate 195,624,661 of CM048755.1, forward strand.
AGTGTCTGGTAGAACACACAACATAACTGATAAACTATGCAATGAAATATCATGTTTGTTTAACTCCCTAATGAAAAATGCAGCTGGCAAGTAGTTTTAAATCTGTACACATGGAGAAACATTATTATGTGTATACTGTACGCAAGTTTAGTACAACAAATGTACTGTTAATTTTAAGAATTAGAACTCTTACCAATTGTTATATATGCCCATTGTTATTTAAAAGTAGAAATATTTGATCAATTATTGTATGTAATGATTTAAACATCATTTGACCAATGTCAACTGTAATAATTTCAAGCCCTTGTTTGCTAACTTGGCACTGCACGAGCAGGTAGAGGGGTAGCATTTTTACTTAAATTTGCTGCTCTATTACTCTCAATGTAGTTGAGTCTCAGTCATAATTTTTTCGTGAGATATTCCCATGAGAATAAACAACATTCTGTAAAATTTTCACTTCTTTTCATTCAGTCCCTTTTTAGATATTGACCTGCGAAAATTGACATTAGAAGGGTTTTGGCCATTTTTGAAAAGCTCTAGAAAAAACAGGAGTGCATTCTCAGGACTGTAACTTTTACTGCAGGTTGTCATGTAAGTACACAACACAGAGATAACATATTATTAGTGAGTTTCTCTTCCTTCATGAAAATTGAAGGCCTTAAAAAGTGAAGATTGACAAGTTTTTTCAGAGTCTTTACACAAAGAGTTTGAGCGACTCTCTTGCATGATAGAAAAATTTAAAAAAATTATGCCTAAAGTTCATTTCATGCTGAGCACACTGGTTTTTTAATTATTCTGATATCTTTTAAAATAGCGTGGCAATTAAACTTTCCACAAACGTCGATTTCCACTAAAATTTTCCCAACCGCTATTGTAAAAACAGCTGCCAGAAAAAAACTATGACGTATAAAAAAATTTTAAACAGTGTTTTGGGAATGTCTGTCTATAGGGAAGTCATGATAAAAAAATTAAGAAAATCAAAAATGTTGAGCAACATCGCCTGGGTGACTTGAAATGGATTGACCCGGCATGGCTTCCCAATTCTTAACAAACACTATTAATGTGTGTGCTATGTCTCTAATACCACATTGTTGCTGTGATATTAAACCTTAATCTTCCTTCCTTCCTTCCTTCCCTTTTCACAGGATGTAAATTCTATCTTCTTGTGCAACAAAAAAACAAGGTAAACTAAGCTGGCTACTAAATAAAAAAAAAGGTAAAAGGGTCCATACTAATGGATAAAGAAGTAATACTTTGATTGGCTACCAATGAATCACACCAGTAATTTTAAAAAACCATCAAATGTATGAAGTAGTGAGACCCCTTGTGGGTGAGGCATGTAAAGGTTCTTTAAGATACCAGTACCACATTGGTTAAATGGGTCTAACTAAATGACCCACTAAGTGCTTGAATGGGTAGACATGTGGCATACACTTACAAAAGTAAAACAGAGGCAAAAATACCATATCAATGCCTGGTTGACAGTCTACCATTGTTGGTACAGAATAGGCAATAAAAGTAAAACATACAAAGTATAATGCAAGATGCACTGAACACAGTGTAGTTTTACACTGTGTAACAACTAGTTTTGAATTTATGTTCAGCTTGGCCAGACAGGCACATGGAGCTCCTTACACAGAAACACTATCAAATTGACGAAAGTTGCTTGACTATTTTCGTAGGTTGGAACAATGTGACTACTAGGTTGAATAGGACTGACCACTCTAAATTGCAGGCTATTGTACAACTTGGTCCTAAAACAACTGCTGGCCTCAATGATACCTACAGGATCAATTTTATAACATTTTTCTAACCATTTCAAACTTGTATCTTATTTTATATTTTTGTCTTAACTTTGTATTTTTATAAAATTTTCTTTATTGTGGAGAATTTGAGAAAGACAGCATAGTATACTGAAACTTGTTGTGCATTACATATGAAGTATTAAAAGAGTAAAAAAGTTTTTCAACAAGCAACTGTGGCTTGGAATAAAATTGTATTCCCTATCACATAATTTATTCCAGTTGCACTCCTGATTGACATTGTAAGATTATAATAGTATAATGCAATTGTCAAGGTTAAAAATAATAATGTCTAATGCTTTTCTCAACAACTAAAAATGTTAAAACCATTGTACAAAATACAAGAGACCAAACTGACATACCAATAATCAAACATATTGTCTTTCGTGTCAAATAGATGGAGTAAGCCCTATCAGAAATAGGTACTTGTCTAAAAAAATCTATACATGCATCTTTTTCCTAGTATCTTGTTACTCATTAAATTTGCTGTTTTTGAAATTCAACATGACCAGTTTGATTCTTTTGTATGCAGTCATGGTGTGAACAGTAGCTTATTTGTATGGGGTCTCTTAATGATTATTAATTTTAGTTAGTGCCCATCTTAGACCCCTCCCCCCTCTTTTTTGGTAGCACGTGAAGATGGGATTTAAATCCTGAAATACAGCTCGTATAGAATTTTATCCAAATAAAGGTATTTTTATAATACAACTGGTGAGTCTTTTACTCATGAAAAAGACTAGTAGCTGTCAGCTCATGCTAGAGTTCAGAGCAGCTACGAAGGCGGGCGAGGCGAGCGTTCTGCGCAGAGAGAGAGGGGAGATACTTTGCGACGATGCCAGTTTCCTTCTGTCAGTTCGCGCACTCTGACAGCTGACAGCGCACGCAAGCGTAAACATTGTGCCACAGTGAGCGCGCACGCTGTCAATGTCCACGATTTAGTTCCTTTCTTTAAACACTTCAAAATTTTAATAGTTTAGTATGTTGAACAAGAATAACGTTCTTCTAATTAAAAGATTTCTTTGCATAACTACATTAGGCACCCACAGCGATCGAAAGTACCGATACTCGATGTATTTCAGTCATCGGTATGTATGACCTTAAGGGTATCAATGACAAATCGTAATGGTTTAATAGGTTGCACAGTGAGAGAAAATCAGTATTTGGTAAACCATTTAATGATCTATGTATGTAGGCCTACTAGAAAGAAATAACAATATTCTCTTGCTAGGATTGCGCTGTATTTTAATTTCCACGTAACTAGTTTCAACAGATAAGTTAACATCTTCAGATCTTGTGGAATACCTAATTTATAAATTTAGATCGTTTATAAATTTAGATTTTTTATAAATTTAGATCTCGCTCCCATAATGAGAGCAGATCTGAATATTAATACAGCAGCATATTTTATAAAGTAGGTATTCCACAAGATCTGAAGATGGTATCTTGTCTGTTGAAACTAGTTATGTGGAAATTAAAACACAGCGCGATCCTAACAAGAACATATTAAGCTTAAAACACACACACACACACACACACACACACACACACACACACACACACACAACCACAGTCCAGTTTCCATATTTCATAGAACAGGACAGCAGAACCGCTGCGACTATTAAAATACTTTATTAAAGAACACCACCGGTTCTGAAATTTACAATTACATCCTGAGGTGCTTTCTGTTTACAAATGATTAAAGAACTGTCAGAATTTCAATATTTTTAATATATAGGCGGGAAGGTCTTGTTTACTTATGTTAAATCATTATATAACAGAATATTTTAATTGTTTGACTTAAACAGACGCAGACCTTCCCGCCGCCATATTAAAAATACTGAGAGCATTGTAACTTGCGACGGGGCGGAACTTGCTTTTCCCACTTTCTGGTGGAAAACTGTTTTGTGGTCGTTTAGGGGATGATATTAAATGATTCCCGCTTTGGTGCTGTTCCGTCCACGTGCGCCTTAATACATTTCTCAATTGATAAACAAAAGTACATACCAATTATACAGACTTATGGGCGTACAGGGCGAGTTGCGAAAAAATAATGTTCATCACACAGATGTTGTTTTAAATATGTTTAATTTTTCTATGCACGTGTTTAAATTTATAAAGATGTTTTTTTTGTGACTCGAGCCCCCACGCAACTTCGCACTTTGACCCACACACCGGAATCGTTTAACTCAAAAGGCATACGAAAAAACGGTACTTCAGCCGCGAAAAGCTATCCCACGTTTTTACAGAAAAATGCCGCGACGAGAAACCACGCTCCGCCGTCCTCAGCAGTCCACGCGACTCTGCCCTTCCCCCGCGCGACTCTGCTTCCGTTTTTCCAGCCCCGCGGAAAAACCCCTACGTCACAAACTTCCCGAAGCTTGTATTTCCCGCGCGTGTTCGCGCGCGCGCGCGATTTAAATGTGCCGATGTGTGTGGCTCTATAACATACAAGTGCACGGCGTCAGCCTGGGGGCACTGTCATGTCATAAACTGTAATAGTTGTTTATTCATTTATAAACTGATAAAACACCTCAGAAAGCAGTAGTAAATTGCGAAACCGATCGTACTATTTAATAAGGGATTTTAACAGTAACAGTTGTTCTGTTCTTTGACTATAAGAAAATATTATTAATAATCCAAATAATGATCGCGCCCTACAACATGTGCAACTTATACGAACAAATTGTTTTATGAATAATTATTAATAATTTTAAAGTAGCTGCAGTCAGTCATAGGAACAAAGTCATAAGTACTAGTAAGAGATAGGCTACTTACATACTTCACGGTAAAAAATCAGTGCAATCGTCTTCTTCAATGTCGGACGTCGAGGAATCGCACTCTGCAAGATTTATTACGAATGGTTCCATAATAGTGTCCCTGCCAATTTCTCTCTCGTGATCTTCTTCCTGCAATTTCTCTGCATGTCTTACGCAAGCAGCCCATGCAGATTCTGAGATGCTCCCTACTGCCTCGTGTGTAAGTCTCTCAACATCTGCAATTTTAAATGTTTTGTTTTTTTCTGCAATATATGCTTTGACCTGAGCCCATACCAGTTCATTTGGGTTATATTGTCAATGATATGGCGGTAACCTAACAACACGGTGACCATGCTGTTTTGCAATTTCTCTTATCTCAAACTTTGTATGCTGGCTTGTTTGCATTGACAAGAACCAGCAGTTCTGCTCTGGCATGTGAGGAGCTGTGAGGTATTCCGTTTGATGTTAACCACGCAATAATGTCCCCCTTTCTGGAATTCGTGGAGGGAACTTTGTTGACTTGCATGGAATGGATGCTTGCATTGTCCATGACAATAACAGAACAGGGAGGTATGATGGCAACAGTTGTTCTTTAAACCACTTTCTGAAGATACTGTATGTCATCTCAGAATGGTAGTCTTCAGAATTCTTAGCCTTTGAAGCCTTAAAAATCAGCTTACTCTGGGGAATGAAGCCAGTTTCTGCTGATCCGACATGAAGCACTATAATTCTGCCGCCCTTACCACTGGAACTTTCAGTCCACCGTATCCATCACTCATTTTCCAGCACATAGCCCTTGCATGATTCTGGTTGACGAAAGTCTCATCTAAATAATAAATTCGAGAGGTTCCGGCTCCTCTAATCTGCTGAATTGTTCTTAAAAACAAAGGCCTTGCAGCTACAATGTCGCTACGTTCCAACAGTAATTTCCTCCTGTCATTTGTTTTCTGATACCTGAACCCCATGTCTTTCAGTATCCTCAACATGGTCCATTTACTTCCGTTAAAATTTTCTGCTTCTTTCATATGTGAAGCCAATTTTTCAACAGTCGGATATTCGCCTCTAGCGTACATGCTGAATACTATGCGGCGCAAAACGTTTTTCGCGAAATCGTCTAGCTCACCCACTTCTTTTTTGCGATTGTGACGTTTGCCTGGCGATTTAAAACCAGCTGAGCTGCATGCCAGCAGCGACGCGTTAGCTTCGCTGGAGATCCTCTGAACAGTCCTCAAGCCGATGCCGCAAGCCTCGGCCGTCTGCTCCTGGCACTTGGCAACGGCGCGACCCGCACCCTGTGCCGGCGCGGCCTCAGCAGAAGACAGACTTTTGAAGTACTGATACACACGGTACACTATTCCTCTTGCCTGTTTGTGCAGAACTTGGCATGATTGCTTAACATCACTCATAATGTACACTATTATGGCAAAATAATCACTTAGCACAGAACACAGACACTAATAAACACTGAACTTCACGAACACAGCACGACCCGCACAGTACGAAGGCAGGAATGCCACTGGCGCATGGTTGGCTGAAGGTCACGTGGGGCACTTCCGCTTGCTACTGCGCATCTGACCTTGACCCGCCTTCATAGCTGCTCTCCACTCTAGCATCCATGGACACATGCAAACGTACCCATTTGGGTTCTGTAGCATTGATTTTCCAAGTTAGTAGCCCACACCATCAATTACTTTGGTTTGTAGTGTTCAAGTCTTGGGGCAGCTGGCGTATTCTCCATTGTTTGCTAAGTCATCAGTTTATGATAAGGTTACTCAGAAGTGAGTGGTGTGATGGGGAAATATACCAAGCTACTACACAAAGGCTCCAGTTTTGATGTGTACAAGAACAGTTCTCACAAGGGAAGTACCCTAGCTTGAATGGCTAAAACTGAATGGAAATGCAATCAAAATATAACATAGAGCCTGTTTGAATAGCTGTCAATATTTTTCACCAGCAAGACTATCTTTTTTACTAGCACCATCTGTTAGCCAGTGTACTAGTCTCAATTTGCTGTTTGGTAGTGAAGAGTAAGTATTAACTAAAAAATCCAATATACACTGAATGAAGACACATACCAACACACTAAAGAGGAATAATATTAAGTGTGACAGTGGAGAAGAAACAGCACATGTATGTGAGGGTTCCAGCTGTTCTGAGATGTTACATCAGCAATTGAAAGAACTACTTACACTATTGCAAAAAGAACACAGCATTCTAAGGGACAAGATCTTTTTATTGACAAGTGAAGTGACAGGTAGTTAATCAGTGTTGGAGTATATAACAACAAATTCAAATGAAATGAAACACACATTGCAGTAACATGTTCCTAAACAGATGTAACAATACACAGTGTATCCCTTCGGGCGACTGTGTCGACGCATTCTCATATGCATGTGGATTGCCCTTCTGAAGGGGGGAGGGGACGGGGGGGGGGGGCGCAAAAATTTTCCTGTCTAAGAAATAGCAGTAGAAGGGTTATAACAGCCTGTCCAGTTTAATGGACACTGTTTACTTCAGCATACAGAAACACTAAGTCCATGTTCTACATGTGTACATGTATTATTTCCCTACAGATTGAACTTGCACTCATCACTGACGACGATAGAGTGCCATTCCACTTTCCTATCAACTTTTCTATGATGGTTAAGTTAGCTGTTGGCTGTGTCATTATGTCAATAATAGTCTGAGAGACAGCACAATTCATCTTAATCCTGCTGCAACCAGATGATCACTGATGACACAACACATGTCATGAGCCTAGATTTCATCCTGTGTGATGTTTGTTAATCACTGTGGTTCACACATTGCATATATCTTGACATTTCTATACTATTCTGATGTCCTGAACCTGATCTACAGGTGGGTTCCACAAACTATTGTTGAAAGCAGTGATGTACCACCAATGCATAGAACCCAAAATTTGTAGCAGTTCATTGATATGACCATTCAGCTCACTGCTGGTCCGTGGTGTGGCCTTCTTCAGATGGATTAAGCTGTTTGACAGGAGTAAGTGGCACATAATTGTATTTCAGAATGAATGTTGCAAACACTGTTCACTTCTATGAGGGTTGGGGCAAAAGTCATGGCAACGGTGTTTTTCCTTGCAGATACCAGTCCGGTTGGAAAATCCAACATATACAGATGAAAGAAAAAAGTGTTAACTACATGTGTGGACAATGAATAGCATTGATTTATTATGGTAGTATACCGGCCAATATGGCCTTCATGGTGCAGAATGACAACACAGTACACATAAGATGACATGACAAACCTTTTATTACAGACCCTCAAAATACTCCCCAGCTACTGTCACCATACACTGCCAATGATGTGGTAGGCGGTTTGCAACACGAGAGGGCATTGCTAATGCTGTGTGTGGACAGGTGACCCAATTCAGATATGGTGCGACAAATGCTGAGGCAGATGGTATTCAGCGTCTCCCACATTGTTGGCAGTATGTTGAGACAGTAGCAGGAGACTACTTTTAGGGTCTGTAGGCCCTGGTTTGTCATGCCAACTGTATGTATACTGTGTTGACTGTGCAGGCCATATTGACCTGTATACTTCTGTAATAAATTAGTGTATTACAATATTTCAGTGCTATTCATTGTCTTAAACATCTAGGTAACACCTTGTCCTATCGTCTGTGTATGCCACATTTTCCAACTTAAAAATTGCCATGAATTTTTTGCTCCAACCTTCAGAAACGCAGCACAATTACTGCCTGTGGAGTCAAAACAAAAGATGCACAGGCAGGCTTCTCAGGTGTCGTCCGATCACCAATTGCCATTGACTGCAACATACTCTTATGAAGTTAAGTGACATAGACCGTAATTAAAATCGGTTTAATACTGATAGGTAATCTAATACATTTATTAGTATGCTCTTCAAGTTTCCATTGAAGGTTTCATTTTTCTTCCTGCATTAGAGAGTTAAATTGATTTTTTCCAGAAAAAAAAAATATGATCATCAATTAGGGTATCAGTTATTTTTTATTTTTTTTTATTTTTTTCATTCTTGCTTGGTAACTCTTTCTAGCAACCTTAGTAAAATATGTCCCTTCAGTGTTTTATTTTTCATTTTAAATAACAGTGTAAGAAACTTTGCCCTTACTGCATTGTTTATGTACTCTCTTTGACAAAACACATGGCTACGACCAGCCGCTGCTGATCCCAAGTCCGCTCAGAATGCGAAAAGCGATAATGAACGCGACCATGCAGATATGCTGCAAGTCTAGCTATCTGCACAATCTGGCAACACTGTACTCTGTGGCAGTCATTGCAGGAAGCCTTGTGTCCAGTTAGAATGGGTCTAGGCCAGCTATGCCCATGCTCTTGTGGTGGAGTGCGTGACCCGAGTTCTAAGACTGGTAATCAAAACCAGTTGTTGTCAAAATTTTGTATTTAACCTCTCTTGTGAACGCTGATGCCACAGTGTAATTGGGAGTATATCCTCAGAATATTGCACTTTGTGATACAATGCTAATAATATTTCGGCCCAATAACATTCCTGACTGAACGCAGTACGTGGCAGAGATCTCCGTGGCCCATTCACTGGCAGCAGTAGTAGCGGTGGTGGTGCTGCACTACCTTGCCCTCTGCCCAAAGCACCTGCTGGCACTCATTGCTCTGTGTGTGTGAAATGCTTTATTGTTGTTGAGTGGTGACCCACAAAAAAGGTTGGGACTTGTATTTCACACTCGATATCAATGGAACAGACCACCTGTTTTTGTGTTATGAGTAATTTATTACACTAATAAACAATATATTAAACAGGCAAAAAATTGTCACAGTCATTGATCCAATCAAATATCACTGTTACTTGCAGTTTAAATCTCGTTCCTTTTCCTTTTACAGAAGCCCTTCATGTAATTTGTAATTGACATCAGTTTGTACGTTTTCATCAAGACACAGTGTGTAACTGCACTATAATGATTTAGTGTGGTTGTTTGATTCCTTTTGGTAAATGTGAAAAAATTATGTGACTACCTTTCAGTGCATACTATATATAGGGTTCCCATATTGTTTTCAATAAAATTCAGGACATTTTCAAACTAGTTCCCTAAAAATTCCGGACAAATGACTAAAATTCAGGACACTATAGGATTTTCGTTCATTTTTACTTAATAATTACATATTTCAACGTAATCTACCATACTATTGGTTGCAGGTTCTTGTAGTATAGTGTACACAATTTTATGTTGATATTAAGACAAATTTCATATATTTTTCATGTAAGTTGAAGTTGGTTTGCTTTAGTACTTTTTATTGAGCAGTGTAGAAAATGGTAGAAGACAATAAAAGTGAACATAATAAAAAGTTTTTATTTTCACATAAAGTTCTGTACTACTGATGGCAGGTTATTAATAGATCATACAGAACTTAAATTCAAAGATAAACACAAATTTCACACATAAATAAATGAGTCCTACTTTTTAGTAGTATATAATTGCTTTAAGACTTTAATTTTTTAAGTGTTCCAGATTACAAAAGGATATAACATGCACATAAGCAGAGTAATGATATGTTTCACAAAATAAACCATACTATTGATGGCAGGTCAAAAGCATTATAGCATTATACATTTTCTGTTGACGGAACAGGCTCAAATGTGTTTGAGTGGTACTTTTTAGTGCTGTGCAACTGTTGTAGGAGTTTATCTTCCTTGGGTATCAAATTGTAGAAACCCATACAATGGAGCTTAACAAAAGTTGTTTTTTATATTTGTTAATGCTTTCACTGTTTCTAACTTTAATCTATTTCTTTCATCTGTCCACATAGCATTTATTATTGAAAACACTCAGTAATTTTCAAGAAAGCTTACACTCAAAATTGTGCAGCCGAATTTGACATATATTGAATGTCGATTATGTCAGTATTGGCATGCTACTTGTTTAGTTTGGAGATCGTATTTAATTAGTGTCTTCTAATTAAGAAAGTGCATATGCAACTGGTAGAGTACTTGAAGATGAATAGTTCGATCATTAAGTAAGTAACTCCTTTTTCAGTAATAAAACGTATTTGTACGTTATAATACATTAGTAAATACCCATATTTACACATCCCATGCGTGAATAGCCACCTAGTCGACATTCGATTAAAACTAAAATATGATTAACTACTGTCACTGTTGCAAGCACTCAAAATACCAAACTGCCATCGTGTGATGAACAACTCATACTTCGTAAACATCAAGTATGGTACACTGTTTCTGGCTGAAGTTTTTTGCCTTCAGTCAGCCAGACATTTTTCTTGCACCTACCAACTCGTAAACTCTTTTTACAGTCGCAGGAAAAATCGATGACGGTACAATATAACAAACTTTAAGAGTGATAAAATAAGATTTTTAGTGTGAATGTACTGTTGTACCAGCATACCAGAATTTAAGGTCAACAAAGCGATGTATTATGACACACTTTTATTTTAGTATGATAAAAAAAAAGACCATGCTACATATGACGAAAATCTGGGACATTTTGCTGTTCCCAGAGAAGTTTTGGGGACACCGGGACATTATAATTAAATCCGGGACTGTCCCGGAAAGATTGGGACGTATGGGAACTCTAACTATATAGCAACACAGGCACATTGCAAGGTTCGTGTCTTGGTGTTTAATTTTTACAGCAGATACTTCACATGAAGGAACTATATTAATCATTATGTTCAATACCTCCAGAAATATTCCCCCAGCATTTGGGTTCTACGGGAGTAATAAAACTTAAATTTGTATTGATGAAGGTCAATTCAAATTTCTTCAGAGGCATTTGTATGGTGCAGCAAAGCAGATGTCTATGACCATTTTCATAACTTGGAGTTGACCTTTCAAAAAGACTTATTGTGCAAAGGTTTTCTTTCGATTTCATTAAAGAATTTCTTCTTGCAATTTTCAGTGCATAAAATAAAATACCTTCCCCCACCGAATAGGGAAATAAGAGATACTGATATTGTGCATGCAACATATGGCAGGTCAGAGATTGATATATATAATCCACCATCACAATTACAGTTTCCCCTACAATACAAAGAATAAAACAAGCACTTTATTAGATGGCAATGAAAGCTAATTTTGTTGTAATGATAAGTTACTGCAAATGAATGTTGCCCCCCACCTGTCACAAAACAGTAAGGTATTATACACTTCGGGTTTTGAAATCAACTGTGTTTCTAAATGCAGCTTTGTGGCAGAATGAGTAAAATTTCATGTCTTCAGTGTGAATGCAGAAATGTATTAGTTTGCTTGAAAGCCAGAAGAAATGCAGTTAACTGATTATTTCCTGCAGTATACTAATCAATTACATGTAGTAACACAGAAACTAAACTGTATATTTGGGCAATGTGCACTTCCACATTTTTCTTCTGCAGACATAGGGCTATATGTAATCTATAGGCTAATAATTGGCTCGTTTATTGCTTTCACAGTGTTAGACCCTTTTTCGCCCAACAAATGATGATGATGATGATGATGATGATGATGATGATGATGATGATCCAAACCCATGTGTCTGATGGATTTTTACTATAGTTGACATAATTGACTTGTGAGTGTCAGCAACTGCACTAATATTTGAAATAAGTTATTGTCTGAGTATCAGTCAACAATTGCAACTTGTCTTTTACATTAACATGTTTCGATCCTTCAGGATCATCTTCATAATCTTTGTAGTTAAAGCTGCAACACATGTCGTTTTTGGTTGGTGCAATGCAAAGATTTTCAGTATTTTGTTATTGAATATTGTTTAGGACATTTGTAGAGGGGAAAAATAGACCTGGAGCCACACACATTGCTGGTACAACTAAGTCTCTCTTATCAACTCTGCTTGCAGTAGATCACAAGATGAGAATGGTGCCACAGAGCTAACAGGACAGTGCTGGTTCAACTGTGACATTTTTCCTTCTTTTGGCTGCTAATACAGACAGTTTGGAACATAAAACACAAAACTGCTTTCAGTTTAAGCAGGATATGACCTTCCTGCAGCCGAGAATTAAATTCATGATGTCAATCATGACTAATGACTAAGCACATTTCCTCATCAATGTAGGAAAATTACGAGAATATAACAGCATAACTCAGGACGAATGCTGGACATGAGTGAACAGTCACAGAGTTGCCTAGCATCATCAGCAATACTGCCAAGCAATAGGACAGACATGGCCATCATTTCCACGACGTACACTGTAGTTCATGGCTCCGGCCAACACCATGTCGCTAGTGCTCCACACGTCGCTGCGCACAGTACATGGGGCAGGGGCGCGGCAAAGACCGCCCGCGGGAGGTGGTGGAGGCACAGCAAGGGTGCCCGCGGGGTGGTGTTTGGCAATGCCTGCAATAGGAAGAACTTCTTAGCAGTGCACAACATCCTCACTCTTACAAACAGCTTGCCTGAGCTGGCTTTTAGCCATGCCATGCTAAGGGAAGGCTGATCGCAGATTACAGCAATGAAAAATGCATGTAAATTGATGACTTACCCTCATCAATTTTCAGTGAGAGCTTCTTAAAAGAAAAAATATTATCTAAATTTGCAGCTATTATGGAAAATACATCAAAGTATTGTTGTAATGGAGTAACAAATCAATCATGTATTCACAAGCATGTTTTGCATTTAGGCTTTTTGAAGGTGAAACAAAATGGAAGAAGTGGGTAGTTAGATAGTTGTGCACATTCATACATTTTTCATCGTTCCGTATTGCTTGATACCAAGATGATGAACAAAATACAGATCTGTGTCCCTTATAGTCGATTTGATATTTTGCAGAGACTTTCTTGTGATGTAATTCGATATTCGCAAAATTAGGTGGCTGTGACATCTGCTATGTTGTTGTTTGGTTGTCTAGAGACAGATGACATTGAGGTTTTCATTGTGAAAGTAAACGGGTAAATTAAAGAAGTAAAGAGATGAATTGTTAAGTTACAGCTTTCACAACAAAATTGAAACTGATTTTGAAAAGAGCTAGCTTTTTAGAAAGTGGCCATTATACAGCTAGGCATTACTGCTGTAAACTTACCTCATTGAATTTGCTCACAGCTGAGGTAGATTGTTCGCAGTGTAAAAAAGAGTAGGAGTAGTTAATGCATTAAACTACCTTGTTGAGCACTAATTCAGTTTACTACCACAATGTGGTGTATTCCGATTTGAATTTTCAGAAAATTTAATAGAGATGATAAGAAAAAGTCACAGAGTTTAGAATTACAAATCAGACAAATACCTACACAGTGACAGAGTTGCCAAACAATACCTAGAATGTTGGAAAGTCTTGATAACATTGCTGGCAGTGATGAATGCATTTTTGTAGCTGGTATTGTGCATGTTAGGATCCACAAGTCCACTCAAGTGCGAGACACTGAGCTCTCGAAATTAAAGATATGCCATGTTGCCAGCTGTTTTAAAAGAAAGAGATAGTTACCAATTAATAGCCCATTGAGCGCTATTCTCAATTTGTGACTTGGTTTATGGTTGAAGCTAGATACGTCTTATTGTTATGTTTACTTTACACCATATTATAACAGGATGTCTGGTGGTAAATTGTTGCAGAAAAGTCTTCCTAATTACTCAAATTTTGTCCAGTTTCTTACAAATTTACTTCCTGATAAACTAAAATGAGGGACATAAATGAATTCCATTCTGAACTTCAACAAGGAATGTGCTCGAATCAGAATGTGTTGGATCTACATGGAATGCTACTTAACATAGCAAAATATTACATCAATAACATGTCGCTTTTAATTTCCGTATTGATCTGCTGACATTTTAGTTTATCAGGAAGTAAAAGTAACCAACTCATTTCTGTATTCAATTTGAAGGCATGAAACTTGTACGTACACAAGGCTGCATATAGAAACACAGTCTGTTTGAAAATGCAAAGTGTTTGATACCTTACTGTTTTGTGCCAGATGGGGAAACGTTCATTTGCAGTAAGTTTTAATGACACCAAAATTAGCTGAAATTGCAGTCTAACAAAGTAATTGTTTTATTATTTTATATTGTATGGGAAACTGTAATCGTTGTGGTAGATTATATATCTCAATCACTGACTTGCCATATGTTGCATGCACAATATCAGTATCTCGTACTTCCTTATTAATATGCTGAAATTATATCATAATGCTGCAAAGCTTCAAAAAGTTTGAATGCTAGTTTGACCTAATTGGACAATTCAAATATCTGCAGTCTAACAGTGATGTTGGAAACTATCAGGAGATAGTGCTGCATATTAACGAAAATCTGGAACTCCCCTCTGGAACCCCGTATGAGACAAGTGCAGATTTTGCATCATTTATCGCTTTACAGGTCTTCCTAGCACAGCTAAGAACTGCCAATGTCATTGCTAATATTTATCAACTCTGTGACAGTGCAGTTACTTCCACAAGTGGTACTGAATTGTCTCGCTAAATTCACTTGACATTCCTCTTCCACTTCTAATAATCCTCATGTAATATCAGAGGCAGATAGAAATCTAGTTTTTGAACTCGAGGAATGCTCTTATTCATGTAACTGACAATTCAGCTTACCTTTCGCAATGTGTTAGAGGCTTAGCATTGAATACGTCAGAGAGGCAACTGGGGGCAGCGTATCATTTGCTCTGTGGTTCTATGTCTGTCTTATGATACGAGCATGGTTTGATTCGGCAGTTATACTCGTGGTGGGAGACAGTGCGGGTGGGGAAGGTATTTTGTTTTGTTTTGTTTTGTTTTATTTTATGCGCTGCAAATTGAAAGAAGAAATTCTTTAATGAAATCGAAAGAAAACCTTTGCACAATAAGTCTTTCTGAAAGGTCAGCTCCAAGTTATGGAAATGATTGTAGATATCTGCTTTGCTTAGCCATACAAATTCCTCTGAAGAAATTTGAATTGACCTTCATCAATACAAATTTAAGTTTTATTACTCCTGTAGGATCCACATGCTGTGGGAATATTTCTGGAGGTAATGCACGTAATGATTAATATAGTTCCTTCATGCGAAGTATCTGCTGTAAAAATGAAACACAAAGACACGAACCTTGCAGTGTGCCTGTGTTGCTATATAGCATGCACTGAAAGGTATTCACATATATTAACTGAAAGGAATGAAACAACCACACTAAATCATTATAGTGCAGTTATGCAATGTGGCTTGATGAAAACATACGAACTGATTCCAATGCTAAATTACATGAAGGGCTCCTGGGAAAGGAAAAGGAATGAGATTTAAATCATAAATAAGTGCTATTTGATTGGATCAATGACTGTGACACCTTTTTGCCTTTCTAATATATTGTGTATTTGGTCTGTTCCATTGATATCAAGTGTGAAATACAAATCTCATCCTTCTTTGTGGGTCACCACTCAACAACACTAAAGCATTTCACATATCCAGAGCGATGAGCGGCAACAGGTGCTTTGGGCAGCGGGCAAGGTAGCACAGTGCCGCCACTGCTACTACTGCTGCTGGTGAATGGGCCATGCAGAGTTCTGCCACGTACTGCGTCCAGTCAGGAATGTTATTGGGCCGAAATATTATTACCATTGTATCACAAAGTGCAATATTCTGAGGATATACTCCCAATTACACTGTGGCATCAGCATTCGCAATAGAGGTGAAATAAAAATTTTGACAATAACTGGTTTAGATTGGCAGTTGTAGAACTTGTCACACACTTTACTGTGAGGCCGTGGGTGTAGCTGGCCTACACCCCTTCCATGCATGAACTGTCACAGGCTACAGTGTTGCCAGGTTGTGCAGATACAGTAGAACCTCATTTTTACACTTTTCAAGGAACTACAGTGAAATGGTGTAAAATGCAGGAAATAATGTTTTAAATGGTAAAATATGCTTGCTGGATCAGCCTTGCATTTTCGTAGTTTATTTGTGATATATGTACATAATAGGCATCTAAATACTTGCCAGGAAGTTTATTATACAATAAAGGTTATCCAAATTTTTACTATTTATAGTGCCAGGCACAACTGGTAATTTTATGGGAAGTAGAAATTTTTGACGTAATTTCATTCATTATAATCAAGGCTGCTGAGTTATGTAACATCTTCAAAATTATCTGAACCACTTAGATAGATATCGTTAGGACGCCGCTGCCAGGCTATGTAACACATCTTCAAAATCACTGCCTTTTACCGGTAATAATGATTTACTTACTAAAACTCCTAAAGTTCTGTTCTTTTTGTATTTTTCGATGTTTCACACGACGATATTAGAGAATTTATTTGCATTCTCGGGTGCAAATATATGCATAAGTATTTTTGTGATGTTTGCGTAGGATTGGCATCTCACACTGTTATCACTTTTTTGAGGTTGTGGGTATTATGATACCCAACTTTAACAGATAACCTTCTTTATTAATCAGAAATATGTATCACAAAAACAATGCAACTCTTCATTCTCACGTCAACAAAGCAACTGGTTCTAATTGTTTGAGTACACGCAGCCTCTCTGGCAAAGAAGCTGACGGAAAGAGGAACAACACTGCCACAAATTGGCATTATTCTCACGTCAACAAACCGTTCTGTATGATTACACGCCAGGTGCTCTGGCACAGAAGATGGTGGAAAGAGGAACTACACCGCCACAAATTGGTGCATCGTAAGTCAACTAGATGCGTACTGCCAACAAAAAAATGCAAAATATACATTTGAATAAATGCAAAGTGTCAAGAAAGTCGACTGTGAATAATTTTTAAGTGCTATACTTTAAGGCGAAAGCCATGTCAGCGTCAGTTTATATAGATTGAAACATTTTTTCTTCACGAACATTCCTACAAAAAGCGTAAAGCACGGGAAAAGTGTAATTATGTTAATGCAAAAATGGGGGCAAATTAACATTGTCAACATAGGAAATTTTACAGGACCGACAAAAATGGTGTAAATGACGGGAAAATGTAAAAACTGGGAACGTAAAATTGAGGTTTTACTGTAGCTGTATTTTGAGGGTATCAACGCAGCCATGTTTATTGTCACTTTTCGCGATCGGCGTTTTCTTGGGCTCAATGGCGGCTGTTCGCCAGCCATGTGTTTCGTCAAAGACTGTACATTTGTGAGTGGCCCTAATTTTTGCATGTGTGTTTTGGCAATTAAATTAGCTTATTATCACTAAAGTATAATTTTTACCACAAGTAAAAGTGTCTGACTTGCTGTATAATTGTCAGCTCTGGGGTTTGCTGTGAAACTAGCAATAGTTTGTTTTCCCACTGGGGTGATTGTAGAGGTATTGGGCAAGTGAATGGGCGTCATCAGTGGTTCTTTTGGAGTCGTAGTAGAGGTAGGAAGATACTTCTACATACATACTCCACAATCCACCGTAAGGTGCGTGGCATAGGATACACTGTACCACTACTAGGCATTTCCTTTCCTATTCCACTCCCAAATAGAACAAGGGAAAAAAAGAATGCCTATATACCTCAGTCCACCCGTAATTTCTCTTATCTTGTTTTTGTGATCATTATGCAAAATGTAAATAGGTGGCAGAAAGATCATTCTACACTTGGCTTCAAATTCTGGCCCTCTAAATTTTAGCTACAGAATTTCTTGAAAAGAATGTCGTCTTTCCTCCAGCGATTCCCATTTCAGTTCCCAGAGCATTTGCGTGACACTTGTGCTTTGGTCGAAACTACCAGTAACGAACCTAGCTGCTTGCCTCTGAACTGCTTCCATGTCTTCTTTTAAATTTTTCTTCTGCGGTTCCCAAACACTTAAGCAATACTCAAGATGCTGTTGTGGAAGTGTTTTATACGCGGTCTCCTTTACAGATGAAGTAAATCTTTCCAAAATTCTCCCAACAAACTGAAGTCGGCTGTCCGCCTTACTCACAACTGTCATTACATGTTCATTCCACTTCATATCACCCTGCAATGTTCCGCGTAGATATTTGAATGACGCGACTGCATCAAGGCGCGCCTACTAATTCTGTATTTGAATATTTTGGGATTGTGTTTCTTACTCATGTGCATCACCTTACATTTTTCTACATTTAGAGCTAGCTGCCATTCTTTGCACCAACTAGAAATTTTGTCTAAGTCTTCCGGATGCTATTACAGTCAATTAAATATGAGACCTTCCCATACACCACAGCATCAGCAGCAAACGGCTGCAAATTAAAAGTTACTCTGTCCGTCATATCATTTATATAGAAAGAAAATAATAGCGATCCTATCACACTCCCCTGGGGCATGCCTGACGATACACTCTTCTCGAGAACAACATACAGCGTTACATTACTTAGGAAGTCTTCCAGCCAGTCACAAATCTGTGAACCTATTCCATATGCTCGTATCTGCATTAGAAGTCTGCAGTGTGGCACCACGTCAAATGCCTTTTTGAAATAGAGAAAAACACAATCTGCCTGTTGCCCTTCATCCATGGCTAGCAAGATGTCATGTGAGAAAAGGGCAAGCTGAGTTTCACATGAATGATGTTTCCTAAACCAGTGCTGATTCATAGAAAGAAGCTTTTCTGTCTCAAGGAAATTTACTATATTCAAACTGAGAATATGCTCCAAAATTCTACAGGAAACTGATCTCAACAATATACGCCTGTAATTATGTGGGTCAGTTGTTATCTTTCCTGTCTTATAAACGGGAGTCACCTGCACTTTTTGCCAATCACTGGGAACTTTGTGCTGAATTAAAGATGGATGATAAATGTAAGCTAAGCAAGGGGCCAATGCCTTTGTAAAACCAAACTGGTATTCCATCCTGACCAGCAGACTTTTTTGTATTTAGCTCTCTCATCTGCTTCTTTACTATATAAATACCTATTACTATGTCATCCATTTCGGAGTTAGTATGTTGATCAAATGATAGTACATTTTTGCCCTCCTCTTGTGTGAAAGATATCTTGAAAGTTAAATTTAGAACTTCAGCTTACCGTTTTCTTTCTTCTATTACTGCATTGGAATGATCGAGAGACTGGATAGTGGGCTTTGACCCGCTTATCGGTTTTACATAGGACCAGAATTGTTTTGGGTTCTCGCACTTGGGTGCCCACACTTCTTGCTCGCAAGCACTTACCCCCTCCACCCCTTCACTAACATTGTAGCAAAGCAGGAAGAATGATCAGTTTTTCTAGTCCGTGTTCTTGGCGTTGTTGAATTTTGATTGGTGTTTGTGGCAGAAGAAAATTAGAAGGAATAAAATGTCCAAGGAGTTTTGATCCACTAAACAAAAATAACGACTCCTGTGGATATCAGATCTTGTATTTCTTACTGTTGTAAAGCAGAACACATTTAATGTGACAAAACCAGTAAGAATTAATCAACGGGTCCGTATAATCAACATGAATAAGTTCTCAAGGCTGTCAGTTTTGAGGATGGGGAGAAAGAGAAGCATGTGGGTCTGCTTGCTATTAAGCACACTGAGAGAAGACAGTTGCGAGGTGCACTAAGTCCTATCCATGCCAGGCCAAAAACACATGGCGACAAGCAAGAGCTTGCCGCGAGGAGGCGGCACTGCTGTGGCCCGGCTGTCTGGTGGCCGGTCGCACGTGCCCTCCCTCCCATCTCCCGCCCCCTCCCTCACACACCACTCACTCACTCATTTACTCGCTCACTCACTGTGGTGCGTGCTGTGTGACTTTGCACGTGCTGCATAGTTTACATGACGCCTTACCTCTTAGGGGCAAGTAGAAATGTCTAATGGTGATGAACAAATCTGTGCAACGTCCATGGGAGTTACAGGGACGGGTGGTATTTCATTCAGGTGGCTGCTGGCTAGCACTGGAGCATACAGTCGGTAGTGATGTTGGTGTAGGAGTCGATGATCAGTGACCCAGGGACCAACAACGAGCTTTAGACTGGAGAGAGCGGCTGCTGCACATCGACTGGAATGGTGGAGTGCGACAGATCTTTTCACTAGGGCAGTGAGGCATCAGGCAGCACGGCAGAGTTGCCCGCCGGACAGGTGACGACGGCAGGGCAGGCAGGGCATCTATGCTCACTTCGGCTGGAGGTGCCGTAGTAGGATCAGTAGCAGGCACTAGAGGCGGGCGCCTGCGGAAACAGAAAGAGGCGCCCTGTGTGGTGCGGCATTGGAGACAAGAGGCGCCCCTTGAGGATGCTGACAGGAATAGCAGAAGGTGTCCGTGAGGGTGTGGTGACTGCGGCAATAGCGGAAGATGCCAGGGGCGGCACCTCTGGCAAACTCGAGGAGTTTGGTGGAGGTGGAGACCATAACCTGGCCTCTGCAGGTGTCTGGGGGGTGCAGCTGATTCCAGTGATAGTGCACCACACTGTCAGGAGTTGGCTCCAAGCAGAGACAGTGGCCTAGGCATCCAGGGGGGAGGGGGTGCCAACCAAACCCCCGTGCCCAGAAGGCAGATCTCGGCCGGTAGTGACACTGCGGCGGCCCAGGGGAATGGTGCAACAGTGTACCGGGTTGATGGCTATGAAGCAGTTCGGTGGGGCTGCAATCCCTCACTGGCATGGCACTGGCAAATTACACCATAGATCTGCCTTCTGGAGAGTAAAGGTCACGCAAGTTCAGTAAATGGTCTGTGGGGGAAGACCTCGTGACCACAATATTGTTCAAATAAGAAATTTCCTGGCTGATTAAAATTGTGTACCAGAACCGGGACTTGAATGTGGGACCTTTGCCTTTCGCGGGCAAGCGCTCTACAGACTGAGCTCTCCTGACACAACTCACGATGCCGCCCCACAATTTTACTTCCACCAGTACCTCGCCACTTTGCAAACTTCACAGAAGCTCTTCTGCGAACCTTGCAAGACTAATACTTCTGGAAGAAAAGATACCACGAAGACATAGCTTAGCCACAGCCTAAGGGATGTTCCTTTCTTCTAGGAGTGCTAGTCCTGCAAGGTTCGCAGGAGAGCTTCTGTGAAGTTTGGAAAGTAGGAGGCGAGGTACTGGTGGAAGTAAAATTGTGGGGCGGCATCGTGAGTTGTGTCAGGATAGCTCAGTCAGTAGAGCACTTGCCTGCGAAAGGCAAAGGTCCCAGGTTCGAGTCCCAGTTCTGGCACACAATTTTAATCTGCCAGGAAGTTTCATATCAGTGCACTCCGCTGCAGAGTGAAAGTTTCATCGTCCAAATAGTTAACACACCCAGGGACTGGACACAATAGTTGCACCAAAAAATGGTGGAAAAATAGCCGTTGCATTAGTTACACCGAATGGCAGTCGCTGGTACTGTCATAGACCAAAAGAGGTATTCATAACCAACAAGTATTTAGATTTGGCGTCCATCTGAAGTTGTAGATAAACTTCAGCCAAATTCAATTGAGAAAAAGAGTGGGACCCGGCGAGCATAGCAAGCTGTTCCTCAGTGTGTGGCAGGGGATAGGAATCAGCCATCCCATTGTGGCAACGGTTAGTTTTATGATGAAAATAGCTCAGACAAAAATTGTAGAATGTGTAATTATCTACAAAAACTGTTCTGATACTTTATTCCCTAATGTTTACCATTTCTGAGAGAAGCCCTTTTAAAATTGTACTCTCAATTACATGCACATGTTCCCATGCCACCTATTAATTCTATCATTTGTATTCTGACACATTGCTTGGGATAAAATTAGATTCAACTTATGGGCGTAACAGTGAACAAAATGTTTAAAATATTCTTTCAGAAGGGTCCTGTACACCTGAACAATGACCACTCATAGCAGATGCTCTGAGAAATAACTTTATCTGAATTGTCTTTTGAAGTTTCTTTAAGTGATTACGTTAACACGTCTGCATCATGTGCACAAAAAATAAGGAAAGTCAAAAACCTTCCTACATGTTTCTTCAGGCAAAATGTACCTGATAACCATGACAAACTGTGAAACTGTTGAAATATCAGTTGTTTTATCTGCAATAACTGACACAAAATCATTTTCAGCGATTTCCTTTCTTACTTGATCATGATAAACTACCAGCATACGAGAAGAGTCACTGCGTTTGTCGTGTCCACGAAGTGTGAGCTCCAAAGCACCACAAAATTTAATGCAATCTACAATTTTAGAGATCATGTTAAGATTTTTTGCTAGTCTGATCATTGTTCCTTTCAGCTGACTGCCTTTGAGCACTATCCAGTTGTTGTCTAGTATTGTGATTCCCTAAAAGCTTGTGCTCAAGTTTCGCAGTCATATGTGATGCAGAATATTCATGCTACTGTATCTTCTATTTTAAATGTCAGAGTTAGTCAACACCTTTTAGCGTCAAAGTTGTTTCATACCCTGACTTTTATTTGGCGAACAACAGACTGAGAAAGTAGAACTAGTTTGTAATTTCACAATTACATATCCAATTTACTTTCTGACCTTTCAATTAGAACTTTTCGGTTGTTTATGGACTGTTTCCACCTAAATCCCAGTTTCTTCATAATTCTCGTCAAAGACCATCTGCTTCCTTTGAAGTCAATTTTTTTCTTTCAGAACAGCTAACAAGGATTTGACAGTTGGCTGTTCTCCTTCAGTACGATGAAATTCATTAATAATTATTCGTATTGCACTTAAATCAAAATCATTCATATCTGTTTTAGGCATTTTTCGCACTCTTCTTTTGTTAGGTGTGCTAAAAGAGCCATGTGATTGGATACATTGTTTTTCTTCAGTGACCATTATTCTGAGGGTACGAACAGACACTCCAGTAGCGTCACACACACGTTCCTGTATTTTACTAATTTTTATAGGAGTTTTCATTTCTGCTTCTCTCTTCATGAACCTGTAAACATTTGCAACAATTTCACAAGCCTGACTGTGGATCACTTTCCTACCGCCTAACTTGCTCTTAATACTGTAACCTTCCATAATCGGTAATAGCTGCACAAAATACACTAACTACACAGAGCGAATAATGGTGTCAACTCCTGGAAGTTAGCTACGCAGTGCTGGTGGTGGTGGGACGGCCGGACTGACGTGCGCTATGCGCTGCTGCTGTGCTGTCCCGTTACTCTATCCCCTCCACTTCAACAGACACGCAGGTGACTGCGCATCACAGACTCACCGGCCATGCTACACCTGCTCCGCTGTACGCTGATGTGGTGCGGCAGTAGAGGGGGAAGTGGAGGCTTTGACGGATAGGATACATGACAGAGTGTTGCTCCAATGCTCAGGATAGGTAACAACCCCCCCCCCCCCCGCTCCCTTCTCCAACCCTCCGCCACAGAACTCGGTGGCTGGAATACGGTGGGGGGGGGGGGTGCAGAACTTGACTGTACACCAAGGCTGAAGTATGCCTGGAAGAGCTGACTGCCAATTTCAACCTTGACTGCAGATGTCGGTAAGGAGGTTGACATATGTTACTAAAGAATTATCCATCAAGAAGGTGGGAGAATTGGTTATTTAAAGTTTAAGATCGTTGTATATTGTAAAGTTTTCTCAGTGGTGAATGTTTCTATGGGAGTTCATTGCTCTGTTGCACTTTAGGACGAATCGCCTTTGTGGCCAACAACGGATTTGTAAGCTGTAGGAGCCGTGAACTGACCCAGGACAGAAATGCACTGATGACTGTAGGTGTTTAGGTGATGATCAACAGGCAAAAACGGTAGTGAACCCAGGCGAACGTATGTGTGATAATTCAGGACAGAAACAGTGGCCCTCATGTTGACTTACTAGGTGACAAATTTGTAACATCCATTGAAATCGTTCAACAACTTATAAGGGTGAGCCTGCAAAATTCCCACAAAATTAACGTTCACATCCGTGTCGGCAGGAGTGGCCCGAGAGTTGCACACAGAGGCCATGAGACCTTTCTTAAGACAACTGTTGCAAACAACCCAACGCTTAGGGCATGCCGCCCAGTCATGATCCAAAAAGCAAAATGGAAAAGAAGGAAGAGGTTGTGGTGCCTATGGCTGTCCACACTGCGGATGCCGTTTATCAAGAGCCTGCTGACGGTTGTGAGCGTGGCGAGTGGGCCACTACTGCACTGTGGCAACCGCAACATGGGAAGAGACAGCAGCTATGCTCCCCTATGCCTCAATCTGATACCCAGTGGCACGGGATACCTTGAATGACTGAGCAATTAAAAAACCCAACTCTTGCGGTTGTTTTCAATATTAAAGAGCACGTTGAGGAAACTCGCGATCCGGTTCCAGGTGCAGAATAGTGTCGCGAACCATGTTGTCTGCCTATGATTCCTGATGGGTATGCGTAACAAACGTACACTGATGACTAAGGCTGTGGAGTTCAGTCTTTCACGCAGGACAAGACTGATTAGGTTGCTTTAGCAACCGATAAAATTCCACATGGGCCATAATGACAAGAGTACGGGGCTGGTAATGAGCACACAGTAGACTACACATTTCATCAGAGGAGTGATCTGACAGTAACTGCTAAATGCGGTGAAAAATCTGTGACAGAAAAAGAGCTTTACACAAAGCTATATCAGAGACACCAAAAGCGAGGAAGTGTTGGTGCAACCATTTCTCATAAGAGATCCAGTTTTAACCACAGTTTGTAACCTGGTCTGAAGTACATGATCCTACAGAGGGAGTTGAAAGTCCAAGGTAGCAGTAGTGTCTTGCGAAGTCATAGTCACATAGGCGGGCCGAGAAACATGAGGAAGTCCTAACACCACACCCATCGCCAATAAATGCATTGTAAAGTAGAACACATTTAACATAACAAAAACCGGTAAAAATTCATAAACAGGTCCACATAATTGACATGAATATGTTTCCAAGGCTGTTGAGGTTGAAGCTGGGGAGAAAGAGAAGTATGTGAGGCCGCCTGTTGTGAAGCACACTGAGAGCCGGCAGCCACGAGGCATGTTATGCGCATGCGTGCTCATGCTCGCGCACACTCACACTCACTCACACACACACCACACCACACCTCTCTCTCTCTCTCTCTCTCTCTCTCTCTCTCTCTCTCTCTCTCTCTCTCTCTCTCTCTCTCTCTCTCTGTGGCGTGCACCGTATGACCTTGAGCGTGCCATAGAGTTAACGGGACTGACTGACCTTACAAGACACATGAAAATCTTTTACTAAAACTTTGCTAGGTACTTATCAACAAATTCTTGATGTTTGTGGCACTGTTTTGATATTTTGGAAGAGGATTTGTGTGCTTTAGAATAGTCTATTAGTTATAAATGAAGTAAATCTTGAAAAGGGGACACTGAGTACACAGATTTGATGAATCCTTTCCTAATTCAGTTTTGTATTTTTTATCATGAAGATAAGAAATTCCCTTGTTTTGCAACTGAAAAGCTTTATCCCTCAATATCATGGTAAGAAATTCTGATCTTTTGTACCTATTTTCTTTAAAAATACCATTTCAGTTCCAGAAGGTTGTAGTTTCTTACATATGTGATTAAAACATGCCAAACTGATATACCCTTTTTGTAGTGGGCATGCAGCTCCTGCAGTTCAGTTGTACTTGGGTGACTTTCTCTGTAGCTCTAATTTCAGGCAGAGGTTTCTCACTGTAAAAAGTACTGAGATGTCAAAAACCAAATTTTACTTGCTGAAAAACATACAAAAAACACTGTTTAAGAACCTAGTAATTAATTTACAAAGCCTTTTGTGATAAAGCATACAGTCTGACATAAATTCATTTTATTTTCTTTAGAATGTAATTGTTAAAAGCTGCCACTTCATTCTATGGTTGTTCTGTACACTATCAGATTCGCCTTTAAGGCTACACTTGCTATGGTGTAGTGGCCAAACGCTGTAAGGTGCTTTGCTGCAGAGCGAGTGGTTGCTCGCCTTTGGAGGTTAAAATCCTCCCTTGCGTGCGTGCGTGCGTGCGTGCGTGCGTGCGTGTGTGTGTGTGTGTGTGTGTGTGTGTGTGTTTTTCGTCATTAGATTACTTTAAGTCAGTTTAAGTAATTTAAAAGTCTAGGAACTGATGACCATAGCAGTCTGGTCCAATAGGTTTACAAACATTTGAAAACTACACTTCTCCAATTCTATACACAATACTGGTATTGTGTCAGTAGTATTCATTCCATTGTCATACTATAACAATTACACTGCAATTTAACATGATTACAATCTCAGACATTTGCTATTAATTGTGTATTATCGGCAGTCTTCAGTTGTGTTTGCGAGGAAGAGAGTACAAGCTGCGGGCACATTGTACCCGCACCATGACACCCATGCATGAGGGCAGTGCTGTAGGTAGCTCTTGTGCCCACCTGTAATTTACACAGGAAATGTTTTATCAGTCATTTATGAGAGTCATGCTGCCCAGAATGTTACAGTCCCTTGTATCTACTAGACAATACAGCCATGACTACTGGAGGAACATAGGTATGTATGACTGTTTGGTAACTGAAACAGTTTATAGAACATTTTTTATTGGTCTGAAACTTTAATAAACATACATGGTCATTCTTTTATGATTAGGCTCGAGCACAGTATCTTCTCTAATTAAATATGTAGCAATGTCTTGGTGACAAAAAATTTTATTGTGTATGACGCGTTTCAGTTCTCCATCGTCTGATACAAACTGTGAAAAGATTTTATAAACAAAATATAAATACATGAAAGATTAAACTGAGGTAGAATAACAGATAACCAGTCAATCAAGACAAGATAATCGTACTTAAAAAAACCTGGTATAAGGCTCAAAAAAGTGAGCAAGGAAAGTTAAGCTATAATTGATAACTGATTTACCATTAAATGTGGCGTGTGTGAAACTGACTTCGACGTGTGAAGCTGATTGTAAGTGAACAAGGGCGATAGGTGACGCTATTGTGGTTGTAGACCTACATGTCAAAGAATGTTAACAGAACTGTTAAAAAAACCAATAGATGTTGGTTACATGGGTATAGCAAAAGTGAGCCTATTTATAAAAAGTTGTAATATACAATAAAATATAAGCATTAAAATTAAAATAGAATAGAGTTTAAAATATAATAACAAAATCGTATGAATATCTTAGCTAAGGTATGCAGTGCAACATATTAAAGCCATAGATTTGGAGGCCATGTGTACAATGGTTGTGTTATAGGCAATGAAGAGTTCCTTAGTTTTGTTACTGACTTGCGCAGGTGCACATAGCTTCCAAATCTGTGGTTTTAATATGTTGCATTGTATACCTTAGATAACATATTCATAAGCTTTTTTTTTGTAATTTAAACTTCATTCTATTTTATTTTTAAAGCTTATCTTTTTATTGTATATTATGACTTCAGTATCATGTCTCTTTACTTTCGTTGTACCCATGTAACCTACATCTATTGGTTTTGTAACACTTTTGTTAACATTCTTTGAAATGTACATCTACAACCAAGCTAGCGCCACCTATTGCCCTTGTTCACTTACAATGAGTTTCACATGCCAAAGTCTGTTTGGCACATGTAACCTTTAATGATAAATCTATTTATACATATGCAATTAGAACTTAACTTTTCTTGCTCAATATTTTGTGCCTTATACCAGTGTTTTATGTAAGCTGGATTTCCTTGTCTTTATTGTTTTGTTATCTCTTATTCTGTCTGTTTCATCTTTCACGTACTTATATTTTGTTTATAAAATATTTCCAGAGTTTGAATCAGACGATGGAGAAATGAAACACATCATATGCAATAAAAAATTTGTAACAGAGACATTGCTACATATTTCATTATTGCCAATAGTTAATCGTCACCACCTCAAAAAAATGGATGTTTTGAATCAATTGTCTGAGTATCTTCTCTGTAAGGCAGTTTATTATATCTAGGTATGTTTTATTTTTTAAGCACATTAAAACAATGGTTAAAGAAATTATAAGATCCTTCATCTCTGGTATTTATAACAAAAAGAAAAGGCAGCAGTGTTTAATATTTCTTTTCACATACCACAATGAGGCAGTGAGACAATATAGTACATAACTCTAAATTCTTTCAGCAGTTTGTTGGTTATACACATTAAATAATGTAATTTTACATTGAGGGGACAAAAGTCAATGGATACCTGCTAACATTGTGTTGCACCTCCTCCTTTTGCCTGGCAAAGTGCAGCAGCTCAATGTGGCATGGCCTTCACAAGTTACTGGGAGTTCCCTGCAGGAGTATTGAGTCGTGCTGCCTGTATAGTCACCTGTAATTGCTAAACGATTGCCTGTGCACGATTTTGTGCAAACAACCTCAAAATTTTGTCCCATAAATGTTCAATGGGATTTATGGTTGGTGATGTGGGTAGCCTAATCATTCAAAGGAATTTTCCTGAATCTCCTCAAAGCTAATGACGAAAAATTGTGGCCCGGTGACATGCATTGCCATCCGTAAAAATTACATCATTTTTTAGGAACACAAAGTTGAAGAATGGCTGCAAATGATCTGTAATTAGCTGAACACAATAATTTCCATTCAGTGATTGGTTCAGTTGGACCAGAGGACCCAGTCCATTCCATGTAAACACAGTCCGCACCACCATGGAGCCACCACCGGCTGGGACAGTGTCATATTCACAACTTAGGTCCATGGCTTCATGGGGTTTACAGCACACCCAAACCTTACCATCAGCTCTTACTAAATAAAATAAAGACTCATTAAACCAATCATTAATGTTGGAAGTTTGTTTGTTGTTTTTTTATCTTTTATGATTTTGTTAATGAGTGTTCACTTTTGTGTAACAGGGTTTGTATTTTTCGTACTACAAAAGGATTGTTGAAGCACCGAGTCTGACAGATGGTCTCTATCATATTATGAATGACAATTTAATGGAGTACCCTGATCGCATAAATGCTATTAAAAAATTCAATATTTACCCTGAGGTAAGTCTTTAAGCATATTACTGTGATACTGCATGGAAAAATATGCATATATTGATAACTGAGGCTCCCCATTGCTCCCACTCTCCTGTTCATCCCCCTCTTCAATTATCTCTTTCACTCTGTCTGTGTTCTCTCTTTCTCTCACCCCTTGTGCTCCTACCCTGCCCCCTTGTCCGTCTACACCCAAGCCTTATCTCCCACCCCTACCCCACCATTTTGTTTGAAACATTAATCACGTATTACATAAATGGTAAGGTACAAATTGTAAATGTCTGTAAGTAACTCTGTTTTCGACTTTATTAAGAACCACAACTTTTTGCTCACATCTTGATCTATTCAGAATTTCATCAAGCTCCAATGGAGCATTGGCCCTTGTTTTCCTCTTGTTAATATTCATGTTATACCATCCTGTAATTCACTACCTGGGTCATGTGGATGGTGTTAGAGGACTGTGTAAGTCAGAGATACTTTGGAATTACCTTCCCCTTTCTTTCCCATTCCTTTTTTCTTCTTTTTCTTCCTTCTCTCCACCTGAAGAAGGAACACAGTTCTGAAAGCTTGTTTTATTTTCGTCCTTTTTTTTTGTGTGTAACTATTGGTGGTACAGCAAAAAGGTAACTACTGGCCAGCCAATCTATCTCTTTTGTAAAATAATTTATCATATCTGTGGAGAATTTCCATTATTAATCAATTCTTTTAATTCATTTTTCTGTCTGGGTGATGGACACACAGCCCCCTCCCCAATTCAGTTTCAAGAGCTTTCACATAATCTCCAGAACAGTGGTACTTATTTCTTTTTGTTTTAAGAAGTAAGATGAAACCTTATGAGACAGGTTTCTTGTGTTTTCATTGAGTCACCTTTCTGTGTCACAAGTTGTGATCCACTATTTGATTTAGTGATATTTAACTTTGTCATGAAAGAATGCTAGAAATTCATTGATTTGAAATTTCTATTTATGTGCATTTCTGGTCAAAGAAAATAATTGTAGTGTCCATTGTGTACATAGATTTATAGTTTACATTTCTTTTGTATGTGGGGTCTTGTTGATGGTCTTCAGTTTTCATACAGTGAGTATACAATTCATTTCTCATTTGATACCTTTGAATTGGCATTGAGAGCTTAATAATTATTTAGTTCATCATATATTTTGTTCAGTTCTTGGATGTATAATGTCAGCATCTGTAGTTAAAAATTACCATGGCTATCGTAATGACATTGCTAGGATGGCACACTGGTTTAAAACAATGCAGAATATGAACTTTAGAAACTCGTGCAGAAAAGGGTTGGAGTTTACTACAAAAACTTGGTGGAGCATCTAGCCAACCTGGGCAAAACCATTGTACGT
This sequence comes from Locusta migratoria, assembly GCA_026315105.1. Classification (NCBI taxonomy): domain Eukaryota; kingdom Metazoa; phylum Arthropoda; class Insecta; order Orthoptera; family Acrididae; genus Locusta; species Locusta migratoria. The sequence goes on from CM048755.1 coordinate 195,655,185, forward strand.
CAGCCAACCAAATTGCAAACCACTTAGTTGAAATGTCCAAGGCTCCCAGTGATAGACTACATACTTCCAGGATAAAAAGCAATGCCAGAAAAATTCCAGTTTCTCCTCACTGTTTACAATCACGGAATTGGGTGAGGCCTTGAAACAAATTAAATTTGGTAAGGCACCTGGTTTGGACAAAATCCATCCTGAATTCTTAAAAAAATCTAGGTAATGCTGCAAAAATCAGATACATTTCTTCTCCAACATCTTGGACAAGGGAATCTGAGCTTAAGGAAACAAAAATAGTGGCCATCTAAAAACTTGATCTCCCTCAAAAGCTTTGACCAGTGTCCTTGCTAAACTGCACTTATAAACTTTAGAAAGGTTATCTAGAACAGAATTACTGGTCACATCTTGGAAAAAATACCAGTTGAGCAAGCAGGTTTCAGACCTCACAGAAGTTGCTGTGGTCAGGTGCTCTCTCTAACCACTGGCATAGAAGCTGGATTTCCAAAGAAGCTCAAGACACCTGTAGCATTTATAGATCTGTCTGCAGCATATGACTCTGTATGGAAGATTGGTGTAATCTACAAACTACTGCGGGTAATGAAGTGTCAGAAAGTAGAAACCCTGGAACCAGCACTAGAAAGGAACCTTTTCTGAAATTAAAAAGAATTCGTACAAGACATGGTCACTGTGCAGACTCACTCTATAAATGGGGTTTTGTGGAGTCTTCAGGATGTGTCTGTGGAGCCTTGAAACACGCAATCAGGCACAGCAGGGAAGAGTGCCCTCTGCGAGCCTTCGAAGGGACCTGAAGTGACTTCATAAGGGTTGATCCTGCAGGACTGGCCTGGATTAGAAACTTATATATTAAAATTTAAAGAGTTTTACTTGTTATGTAACCTGTAAACATATTATCTGTTTTTATGTTAATGCTGCATGTATGCCATATGAAAAATAAAATAAGTAAACCATGACTGACGACACTGTGGAATTCCTGGATTTGATTCCCAGTACTGGCAGGGATTTTTAAATTTTGGAAGAAAGGTAACAGGCTGTACAGCCTAGTACAGTACTAATTGAAAAGTTACGTGAATGAGTAGTATCAGTTGATAACATGACAGTAACCAGGTGTTCAGGGTGTTGACCCTCGCCCTTATGTACCACATGTGCATGACGACATTGGCTGTTGTATGATACGTCAGAAGTTGGGTCTGATTGGACCATCTTTGGCTAGAACCATGGAGGTTACGAAAAATAACAGTATTTGTAAGTACTGACTCAACACTGAATGTTTTGAATCTGTCATAGAATTTCTGCTTTATTTTATAATTTCAAGATGAGTCAATGAGCAAGTGTTCAGGCCAGAGGAAAAAGTGTTATGGTGTAGGGAATGTTTTCGTGGCATGCCCTGGATGAGCTCGTCATTCTAGAAGGCACAATGGATCAACACAAGAATGCACATATTCTTGGGGAACTTGTTCACCGCTATGTGTATTGTGTTTTTCCTTGACACAGTGGCATCTACTACCAGGACAGTGCATTATATTGCACAGCTCTCAGCATGTGTGTGTGTTTTAGAGGACAGTAGGACAAATTTACCATACTACCTTGGCCACCAAACTCCCCGGATTTAAACCCAATCAGAAGTCTGCAGGACCACCTAAATTGAATTGGGCACCATCTGGATCATCAGCTGTAAAACCTAACACAGCCGGCAACAGAACTAAAATTGATGTGGCTCCACATCTCTGTTGGTATCTTCCAGAACCTCATTGACAATCCTCCTGCATGTCTTGCAGCAGTCTGAGCGCACCATTGCAAAATGTGATTATTCAAGCTTCTGAAATGGTGTAGGCTAATAACATATTCAGGTGTTCGGAGACAAACTCTGCACATTCAGCTGCAATTGGTGAAGTTTTACTTCACCTTATTTTATTTCAACTTCTTCTTCTCCCTCTCCCTCTTTCCCTATCCCTACTTCCCTCTCCTAGCCCTTCCTTGTGGTAAAAAATTCTGTACTGGCTGGTTAATAAGTTGTCATTGATTTGTCCATTTTTGTCTATATGTGTAGGGTTATCTCAGGAACTACTGTAGAAATGTTGATGTGGGTTTCATTAACAGTTAGACCAACTCCTGAGGAAGATTTGTGCACATAAATTGCTACCTAAGGGACAGACACGTGTAAGATCTTGATGGAAGAGAGAAATTGTTCAGACTGACGATAACAGTTAAATAAAAATTTTATCTGTAGTTTGTCAATCGTTGGTAACTTTGAATACACTTGTTAGGTCAGTTGAATATTGCTAAGTTACAGGTAGGGCACAAGAATGTAACCGATTTGACGTACGGGTAAGGTGGAAATGCAGACATGATGTGGCGTTTCCTCTTCTTTGTTTGCCAATCTTCTTCCCACTTGGCCTCTACATATACATAGTTTTGGCCAAGTTGAAAAGTTTATGTTGTTGGCTTTTGGAAGAAGGGCCCACAAAAATAAATAAATGTGAAACTATAAAGTAGAGGTCTGCATTATCCTCGATTTTTACCGGCTAGTCCCGCTCGCCCCTCTAGCTCTCGGGAGTGTGCGGCCGAGCGCCCTCTTTAACCGGTTGCAGGCAACCGATCGCAAGCGCTCGGCCGAGCGCGCCGAACGCTCAGTCGGTCGCCAGTAACCAGCGGACTCAGTGACGGCGAGCTGCACATCGTCAGACTGCTTACGTTAATGCTTCTTCCATAGATCATGAATACGACACTTCGTTATAATGTGTAACTTGTCAGTGTAATAAAAGGTATCTGTACAAAATATTACATTACACAAAATGTTATACGACACAAATATATTTTGTATTACTTTTCTTTTTCTTTTTATTATTATTTTTTCTTATTAGTTTTATAATTTATATCTAAAAATTCATCCATTGAGTAAAAGGAGTTGTCATTCAGTTATTCTTTCAATAAATGTTTAAATGCTAGTTAACTATCTGTTAGGTTTTGATGCTGTTTGGTAGGTGACCGAAGACCTTTGTGGCAGCATAATTCACCCCTTTCTGTGCCAAAGTCAGATTTAACCCTGCATAGTAAAATCATCCTTTCTTCTGGTGTTATACCTATGCACACTGCTATTACTTTTGAACTGGGTTTGCCGCGTCAGATTAGCCATGCGGGAGGCGCACGGCCGTTCGCCATCTGGGGTTCGGGTCCCATCTCAGGCATGGGTGTTTGTATTATCCTTAGGTTAGTTTACCTTACTTTAAATTTTTTGCAAGCTACGGACTAATAAACAAGCAGTATATTCCGATAGATTTACAAACATGTGAATGTGTTTCATGAAAAGTTAATGAGAGTCCGTTTACTCAGAACCACTTAATAATTTTGTGAAAGACGTTATTTACGATTACATCAGTTAGTTCTCATTTTTTGGATGTGATTACTATACTTGTATCATCAGCAAAAAGAACTAATTGTCATCAATGTAGAATGGCAAGTCATTAATGTATATCAGAGATGAGAGACCACCGCTTCATATTAACAACTTACTTATTTCTTTTATAAATGTCTTTCGTTGTTTACTATCAGTTCTATTACCCAAATACTACAACTGTATGTCACATTGATGTTTGATAGTTGTAAGTTTAGGAAATGATGATCCCACAGTTAAGTCCCATGAACTTTACAAACATTAAACATTTTTAAAACCGTGAGTTTTACCATTTTTATTTTAAGTGGTATGTATTCCAGAAAATTCCCCATTATTGTATGTGACATGGGGAATTTTCTGGAATACATACGACTTAAAATAAAAATGGTAAAACTCATAGATAGTATAAAATTCAAATGACCTGTCTCAAGAAGAAAATTTTTAAATATTTTGCAAACTACTGAAGTTTCGAACATTGAGGTGATCATGTCTTTCAGTAACTGCATCGTTAAAAACTGTAATTCCTGTATATAGTATTTTGTTCCTTTCGTAATACAGTAGTCTAATCATGTGTTACGTGCAGCGTATCTCCTTGTAGTTATCAGACCACAGAGCAGCGTTTAAAGAGCACATTTTGTTCTTTGAAGCACATATTAGCTTGGGCACCATTGTCACACGTATTTTGTCAGCCTTTTCTTTAATATGCCGCGATACAGTGGTAGGGTGCGGAAGAACATCTTCTAAATTGACTTTGTCATATGTGGCGCGAACATTGATGAGCTCCAGCGAATAATTCTTGAAGCCAATCTTACTACAAGTATTTAATGGTAGCAAATATTTTCCGCCCATATCGACCAATCTATCAATAAGAACTTTCTTTATGCTACTTGGTACTGCAAGTGGTCGGTGTAATTCTGCTCCGCATTTACTTTTGCAGTGCCGAATCACACCTGTCGTGCTTGACTGGTACGAAAGTATAGTATCGCATGTGGTACATTGCACGAAACCAGAAGAAATCTGTATGACAGGATCCACTACAAGTGCAAAAGATTTCCAAGCTTTAATTTTTGACTCCTCTTCCGACATGTCTTTCTTCTTCAGGACTAACGAGCCGCTCCTAATTCTCTCCACAATACTTCTTTTTGTTTCATGAATGGAGCCTTTAAGACGTATAGTTCGTTGATCCATAACGCTGTCTGCGCTGCTCAAAGCCAGGTGGGTTTCTAATGCGATCCCGCAGTGTTGAGCGCGCGGCGGTCGCGCTGTCACCGGCCGAGACTGTGAGTGCGCTCGAGCGGCCGGCAGTGCTCGACACTTCGGCCGGTAACCGAGAGGCGGACGGCGACCGGCCACAGGGGGCATTAGACGGCCACAGCCGGGTCGCAGCGTGGGCCTACCCCCAGCCGTCGAGCAGCGGCACGAAACGGGAAAGGCTCGAGCGGTCGTTTTCATCGAAATGCAGAGCTCTACATTAATATATACTCATCTTGGTTTTGATGATAGCTTCTTTGTTGTTGTTCTGCTTATTCTTCTTTTATTCTTGACCTTGCGTTGTGTTTTCTGCTAGAGCTAAAACTTGTAAATCTTGCAGGAACTGTATGTACTGTTCTTTAAATAATACACTTCACGTTAAGCTCTTTAAAATTTTTATTTTATATAACAAGTTTGCTTTGTCTAGAACTTATTACAAAAGCATCTGTCACCCTCCACATCCAAGCATACAGTGTCAGTAATGGCAAACTTTGTCTTCCACTCCTCTTTCACCTCTCAATACAAATGAGTGTCACTAAAATAAACAATTTTTTAAGACTTTTGAACACAGAAAAATAATTACGCAAATAAAGTTTATAATTTAAGTATTTTGTTTTCTTATTTTAAATCGGTGTGTGTTGTCTGTTTATCAACAAAAATATAATGTTTTGACACTGTGTGTGACAGTTTAGTCAAGTTTGTATGTTATCAAATGGTGTGTATTTTATTGAACGTATTTTGGTGTAGCTATTTCGTTTGTTTGTGATCAACATTTACCTGGATTTGAAAAGTAACGTTATATTTATTTATTTGGTAATTACTTGTGTGATTAGCATTAATTGCGTCTGTGAGAGCAATATTTGTTGTCTGTGCATTATAATGATTCTAGTGAGGTAATAGGTTTTGTTGGCCTATTTTTATTTATAATATTTGTTTATTTGCATCACATGCCAATGACGATTGCATCATTAAAACCAACTAAACATTAATAAACAGGTTTGTGATGTATGTGTATAGTAGGTAAATGGGTTTCAGAATACTATTTTATATATTATGTTGTTTATGGTTACTAAAACTTTTTTTTTAGTTGAATAATATATATCGTTTGCATTCGAGTTTTAGTGAAGGTATTATAATGAAAAATAGCTGATTAGAATGTTTTATATGGGTACTAATATCACTTTATACCAATGGTATAGCTATTTGGGACAGAAATGTATGTATTAAGATTTGGGACTGAACTATTGGTAGAAATATAGGGTATGCATATATAGAAATGTTACAATGATCTCTCATGGATGCCATTAATGGATAATGTTACACGATTCCTAAAGCATAATGTCAGTTCAGTGTTTTTGGATGGTTGATACATGGAAAAACTTGCAAATCATTGTTACGAAAGTGGTAAGTGGTAAGTGGTGTGTGTGTGTGTGTGTGTGTGTGTGTGTGTGTGGCGCAGAGGCAGAGAGAGAGAGAGAGAGAGAGAGAGAGAGAGAGAGAGAGAGAGAGAGAGAGAGAGGGGGGGGGGGGGGGGGGGGTACAGCATTGCATCGCAGGTTGTGACTTTACATTAACCACAGATATGTCGTGTTGAGCTCTCTTCTAAAATGTTTATTTTCCTTCTGAACAGCTTGTTATTGGGGCATTGTTCCGTTTATACCGTTTGGGTGTGGAACAGTGGTCCTTCCCAGGGGAACAGTGTTGGCCTGTTGATAGAGGTAGTGATCTGCCGCCTGTTACTAGCTGTGAAGGAATGGGGGAGCCAACATATTTTTACTTGAACTTTGTTTGGCTTTGTGCTGGCCTCACTGTGGCTTTAATTTTCCTTTTTGGATATACCATAAGGTATGTGAAATTTAACTAAACATTTTAATTTTTTTATATAAGATTTTTATATATTTGATTCATACTTGAATCACTACATTTAATGCTGATATAATCTTCCTATAAAAATTATGTGATATTTCACTATAATAATTACATGGCAGTCAAGTTATCATTAATGGCATTGAAGAAATATCAACAAGGATGTTACTAAAAACGAATTTGCTCTTTCAAGTATTTAGAGATCTATTCTGAAGTAATGGTGATTGGTTAGAAGTATATGTGAGGGAATGTCTTGGGTTTCCTAATTTATGAGCATTTACAAGAGAAGTACTGTACATTCACCTCCATACCTGAGCAGTCAGAGCATCAGATTGACATACTGAAGGACCTGCGTTTGATTTCTGATGGGAGGATTCTAATGCGATGTACATAGCCTCGTAAGGTGAAGTGATGCAGGTAAAGGAAAACTATTTGCATGGCAGTGCTATGAAAATGAACACTCCCGGTATTTTCATATGTTCATTTCTTCTAGTGTGTCATTGTTTTAAAACTTGATTTGCTTCTATTTGCTTCTGTGGTAGCCTCTTTCTATGCTGAAGTGAAGTTATGTGATCTCAAAATAAGTCCATATTTCATTATTATTGTACTCGCTCCTCAATTTTGCAACTACCATTGCAACAAAGGTTTCTTTTGGAGGTCTTCAGGTGGTTTTTGTTTTATGGGACAGGATGAAACTGCCTGGAGCTTGCTTAGAATGTGTTAGGAAATGTCTTAGGTCCAGGTACCTGGAGCAGACTTACCACATTGCAGAATGTTGGAACATTGTCATGAGTTGCATAGAGACCTGATTTTGAATATTTATTCTTGAAACCTGAAGTTACCTTCTTTCAAAACAGTGATGGCAGTTCAGTCTCTTCTTAAAAAAAGTATACAGCCAACCGGTTGTGTAAATGGTGCGGTTGTCACATGTTGAATGCCATTGCGCATACAAGAGGTCTTTGAACTTCCCTGATACAGATTGCCTTCCTTTATCACATACTAGAGTTCTGGACGATCCTTCTATGGCGAAGTTGACATTTAATGAGTGAACTGTGGCATTTGATGATGTGGAGGATATCTTGGCGACAACAACGTGCCGCCCAAGAACAGGCCCGCAAAGTTGACATGTACTCCGTCCCACGGGTGATCTGGTGCTGGCCTAGGGAAGAGTATGTGCACCAGGGCAGGCTGGTTCTGTGTACAGGCCCCACAATTTAGGACCTGATGCTCAGTATCTCAATCTATCTCCAGCCAATAGATGTATGGGTGGGTGGATGCCTTCATACCCACCGTGTCCCAGTGTGAAGTACACAATAGCCGTTGGATATGGTTGTGCAATGCTGGGGAATAACAATTCTGCTACCTTGGTTCTACATCTACATCCACACATTTTCTGCGTGGACTGATAGAAGCAAGTCTGATGATGTGTACTATGTATTCTCTTCCACTAATTTGTTACAAAATTGTTGTCATAAATTAATTCCTTGGGATACCGTGATGTCTTAAAAAATTTTTTTTGTTGCTCCAGGGAAACTAAAAACTTAACAAATTTAAAAAATAAATGTAATTAACATAGGATGTTTAAACACAGTGTTAAATATACTCACCTGAGGGTGCTGAGAAATGGTAATTTAATGTATTTTTTTTTTTAAAGTTTGATCCAGGTACTTTTTTAATTTTTGTATTATTTTGTATCATTGTTTACTCATTCCTATATGTTTCATTGTTTATTGTTCTTTTTTTTTTTTTTTTTTTAAAAAAAAGAAATAATAGTGTTATAAAAATTCCTATAGGTTGCCAGGCACCAACTGAACGCAAGCTTATATCTGCAATCCACCCAAAGGTGCGTGGTGGCATTCCTGTTCTACTCCCATATTGAACGAGGAAAAAATCAATGCTTGTATGCGTCCATATGAGCCCTAATCTCTCTGATCTGATCTTTGTGGTCTTTACGTGGAATGTAGGTTGGTGGCAGTAGATTAGATCTGCAGTCCGCCTGAAATTACAGCCCTTAAATAGTGTTTCTCAAAAAGAACATCTCCTTCCTCCAGCGACACCCATATGAGTTCTTGAAGCATTTCAGTAACACACGCACATTTATAGAATCTACTAGTTACAAACCTAGCCATCCGCCTCTTAACTGCCTCTATGTCCTTCTTTAAACTGACGTGGCAGTACTCAAGATGGAGTTGTGCAAGTGTTTTATATACAGTCTCGTTTAGAGATGAATTGCACCTTCCCAAAAATTTTCCAATAAACTGAAGTCTACCATTCGTCTTCCCCACGACGGTCCTTACATGCTCGTCCCATTTCATATTGCTGTGCAGCGTTACGCCTAAATATTTGATAAGACTCTGTCAAGCAGCACAATATATATAGTGCTAGTTGCCATTCCTCACATCATCTAGAAATTTGGTCCAAGTCACCCGGCATCCTACTACAGTTATCCAATAATGACACCTTCCTGTACACCATAGCATCATCAGCAAACAGCCACCTATTGCAACTCACTCTGTCCATCAGTTCATTTCTCTTCCTCAAAATCACCCTTTTCAAACATTCCAGGTATTCCTTACTTCCAACCTTGCCTCTCAGTCTTTCCTGAGAAACCTTAATCCTACTCCCAACATTACCGCAGCTAAATCCCGAGCTATCCATGATCTGAAGGCTGACCATTCCATCGTCATTCTCCCAGTTGACAAGGAATCCATGTCCGTGCTACTTGATCGGCAGGAGTATGTGGCTGTGGGACTGTGTCAGCTTTCAGATAGCACCACATATAAAGTTTGTCAAGGCCATCCCATTCCTGATGTCCAGGCAGAGCTTAAAGGAATCTTCAAAACCTTAGGCCCCCTAAAAAACCCTTCACCTGACTCCATTAACCTCATGACCCCACCGACACCCCGCACCCCCACCTTCTACCTACTTTCCAAGATTCACAAACCCCATTGTGACCGGTTACCAAGCCCCTACAGAACGAATCTCTGCCTACGTAGACCAACACCTTCAACCCATCATGTACAGTCTACCATCCTTCATCAAAGACACCAACCACTTTCTCGATCGCCTGAAATCCTTACCCAGCCTGTTACCTCCAGAAACCATCCTTGTAATCGTTGATGCCACTTCCTTATACACAAATATCCCACATGTCCAGGGCCTTGCTGCGAGGAGTATTTCCTTTCACGCCGACCACCCACTTCCCTACCTAAAACCTCTTTCCCTAATATCCTAGCCAGCTTCATCCTAACCCACAACTACTTCACTTTTGAGGGCCAGACATACCAACAACTAAAGGGAACAGCCATGGGAACCAGGATGGCCCCCTCGTACGCAGACATATTTATGGGACGCTTAGAGGAAGCCTTCCTGGATACCCAAGCCTGTCAACCCAATGTTTGGTATAGATACATTGATGACATCTTCATGATCTGGACTCACAGTGAAGAACAACTCCAGAATTTCCTCTTCAACCGCAACTCCTTTGGTCCCATCAAATTCACCTGGTCCTATTCCAAATCCCATGCCACTTTCCTAGATGTCGACCTCCATCTGTCCAACGGCCAACTTCCACCACCACTTACTCCAGTCCCATAACCCAGAAGGTGTACACAATCAAGGGCAGAGCCACTTGCGATAGCACCCATGTTGTTTACCAACTGACATGCCTGCACTGTGAAGCGCTCTATGTGGGAATGACCAGCAACAAACTGTCCATTCGCATGAACGGTCACAGGCAGACAGTGTTTGTTGGTAATGAAGACCACCCTGTGGCTAAACATGCCTTGGTGCACGACCAGCACATCTTGGCACAGTGTTACATCGTCTGGGTTATCTGGCTACTTCCCACCTACACCAATCTTTCAGAACTCCGGAGATGGGAACTTGCCCTTCAGCATATTCTCTCTTCCCGTTGCCCACCTTTTCTCAACCTTTGCTAAATTCAAATTCCCACCCACCATCTTTAACTTCTTTGCCTCGGTTCTCTGGACAGAGCCTCTGCCTCAAGTGGTATCTCTGTCCAACTTCTTTGCTTTCTACAATATCTGCCTAGGTGTGTTTGCATGTGTATATGTGTGGGTGTGTATTTGTTTACCTTCCTTTTTTTCTCCTGAGGTAAGTCCTTCCACTCCCGGGATTGGAATGACCCCTCATCCACTCCCTTGAAACCCGCTTACTTTCCTTTGTACCCTCCTTCCTTCCTCTTTTCCTGACGAAGCATCCAATGGTTGTGAAAGCTTGAATGTTTGTTTGTGTGTGTTTTCATTTGTGTTTTTTGTGTCTATCGGCGAGCCTGTGATTTGGGTAAGTCAAACAATCTTTATTTTTATACATACAGTTCATTTATATAGATAGAATATAATAGTGGTCTTGTAACACTTCCCTGGGGCACTCCTGATGATATCCTAGTCTCTGATAACACTTACCATGTCGAGGATAACGTACTGGGTTCTGTTACTTAAGTAGTCTTCAAGCCACATACATATTTGGGTACCTATTTCATATGATCATATCTTCGTGCTCCATTGTTACATTAGGGAGCCTCCTACACCACGTTGAGGCAACTGTGAAGGAGAGAGAACAGTTCCCAGACCAGATCTACATCTGAAGATGTGTGGTTTGGTCAATCGATTTTAACCACTGAAATGGGCTTCCTGAAAAGTGGGTCAGAGGCTGTGGTGGCTGCAACCACTCCTGCTGTCAATCAAAAGTCCAGCAAAGTTTGCTGCAGGGCGTTATCCAATGCAAACTCAAGCGCCTCTTGCCAGTCTGGATTGGGCCTTGTTGGAAACCGTGATAGCACATCTGAATTTGTGTGCTGTGTTCATGGAAGCAGTAACAATGGTCATATTGGTAATTGCTCAGAAAGAGGGCCAATCTTTGTAACCAGTGTGTAGTCTTATCCAGTAGTTGTGAATCAGGGCCAAACAAGGAAACTAATCGCTTATGGTCCATGATGAGGATTAACTTTGACCCATATAAAAACACATGGAGTTCCTTAATTCCAAAGACAATTGTCAGAGCCCCTCTCTCTGCCTGGGAATAATTTTGCTGAGCTATGGAAAGAGGCTTTTGAAGCTTGCTGGATTTCTATGGGGCAGAATAGCACCAGTAAGATATTGGAGTGTGTCACACGCTAGAGTTAACGGTTTATTTGGCATGTATGAAGCCAAGCAAGGAGCAGAACACAAACAATTATTAACAGACGGAAAAGCCTGTTCATACTTGCGACATAAAGAATACAAACTCCGTATGTCACATTGAACTTCTGGACAGAAAATGACAAATTGCATGGAACTGTCCTCATACTGACTGGAACTGTCCTGGACTGTCTTTGCTGTAGTGTACTGAGCTATGTACGCGAGCCCCTTTCTTTCTGTTGGCCGGTGTGCTTGGCAGGCAAAGAGGTATAGAAACTGCTTGTGCGTAATAGCACGGCAACTTGCATGGACTGCCAGCATTGTGAATAGCGATGCCACAGCACTCCTCCTCTCCTCCTCCCCCCCCCCCCCCCCCAACCCTCGCACCGCTCTTGTGTAGTGAGCGAATCGGTGCTCAGCTCTGAAGCTTCTGAGGCATCAAAAGCGACATCTGCCCCAGCGGGAAGAAGTGACAGTGAATTGGCATTTGTTTCGATGTCGAATGGTAGATAATTTCATAATTGTAGGAGGATGATGTAAGTGCCCAACATTGCAGCTTCTGTGCTGTGTGATTAGGTATGGGCTTGGTAGGGTGGAACGAGGGCTGAAGTGGCTTTTGGTCAGTTACCAGGTAAAACTTGTGACCATACTTTTATTGGTGGAACTTGGTAACACCATACGTGATTGCTAATGCCTCTTTTTTTCAGTTTGCGAATAATTGACCTGGGCTTTGTTCAACAATTTCGAAGCAAAAGCGATAGGTCTGTCTGAAGAACCAATGCGATGTGAGAGGATAGTTCCAATGCTGTAGGCTGACACGTCAGTGGCTAGCACAACAGGTTTGTCAGGATCAAAATGTACAAAACATTGATAACTCTCTAAAGAATCTTTTAACGCTTGGAAAGCAATGTCACACTACTTTGACCAAACAAACTTAACATTCTTCCACCATAGGCAATGCAGTGGTATCGCTAGTTGCAATGCCTTGGGAATAAATTATATATAATATGAGATTTTTCCAAGGAAATATTGCAATTCTGTACTGTTTGTGGGAGCCTTGAGCTCATGAATAGCTTGCAAATGCTTCTGCAATGGTGAACGCCCTGTAATTGATGACATGCCCTAAATGTTCAACTTCAGTCTGAAAGAAAACAAATTTCAAACCAACTTCTAATAGGACTGTGAAAAGTACACGTAAATTGTTGAAATGCTTTTCAGCTGTGCAGCCAGAAACAGCAATATTGTCTAGATAATTTGTGGAACAAGGCACTGCTTTTATTAGTTGTTCCAGGTATCTTTGAAAGATTGCCAGTGCAAAGTCACAACTGAACAGTAATATGAGAAACGTGAAGAGGCTCAAGTGAGTATTGATAACTAGAAATTTCTGTGACTGTGATTGCGATTGCTCGTCAAGAGAAAGTTGCAGATATGCATCCTCAATATCAATTTTGGAAAAATATTTGCTGGCTCCTAATCTGTCCATAAGCTCATGAGAGTGAGGCAATGGAAAAGTGTCAATCACTGTCTGTGCGCGTAAAGTCCACAAACATTCTGAGTTTGCCAGATGTTTGTTAAACAATCATTAAAGGGTAAGTCCATTGGCTTGCTGAAATGAGTGCAATAAGGCCTCTATTTTGCCACTTCGTGAGTGCCTGTGCAATTTGATTGCATAATGCAAAAGGAACAGGACATACTCTGCAAAAACTTGGATGTGCATTATCTTGTAATGTCACATGAATGGAAAAATTAGTTGCCTGTCCAAAACCGTCGGAAAACAGTTCATGAAATTCGGCACATAGGTTAGATATAAATTCACTTCGATCGAATGACATCACTGACAGAACATTCCCAGTGATGCTAAGACCAAACAAATCAAACAGGTCCAAACCAAAAATATTTGCACTGTCTTAGGATTCAAGAAACGAAAGAGAAACTGTGTATATCTCCATACACTGCAGGAAAGTTAAAAGTACCCACAACTGGTATCTCTTGTCCTGTATACGCTGCAAGAAAATTGTGCACTTTTTGCAGTTGAGATGTGCCTTGCATTTCATATATGGCACGATTCATTAACCACTCTGTGGCACCTGTATCAAGCAAAAATCACACTGTTTTGTCAGCAACTTTAAAATGTACAAACAGTTTATTTGGGTGGCTTTGCAAAGAAGTGTCATCAGAATCTTTAGGTACCAGAACACTAGAGTCTTAGTGGTATCAGGCTTAGAATGAAAAGCAAAACCAGAGGTCTGCACACCGTGTGCATGAATTTTGCAAGTGCTTCTGCTGGGGAGCAGAAGCTTGTGACATACACAAGCTTTGAACACGTCCTTGTTTGCCACTAGAAAACCAAATTGCATTATGTGAGGGGCAGAGATTTTGGTTATGTTTAGAAATACACTTGGCTTGCTTGCGTGCTGCAAGGCTGGCGCTGTGGCTGTTTACAGGAAATACGACGTCGCTGCACTGGTGTGATTGCTGTTGAGCAACATCTTGGTTCCAGAATGAAACTTTAATTCTGCAACTGAGTGTACGCAATATGAAACTTCGTGGTAGATTAAAATTGTGTGCCAGAACCGGGACTTGAACCTGGGATCGAGGTTCCCCCGGTTCCGGCACACAATTTTAATCTGCCAGAAAGTTTCTTAACACCTTGTTTGTTGGGCCGAAATAGAACACTTTCCTTGCCTTGCACTACAGCACATATATGGGCATCAGGAAAACTATTTGCTGCAAAGTCAGGCGTGTCATGATACTCAATAATTTAAAGCACTAGTTCAAGTGAAGGCTTAGACTACTTTAAGATTTGTTCATGGACGTAGAAGTCTTGACGCATTCCGAGTAATCACATACCATATCATTAAGTCAGAATAGTACTTGCCACAGTCTCAACAAAAATTTCACTTCCTAATTAAAACTTGTAGTTCAGTTATCCACTGTATATAAGATTGTCCTACCTGCCGACGACAATTATAGAACTGAAATCTAGCTGCTACTACATTCAAAGTTTGTTCATAATGGTTAGTAATTCCCTGCGCTAATCTCTCAAATGGCACTTGTTTTGGGAACCTTGTTCCTTTATTAAAGTACTAGACTAGTTTGAAGTTGATTAATTAGTTTTCTACTCTTCACAGTTAATTGTACTGATAGGATGGATAGGATGTGTGCCTGCTGTGTGCGGATGTAGTCAACAGTTCGCGAACAGTGGAGAGCATTGCTGACTATGGTCTGCCGTCTTCAGGCTACTGCCTTGGGGTGCAGTGGCGGTGGGGGGTGTGGTGTGTTGAGTGGGATATCTCGGGTGTCTCATGCTTTCGCCTCTGTCCCTGCTGTCAAGGCACCTTCAGGTGTACCGGACATAGTCTAGCCGCCCTCTCCGCAAAGGGAGTGGTGGGTCGAACAGCGTTTGCGTTGCTCAAGGCGCAGTCTAATGTGGAGGCTGGCAGTCTGCCCACTTCCATTCGTCCTGCGAATGGACATGTGGCCACTCCTTCAGCAGGGTCCAAGTAGGTGCACTGGGGAAGGGGATTATTACTTGTTGGGAGCTCCAATGTTAGGCAAATGATGGACTCCTTTAGGCAGATAGCGTTGTGATCCGGAAAGAAGTCCAATGTGCACTCGATGTGTCTGTTGGGGGGTCTCATCCGAGGTATGGAGGTGGCCTTTCCGGTGTATATCGAGCCTACGGGGTGCGATTGACTGCAAGTTGTGGCTTACATTGGCACCATGACGCATGTCGCTTGGTTCTGAGGTCATCCAAAGTTCCTATGCGCTGCTGCGGCTGGTGAAATTGGTGAAGATTGCTGGCCTTGCACACAGGGTGCAAGAAGAGCTGTTAATTTGTAGTATTGTTCCCAGGGTTGATGGGGTCCTTTGGTTTGGAGCTGAGTGGAGGGTCTGAACCAGAGACTTTGCTGACCTTGTGACAGTCATGGTAGAAGATTTCTGGAGCTGTGATATTGGGTGGGGAATTGTAGAAAGCAGCTATTTGGGTAGCAGAGTACTTGTGGGGTGCACATGTTTCTTTTTTTTTTTTTTAAGCTACATGCTAACTCTGATGAGCACTCACCAGTCATCATTCAGACAACAAATTCAGGCCGCATTAACAACAATAATCCAACTATCAAAATATTAGCTGTAAACTTTCAAAGCATTAAGAACAAAGTTACGGAATTTACTGCACTGCAGGGAAATTATTGTGCTCAGATAGTTTTAAGCACCAAAAGCTGGCTAAATCATATTGTGGGAAGCTCAGAAATATTTAGCAAGGCGTGGAATGTAAATCGGAAAGACAGATCAGACACAACTGAGGGGGAGTATTCATCGCAATAGATTAAGATACAGTTTCTACCAGGGTTGAGGTTGAGAGTAACTGTGATATTATCTGGGCACATATAACAGTCTAAGAGAAGTAAAGTTAGTAATTGGTTGTTACTACCACTACCCCACTGCTGCCATAGCAGTTTTAGACTCGTTCAAAGATAGTCTACGCCAGGTAGTGCATAGGTATCTGGGCCATGCAATATTAGTCGGGGGAGATTTCAACCTTAAGAGTATAGATTGGGACCTCTCTAGTTTCATTTCAGGCTGTACAGACAAGCAGTCTTATGAACTATTATTTGACACAGTGTTCCGAGAACTGTCTTGGGCAGTTAAATCAAGTCCCACACACAATGAAAATATACAAGACCTTATAGCTACAAACAATCCCAACCTTATTAACGATCTCTTTGTAGAGACAAGTGTTAGTGATCATGATGTCATCATTGCATCAATGGTGACCAAAGTTATTGAACCAATCAAGAAAGCTAGGAGCTATTTTTGTTAGAAAGAGTCGATAAGCAATTGTTAGCAGCACACCCAGAAAATGAATGGACATCATTTAGTTCTGGTACAATTAATTATGCACTAAATTTAAATGCATTGTAAGTAAAGGATTAGAGAAATATCTGCATATAAAGTTGATTAAGGATGGAAAAGATCCACCATGGTATAATAAAAATACTAGAAAGCTACTGAGAAGGAAAAGGCTGTTGCACTCTCAGGTCAAAAAAGAACTCTCAAACGAAGACACAGAAAAAGTTGCTCGAAGGATACAATAATTATAACAGCCATACCATAGCAAAATAACTTTCAAAGAACCTGAAAAAATTCTGGTCCTATGTAAAATCGATAAGGGGGTCAAAGCCCACTATCCAGTCACTTGTTGATCATTCCGGGGCATTAATAGAAGAAAGCAAACAGAAAGCTGAAGTTCTAAATTTAACCTTTAAGAAATATTTGATGCATGGGGACCGTAAAAAACGTACCATCATTTGATCAATGCACTAACTCCCAAATGGTGGACATAGTAATAAGTATTTCCAGTGTAGAGAAGCAGCTGAGAGAGCTGAACACAAAAAGTCTTCTATTCTGGATGGAATACCAGTTCGGTTTTACAAAGAGTATTCTGCAGCATTGGCCTCTTACTTAGCTTGCATTTATCGTGAATCTTTAAGTCAGTGCAAAGTGCCTAGTGATTGGAAAAAAAAGTGCAGGTGTCTCCCATTTATAAGAAAGGTAAATGAACTGACCCAAATAATTACAGGCCTATATCGTAGACATCAGTTTCCTGTAGAATTTTGGAACATATTTCAGCTCAAATAGAATAAATTTCCAAGAGACGGAAAAGCTTCTTTCTACGAATCTGCACGTTAGCAATTGCTAACAAAGATAAGAGCTTATGGAATAGGTTCACAGATTTGTGACTAGCTGGAAGACTTCCTAAGTAATGGATCACAGTATGTTGTTCTTGACGGCGAGTGTTCATCAGAGACGAGTGTATCATCAGGCGTGCCCCAGGGGAGTGTGATAGGACCGCTGATCTGATGGACAGAGTAACATGTTATTTGCGGCTGTTTGCTGATGATGCTGTCGTGTACAGGAGGGTGTTGTCTTTAATTGACTGTAATAGCATACAGGATGACTTAGACAAAATTTCTAGTTGATGTGAATAATGGCAGCTAGGTCTAAACATAGAAAAATTAAGGTGATGCACATGAGGTCAAAAACAATCCCATAATGTCCGAATACAGTATTGGTACAGTGTGTCTTGATGCAGTTACGTCATTCAAGTATCTAGGTATAACATTGCAGAGTGATATGAAATGGAAGAACATTTAACGACAGTTGTGAGTAAGGCGGACAGCTGACTTTCGTTTATTGGGAGAATTTTGGTAAGATGTACTTAATCTGTAAAGGAGACCGCATATAGAAAGCTTGTATGACCATGTCTTGAGTATTGCTCAAGTGTTTGGGACCCACAGCAGATCAGTTTAAAGGAAGAAATGGAAGCAGTTAAGAGGCGAGCAGCTAGACGTGTGACTGGTAGTTACGACCAATGTGCGAGTGTCACAGAAATGCTCCCAAAATGCAAATGGGAATTGCTGGAGGAAAGACAGACTTTCTTTTCTAGAAATTCTGTTGTGGAAATTTAGAGGGATGGAATTTGAAGCTGAATGTAGAACAATCTTCCTGCTGCTTATTTACATTCTGCGTAAAGATCACAAAGATAAGAGAAGAGAAATTAGGGCTCGTATGGAGGGATATAGGCATTCTTTTTTTCCTTGTTCTATTTGGCAGTGGAATAGGAAAGGAAATGCCTAGTAGTGGCACAGTGTACCCTCCGCCATGCACCTTATGGTGGATTCCATAGTATATACGTAGATGTAGATTTAGAAGAGTTTGACATAAACCCGTTAAATGTTCACTCCCACTTGATACAAGAAACAAGAAATAATGTTGCAACACATTACCTTGTATCTGATCCGCTGTTACTTGGTTCCGAAATTGTGCTAAGTATTACGCCCATTCCTATATTTTTTCATCATAATATTGAAATGGCTGTAATATTGCAAGCTGCGTGGCAGACAATTACGCTGCGGTTGATTGCTGTTGCGCAGCATCTGCTGCAGCTTGCCTTTGGCCTTAGATGAAAGACGCCATTAAGTTGGTTAATTGGCGAATCAATTGCATCTGAAACTGAATAATTTGAGTTAGATCATTTAGCAACGGAGATAGCGGCTGAGGCACAAGCAGTGGATTAGCTGCAGCAGCATGGGTGGCAATAAGGTTAGTCACAGGGGGTAGAGCAGCCATAATGCAAGCAACAGAGCTGTACATAGCCAAATATGTGTAAGTTCTGCTCACCAATGCAGTTAATTTGGTCAACACTGCATGACCAGATGAACTTAACACCCTTTTAGAATTTACAATAGTATGAAATTGTATGTAATAAATAATGGAGATCCTTCAGGTTCTTGGGCGATGGTAAGTCAATAATTGAATTAGAGGGCTCAGACAAAATCATTGCCATAATCTGATCATCGGGGCCCAGCGAGTCTGCACATGATGTGGCACATTTGGAGCATTCAAAACAACACTTACAGAAGTGCCCAGCAGATCGGCAATCCATGCTGCATTTGACTGTCCCAGGCACTTGTGGTGCTGATTAAAATGCAATCTTGCTGCCACAACAAGGGTTTGATCACCAAAATACTGCACCAGCAATTGACAATTCTTCAAATGACATCATCTCAGGTTCCATGCAAGGCTTGAAGTTCTGAACAATTTCATGTAACACCACACTGCTGGGCAGTAACAACGCAGCTGTATCTGTTGGATCCAAATTTGTCTCATCTGGCGAGAACCTACAAAGTAATTCTCCCAAATTTCTGTTGCCTTATTGAAACCAGCAAATGGCATGGGACTGGGTGAAGGGGGTGAGGACAACTGCTCCACCAATTCCTTGCTGTCCACTTGTGCAGTATGTGTGCGCAGTAGCACTGCATTCTGATTTAATAACATTTTGATTGGCTCAAACGTCTGTTGCTGTTGCTGCTGCTGCTGCTCTTTTTGTAGGTTTAACTGTTCCTACGAGCACTGTAGAAAAACTAGAGTTCATGGTGGTCTAGAATTCACCGTGGTTGGGTCGAATACCCCAGCAAAGTCACACAAGTAAGACATTTTTGTTGCCACTTTTGTATCTGTTGGTGTTACCAGCAGCAGAGGTACTCGGATGTTTGTGCAGTCTGATTGGGTTAACACATGTGAAAAATTTCCCTCAATGTGAGAGTCAATATATGGGCAGCCTAGAGTATGAGAGCACGTTGATGATATATGGCAAACATGCTCGTTGGGGGGAGAAGGGTGCATACTGAAATGACCATGGCACTTGTGGACACGCACTACTTGGTTGTTGTATGGTGCAATCCATTGCAGTCACTAGCATAGACAATATTGCCTGGCCAGCCTAATCCTACCTGGCCGTAAACACTGCTGTCAGTGGTTCAAGCCATCACCTGCCCATCTGGTTCATATTTAAAAAAAATAGGTACCCTCATTTTTTATTGCATATTCGTCTAGTACGCAAATAAAATGAATGTTTTATTAGAAACACTTTTTTCACTTTGTGATAGATGGCGCTGTAATAGTCCCAAACTTATATGTACGTGGTATTGTGTAACATTTCGCCATTGTGGGTGATATTTGCTTCATGATACATTACTTGTGTTAAAATAGACAGTTTATCAATTGCAGAAAAGGTCAATATGGTATTTATGTATGGCTATTGTGATCAAAATGCCCAACTGGCCTGTGCTATGTATGTTGATTGTTATCCTGGAAGACATCCTAGTGTCGGGACCTTTCATCGGATAGTGACATTATTTAAAGAGACAGGAAGTGTTCAGCCACAAGTGATACGTCAACCACGACCTGCAACAAATGATGATGCCCAAGTAAGTGTTTACTGCAGTTGTGGCTAATCCGCACTTCAATAGCAAACAAATTGAGCGATAATCGGGACTCTCAGAAACGTCGGTGTTGAGGATTCTACATCAACATAAATTTCACCTGTACCATATTTCTATGCACCAGGATTTTCATGGCGAAGACTTTGAATGTCGTGTACAGTTTTGCCACTGGGCACAAAGTAAATTACAGGACTGTAACAGATTTTTCTCGTGTGTTCTGTGTAGTGACGAAGAATCATTCACAAACAGAGGTAACGTAAACCGGCATAATATGCACTATTGGGCAACGGAAAATCCACGACAAGTGGAACATCAGCGACCTTAGTGGGTTAATCTATGGTGTGGCATTATGGGAGGAAGGATAATTGGCCTTTATTTTATCGATGGCAATCTAAATGGTGCAATGTATGCTGATTTCTTACGTAATGTTCTACCGATTTTGCTACAAGATGTTTCACTGCATGACAGAATGGCGATGTACTTTCAACATGATGGATGTCCGGCACATGGCTCGCCTGTTGTTGAAGCGGTCTTAAATGGAATATTTAATGACAGGTGGATTGGTCGTAGAAGCACCATACCATGGCACGATCACCGGATCTTACATCCCTGGATTTCTTTCTGTGGGAAAAATTGGAGGATATTTGTTATCGTGATTCACTGACAACGCCTGAAAACATGCGTCAGTGCATTGTCAATGCACGTGAGAACATTACTGGAGGCAAACTACGTATTGTTGAGAGTGATTTCATAACGCTTATTGCCAAATGCATTGAAGTTGAAGGACATAATTTTCAGCATTTATTGAAGTCATGATGTAATTACAGGTAATTACGCAGTAACAGCATGCATTCTCATAATGTATGATAATTTCACAAAAGTACATATATCACATTGGAACAACCGAAATAAAGTTCAGATGTACCTATGTTCTGTGTTTTAATTTAAAAAGCCTACCTCTTACCCACTGTTTGTCTAAAATTGTGAGCAATGTGTTTGTGAATATTACAGTGCCATCTATCACAAAGCAACAAAAGTGTTCCAAATAAAACATTCATATTTATTTACGTACTAGACAAATATGTAATAAAAATGGGGTTACATATTTAAAAAAAATGCAGGTGATATCCGTTTGACCTATGGCAGCGCCATCTAGCGGGCCAACCATAGCGCCATCTGTTTTCTCCCTTCAATCTAGAAAAATTTTGTTCTTTGTAGTTTTTTTGTTTGATGCTTATTTTGTGAGATATTTGGCCCGATCATTATCAATGGACCACCCTGTATACTTACAATAATCTTTGTGTGTGTGTGTGTGTGTGTGTGTGTGTGTGATTTGATTGCATTATTGTTTCAGAATGATAACGCTTTGTTAGGCTAGTACTATACATATTAGTTTTCATGCTAGACAATCAGAGTCACAAACCTTCTGAATACATTCCTCACTTACATATCTGCACTGAACTTGAATTCTTATGAGTGCCTTGCTACAACATGTTCCTCATATATATGGCTTGTCTGTGTGTCCTTGTTGAAATGTTTTTGGTGGGGTTAGTAAAGGTTTGACCATGTCATACTACTGTTCCTTAAAGTAAACAGTGCAATGTCTATGTGACTAGCTATTAAAAAAAACAGTTATTGAATGAAACCTCTTGGGTTCCAACTACATTCCTCTTGTGTTACACCCACTCTCATAGCAAACAAGCCCTTGGCATAATGTGCACTTTTTTAGTGTCAGAAAGATACTTTCAAGAAGCTCCCATTAATTGATGAACAAAAGTACTTCTTTGCATATTTGTATACATAATGATTGGAATAATGTATATTTGACAGAATTTTTGATTATTTTTAGTTTTTGGAACAAAATTTGGGATGACTACATATGGTATCATTGGGCAGGATATATTTCCTTTTTCATAACTAATAGAATTTTCAAACTGTTTACTACTAATTTAGATGTTGGACAATTATTTAGTAATGAAATTTTTTAATTCCTTTGTTTCCTTTACGTTGATATAATTATTTGAAAATCTTGCTGCATGTACTCCAACTTAATCATCAAGCAATAATACATATTTTGACAATGCATTGTAGCCTAATGCTATCTGTTTCCTGAAGGGTAATGGTAGACATCCTTGTCACAATGAATTGTTGGACGTCCTGCAATGTTGTTTTATATTCTTTGGACAAATGGTTGTGGCTGGATGAAGAGATAAAGATGATGATGCCATATGGCAACACTAGGAGGGAAAGGGTTAAGAAGTCTAAATCAAATTTTTAATTTATTACATTAAGCAGTAACAAAGAGCTTTATGTAAATACAGTCTAAACTGCTAAGTCCTGAAAATACCTAAATGTTCTAAGATATCCAATTGTTGTAGCTAGATTAATATAGCTACACTGTGTAGCTACAATGTGCCCAAGGACATAAATGGGCAGTTACTGCTGATTTATTTGATTGTTAAAGCTGGTATACTGACATGTGTAAAATTTCTACTAGTTTGACTTTAGTGGATGTGTCAACAGTTCTGGCAGTTGATCTCACATTCACCAGACTTTGTATATTTGTGTGTGTTTTATTCTTTTGTTTACTGTGTGGAGTGTAAAGTTTTGTGGTGATCGTTTTTGTAGAAAAAATTAATATTCATATTGAGTTGCCTGGAAGTTTCACATATTTAGTAAGAGACATTATCAATAAAATAAATAAATAATAAAAAATATCCCATGGTTCCTTTTGGCACCATTATGATAATTTTCTTGTGAGAATACCCATCTGCATTGCCACAAGAGAATGGTACACTGTATTGTCAACATTCTGGGCACCTTTTACTGTGGCATTTCATTTGGTCAAAATTTATCATATATGCCCACAATGATTAACTACCCCACTTGGCAGTAAAATGACTTTGTTATTGAAGGTGTTTCAGTTTTCTCGTCCAGCAGTGTGTAGAGGAACTTCAGCACAGACAATCAATGAAGCAGGTTCTCTGTTACAAGCAGCCAGTAGTATAATATGTGAATTTTGTATCTCGATTAAGTGCAATTTGCACTTTTTGTTTATCCTCCATCCTTATTTAAAAAAAAGGCCACACCATTTATATTTATATACATATGCCCATTTTATTTACACATCACACCACATCATTTAAGACAAAAAGTCTATAAATTTACTGTATTTAGGTTCTTCAGGTTTTGATCTCAAATATGTATCTATATTGATTGAAGAACCTAAATACAGTCAGTTTATAGACTTTTTGTCTGAAATGAATTACTATACTAGTTATTCTGATACTGTCACGATTAAAACCAAATGAGATTTTTTTTTTTTTATTACTGGGGATCTGTTAATGTGTCAGACTAATTTTTCAACCTTAAACTGTGTCCTGTGGTGTGATGTGTCAATAAAAAAAAAAAAGGGGGCAGCAGACAAGGAGTATCCTGCAGATATTATTGTGTACATCAAAAGAAAATGGCTCCCATGAATTGACTCAAAAAAGAAATAAGACTGGCCAAAATCATATACTTACAAATACCTCGAAAGTAGAAGGTACTTAAATTACACATCTGCACTCATTCCTTTCTTTACTATAAACATAACTACTTTTTGTTTTTAAGAGGCTACATATAATCATTTTTCTTTCTCCGTTGTCTCATATGTGTAGGGTTGGTCTCGTTAAACAGATTTCGCATTTAAGGGGTGGCAGGATACCCTATCCACCACCAACTAATCACAACCCCCCCCTCCCCACCCCAATCCTCAGAGGAAATGTGTGTATCCCAACTGTATGTGTGTATAGTGTTATACAATTATCTAAATGTTTCTGAATTGTGTAAGTGAGTCAGGACTTGGGTACCAACCCAGTATTCACATAAGTGGGATGGGAGGGTTAAAGGGGAAACTTCTTAAAACCACATCCAGGCTGGCTGATATACTGACCCAAGGCATTAATCTTCTGGGTGACTTCGAACGAGAACTGGCACACCTCCTAGTCACAGAAAACACTGCCGTAAATGGGGAGGGGGAGGCTAATTGGTTGGGTTTTGTGAGGTGGTATATGAGATGATTAATTTTTTACATCTTGTAAAATGAAAGATCACACATGTTGGAGACACCTGTAGACTGCTAATGAACCCACTGATATCAGTGAAACTTATTACAATGCAAGCATATAGCTGAATGCCAAAGAACACCTGTTCAGTACTATACCGTAAAAATAGTTACATGTTAATGCAAGCAGTCCAGTTTTTTTGTTGAGGTATAAATTAGTGCATAGTCATCTTTCCTTGGATGATTATATGAGGGTGTTTGGCATGATGGTGTTTGCTGTCCTGTAAGGGCTGATATTGAGGTTTCAGACATGCCAAGTATTATGATATGTCCATAATTATTATGATTTCTAGGCAAAATTTACAGTGTTATGGAGCCTGTGCTAAAATTACAGAGTTCGCTATTTATTTCAGTAGTTTGCCAACATAGTATTACATTGGGTTATTTTATGAACCTCTAATGTTTCAGAAATAACACAATACCTTACCCTTTTATCATCAGTTTTGTACAAACAGTTTAATATACACAATCACTGAAGTGGAGCCTCGATAACTTCAGTGCTTTGGGTGCGTGAACTTTTAGTTAGGTTTCAATTTGACACTGTTATGTCATTAGCGAGTCTCAATCAGTTACTGAGTATATAATAAATTAAGACTCACACTTTTTTAGGCTGTTTTGGACATAGGTAAACAATCGTAAAGGTCAATGTAATTGTTTCTGTAAAGTCCCATATACTGTGTTTGAGGTATATTTTTTTTTTATGTGACTTTTCATGTCTTCATAATTATTTTTATGCAATTAAGCATGAAATTGAGTTTTTTACTGTCAATTTTGGAAATAAATTCTGGGTTAGGACCCTCGTACACCTCACCCTCTCCTCCCCAATCCTTGTCCCATTACAGATAGCTTCTTTTCAAACTTGGCATCACTGAGGTTTTAGTGTTTTTAAGTGTGATTTGTCCATTTTATTTGCTGTATAGTTAATTGTCCTCAAACATTTGATAAGTATTTGTATGTCTTTTATTGTTAAGAGTACCTGTTTCTGAACATTATAGGAAGATAACCATTGCTCAGAATAACATCAAATTTCAATAGCATAGGTTTGTTTATTACAACTAGTTGAAACAGCATGTTCAACATCAGGGTGTCTTGGAGGTCATATTTAGAATGTGTTGCACATTGCATGCCTTCAATTTAGCTAAAGTAATAATTGGAGCCTAAGCACAACATCCTTCAGATAACCCACAACCAAAAATCACATGGATTAAGATCAGATCATCTGGATGGCCAGGCTGTAGGGAAATTCAAGCACTTCCAAAATGTGTCTGCAGCAGCTATGTCTCTGGCTGGCCAATGTGTAGAGGAGCATTCACCTTGCATAAAAATGGTTCTAACCACATATCCACCCTGTTGTAGAGATGGAATGACAGTGCTGTACAAAAGACTCGTAATGTTTGCCAGGGATGGTGCAAGTAGCAGTATCGGCAGGGTGCGGGGTGGCCCTACAGTGTGTAGTTCTGTCTTGGGGATGGTAACGGGGTTTGTCTGTCTGCCTACAGAATGTTCATGGCCGTTTTTTGCCCACTTCTACGTGAGAATGAAATTACAGGTGATGTTTGTCTTGTTGACAGATCAGCAAGAAACAACTCCTGAATGTGGGTGACCTTTTATGATAGCAATTCATTATGTTTCTATATGATATTATTCACTGTGTTCACAGGCATTTCAGGTGTTCAGGCAAAACCCTGTGCACTACATGTTTGCACACCACCCCTTGACCCACCCTTTAGTGCTCTGGCTACATCTTCAACCGATTTCACATCACTGAGGGAGGTACTACAATGGTGAGAACACTGGACTAGTGTTCAGGAGATTAGGTGTTCGAACCCGCCACTGGCCATCCTGATTACAACATGGAGCTACATCTATCCTGGTTAGAGTCGTCCATGATTTGTCTAAATTTCCTCAGTCAAGTGCCAAGATGGCTCCTTTGAAAGGACATGGCTAATTTTCTTCCACATCCTTAACAAAAACAATCAAAGTTATACTTGGTCTCTAATGACCACAAGTTGATGTACATTAAAACCCTAATCTTCCCTCATTTCTCCCTTTTTTTTATGTCAGATCAACTGCTTTCCTACCTTTGTCACATTACACTTGAAAATGATCTATCATTTTCAATATTTAATCATTTGGTCCAATGTAGTATTTGATTCCCTTGAGTGTTTGGAACTTCTGCAGGGCTACTAGTTCAGTTACCTTTCTTGTAAAAAGAACTTTGCCAGCAGCACTTAATCTTTTATAGTGACAGTCATGTTTGGCATTTCAGATACAAACTGAGGAATAGCAGAGGGCTATGTTTTTGTTAGTGTGCATATTATGACACAGCACCATCTGTTGCTATTTTTTTTTAAATTTTTTCTTCATTATCTTTCCTCTTGTATCAATAACATAGTGTTCAAATTTGACACCATTCTGAGCAAAGTTTACTTTCAGTGTTTTGAAACTGGGACTTTAATTGCGGAAACCCTGTATATGTGTTTGGTTCCTTGTAAGTTACCAGTATTTTGTTGAGGTTGATGATGAATGTTGAAATTTTCTACCAATACAGGACATCATTCTGTGTTGTCATAGATAACTTCAATTTTCAGTTGTTGCCTTGTTTCATTGTCTTTGACTGGCCTTAGCTGATCCTTCTGGATTTAAAATTTATGGCCACCTTCTTTGAACAAACAAAATTTAACCATCTGGCCATCTCTCTGAACGTTAGACCTGCTGCCAACATACCAATATGTATTTTCCATAAAAGATTCTCCTTTAATGATGACTGAGTGAAGTGGTACAGTGGTAAAACACTGAATTCGCATTTGGCAGGATGGTGGTTTAATTTGCCTCCTGCTATCCTGATGTAGGTTTTCTGTGATTTCCCTAAATCACTCCAGGCAAATACTGGAATGTTTCCTTTCAAATGGCACAACCGATTTCCTTCATTATTCATGACAAAAACCATCAGAGCATGTGCTCTGTTTGTAATGATCTCGATGTCAACTGGACATTAAATACTAGTCTCCCTTCCTTCCTTTCATTAATGATATTATACTATTTCCAGGCCTATAGGATAATTTAGTCTTTTGAAAGTGTAAAAATTAGTCTAAGACCAGATGTTTCGCTTCATTTTAAAGCGTCTTCAATAGTCAACTGTCACAGTATATTTTGTATTAAATTTTTTGTGTGGTATTGTTGAACTCTATTATGAACAGTTATCAGGCAGCGACTTTATATTACTCTAAATATAAATAACTATTCACATTACTCACATTTTCTATGTTACCCTCTTCATACGTTAACTACAGTCAATTGATTTATACAAACTGCAGCAGCAGAAAAAGAGGCCTAAAAACAAAGAAAAAACTTCGATATTATGCCATTTGACTGTTCTGGCTCTATCAGATGTTCACTCTCGTGTAACAACTATTGCTGCAACCTGACATCTGAAGTTGTGTACTATTTATGGCTGTCACTAAGGGATTACACTTGGTGTTTTTAATTTTTGTTTTACCTTTATGTATTTTTTCTTTATTTTGCTACTATGGTGTAACATGCCTCACCTTGCAGACATTGTTATAATGTGTTATATTTCCAACCAGTATTAGTCCATTGATTTTATGTCATATATTATTGACAGTTAGTAAAAGTCTAAATACGCTGTATACTTACTTGCAGTGATTCCATTGCTGGGGGAATGTTATCAACTCTTTGCTTCTATTACAATCATGGTGAGGTAAGTAAATCAATCAAATCACATTGAAACTTTAAAAGAGATAAATATATTTCTGTGTCTCATTTGTTTCACTTGGAATGTGGATGTTGCATGCAGTTGTCATTTCAGATGTGAAGGCACTTTTAGACGTAGTTATTTTACACATAAAATTGCTGTATTCACAATTATAATTATAAAGTTTTGTCCATCCTTATAGTTCAGCAGCTCTTATTTATTTGACGAATGTATAGAAACATCTTTTCACAACCACTATTTATGAAATTTCTTTATTTACTTTAGTCCTTTCAGAATATTGCTTTCAGTTTTCAAAACTGTTGATGTATTATGTTAGCTGATCTGTAGGAGAAAAGATAGTGTTATTAAAATTAAAATCATGTATAAAAAACGATTGTTTGACTTACCCAAAGCACACAAAAAAATTAAAATCATTCACTATCATCATCATCATCATCATCAATAAGTTGCAGTGTCATGTTGGTAGTCCACAAGAGACAGTCACCCTGGGGAATAAACAAACATTATTTTTTTATACTGTACACAAAGTTGTCCTAGCTTTACCCCCTTCTTCTTTCAGCATACTGTCCATTTGGTCCTTTGCTGTCTCTGACAGACCTACAATGTCATCAGCAAAACACAATGTTTTTATTTCTTCACCTTGAACCTCAATGCCTTCTCAAAATTTCTAGTTGGTTTCCTTCAGTTTGCTCAATGTAGAAATTGAATAACATTGGAGAAAGGCTACAACTCAGTCTTACTCCATTCCTAACCACTGTGTCCCTTTCATGCCCTTCAACTCTGATAACTGCTGTCTGGTTTTTGTACAAGTTGTAAATAACCATCCGTTCCTTATATTTTACCCCTGCTGACTTCAGAATTTGAAAGAGTGTATTCCAATCAACATTATCAAAAGCTTTCGCCAAATCTACAAAAGCTAGAAATGTAGGTTTGTCTTTCTTTAATCTTTCTTCTAAGATAAACCGTAAGGTGAGTATTGCCTCCCGTGTTGCTACATTCCTCCTGAATCTGAACCGATCGTCCCCGAGGTCAGCATCTCGCAGCCTTTCCATCCTTCTGTAAATAATTCATGTTAAAATTTTGCAACCATGACTTATTAAACTGATGGTTCCGTAATTTTCATACCTGTCTGTGCCTGCTTTCTTTGGAATGGGGATTATTACATTTTTCTTAAAGTCTGAGTGTATTTCGCCTGTCTCGTACATCTTACTTACCATTGATAGTATTTTCTCATGGTTGGTTCTCCCAGAGACTTCAGTCGCTCTCTGGGAATGTCATCTACTCCAGGGGCCTTGTTTCAACTTAGGTCTTTCAGTGATCTGTCAAATTCATCTCTCAGTACATTATCCCCTATTTCATCTTCATCTACTTCCTCTTCCTTTCCTACAATATTGTCTCAAAGTTCATTTCCTTTGTAGAGCCCCTCTATATACTCTTTCCACCTTTCACCCCTCAGGGGCTCAGCATTAATTTGCCGAGTACGGGCTTGGTAGACCCGGGGTCCTGAGTTTGGATTGTGTTACGCCAACAGTCCACCACACCAAAAGCTCTGTGCGGGCTTCAGTGACCACCTTATGGTGCGACAGTGGAAGTCTTATGTTTCAGAGCCCAGGAATCTTGGCTTAATTGTCCGGATCACGAGAACGGTACAAACATCTCTAAAAATCCCCTCAATCTCAAGGTGTGCCACATGCCGAGGAGATGCATGGTTGTTGAGGTTGAACTGTTGCTAGCGAGCAACCTCTGAGGAAACTGCTGCACCTCAGTTGTATTAAGCTTACCCAGGGAAGCGGGGCTCTGCCTGCGTGGACGTTTAGTTCCATAGCTGCTTGTGGGACTGCGATGAAACGAGTAAAGAATAGCATTGGCAGATGTGCCAGACAGCTGTCTCAAAGTGTGGAAGAACAGACTTCAATGCAACAACGTACAACCCCCAATCGTTTACTTTCCTGGTGACGCTATGGGAAGAACGTAGGGCTCGTAACCGAGGTGACACTTATGCCCTCCGATACCTGGTGTGTAGTAGAACAGACGGCAAATCGTTTATGACCATGAAGCTTCTATTTTTTGTGGAAAACCTCGAGGAGAAGTTTGGGGAAGTGGAAGGCATGTCTAAGATGAGATCTGGGGCTGTACTGATACCGACATCGTCCGCAGCCCAGTCACGGGCACTGCTTGCCTGCGACAAGCTGGTGATATTCCCGTTAGTGTCACTCCCCATAAGAGCTTGAACATGGTTCAGGGAATTATATTCCACAAGGACTTTTTATTGCAGCCTGCTGAAGAATTACAGAAGAACTTAGGGAGGTGATTAGTACAGTTCATCCGGCACGTTTAGAGGGGTCCGAAGAACAATGGGGTAGCCACCGGTGTGTTCATCTTGTGCAGACTTTCATGCGTTGTCATGCTAGATATTAACAGTGACCATAGTGTGAAGAGAGTGTAATTTGAAACATGATCAACCTCCTTCTTCTAGTATTAAAGAGTACTGATATTACACTAGTGAAAACAGGAGCATAGATAATTTATTCTGCGGAGTTGGGGGGGGGGGTGTCAGTTCTCAAGTTGATTTTGGTCAGTATCCAAAATATCTGCAGCTGGACGGTCAAGCCATTTCAATATTCCACTTCGGAAGCAGATTGCATTTTGGGTGACAAAGAAAAACTTCATGGGTACAGCATGGGTGGGAGGGGGTGGATCTGCCCCCTCTCTTCCCCTGCACCATTATCTACACCTTTGGTTGAAAAACATAGTGCATCTATTTCTTGTGCATGATGAACATTTCCAAATGATAGACAATCATAATGATGGATTTTCCATTTTTAAGTTACAGAATGTAACTATGTTACAAAGTATTACAACTGTCTCTTGTTTTTTTGAAAGTTAAGAATGTAATTAGTTTTATAGGTATGAAGACTGGGATCAATAAATCACTAAGTGTCAGAAACTTGATTTTAAGTTATTCAGATCATCTTTGTTTGTTGGAAATCCATTGATAAAAATGTGAAAAAAAATTGTCTTTCATCTAGGATAGAACCATATTACTACTGAATTTTTTAATTTCCTTTCTCTTCTGAATGAAAGCAAATATTTTACAATGAAATGTATTTTGTTTTCAATGCCATGCAGGTGCTATTGTCTTAAAGTTCATTTAATAATGTTCTTTTCTCAGTGATGCAGGGTGGAAATTTCTGTTATAATCCAAATGCAGTTGGAAATATTTAGTTTTATCATGTTGGTTTATGAATTGATTGCAGTGAAGTCTTAAGTTTGTGCAGGGTAATAACAAATATTCTCCATATGTTGAACAAGATCCATTGTTTCGATTCTCGTAGGTTTCTTGATGTGAATTAAGCAACACTTAAAGGGGGGGGGGGGCTGGAGAATGAAAATGTGTCGTTTATGTCACCAAACTTAATCATAATTTGACACACAACAACAGGAGTAAAATATGAGTGTTGGTTAGTGAAGTCACAGAATTAAAGATCTATTGAGCACATGGACTTGTCATTATTAAAATGCTAAGACGCTTTAGCATCTTCTTTCATTAATGCTTGCAGCTTTTCTGTGATGAATTTCTAAAAACGGTTTTGCTGCTTTAATAGCTTGTTTTGCTAAAATCTCTGTTTAGAGTCACATTGGTGTGTCAGTATTGTTTGATAGAATGAAATGTGTGTGAAATGTTTTGTAAAGTTTGGATAATAAACTTGACCTAAAGAGTCTGTATGGTAAAAAAAAAATACATCCTTTCTTTTGGAATGCGATCCAGATATCAAAATAAAATTATGCCAATTCCCTTCCAATATGTATTACAATGGTAGTAATAAGGATGAAAATGCGTTTCGGAGCGCTCTCGCTCCGATAGCTGGAAAGTGAAAACCAGCTCTGTGTGCTGAAGTGGGATTCAGCCGCACTGGTATGTGCGCAGAGAGGTGGCGCAGTCATCTGTTCGCAAGTGCGCATGCACAAGCGTGACGTCAGGCTTGGCGACTCATGTGTGTTGAGACCGACTGCAGCACCAGATCAATATTTCTCTTTGCAATGCATGTAACGGTTGCGGAAGAATAGTATATGATGAATATTGCGGCATACAGAGTCAAATAGCGCGCTGGCTCAGGCGTCTTGCGCGTTGTCTCTCAAACCTACTTGTGTGAGGCTCGTATTCAAATACCTCTAAGTCCAAATTTTTAATTTCTGTAAATAAAACTTCAATCACAAACAACAATAGTAATGTATAGCCAACATGCGAGTGAAACTGCACTTTTCAGTCAAGCAGTTTCATTGGTCACTTATGTAGAATGCAGATGACGCTGTGGGGATATTGCTAAGCTCCGTTATTTCAATTGTCAGTCTCACTTTTTATTTGAGTATATTTTGTTGAATGTTTATTTTTGTAATACTGTAGCACACTGGTCAAATTTTGTACGAGCCGCCACTGAGATGTATGGTGGCAGTTAGTTCACTTTAAACTTACTGCCAAGTACTGTCGACGGTGGTGGGATTTAGGTAACATTTTGAACTTGTTGTTGGTGGTACTGAGGATTTTTTAGTTCAATTCAGTTTTGGCTTTTAGTATGTTATTGATGTCCTCACGTCATTTTTTCCAATCCTGGCTGAACTTGGTATAATCACAAAAGTACATGGGGTGTTGGGGGGGGGGGGGGGGAGAAGGGGGAATCATTTGCAGCCATAACGTCTATTAAAATAGAACTTGATCCATTGTACAGCAAAAACTGGTACATGTACATGGAGATATGAAATTTCATTCTGGAAAAACCTATGAATCTCGGAGAAATATTTTGAAGAAGATAAGTTGTCACCCTGATTTAGATTTGTATCTTATGGTTTTGAGGAGTAATCTTTGCTAAAAATCTTCATAATTATTCCATTTCTTTCTATGTGTATTTATGGGTATTATTTCCTAATTTATAGTTGTTCAGTACACTCGTAATATGATTTTTAATCAGATTTAATTTCTTTTAAAAGAAATTCAGGGCCTTAACATGTACAGCCAATAGTCACCCACAAAAAATCATCAAAAATGAATATTAAACATAGCCTTCAGAACTTTTTCCCTTCATAAGGGAAGAGAGATGGAGTTCTGCAATTGAGCTTCTGTTCTCCTCCTCCTCCTCCTCCTCCTCCTCCTCCTCCTCCTCCTCTTTCTTCTCTATCTCATCCTCCTCCTTCTCTTCTTCTGTTTTTATTGAATATACTTGCCAAGTTTATTTTGATGATGTTACTTGTGTGGCAGAAGAACTTATTGGGTGTCCCTTTCTAGGCAACACGAGTGCAATGGACACCACCCCTGCGAGAGAGCTTTGCATATCCATTTTGTCTTGCACAGATGTTAGCAGTTACAAGAGCACTTAGTTTATTCCAGTGGAAAAACATCAGTGGCAAGCGTGCAGCAGAAAGACCATCCTCAGCTGTGCAGGTATGTGAAATACACATTATTTGGTGGTAAATGTACAAATGATGAAAGATGTGTGAAGTTTATCAAATTATGCATGTTAGATATTGTATACAATCGTAATCAGTCTCGTATACCTATTGACAGATTGGCAAGGAGCATATCCTCCATCCACAAAGCAATTCCATAGTCACACATAGAAATTATAATTGGGGGTATTGGTTGTTATCTCGGGAGATAGGATTTCAAACACTTCCATCATGTTTATGCAGTTAACCAAGTTCTGTTCTAATTGATGAAGGAATGTTGTGTGCAATACACTATTGGACATTAAAATTGCTATACCACGAAGATGATGTGCTACGAACGCGAAATTTAACCGACAGGAAGAAGATGCTGTGATATGCAAATGATCAGCTTTTCAGAGCATTCCCACAAGGTTGGCGCCGGTGGCGACACCTACAATGTGCTGAAATGAGGAAATTTCCAACCGATTACTCATACACAAATAGCAGTTGACCGTCGTTGCATGGTGAAATGTTGTGATGCTCATGTAAGGAGGAGAAATGCGTACCATCACGTTTCCAACTTTGATAAACGTCGGATTGTAGCCTATCACGATTGCAGTTTATCGTATTGTGGCATTGCTGCTCATGTTGGTCACAATCCAATGACTGTTAGCAGAATATGGAATCGGTGGGTTGGATCCCAATGGCCTCGTATCATTAGCAGTCGAGATGACAGGCATCTTATCTGCATGGCTGTAATGGATCATGCAGCCACATCTAGATCCCTGAGTCAACAGATGGGGACATTTGCAAGACAACAACCATCTGCACAAACAGTTCGACAACGTTGCAGCATGTACTATCAGCTCGGACACCATGGCTGTGCTTACCCTTGATGCTGCATCACAAACAGGAGCGCCTGTGATGGTGTACGCAACGACAAACTGGGGTGCACGGATGGCAAAATGTCAAATTTTTTTTTCCTCATGAATCCAGGTTCTGTTTACAGCATCATAATGGTCGCATCTGTGTTTGGCGACATCGCGGGTAACACACATGTGTGTGTGTTTGTCATCGCCATACTGGCGTATCGCCCGGCGTGATGGTATGGGGTGCCATTGGTTACGCGTCTCGGTCACCTCTTGTTTGCAACGACAGCACTTTGAACAGTGGCCGCTACATTTCAGACGTGTTACGACCCGTGGCTCTACCCTTCATTCAATCCCTGCGAAACCCTACATTTCAGTAGCGTAATGCACGGCCGCATGTTGCAGGTCCTGTACAGACCTTTCTGAATGTGGAAAATGTTTGACTCCTGCCATGGGCAGCTCATTCTCCATATCTCTCACCAATTGAAAACATCTGGTCAATGGTGGCCGAGCAACTGGCTCGTCACAATACGCCAGTCACTACTCTTGATGAACGGTGGTATCGTGTTGAAGCTGCATGAGCATCTGTACCTGTACACCCCATCCAAGCTCTGACTCA
Source organism: Locusta migratoria (assembly GCA_026315105.1). Classification (NCBI taxonomy): domain Eukaryota; kingdom Metazoa; phylum Arthropoda; class Insecta; order Orthoptera; family Acrididae; genus Locusta; species Locusta migratoria. The sequence goes on from CM048755.1 coordinate 195,690,385, forward strand.
ATGCCCAGGCATATCAAGGCTGTTATTATGGCGAGAGGTGGTTGTTCTGGGTACTGATATCTCAGGATCTATGCACCAAATTGCATAAAAATGTAATCAAATGTCAATTCTAGTATAATGTATTTGTCCAATGAATACGCGTTTATCATCTGCATTTCTTCTTGGTCTAGCAATTTTAATGGCCAGTAGTTTACATATAGGCCCATATATTGTTGTCATGTCCCTGATGTGTTCAGTGATAGAGGTGATTATTGTGCTGTTCAGGGGAATAAGAAAACATCTAGAAGAGTGGTTGGGTAATAAGATAATTATATAAGTGAGAATTGTCCTGAAGAACACACATCCATGCAATACACAAATGACAACAGAAGTATCTGTATTACGACCTGCTCTCCATAATTTTTTTCAACAAACCCCTGAGACGTGCGATCTTCATAAGCTGTGGCTGCTGGCAGTATGATGTTTCTAGTAGAGCCGGTCATGTCGGCCTTCAGGCTCGCTTGTAGCTCGTTACTGCTTTGTGCCAGACTCGCAGCCACGGAAGGCAATGGGGCTATGAGTCAGCTGCGGCCAGTCTGCTATGATTTTCCACTGTGTTCGTGAAACTCTTAGAGACTTAGAGAGCTAGTAATGCTCATAGAGACTTGCAGCGCCATTTCTTACAAGGCAGTGATGATGAAAGAGGATGTTCCATGAATGTTAGCAGACAGGATGTACATTCTGCTGGACAGGTCCAGAAAAGCTGTGGTAGTTCCTGCTAGGAAAAGTTTAAGGTACTAATTTAATTAGAAATTTGTGTCATTTCATATTAGATGAACGAGGTGCCTACAATAATATTAAATTTTTCTAAAGTTTATTTTTATAGCCATACCCATCGACTGTGATCGATGAGCTGAGTTTAGGTCAGCAGTCTTCAACACTCGGCAATGGCCTCTTGACATTTTAACATGATTTTTTTGATGATAGTAACAGTTAATGATGAACAATATCGTGAATAGTTTCTATGTGTGTACCAACAAAAAACTAAGAATTGTATTCCCTGTTGTCAATGTCATTCCTACAAGGAGTATTTCTGGAACTAGATTTTGAAATGTATTACTAAAGGAAAGAAATACTTGGAAAGGCGATTTCAGTAAAATTAATGTGCATGCATTTTCTCCTTAAGTCTTTGAAACTCCCAAATAAAATAAATAAATAAATAAAAAATAAAATAAAATAAAATAAAAAATTCTGCTTGTTTTCACAGTAAACATTTTTGTTGCCAATTGCATAGAACTCGTAGCAATGTACAATTGCTGAAAAACATGTAAGATTACTAAGTGAAGAATGAAATGCCACGAGGCTCGAGAAAAATTACATCTTCAAGGGGTAAATAAGGGTTCTGAAGATTTATTTTCGTATCATTTACCTTCTAAACTGTTACACATTAAAACTTGCAGTAATTACGATATTTAAGCATTCAGTTTATTTGTTACAGATGCACACATCATGGATATGCTTTTCTAGTAAGAGATTCAAAACAGAAATATTGAATTAAAAATTTTGCAGTCTTTGCTATACATTTCTTTCACACACTCACCTGTATCTACTTCCACATATGTACAATGGGGGACAAAAAGATTACTCAGCCCGAATAATTTAAATTCCAAAAACAGAGCATTGCACATGCCCTACTCCCGAAGTGCGAGTGTTGCCAGCTCTGGTGATCTTTGAAGCTCCAGCTTGGTGTTTACATCATCAAATAAAGCAACACAATGGTTAGGATACAGTATATGGAGATTCATAGCAGCTTAACTCCCATATCATTTATTTTGGAAAATGTTGTTTGAGCACATTGAAGCAGTTGAGGTATAAGAACTCCCTGTGGGTAGATTTACAACAACAAACTGCTTCATACATATGTTTCGTTGGCTGAGTGGATAGGCTAACAGTTTACCAACACAAGGGGGTGTGAATTCAAGTACCACTGGAGTCAATTTTTTTTTTTAGGCCTGTGCAGGTAATGTTCTTTAATGTTAATTCACTGTGAATTGTGCAATTATAAACTTTTTAAGATTCCACATTCTTAAACATATCCCATTTTGTAGTTGCCTAATCTTAAATAATGAGACAAGTGATAGCCATAGTAAAAATGTTCAAAATGGATGCCTATATTTGTAATTATAGGAAAGGACAGGTAGCTCATTGTTAGTGTATCGGCCTACCTTGTTAAGTGGTGTGCATCAGATCAGATGCTATGAAAGCCTTTACTTTTACTTTTTTTTCTTTCTTTATTACAGTGCAAATGTTTCTTGCTTTAGTTAGTTTTTTTGTTATTAAATTATATGTTGTTGTTGTTATGGTCTTCAGTCCGGAGACTGGTTTGATGCAGCTCTCCACCCTACTCTATCCTGAGCAAGCTTTTTCATCTCCGCATAAGAACGGCAACCCACATCCACTTGAATCTGCTTACTATACGCGTCTCTCGGTCTCCCTCTGCGATTTTTACCCCACACACTTCCCTCCAATGCTAAATTTACGATTCCCCGATGTCTAAGAATGTGTCCTACCAAGCGATCCCTTCTTTTAGTCAGGATATGCCAAAAATTCCTTTTCTCACCAATTCTATTCAGTACCTCTTCATTAGTTATGCGATCTACCCACCTAATCTTCAGCATTCTTCTGTAGCACCACATTTCAAAAGCCTCTATTCTCTTCCTGTCCACACTGCTTATCGTCCATGTTTCACTCCCGTACAAGGCAACACTCCACACAAATGCCTTCAGAAAAGACTTCCTTACCCTTAAATTAATATTCGAAGTTAGCAAATTTCTCTTTTTCAAAAATGCTTTTCTTCCCATTGCCATTCTGCATTTTATATCCTCTGTACTGCGACCATCGCATGTTATTTTACTACCCAAGTAACAAAACTCATCTACCACCTTCATTGTTTCGTTACCTAATCTAATTCCTTCAGCATCGCCCGACTTTCTAAGACCGCATTCCATTATTTTTGTTTTGCTCTTGTTAATGTTCATTTTATACGCTCTCTTCAACACCCTGTCCATTCCATTCAACTGCTCTTCCAGGTCCTTCGCTGTCTCTGACAGAATTACAATGTCATCAGCAAAACGCAATGTTTTTATTTCTTCCCCCTGAACTTTAATCCCTATTCCAAATTTTTCCTTACTTTCCTTCACCGCCTGCTCGATGTACAAATTGAATAACATTGGAGAAAGGCTACAACCCTGTCTTACTCCCTTCCCAACTGATGCTTCCCTTTCATGCCCTTCGAGTCTAATAACTGCGGTCTGGCTTTTGTACAAGTTGTAAATAACTCTCCTTTCCCTGTATTTTACCCCTGCTGACTTCAGAATTTGAAAGTGTGTATTCCAGTCAACATTGTCAAATGCTTTCTCCAAATCTACAAAAGCTAAAAATGTAGGTTTGCCTTTTCTTAATCTATCTTCTAAGATAAGACGTAAAGTGAGTATTGCCTCCCGAGTTCCTATGTTCCTCCTGAATCCAAACTGATCTTCCCCGAGGTCAGCTTCTACCAGCTTTTCCATTCTCCTGTAGATAATTCGTGTTAAAATTTTGCAACCATGACTTATCAAACTGATGGTTCTGTAATTTTCACACCTGTCTGCGCCTGATTTCTTTGGAATGGGGATTATTACATTTTTTTTAAAGTCTGAGGGCATTTCGCCTGTCTCGAACATCCTACACACCAGTTCAAATAGTCTTGTCATGGCTGGCTCTCCCAGAGACTTTAGTAGCTCTGAGGGTATGTCATCTACTCCTGGGGCCTTGTTCCGACCTAGGTCTTTCAAGGCTCTGTCAAATTCATCTCTCAATATAGTATCTCCTATTTCATCTTGATCGACTTCCTCTTCCCTTCCTACAACATCGTCTCGAAGTTCATTTCCTTTGTAGAGCTGCTCTATGTACTCCTTCCACCTTTCAGCTTTCCCTTCTTTGCTGAGAACTGGTTTCCCATCTGAGTTCTTGATATTCGTAGAGGTGCCTTTCTTGTCCCCAAATGTCTCTTTTATTTTCCTGTAGGCAGTATCTACTTTTCCCCTTCTTATGCATTCTTCTACAGATTTACATTTGGCTTCTAGCCACTCCTGCTTAGCCATTTTGCACTTCCTGTCAATCTCATTTTTTAGTCGTCTGTACTCCATTTTGCCTGTTTCATTTACTGCATTTTTATATTTTCTCCTTTCATCAATTAACTGTAGTATTTCCTGTGATATCCATGGATTTTTTGTAGGTCTTGCCTTTCTACGTATTTTGTCCTCCGCTGCCTTCACAATTTCGTCTCTCAATGCTACCCATTCCTCTTCTACTGTTTTATTTCCCCCTGTTTCTGTCAATTGTTGCCTAAATCTCCCTCTGAAATTCTCCAGAACTTCACTTTCCTTCAATCTATCTAAGTCCCATCTCCTTATTTTCCTACCTTTCTGCAGTTTTTTCAGCTTCAGCCTACAGTTCATGACTAACAAGTTATGGTCAGAGTCTATATCTGCCCCTGGGTATGTCCTGCAGTTTATAACCTGGTTCCGGAATCTATGTCTTACCATTATAAAATCTATCTGATACCTTCCGGTGTCTCCTGGTCTCTTCCACGTATACAACCTTCTTTTGTGATTCTTAAACCACGTGTTAGTTACGATTAAATCATGTTCCGTGCAAAATTCTACCAGGCGATTTCCTCTTTCATTCCTTCTTCCCAATCCATATTCACCTACTATTTTTCCTTCTCTTCCTTTTCCTACTACTGAATTCCAGTCTCCCATGACAATTAAGTTTTCCTCTCCCTTAACTGTCTGAATAATTTCCTTTAGCTCCTCATATATTTCTTCGATTTCCTCATCATCGGCAGAGCTAGTTGGCATATAAACCTGTACTACTGTTGTCGGTGTTGGCTGCGTATCTATCTTGACAATGATAATGCGATCACTGTGCTGCTCATAGTAGTTTACCCGCATTCCTATTTTCTTATTCATTATCAGTCCTACTCCTGTGATGCCCCCAACTGATTTTGTATTTATAATCCTGTACTCACCTGACCAGAAATCCTGTTCATCCTGCCACCGAACTTCACTAATCCCCACTATATCTAACTTCAACCTATCCATTTCCCTTTTTAAATTTTCTAATTTTCCTACTCGATTAAGGGATCTAACATTCCACGCTCCGACCCGTAGAATGCCACTATTGTCTTTCCTGATGATCACATCCTCCTGAGTAGTCCCCGCCCGGAGATCCGAATGGGGGACTATTTTACCTCCGGAATATTTTACCCGAGAGGATGCCATCATCATATGTTCATACAGTAGAGCTGCATGTCCTCGGGAAAAGTAACGGCTGTAGTTTCCCCTTGCTTTCAGCCGTCCGCAGTAGCTGTGTGGCAAAGCCACACTAGCTGATATTACAAGGCCAGCTCAGTCAATCATCCAGACTGTTGCCCCTGTAACTACTGAAAAGGCTGCTGCCCCTCTTCAGGAACCACACGTTTGTCTGGCCTCTCCACAGATACCCCTCCGCTGTGGTTGCACCTACGGTACGGCTATCTGCATCGTTGAGGCACGCAAGCCACCCCACCTCGGCAATGTCTGTGGTTCATGGGGGTGGTATTCTCTTTAGTAAATACCTAATTACAGTTTTTCAATTTGATATATAAAAATAATCTTCCTTGTAAGATAATATTCGACCTCCCATAACAAAAAAATAAACATCCTTGGAGGGTGTTATTCATCTGATCTCCCATAAAAATTAAAATAATCTTCCTTGGAGGTTGATATTGGTGTGACCTCCCATTAAAATAAAAATAATATAATGTAGGCTATGTATATCTTCAGTATTTTGTCCACATACTGTTGGCATCAAGAACAGCCCTGTTTCTTCAAGGCATAAATCTAAACTATGTGGAAAAGGCCTCATCCATGGCAATTCTCTCCCACGAAGAATAAACTAAATCCCACAAGGCATCCACAGTTCTTAGTGGATGGTCTCACCAATTACCCTGCACAGTGTTCTCGAGTTTAGCTCATACCTTCTCTATGGGACTGACAAGGAAAGTACTTGGGCTCAAACAAACACATATACACCAAAATCGTATGAGAGATAATGTAAAGATCCCTTATTGCACTAGTGATACTCCCGCATCTGCAAAACTGTGCAGTCGTCCTTTAGAGGCCTCTGCGTGTGCCATGCCACATTGCACTTTGACCTGTCGGTTCGCCAATAGGGACAGTGCAGTGTGCCTCCGAAGTTGTGTTTTGTGATGTTATTTGTGTGGTGAAGCGTCAGATGGGGCGGCAATTGCTAATCAATCCTGCTAATGTATTGCGATTAGTTGAGATGAAGTTACGAAGAACCTTTCTTCGTGAAGACGGTTTTAGTGTAGAAGATGAATCATTTGCATGCTTTCTCGTATCTGTTATGTTACAGAAATATGAGCATAAGTTAGATACTGATGTTACCAACTCATGATAATGATAATAGGGATGATAATGACGAACAGCTCATTGCAAGCAGTAGTGCTACAGTAAGTGCGGGAAGAGGCGATGGAAGCAGTGGCAGTGAATACCAACAGTCTTTCGGGAAGAAGGTTAAAGTTGCAACTATCATCATGGCTTTTGATAACAATTCGCTAGAGAACATGTACGATGATTATTACATAAGTTGTAGTTAAGTTATCTGCATTACATATGGCGTCTACAATTACATCTACAGTGCTATCTAGAGCATGGTTGCAGAGCTTTGCAGAAAAACGACACCCACCAGCATGTTGAGGTGTACGTAGAGATCCTGTAACCAAACGTTCATACAGATATGTTTGTTTGAGCCCATGTACTTTCCTTGTGAGATCAGGTGACTTTGGAGGCCATGGTAGGCATTTAATAATCTTCTCTCCTCTTTGGAACCAGCAGTGACTCCTAATGCTGTTGTGGAATGGATGATTATCATGTTGGTAAATGAAATGTCCTTCGCAATATCAAAGTCTAGCTCCAGGTATGATTATATTTTCAAGGAAATTTTCACAGCATGCTGAATTGAACTTGTATTGGATTCATTCTAAGGTTTCCATATAAGACATCCAGTCCCAACATTTCACACTTATACGCACGCTTCTAGCTTGTGTAGCCACAAAGCAGGCATCATATTGTTGCCTATCTGTGCAATAAATGAGAACAGGACTCAATTGTGCACTTATCGGTGAAAATGACTTTCCTCCAATCGTCATTTTCCCAGGAACTCGACAATTGCCGGTCTGTACATGGCTTGATTGTCAGATAATGGTTCTTTAATTAGAGCATGATGAGACTGATTCCATAGTTGTTATCTGAGAGCAGTTTGCGATGAGGCTGAGAAATGTGAACCTCTCCCTAGTTCCTGTATGTTTGAGAAAGTGTTCCGTCTGGGCTACTCTGACCAATTCATCATCTATTCGAGTAGAGATTCCCGGTCTTCCAGGTGTTTGATGTCTGTTTACCTCACCATTATCTCTGAATTGTCTGATCCATCTCCTTGCTGTGGAAGCATTAACCTTTAAATGTGTGGTGTTGTATATCTGCAATATTGATTGTAATATTGTTTAATCGCGTCAATTTTGTGAATTAATATGTGTTTAACAGATGCGGCAAAGTTTGTAGAAAGTGTCTGTAGTGTTTTTTGTTCCGAGGTTGGCTGCAGTGTGAACTTATGTTAACATCTTTGCTTGTGTTTGGAGAAAATGGCAGACATTGAGATTTTGATGTTTTGTTTTCCATATGAAAAGCCAGTTTTGGAAGGAGGTAAAAAATCACACCAATTTAGATGGGTATGGAGAACCATAATAAACACAAAAAATTGTTTATACAATCCAACTTTGAAAATTATGTAACAAGTCTCTGTATGTTGCATATGTGCATTTTTTTGGAAAACAAGCAACATAAGAGTCTTTTTACTATTTTTCTCTTTGTTACAACTTAAAAAACACGAAAATAATTTGTTTCTGAAATAAACAAAAAAAATCGTGCATTTAAGGGTTAACACCATAATGACGCCCTGCCTGCACTAACACTGCATTAAAAGAGCGCAATTATGCGCTCGCAAAAATTCATCAACCATTTTGACGTAGACGTATGATGTGTACTAATCAGCTGATACGTTTCTCTTGGCTGAAAACTACAGATACACTATGTGGCGCTTGAAGTAATTACAAACAAAATATGTGCATTTTCATTATTATTACTATGAACACACATTTTTTGATTAAAGATAAGACTATTATAAAATAGAATCTTCTAAAAACTTATAAAAGCCTACAACTGCACAATTTTTAGTGAATTAATATTTAAGATATTACGTACGGGATGTCAAAAAATTGACTCCAATGAGATTCGAATGCATGCCCGTTGCATGCATAAACTGTCAGGCTATCCACTCGCCCGATGAAACATATGTGAGAAGCAGTTTGTTGTATGTACCCTTGTGGAATTCTTATACCTCAACCATTTTTACATGCTCAAATAATATTTTTAAAAATAAATCATATATGGGTTAAAGTGCAATGAATCTCGACATATACTATATCCCAACAAATGCATTGTTGCTATTTGAAAATGTAAACAGCAAGCTGAAGCTGCACAGACAGCTGGAGTTAGCAACACTCAAGCTTATGAACTTGTGCATGTGCAATGCTCTGTTCTTGGACTTCAAATTATTCGGGCTGGGTAATCTTTTTGTCCCATTGCAATACACCCTAAAGTGTGTGGTGGAGGGTAGATCATCCCACTACTTGTCGTTGCCTTTGTATGAACCCTGATTTCTGTTATTTTATCTTTGTGTTGTTTATGTGAAATGTAAGCTGGTGGCAGCAGAATCATCCTGCAGTCAGCTTCATCTTCCAGCCCTCTAAATTCCTCAACAATATTTACTTTTAGTGGTCACATGATCTGTTTAGGTCTTCCTAGGAAAGGTACAATTTTTATTTAATAGTGGAAATAAACCATGGCTATCAGATTTTTGAGTACATGATTTATAGCATCCCATTATCACAAGTTCAATTAATTAGTGGTATACTATGCTGATTATACACATTTCTGATGGGGCATCAGCTCCGCTAAATGAAAGTTTTAGAGCCTGCTGTTAAAGACTACATTTTCTTAGAGGGTTCTGCTCAATTAGTAATACTGTGATGAGCAGTGAAACATTTCATAATTTGGAATGTGTTTTTATTTTATTTTTTAAAATTTTATTTATTTTTTATCCAATGGTCAAGTGGAGAATATAATAAAAGCAGATTAAAAAGGGGGTGTTAACACGTACCCTCAGCCATGTATAATATTGGGGCCTGTGAAGTATAAAATTCTTCTTCATGAAAACATACATACTGCATACATCCACCATCACTTGTCAAACAAAGTCGAAGTCTGTTGTAAAGTAACTTCTGCCACATGTCATAAAACATTATATGTAGACAGTGGTCTTCTTTTATTTTGAAGGTCAAGTGTGCAAAATTTCATCAATATTGGTATAAAACTGTAGGTTTGTATGTGCCGCCACCCTCCCCCCCCCCCCCCCCCCCCACACACACACACTGGACAATTTAGACATAAGAGGCTCCTATTGTCATTATAAATGATTTGGCAATTCTTCTTGCAGCATTTATATTTATAAAGGGCAAGGAATGAACTATTGTCCTTTAGATAGTAATGCTTCTTTGTGGTGCTATGTAAGTGCAAATATATTGGTGACATTCAGTGATAGTGGATTGAAAAAATGTACTGATGCTGCTAATCTTGCCAGAAAATACTGCAATAAGATTAATATGTGGTAAACGGTACTGTTATACATTAATAAAAAGCATGTAAAGATAGCTAAATATATTTCCTTGTGAAACTAAACACATTAATCATTAGAGCTCTGAGTAGATGGACATCAGTACTAGCAGACAACCAGAGATAAAATATTGACTTTTTCAGTTATCTAGTATACTGATATTGTTCTTTTTTTATCTTTGCCACCGTTCATGACTAGTGTGTCATTGTTTCTTGTAACATTTATTATCACCATATTTTTTCACAGAATGAATATTTTTTTCAAGAGTTTACTTGTATAACACACAGGACAGCTGTTAACAGTTTATTGTGTTTATTATTATTCTTTTCATATGCCATATTCCAAGAAATGGTACACCACACTTGGCCGATTTCCCTTCTGCTACGAGTGTGCCCGAGTTATCTCGCTCGCGAGTGTCTGGTCTTGAGCCACAAGCTGCTTACTGCACCACTCCCTTGCAGCGTCCACACTCATGAGTAACAAGTGAACTTGTGTTGCCCACTGACCGACTCTAGTGTCCAGTTTGCTGTGCTTAATAGTTCTAGTGAGTTTCCACTCACCTGGATAGCACTCTAGTTGCAAATGATAACGAAGTGATGCAAATGCAGACTGTTCTTTTAACATTAAACACAACTTTGTATTTTTTATTCCTCCAGATGTGTCTTGTAGCTAGACTGCATTTTGATGAGTTGTTAGTGCAACCATGCTAATCAGCTCTTGTATCTGGTTGGTTCATTGATGATGAAAATTCTTGTGGATACTGGCTGCAGTGGTTGCTAGCTACCCATGGGCTGTATGTTACTCTGATGGACACTCAGAGGGATTTGGAGTGCCATCATACCAACCAACTGTGTCTCCACCTACCAATTTCTCCACCATCTGAGCCTCAGAGTTAATGCACCTGCCTTATTCTTATCACAATCACCAGGGTTCAATTTGCATCCTCAGGAATGTGGGTATGATGGTAGAGCACTCTCCACAGCCTGCATCATCACGCTGACATTTCCCGCACTTTCATCCTCCACACCTTTTTCCAAATATCCTGAATTCCTACTACCAGCTGTTGGGCTTCAATACGGGGAGCGCAACTGTATCACCAGTTCACCATCTGGCTCATCACCCATAGTGCTTTTATCGATGTCTCCATTAAAAAAAATAAATAAATAAAAATATTTATTTATATAAAAAGTAGATGAGGTTTACTTACCAGGCAAAGGAGCACAGGTACGTGACAGAAACATAAATAAAAAAAAAATAATAAAAAATAAAAAACCACACACACACACACACACACACACACACACACACACACACACACACACACACAAATGTTAAGCTTTCACAACCATTCGTTAAATTTTCAGACAAAGAGCAGGGAAGGAGAGGGAAAAGGAAAGGATGTGGGTTTAAAGGAGCGGAAAGACTTGCCTTTGGGGAAAAATGATAGGTAAACAAACACACTCTCTCTCTCTCTCTCTCTCTCTCTCTCTCTCTCTCTCTCTCTCTCTCTCTCTCTCACACACACACACACATACACGCGCACACACCAAGGCAGACATATGCAAAATTGCATCTTTGTCTGAAGAAGCAACAAATGGTTGCGAAAGCTTTGTGTGTGTGTGTGTGTGTGTGTGTGTGTGTGTGTGTGTGTTTAAAGGCTGTAGCACTGTAGGAGTCTCTTCAGTCGTGTCCTAAGTGTGCTCTTCTTTTGAGACCACAACACTTGTTCCTCTTTTGGATTCGCTGTGGCACTGTCCCTTTTGCAGGTTCTGGTGTTGCCACAGTGACTACTGGCTGTAAAACCACACCTGCCTTGTCAGCCTATCAACACCAGTGAGCCATTCCCAGGTTCTGATTACTATAATCATTGGTCCTATTTATATTTCTGACATTGCTTAATTTGTACATATATGTTGAATTGGCACATTTTAAGTCCTGAAATATTATGTTTAGTGGTAAATTGATTTCCTATTGCAGTCCATGATTATGAATAGACATTTCTTTTCATCAGTAAATTGTTGCCTGTAGCAGTTGGTACTGATATTACCAGAATTCAGGTACTTATGTTACACCCTTAAGAGGGAAGTACACAATTTTGGCATTTGGGTTTCACATGTGTCCGGTACCAAGATTCAAACTATGATCTGATTGAATGATATGGCTATCGTACCATGTGGGTCTTTGAGTGTCACAGTAACTCAAAGGTTTGATAATATCTCATTCACATGATGCACAAAACTGTTTCATTTGCTGTAATTATAAAACACTCTATTCAACACTGCAATATAAGTCAATTGTTTGTGACTGTAACACACTAATGAAATTATGACTCTTGCCACTTAAATACTGTACTTTGATATTTGTAAATAAGTAACATTGTAACCTATTTTATTTGATATTTATATAATTTCTGTACTACTGTCAAAATGGAATAAACAGATATGAAAGCAGACATGATTAGTTTTAATTAAGTTATGTCATTTCACTTTTTGACGTTGTTGTTTGTTAATATAAATTATTTTTCTTATTCCACTTATTTAGGTTTGGCTCATCACCCTTTTGACCTGGCTTTCTTTGACAACCTGGCAATTTTCACAGTTTGTGCTCTGCACACAGACAGTAGCAATCTATTTGATGCATACTACAGGTTTGACAGACAGGAAAACTGTTCTAATGGTTCTTCGAGGGCTGGTTGTAAGTATTGTGAATTCTTTATATGAAAGTAGATAAAAATGTGTAAATAGTCCACCATGTGTGAACATATTGTTATTTCTGCTGTATTTTCATCTAATTTCTTAAAATATCTTGTAATTGAACAGTACGTAATCCAGATACATGCTTCTTATGTATACCCTCAAAGCAGGCAGAGAGAGGAAATGTTGAAAAACTTGGAAAATGTGTGGAATAAAATTGATATGTAATTTTAAAACATTATATTTCATTTAATTGCTTCCTGAAAGTCAGTATATGGTACCAATATGGTTGTAAAAGCTGTGTTATCTCTGTTGACCAGAGTTACATGATCATGTATTACTGGATAGCCATAGGTCTAGCAACCATTTGTGTAGCTATTGGAAGAATGGGCAAACTGTAGCTATGTTAACAGTGTGGGTTCAAAATATAAATGTTACACAGTACATTTAGCTCGGGCAGATTAAGCAACTCGGTTGATTTTTGTGTGATTCATGGTGTGGGTTCCTAAAGTCATGTTCTAGTTCATGATCCTGGGCAATGTGTATGAGTGACCCAGTAAGTGGTCCTTAACAGTTAAGATACCAGTTACGTTTGGTAAAGCTTGGGCATCTTGGGCAAATTCTGACTCATAGTCACCTTGGTGCTCAGATGGCCGACTACCAAATCCACCAGTTAGTCACCCAACATTTAGGAGTAAAACCCAATGGGACTCTGAGTAAGGAGTGTTAGCAATCTGCTTACCAGGTACTTCGATCTGATGCTGGAAACAATCGGAGCAAAATGCCTAGGACCTTTTGAGGTGATGGAGTCCCACCTTCAATTGACAGACCAGGGACTACTCAGATGTGACTTGGCAAAAGACCTAGAATGAGATGGGGAGCTATTAATATCAATGGGGGCTACACTGGGAAGAAGCTGGGGCTGGCAGAGACAGCAAGTATGATGGGGTTATATGTTTTAAGTATTAATGACATTCAGGTAAGAGAAAGAAGATGGGGTAGGAGAATACAAGGTCTACCTTTTAGGAGTCAAGGCAGGAAGAGCACAGTGGTGTGCAGGGTTTTACATCAGTAAAGCAATTGAACCCAGCATAATTGCAATAAGGTATATAAATGAATAACTGATAAGGAAATATTGCACAGTCTCCAGCAAGAAAATTAGGATTATGTCAGTGTGTTCGCCATTTGAATGGACAGATCAAGATGAAATGGGGATATTTTATGACACACTCAGTGATGTAGTTGTTAAAGGACAAGGACAGAGTTTTGCTCCTGAGTGACTTAAAAGGCATGATAGGAAATAGAACAGAAGGGCATGCAAAGGTTATGGGCAAGTTTGGAAAGAATGTAGAGGCCAACAGGAAAGGAAAACAGCTCTTGAATTTCTTTGCCAGTATTGGCTTGGTTATCATATACTCCTTTGTTGACCACTAGAATATTCACCAGTATATTTGTGAAGGCAGGGTGAACCATATCTGTTATTGACCATGTAATAACAGATTAGGAATTCAGGAAGGCAGTCATGGAGACACTTTTTCAGAGGGTTCTTTGATGATACAGGTCATTATTTAATTTGCAGTGAAATTGGTTTTGTGAGGCCAAAAGTGCAGAAAATCAGGTCCATATGTAGAAGGGTAAGAGTTGGAGAAACTTCAGGACAAAGAAAACAGTCAAAAATATGAAAAATTTATCTCGGGAAGGTATCAGTTGCATGTAGTCATTTACAGTCACTGGAAGAGGAGTGGACATGGTAAAAGGACGCACTACCAGAAGTGGCTAGAGACAACACCGTCCGATGAGAAGGCCTGTGCACTGCCGTGACACGTCACGCACATTAGGTTGCGATAGCATAGCTCACTGGCTGGCCGCTGGGAGGCACTGGGATGTGCCCCATCAGCCAGCCAGTTAGCTGTGTGATCGCAACCTACTCTGCGTGACGTGGCACGGCAACACTCAGGCCTTCTCTACAGATGGTGTTGCTAGAGAATGTCTTGAAATAGTAGTGTAAAGGCAGGAAGAAGTAAACAACTTGGTGGAATGACAGACTCAAGGCAGACTGTAAAAGGAAGCAGAAATCAAGACTTTCGAAATAGATTAGAAACTTTGGGTGAAGCCCAGAAAAACCATTTTGGAGTGTTATTTAGCAGTCTGCAAAAGGGAGAGGAGGAGGAGTTGACAAGTGTTTTGGACAGGTTAGGAAAGGTACTAATGAATCCTGTGGATTCCTTGGGCACATGGAGTGAATATTTTGAAGAGTTGGTCAATGTATGTGAAATGTTCAGTGATGTCGTATTTTGAGGTACAATGAGGTAGGACTGATGATAGAAGCAGGATCACATTTGAGGAAATGGTGAGAATGGTCAATAGATTCCAGTGGAATAAAGTGTCTGGGGTAGATGAAATTAAGTCTGACCTAATCAAATACACTGGAATATCAGGTCTCAAATGGTTACATAATTGAAATGGCGTGAGAGTTGGGACAGGTTCAGTCTGATTGGACGAAAGCAGTAATCACACAAATTTTCAACATAAACGCATTGTAACAAATACAGAGGTATATTTTTGTATTAGTGGTGTGGGCAAAATATTATCAGTTATTATTGAAAGGAGAATGTTGAAGACAAATCGGATGAAAATCAGTGTGGATTTAAGCCTCTTAGAGGCTGTCAGGACCAGATCTTTAGTTTACGGCAGATAATAAAAACGTGCTATGTGTAGACAGAGAATGGAATATATGTTGCATAGATCTAGGAAAGGATTATGACTGTGTTCTTAGGAGAAATCTTGAGTCACTTCTACAAGATTATGGAGGAGGAGGAGGAGGAGGAGGAGGCAATCTTCTGCAGGTAATTAAAGGTCTTCACATTGATTGTCATGCAGCAGTTACAGTTGACAGCGAGTTGAGTTCATGGTTCACGGTAGTTTGAGGGGTAAGAGAAGGCTGTAACCTATCACTGTTTATGGATCAATGTTGGAAACAATAGAGTGGCAGGGTGAGATTAAAATACGAGGTGAATTCAAGTTCTAAGGCCTCCGATTTTTTTTTTTTTTTTTTTCTAGTTAACTACTAACCCGAAATTGATGAAACTGGCATTACTTCTCAACATAATCGCGCTGCAGACATACACATTTTTCACAACGCTGACACCATGATTCAATGGCAGGGTCGAAGGCTTCTTTAGGAGTCTGGTTTGACCACTGGAAAATCACTGAGGCAATAGCAGCACAGCTGGTGAATGTGTGGCCACGGAGAGTGTCTTTCATTGATGGAAAAAGCCAAAAGTCACTAGGAGCCAGGTCAGGTGAGTAGGGAGCATGAGGAATCACTTCAAAGTTGTTATCACGAAGATACTGTTGCGTAACGTTAGCTCGATGTGCGGGTGCGTTGTCTTGGTGAAACAGCACATGCGCAGTCCTTCCCCGATGTTTTTGTTGCAGTGCAGAAAGGAATTTGTTCTTCAAATCATGTTCGTAGGATGCACTTGTTACCGTAGTGCCCTTTGGAACGCAATGGATAAGGATTACGCCCTCGCTGTCTCAGAACATGGACACCATCATTTTTCAGCACTGGCAGTTAACCGAAATTTTTTTGGCGGTGGTGAATCTGTGTGCTACCATTGAGCTGACTGGCGCTTTGTTTCTGGATTGAAAAATGGCATCCACGTCTCATCCATTGTCACAACCGATGAAAAGAAAGTCCCATTCATGCTGTCGTTGCGCGTCAACATTGCTTGGCAACACGCCACACGGGCAGCCTTGTGGTCGTCCATCAGCATTCGTGGCACCCACCTGGATGACACTTTTCGCATTTTCAGGTCGTCGTGCAGGATTGTGTGCACAGAACCCACAGAAATGCCAACTCTAGAGGCGATCTGTTCAACAGTCATTCGGCGATGCCCCAAAACAATTCTCTCCACTTCCTCGATCATGTCGTCAGACCGGCTTGTGCGAGCCTGAGGTTGTTTCGGTTCGTTGTCACAAGATGTTCTGCCTTCATTAAACTGTCGCACCCACGAACGCACTTTAGACACATCCATAACTCCATCACATGTCTCCTTCAACTGTCGATGAATTTCAATTGGTGTCACCACGCAAATTCAGAACACGAATGATTGCACGCTGTTCAAGTAAGGAAAACATCGCCATTTTAAGTATCTAAAACAGTTCTCATTCTCGTTGCTGGTGGTAAAATTACATCTGCCATACGGTGCTGCCATCTCTGGGACGTATTGACAATGAACGCGGCCTCATTTTAAAACAATGCACATGTTTCTCTCTCTTTCCAGTCCGGAGAAAAAAAAATCGGAGGCCTTAGAACTTGAATACACGTCGTAGGTGGATACAAAATAAGCACTCTCTCATATGCGGATGACTTAGTTGTGATGGTAGATTCAATTGAAAGGTTGCAGTCATTTCAGAGCTACAACAGAGGTGTAATGGTTATGGTAGGAAAATCATCATCTCCAAAACAAAAGTAATATATGTCGGAAAGATATTTAAACAGATTGAGTATCAAAGAGGAGGAACAAATTTATAACAGGTAGTATGGCAACATATTGAAAGACCTGGAATCAAGGTGTAGCAAAGCTAATGCAATGAGTGCTCTACTACGATCTACTGTCTTCTGCAAAAAGGACATCAGTACCAAGACAAAGTTAGCAGTGCACCACTCTATCTTTCAACCAACTTTGTCGTATGGGATTGAAAGCTGGGTGGATACAGGTTACCTTATTATTAAGATTGAGGTTCCAGATACAGAAGTAGCAAGGATGATTGCAAGTACTAACAGATGTGAACAATGGCAGGAGGGTGTCCATAATGAGGAAATTGAGGAAAAACTGGGAATGAACACCGCATATGAAGTAGTTACAGCAAACCGGCTGAGATGGTGGGGTCATGTTACACGTCTTGGAGAATCAATGTTGCTTAAGGGACTCGTGGGTTCAGCATATAATGATAAGAAGTGTCGAGGTAAAGTAAGGAGAAAGTACTTGGGTTCAATCAAGATAAACCTGGATTTCCTGCTTTGGCAATCAGTTAGGCTATCCAGGCACGCTTCCCTTCCAACCCAAATTCTCATCTTCTAGCACATATTATTGTAGTGCCCCCAGCCCATTTGATTCTGCTGGCCCAAAGCAGTAAATCCAGGTTCAGATCCCACTCCAGCACAAATTTTCATGTTTGCTATTGTATTTATTTGAATGCCCTGAAATGGTCGAAATGTTTAAATATTTGGGAGTCTTAAAATTACAGCTGTTAATGCCATCAAATGGTATCTGTTCTTTTGGACGTATGTGAAAAGAACAGGCACCATACAAATAAGATCATATGAGGCATCAATGTTAGTACTGAATAGGAGATCACAGAGGAATTTTATTAGGGGGTCTACCCTGCTAGAGACTGAACCCTGAAAGGCATAATCAGTTTCTGATGATGATGATGATGATGAGTTGAAATTGTGCATTAAGTGTAGTCAATGGTGGACTTTAAATTGCTTATAAAAGCACCCTTTGTTCATGGCCAGTTCCTCAGAAAACACCAAACTACCATGATTTTTTTTATCATAAGAATCATCATTTGTGAAGAGTCCAGTTCTATAATTTCTATTCTTTGTATATAAATCAATTTTTTACTATATGTTCTTAAGATGATGATCTCAGGAACTTTGAAACTTTCCAACATCAATTCAGAGGTTCAAAGTTACTTTACTTATGAGCTTAAAATATCTATGTAATATCCAATTTGAAGTGTAAATATAGTGAGGTATTGAATAGATGGCATTGGTTCTGTGGTCATCACAGGGGTTTCAAAGTCACCAAACTATATTTTTACTATTTTGACACCATTGATCCATTGTCTGTGTACCATGGCTACTTTATGCCTATGCATCCTGCTTCAATTCAACACTTTTTTTTAGTATACTGTAGATGTAGCATAAAAACAGCTAATTATTATGTAAAGTGAGTAAAATAAACTTGAGCACATTGGGAGACGATATTGTGTTAACGTGAAATTCTGCATACTTATCGGGTGTTAATTCGTGTCAAAGTATGTAAATCTGGCATAGTATACAGAGAAGTTGTCGAAACTTTATGGACATACACAATTGTGTCTAAAGGGGAAAAGAAGGGTATCAGCTGAAATTGTTCTTTAGAAGCACATAAAATATAAATATATTTCTATTCAAAATGCTCCAACAGAAAAGTGTCAAACCAACTGTCTCAGTCCTCATTCTGTCATCTTTACCAAAAATTTTGGTGTGTGCAAACACACTTGCATCATTTTAGTTGCCGAAAAAAAAAAAATAGCATGATAAACTGACGGTGGAAGAAAGAGGAAACAGCACCTGCGGAGGGGGTAAGTAAAACAATGAGAGAGAGGGATGTAGCAAAATAGAGAGAAGAGGAAACAATAAATAAATCTGGGATCCTGCTCTATCAGGTGGAGAATTTTAGGAGTTCTAATAATAGTTTTTTTTTTTTTTTTTTTTTTTAAGGCTGTTCGTAGTTTAAGGTATTCCGATGAATACCCAGTAGTTATCATGCACGTAGAGAGATAGTGATATCAGGTCACATTTAGATGACTAACACTTTGATTTGTCAAAATATTAGGAGTAAATTTTCAAAGTATTTGCAAAACATTTTTCATGTTTACTGCATTGCAGGAAATTTGTTGTGCTCAAATTATCTTTAGGTACCTAGAGCTGGCTGAATCCTGATCTAGGAAGGTCTGAAACAGTTAGTGAGGTATGTTGAAACAGAATGTGATTATGAAGTTATTTGTACATGTACGTCTACATACCTACTCCACAATCCACCCAAAGGGGTGTGATGGAAGGTACCTAGTACCATTAATGGTTACTTGCTTTCCTGTTCTAATCCCATATAGAATGAGGGAAAAACAAATGCTTGTATGCATCTGTGTGAGCCCTGATCTCTCTGATCTTGTTTTTGTGGTTTTTTTGCAAAATGTAAGCTCTGGCGGCAGTAGAATCATTCTGCAGTCCACTTCGAATTCCAGCACTCTAAATTTATCAACAGTGTTTCTCGAAAAAAGTGTCGCCTTTCCTCCAGCAACTCCCATTTAAGTTTCCAAAGCATCTCAGTAACACTCGTGCATTGGTCAAACCTACCAATAACAAACCTAAAAGCCCACCTCTCAATTTCTTCTATGTCTTCATTTAAACCCATCTGGTGGGGATCCCAAACATTCAAGCAATACTCAAGATGGGGTTGCGCAAGAGTCTTATATGTGTTCTCCTTTACAGACAAATCAATCTCCCCAAAAATTTTCACAATAAACTGAACCATCTACTTTTCCCAAGACTGTCCTCATTTGCTAGTTCCATTACATATCACTTTACAGCATAACGTTTGCTGAAAGAGTGGTTATATATGGTAACTAGGCATGGGACAATTGCACCAGCATACTCTGAAAGGAAACTACACTCCTGGCCATTAAAATTGCTACACCACGAAGATGACGGGCCACAGACGTGAAATTTAACCAACAGGAAGAAGCTGCTGTGATACGCAAATGATCAGCTTTTCAGAGCATTCACACAAGGTTGGCATCGGTGGCGACACCTACTACGTGCCGACATGAGGAGTTTTCAACCGATTACTCATACACAAACAACAGTTGACCGGTGTTGCCTGGTGAAACATTGTTGTGATGCCTCGTGTAATGAGGAGAAATGCGTATCATCACATTTGTAATTTTGATAAAAGTTGGATTGTAGCATATCAGGATTGCAGTTTATCGTATCGTGTCATTGCTGCTCGTGTTGGTCGCAATACAATGACTGTTAGCAGAATATGGAATCAGTGGGTTAAGGAGGGCAATACGGAACGCCGTGCTGGATCCCAACGACCTCGTATCACTAGCAGTCCAGATGACAGGCATCTTATCTGCATGGCTGTAATGGATTGTGCAGCCCCGATCTATTCCTGAGTCAAGAGATGGGGACGTTTGCAAGACAAAAACCATCTGCACGAACAGTATGACAACGTTTGCAGCAGCATGGACTATCAGCTCAGAGGCCATGGCTGCGCTTACCCTTGACGCTGCATCGCAAACAGTAGCACCTGCGGTGGTGTATGCAATGACGAACTTGGGTGCACGAATGGCAAAATGTCATTTTTTCGGATGAATCCATGTTCTGTTTACAGCATCATGGTGGTTGCATCTGTGTTTGGTGACATTGCAGTGAATGCACATTGGAAGTATGTATTCATCATCGCCGTACTGGCGTATCACTCGGCGTGATGGTATGAGGTGCCATTGGTTACACGTCTTGGTCACCTCTTGTTCCCAATGATGGCTCTTTGAACATTGGCTGTTACATTTCAGATGTGTAATGACCCGTGGCTCTACCCTTCATTCGATCCCTGTGAAACCCTACACTCCAGCAGGATAACGCACGATCGCATGTTGCAGGTCCTGTACAGGCCTTCCTGGATACAGAAAATGTTGGAGTGCTGCCCTGGCCAGCACATTCTCCAGATCTCTAACCAATTGAAAACGTCTGGTCAATGGCGGCCAAGCAACTGGCTCATCACAATACGCCAGTCACTACTCTTGATGAACTGTGGTATCATTTTGAAGCTGCATGGGCACCTGTACCTGTACACGCCATCCAAGCTCTGTTTCACTCAATGCCCAGGTGTATTGAGGCCATTATTATGGCCAGAGGTGGTTGTTCTGGGTACTGATTTCTCAGGATCTACGTACCCAAATTTCGTGAAAATGTAATCGCATGTCAGTTTTAGTATAGTTCTCAAATGAATGCCCGTTTATCATCTGCATTTCTTCTTGGTGTAGCAATTTTAATGTCCAGTAGTGTAATTGGTATACAAATGGGACTGGGAAACGTACTTCTGTTAACAGATTGAAGTTGCTTTAATACAACAAGAGTATTAACATCTAAATTATGCATGGTGGCCGCTGTTCCTGATATGAATTCTGGAGTATTTTCTTTGTCTTCTTTCGTGAAGGAATTTCGGAAATGTGTGTTAGCAATTCTGCTTTAGCAGATATGTCGTCAGTAGCATCACCATGACTGTCGCATAGTGAAGGTATTGATTGTGTTTTACCACTAGTGTACTTTACGTACAACCAGAATTTCGTAGGATTCTCTATCAAATTACATGACTGGGTTTTGTTGTGGAATTTATTATAAGCTTCTTGCATTGAAGTTTGAGCTAAATTTCAAGTTTCTGTAAAAGACTGCCAGTCTTGAGGATTTTATGTCCATTTAAATTTGGAATACTTTTTTCTTTGCTTTTGCTAGAGTGATCTAACTTGTTTTGTGTACCACAGTGAGTCAGACCACTCTCTTTTTAATTTATTTGGTATAAATCTGACTATGGTTGTTGATATTATTTCTTTGAATGTAAGCCCTCCCTGATGTACACTAACATTATTAGTTTTGAAAGTGTTAATTGAAAAGCAGAATTGCTAACAGAGCTTTCCGAAATTCCTTCACAAAAGAAGACAAAGCAAATATTCCAAAATTAGTATCAAGAACAGCTGCCAGCATGCATAATTTAGATGTTGATACTCCTGTTTCAAAATTTGGTTTCTGGTTCCATGCAATATAACAATTTCTTGAAGTAGCTAGCTAATACATAAAGTCCGTGAACACTTTCAATTATTTATTGCACAAGAACTAAACATTGTACAGATGTCATACATATTGCATTTTGAAGAGAAACTCTGAAAGTTTTTTTTACAAACATTTGATATGTGAACCATGAGTGACCTGGCAGACGTCAGTACAGTAATCGAATTCTTGTTGGCATCATTGACTGTGGCAGTCGTTTGCCGTATTCTCTTCCACAGCTCTGCTACATCATGTGGTAGAGGTGGTACATACACCAGATCTTTGTGTCCCCAATAGAAAAATGTCACATGGTGTGAGATCTGGTGATCGGGGAGTCTATTTCGTGAAACAGCTGTCCCCTTCTGTAGCCCGGCTACTCCGTGTTTAGGTATCCATGAACTTCATGATGAAAACGCAGTGGAGCCCCATCCATCTGAAAGATGGACAGAGAGTCCGATTGCATTTGAAGCATCAGCCATTGCCGCAACATGTCGAAGTTGGAATATCCACTGACAGTGCTCTTGCGAAGCAGAATGGCCTGTGCAGTTTTCAACATGACAAGGCACAAAAAACATTTACCTTTAGGGAATCACACTCAAATTAAATGCATTCTTGTTTATTTTTTGTACCCCAGATTTGACAATTACGCCTGTTAACATTTCCATTGGTGTGAAAAGTGGCTTCGTCTCCAAAAATTAAGGGATCAACAATGCCATCTCCATCCCCATTCAGTTGTTGCTGATAAGCTGGGCAATGTTCCTGATGCCATCACTTCCCACAAGAGCTTGAATATGGTTTAGGGAATTATATTCCATAAAGACCTTTTACTTCAGTCAAATGATGAATTACGTAAAAACCTAGAGTGATGAGTCCATTTTATTCAAAGTATTTATAGGGTCTGAAGGACAAAAGGATTACTACCAGTGCCTTTATCTTGGCATTTGGGGGGATTCACTGCCTGAGAAGGTCAAGGTAATGGTCTACCGGTGTGACATCAAATCCTATGTTCCTCCCACTATGTACTGCTTGGGAGCATCTCTTCCTGATGTGATGCCAACTTCACCTTCTGGGAGTGTGGGTGTGCAATACATCCAAACGTCTCTTGTACCACTCCTTTGGTCTTTGTTAACTGTAGCTAGCACCACTCCCTCTCCTCATCAGACTGCACAGTTCTTCACAAAGAATGGAAAATAATGGAATACAAGACCCTGGACAGGCTGTCATATTCAGAGGCAAAGAGAAAGTATGAAAAGATCCACCCTGTGACCATGAAATCATTGTATGCCACAGCTGCATCACTGTTGAGATCACCTCCTGTTCTGTCTACCATAGTGGGCCTGAGGCCCAACTGTTGACAGCTACCCTGTTGGTGTTTGGGGGCACCTTGTTCTCTGTTGGCCCTGCCAAGGTCTCTACTTTGGGAACAATAACTCGCCAAACACTGGGGACGTCAGTCCCCGCCCCTGAGCCAAAGAAAAACAGCCACCTCTGGTTCCTCTTGCAAGGAAAGTGGGCCATGCAAGAATTTGTCTGTTTCATCCATCTTATCCCAGATGACACTGTCTCTCTCACTGACATCACTGCCTTAGTCATGCAACTTCCCCCACCATTTCTCATTTTGGGGTATTTTAATGCCCACCACTCTTCGTGGTGGGCAATCCATACCACTGGTTATGGTAGGAATGTTGAGACCCTTTGGGCACAACAGGTTGTTTGCCTTGTAAACACTGGTGCCCCTCATGCATTTTAGTGTGGCGCATGACACTTACTCAGCCATAGACCTGACCCTTTGTAGCCCAAGCTTACCCACATCTTAGTTGGAGGGTCCATGATGACCTTTGTGGCAGCGACCATTTCCCTATCTTTCTGTGGCTCCCACAGTGTCAACCTCCAGAACGCCTGCCCCGATGGTCTCTCTGTAGCGATAACTGATTGGCTTACACTTTGGCTGCTAAGGTCAGTAATCTGCTTCCAGATGGTAGTGGTGATGATGAAGATGAAGAAGAAGAAGAAGAAGAAGAAGAAGAAGAAAATGATATGGCTGTCCATCAGCTCACTAAGGTCATTGTTTCTTCTGCTGACACCACTGTAGTCATCTAGGAAAGTCATATGGTGCTCCAGCACCACCTGTCCACCGACCACCTGATTGCCTTTAAAAGGCTTTGGGCCTGAGCTCGGAGACTCATCCAGCAGAGTAAACAGGACTATTGGGAGAGGGATATAGCCTCCATTGCTTCCTGCACATCCCCTTCTTGGGTGTGGTTTCAAGTACGGCACCTCTTAGGATACCACCCACCAATGGGAGTCCCGTCGCTCAACAGCTAGGGCACACTCTGTACTGACCCAGCTGTTATCGCCGAGTGCATGGCAGAGCATTATGCATGCCACTCTGCGACTGCAGCCTATAGCGCAGACTCCCATGCCCTCAAAGTGAGGATCAAGTGGAAGCAGTTATCATCCCACATGCACTGCTCGGAATTGTACAATGCTCTGTTTAGTGAGTGGGAGTTCCAAACTGCTATTCTGCATGCCCCAATACCTCTCCAGGACAAGATAATATTCACAGCCGGTTACTTCGTCACCTCTCAGCGGACTTTCAACATCAGCTACTTGCCCTGTTCAATCATCTCTAGACAAAGGGTGTTTTCTCGTCACAATGGTGGGATAGTATCATCCAATTGATGAAACAAGGTGTAGATCCACTGGTTGTTAACAGTTACCACCCTATCAGCCTCACCGACTTTCTGTGTAAGATTCTCGAATGTATGATGAGTTGCTGGCTTATGTGGATACTTGAAGATCGGGGTCTCCTGGCCCCTACCACAGGGGCACGTCTACCAGGGCCTCTCCACTGTTGAAAATCTAGTGTCACTGGAGTCTAGAGTCTGTACAGCTTTCCTTAGATATGACCATATTGTTGCGGTCTTTTTTGTCCTCCGAAAAGCGTATGTTACTACCTGACGCCATCACATCCTTGCTACATTGCACGAATGGGGCTTATGGGGTCTACTTCCGACTTTTATTCAGTATTTACTCTCATTCCACTCTTTTCAGATCAGGGTTATTACCTCCCTCAGTTCACCCCATGTTCAGGAGAATGGTGTCCGACACGGATCCATCCTTAGTGTACGTCTATTTTTAGTTGCAATTAACATTCTTTCTGAGGCAGTGGGCTCATTGGTTTCTTCTTCCTTGTTTGCTGATGACTGTATTTTAGCTCAATTAGCATTGGTGTCACTGAACGGCGACTGCAAGGTGCCACCTGAAAGGCCCCATCTTGGGCCTCTGCTCATGGTTTCCAGTTTAAAGCACAGAAAACCCATGTAATGCACTTTCTCTGTTGGGTCATTCACCTGGACCCAGAGCTATAGCTGGGTGATGAAATACTTTGCGTCGAGGAGACACATCACTTGTTAGGTGTGCTCTTTCATGCCCAGCTCACGTGGATGCCACTGCTTTATCAACTGAGACAAAAATACTGGTGACATCTGAATACTTTCCACTGCCTAACTCACACTGTCTGGGGAGCTTCTTGTTCCACCCTCCTGCAGCTTTATAAGGCTCTGATACAATCGCAGCTTGAGTACGGGAGCCTGGTTTACTATTCTGCAGTACCTTCAACATTGTGGATCCTTGATCCCATTCTCCATAGTGGTGTCTATCTTGCGACAGGGGCTTTCTGCACAAGCCCTGTGCCGCGCCTCCTTGCAGAAACTGGGATCCCTCCCCAGTTTCGCTGGAAACACCTCTTCACCGCGTATGTTGCCCATTTTTCATGCCTCACTCCACCACCCAACTTGCAGAGTACTTTTTCCAGCTGCTGTCCCTCCCTTCTCACCATTTTGGCCTAGATTCAGTCTTCCGATTGTGGTTTGGGTTCCTACCCTCCTTTCCTCATTTGCATCCCTACCTCTCCCTCCTGCTTTCTTCTTCTTCTGCCAACCCTGTACTGCTCCTTGGTCAATCACCCACTTGCATCTCCATCTGGAGTTGTCCTGCGATACAGAGGTGTCAGATTCACCATTAACACTTCATCGCCAGTTCCTGGACATCATTGACATGTTTTGTGGTGCAGAAGTGATCTGTACTAATGGCTCCTTGGTAGTTGGCTGAGTTGGGTATGCTCACGTACATTGAACAACACTCCCTGCCTCCCATTTTCACTACAGAACTCGTCACAATATTGAAAGCTCTTGACCACATCAGAGCATGCCCCAGAAAATCTTTTGTCATCTGTAGTGACTTCCTAAGTGGCCTACAAGCCCTCGACCAGTGTTTCTCTCCCCGTCTCGTGGCGCAATCAATTCACAACTCCATCTGTGCACTCGGTAAGTCTCACTAATTCTCAGGGACAATGCCCCTATTGCTGATTGTGTTTTACATTTTATTTGTGCAGCTTTTTTTCATTATTCAATCTAATGGTGGGTACCGTCGCCTGATCTCTCTGGCACCCACCACTCCAACAATTTTAATCTGTCGTTACTTCTGTGTTGTCTGCCCTGCTTTTGACTGGAGGTTTTAGTAAGTGCACGGTGGATGGCTTATCCTTTATCATCCTCATGATCAGCCAACCATAGTATCCTGCTGTACTGTTTTATTTCATTTACTTTCTAGGTCTGGGTCTTAGGTATTTTATTCCTATGTGTTTGTCTTGTTTTATCAGTGTCATGGTCATTGTTGCTCTGTGCACCTTGTGTGTTACATCTGTAGGTGTTGGGTGATAAAAAAAAAAAAAAAAAAAATTCTGTCTAGAGTAGCATTTAGAAGCTTGTGCAACAGAAGTAGAATTCCATAACAGATGCTATATAATACTAACTATTTACCGAGCACCTCTAGGAAATTATAATCTATTCCTAAATCATCTAGAAGCTCTATTGGGTTATTTAACAGAAAGAGATAAATAAATCCTGGTTGCTGGTGACTTTAATACAGATTTTCTTATGCAGTCCTCCAGTAAAATTTTATTGCAGTCAGTTACTCTCTTTCAACCTAACACATACTGTAAACTTTCCAACTAGGATAACTAAAACCTCTAGGACAGCAATTGATAATATTTTTATAGAGAAATCAAAGGAACAAAATCATATCATAAAACCAATAATAAATGGCCTATCAGATCATGATATGCAGCTCTTTGTTTTAGGTATAGATTCTAAACAGATTATGATGACTGCAAAATCTACATACAGGAGAGTAGTCAACCCACCAAAAATTGAAAATTTTAGAAAACTCCTCAAAGACATGAACTGGAAAGATGTATATAGTGCTCATGGCATGAATGAAAAATAAAACGTATTCATTAACAATGTTGGTATCATGTTTGAAAACTGTTTTCCTCTAAAAGTAGCTCGAATTAAACAGAAGTCTATAATAATACCATGGATTACACAAGGAATAAAGATTTCATGTAAGACAAAAAGGAAAATGTATCTATCAGCCAAGAGGAGTTGCAATGATAATGATTTAGGTAAATATAAGGAATACTGTACAATATTAAAAAAAGTTATTCAGGCATCTAAACAAATGCACTATGAGAAGAAGATAGCTACATCAGGAAACCAAATAAAACCAATATGGGATATAGTGAAAGAGGAGACTGGTAGAACCAGAAAGGAACAAGAGCAGGTAGCATTAAGAGTAGATGAGACATTAGTAACTGATGGGCATAGTGTGGCAAATCTATTTAACAAGTACTTTATATCTGTTAATGATAGTATGGGATTGTCTGGGTCAGTAAATAATGCCCTTGAATTTTTGAAACTAGCATTTACAAATAACTTCACACACATGAATATGTCACTCACTTCACCACAAGAAATAACTTCCATAATAAAATCTTTAGAAACAAAGCATTTTACGATTTTACGATGAAATATCAACAAAGTTAATGAAAGTGTGTTCTTGTGAACTTAGCACAATTTTAAGTTATTTGTGTAACCAGTCTATTATAACTACAGACCGATTTCACTTTTGCCAGCATACTCAAAAATTCTAGAAAAGGTAATGTACAAGCAGCTTCTCAACCACCTGACGACGAATCACATATTGTCCAAAACAGTTTGGATTTCTGAAAGGTTCCGATATCAAGAAGGCTATTTACACTTACAGTGAGAATGTAGTTAATTCATTAGATAATAAATTGCAATTCTATGGGGTCACGGGAAATGCTGCAAAATGGTTCAAGTCGTACCTCACTAACAGGAAACAAAGGGTGTCAGTGCAAGTGACTAGTGAATTAAGCCAACAGTCATCATCGGATTGGGAAGAAATTACATGTGGTGTCCCACAAGGATCCATCTTAGGGGCATTGCTTTTTCTTGTGTACATTAATGACCTCTCATCAGTTACACTACCAGAAGCTGAGTTCGTTTTGTTTGCAGATGATACAAGTATTGCAATAAAAATTATGTCAAGCATAGTTATAGAAAGGTCTGCTAATGATATTTTCATGAACATTAATAAATGGTTTAAAGTCAACTCATTGTCATTAAACTTTCAAAAGACTCACTACTTGCAGTTCAGAACATGTAAGGGATTTCCCACCAGCATATGCATTAAGTATGAAGATGAGAAGATAGAAGAGGTTGACAGTATTAAATTCCTGCGATTACAGCTTGATAATAAATTTAGTTGGGAGGAGCACACCCAAAACTGCAGAAACAACAAATCTGTATTTTCAATATGAGTGTTATCAGACATAGGAGACATAAAAATAACAAAGCTTGCATACTTTGCTTACTTTCATTCCATAATGTCATATGGTATAATATTTTGGGGTAACTCTTTAAGTCGGTCAAAAGTCTTCAGAGTCCTAAAGCGTGTAATACGTATTATTTGTGGAGTAAATTCACGGATGTCCTGTAGAAGCCTCTTCAAAGAACTGGGTATATTAACTACTGCCTCTCAGTATATTTATTTCTTAATTAAATTTGTCATAAATAATATATCCTTTTTCCCAACAAACAGCTCAGTTCATACATACAATACTAGGAATAAAAATGATCTACACAAGGACTTAATAGCACTTACTTTAGTTGAAAAAGGGTTCCACTACTCAGGTTCACACATTTTCAATAATTTACCATCAAATATAAAAAATTTAGCTACAAATAAAGATCAGCTTAAGAGGAACCTAAAAGACTTTCTAGTGGCCAACTCCTTCTACTACATTAGTGAATTGCTCAATTGTACCAAATGATGCATGTATCGGTACTCATACTATATTAGTATTATTATATTATCAGCTAAAAAAAATTTTAAAATGTATGTATCTATTTTTATATTATTAGTATTATCTATTATTCAGCTTGTAAATTTTGTTTCTTGACATGTTCCACATCCACAAGGATCTCCTCAACATGGATCTATGGAATGAAAACTAATCTAAACACACACACACACACACACACACACACACACACACACACACAGAGACAGAGAGAGAGAGAGAGAGAGAGAGAGAGAGAGAGAGAGAGAGAGAGAGAGAGAGAGAGAGATGGTAAATGGGTTGTCCTAGACTCAGAAAAACTAAGCGATAGCTTTGAATTATGGATTTTGAGAAAACTTATGACTCGTGCAGTTGTGTGTGGATGATTCTTTACAAGGACTGTAAGGAAAATTTTCATCAGATGTTATGGATAAATATGTGATCAGGTTTATGATTATGCAAAATTTTTGGCTAGGAATGAAAGTAGTAGAATACACTATGTGGCAGTTGACATTCATGGAATGTCGGTGCATGGTTTTTGGAGCCTGATTAGTATTAATATTTAGTTTATTTGTTGTTTGAGAAGGTGAAGTTATTAACAGTTGCCTTTCACTAGTTTTGTTAAAAATAATATAAAAATCAAAATTAGGCATACTTATGCATGGACATATGTGTTGTTATCAGGAATTTAATCTGCACAATAGCTAATTTATTGTAGTATGTAGTGTTTTCTTAGTGTTAATTGTGGTGTTTTCTGTTTGTTCCACAGCTAGGTCTCTGCCTTGCAGCTATTTCCTTATTTGGAAATAAATTTCTGATATGTTCACTACTAACATGCCTATTAATTTCGGTGGTACTGACAGTTAAGCTTGTCAATATAGACCATTTGATAAACACTGGTTCCTTATTAAGGCTGTTTGTGGTTCTTCTGATGCCATTTGTTGGGACAGTGCTGATGAAAACAGCAATCAATTTTAGCTTTGGAATGGATGACGTAAGTACACTTACTAGATTGTCTTTATGTCACAATGTTCATTGTTACAATCATTTAAAGGTTTTTGGGCTAGATTGGGCATAAATGTATGATAATTGTAATTTACTGATGATTCATCCTCTTAAACTTCTCTAAGTTTTTATATAAAAAATGTACTACTGAAGTCTTAACAGGGGATTTATTATATTACTAAGGATAAAACCTGCTATTATTGACTTTGTGTCTGCTAAGTGCTATCCTTAGCATAGTAGCGTTGCATAATTGTATTTTTGCATTTTCTAATTTGTAGCAATGAGATTTTAATTCTGGCTGTATAAAGTCATACAAGCAATTGTTACCACCCTCTGTCACTGCTGCTATTGTAAAAAGTGTGTGCGTGTACGCAAGCGTGCATGTGTCTGTCTACATCCGCCCCCCTCACCTTTCCCAGCCCGTCATGGTTGTCTTTTCTGTGTGTTTGTCTGGGGGTCAACCATGGACTTTGTGGTGATTTGCAACCTTTCCTCATTGTATTATTAGTAGTTGTATAAAGTCTAGTAAACAGTGTATTAAATGTTGGGAAAAGACCAGAAAATCTATAGACACAAGGGCGGAAAAAATACCGGAGTAAAGCAAAGTAGGAATTGTGACTGTTCTGAAGGCAGGTTACTTTAGTTACTTCCTGTAAGTAACAACACATTGAATGTATTGCAACTTAATCATTACTCTTATTACTGTTTTGCATTATAATAGTCATTTATATGTTAATATTGCTAAATACTAGGTATTTGAAATCTAAGGTTACAGGTATTTTATATGCAAGCTGAAAAATGGTAAAGGAGGCAAGGGAGAGATAATTACTTTACATAACTGTCACATCTGTGTGATATATTAATATTTTGAATATCTGTCTTGAGTGGTCTGTAGTTAGTTATACCAGTTTGAACTGTACAGTGTGATATCAAAAGTCTTGGGGTACCTCCTATTTGTGTGTCGGATGTCCTTTCACCTTACGAAGAGCGGCAACTAAATGTGGCAAGCATTCAACAGGTCACTGGAAATATTGAACCATGCTGCCTCTGTAGTTGTCCATACATGTGCAACTGTTGCCAGTGCAGAATTTATTGCACAAACTGACCTCTTGAGTATGTCCTATAAAAGTTCATTGGGATTCATGTCCAGTGATGTGGGTGGACAAATCATTCACTGGAATTGTCCAGAATGTTCTGCACACCAGCTGTGAAGAAATGTGCCATGGTTTTATGGCACATTATCATTCATAACAATTTCATTATTGTTTGGGAACATGAAGTATGAGAATGACTGTAAATGATCTCTAAGTAGCTGAACATAATCAACATAATCCAGTTCAGTTTCACCAGAACACCCATTCCATTGTATGTATAAAAATACCACACACCTTGTCCAGGGCATTGTGAACAACTTGTTTCCATGACTTTTTGGGTGTTGCATCTCTCTCAACCCCTGCCATTGGCTCTTACTGACTGACCGAGCCAGTCATCTATTGTCCAACTGAGTCCAGGAGAGGTACTGCAGGTGGTGTTATGATGTTAGCAAATGGATTGTCAGCTGTGTTATCCCATCACCATATAATTTTGCCACACTGTCCAAAAAGATATGATGGTTGCATGTCCCTCATTGATTTCTGTGGTCTTTTCCTGGAGTGTTGCTTGTCTGGTAGTATTGACAACTCTATGCAAATGCTGCTGCTGTTGATCATTAAGTGAAAACAATCAATGTGTCATTCACATGTGTTGTTGTGTGGCAAGAGATAATGCCTGCAGTCTGTTGTTCTCAGCCCACTCTTAACACTGGATCTGGAAATATTTAATTTCTTGATGATTTCCAAAATGGAATGTCCCATGTGTTTAGCTCTAATGATCATTCCACATTCATTGCCTGTTAATTCATGTTCTGTATCCGTAATTGTGCTGAAACCTTTCCATGTGAATCACCAGAGCACAAATGACAGCTCTGCCTATGCACTGCCCTTTTATATCTTCTATATACATATAGTACTGTCATCTGTATCTGTACATAAAACCATTTTCTTACTTTTGTAAACTCAGTGTAATGGGGTAGTATCTATACAATAAGACAACTGCCTTTTTTGGTGCCATTTGTTTTATTTAAAATAAAGAAGTAGAAGGGAGTCTGCAGTGGGATATAATTTTTGCATTTCACAAAGTTTAAAAGCTTTTTGAAAGTAATGGCAAGAGTTTTTACCAGTTATTAGAAGGAACCTATCCTGGATTTGAAAATAGGATGATTTAAAGCCTCAGTTTCACAGAAATATTTGTAGCGTTCATGTTTCACTGTACCAGCTGGATGCTTCTCATATTTTCCCACTGCACTTGTCTGACTGGCAAATGAGTAGCCTTTGTTTAGTTCCCAGTATTACCTGGTTTGTTTCCTTGGTGGTGGGATTGGAGTAGTGGCCTTCCAGCTTCAAGAGGACTACAGAGGAGCTACATAAAAAAAAAAAAAGTAGGCGCTCCCATTTTGAAAATTGACATCAGGACCCAGGGAAACATGAAGTCTTAAGCTGGAGGAGACACAGCACTTGGTCAGCAAGGAAATGTTGCAAAATGACCATGTGATTTTTGTTTTGTTTTGTTTATTCACCACTGAACGCTTCATGTATTCTTCTGCTACCATAGGTGCTATGCAAGGGGATCCTACACTGCTATACCTTACCAATAACTAAATGTTGCAGAGTTTCATGTGAAGAAACCCAGGTGGTGTCTTTATTATAACTGAATAATCAATAGAGGTGTGCTGCAGGGATTTATGTTGGTTCTATTCTGTTCCTTGTTTTGTATATTTTATATCGAGTAATCTGAAATATTTCTTTACTGATGATACAAGTATTAAAATAAAGCCAAGTTGACAACCATTACTATCCGGGCACAATCCTCTCTCCCCCAATACGCAGACACGTAATTAACTAAATGTCTACATGTGAACTGTTGCTGAACTTTGATAAAATAAATAATGCATCAATCACATCAATAACTGAAAGAAAATATTATAAATTTTTGGGTGTTTTGTAGTGGTAGAAACATGAACTGAAAGTAAAATGTTTTAAAACTTCAAATGCCTGCAATTTTCATGACACCAGAAAACTTAGAAATGATATTGGTATAATGTTTACTTAATTTTCTGATTTTCACCCACTCTAATGACTTAACAAATAATATTGCAAGAGTTCATTGTACTGAAGCATGTGATGCCCTTTGTGCTGTGTCCTGTAACACATACATTATTTATAAAATTCAAAAAATTCAATAATGTCAAAGCTTCACAATAAGATGTCTTGAATGGCCAAACTATTTTGAAGTGTACACACTGATGGTCTCTCAGAACAATCTGTGAGCAGGCAGAGGTTGACATAAATACATTAGTCACAAATGTTGAAGGGCTTCCCAGTAACCGGCTGCGGTGGCCGAGGTGACTGAGGCGCTCCAGTCACGTTCAGCACGGCCACTATGATCGGGGGTTCGAATCCCCCCTCGGGCATGGATATTTGTGCTGTCCTAGTTCGTAAGTAGTTCATAAGTAGTTTGTAAGTTTAGGGACTGATGACCCCGTAGTTAAGTCCCATAAGCTTAACAAACATTTGAACATTGGCTTCCCAGTAGACAGTTGAAAAGCTGACGAGGCAGCTGAGTAGTTGTTGTAGATCTGTAGGTGAATTGCTGGCTATTGGTTCAAGCTAGGCAGCTCAAGGAGCTTGAATGTCAACTTCAGAAGGGCAAATTGTTGACCTGATCTGAAATGATTACCATTTAGTATTCAGAGCTGATGATGAGTGCTACACAGTGTATACTGGTATGAATGTCTTTCTCCACATTGTTGATATCTCTGATTGGGATATCAGATCCTACCATGAAGAACCATGTACAGGTTAAAATTGTACGTAGTTTATACCTCTGGTAGAAGCTGGATGGTTGAAGATGAGTGTGGTGGTTGTGTTTTGCGGGGGTGTGCATAAATACCCTATTCAGATGTTTCTGTGTAATCAATATCTCACTCACAAAAAACTGCTGTTTCAATTTATTTATATTGATCATGTTCTGCAAGACAAAATTGAGGAGTGAACTTTCATGGTCATGGAATAAGTCAGTACATCAAATTGTTACAAAGGATTAGTACTGTCAAACAGGGTGATTTCAGACAGTTTTGAGATTATTTTCACTATAATTTTCGTAGGTTTTGGTAGATTTAATATATTTAATAAAGGCTTTTCTATACGTTAATTTGCCACACCGACTATCTCGAACTGCTTTCTTTAAAATTTCCGGGTCATAATTACACCGATATTGAACACCTTTCTTACTTTATAGGTTCTCATTATTGTCCAAAATCTCCCCACAGAGTACACAGTTTCAATAAAACCTCCATTACTTTGAAATCTTACACAAAACTCATGACAAACTGGTACCAAACTTCTCACAGTGCCGCAGCCTACCAATCTCGTTGGAAAGTGACACTACAATATTTTCTGCCAATCACAACAACAGAAAGTTTCCACTCCATAACACAGCGAGAATTTTCGACAATGAGATTGTACGACTTATTATTTGCGTCGGTGAACAATCGATCAAATGCGGGAGCGTGGGACGTGGCAATTGCAGTCTTGTGCATAAAATAAGCAGCGTGTGGAGGTGGAAATTAACGCTAATTCGTTGTTATGCAGCGGGAAAGAGAAGATCGACCATAGCATCCAAAATTAACCCTTTTGACGGTAATTGATAAAGTTAAACGTAAAGCAATAGGTCTATCCATAAATAAAAGGAGCAACAATATAACACAGAAATTAGCTTAATTTTTTTATTCTTCCGGGAATTCCTTGAGGGAATAAAAAGAGTGAGCCATGAGGAAACTTTTCAGTTTAGCCTTGAAAATGCACAGATTACTACTAAGCTCTTTGAATTCTTGTGGCAGCTTATTAAAAATGAATGCGTCAGAATACGGCGCACCTTTTTGCACAAGGGTCAAGTAGGTGTGATCCAAATGCAGATCCTATTTCTGTCTAGTATTAATTGCATGAAAGCTGCCAACTCTTAGGAATAACTAAATGTTATTAATAATAAATGACATTAAAAAAGTATATATTGCGAGATCAGTGTCAGAATTCTCATGCTACTAAACAGCATTTGACAAGAGGCACATGAGCTTACCCCACACATGCTCTAACCATTAGTTACTGCACAATAAATACCATTCCTTAATCAGAGGAGGTACCCCAAAAAATAACACCATATATTATAGGCATAAAGTAACCAGGGGTTTAGTAATATAAAAACATATGCCTAAGTGGTTTATATAGTTGATGTTAAAATTATGGTTTTCTTTGTGTAACATTCATAATTAATTGAATAGATCCTAGATTGTTTTATAATGCAGTGTGTTAACGATGAAAAAAGTGCAAAGTCTGAAAGCTGTTTTCAGGAACCAATCAATAGGAAAAATGACTTAATAGAATAAGTAATTCTGAAAAATGCGATAAAATAACTACTTTTTTTTACAAATTGTCTATACAGTGGGACCTTCCTTAATAAGTGTAATTAACTTCTGAGTCTTGCCCAAAATGTGGAACAGATGTTAAGAAAAATATATTTTTATGTCGGAAATCCTGCAAAAATACGTTAAATGTCATCCAATCTGAAAAACGTGTGCTCTCCCCCCCCCTGCTGCTGACAGAAAGATGTTGGACAATTGAGACCATGTGACATTTTCAAGCAGCAGTTATGAAAGAACTTTATGGATAATTTTTCATTTATTTGTGTAAACTTTCAAGAATCTAAGTACAAACAACTATGGAAAGAAAGTTTGTGAAGGCCCATAATAGAAATCTTACGAATGTTGTGTTTTTTAGTCTCCGTGTCCTGCAAAAGCTTCCTAGATTGTTATAGGTAACTGCTACAGTTTTTTTACACAATTTAATATAGCATATAATTCAGTGTCACCATACTGAATACAAACTAGGCCTATTACCCAACATAAATGTGTACTTAAATAAGGATTGCTACTTGGATTTAGTCATCATTTTTCTATCAAATATGTCTTATTTTTAAACAAACACTATCATCAGTGGTTATAGTAAAAAATAAATTGTGTCAATGCACTTACGCAGGTACAGTTTGGATTCAGATTAATTAGTGTGTATACATAAATTCATTTTGCGGTTTTAATAATATGGTAATAAGGACAGTTTATAACTCACCCCAAAGATGTGGCAACGAGCTGCGACAGGCACATACTAACAACACACACATATAACACTTTCAGCTGTCGGTCATGGCCTTCTTCAGAAAATAGAACATTCATGCAATCACACAGGCACAATCCTTATCCGACCCACAGTGTTCCTCTTTGTGAACCCCTCATAGCTCCCAGACCATGCTTAGCTTACTTCTTGAAACTACCTCATCCCTCCAAACTCCCTACCACCACTCCAAAACATCAAATACCAAATAAGCACACAACACTGTGGTTAACCTATCCACAAAAACCTAAACCCCACTGCAGTTTGTTTTATCCAAAGGTCTTACCTTTAACCCTACACTCCAGTTTTAATTATGTTGGTCTTGTCAAAGACCTACTCTCCTTTTCCCAATCCCTACGACGGAAACACTACTTTGCCACCAATCCCTTTGACCGTAGCTACCTAATCCCAATATTGAAGCCTGCCTGTCCCAATTCATACCACCATCCACCCACTGGTTACCCTCCAAGAGTTACTCACTTCCAACTTGGCCTCCCCATCCTTCCCCAAGTCCCTTCCTAAGAACTCAAACCTTTCAGCAGAAGAAAGAAGAACCAACCACAACCTTAAAACAAATCCTGAGATAATCATCCTCCTTGCAGATAAAGGTTCCACCACTGTAGTTATGGATCACAGTGACTACCGGGCAGAAGGGCTCCGCAAGCTTTCTGACTCCTCTACTTACAAGTTGTGCTAGAATGACCCCATCCCCGAAGTCCATCAAGGTCTCCAATCCCTGTTAAAATCCTATGTCCCCTTCCAGAAGCTCTTCCCTGAATCCATCTCCCCCCTCAACCCAACAACACCCCGCACACCCACCTTCTATGTGTCCACCAAAATCCACAAAACTAATAATGCTGGACACCCAATTGTGGCTGGTTACTGTGCTCCTACTGAAATAATTTCAGCCCACATTGACCACCACCTCCAACCAATTGTTCAAAATCTATCTTCACGTATCAAGGATACCAACCACTTCCTTCACTTACTCTCCATCATTCCCACCCCTTTGCCTGCTGGATCCTTACTTGTCACAGTGGATGCCACCTCGCTATAAACCAACATCCTACATGCCCATGGCTTTGCCACTTTGGAACACTACCTCTCTCAATGTCCCTCTGAACTCAAGCCTGATACCTCGTTCCGCATAACCCTCACCAACTTCATTGCAACTAGAAACTACTATTCCTTTGAGGGGAAAGTTTACCATCAAATCCGTGCTACAGCCAAGGGCACCCATATGGCACCCTCCTATGCCAACCTGTTTATGGGCCGTCTGGAGGAATCCTTCCTAGCATCCCAAAACCCCAAACCTCTGACCTGGTTCAGGTTTATTGATGATATTTTCATGATCGGACTCAGGGCCGGGACACCCTATCCTCCTTCCTTCAGAACCTCAACTCCTTCTCCCCCATCCACTTCACCTAGTCTTCCTCAACCTACCATGCCACATTCCTGGATGTCAACCTCCACCTCACTGATGGCTTCATCCACACTTCTGTCCATATTAAAGCTACCAACCACCAATAGTACCTACACTTTGACAGTTGCCATCCCTTCCACATAAAAAAATCCCTCACGTACAGCCAGGCTACCCGTGGACGGCGTATCTGCATTGACAAGAACTCCCTTTCTGAATATGCTGAGTGTCTCACAAAGGCCTTCACTATACAGAAATTATCCCACAGACCTAGTCGACAAACAGACTTCCCGTGCCATATCCTCACACGTCCCAAATCCTCCCTGTAACGCCAGTAACCATCCACAAAAGAGCATTCCCCTTGTCACCCAGTACTACCATGGACTCGAACAACTAAATTGCATCCTTCGCCAAGGTTTTATTTTCTATCCTCATGCCCAGAAATGAGACACATCCTGCCCAAGATACTTCCCACCCCTCCTAAAGTGGTGTTCCATCGCCCTCCCAACCTCCACATCGTCCTAATTGATCCCTATCAGATGCTGGGCCACGTGTAATTTACTAACTGTGCTGCAATCAATGTGCAGTTTTCTATATTGGCATGGCCACTAACCAGCTGTCCATTAGGATGAATGGCCACTGCCGAACTGTGGCCAAAAACAAAGTGGACCACCCTGTGGCACAGCATGCAGCAGAGCACATGCTTGACTTCAATGGCTGCTTCACAACCCAGGCATCTGGATCCTTCCATCCACCACCAGCTTTTCTGAACTGCACAGATGGGAGTTACCCGTACAGTACATTCTCCGATCCTGAAATCGTCCAGGCCTCAACCTACGATAACTCCCCGTTTTCCATACCTTACAGTTCCTATCTCTATCCTAAACATCGTACGCGTGACTTGGGCACGTTTTATTATTATTATTATTATTATTATTATTATTATTATTATTATTATTATTATATTTTCTATTTTTTTTGAAATCTGTATTTATTTTATTTATTTTATTTTTCTCCCCTCAACCGCCTCCCCACTCCATTCCTAAGCTGCCTCTCGTTATTCCCATGTTGGCCATGCTGTGCCCATCCCCACCACTGTGACACAACCTT
Organism: Locusta migratoria; assembly: GCA_026315105.1. NCBI lineage: Eukaryota > Metazoa > Arthropoda > Insecta > Orthoptera > Acrididae > Locusta > Locusta migratoria. The sequence goes on from CM048755.1 coordinate 195,729,497, forward strand.
CCTATCCCCTCTCTCCTCCCCTCCCCAATTTACATGCCGCAAAGCCTGATTCGAAGTGCCTATGTGATTGCGTGAATGTTCTATTTTCTGAAGAAGGCCATGGCTGATAGCTGAAAGTATTGTATGAGTGTGTTTTGTATTATGCCTTCCAAGCAGCAGCAGGACGCGCATTATCAACACAAACAGTATGGAATCACCTTCAGGAATGTGGCGTCTACACATGGAGGCCTATGTTATGTGGCCCATTAAAACCACAACGCCATTCAGCCCACAGAAACTAAATGGAGCAACATCAGGATTGGAGTCATAATGAGAGGCACCGGGTTCTTTTCACTTAAGAGTCATGATTTTGTGTTCAGCCAAACAATCATTGGTCCCTCATCTGGAGAGAATGGAGAACTCAGATCAATCCTTTTTATCTGCAATAACATCACCATATCTTGTTGGTGGACTAATGGTGTGGAGAGGAGTCAGTATTGATGGACGTATGGTACTGACATCTGTATCATTCAGAATGGTGCTTTAACTGCTCAGAGGTATAGAGATGAGATCCTTCGACTTCTTGTTGTGCCCTACACTGGAGCCATAGGAAATGGGCTCCTTCTGTTGAATGATAATGCTTGGCACCAAAGAGCTGCACTGGTGGACAACGTGCTTGAAGCTGAGGGAACTGAACGAATGGAGTGGCCAGCTTGTTCACCAGACTTAAACCAGATTGGGATACACTTGGCAGACACATTCCAGCTAGTCCAGCACCTCCCACAATGCACAATGGTTACAGAGCTGAATATTGCACTCAAAGAAGAATGGCTAAATATACCTCAAGAGCTGATAGATAACCCCATACTGTGCATGCCGTGCAGGTGTGCAACTGTACTAGACCTCCAAGGTGATTGCATGACTTATTACAGTGCAGTGTGAATGACTTTTTCACTATTATGGTAGACCCATGATGCTCGCTCTAACAACGAACACCTTTGGCACTAATCAGTGCTCCACTGAGTGTGAGTGGTATAGCTGCAGTATATATTTGTCACTTGGAGTGTTCACATTGGAGTTGTTGTTGTAAACTGTATACAGTGCTGTGATTTCATGAAGAGAATTAATCCTACACATGTGGTCCAAATATTAGGGACCATGTTATGACATGCTGAAAATGGAAATGACATGGGGCTGAGGATATGGAGTTAGCAAGTACATTATATAACGTAATAATTAAGAAATATTATGGCAACAACACAAAAATAAACCATGTAATGCTGAATAGATAAACGGAATTTGAAGGACAGGAGGAACCTGAACCTGAAGATGACATTGACATACCAACATAATTTGCAAATGTAATTAATGAGGCTACACTCATGAACCACAGACATTGTCGAGGTGGGGTGGCTTGCATGCCTCAATGATACAAATAGCCGTACCGTAGGTGCAACCACAGCGGAGGTGTATCTGTGGAGAGGCCAGACAAACTTGTGGTTCCTGAAGAGGGGCAGCAGCCTTTTCGGTAGTTACAGGTAGTTACTAGATGATTGGCTGAGCTGGCCCTGTAACATCAGCGAATGTGGCCACACAGCTATTGCGAACGGCTGAAAGCCGAGGACATGCAGCTCTACTGTATGAACATATGATGGCATCCTCTTGGGTAAAATAGTCCCCCATTCGGATCTCCGGGCAGGGACTACGCGGGTGGATGTGATCATCAGGAAAGACAACACTGGCATTCTACGGATCGGAGCGTGGAATGTTAGATCTGTTAATCGGGTAGGGAAGCTAGAAAATTTAAAAAGAGAAATGGATAGGTTGAAGTTAGATATAGTGGGGATTAGTGAAGTTCGGTGGAAAGAGGAACAGGATTTCTGGTCAGGTGAATACAGGATTCTAAATACAAAATCAGTTGGAGGATTTACAGGAGCAGGTCTGATAATGAATGAGAATATAGTAATGCAGGTAAACTACTATGAGCAACACATGATCGCATTATCATAATCAATGTAGATATGAAGCCAACACTGACCACAGTGGTACAGGATTATATGCCAATTAGCTCTGCTGATGGTGAGGAGATGGAAGAAATATATGAGGAGCTAAAGGAAAGTGTACAGACAATTACGGGAGAGGAAAACTTAATTGTTATGAGAGACTGGAATTCAGTAGTAGAACAAGGAAGGGAAGGAATAATAGTAGGTGAATATGGTCTGGGCAAAAGGAATGAAAGAGAAAGCCGCCTGGTAGAATTTTTCATGGAACATAATTTAGTTATAACAAACACCTGGTTTAAGAATCACAAAAGAAAGTTGTATACATGGAAGAGACCAGGATACACTGGGAGATAACAGATTTTATAATGGTAAGACATAGATTTTGGAACCAGGTTTTAAACTGTAATTCATACTCAGGGGCAGATATAGACTCTGGTCATAACTTGTTGATCATGAACTGTAGGCTGAAACTGAAGAAACTGCAAAAAGGTAGGAAAATAAGGAGATGGGACCTAGATAAATTAAGGGAACCTGAAGTTCTTAAGAATTTCAGAGGGAGCTTTAGGCTACAATTGACAGAAAGGGGGGGGGGGATAAAACAGTAGAAGAGGAATGGGTAGCATTGATATATAAAATAGTGAAGGCAGCAGAGGACAAAATAGGTAGAAAGGGGAGACCTACAAAAAATTCTTGAATATCACAGGAAATACTAAATTTAATTGATGAAAGGAGAAAATACAAAAATGCGCTAAATGAAACAGGCAAAATGGAGTACAGACAACCAAGAAATGAGATTGACAGGAAGTGTAAAACAGCTAAGCAGGAGTGGCTAGAAGGCAAATGCAAGAATGTATAAATAGGGGAAAAATAGATACAGCCTACAGGAAAATAAAAGAAACATTTTGAAACAAGAAAATCAGCTGTATGAATAAAAAGAACTCGGTTGGAAAACCAGTTCTCAGCAAAGATGGGAAAGCTGAAAGGTGGAAAGAGTATATAGAGGGGCTCTAAAAAGGAAATAAACTTGGAGACAATATTGTTGGAAGGGAAGAGGATGTAGATGAAGATGAAATAGGAGATACTATACTGAGAGAAGAAATTGACAGAGCACTGAAAGACCTAAATCGAAAGAAGGCCCCTGAAGTGTACGACATTCCCTCAGAACTACTGAAGTCTCTGGGAGAGCCAGCCATGACAAAACTATTTCACCTGGTGCATAAGATGTATGAGACGGGGGACATACCTTCAGACTTCATGAAAAATGTAATAACCCACCATTCCAAAGAAAGCAGGTGCAGAGAGGAGTGAAAATTATAGAACCATCAGTTTAATAAGTCATGGTTGCGAAACCTTACACGAATTATTTACAGAAGGATGGAAAGGCTGAGAGATGCTGACCTCGGGGACGATCTGTTCAGGAGAAATGTAGCAACATGGGAGGCAATACTCACCTTACGGTTTATCTTAGAAGGTAGATTAAAGAAAGGCAAACCTACATTTCTAGCTTTTGTAGATTTGGCGAAAGCATTTGACAATGTTGATTGAAATACACTATTTCAAATTCTGAAATCTGCAGGAATAAAATATAAGGAATGGAAGGTTATTTAAAACTTGGCCAAAAACCAGACAGCAGTTATCAGAGTTGAAGGGCATGGAAGGGATGTAGAGGTTGGGAAGGTTGTAAGACAGGGTTGTAGGCTTTCTCAAATGTTATTCAATTTGTATATTGAGCAAGCTATAAAGGAAAGCTTGGAGAAATATGGAGAAGGAATTAAAGTTCAGGGTGAAGAAATAAAAACCTTGGGTTTTGCTGATGACATTGTAATTCTATCAGAGACAGCAAAGGACCTGGAGGAGCAATTGAACGGAATGGACAGTGTGTTGAAAGGGGCATATAAGATGAATTTTAACAAGAGCAAAACAAGGGTAATGGAATGCAGTCTTAGAAAATCAGGCGATGTTGATGGAGTTAAATTAGATAATGAATCAGTAAATGTGGTAAATGCGTTTTGTTACTTGGGCAGTAAAATAACAAATGATGGTTACAATACAGAGGATATAAAATGCAGAATGGCAGTGGGAAGAAAAGAGTTTTTGAAAAAGAGAAATTTGTTAACATTGAATATTAATTTAAGCATAAGGAAGTCGTTTCTGAAGGCATTTGTGTGGAGTGTTGCCTTGTATCGAAGTGAAACCTGGACGATAAACAGTGCAGAGAGGAAGAGGATGGAGGCTTTTGAAATGAGGTGGGTGGATCATGTAACTAATGAGGAGGTACTGAACAGAATTGGGGAGAAAAGGAATTTCTGGCATACGTTGACTAAAAGAAGGGATGAATTGGTAGGACACATTCTTAGACATCAAGGAATTGTGAATTTAGCGTTGGAGGGAAGTGTGTGGGGTAAAAATCGCAGAGGGAGACAAAGAGATGAATATAGTAAGCAAACTAAAATTGATGTAGTTTGCTGTTCTTATGAGGAGATGAAGAGGCTTGCTCAGGATAGCTGCATCTGTCTCCGGACTGAAGACAACAACAACAATTAATGTGGCTTTTGATATTGGACTGTGTCAATGCAAAAGTGATTTGTAATGTGATTAAGTTGATTTTGTGAGGTGTGCACATTGTTCTCTCTCACTTTCTTTAAACCATTTCATTGAAATACTGCATCTGCACTTTGAGGACTAATATAAACACTATTTTAAGTGACATCTTGTTTGTTGGGTGTTCTGCCAGATAACAGTGTAGAATCTTGTACAATATTTCTTCTATGTAGCTCGTAACCTACTTCACGTGCAACCTGAGACTGTTTGAGAGTGGAAGTGGTCCAGTATTTGTGTGTTTGACCTCCCCTGTTCCCTTTGCGGTTGGCGCCTATTTGCGGTGACTCGCTGCTGCTTTAGATATTCCATTTGTGGTCTGCACTCATCAGACCCACACCCAGGTTCTCCAAATTCAGACTGAGGCTTATGCAGTTCGGGCCCGATCACCGCAATTTGCTGAGCGTTGTCAATTCATTTGGGGTCTGCGCCAGTTGTGACTGCTTCCTATGTGGTCTGCACCCGTCAGACCCGCTCGAGTGGTCTCCAAATTCGGACTGATGCCTATGCGTTCCGCACCTGCTCACTACGGTTTGCTGGGGCGTTGTAGATTAATTTGCCGCCTGCACAGTTCTGACTGCTTCCTATGTGGTCCGCACCCATCCAACCTGTTCATGGGTTCTCCAACTTCAGATTGACGCCTATGCAGTCCATGCCCATCTACAAATGTACAAATGTTTGTATAGCTTGTGGGACTTAACTACGGGCTCATCAGTCCCTAAACTTACAAACTACTTACGAACTAGCTAACACTAAGGATGGCACAAATATCCATGCCCGAGGGGGGATTCGAACCCCTGACCATAGTGGCTGTGCAGACCATGACTGAAGCGCCGCAGTCCCCTCGGCCACCGCGACCGGCCATGCCTGTCTGCCACGATCTGTTGGAGCATTGCAGTTTCATTTGGTGCCCGCTGCAGTCCTGAATGCTCCCTTTGTGGTCCGCGCCCACCAGACTCGCACCTGGGTGTTCCTACTTTGGAGTGGTGCCTTTGCGGTCTGTACCAGAACACGGCAGTCTGCTGAAGCATTGCCATTCCAATTTGCATCTTCCGTTGTTCTTGGTGTTCTATTTGTGGTCCGCACCCATCTGACGCACCCCTGGGGGTTCCATCTCCAGTCTGGGGTGTCTGTAACTATTCTTGGGTGTTGATTCCCATATTTTCATCTTTGGTTCTTGTATTTGGGTTATGCTGCAGCTGTCTACGATGCATCTTTGGATCACAGTCTGTACTTACTTGGTACCCCATGTTGCGGTTCTCAAAGCAACAGTGTCACCCAGACTGTGTGGTCTGCGTAAAGTACACAAGGAGGGCATACCTCTGCCCCCAATTGTCAGTAATATTGGGACACCAACGTACGCAACAGCAAAGTACCAGAAAAACCTGCTGTCTCTGTATGTGGGGAAATGTGTTCACCACATTCGTAATTCAGAGGAATTTCTTCAATGCCTCAAACAACTACTTATCACCAATTCAGACATCATGGTTGGTTTTGATGTGGTAACACTGTTCACTAGGGTTCCACTGCAAGACTCACTAGACCTGATTGTAGAAAAATATGATGGTGCTCTGTTGGACCTGTTCAGGCATACACTGACTTCCACATACTTCCTGTATGAGAACCAATATTACGAGCAAACTGAAGGTGTGGCTATGGGCAGCCAACTTACTTGTGGAGAGATTTGAGGAGAGGTCATTGGTGACAGCCAGATGCTTCTACAGGTATGTGGATGATATGTTCGTGACCTGGTCTCATGGGAAGGACAAGCTCAGGGAGTTCCTTCAACATCTCAATTCTTGCCACACGAATATCAAGTTCACCATAGAACTGGAAAGGAATGACCAACTGCCTTTTCTGGATAAACTAGTGAAAAGGAAAGCAAATGGATCAATTGGCCACAGTGTGTATCGAAAACCCACACACACTGATTTATACCAACAGGCCAGCAGCTGTCACCACCCTTTGCAGAAGAGTGGGGTACTCAAGACATTTGTGCACAGGGTATGTCCCTGTCAGACCAAGAGTCTACCCACAGAAATAGAGCACTTCGAAACAGTGTTGTCCAAACAAAATGAGATGGCACTCCAACCAGCCATTACACCAGAGGTACAAGAGGCAGAGCAAGATGAAGCAAAGAAGGTGGCATATCTTCCCTATGCTGGTTCCATCTCTACCAGAATTGGCAGGATCCTGCAAAAATTCGATATCAAGTGTGTCTTCTGTCCAGCCAGCAAGATCAGGGCTCTTGTGGGAAATGTCAAAGACAACCTGGGGTTACGGAAACCAAGGATTTATATAGTTTCTTGTCAGTGTGGCATGTCCTATATTGGCCAAATAACAAGAACAGTCGATATAATATGTAAGGAACAGCAGAGACACATCCAATTAAGACAGGCAACAAAATTTGCCACCACTTAACATTGTTTTGAATTGGATCATGCCATGAACTATGATGATACCAAGATCGTAGGCTAGACACCCAGGTTGTGGGAATTGATAAAGACAACTGAAAACCTTATGAACCGCGATACAGGGTACCAACTAATTAGAGCCTTGGATTCTGATTTGGAATTGCTAAAGAATCATCATAGGCAGTTGCAGTATAACACAAATACAACAACCGAAGGTGGAAATATGGGATTCGACACCCAAGAAGAGTTAGACACACCAGAACAGAGATGGAATGCCAAGGGCTGAGGAACACCAAGAACCACGGAAGATGCAAGTTGGAACAGCAATGCTTTGGCAGACTGCTGCGTTCGGGTGCAGACCATAAAGGTGCCACTCCAAAGTAGGAACACCCAGGAGTGAGTTAGGTGGGTGCGAACCACAAAGGGAGCATTCAGGACCAAATAAACTGCAATGTTCCAACAGATCTTGGCAGATGGATGCGTAGTGCGTAGGTGTCAATCCGAAGTTGGAGACCCCAGAAATGGGACGGACGGGCACGGACCACATAGGAATCTGTCAGAACTACCGCAGATGCCAAAAGAATCGACAACACTCTTGACAGTTGTGACGAGCAGACGTGGACCGCATGGGCGTCAGTCTGAAGTTGAAGACCTAAGAATGAGCTTCATGGGTGCAGACGACATACGAAGCAGTCGGAACCACCACGGACCCCAAATGAATTGACAACCCTCCAGGAAATTGCGGCGATCGTTAGAGGTCCACATAGGTCTCAGTCCAAAGTTGGAGAACCTGGAAGTGGATGTTGACTACAAATGGAACATCTAGAGCAGCAGCGGATCACTGCAAATGGGCACTGACCTCAAAGGGAGCAGAGATAAGGTCACAGACATTAATACTGGACCAGATCCACTCAAAGAACAGTCTGAGGGCGCACCTGAAGAAAGATACGAGCTACATAGCTGAAATATTGTGCAACTATTCTACACTGTTTCTGGCAGAACACCTGACAATCAAGATGTCATTCAATCGCCAAGAAAGCTTGAAGAGTTACATTACTTTAAGTTCTACAAGAAGAGAGGTTTTGGCGCTGCGGATTGAATGTGTAATGATAGACTGAAACCATTAAATTACATATAATTTCATTCCTATGGTATTGATATCTTGTTTTTTTTCCCCCTCTGTTAAAATGGTACTTAAGGTACAATGCAACATTTTGCATAGAAATGATGCACACCACTGTCATGTCATTACAAGCATGGTTTTGTATGGTTCCAAGCGTTCGAGGTCAAAGGTGCCCCTTATAATTAAATGCCATGTAAACCTTAAGTAAAGAATTGGGACAGCAAAATATCATACTGTATCACACAAAAATTGCATTGTAACCAATATCTGAATAAAATATGTTAAAATATGTGTATTGTGTATGATATCTCACCTGTTCCCCTGATTGTAGATTTATAAGTCTACTCATGCAGCAGGCATGTAATTTGTGATGGTGTAGTGCTAAGATGCCTGTTTTCATTTACTGACAAATGAGATAATAATTTTAAATATGATTTGAATGCTATTGAAAAGGTGTTCGAGGTACAAATCATTGATGCATCATATAGGGAAATACTGCTATGAAATATGTAATTTCATCAAGTACAGCTGTAATTAGGCATGAATGTCTGGTGTGTCATATTGTGAAGTGCAAAAGTAAGCCCAGTAACCTATACATATAATATTGCTGCAGAGTATAATGCTTAATGGTGAAATAATAAAATACAGTAGTAAGTTTCATATGGAGTGTTAGCTTGCATCTCAGTTGACCTCAGAGAAATAAACACACGTAGTGAACAGTATTCCTACATCTCTTTTAGATCTCTAAAATTGAGTCACAACCACATTTTACACACCTTGTCATTGTTTGAAACACTCAAAAATAAATTTTCATGAATTTTTATAGGTGTAATAACCAAAAACTCGGTGCTACTGAACAGCGTGGTGCGGTGGAAACACACAAGTCTTGCATTCATGAGGATGGTGGTTCAAATCCACCTACGGCCATCCAGATTTAGGGTTCCTGTTATTTACCTTAATCAATCCAGGCTAATATGATGGTTGCATTGAAAGGTTACGGCTGATTTCTTAACCCATTCTTGCTCAAAAATCTGAGCATGATCTCCGTCTCTAATGACTACGTTTTCGAAGGGACATTAAACCCTAAGTTCCCTTCAGTGTACCTGAATATTAATTTATTTCAATCTTCTGTTACTCCATCTCTTCTTTCATTAATCATCATGTCACCTCCTCTATACCATCTACATCCACATCCATACTACACAAGGCACTTCACGGTATGTGGTGGAGGGTAATTTGCATACCTGTTATCACTTCCTCCTATTCAAGTTGTGTATGATTGTGGGAGAAATGTTTGCCAGTATGCCTCTGTGTAGGCCCTAATCTTTCTGATGTTATCACTGTGGTCTCTTCATGAGATTTATATATGAGGAGTCTTCATGAAATGCACATTCTCGGAATTTTGACAGAAGCCCATACCATGATGCAGAACATCTCTCTTCCAGCATCTGCCTCTAGAGTTTCCTAATCACCTCTTTGTTGCTTTCACCCTTACTAAATGAGCCCATAATGAAGCCTGTAGTTCTCCATGGATCTTCTTTGTCTTTTATTACCTTACCTGGTACAGATTCCACACTGATGAGCAATATTCAAGCACTGGCCGAAAATGAGTTTTGTAACCTGTTTCCTTTGTTGACAGGCTACATTGCCTGAGGATTCATCCAAAGAATATGTCTGGCATCTGCTTTATCCATGATAGATTTATTTGGTTGTTCCATTTCAAAGCCCCCCCCCCCCAACCCCTTATGTCAACTCTCAGTTATTTTAGGGAAGTAACTACTTCTACTGTTTGTCCTGCTATTGCATAATTATATAATAAAGGAGCTTTCTTTCTGTGTAAATCCAGAACTTTACAGTTTTTTATGTTGAGGCTCAATTGCCATTCCCTGCAACATGTCGGTACACTGTAGACCCTCTTGCATTTCGCTTCCCTTTTTCAGTGTTCACTTTCTTGATTAACTACAGCCTCATATGCAAAAAGCCTCATTGAACTTCCAATGTTATCTACAAGGTCATTTATATAGATTGTGAAAAGCATTGGTCCCATAAGTCTTCACTAGGGCACACCTGAGATCACTTTAATGTGTGAAGGCTTCTCACCGTTGAGAATAACACACTGTTTTCTGTTAACTAGGAAGACCATTTACTTTTGGATTAAAATGTGTATGGACAAACACCAAGAGTGAAACATGCTTTGTCTGTCAAACTGAAATCACCCCAAAAGATGTCATTGACAAAATCTATGATATGGTGATGCAAGAGTGCCAAATAAAAATACTTAAGAATGATGGGACTGTATCTCAGAAGAATGACTGCATAACATCTTGCATGGAGAATTGGGTAAGAACTAATTGTGTGTGAGGTGGGAACCACTATTGCTCATGGTCAACTAAAAGCACATCTGGCACATCACATCAACTCAATCCCTGGTGATGTTTAATTGAAATCCACGAGAATTTTTGTGCCAATTTGTGGCTCTCAATAAACATGATTCCATCTTTACACACCAGACTCAAAACGGCAGTCAAACGAATGGACAAAGGCTGGTGAAAGAACACCAAAGAAGGTTAATACTGTTTTGTCAGGTCGTGATGGGACTTGTTTTTTGGTATTCCCAAGAAACAATCCTCCTAGAATACTCAGAAAAAGGCAGAACCATAACTGGACCATAGTATGATTTCTTGTTGAATCGTTGGATACTTGCTTGGCTGGAAAAATCCAAGGTTGGCACACAAAAAATGCTTTTTTATGTGGATAATACACCATTCCAGATCAGCAATAAAAATGGCAAAAGTGTATGAACTGATGTCTAAATCGGTTCTTCAATTATCCTAATCACCATCATTAGCCTGAAGTGACTCCTTCTTGTTACCTAACTTGACACTTTGCCTTGATGAAAGGAATTTTTCACCAAATAAGGCATGGATAGTTACAGTCAGGCAAGTATTTTGCAGGGTTGTTGTCTAATGTGATTTAAAAAACTGCAGGATTCCTGGAGCAAGTATATATTCCTCAAAGGAAGCTGTCGACAAGTAAGGTATATTGTTTACAAAACAAATGTTTTTCCTTGCTTTTTTACCAAATTTGTCAAATCGCCCTCATATATAAGATGTGTATGAAGTGGTACTACACATCATTTGTAACAAATTTTCCAAAATAAAAATTCCAAAACAAGATATCACTGTGATTGAGCTATACAGCAGTATGCGCAACAGGGTAGCCATTGATGTCTCAGGCACCACAAGACTCGTATGCAGTGTTTCAGCACACTTTCAAATTATTTAAATTTCATGTCAGGTGTTTACAACAGGGAGAAATGGTGGTATGACCATAAAATGACATAATGAACCATTTAAGGCAGTTTAGAGAAAACTCAATTACCCTTTTATAATCTGTGCTATTGATATTGTGTGTGCTACATACACAAATGTGGAGAGCATGCCAAAAACTGTAACTACATATTACCAAGAAAGGGGGTCAATGCTGTGGCATGAGCCATGATGAATGCTACTTCATGAGTTGTGGAAGAGGTATGGGTGTTCACGGTTTGATCTGTGTTAACCCCATGATCAGATCTGTTAACTGAGTTGTACCTCACAGGGTTAAGCATGCTAATGAACAAGGAAATGAGAATCTGGGTCAGATATTACAAATAGCACAGTAAACACATTTGTCAGGTTAAATACAAAGCTAACACCCCCCATTAATACTAAACATTTATAGTGTACCAACTCTGGAGATGGTGAAGATTGAGAGCATGTAAGATGAAGTAATATAAAGTATACAAATAGTTAATGGAAACGGAAATTTAATTTGGGAATCTGATAGTACCAAATTGTTGAGAAGGAGAAATAGTAGAACAACCTGGGCTAGGAGTAAACAAATTAACTAGTAGACTTTTGCACAAAGCGTAATTGAATAATTGCTAATATTTGGCTTAATAATCATAGAAGTGGAAGAATTACAGAGATGCCAGAAGGTATCAAATAGGTCATATAATGTTAATCTTCAGTCAACATCGTGAAACGTCTTCACATTATCTTCAATGTCAGATGTCTTGAGTCACCTTTTCTTACGGTCATATGTATTATTTTAAACATTTTAGGAAACACTGAAGCTTTAAAAAATATATTTTTATTAAACATGTAGGACAAATGAAGTCCAACTGTTATCCTTCTTGGTCATTTTAACCCATTCATTGTATAAAGAAGGTTAAGACAGATTTAAATGTCAGATTTTAAATGGCCCAGTATTTACAGGGACAGAATAGGAATTGGCCCACAGTTTGTTGCAAACTACAAATTAAAACTGAAAAAATGTGAGAAATTAAGGAGACTGTTGTAATCCTGTGGTTGGTGTGCCACATCAGGCACGAGTCGGATTGGCGTGCCACAGCGAGTGAGGACAGCAACCATCAGAGGCCTCCACACAACAGGCAGCCTAATGGTCAGATGCTATATTGGCAAGCACCACAACTAGCAGCAGACTGACAGCCAAGTGCTGCAGGGCGGCAGTGCATCTGTGACCGCTTTGTGCACCGATCTTGTACCTTATTCACTTCACAGTGGTCCCATTGTACACATAGTACGGATTGTTAATAAATGTAATTAAGATCAGTTTCTGTATTTGTATTAAGTTAGAATAGAGATCAGTCCTGGATAAATTGAAACACCCATAGCTTGTTAAAGAGTTTCAGAGATAGGATTAGGCATCAATTCATTGAAATATGCGTCAAGAACAATACAAGATGAGTGGGTAGCTTTGAGAGATTAAGTAATGGAGGCAGCAGAGGATCAAATAAGCAATATCTCAAAGCTCGGTAGAAATCTTTTGCCCATACAGGAGGTATTAATGAAAGGAGAAAATATAAAAATGCAACAAACTAAGCTGACAAAATGGAATACAGATGTCTTTTTAGACTGTCAGGAAGTGCAAAGTGACAAAGGAGGAATGGGTAGATGCGAAATGCAGGACTGTAGAAGCATTCACGACAATGGCAAAGCTGGAGATAACCTACAGAAAAGTAGAGAGATCTTTGTAGGAAAGAGGAAAAACACGTATGAAAATTGGGAACTTGGATTTGCATTGCTTTAATTCTTAGAGTTTGGTAAGTGTGGGTAATTTGGGTTTGGCTTCAACATGCATTACAGCGACTTTTTTTCAGCCCTTCCATAATGGAATGTGGCCTACACATTCAATCTGTGACTGGACATTTTATATTTTGACAAGCTGTTTCAGTCCTGTAGAATATAGAATCTTCTCAAATAACAGATGTAAGTTCTACATAAGGCCACATTCAGCAATGCTGCCAATAATATTGTCATTCAGGGAGTTCACACAACTTGAGAGCCATTGGATAAGTTGTTTAAAGTACACAAGGAAATATCTGCTGGGTTGGCAACAACGTACATAAAACTTTGGTTCAAGCCGAGGAGGAGGATAGAACTCTTTGTTATTCTTTTGTGGCTAAAAGACAAAACTTATATCTTACTTTTGTTAATGTCATTACAGTTTTATGGAGTTAAAGTAGTATGAAATGTTCATATTAGTGAATTTGACACCACATTTAGAGGTGAAGAAACCCCAGTCTCTTGCAGCACAGCACTAGCACTTTAGTGGCAGTGATTCCAAGCTTGGTGAACAATTCTCATCTGGATCTGACTAACAGGGCCTACTTACTAATAATGTATTGAAGAGGACCACAATTGAAAGTTATTATATACAGCAAGATACCCCATCAAGTGGTGTTAACCATGATATGCAAAAGCATTATTTGGCTGTTAAATCTTGTGAAGATCTCCTTTGTTGTCATCAGTATCGGTGTAGAAGGGGGCATGGAAAATGGCTGTGTGTTTGTCATCTAAGCCATGTGACATAATTGAGACCTTGCTAAACAGTGCAGATTATATCAAGCACTGGCTTCCAGATTTTCAAATAAGTTTAATGGATAGTTCTGCTTAACAGTGACTAGGATTTGGAATTGTAGGCTTCAAAAGAATTAAAACTAAATATGTTTTCTTTTCTATCAAAGACTCTCAAAATACTTTGAGATGCCAATGACGAATGTAGTTTGTTGTTTACTGCACCATGGCAATTGTTATTCAGTAAGTTCAAAGTGACATTGAACCTATTTTTGGCTGACACAGAAGCTATTGTGTTGGCAGTGAAATTGGCCACACTTATTAATGTGAAGTTTGACGCCATGTTTGTGAAGTTGGAATTGCAGGTCAAGTGTAGGAAATAAAAAGTGTAATAAATTTAAAATCTATAATATCTGGCATTCCTTAGGATAGTTTTATTGGTAATCTGCTGTTACTTTTATACATAAATGACCCTGGAGAAAATTTGAGCAGTTCTGTTAGGTTGTTTGCAGATGTTACTGTCTTATAATCTAGTAAAGTCATCAGAAGTTCAAAACCAACTGCAGGAAGATTTAGAGAAGGTAGGTGTATGGTGCAAAAATTGGCAATTGACCCTAAACAATAAAAAGAGTGAAGTCTTGCACATGAGTTCTAAAACAAATCCATTAAAATTTATTTACAATATTAATTAAGCAAATCTGAATACTGTAAATTGGCCTAAATACTGTGAATTTCTAATCGAGCAAATCTGAATGCCGTAAATTGAACAAAATACTGGGAATTACTATTACGACAGACTTACTTAGAAAAGAATCCATAGATAACGTTGTGGGGAGGGTAGAACATATAGAAGATGCAACAGAACTACTAAAGAGACTGTTTCTATTACACTTGTCTGTGCTCTTTTGGAGTATTGTTGTGCAGTGTGAGCTGCTTATCAGATAGAATTAATTGAGAGCATCAAAAGAGTACAAAGAAGGGCAGCTTATTTTGAATTACCATGATACAGTAGAGGGTGTATCATGGAAATGATATAGGACTTAGTTCAGTAATTACTAGATAATGGCATTTTCTTGAGCAGATATTTACTTTAAAAAATCAATAGCCGGTCCTCCAAATTCAGAAATATATTATTGACTCCTGTGTACATAGGGAGAAATGATCATAATGATAAAATATGAGAAATCAGAGCTAGAACGGAGAGATTTAAGTGGTCTTACAGTACACTATTCAAGAATGGAATGTTAGATAACTAGTATGAAGGTGGTTTGATGAACTTCCTGTTAGGCACTTGGATGTGATTTGCATAGTACCCCATGTAGATGTAGAGGTGGAGACCATTGATGGGAGGAGTTTTCATCACAGTTGACAATAACTGCAGGAACAGGCAGAAAGTTATTCCATTTAGCCACAAGATGAACAATTTACTGTCTAGAAAAGGGTACTGCCTGCCAAAGCAGGGGAGTTGACAGCAATTCATAACTGACATTGTTAGAAGGAAGACTACATATCTGGCACCACACCACTCAGAGGTACTAGCAGAGTCAGCCTTATCACAAAACTTCCTGTGTCGACTCTCACAGAGATTACCAGGTTGGCAATGTGCATGGTAGCCAGCCCTAGCACCTGATTTTTTATTAGTTATATATCCATAGACAATAAAAATTGTATGAGTGTTGTCAACTATGTATACTATACAACACACAATTCATAAGTATACCAAGGTATACAGAAAGACAAATAGAAACATACTATACTTAGTTTGCTATGAATGTGCTTTGCTGATGGACTTCAGTAGGAGATATCATTGTCATCAGTAATTTACTACAAATTATAAAACTATGCACGTCAAAGTTTACTACATTTTTTAGTACTCAGTTACAAAAGTTGACCTAGCAAAGTAGCCTTCCTAAGTTACCCATCAGCAAAGCTGTTATCTGATGATATTTTCATGTGCTTTTGCAATTTTGAGCACTTTGTCTAATTGGAGGGCTTTCCAATCTCAGTGTAGGAGAAAATATTAGTAAAACTGAAGTTGTAACAAAATGTCACTTTAGTTTTCAGAACAGAATTTTAAACAGATAATGCTATATATACCATCACTGGTGAAATATTAAATGAGTTGGTTTACGTTTTAGGAGGCGATCCACTTATAATATTGTAAAAAGATATGGAAAAGCCAAGATTGCTGTCATCAATTTTTATTTACGATGACCGGTTTCGCGGAAATATGTCAGCATCATCTGGTCAAATAAAATATTTTACAAGTTGTTATATAACAATTTACAGTGCACTATGTCATTATAATAAATTATCACAGTGAGTGACAATAGCAAACTCACTGTGATAATTGTGTTTTATTATAATGACATAGTGCACCTATGCACTGTAAATTGTTATATAACAACTGATTGACATTACAAGATTATGGCCTTGTAAAATATTTTATTTGACCAGATGATGCTGACATAGTTCAGCGAAACCAGTCGTCGTAAATAAAAATTGATGACAGCGATCTTGGCTTTTTTATATCTTTTTACAAGAAATATTAAATGCTCTGAATAACTGGACATCACTAATTGAGATTTTTTGTGATCTCTCAAAGGCTTTTGATCGTGTAAATCATGGCATTCTTCTAGTCAAGTATTTTGGTTCGAGTGGGACAGTGAACAAATTGTTTCAGTTGTACATAACTGGAAGAGTGCAGAAAGTTGAAATAAGCAGTTCACATAATATGCAAGAAACAGTTAATTCCTCTAACTGGGGAGCTATCAAAAATAGGGTCCAATAAGGTTCGGTTTTGGATCCTTTGCTATCCTTAACATATATTAATAATATATACATGTGGCGTCTGTTCTGAAAGAGCAGACATAACTTCTGATCCAGCAATTGTTATTCTTTCATATTGACATAATACATGATGTTGTGTCCCTTGTCTGCCAAAGTGGCCGACTAGGAAGATGAGAAGCAAACTAGAAACCACGAGTGAAGAAATATACTTCTCTTTTATTATCCAGAGACACGGTTACAAGTTGTGCAGTGCCAAAACTAGTACACGCTGGCGCATTGCGGCCCACTCGTAGCGCCACCAAACGATGAGCCAGGCGCGTAAGCGCACGTCTTGCAGGGGTCCTTCGGTGACGATACTACTTATTACATCAACTGCGAATGGGTAAAGCTTTGGTGTTTCAGAAGAATGCTGAAGATTAGGTGGGTGGATGAGGAGGTACTGAACAGAATTGGGGAGAAAAGGAATTTTTGGCATATGTTAACTAAAAGAAGGGATCGATTGATAGGACACATTCTTAGACATCAAGGAATTGTGAATTTAGCGTTGGAGGGAAGTGTGTGGGGTAAAAACCACAGAGGAAGACCAAGAGATGGATACAGTAAACAGATTCATACACATGTAGGTTGCCGTTCTTATGTGGAGTTGAAGAGGTTTACTCAGTATAGGGTATTGTGGAGAGCTGCATCAAACCAGTCTCCGGACTGAAGACCACAACAAGAACATCCACCTATACAAAACAAAACTATATTTGTTATATTAGGCAGTTCTGTGACTGTGTAGGCTGCAGATTCCTTGACTTGCACCAAAGGGTGGTGGGTTTTGAGTTCCGCAAAATAGGTCAGGAGTCCACTACACGCAGAAGTGGCTACATGAGTTGTGGGGGCTGTGTGGCGTTGACTGGGCGGTTTTTTTGGATAGAAGGTTTCGGGGAAAAACAAAATGGGGCTGTCTCAAAGAGTGCAGGTCAATCACAGGAGAAATATAGATCTAGGAACTATTGGTACAACAGTTGTAAATTATTGTAGCTGTGTCGGGAAAGTACCAGAACCCCAAGCGGTAATAGAGAGCACCGAAACACACATCATTATAGGCAGTGGAAGTTGGCTCGAGCCGGAAATAAGTTCAGCCGAAGTTTTTGCAATAGATCTAAATGTATTCAGAAATGATTAAACAAATTAGGTGGAGGCGTGTTTATCGCCATCAGAAGTAGTCTATTGTGTAGCAAAGTTGAAGTTCATAGTTCCTGTGAGCTGTTATAGGTAGAGGTTGTACCTGAAAATCGTGAAAAGTTAATAATTGGTTCCTTTTACCGGCCTCTCGATTATACAATAGCAGAAAGATCCAAAGAAAACCTGCGTCAAATTGTAAACACATACCCGACTCATACAATAATAGTAGGCAGTGATTTCAATTAGTTCATGAGCCAACCAGAATTGTGAATGTACATCACAACACACTTGATCTCTTTGCAACAAATAATCCTGAGCACATAACGAGCATCAAAACGGTTACACGTATCAGGAACACAGGGCTGTTGCAGCGAGATTGAATAGCGAAATTCCCAAAGTTACCAAAAATAGACGAAAAGTACATTTGTTCAGAAAAGCAGATAGAAATACACTAAATTGCTTCTTGAAAGACAGTTTTGACTCGTTCCAAAGCCTAACTGTAAGTGTAGACCAGATGCGGCTCCAATTCAAAGTAGTAGAATTGACAGCAATTGACAGTTTTATACCAAATAAATTAATAAAAGAATGTGGTGATCCCTCTTGCTACACTAAACAGGTCAGCACACTGTTACAAAAACAATGAAAAAGGCATCCAGAATTTAAACGAACACAAAATCCCTAGGATTGGCGATCCTACTCAAAAGCTCGAAATTGAGCAAGGACTTCAATGTGAGATGCTTACAATACTTTTCACAATGAAACTCTTTCTTGAAATTTGACTGAGAATCCAATGAGATTTTGATCATATTTAAAATATACTAGAGGCAAAACGCAAACAATACCATCATTATGTGATAGAAATGCGATCCCACTGTCGGTAGCTCTACTAAAGCAGAGTTTCGAAACTCATTCACCAAAGATGACGAAACCAATGTCCCAGATTTCAAATTATGAACAGAGACCAGAATGAGTAACGTAGAAGTAGATATCATTGGAGTAGTGAAGCAACTGAAATCACTTAACAAGAACAAGTTTTCTGGTCTGGACTGTATACCCATTAGATTTCTCTTTGATTATGCTGATGTGATAGCATTGTACTTAACAGCCATATACAACCATTCCAGCAATGAAGGATTTCTACCAAAAGGCTGGAAAGTTGCACAGGTCACACCAATATTCAAGAAAGGCAATAGGAGTAACCAACTATACTACAGGCCTATTTCATTGGCATCAATTTGCAGCATGGTTTTGGAACATATCCTGTATTAAAATATTATGAATTATCTCGTACAGAATGATCTATTGATCCAAGGTCAACACGGATTTAGAAAATATCGTTCATGCGATAGACAACTAGCTCTTTACTCACACGAAGTGATGAGTCCTATTGACAAGGGTTCGCAAGTTGATTCTGTATATCTTGATCTCAAGAAGGCTTTTCACACCATACCTCACAAATGACTTTTAATCAAATTGCATGGTTATGGAATATCGCCCCACTTCATTACGAAATGTCGTGTATATGATCTATGGAACAAGTTTTAATCTAACCTAATCTAATCTAAACTAAAATAAACAAGAGGTGATATGAGGCATTCCTCAGGGTTGTGTTATTGGTCCTATGTTGTTCCTTATCTACGTAAACGATTTGGGAGAAAATATGAGCAGCTCTCTTAGCTTGCTTGCAGATGATGCCATTTTTTATCATCTAGTAAAGTCATCTTAAGATCAAAACCAACTGCAGAATGATCAAAATAAGATATCAGTATGGTGTAAAAATTGGAATTGACTCTAAATAATGAGAAGTGTGTATGCATCCACATGAGTACGAAAAGAAATCAGTTACACTTTGTTTACAAGATAAATCAATCAAATGTGAAGGCCGCAAAATCCACTAAATACCTAGGAATTACTATTATATCGGTCTTAAACTGGAAAGAACACAAAGATAATGTTGCAGGAAAGGCGAAAGAGAGACTGCTTTTGCCCAGTGTGGGTTTGACAGAAGCCATTGAAAGAGTTCAAAGAAGGCAGCCTATTTTGTATTGTCACAATACAGGGAAGACAGTGTCGTGGAAATGATACAGGATCTGGGATGGGAATAATTACAACAACGGCATTTATCGCTGTGGTGTAGTCTACTTATGAAACTCCAATCACTGACATTCACCTACGAATGCAAAGATATATTGTTGACTCCCACGTACATAGCTAGAAATATGGGAAATCAGAGCTCGGACGAGAGATTCAGGTGTTCTTTCTTCCCATGCACTATTTGAGAATGGAATGCTAGATGAATAGTATAAAGATGGTTTGATGAACCCTGTGCCAAGCACTTAAATCTGATTTGCAGAGTATCCCTGTAAATGTAGAGGTGGAGGTGGAGGTAGATGTAGATGCACCAAGTTTGTGGATCAACAAATGTGGCGTGTGTTTCACAACATAGCGTGGAAAGAAAGTCCCCATGTGTCAGAAAAGATGAATTCCCTGTTCACAATGATGATGATGATGATGATGATGATGATGATGATGATGATGATGATGATGATCATCATCATTATTATAGACTAATTATGTCTTTCAGTGATCATTCTGGAGCATAGTTTCTCCTAATAGAAGACCTCCATGATCCCCTAGTCAATGCTAACAGTGATGCCTCATCTAATGTTAAGCTTGTTACTTCAAAATCATTCTTGACTTCATCCAAGTACTTTCTCCTTGTTCTATCACAACTCCTCTTACCCTCTACTGCTGAACCTATGATTCTCTTAGGTAACCTTGCTTCTCCCATGCATGTAACAAGACCTCACCATCTCAGCCTGTTCACTCTAACTGCTTCATCCTTGGTGTTAATTCCCAGTTTTTCTTTAATTTATTCATTATGGACACCCTCCTGCCATTGTTCCCATCCGTTAGCGCCTGTAATAATCCTTGCTACTTTCATATCTGTAACTTCAACCTTATTAATAAGGTAATCAGTATCCACCCAGTTTTCACTTCCATACAACAAAGTTGGTTGAAAGATAGAGCAGTGCACTGCCAACTTAGTCTTGGTACCGACTTCCTTCTTGTAGAAGAGAGTAGATCTTAACTGAGCACTCTCTGCATTAGCTTTGCTACACCTTGATTCCATTTGTTTCGCTATGTTGTTATCCTGTGAGAAAATGTATCCCAAGTACTATAAACTGCCCACATTTTCTTACTTCATTCCTCCTATTTGACACTCAATGTGTTTACGTCTCTTTACCACAGAAATTACTTTCGTTTTGGAGATGGTGAAATTTATACCATAAAGCTTACTCCTATGATGTAGCTCTGAAATATTTGCTTGCAACCTTTCAATCAAATCTACTACATCGTCCGCATATATAAGACTACTTATTTTGTTTTCACCCATTTGAATCTCATCCTGCCAATATATTCAACATATTATCCATAAGTAGTATGAACAACAGTGGTGACAAGTTACAGCCTTGTCTTACCCTGAAACTACCCTGAACCACGAACTCAATTTAACGTCAACTCTAATTGCTGCCTGGCAATCTGTGTAAAGACCTGTAGTTGTGTGCTATTCCATAATCTTGTAGAACTGACAATAGATACCACCTAGGAACATAGTCATAAGCCTCTTCTTGAACTATATAACAAATACAATTCCCTGTTCTGCTCATAGCACTTCTCCATTATTTGCCATAAGCTAAAGATTTTATCCTGACGGCCTTCTAGAGGCCTAAACCCACACTGATTTTCATCCAACTTGTCTTCAACTAGTACTCTCTCCTTTCAACAATATTTTGCTCACAATGTTAATTAGATAGATGCCTATGTAGTTGTTACAATCTTTCCTGTTTCCATGCTTGAAAATTGATAACTGCTTATGTCCAGTCAGATGGAATCTCTCCCGACTCCCATGCCATTTTGGTTACCCTGTGTAACTATTTGAGACCTGATACTCCACTATATTTGATGAGTTCTGACATAATTTCATCTATGCCAGCTGCTTTATCGCACTGCAATCTCTTGACCATTTTCTCCATTTCCTCAAATGATCCTGTATCCCTGTGCCGTGCTGCCTTGACGCCTGGAGTTACAGCTCTTGTATTTGATAACTAATTTAGAAGTAATAATTTGTCTTAAACACTTTTAACTAATTTAATATGTGTATTAGTATGCTCTTCAAGCCTATTATTACAGGTTTTTGTTTTACTTGTGCAGTTTCATAGTAATCAAGAAATGTTCATTTTGTTTACATACTCGCTGCTAGGCTGAACTTTTGAGCTTACAGATTAAACTTTATTCCGCTATTCTAAGTCCAATTACTGCTAGTCTACACTCATATTAGTGTCTTAAATATGTTTGCTGCCCCTTTATATCTGTAGATTATCATAATTTTACTAAGAAATTTCGGAACACCTACTGCTTACATAATTGCGAGTAGGCCTAAATTTTCTTATTTGTATTTTCATTGTTTTCCAGTAACTTAATTGTCTTAGTAACACTAAAATCGATTTGTATCATGAGTGTAAAGTGCCTGAAATGCCTTAGAATTACTATTTTCGGGGTCTGGTAAGATGGATGTAGTAAATTTTTTCATTGGGTGTGTAGTGGTGCGGGAATCAGGCATGTGAGTGAGGCTCATCAGTGGTTTTGTAGACTGTGTGGTAGAGATAGGAAGATTGTGGAACAGGAGGGGAAAATTGCTGCCCTTCAGGCCGAGTTAGATGAGGCTATGCGTGAACTGGATAAGTTAAGGGGGGGGGGGAAGAAGGGTAAATGGGGGTAGGGAGTGGCAACAGGCATAAGGAACATGCCAAGAACATCTTCAGACAGCTTTGTTATTAATGTTCAAAATAGGTTTGACCTGTTGCCTCAGTTATGAGGTGATGAGCCTCAGACAGAAGTAGATGTTGACAGGGCACAACAAAATTTCAGTAGCAAATTGAATAAGAATGTAGTAAGGCCACAGGGAGGAAGAAAGTTTTGTTGCTAGTACTCTGTGAGGAGAGCTAATTTGGAGCTGCAAAGGGTGCTTGGATCTGGTGCGGGGTCTCACATTGGTGTGATTCCTGTTGATTCTCTCTCGAGGTGGGATTATACTAGGCTTGGCCTCCACCTCAACAGGAAAGGGAAGGGTAAGGTGGCTGGGCTTATAGCAGGAAATTCAAAGGGGGGAGGAACTACAACTCACGGTAGAAACTCTTCTTTGGGTTAAGATTAGTGTCCAGTCAGAAACTCCGTCAGGCAGGTATTAAAGATGTTAAAAAATTTCAAGATTTCAAACAATGTTTGTATATTTCATCAAAGTATTGGGGGATTAAAGAATAAAGTTGATGAGTTTTTGGTTTGCGTAGATGATTTAGAAACTAATAATGTAATAGATGGTCTGATAGATTTACAAACATAGTTTCTTCGGGTTTGCTGCCGGATTTTGAAGTCAAACTGACCCAATATTTCGGTGGTACACCTGTCCGCCATCCTTAGGGGGAACTGCTACTGTTGGACTCGCCAACAACTGATGCCGAGGGGATGGAACGCTGTCCTATATAGGCCTGCGAGTGGTGAAGGCGCATGCGCGGCCCGCCATAGGTACTGCACACAGACAGGTCTTGCGGCGCCGCCGGTGGCGGAGAGGCGGTGCTCGCGATATATCGCAGTCATGGGTTGTCTTCCAGCAATCTGGTGGGATGCATAAAAGATCGATGTTTTTTCATATTTGATATAACCGGGTTCCAACATCGATCTTTCAGCTTAAGCTACATTATTGATTTTCATACTCAGATAACAAAGACCAGTAGCACCTCAATAGATAAATTTTTTATAGACCAAGATAAGTTTAAGAACATAAATGCTTATCCTGTTGATAATGGACTTTCAGACCATGGTGCTCAGCTTGTTACAGTACATGACATAGCTCCAGGCAGTAAATCAAATCAGACTTTCTAAGTAGTCTGTTCAACTAACAATATACACATTGCAAACTTCAGGGAAAGCCTACAGCAGATAGACTGGGATGAGGTGTATAAGGAACCTGATGCAAACCTGAAATATAACTTTAAAAAAAAAAAAAACCTTATCCTTGTACATTCGGACCTGACTTCCTGCACTTTTGACGTCATAAAACCAATTTCACTGTAGATTAAATAATGATCAGTGTCTTCAAAGAACCTTCTGAAAACATGTGTTCCTGACTGCCTTCCTGAATTCCTGCTCTGTTATTGTATATTCAATGACAGATCTGATTTCCCTGTCTTTCCAAGTGTACTAGTGAATGTTCTTATGCTGGGGGGGGGGGGGAGAATTTGTGATTACTGCCACAGAAATTCAAGATCAGTTTTCCATTCCTGATGACCTCCATATCCTCTCCAAACCTTTTCATATCCTTCTGTTCAATTATCTATCTTGGCATTAAGTCACCCATGAGCAAAACTGTCCTTGTCCTTTACTCTAACCACTACATCACTGAGTGCATCATAAAATCTGTCTGATTGATCTTGATTTGTCCCTTACGGCTAATAAACTGACACAATCCTGACTTTATTGCTGGAGATAACTATGAATCAGGAGAGCAATGAGCTCAACATGCAGTAAATAACTTTATGTGATGCATTTAAGCAAAATCTTAGAGGTTTTTGTAGCAAGGATCAGATTATGGAATTTGTGGACAATTGTGACCTGGCGTTTGAACTAACAACAGACAACAGTCAAACAAGGTCCATGGCTGCTAGAAAAGAAGAGAAATCCACCACTATGAATCAGGATTTCAGTGCTCCTAAGATTCATTAAAATTAGAATTGGCAGTGTTGCAAGGAGTAATTTACTTGTACAGGTGTTGACCATAACCTGTAAAGCAAATTATATTAGAAAAATTGAGTCAAATGAACTTTAGGTTAGCGGGTGCGTTTATTGTTCTTATCTATTGCTGAAAGTACAGCCAAACGGGCATGTTACTTGTCACATTGCAGCATCAATTTCAAGAAGGCATATCAGGAGTAATGAAGGAAGTAGACGCTCTATAGGAAACCAAGCTTTAAATAGGAAACTACCTTGAGCAGTATTCATACAAAGAATTAAAAATGAGAGTATTGAAAAGTTGTGATTGCAAGTGGAGAGGATTTACATTAGCTGAAATTATGGATCTGGCATAACAGAGTCACCTCCTATGAAGAAAGGTTTACTGAATCTGGTTGTCCTAAAGATTATTGTTTTTGGTGTAAGAAAGAGGACATTATGGAAGTAACTGTGCTATGGAGAGCTATGTTGTGAAAATAGATGCTGTGCAACTGATGTAGCCATCAGTGCCAAGGGTAACAGGTGAAACAGTATGCAAAGATCATTACAGGAACAAAGATAGCATATGACAAACTTCGTATCATCACTGTAACTTTTAAGTATGCATGTAGTGGACCAGGACACTTAGCCCAACAGTGTACGGTCAAAGATCAGCAATTACAATGAGGCAGGCACTGGGAAATACCAAGTTATATCCAGTAGACTGCAAAGAGAAGAATGACTGTAAGTGTAAGGTATGCACACCAAAGCAGAGGAATCACGAGTCAATGAAGAATACAATGCTCAATAATGCCGACAAAAGAATAAAACTTATGGGGATCACTAAAGAAGTAGTAGAGGCTCACCGTGTTAACACTGTGAGAATATAAAATCCCCTTATGAAGGGATCTTAGCCAGAGACTTCTGTGAGAAATTGTGGCTCAAGGACCAACCGCTACAGTTACAGAAGTGTTGTATCTTGGGCACTTAAAGGGTGCTAAAGCAGTGAACCATTGCCCCACAGAATGGACATTTGGCAGCAAATAGAAATGGGTAGCAAGTACAAAAGAATCAGTTAGCATTGAGGTAGAATGGAAAATATAACAAGAGGGAGAAGAGGGTACTCAATGGAGAAGAACAAGAGCAAATCTGAAGAAATGTGGCACTACAACTAGGAGAAACATAAAGGTAATAGAGAGCAAGCAGAAAATACCAATTGGTTTGTACTTGTCTGCAGTGTTGATGACCGTGCTGGAAGGTGCCTGTTTTGAAGGCTACAAAGGAGGAGAACATTTTGAGTTGTCATGAAGTGAAGGTACCTGTTACGGAAGAAGGTGAGAATCATCACATATATACTATAGTTCCTGTAGATTGTGTTCTGCCTGCACAACCACTATGGATTTAAGTCTGGAGATACTGTGGTGATATTGTTGAGTAATGGTTTGGGGCCCCTCAGGGGCTCTGCATTAATTTGCTGAGTATGGGCTTGGCGAATCCAGGGTCCTGAGCTGGAGATTGTGCCGCACCAACAGTCCTCCACACCATAAGCTCTGTGCGTGCTTCAGCACAGCACGGTGGAGTGTTGTACGTTTCAGAGTACGGGGATCTTGGCTTAATCACCTAGGTCGCGAGGATGGTATGAACCTCTATTAAAAACCCCTCAATCTCAAGGTGTGCTACATGCCGAGGTTGCATGGCTGTTGAGGTTGACCAGTTGCTAGTGGTCAACCTCTGCTTCGCCTTAGTTGTATTAGGCTTACCCAGGCAAGCGGGCTCTGCTTAGGTGGATTTTTATTTCCCTAGCTTCCTCTGGGTCCAACATTAAAAGATAACAAACATTGGTGGACGTATAACCACTGTCTCTAAGAGAGGTAGAGGCAATTACAATACTGCAGAATACGATCCCCAAACATTCCCTTCCCTGGCCACACCATTGGAGGAATGTCGGGCCAGAAATCAGGGTGAGGGTTATGTCCCTAAATACCTAGTTTGTAGTCACACTGATGGGAAACTTTTAAGACTAAACCTTTGTTCTTCATTGAAAACTTGGGGGACAAGTTTGGTGAGGTGGAAGGGATGTCGAAAATGCGTTCTGGGTCAGTTTTAATAATGATGTCATCCCCAGCGCAGTCATAGCCATTGCTTGCCTGTGACAAGCTGGGTGATGTTTCCATTAGTATAACACCACACAATACCTTAAATATGGTCCAGGGGTAATATTCGACGAAGACCTGTTGCTGCAGTCAGATGACGAATTGCGTGCCAACCTAGAACAGTGGGGAGTACATTTTATTCAGCAAGTTCGTAGGGGTCCGAAGGACAACAGGGTTGCCACCAGTGCCTTCATCTTGGCTTTCAAGGGAAAATCATTGCCTGAGAAAGTCAAGGTGGTGATCTATCAGTGTGATGTTAAGCCCTATGTTCCTCCCCCTTTTTGCTGCTTCAATTGCTGGAGGTTTTGCTATATGCCCTCACAATGTGATGCCTACCCTACATGTCGGAAATGCGGACATGCAGTTCATCTGAACGTCCCTTGCATCTCTCCTCCAGTATGTGTTAACTGTGGCCAGAATCACTCCTCTTGCTCACCTGCCTGCTTGCTTCTGCACCAAGAACGTAAAATTGTGGACTAAAAGACCCAGGACCGGCTGACTTACTCAGAGGAAAAGCACAAATTTCAGAAGCTCAACCCTGTGAGCATGGTTACCTCGTATGCCACCCAGCAGCATCACCGTCTTCATCTTCAGTACCTGCATCACAGTCTGCACAACTAACACCAGTGGGCTCCCAGGCCCGATCAACTACCCCCTACCCCCTTGTTGGGGGGCACCTCTTTGGTTGCTCCCACTCTCTTCACCTTGGGAGCAACGACCCCTCAAACACTGGGGACATCAGTCCCTACCCTCCAGCCGGAGAAGCAACAGTCTTCCCTGGCTCCTCTGACTTGGAAGAGGTCCCTCGACATACTCCCTTCCAAGGCTTCTCAACGTGCTAACGAGGATTGGAGCAAACTGCTACATGATCCCCAAGATGCTGATTGAAGAGCCTCCTGCTCTTCGTCAGCCCATGAAGTCACCTCTGAGAAGCCCTCCCAGCCCTTGAAACCAAAGGGCCAGCAAGAGGCTAAAAAGAAGAAGAAGAAGAAGAAGAAGGAATCTTCAGTGGCTTCAAATCCACAGCCATCTATATCCTCTACTTCAGAGGATAAGAGAGGATAAGATTGAGATCCTTGCAGCCTCTGAGGATTTTGAGCTAACTGAATCACCAGAACATATGGTCTCTGATTCTGTATATTCTGAGCAGATGGTAGCAGACGTTTCAATGAAATAATCTTCTTTTATAATGACGATACAGCATGGAGAGAATGTAATTCTCCAGTGGAATTGTGGCAGCTTTTTCATCCCACCTGGTTGAGCTATGACAACTTGTAAGCGTAACACCTGCTCTCTGTATTGCCCTCCAGGAAACCTGGTTTCCAGTAATGCGGACCCCTGCCCTTCATGGGTATAGGGGATATTACTGTAATCGCAGCATCTACAACAGAGTCTCAGGTGGATTGTGTGTGTGTATGTCCTGACTTCGGTTCATAGTGGCCCTTCAAACACCATTAGAAGCAGTGGCTGTCAAAGTGAGGACAACACAGGAAATCACAGTCTCTAGTCTCTATCTGATGCCGCAGTGGAATGGCCAAGCATATTGAGGCGCTGTGCTCTGATGTGCAAGGCCGCTCCCCGTCGGGGGTTCAATCCTCCCTTGCACATGGGTGTTTGTGCTGTCTTTAGTATAAGTTAGTCCATAAGAAGTTTGTAAGTTTAGCTTAACAAACATTTGAAACATCTGCCTCCAGATGGTGATGTCCCACCTTTCTTACTATTGGGCGACTTTAATGCTTGTAATCTGTTTTGGGGCAATTCCACAATTTCTGATCATGGCAGAGGTGTTGAGAACTTAATATCTCAACTCAATCTCTGCCACTTAAATATAGATGCCCCCACACATTTTAGTGTGCTGTGTGGCACGTTTTCGGCAATTGATTTCTCTATCTGCAGCACAGCCTTCCACCATCTGTCTATTGGAGAGTCTACAAAGACCTGTGTGGCAGTGACCATTTTCCTATCAATACCACAGTGTCAGTCCGCAGGTCGCCTGCCCAGGTGGGCTCTAAACTGGGTTAAATTGGAAGGTTAAACCTCTGCTGCCATCGTTGAACATCCCCCACACGACAATATCGATGTGGTGGTCGAGAGGGTCACACAAGCCATTATTTCTCGTGTAGTAGCTACAATTCCTCGCTCCTCAGAGTGCCCACAGTGGAAGACTGCCGTGGTTGTCGCCGGAAGTCGCTGAGGCCATTAAAGACCCCAAACAAGCCTTACAGCGATACGAGTGCCACCCCTCTCTGGAGCACCTCATCAGTTTTAAATGGCTCTGTGCCTGTGTCTGCTAATTAATTAAATGACATAAGCAGGAGTGTTGGAAGATATACATCTCAATTTTGGGTGCCTTACCAACGGTTCTGTGTCACCTTCGGCATTGCATTTGCTGGACCCCATTCACAACTGTGGGGTGCCTTCCATACCAGCCCCGTGGACAGTTTACTTTTTGATGCTGGAGCCCCACCTTTTCAGGTTCACCACCAACAACTTCTTGCGGTGTATGCAGCCTAGGCCACCCAAACCATCCCCAGCAACGGCGATCCAGGTCAGATCATATGATTATCTTTCGCATCCAGTCCCTTCTGTTGGAACTTGAGTCTTTCCCTCTTCTGCCTGCATATCAGACCTGCCATGTACACCTCTGTGGTGCATACCAAGGCCACATACTCGGCTGGACTTGGCCCACAAACCCAAAGATTCAGTTCCCCCTGAGGCACTCTGCTATCAGTTCTTTGCTGTCATTGCTGTGTTCAGCGGCTATGACCTGATCTACACAGATGGCTCACTGTTTGGGAGCTGAGCCACATTGGCTTTGCATACTTTCATGGCAACCATACTGAACACCACTGTCTGCCGGATGGCTGAAGCGTTTATACTGAGGAGCTGATGGCCATTTCCTGATCTCTGGAGCACGTCTGCTCCTACTCAGGTGAGTCCTTTGTTATCTGCAGTGATTCTCTGAGCAGCCTGCGAGCTCTTGACCAGAGCTACCCGCCTTCTCCCCTAGTGTTAGCCATACAAGATACCTTTTCTGCCCTTGACAGATCTGGTCGGTCAGTGGTGTTCCTCTGGTCTCCGGGTGATGCTGGTATTCCAGGCAATGAACATGCTGGGAGGTTCACAGAATAGGCTTTTGACGAGTCTATCCTGGAGATCGGCATTCCATCGTCTGATCTCTGGTTGGTGTTGCATCGTTGTGTTTGTAGGCTTTGGGATACGCAGTGGTGTAGCTCAAACATGTCCAAGAAACTCCGGGCAGTAAAGGAGACCATGGCAATGTGGTGTTCCTTCAAGCGGGCCTCTCGATGGGACTCTGTAGTCCTGTGCTGGTTCTGCATTCGCCACACCTGGCTCACACACGGCCACCTCCTCTGTGGTGAGGACTCACCCCAGTGTCAATGTGGCTCCCACTTGACTGTAGTCCATTTCTTGTTGGACAGCCCTATTGTAGCTGCCTTATGGCGGAGTTTTTATGTTTCCTGAAGTTTTATCATTTGTTTTAATGACAATGCCATAATGGGTGATTCAGTTTTAAGTTTTAATCGTGCTGGCAGTATTTATCGTTCTCTGTGAAGCTTCACTTCAGTTCACCTTTTTGTTCCTCTTGTCCTGTGTCTTCTGATTGGAGGCTACCTTGTGTTGCCATGTGGTTGACCCTTCCTCTTTTTAATCTCATGGTCAGCCGACTACAGAAATCAGCTTTGTTGTTTTATTTCCTTTCCTTGGGGTTTCCCTGTGATCATCTCCTTTCGTGTTGAGTCTTGTCGATTTTGTTGACATTTTACTGATTAAGTGGTATTTTCGTCCTGTTGCTTTTTAAAAATCTTGGCTCTTTTTTTCTGAACTGTTAATTTATATGCCACCCTGTGATGGAATGGGGGACTGATGACTCCATCAGTTTTCTCCCCCTAAAACACATAACCAACCAACCAACCAACAAACCTATGGTTTGGGGCAGTATTCAGTAGCACTCATACAACTCTGTAATACGTGAAGGGTTAGTCTTAACCTAGACCGTGAGTTAGGGTGGAGTGACGGGTTACAGGTGGAGGTCAAAAATATGTCAAAGAGTGTAATAATTAAGCAGTTTGGGTGAGGTTTCCACTGATTAAGTGTAGCTCAGTTGTCTACATGGTTCATGGATCATCAGTTGGTTTACAAGCACTATCCTATTTGTTTGGACATATGTTGATAATTTGTGATTGGATTTCACATCAGTCCTTGCCTTCATTTGAGGTGTTCAGAATACAAGTGGTGCAAATCCATAGAAAGTGTTATTGAGATATTGGAAATTAAAGATAGATGGGTATAAAAAATTATCATAAACTTCAAATTCTTATGTTTATTTGCAACACAAAATTGTATTTCAAGCAAAATGGAGTACATACAATAAACATTAAGGGTGTAATGTTTTAAATAGAAAATATGGACTTGTTGTGGTTGTCTACTGAAAATTAGTATAGATAAAAATCATTAAGAAAATAAGATAGTGAAAAATATATAATTGAAATAGCTATTAGAAAAACAAAAGGGTATAATTAGTGAAAAATAAATATTTCACTATACTTTGCAAAATGGATTACTTTATTTTAAAATCATATAGTAAATTGTGTAAGTACGAAAAACATGGGTTTTATTTTTCAGTATGTTCTAAAAACAAGGGTTTTGTTTTGCAGTATGTTCTAAAATAAGTTTATTCTTGTGAACTCTCTTCTCATAGTAATGATTATTTGGTGTAATAGAACAACAAAACATCATATAACAGATTGTAGTGTGAACTTGCATCACTTGTCTTCTGAAATAAAAAGCAACTGTTTCCTTTGTCAAGTAATGTGCTGCCACCAGGTGACAAACATCTCAAATAAGGATTTTGTTTCTCAGACCTCTGTAAAGATCCCATAATGGAGAATTCAATATGTCATTGCTCTAAAATAATATATCTTTTAATTTTTTAACACCAATTGTATTCTGAGTGCATCATTTATATTTATAAATGGGTCCACATAGAAATTAAACTATGTAAGGGTTGTCACAAAAAAGATTTAGCGTCTTTCTTTTTTTTTAAAAAAAAAAAAAGAAAAAAAAGAAGAAAAAGCTGTAATTGTTTATCATTACCTGTAATTCACACATGGAGGTGGCCAAGTATTTGGTTAATGGCTACATACTTTGCTCAATTGCACAAGAGTAAAGGTAAGTTATGGAGGCTTATTTTCAAATTGAAATTCATTTTGAAAGTGGATACATTGGACGGTAATGTGTAGCGAGGTTGCTGTTGGTTGCACAATGTTATAAACAATTAAATACATGATGTTTAAGGATGTACACCATATTTCATCTGTACAGCACATTTCCAGACACTGAGTACACTATCTAATGAAATGTATCTAGCCACATATTATTTCTGTTGTCATAGTAATGGCAGCTTGAACTCTGGTGGTGACACTTCAGTTAAGTATCTCAATGTCTTTAGAGGAACGAGAGGCCATCCTTTCTCAGGAGCTGAAATCAGATGGGGAAATTGTGGGTGATGTTCAACTTATCACAAAAGTGTGTTTGATTGGGTTCAGATCAATTTTCTGTGCAAGATAATTCTTATCAGGAATATATTTGTCTACATACCATTCATACCTCCTGATTTGTGAAAGGGTGCACTTTCATTATCAAAAAATCATGTCTCAGATCTGTTCCTTTCTTTACACCGTACATAATGCTATAATGTGTTCATATCCTTCCACATTTAACATGTTCTTAGGCCAGATAAGAAACTTCACTGTTGACACTGCTCATGATGGCTGGTAACTCTCTTTCCAGGTATCAGCCAAACCCAAACACTTCGATGGTGTTGCTGCAATGGATAATGTGATACATCAATCCAAGTAACTCATTTCTGGTCATCCACAGTCCAGTGGCATTGCTCTTTACGTCACTTGAAATGTTGCTTAGCCCTTTCTATATACATCTGTGGATGTTTGTTTGCACATCCACTCCACAATCACATCATCAACAGTTGATTTGTTCAGTTTTTGAAGGGTTAAAATGTCCCCGATGAATTTGCTGCTCAAGTGACACCTTGTGACTACTCAAAGTTTAAAGCCACTGAACCATTTTGCTGTCAGGGCATATCTATTGACAACACAATACTCCCTGCCTCCTTTTATACTGGCAAGTTCATCTCTTACAACATCTAGTGGTCAGTTTTGCGCATGGTTTTCTGGATACTTTTGATCAGTTAGTGTATATTCTGTATATGTCATGACATATCAATGGAATTTTATTCAGTTAGATATTAATGGATGGAAGTCAACTTTCTTGTAGTTAAATGAACAATCATGTGCAAACCTAGTATTGCTAACTTCTTTGAGGATATCAATAAAAAACAACAGTATGAAACATATGGGACTCACTTTGGTGTATTGTTCATCTGTCAAAATGACTGAAGAAACCTGATTACGTATTTGAAGACCTCATAAGTAATCTGTGATGACTTTGTCATTTAAGGGGTTCATACAAATGTTAAGCTGACTGCGGTAAAAGACTTTTCCATTCAAATTGAGTCCTCAGATCATGTAACCAGCTTTCATATTATATACTGAGCTAAGATAAAAATGATAAATAGAGAGAATGGCTTGTTAAGTTTACTAGCAGCCATTTTTGTTTAATAACATCAAGTAATATTAGTGGGAAAGGCCCAATGATAGTGATATGGGTATTTTCTGTCATACACACATGGTTTATTCTGTGTAAAGGTATTTTTAAAATGTACAGTTAATGTATCCAAACATCCTCATAATATAGAGTAAATTAACACCATATATATAGGCACAGGTACGTGACAGTAACATAAATAAAACAAACACACACACACAAGCTTTCGCAACCATTTGTTGCTTCTTCAGGCAAAGAGCAGGGAAGGAGAGGGAAAACGAAAGGATGTGGGTTTAAAGGTGCGTGTGAGGAGTCATTCCAATCCCAGGAGAGGAAAGACTTACCTTTGGGGAAAAAGGATAGGTAAACAAAAACATACACACATACATACGCACACACACCCAAGCATACATGTGCAAAAGAAGCAACAAATGGTTGCAAAAGCTTGCATTTGTGTGTGTGTGTGTGTGTGTGTGTGTGTGTGTGTGTGTGTGTGTGTTGTGTGTGTGTGTGTGGTGTGTGTGTGTTTTATTTATGTTACTGTCACATACCTGTGCTCCTTCGCCTATATTTTTCTTGTTAGGAATTATTTCCTCTATAGTATATAAAAATGGTGCCTCGATGGAGCACAGCAGTTTTTCACATCTACTTGATATATGTAAGGGAGAATCGTGAATAAATACAGGAATGTTTGGATAGCTAGTTATGATTTGTAGTTATATTTTGGTGAAAGGTATATTAATCTTCTAATATTTAATTGGGTTCCCATTAGAAAAAAAGAATGTAGTGTCAAGGAATGTTTCAGTTGTAAATTAATGTTAAATAAAATTATCCTGTGAGCTTTCGAGATGCAAAAGGAGCTGCAAATGTTATCTGCTCATAATGTCTGACTTGTATAATGTGATGCAAGGATGAAATATGCAATGATAAAACATGCTACGCACATATGGTGCCTCCAATCTGCTTGCCTTGCTTTTGTAATAAAATGCACCACTCATTGCACCTACCATAATGCAGCAGCAATTACAGCTTGTAAATTGCTTCAAAGTGTTATAAATAGTCATCACTAGGTGACATAAAGTAGTCATTATTAACCATTCTGTTCTTCATGGTGGATGTCAGTGTATTCAGTGTAGTATTTTCATTACAGAAGTCACTCGAGGGATTGTGGAATTTTGAATGTCACCACAACATCAGAGCTGAATTGTCCAGTTCATCAGGTAGTCAAAATCATGTTTGACTCAATTTCAGCATTTAATTATAAGTGACCTAGTCTGTCTTTGCAGAAAATAAACAGAATATTTTAGAAATTTCTGTGCATTTGAAAACTATTGAACAGAGTGTACATTTGGCTGTGTTGCTGCAGTGTGTGTGTGTCCCAAGACATATATCCTTTTAGCGTTAAATTATCTATTGAAACTGGGAGGATATAGTATAGTTCAGTGTAGTAATTTGCCCTATATCATTTCACAAGAAAATATCGGACATGTCAGGAAATAAAGGACATTATATAAACACATCACGATAAACTTCACTACACTGTAGTATACAATTCTCTCTCTCTCTCTCTCTCTCTCTCTCTCTCTCTCTCTCTCTCTCTCTCTCTCTCTCTCTCTCTCTCATATTGCCGTGAGAGCGACTGCCGGCATGGTGCAGGGGATAGCGTTATGAACTGCAGTGCTGAAGGTCGCTGGTTCAATCCCGCCCACCAGCAAAAATTTCTTTCTTTGTAACTAACAATTCCAGAATCTTCTACATCATTACATGTTTCTTATGTTCACTTGTAAATTTTACTTGTTTTTTATGTTAACTGTTCTTCTAATTTCTGGTAAATTCTGTCTGTGTATAAATAGCAGAGCAGTCTGCCCGAGAGGCAGTCAGTGCTGTGTGTATGTTAAGTTCATAATAAACGTGCTTTCAGTAAAAGTGCTGTGTTCAGTTGCTTTCGAAGTCAAGCCTGCTTCCATTGCAACACGACATTGGTGGAGGCGCCAGGTATCGTGTGCAACAGCTGCATCACCGTGGCTCCGATCAGGCAACGTAAGAGCCGTCGCTTACACGGACTGGAACCTGAATACAAGGGATATACCAACTGAGGAACCGGGCCCAACGACATGGTGAGCCGACACAGTCATACATACAGAATGTTTTGGCCCTGTGCAACATAGTCAATCTGAATATGACTGAGGCCGACAAAATCACGCACCTGATGAAGGGTATAGCAGAAGACATGTACGAAGCCCTTCTGATGAAAGACGTCGCTACGATGGAAGAGTTCATCAAGTGGTGCCAGCGTATTGAAGAGATGCAACAAAGGAGGGTAGGACGACAGAAGTATGACCGACTCCCCAATGTAGTCCCTATGGCCATTGTGGAAGACCAGCCTGACCTTGCTTCTCTCATACGCCAAATTGTGAGAGAAGAATTACAACAATTTATGACATCAGGGACAATGAGATCGAGTGAGCCTGAGATTATGGCCATGGATGTAACCCCTGTAAGTCACGAGGAAGCTGACACCGTTGAGGAAGAGGTATTTCAGATGTTAACTCCTGTCTGCCCCGTCAGTCGCACCCAACGTGAAGAATGGCGTCGCCCTGCTATGACCTACGCTGCAGCCGCCAAACGGCAGCCCATGAACCAGCCGACGCCACCACAACCAACTCCACCGGTAACTATGATGTCCCGCAGAAGAACAGACGTCTGGAGAACTGAAGACAACACACCACTGTGAGCGCCCGGGACATGTCGTACGCTACTGCTGATGACCTGCTGATGAGTTCAGTCGACCTATGGGAAGAAGCCCATTGCCGTACCCTAGACGAGGCTGCTCCCCGATGCACCACAGCCATTCACCGTCGCCGTACAGAGGTACCAGCCGCTCCCCTAGCCGCCGCGCCCAAGGAAACTAAGCGAGGCGACCATCTACGGAGGTGAGGCCGCCGCAGATGAAAATCCTCCATGGACGACAGTCGCTAAGATGTCGGGAAATCTCATTGACGTCATAATGGACGGCCAACCTGTCCGGGCTCTAGTTGATTCAGGAGCGTCTGTCTCCGTATTGTCGGATAATTACCGCCGCACACTAAAGAAGACAATGTTCTGTGATACGGGGGCAACTATGCTGAAGGTCACGAATGGAAAGTATGTCCATGCAGCAGGAACTTGTGTCTCAAGAATAACCATCAACAACAGGACCCAGCCGTTTGAATTTGTCCTGTTAAAAGAATGTAGTCACAATGTCATCCTTGGCTGGGACTTCCTTCAAGCATCCCAAGCTATCATTGACTGTGGAAGATCTGAGCTGCAAATTTAAGAAGTTGTTCCGATGGGTACACGTAATACAGAATTTTCTGGGAAGTTATTTGCCATTGAGAATGTGACGATCCCGCTGTTGATGATGAGAAGAGTTGCAGTCACAAATGCAGATGAGCGATTAAACTGTGATGTTCTTGTTGATAGTAAAGTTTATCAGGCTCACAAAAGAAATTTACATACCAGCGGCCATCATAAGCATTACCGGTGGTCAAGGAGAGATTTGGATCACAAATTGTCACGAGCAGTCAAAACTTATCCCCAAGGGAATGTGTATTGGGAAAGCTGAACCAATCCAGGACGGTGAGCTCATCATCATCAATGAAGACCCATGCTCTGCTGTTAGTACAGACAACAAGCTGAAGGAAACAAACGTGGAACTGCCAATAGGGCCTGGACTGACCACTGAACAATGCCAGCGGGTGTTAGGTATACTACGCCAATTTTCGGGTGCATTCACACCTCGGCAGGGGAAAAGTCAGACGAAACGGCCGATGATAAAGCACCGTAACAATACTGGGGATCATCCGCCAATTAGCCAGCGTTCGTATAGAGTGTCACCAGCTGAAAGACGGATAATTCAGGAGGAAGTGGAGAAGATGTTGCGAGATGACATTATTCAACCTTCGGACAGTCCTTGGTCGTCTCCGGTGGTCCTTGTAAAGAAGAAGGATGGCATGTGGCGATTCTGTGTTGACTATCGGTGGCGGAACAGAATCACAATGAAATATGTCTTCCCATTTCCGCGCAATGATGACACCTTAGACTGCTTGAAAGGAGCTACGTACTTCTCAACTATGGACATGCAGACAGGTTACTGGCAAATCCATGTTGACGAAGCTGACAGGGAGAAGATGGCTTTTATTACACCTGACGGCCTCTATGAATTTAAAGTATTGCCGTTTGGATTATGTAATGCTCCGGCCACATTCGAACGCATGATGGACAACTTGCTTCGACACCTTAAGTGGTTGATGTGTCTTTGCTATTTAGATGACATTGTCGTTTTCTCAAAAACATTTGAAGAATACCTGAGTCGCCTGTCAACTGTGTTGAAGTGTGTTCAGGCTGCAGGACTCTACCTCAACTCAAAGAATTGCCTCTTCGTCGCCAAAGAGATAAAAATCCTGGGGCGCCTAGTCAAAGGAGATGGTGTTCGTCCTGATACTGATAAAGTAAGGGCAGTCACAGAATTTCCAACTCCTCAGGACATTCGTGATGTGAGAAGTTTTCTTGGGCTGTGCTTATACTGTTGACGTTTCATAAAAGAATTTTGTAACGAGGCACGTCCATTACAAGAACTTCTGCAGGGAGACACCAAGTTTTACTTGCAGGAAGGTGCTGAAAAAGTGATAGCCTATGCATCAAGAGTACTCTCAAAGATAAACTACTCTACAACTGAAAAAGAATGTCTCGCAGTTTTCTGGGCTATCAGCAAGTTCCGGCCGTATTTATTCAGCAAACCATTCACCATCGTGACAGACCACCATTCTTTCTGTTGGCTGACTAGCTTGAAGGATCCATCAGGTCAACTAACAAGATGGGCACCAAGACTCCTAGAGTACGATGTCACCGTGGTATTCAAGAACGGGCACAAACACAAGGATGACGACTGCCTTTCGAGGAATCCATTAGTGGAATACAACAGCATGAATGAAATTTCAGCCCTCACTAAATTAGATGACGTTACAGCTGAACAGAAGGGAAGATCCAGAACTATTAAAAACGATAGAGGCCTTGGAGAAAGGAGAACCGACCAATGGAGAGTTCCAATTTATAAATGGAACATTGTATAAGAGCAACTACGATCCACTGGGCCCCAAATGGTTACTGGTCATTCCAGCTCATCTCCAGCCAGCTATTCTCAAATATTTCCACGATGCTCCAATATCCGGTCATCTGGGAATCGTGAAGACCCTAGACAGAATCAGATGCAGGTATTACTGGAATGGTCTCTACTGATCTGTCAAGCACTATGTGAGTCACTGTAAAGAGTGCCATCGAAGGAAGCATGTGCTGCAATTACCTCCAGGGCATCACGTACCGATTCCGTCGGCAGCAGCTCCATTCCACCAAGTTGGGATCAATCTTTTAGGGAGGTTCCTGAAGTTGACAACCGGTAACCGATGGATAATAGTCTGCACTTACTACCTCACACGCTACGCTGTCACCAAACCTGTGCCGACTGCAGGAGCACCACGTGTGATGGTATCTGATCATGGGAAAGTATTCCAGTCAAAACTAGTATCAGAGGTAATGTCATGGTGCGACATTGTCCACAGAATGACAACTGTGTACCATCCTCAGACAAATGCTCTTACGGAATGTTTCAACAAGACGTTAGCTGATATGCTGTCGATGTATGTCGATGTTGAACAGAAGGACTGGAATACAATTCTGCCAGTCGTGACATTTGCTTACAATACCGCAAGACAAGACACCACAGGCTTCACACTGTTTTTCCTGCTCCATGGCCGTGAAGCTGAGACGACAATGGATATGCTGTTCCCTTTCCAACCGGACGACACTCAGGATGACTATGTTAAACAGCTCATCACCAGGGTCGAAGAAGCAAGACAGCTGGCTCGCATACGGTCATTGGACGCCCAGGAGAAGGACCATCAGCGGTATAACGACAGGCACCGACCTGTTGTGTACAGCCCAGGAGATCTGGTATGGATTTTTACCCCTGTACGGAAGGTTGGACTGTCAGAAAAGTTATTGAAGCGATACTTTGGTCCGTATCGTGTCATACGCTGCATTTCAGATGTCACATACGAAGTTGAGGATTATGAGCAGTCATCGAAACGACAAATACAAAGAGACATTGTTCACATTCTGCACATGAAGCCTTACTACGATCCTGAAGAGCAGGTAGGTGACAATGGCTACTTGTTCAAGGACTCTAAGAACGGTAATGTTACTGATGAAGCCACGACAGGAACGTCTGCTGTCGATAATCGTGGAGAAGGGAAGGATTCCCTTGAACTACCATACAGAGTACCCATGACAAGATCAAGATCCAGGACATTACAGCTCCGCAGGGAAGATAACAGCGGGTCACTGTTTTTCCAGGAGAGGGAGCAATGCCGCGAGACAGCATGTACACTGACTGCCGGCGTGGCGCAGCGGGTGGCGTCATGGACTGCGGTGCTGAAGGTCGCTGGTTCAATCCCGCCCACCAGCAAAAATTTATTTCTTTGTAACTAACAATTCCAGAATGTTCTACATCTTTCTTTTGT
This sequence comes from Locusta migratoria, assembly GCA_026315105.1. Classification (NCBI taxonomy): domain Eukaryota; kingdom Metazoa; phylum Arthropoda; class Insecta; order Orthoptera; family Acrididae; genus Locusta; species Locusta migratoria. The sequence goes on from CM048755.1 coordinate 195,769,561, forward strand.
TCACTTGTAAATTCTACTTGTTTTTTATGTTAACTGTGCTTCTAATTTCTGGTAAATTCTGTCTGTGTATAAATAGCAGAGCACTGCCCGAGAGGCAGTCAGTGCTGCATGTATGTTAAGTTCATAATAAACGTGCTTTCAGTATAAGTGCTGTGTTCAGTTGCCTTCGAAGTCAAGTCTGCTTCATATATATATATAGTGACACAAATGAAGAAAACCAAAAAAAGGGTCGAAAAAGGACAAGCCTTTCATGCCTTTGGAACACAGTTCCTTCTTCAGGCGGGAGAGAAGGAAAGAAAAAAGGATGGGAACGGAAGGGAAAGGTAATTCATGACCTAGGTCATGAAGGTGGTGTTTGAGGAGTGTGGAAGTCAGATATATATTGCAGTATTTGTTTGATTTTATCCATTAGAATTTTTTTTCCCTGAAAACCTGCGACTGTGAGATAAATGGATTTGTTTATAAATAACAATATTGCTACCAGTCACGATTTTTTTTTTTTTTTTCAGAAAAAAAACATTTTCTGATGGTTAAAATCGAAATGCATCGTGCTAAATAAATTAAATATTGTGACCAGTAGCAGTATTGTTATTTATAAACAAATCCATTGCAGTATTTGCTTTTACATTCTGGTGTGTGTTTGAAGTGACCTTACTCATAAACATCACTTCACTAGTTCTCACTTTTCCAAACTTATTTCTATGGTACTGTACTGATAAAGCCAAACAAACAGTAGCAGAAATGCCATTTATAAAGGATCCAGAACAAACACCTGGGTCAATGGAAGGCATGAAACTAAACAAAATTTTCATAATGCCCACTAGTAAAAACTATATATTTGTTGAGTATTAACCATAAATGGGATTTTCAGGTGCTGCATCTTGTGCACTGTAGCCTGGTAATCACATTACATATGACTCAGGTTTTTGGACACAATGATAGCAAAAAGTTGTAGATGTTTAAGCTTCATCTATGGAAGGCATGATTTATCAGACACAGATAAACAGTTGGCCACAACAATTTTTATGGTAGTAGAGATTATTTGCAAAGTGCCAGGAAATTTTTAAATGAAGTACCATTTGTTTGTTTCACCATGTCAACTTTTTAGCTATAATTTAAACAGAAATTATGAGCATTCAGTAGAAAATGTGTTTTGCCAAAACAACTGTTACTTAGATTTGAACTTTTTTTTCCCAACAACAACCTAGTTTCCAGCTATCGATCTATCCTTGTCAATTAGATATTATTGAAAACCAAATCTTTCACATTTCATCATTAATAACATTACACCTAAAGGATGCTTCAGATTGATTATCTCACTTATGTTTCTGGTGACTAAACATCATTTGTAAAATCTAGCAATTATGGGGTTTTCAATGGCCTTTCGTTAAATTATGGGTGTATCATTATTTGTGCTTGTTTTGTTATAATCTAATTTCTTTCTACGATTTGCAGTTAAGTTATAGGATTTAGGAGCGCTGCTATCACTCACATTTTATTAGACACATCAAGAAACGAAATTCATTTTGTAAATTCTGTGCTTCCCACTTTCTCAGATATTTGTGATTAGCTACTAACCTGTAATATTATACAGGAAGTTGTGAATAACAACTAGAAAATGATGATGATAAATGGAAAGATAACTGAGGGATTAAAACAACTTTATGTGCAATACAGGCTGTAGAGATGTACCCAATACATCTGGCATAAATGAAACAATTCTATAACCTGCTTAAAGAAGTTTAACTCCACCTTATTGATATGCATAATTTGTATTATTTTTAATCAGAAACTTATTTCTCGTTTTGGTTTTGACCACAGAAAAATACTACATACAGCTACTTGTCACTTGAAAGTAAATCTGCCTTCTCATTTGAGTTTCAAGACGTCACATTACAGCAAGGATTATATCACTTCTGAACTCACTTACCAAATTGACATTCAGCTAATGTGTCAGTTTCATATTCAGCCGTTATCGAGGGGGGCCTATCATTGAAAAATCTGATGTTGGCTATCCTCAAATTATGTGTGGTAGATATCCTGAGGAGAAAGCTGCAAAACTACACATTGCATTTTTAGAAGTGCTTAGAAGGGATGTGTCAATCCAGACAAAACACCATAATCTCCACCGCTATTTTTTCTGAAGAAGGTGACAATTGAACTTTAGGAATATTAACCTGAATCAGTGGTATCATATTCTTTTCATTGATGAGCGCAGGGTTTGTGTGACAGCTAATAGTGATGATAGAAGTGTGTGTAGGCTAGCAGTTATCAATGAACGTCTCTGCCACTGTATTCCCATAGGCTCAGTTGGGACAAAGGTCAGTCAGTTTTTGTGCTTCTACTATGGAAGGATATCAGACACCCTGCCTTGTGCAGTAACAGGACAAGATCCCATAACATCTAACTTATTGTTTGCATTTGTTTGGACCTACAGTCAACATTTAGGCAGTAGATTATGTTTGAAGGTGATCATTCAGAAGCACGCCACTCCCATCTTTGTGCAGGAAACAAGACTCAATTGAATGGAATGGCTTGTAGTATCTATTTACATGTATCTGATTTGACTGCTAATGTCAACTTTAATTGCATTATATATATATATATATATATATATATATACATATATATTAAAAAAATATCCACGTGATTCTGGTTTTGTAACTGCTACTGTAATGGGTGAGAGGTACGCCGGTATGTTACAGAATCGCATCATCCCCGGCCTGGCTGATTTTTATGCAGGATGTGCTCCATCCCATATTGCTAGACATGTGAAAGATCTCTTGCGCGCGTTGTGTGATGATCCTGTGCTCAGTTGCCACTTTCGTCATGCTTAGCCTCCCAGGTTCCCAGACCTCAATTCGTGTGATTATTAGCTTTGGGGTTACCTGAAGTCACAAGTGAATCGTAATCGACTGACATCTCTAGGGATGCTGAAAAACAACATCCGACGCCAATGCCTCACCATAACTCCAGACATGCTTTACAGTGTTGTTCACAACATTATTCCTTGATTACAGCTATTGTTGAATAATGATGGTGAACATATTGAGCATTTCCTGTAAAGAACATCAACTTTGCTTTGTCTTAATTTTTTATGATAATTATTGCTTTTCTGATCAGATAAAGCACCATCTGTCGGACATTTTTGAACTTTGCTTTTTTTCTTGCTTTTTTCCTTTCTTTCTTTCTTTTTTCCTAATAAAACCCCATGTCATTCCAAGAATGTGTGTCAATTTTTACCTCTGTATCTACATTATTCCATGATATTAAGTTTTCAAATTTATACTGACTTTTTGATCACCTGGTATTTTAAAAGTCATGTATTAAAGGTGATATGAAAAATGTGGAAATTTTTTGGTGAGATGTAGTTGTGACATAGGAAAGGTTTACCTACACGAGAAACAATAGTTGTACTACAGGTTCTGATGCAGTACTGCTATGAACAGGATAAAAATGTAGGCAGGTGCGTAGATACTAGACTCCTGACATTGTTATTTGGGGTACAGAAGATTAAAGTTGCTTAATACCCAGCTGTGGAACTGCCTCATTTATCCAGATTTTACCAAGACCCACAAACATTCTTCATAATAGGTACATACAGCTATAGAATAAGTAAATAAACAATAAATATTATTACGTTATACTGGTACCTGTCCTTTCTGTTCTATTCATTATCACACAACTATTTATAAGGCTGACCAACATGTATAATTACCACTATGGGCAGCCAGAATTGGTGTAGGAATTATTGATTACACCTTAAGTTTCCATAATAATTAATATTATTTCAGTATCTTTGAGACACTTTATGAATGTACCTTGTGAGATTGGAAAATTGTTTCTCATCCCTGATGTATAGGCTGCCCTGCAGGCTATGTCAGTACTATTCTTAATAATTTTGTATACCAGCCAACCGGTTGCATAATTTTTAGGTTATTGACCTAGGTTTCGTTGCCACTAAGGACAACTTCATCAGAAGAATAAAAATAGTTACCTAAAAATGATAACAACAGAGTAAATATCTTACAGAAGGAAAAAGTTTTGTACAGGTGAAACAGTAAAATCTGCAGTACTTACATAAAACATGTGATGTCAAAAATATTAAGAGCAGAATTGCTCAGGTCAATTACAATAAAAATTAGCATTCTGGCCATAAAAATAAAACACAAATTACACCAGTATGGTGTGAAAAAGAACTTCCTAAGAGTTGCCAAACACATAGCCACGTAAATGTGCACTAGGGCGCGCCACATGCGGACTTCTAGTCACGTGGGCAATATTAACTTGTAATGTTACATAATTATGGACATAATTAATAGCTTACAATTGTGAAAGGTTAGACAAATTATTTTTTTTTTATTTTTTTTTACAATATTGTATTCCAAGATTAAATGAAAGCTCCAAGTAGGAGAAAATATGACAGAAGATCGTCATAAGTATGCAGAAGCATATATACAGTTACTTAAACTACCTCATGACTAATGTACGTTTTTTGTAAGTATGTATGCTTCTGAGGATCTTCTGTCATATTTTCTCCTACTTGGAGCTTTCATTTAATCTTGGAATACAAAATTGTATATATTATTTGTCTAACCATTCACAAATGTAAGCTATTAATTGTGTCCATAATTATGTAATGTTACAAGTTAGTACTGCCCACGTGACTAGTGGTCCACATATGGCGTGCCCTGGTGCACGTTTACGTGGCTACGTGTTTGGTGCCTCGTAGGCAGTTCCTTCATGCCCTTCACACCATACTGGTGTAATTTGTATTTTATTTTTATGGCCGGAATGCTAATTTTTATTGTAATTGACCTGAGCAATTCTGCTCTTAATATTTTTGACATCATGTGTTTTATGTAAGTACTGCTGTTTCACTTGTGCAAAACCTTTTCCTTATTTAAGATATTTACTCTGTTGTTATCATTTTTAGGTAACTATTTTTATTCTTCTGATGAAGTTGTCCTTAGTGGCAACAAAACCTAGGTCAATAACCTAAAAATTATGCAACCGGTTGGCTGGTATACAAAATTGTTAAAAAATTGGATTATGGTTGCTGTTAATCGGCCGGGTTCAAAATTGTATGTCAGTACTATTCGTTGCATGGAATGCATGTCATGCTACACACTGGAAAGCCATTCCCACTAGAGGTTCGACCCTCCCATGGGCCCGTGTGTGTGTGTGTGTGTGTGTGTGTGTGTGTGTGTGTGTGTGTGTGTGTTGTCATCCTTAGTGTAAGTTAAAGTAGTTTGTAAGTCTAGGGATTGATGACCATAGCTGTTTGATGCAGTAGATTTATAAACATTCCATTCTATTCAGTACTATTCCCACATGTAACCCACCTGTTGTGTAGGACAGCCTATACAGCAGGGGCAGAAAACATATTTTTGCCTGTATTTATGCACTTATTGAATCTAGGAGGTTTTAAACCTCACAGTGATGATTCACTGTATGTGTAACAAATCAGGTTTAAATCAATCCAGTGGTTTGGGAGAAGACCTCCACCCCTTAACACACACTTTCAATAGAATAGAATAGAATGGAATATCAAAAATCTATGAAAATTCTCAATAGAATGCGTATAGATCAGAACGACATCAGCTATGTAGAGAATTTATATTGGAATCAAACAGTGCAGCTTAGATTTGATAATGAAGTACTGACTTAGTTAATTTCTGTCATAGAGTCAAACATAGATGGGTTGCATCACCTGAGGAGTAGGCCTTTTAGGAAACACCAGGTGATGTAGAAAAAGGAATATAGTTTGATGGAGTATTCAGTAGCAACATTTGCTATTCTGGTGGTATAATATTGATTCCTTAAAATTTAAAAGGTCTTCAACTCATCAACTTAACAGAAGATTACAGCAGTAATCTAGGTCTGAATATCAACACCAAGAAGATGCATTTTATGATTATCACAAACCAGCCGAACTCCTTTACAAATGCATATCAACAATTTAGTGTTACCTTAATACAAAGAATAGAGTATGTAATGTATGTATTTGATGATTGGAGATCAGGCATGGAGATGCAATTTCACATGAGAATTCACAAAGAACTACAATAAAATTTATGAAATTATTTCAAGCACAGACCTACATCTACATATATACTCACCAGTTTCTATATGCTGTGTGAATGATGGTATCTTGTACCACTACTAGACATTTTCTTTCCTGTTCTAGAAAAGTAGAGTGAAATTACTGTCCATATATTTCCATATGAGCCCTAATTTGTCATACCTTCAGGGTCCTTCCACAAAATGTAAGCTGGCAACAAAAGAATTGTTTTTCAGTCAGCTTCAGATGCTTGTTTTTAATTTTAAATTTTCTCACTAGTATTTAATGAAGACAATGTCACTTTCCCTCCTATGGATTCCCATTGGAGTTCAAAGCATCTCTGCAATACTTTTGTGTTGATCAAATCTATCAGTGACAAGTATCACTGTCCATCTCTGAATTGCTTCTAAATCACTTTTTAATTTGATCTGGTTGGGATTCCAAACACTCAAGCAGTATTCAAGAATGGCTCGTAGTAGTATTCTGTATGCAGTCTCATTTCCAGATGAATCACACTTCCCGAAAAAATTTCCAGTAAACCGAAGTCACAAGTTCTTAGATGCTCATTCCATTTTATTACTGCTGTGAATTATGCAAAGATATTTAACTAACATGACACTGATATGACAGTGCACACAATGAATGCTGCATTCAAACTTTACTGTATTATTTTTCCCACTTGTCTCCATTAATTTAGGTTTTTTGTTGTGTAGCGGTAGCTGCCATTGATCACACTAACTAGGAATTTATCTAAATCATTTTATATCCTGCACTCATTCGATGATGACACCTTTCTGCACAGCAAAGCATTATGAGAAAACAGCTGCAGATTTTTGCTCACCATATCCATCAGATCTTTCACTGCTATCAACTGTATCAAAAATTTTCTCAGACAGGCCATTACTTGTGCAAATGATCCATGGAACATGAAACTTACAAATTATTATGGAGCCTAGCCAAGTCATAAAATATTACTAGTAGTAAAAATTTTTAATTTATCGATTAAAATACATAATGTTCAATAGACTTATAAACACTTTGTAGCAGAAAAAGAAATGTCATTACCAGTAAGTAGTTTGGACTTCAAAACACTCGGCCATTTTTCTTAAAAGATAATTTATTAGAATCACTAAATCACAAACTACCACTGTTGGGAATATTTTATGATTCAGCTAAAGCTGTTGCTTGTGTGCACATTACTGTTAGGCAAAATCACTTGACACAATGAAGCGGGATTTTTTGGCGAACATCACTCTAGACTACTGCTGAATCCAACCAACACCCTCCATACACCATTGAAGGTTTTCTTGACAGTGAGTGTTGAAATGTGATGTGTTCAACAGGCTTCCGAAGAAAATGAAACAGCCTGATTTAATCATTGCAAAAGGGTTCTGGCAGAGAGACATGTACCAGTAGTGTTATGAGGTCTGCAGTGATTTTCTTAGGATTGAGATGTCAGTTTCTTTTCACCACTAGAGCTACATACATATCATCTTAAGGTTTGGTGGTCCACCTATGACTATAGGCATGCTTTCGCTTAAAATTTCCACCTTCAGCAACCATTTTTAATCATGAGATGACATTGTGAAAACATTCATTACTATGGCAACAATCGTGATACTTTCACCTGCTTCAAGTCCCCCAGCTGCTTGTCCACAATTGCCACAATTGTAAGCACTCAAATTATGTCTTGCAGGCATGTAGCCATACTGTATCGAATGTTTAATTAATTGTTTCCACAACAATCTTCCCCCATCCCTATACTGCATGAATTATTGAATGCAATACAGTGTGTCTCTGCAGAGGCTTCACTACAGTTGACAAGCTCTACCCTATATATTTCCTTCTACTATCATTGCCGGTTTTCCTTGGTCAGTGTTGGTTGTTAGAATAGTCAAGGGTATCCACCCCTTAAATAAATAAAATAAAAATTACCACCATCAACTTTGATAGTCGGAGTTAATACTCTTCAGTTGACACATGTAATTTAGAATTTGCTGATTTATGAATCTTTATTCTAAAAAAGTATGATGGAAGATGGAGTTATTTTGATACATGTGTTGTTATTAAAATTTTTATATATAAATACAAATATATATAATTATAAATCAAAGAAATAATGTGATTTTTACTTTTAATTTGAGAAACTAATGTATCAATATGAGGTTTAGTTGAAGTGGTTGCAATTCTCAATGTCTTCAGATTTTAGTTCTATTTTTACTCTTAAAAATAGTTGTTCACAAATGTACTTTCTTCCAAACAAGGATAAAATATGGATAATGTATCTGAAATGAATGGAGAAAATGAGAGGGGTCATAACAACCATATTTCACATAGCAACCCATGATCACAACACTTAGTGTACAGTGATAGGCATCATTGAATAGTGTTGTGCACCGCCAAGAGAGTCATCACAGTAGCGGGTTTGCAGGGCAACGTCTTCAATGTTATTTGTAGCAGCAGGGTAAAAGAAAAGTCTGGTTGAGGACAACAATTACAAAAAGTGCTCGAAGGTCGCCCACCTGCTTGAATGTGTGCCATGCAATGGCCCAGCAATGATTGTCGTACTCTTTCAAATACTCCTGGCAAAGTGGATATCACATGGGAAGCTGCCATAATTCGCACTTCAAACTCGTCTATCTCAAAGGGTGTTTCGTGGACAACAGATTTCACTTGGGACCGGAAGGAGAAATCAATGGTTGTCAAGTTCAGGGAATGTGCAAGTCCTTGCCACCGGCCCACTGTGCCATATGCAGTACTCACCAAAGGTTTCATCCTAATGCATTTGCAAAGTGCACAGATGTACCATCTTGTTGGTACCAGATTTGCTGTCACACAGTCAGTGGAACATGTTCCACTAACTCTGGCAGAGTTTCTAAAAAAATCTTAGGTAGATGTTTGCGTTCATTCACCAGGGGAACATGTATGGGTCAACCAGATTATTGCTACCAAGCAGGCCCAAATTTTGACAGTGTAGTGATATTGGCGTCTATGAACAAAAGGTGGCATGAGGATTTTCCCTTACCTACACATGTTGATCATGGCTGTTGAACATGTCCTTTCGTGTAAAGGATGCTTCATCCGTAAATAGTAAACAATTCAGAAATTCTGGTTGAATAGCACACTTTTGCAAAAAAAAAAAAAAAAAAAAAAAAAACCACTTGCAGAATTCAATTCAATGTGGAAAAAATGTGTGGCTTAAGGGCTTGAACCTACTGAAGGCTGTAGGGTTGCAAATCATCTTCATGCCACACACACCAAATTGTGGAATGACTTACACCCATTTCTCATGCAACATACCACGAGCTCGTTGAGGTTGTGCTATCCAGCCATGATAACACTTGCTCTTCAAACCCTGGTGTATGCACGGTATATTGATTACCGTGTCCTTCAGTCTTTTTCATCTTTAACACAAAATGAATACATCAGGTTTCGAAATAGGTCTTAAAGTTACAGAATGTTTGAAACTGAAAATATTCGGTTTATCATAACTTTTATTTTAGTGATCATGTGAAAAAATACTTAGCTGGGTCCCACTGATAGTTGCTTTGGGACACATGCGGGTCATGGGTTGGACACCCCTAGATTAGATGTATCCTGTACATTTCGTTCCAATTGATTGTGGTGGCTGTAGCATTTGTCGCATGGGTGGGCCAAGGATTGGCCACATTATAAAATGGGTGGGCCCAAACTCAAGTTTACTTGGATAAATTTGAAGGACATTCTGCAATTTAAGATATTAATTCATTGACCTTGGACAATTTTGCTTTTACATTCATTATAATACACAAGGTCCAAATTCGTTTTTCTAGTGCAGATTAAATTTATATCTTTGTACTTTGTATTTATAGTTACTGCGTACTTACTCTTTTCATTTATGTTTCTGCATCAATGAGATAAAATTTCATAGAGCATTTAATTTCTGCAGTGATTTGAACTTCTATCTGCCATATTTTTCTTTAGTCAAGGGCATCATTACGCTAACATGTTTTGGCATAGCCCTAAATACAAGGCTCTGTAATGCTACTAATTACCATCACTTCCTATTCCATGCTCCTCTAAATCTACATGATTTGTTCCATTTATATGATGAGTGGAGGTGAAGGGCTGAGTTTGTGTTAAATGTGTTGTCTCCCCCAGCTCTATAATGCCACACTTCACAACTTGAAATTCCAGTGTGGCAGTGTCTTTCCAACAGTGAAACAACCGTCATGAGTGTAAATAAATACATATATGTAACATATACAGATTTGTTCTGTACCCATTACCTTTCAGTGCTCCAAAAAATAGAAATCACGTGGGGACTTTGAACAAGCCAGATATTGTTGCTAATGACTCTGTAATGGAATACTAAGGATAATATATGCGAGTTAAATAATTCAAATTCTCAAAGAGAATTACATTGCGTGATGAACAATTTTTTTGAATACATGCAAGAAATGTGTGGTAAACAATGGCAGACAATTTACAGCATCTTTTTGCATGATATAGGTGAGCAAAAAATTTATTTGGACATATTTTAAATTTAGTACTGCAGCATTAAGAGGGTGATGTGACATCAGATTCGGCAGGCCATGTTGTGTTGGCCTTCCATCATGTAGTCTGCTGTGCATGTGGTCATCACATAAAAGGAACATTGTTTTAAACTATCAGGAGAGTAGCAAAATTATAGGACTTTGAAATGGAAACAATATAAACACTAAAAAATAACAAACAAACAAAAATTTCTGTATCTGAAGCCTCAGCATATCTATATACACTAATATATTTTCTGATATGTGCACTCCCTAAAAACAGTGAAATAATGAAAAACATTTCTATTCCTGTATCAGATGTAGACTTTGTCTTCCAATACACTCTCTAGTAAGAAGCAAATATTAAAATAATTAAATAAATCATAAAATTAATACGTTCTTGTATTAGAAGCTAAAGTATACCTGTATCCAGAAACTACCTGTTTCAATGTGAGTATATCCTACAAACAGCAAAATCTTGAAAGATAACATACCAATATGAATGACACCCCATTCCTTGACATACAATGCAACAAAAACACACTATGCCACATTTCTAGAGTACATTCATTTATGTATGTTCACCAGGAAAACAGCAAAATTGATACTACTGAAAAGAAAGTGAAGAACTGTGAAATACAAAATAACAAATATGTGCTGGCCGCAGTGTCCGAGCGGTCTGCGGCGTGCCAGTCACTGTCTGCTTGGCCGCTGCGGTCAGCGGTTCGAATACCCCCTCGGTCATGGATGTTTGTGCCATCTTTAGTATAAGCTGGTTCATAAGTAGTTTGTAAGTTTAAGGACTGATGACCCAGTAGTTAAGTCCCATAAGCTCTACAAACATTTGAAACATTTGATTTGAACAAATATGTGTTACTTACTTTCAAAACACATTAATCCTTGTGACTGGTGGTGAAATGCTCAATCACTCTTAGCAAGTCAATTGTTTTTGTCACACTCCTTTCTATTGCAAGAATAGACAAATAACTTAGGCATTCATCTGGCACTGTTTTCCTTAAATAACGCTTTACACATCACATACATGAAAATGTTATTCCACATTATGCATAGGATGGAATAGTCACTTAATTTGTACAAATCATGTAATGCAAGTTTACATTGCTTTAACAACTTGAAACACAGCAAATAAATTGTCATTCTTCACTGTGGTTTGTTGTTCATGTCTTATGATAAGATTTTTAATATCCTAATTTCTGCCTCTAATGTTTCAGTATTGCATGAATAATTTTGTTCTCAAAGCAGTAAAATTTCTTTATTCATATAAAATTTTCAATTTTTGGGTTTATACAAATGATTCCTTTAATTATTCCAGAGTTTGAAATAAAAGGTTTCTGGAGTTCACTATTATAAGTAAAACTTTATCATAAACTAAAGATTTGAAACCAATTGGCTGATAAGGTTCAAGTTTGTCTTCATTTAGCAAATTACAAACATATTTCCCAAGTTGTTTTGCAACTTCTAAATTCTACCAAGAGAAGAGGAATCTGTGTGATTATCTGTACCAATTATTGTTGACACGTCTACACTTCCTTTGTGTATATAAGTTAACATGTGTGTGAGCACACATTTGTTTGAAATGACTACTTTTAGCTTTCTGTCAAGTTTATTGCAGCAACAATATCACAGCCTCTGCTGTGAAGGAAATCAGGAAGTGACTTGCACTTTTCTAACAAACTTGTGAACAGGTATAAATGAAAAATAAAAGTAAAGTTCAACTTTGCAACAAATCCTGATGCTCCTGCAGTTCTTTCTGAATTTTCTGCCTGAATGTTCACTAGAGTTACAACAGTAGCTTCATTTGTCTTCTTCAGAGCCAAACACGAAACATACTGACAGGTCACAGTGTCACTTAAGTTTTATAATTGCAATTTTTGAATCTTCATTTTTATTTATATGTCAGTAAACATTTGATGCACTGTCCACCCACTCATAAATACATAGAGTCCCTGCAGTGTCATAAAATAATCTGTAGTTGACTTGATACCTGTACATGTTACTACTATGACGAGATTTAACTTATGATTTATATAGTGTGTGTAGATGTGTTTTTTTTTTGGGGGGGGGGGGGGGGACTTTCCTGCTTAAAAGAGCTTGAACACCTGCACGAGAACCACTCATAAGTGAAGCTCCATCATACGCTTGTGCAACACAGTAATTTAACTCCACAGTAGTGGCACCCTGTTGCCACTACTGCAATTCATCCATAGTGAACAGATCCTCTTGGATATAGAACATATCAAAAACAAGACTATACTATAATTTCTTACAAAATAGGAACAGATATTCCAGTGTATGTTCCACAGATCCCAAATGAAATTCACTTTGTAGCTGTGGAATCTGTGAAAAAACAAATAGCACATTTACATCTAAAAGGACATAAAAACTTGGTACAAAATAATGAAATTTTAATATACTTAGGCGCATATGGGAAAGCTTTAGCTTGCTTGGCTCGACGAGTTACCCCAGAAAGTAAAATGAACCTGACAACCTTATTGTCTCAGTAACAATTATGACATGCTTACTGAAAGGTCAACAACACCGCATACACTTATTACCCTGTATCACTTACTCTTAATGTTATGTGCTCTTCATCTCTGGTTCTACCAGTCTCTTCCTTCAGTATTTCCCATATTGTCCTTATTTTGCTATCTGATGTGACTATCCAGTTTTGATAATGAATTTGCTTTGATGTCCGTTACTACTGTATTACTAACTTCAATATTTTGCAGTATGTTTTGTAGTGATCTAAAACATTTACATCAGTGCTGTTGGTGACCAAGAGATGTAGTTTCCTTTTTTTCTTACAGGATACCTTTATTCCTTGAGTAATGCATAGCTTCATTACAGACTTTGTTGTAATATTGGTTAGTTTTGGGAGAAACAGTTCTTAAATAAGTTAAGGACATCATTAACAAAAGTCTTGTATTTGTCATTCATGCTATGGGCATTGTAAAGAAGACTCCAATTCATGTCTTTCAGGAATTTACATCTCGGCCTGTCAACAGTTGCTCAACAGTGATAGACGAACAATGCAAGGATCACGAAACTCTGGACAGAAGGCAAAACAAAGAACCAACTATAAGGCTGTCTCATTATGCCTCAGAAATAGGTTAAATGTGTTTCCGCTGCTGATAATCCCTCCAAGCTAGCATAGTCCGCCTCGCCTGTTGTGGTGGTCACTCCTTCTGAGAGGTCCTGACAGATGCAGAGGGTGGGATTGGTATCATTGGGAGCTCCAATGTTAGGAGGGGGATGGATACACTTAGCGAAATAGTGGTAAGGGCGGGAAAGAATGCCAGTCTATACTATGTTTGTTTGCAAGGGGGTCTCATACGAGATGTGGAGGAGGCTCTTCCAGCAGCAATAGAGCAGTGGGTGCACATGGCTGCAAATCGTTGCTCATGTTGTCACCAGTGACTCCTGCCACCTGGGTTCAGAGGTCATCCTTGGCTCCTTATGGCAGCTGGTGGATTTGGTAAAGACAGTTCTCCTCTCTTGCAGAGATGAAGCAGAGCTATCAATGTGCAACATAGTTCCCAGAACCAATTACAGTCCTCTGGTTGGGAGCCAAGTGGGAGGCTTAAACCCAAGGCTCAAATGATCTTATGGTGATCTCGAATGCAAATTTCTCAACCTCCAGTACTGGGTGTGGAAATGTAGGTTTCCCCTAAATAGGTCAGGTGTGCACTGCACACTGCCTACTAGGTTTGCAGAGTACATTTGAAGTTCATATGTGGGTATTTTAGGTTAGAGGAATCACTCAACAGGCCCATTTAGGTGCTTACTGATTCCAGTCGAGGCAGCACTCGGCACAATAGAACATAGAAAGAAAAGACTAATATAGTTAATCTTAACTGAAGGAGCGTCTATAGGAAGATCCCAGAAATGCTTTCACTTTTAGTCGTAATATCCGCATAGTACTAGGGTTGGAAAACTGGCTTAAGTCAGGTGTGGATAGTAATGAAATCCTAAACTAAGTCTGGAATGTATGCCACTTGGATAGGTTGAACACTGAAGAGGAGGCATGTGTTTAGCGATAAAGAATACAGTTGTATCAAGTGAATTTAGTACAGACTCAGAATGTGTAATATTTTGTATGAAAATCAGTGTGGAAAGTGGCTCAAACAGTGTCGTTTGAAGTTTTTATAGACCACCTGGCTCAGCACCAGTAATGTCGGAGCATCTGACAGAAAACTTGGACAATATTTCCTGTAGATTTCGTAGTCACATTATAGTTTTAGTTGATTTCAACTTACCAGTTATAGACTGGAAGACAAGTGTGTTTAAGACAGTAAGCTGTATACAAAAATTACTGTGAGCAGTTATATTAGAGAGCCAACTTGTGGAGATAACCTGTTAGGCCTACTGATGACAAATCAAACTTTTCGATTCAGGTAGTGTAGATAATGGAGTCAGTGATCATAAGGTTAATAAAGCATCAATGAATAAAGTGGTAAATAGAAATATGAAGAAAGACAGGAAGATCTTTATATTTAACAAAACCAAAAGGGTCACATATCAGACTACTTGACTGTTCAACATGGTAATTTCTTCTCTAACACTTGACGGTGTTGACTAACTCTGGATGAAGTTCAAGTGCATCGTACAGTATGCGATAGATACGTATGTGCCAAGTAAAATTATGAGAGATGGGAAAGATCCACTATGGTTCAACAACTGAGTTGGGATACTGTTACAAGAGAACTTCACTGCAAATGTAAACATAGCCAAAGTTTTGCAGATAAACACAAATTAAATGTTGCTAAAAGTAGTGTAAGAGCTACCAAGTGAAAGGTATCAAACAACTGTGAGAGCAATGTTTTGTGTACCAACTTGGCGGAACACGCTGACAAATTTTGGTCCTACATCAAACCGGTAAACTGGTTGAAACCAGATATCCAGACACTTTGTGACCATAATGGCGTTGCATCAAAGGATGATACAATAAAGGCTGAAATATTAAATGTCTTTTTTAAAACCTGTTTCCCAGACGAAGATTGCACAGTAGTTCTGCTCTAAACAATCACACGACCAACAAGATAGCAGATATTGTAATAAGTGTCAAAGGGATATAAAAGCAATTGTATGCACTCAACAGAGAAAAGGCTGTTGGACCTGATGGAATATGAATTCAATTTTACACAAGTATGCAAAGGAACGTGTCCCCCCCTTCTAGCATCAATGTACCGAAGGTCTCTAGAGGAGCGAAGCATTCTTAAGGAATGGGGGAAAAGTTCAGATTATCCTCATTTACAAGAAGGGTTGTTGAAACTTCCTTGGAACATAGCTAATGTTACGCGTCTTACAACACGCAGTGAACTTCAACACCAATTTTCTCGAAAACCAAGGCTCATCGCTAAAAAAGTGGACAGCCTGATACTCGGGGTATGTCCCTCTACAATATATCTGAGACCCATTATTTACACTTCTGATGGTTCCGTTGTTAGTGATTACATATTGTTGGTTACACATAATAAATAACCAATCTCCAGTAGAATGTGATCTGATTTTAAACTGGCTGACAGATTAAAACTGTGTGCTGGACTGGTAATCAAACATGGAATCTTTGTCTTTCATGGACAAATGCTACATCGAATGAGCTATCCAAGCTCATTTCATGACAGCCTTTCACAGCTCTACTTTCACCAGTATCTCATCTCACATCTTCTAAACTTCACAGAAACTGTCTTGCACACCTTGCTGGACTACCGCACCTGGAAGAAACCACATTGTGCTGTCATGCCTTAGCCCTCATTAAGTTTTGTACGATGCTTGGTAGATCATTTGCATATGAATTTCACTAAAGCAGTCTTGCATCCAGTCCTAATAAGATTTTCCAATTATGACATTCATGCAATAATTTTTAAATAGCTCTTTGACTAAGGATTGCATTTCCATTGTTGAGGAATTGAACAACTAGCAAAACAGACAGACATTTTGTAAATGGAGAGTTGATGATAATGTTGAAAAATGGTGTCATGTATCCATATCACTTTGAAGTGTGTTACAGTATTCAGTAAGTTACTTGGCCTGTAACTTACTATAAGTTTGTCTTTAAATATTATACAGAAAGAATATGTAATAATACATTCTTGTTATGAATTATTGAACAAATGTTCAAATGTTTGTCAAGCTTATGGGTGAATTATTGAACAGTCAAATGATTTCATACAGGTATATATATAATCAGCCATGTAATGCATTATCTAAATAAAAAAATAAAGGTCATTAATTAGACCTCTACATAAGAATTATTTCATCGAAAGTTCTACATACTTACATTTCAGCAACAGAACTAACAGTCAAATAGTGTGGCAGTATGTGAAACATTGATGTTAGAATGGTACCTAGACCACCTGATTAACCTGATGAGAGCAATCACACCAAAACAGCCAATAAATAATTTATTCACAAAGCGGTGTCGTTAGTCTACCAGCATAATTTTATACTGTCCCTTTTGACACATATGATGCATCATGCCCATACAAGTACAAAAATTATCTCATATTATATCAATTCTTTTTACATATTGAATATATTTTTACACAGTGTCAGTGTGTATTTTTCTGCATGCAACTACGTGGTTTTTGAATAAATCATATTTCTTTAGTAACATGTAACAAGAATAGATGACTTTTTCTGTACATAGTTTAAGTGAAAATTGTCTAAAGATTATGTCCATATTGCATAACTTGTAAATTATGTTATACTATGGAACCATCTGTTCAAATTATGGTGTTGTTTAACCATGTAATTTTACCATTGTTATGGTAATAATCATTTTACAATCATAAATTCACTTTATTAATTGAATGTGGTGGTTAACTGTTAACAACTCTTAAGCAATAATTATTATTTTAATTTATTATTTAATTATTATTTTAATTTAATACACAAATATGAAGTGATTTGTAGTTGTTTAACACCAATAAGTGTTTCATGCTATTTCAGCTAAACCATCTTTATACTTGTTCTGTTGCCATCATTATTTCGTGTTACAGTGTAGAGCCTTGACTTCGTTCTTGACTGGTATCATCTGTAACGAACTCAGCCTCTGATTAAGACAAATAGTGCAGAAAATCAATAGTAAAAACTAGCAGTAACAAAAACCCAATCCAGAGATTTTGGGGAATACCATACTAACATTCAGATAGGAAGAGAAAACATTTTCATTTTACATAATACTGCCACTCTTGCTTCCTAGAAACCCTAAGTTTAAATAAGTTGTATGCATTTTCCTGGAAACGTAATAATTTAATTTTGCAAGGAAATGGGCATAGTTGATTACCCCATAAGCTTTAAAGATATGTTAAAAGAACTCATAGATTAAGTTACTGATATTTACAACACTCCTTGCTTGGAGGTTGGAGATGTTGTTTCAGTTTTTTTTCCTTGAAACTATTTTGATTATTCTGTTATAGTTTTTTTGCTTGGAAATTTGTATTACCTTTGACGATATTCCTGCACTATAGGAAACACTGATAATATCCATGTTTAGTACATTTCAACTGCAGTTGACGTTTCTGCTGATTTCTCCATCCAATGCAAGTGGTTTTTGTCTGAAGAGTGTCTGCATTAACCAAAACTAGTATCAAAGTAGAATTTTAAATCTGTGATCTGGACTGTTTTACTTTACAAATGCACCCAATTACCGTGTTTGATCCTCTTTCATTGTTTATCTTTAGTCAGATTATTTCACATTAGAATTCTTTAATTACCGCATTAGAACTTAGAGTTCTTTACGGCAATCAGTGTTCAACCACCACTGGTGTCTAGCAGTTTCAGCATGCTTTCTGTCCCCAGTACAAATTGTCATTATTACCTGCAGTAAGAAATATTTGTTTCTGTGATCTTATTATATTAATTCCTCTGGATGCCCCACCAATACAGGTGTCTGCATAGCCACATCCTTTGAGTAGTGTTTGCCTGAACTATTAAGAGTTGCCTTACATTTCTTAACTCATTATCAGATGTAAAAAAAAATCACTTCAATTATTGATGCAGAATTTATTGAGTCTCTTGTTTAGACAAACCACTTGGGTCCAATCCTGTGGACCACAATCAATACTACCTATGCTTTTACCTTATCTACGAGTCTATTTGTCATCACCAATTCATCCAACTGTCTGAAGGTACAGAGGGACTGCCTCAGAACCTGTGTGCAAAATGTCATTCATGCTGATATCAACTATGATTTGTGGCTGGTTGCACACAGCATTTTCAGCATGTGCCAGAAGGTAGGCACCAAACACATGGCTGTTGCCAAGAATTGAAAGGAGTATGACTCTCCTTGTGCCATTAAAAACGATTTCCACATGTTACCTATGTTTTGTATGGCAGAGGTTTCCAAACTTCCCTTGTTGGCAGCACTCTAATAAATACAGTTCCATGCGAACTCGTTTGCTAATATTGATAAGGGTGACTCATAGAAACAAATGTTACTTAAAATTACTAAAATTTTCTGGGATATTGTGCTGTGTTCAGATAGATTTATCATCAAAATTCAATGTTTCATCTCCATATACATAGGACATACTCAAGGGGGATTGTGGCTTCCTTGGATGTCCGAATCAACCCTGGCTCGGTACTGACTGCAGGCAAATTCCGTTTTCACAACTGTAGAAGGGGGGAGTGTGGCAGATTAGCTGTTGTGCAATGTGGTTTGCAACCAGACCATCATACTCAATTTGATAAAACAAAGGTACTGGGAGGGAACATGCAGAAACATAATTTAGTTGCAGTCAGTAGTGAACCTGAGTCTGATTCAGACACACAAAGAAACCACAATGCCCCTTGAAAATGCAATGCAAAACATGGGTTGTAATAAAAAATTAATACTAACACAGTACAAGAACCAAGAATATTGTAATAATTTTAACGGAAAAACTTAGTAATTTTTAACATTTCCGACTATGAAAGATCACTTTTTACAAATGATACTTTAAAGAAATGTTGATTTTTGTGATTAAATTCTAACTACAGTAGGACTACACACTTAATGAATAGAATGATGTTTTGTTTTTATTTCACAAATTTGTACTTGTTTTACATTCTGGCACCCAGGGATGTCATGACACACAATTTGGCAAGCTCTGTGATATGTATTAATGTGTGGCATCAAATGCACCAAACATAAACTGGCCAGTGACTTCATTCCTTACTGCAGAATTTTCAGCCTATTGACAATGCTATATTTCACTTGAAAGTGTCACAGTAACAATCGCCGATAATACAAAGAAAACCAGTCCATAATCAAGCTGTGATATGCAGCTATAAAATGTGGAATGATAATTTTTTAAATGTATAATTTCCTCAAATTAAAATTAGACAAACTTCATAATGTAGAACATACAGATCCCAAAACAGTGGTCTTTATTTTTTATATGAGAAATAAAAGTTTTAGTAAGAAACTGACTGCAGAGGTGTATGTAACTTTGCCTCATCTACATAAATGTGACACTTCCTTATGTTTCTGTGCATGGTGACATAGTGGATGGCTTCTGCATCTTATCCTGTGTCATATCGAATATTGGATTGCTTCAGTATGAGCTGTGTGAACAGTTATCCTTTTATACCTTGATTGCAGTAAAAAACATTCCTTTTTGTGTTTACTATGCACAATAACAATAATTGCTTACTTTAATTTCAGGCTCATGTCTTCAACATCTTCAGGGCAAAGTTCACAGGCTACAAGGATTTTCACACTATGTTGTACACCTGTGCTGCTGAGTTTGATTTCATGCCTGTAGAAGTTATAAAAAATCTGTCCCAGACACTTTTGTTACCTGCTGCTATTATGGCAGTGGGAACTGTATTTTGGAGTTGGTACCAGCAGTGGAAAGAAAAATCTGCTACAGAAGCAAAAAAGTAAGATGTACTTGTAATTGTGTTTCATAATTGTAATTATCATTTGGTTGAGGTATTAACACTGCCATTTATGCAGGTGTAATAATCTGTTTTAAGTTTTTTTTAATTTTTTTTTTATTTTATTATTTTTCAACTTTAAAATATTGTTGCAGGACATGGACTGATATGGTCGGTGTTTTGGATGCTGATGTCATTTACACATTTATCCAGTTGGCAGCATTCAGTGTTATGGCTACATTAATAATGAGACTGAAACTATTCCTCACACCTCATCTCTGCATTATGGCATCACTACTCGCCTCAAGAAAGGTATTAACATGTATGAATATATATTTGAAATTTGCTAACACGTTTTATATCAGTTGTGCATAATTCCAACTTAAATTTTACTTCCCTTGTGAAATTTCATAATGTATATTTTACATAATATAATGTGAATATACAAGACATACTGGGTTACCACGCCATATCCCTGTGCAGTTATTTTTAATTAAAATTATTATATAAATTTACTGTTATGCAGTTTCTTAAAAAATATTAACACTAATTAATAGTAATAGATTAACAGGAAATACTGAAAACTTCCTAGATGAAATCAGGTAAGTGTGTATGTGTAAATTACCATAATAAAGTTTATTAATAAAATTATTTATAAAAAAGTAAGTGGTATATGGCTATCCTAGAGTTTGTGTGATTTCAAGTTTCAATACTTAAGTGAGAGAGCATGGTGCCACGATGAAATGCTGAATGTATAAATCTATGCAATAGAGAAAAATGCTGAATAATAGTTGCATGTGATAAAGTTGCTGAGAAAAAAAAACTGTTTGAGTACTCGTTCCTTTATGTAATAGAGGCAAATCTTATATACCACCCAGAATCTAGTTTAGAGTACATAATATTGATACTGAATGCAGTAATTATAATTTAAATAAAAATATTATGGAGAAGATGATGTTCAGAAACATTAGTTTCTGTAATAAGCAGACAAAAGTATTGTACAGAGCTTCCTCACAGAATTACTAGATGCCTCATAGCTCATGATTTATAGTTAAATGGAGAGATTGGCTTCAGCCATAATAGTTGATAGTGATTGAGTTCTCTCATGTATGGTTATTGCTTGTTGGTACACCTATAATAATAATAATAGAAATTTCCACTTCGTGGCTATGATATATTTATTGAAAGATACAGAATGTTGATTTCGATCATTAAATCAGCATCCTAAATGCTGTGAAAAACAAGTTCTGTGAGCCACACAGATAAAATTCACGCTATAACAAATTATTAAAACTAAAGGAAATACGTACCAGTTTAAAGTGCAGTAGATGTGTCAGTTGTGCAGTAAATGTTCAACTGCTCTAGCTGCTAACTGTCATGTATGCCGCTAATCTTGTATGTGATTGGTGCCTTGCACCCTCTTTATTAGAGAAATTTTTATAATACTATTGTATTTTAAAACAATATAGATTAAAATGTATAGGAAGGGGTTCACGGTGATACAAAATGAAACTGAAACTAGAAATATACAATTGTGTATTGATTGATTTGATTTTCTCAGGGAAGCCAAAACAGTCTTGGTCCAACCCGCCACTGCCCGCACCGAAACTAAGTTTATTGTGCGCTATCACTCCCTGTATATCTAGTAAAGCCAACCAATGCCTTGAACAGTGCAAGGAGTCCCTTTACCAGTTCTTTATTAGACACAATTTCTTCGGGTCTGGTGCCTTTTACTCTCCAATGCAATGCATTCCAAGATTAGATGTGATGCAGTTTCATCACTGTCATCACAGATCCTACATTTAGGGTCCTCTTCTGTTATTCCCATTGTAGTAGGTGTTTTTTGAAATTCCCATGGCCATGGTCAGCAATCCAACCATGAGTCTAATCTCTCTTCTGTTCAGGCCCAGGATTGCAGAGCTTCTTTTAAAACATGGCTTTGGCATCATTACCTTGCCATGTTTTTGTTGACATACTTTGGTCCAATATTCTATGTGCTGTCTTCTGAGCCAGTTATGTAGCTCCAGTTTGATCATTGCCTTGGTAATTGTCAGGACAGGTTCCGGTCAAATAAATGGAGTCTCTGGCCCCATCCTGGCTAATCTGTCGGCATGTTCGTTGCCACTGATCCCCGAGCGGCCAGGGACCCACAATAGTTTTACTCTATTGCTTTCCCCTAGCTCCACCAGAACCCTGTGACATTCTGCAACAATTTTAGACCTTGTTGCAGGAGCTGCCAGTGATCTCAGGGCTGCCTGGCTGTTTGAATAGATATAGATGCTACGGTCTTTGTAGCACCTACGCAAATTCTCCTCCACACACGCCCTGATGGCAGTGATTTCGGCCTGGAATACTGATGCCGATTTCCCTTGAGAGATGACGCCCTCCAGTCTTGGCTGCACCCCATATACCCCAGCCCCAATGCCTTGGTCCGATTTTGACCCGTCAGTGAACCAGATAATATCCCCAATATGGTGTCGAACTATTTCCTCCCACTGCTCCCTACTTCCAATTGTTATATTGAAAGGCTTATTGAAGCAGTATGGGGTTATAATATAGTCGTCCGGCATTTCCCCCAACCTTTCCTATATTTACCTCACTCACTATTTTAGTGTGAGATTCTGGATATCCCAAAGAGTTCAGGTTTTGCCAGTTTTGAGTCTGTATGCACCAGCCGCTGCCTCCATCTTAACTACAATGTGTATGGTGACAGAATTAATTAAATCATAAATTTATGTATTAATTGGGATGGGTGAACATTTCATAATAATACCATCTTAACAAAACCTATAACAATATGAAAGCAGGATTGTGTTATATGTGCTTTTAATATTTTGTTTTTACAAATGGAATGTGCTTTTATGGTAGATTTCACTAGTTTCTTAATTTGTTACTACTCGACATAGTCACATGGGTTAGGTCTAACTATTGTTATGACAGCTGCTCTATTAAGTTAGAAACAGTTGCATCGTTTCAGTCATGGCTTTTATGTCGCACAACAGCTGCAAACATCACGTTAGAACAATTTTTTTTAAGTATTGCAAATATTTTTACTGTAGTTTTTACTTGTTCATGATTATGTGAAGTCTGTTAACACCAAACTGTAAAGAGCACTTGAAGTAAGGGTTATAAACCCCCCATAAATCCCCTCTGGGGGTCAGCATTACTTTTCTGAGTACGGGCTTGGCGAACCTGGGGTCCTGAGCTGTGAGCTGTGTCGCACCAACAGTCCGCTACATCGTAAGCTCTGTGCGTGCCTCAACAACCATCGTTCAGTGCGACGGTGACTATCATTTTAATATCTTGCATACATTTAAATATATTTTTCCATTAAAATTTTATCACCCGTCTTGCCTTGGTAGTTTGTTCAAAGTTTATTTAATTTGCTGAACTGGTTACGAATGACTATAGCCCGGAATGAACATAGTGTACATTTGGCATTTGGACGAGTAACTATAACCTGGATGGAACACAGCATACTACATTTGGTGTTCGCAAATCAGTTAAGTGACATCCCATGCCCAAAAATCTCTTTTGCATACATCATTTTGCTTTCTCTATTTGATGATTTTCTTATTATAACACAAGTGTTGTCTTTTCAAAGTAATGGTGCACTGAAAATTATCGAAACCACAACGTTCTTAGGACAATGACATATAATCTAATGTTTGTTAGTTAGTTAACACCTGCCATCGATAGTACGAGAATTACGGATTACTCTCGCAGCGGTTCGCCATAGCATAATGGGCGACAAATTAGTTGTGATGTACGAACATGTTAGACGGTTGTTCGAAACTTGCTAGGGTGCGGTGGCTCAGTGTGCTTGGTTAGATGGTTGCCGGCATGGTAGCTCTTCTAGAAACCTACAGTAACCACTGCAAGAAGGAGGAGGGCGGGGCAAGTTGCTTCACGTATTCTGTGTAAAAATGAACTGGTTGTCCATCAGGTACTGCGGCCTTTCATCTTTTGAACGATTGTAATGGTTTTTCTATCCCTCTGTCAATTATTTTGATATCTGCCATTTTGTAATCTGTGCGGCAATCTAGAGAAGGAACTATAGTACAATCTTCCTCTGTGAAACAACTTTGGAAAAAGACATTTAGTAATACAGCCTTTAGAGTGTCATACTTTTGTTTCAGTGCCATTTTCGTCATCTGGACATTTTGTTTTTTGATCACCAAAGTTTCATTGCAATTGAATGAATGGTTTATGAACACTCTCCCAATTTATGGAGGAGTCTCCTGATTTTTCACTTTTTCTTCCACCTCCTGATTTTGCCATTATTTCTCCCGATTTTTAGCTTTTATTCTAAGACCCATGATTTGTTTATTGGCTAATGGTCAGAAGTCCTTTGTTCATTTATCAGTTTAAATACTTATTGAAATTCATAGAAATTAGGAGTTTATAATGATTCTTTTTGCCCTTGCCACATATTTGCAAATAAACATGTAGAGTTTTGATGTGCTCTTTTTGACTGTGATGTTTTGTTACAGTATGTAAGTGAAATCACTTTTTAATTGATGAAAATCTTTTGAGGGGATAGTTAGGAACATCAGTTTCGTTCACGAATTGCAGAAAGAGCAACTGTCATGTAAACAATTATTTTACGTGATTAAGGGATTTCAGTTTAGTGGTATGTGTTCCAGTATGGCAAAAAATATAATCAGTTTTTTAAGCAGTATTTGGAACTTTATTTGCATTTTGTACTCCTTCTTGATGTGATATTTCCACATCAGTTGGTGGAAAAAGCGATGTACTGGAATGCATTCAGAGAAAATGAAAACTATGTAACAATAAAACACTGAAATTGCTGAGAAAAGTGACAGTGATCATGTGATACATGCTGAGTGCTTATTAATTTATATTTTTATTTTAGAGTACATGTTACCAATTAAATGTGATGACCATGTGGGTCCTTTGTTCCATAAAATGTTCCAAGGTAGGAGTATAGCAGAAAAGATACACCTGTGAACTTTTATGTTTTAATCAAAAAATCAATCACTACCTGGACTGGCTACAAATAAGGATGTAATCAACATTTGGGATAATGCAAGTATTTTGTGTAGCTATTATGTAGCATTGTGAGATGTTAGGAAAAGGCTTAAACCAGTTATCTTAAGGTTTATAGTGAAGTGCGCCGCTCTTTTTGATAGAGTATATATCCCATTTTTTCGAAGAATCACCTGTTTTTTACGTTTTGAAGGTTGGCAGGTATGATATAGATTAAAAGCAAAACTAACAGGTTACCAACTTGCAAAGTCTTTGCTTAAAAATTAAAAAAAATGGCTGTTTCACTCTTAGTAACCAGAAAAACTGTAAGGAGTGTCCAGAAGCAGCAAGTAAATTTCAACCACAGAAGACTAATAATGCCAACCCTAACTTTAAAGAACCTGATCCTGATGAAATTGAGATAACAAAACAAATTAAGAGACTTAAAAAGAATAAAGCCTCTGGAGAAGACAGTATAGTTGCAGAATTACTAAACTCAGCTGGCTGTAACACTATAAAAGAGATAACTCAACTAATGGGACATATGTTGCAAACTGAGAAAATTCCTCAAAAATTTCCCTACTTCATCCATTGCATAAAAAAGGGTATAGAACCGATGTTAATAGTCAATGAGGAATCTCTCTTCTCCCAGTCACATACAAAATTCTCTCCCATTGTTTACTGGATTGAGCCCAAGAACAGTTGGAACCTAAAATTGGTGAATACTAGGCAGGCTTTAGACCAAACAGATCTTGTTCAGAATTCATTCTTAATTTAAAACTAATCCTATTGTTTGTACTGAATCATTCTTCCAAATTTCAAAGGAACAACAAGGGCTAGATAATAGAACTCTAACGCTGATTAAGTAAACGTTAACTGACACTAGCTTCAAAGTTAAATTCATGGGAAAAATTTCAGAACCATTTGATATAAAGACTGGTGTTAGACAGGGAGATGGACTCTCTCCATTACGTTTAACTGTGTTTTGGAAAAGAATATACAGAATGGTGAGAACAAAAGTTGAGTTGAAAAATAAATAAATCAATCAATCCAGTTAGGTACAAGTAATATTAGAGTAGAAGGCCTCACCTTTGAAGATGTCTGGCAATTTTAACATAGGATGTTATCACAGCTCAAAAACACATTGAAGTTCTTAAGGAAGTTGTGGAAAAAGTAGGACTACAAATATTATTTGAGAAAACTGAATATATAACGTTCAACAAACAAGCACCAAAGTTTTTGAACAATAAATATGAAAAAATAAAAAGGGGCAGTTATATAAGAAAACAGTGTGGTATAAAGCTTCGAACAAAGTTCACTGTCAAAAAATAGCAACTGCCCAGATTAACACAAAAATTTATAATATAAATCACTTACTAAATTGGACATTACAGCACTGTAATCAAACCTGAATGTCTTTATGGAGCAGAAACTTTTAGTTTTAAATATAAAGAGGAATATTGAAGTAATTCAAAAGAAGAAAGAAAGACTATTAGAAAATATTAGGCTCCAAAATCACTGATGAATAAAGTTAGAGGCTGAGAAGTAATAAGGAAATAGAAGAATACACAGATATACATAGTGATATGAGAAAACGAAGACTTGACTTTTATGGGCATATTAAAAGAGTGGCACCCGTAGGTTGACAAAATAGATAGGAGAATTCTGTGACAACAGAAGTAAGGCTAAAACAGCCAATTAAATGGATTTCTGTGGTTAAGGAAGATCCTAAACTAGCCATTATAACTCAGATGGATGTTACAGACAGGAAAACATATAGACAAGAGATATTTGCTTGGAAAGTTGGTCAGAGTGAATTTAGAAATCAGACTGGAACACTGTGGCCTACTGAAAGAGAGAGATTTCATTCTGAAAGAATGAAACAAAGCTGGGCACTAAGGAAGACTAACCATCAAAAGCAACATCGATTGATTGTTCTTTGCACAGTCCTGTTGGGTCCATATGTGAATAATAATAGTAATAGCAATAATAATAATAATAATAATAATAATAATAATAATAAAATATTAACAACAAAGTAATTTATGACTTACTAAAATAAATCAATGGGGAAAGTTGAAAATGAGTGCCCAGCTGGGATTCAAACCGGGATTTTCCTGCTTACTTGGGTGTCGTGCTGACCGCTGCACGACTGGGGACACAATAATCACTATGGCTGCATAGGCTACCCCTGCACACCTCCCATCAGATACAAATATTCTTCGCACCCACACACTACTAAAATATTGCAATTTTGACAAATCTTCTTTTGTTGAACACAGCTTTATGAATAAACAAATGATTATGTTTCATAAAATTGTCAATCTCTTTAGGAAAGACGACATTCTTTTCATGAATTTCTGTTGAGGAAATTTAGAGGGCTGGAATTTGAAGCTGAGTGTAGTACGATCTTGCTGCCACCTACTTACATTTCGCATAGTGATCACAATGACAAGATAAGAGAAATTAGGGCTCATACGGAGGCATATAGGTATTCTTTTTTCCTCATTCGATTTGGGAATGGAATAGGGAAGGAAATGCCTAGTAGTGGTACAGTGTATCCTCCGCCACGCACCTTACGGTGGATTGCGGAGTATGTATGTAGATGTAGATATAGAAAATTAAAAGATACACAACATCCTATTAGGCAGATGCATGGGATAATGGGAAGCTATTGACACCAAAAAGCATAACAACTACATTAACCAAGGCAGTGACTCCATTAGTTTGCTTTGAAACAGGTACCTCGTGCTGAAAGGCAAAAGAGAACTCAATTGACTCATTCACCATCAAAAGAAATCATTATCAGTTCCACTGCTGCCAACTATTTAATACCTCTGATAGTAAAGAGCTTTGTTGTGAATTAAAATAGTTGAACATAATGGAAACAGCTGATAGCCATATGTATTTTTCAGGAAAAAGAAAAAACTGCTTCTATTCCAATAACAAGGTTAAAATGTATTCTTTTATATGTAGAATATAATGTTGGCTATTATCTTTTCATAGGGAATGCACATTTCATAGAGTACTTCCAGATTTTGAACTAAAATAGTAATGAGATTGGGACAGACTTATGGTCTTCTCGAAATGTCTGATTCAGTTGAAAGTCAACAATATCTCACTACCAAAACAATCATTGAGTCGCAGACAGGCACGTAAAAATGACAGTCGCACACACAATTTAGCTTGCAGCCACAACCTTTGTCGAAATAGACAACACACACTCATTCATACAATCACACAGAAACTACTCGAGAACACATGACCAACATCTTCAGCTGCTGCATTCTGAGTAATGTACTCTAGTGAGATATACTTCTGATAGATAATTTGTAGTCACTGGTTTACTTCAATTATGAACTGGACACTTATGGAAAGAAATCCTCAGAATGGTATTAGAGACTTAATACATATTATTTTGGCAGGGTCATAATATATTTATAAGAAAAATGTTCAGTTTTTTGTTGATGACTCAAAGTTTTGAAAGATTATGTAAAGCAACAACTTTTTTTACATCTGTGAAATGCTACATCGTGTGAGTGTTAGAATAAACTGTAGATCTTGAAATCTGTGTAAATGTATTGACTGAAATTTCACCATTCTCATTCATATAACTGATTCCAACAACACTATTTATCCTTGTTTGTTGGCACCCAGATTAGATTAGATTACTACTTGTTCCATAGATCATGAATACAACACTTCATAATGATGTAGAATGTATCAGGTTAATAACAAGTGTCTGTACAAGGTATTACATTACACAAAATATTACGACACAAATATATTTTTAAATATTTTTGTTTTGTTTTTATTTTGTTATTTTAATTTATTTTTTAATTTGTTCCAGTAATGTATATCTAAAAGTTCATCCAGTGAGTAGAAGGAGTTGTCATACAGAAATTCATTTCATTTATTTTTAAAAGCTAGTTGGCTATCTGTCAGGCATTTGACTCTATTTGGTAGGTGACTGAAGACGTTTGTGGCAGCATAATTCAACCCCCTTTCTGTGCCAAAGTCAGATTTAACCCTGCATAGTGAAGATCATCCTTTCTCCTGATGTTATAGCTATGCACACTGCTATTACTTTTGAACTGAGTCGGATTATTAACAACAAATTTCATAAGTGAATGTATATACTGTGAAGTTATTGTGAGGATACCTAAATCCTTAAATAGTTATCTGCAAGATGATCTTGGGTGGGCTCCAGCAATTATTCTGATTACACGCTTTTGTGCAATGATTTTTTTTTACTCGATGATGGATTACCTCATAATATGACGCCATATGAAAGCAGTGAATGAAAATGGACATAATAAGCTAATTTACTTAGATTCTCATCGTCAAAATTTGCAATAACCCTAATAGCATACATAGCTGAGCTCAAATGTTTCAGCAGAAATGTGTTGCTTCTAGTTTAATCTCTCATCAATGTGCGCACCTAAAAATTTTGAAAATTCTACCTTAGCTACAGACTTCTATTCAAAGTCTATATTTATTACTGGAGTTGTGCCAATTACTGTACGGAACTGTATATACCTGTAGTGTGTTTTATCAAAATTTAATGAGAGTCTGTTTGCTGCAAACCACTTAATAATTTTGTGAAAAACATTATTTACAATTACATCACTTAGTTCTTGTTTTTTTGGATGTGATTACTAGACTTGTATCGTCAGGAAAAAGAACCAACTTTGCATCTTCATTAGTATAGAATGGCACGTCATTAATGTATATCAAGAACAGTAAAGGACCTAAGACCGAACCCTGTGGGACTCCATTCTTGATAGCCCCCCATGAGGAAACAGCTGATGTTTTGACATTACATGAACCACTTATTTCAACTTTCTGCATTCTTCCAATTAAGTATGAATTAAACCATTTCTGCATTGCCCCACTTATTCAAAGGTTTAGAAACTATTGCCATTTGTGCAGTATAAGTATGTGTTTGTTTATTGATTGTGTGGTTGCCTCAAGTATCAAACCACATACTTTGATACTTACTGATCATCAGACAGATTCTAAGTTTTGAATAATGGCAACCACATTATGTTGTACCACTATTTCTCCTGTCAACATTTTTACTACTGTGGGCACATTTTGTAAATAATTGATGTGAAACTATTTCCTTCTTGCACAACTGTAGCATTCTCTAACTGATCATCCCTTGACTGAGTTCTATGGCAGTTGCCAAGTCAGTTTTTTCTTCAGTAACACCTGTGTGCTAGGTGGCACGTACTGTGGGGTCTTTGGATAAGCCCCTGGCTGGCAAGTGCACAATTACACGCCTGTTTCTACTCGTAATATGTCAAGTGGTTGCTGGCATTCGGGACTGCCACCTCAACAGAAGGCTCAGGAAAATCGGGTGTATGCTCAGTATGTGACATGATTCAAAAGTAAAATTTTATTTTCTTACCTCATGAAAAATTATAAAAGGTTTTGATCTTTTGTACACTCAGTAAACAGTTCTGGAATCAGAAGAGAAGATTACATAGAGGAGGCCAAAACACTGTACTCATAATTATTTCATACAACATATTGTAGTTATTTGCAACATAACCACAAATTTGTGTCTGAAACTAATTAAAAGTCCAGTATTTAGCACTTCTATTTTTCTTATTTTTCCAGTAAAACATTCGGGCCATAGTTCAAAAGGCTGTTTGTGCCATTAGTAATACTGTATTTTGCCTATGTAATTTGAATATCAACTATTCAAATGGACAACTTGACTAACATCCTACTTAAACAATCAAAAAATTGAGAATACATGAATAAAATTCTGACATACCACAACGTAAATGAGTCATTCAATGTCAGCTCAACACAGGAAAGTATAATTTTTGAACCCAACAATATGCAATATGTGATTTATATTGAATTTTGTGGGTTCATTGCACATGACAAGAGTATGAAAAGTGGCAAATTTTAAATTGTAAAAGTACAGCAAAGGTAATGGCTGCCTGAAGTTATAAAAGGACTTAGGAAATTTAGAAATGTCAATACTGGAAGATAGGTAACAACTCACCTTACAGAGGCTCGCTGAACTGCTGACAGGCACAAAAATAGATAATCACATACACACAACTTAAATTTTCGGCCATGGCCTTCGTCAGAAAAAGAAACACACACATTCACGCAATCACTCGGACAACTATACACATACAACCATCATGTCCAGCCACTCCAGTGCCAAAATTAGCCAAACACTGCAGGGCATACCGGTTGTTACTTTTGTTCTAATGGAAATAGAATTGTGGCACTGATTTTGTAAAGCTGTAAGAACAAACTTTCAAATTATATGGAACATGGCTATATTCCAACACTGCACACAATTAATGTCAGTGAATTTGACTTTTGGCCTTCAGTGACCCAGAACATGTCACTTTCAAAATTTCTGCAAGAAATTTGTATGCTGCTTCATGCTACACTGCATAACATAGAAGGGGGGGGGGGGGGGTACTATTTGGGATGACATTTCGATCGGGAGATATTAGTTTACATGTACATCTATGTCATGCAATAAAGCAATACAAATGGTGCAAGCTGCAACAAAGTAACTTACACTGAGAAGTCAAAAGTATTGCAATACACCTGGATTTTGTAGTTATTTCACAGAGTGTTGCTTGTCTGTTAGTACTGGCAACTATACACAAATGCTATTGCTCTGGGTCATTATGTGCAGACAGTTGGATATTGTGTTGTCTGTGGTGAGAGGTAATTCCTGAAATATCAGAGTGTCATCGCTATCACTGCGGTTCTTCGAATATTGAATTCAATAATGATTTCCAAAATGGAATGTACCATGTGCCTAGCTCCAACTGCAACTCAGTCAGTGGTTGCCTGCACAGAGTGCAGTAGCAGCCAACAGTAGTGCAGTAGCGAAATACGTATTTAACCTTCATATTCATTTCATAGTTTAATAATTAAAGTATGTTTATGTGCTCTGTATTCCATAATCCTTATTAACCTTTTGTACTTTTGTATTTGAGAGGAATAGTATTGTCTTATCTAGTAACTTTAATGAGTAAAGTTTGGTATTTTTCACACATTTGTTCATTGTTTTGAAGAGCTGGTTAGCATTAACCATAGTTCATCTAGGTGTTGACTACCTTCAGTGAAGCATCTGTATAGTAGCAAAGTCAATATTTAGCTTTTTCTATTTATCACAATTAATTATTACTGTCAGTACTGATGGACTAGATAGTGTGTGTTCATGATGTGATTTGATGCAGGAGAAGATGGCCGTTGGTCATGAACAGCTGAAGTTGCTTTTGGCTACAGTCAGCTATCTTCAGGCTGCAGTGCGAAATGTGGTGATGGTGGTGGTGAAACAGGCACATCACATGTGTCATTTGTTTCACACAGGATATCTGCTGCCCCTGCATCTTCATGTGTAACAGACACAGTGGAGCCACCCTCACTGCAAGAATAATGACAGGTTGCAACCTGTTTGTGATGCTAGAGGCAGAAGGTCAATGTTGAGGCTGGACTTCTGGCCTGTTTGCTATGTGGTGGACCTTTGGCCACTTCTTCAGTGGTGTCCAAGGAGGCACATGGTTTTTGGGGGGGGGGGGGGGGGAGAGAGGGGGTAGTCGTTGGGAGCTCCAGTATTGCAGATGTAAAAAATCTCTTAGACAGAAAGTGTTCAGGGCCAGAAAAAATTCTGATGTCCACTCGGTATGTCTGCTGGGGGGCCTCATCCAAGATGAGACGCTGTCTTGCCTGCAATAATTGGTCATATAAGGTGCAGTTATCTGGAAGTTTGGTTCACGTTGGCACGAGTGATGCCTGTTGCTTGGGTTCTGAGGCCATCCACAATTGATATGGGCAGTTCGCATAATTGGTGAAGACTGCTGGCCTCACTTATGAGGCACTAGTGGAGCTCACAATTTGCAGCATTGTACCCAGAGTTTATTGAGATTATTTGGTTTGTAGCCAAGTGAGGAGTCTCAACCAAAGACTTCATCGATTCTGTTGATAGTCTGGGCTTCCGATTTCTGGAATTGCAGTTTCGGATGGAGACCTGTAGGACTCCCCTTGATAGGTCATGGGTGCATTACACAAAGGAAGCAGCTACTCAGGTCAAAATTATGTTGTAATGATTTACTAATTGGAATATATGTCATAATTTGCAGTTTCTGTGATCTGATTCCCCACCTCCAAAACAAAATTCTGACTATGGCCCTGGTCTCAGATGTTATTGATTGTGGTCATAGTAAGTTCTCTTTTAAGTCATTAAGTAGATTGTTTTTGTTCCTAGTATTGCATCTATGAACTGAGCTGTTTGTTGGAAAAGGGGATATATTATTTGACAAATTTTATTAAGGAATAAAATACTCCGAGAGGCAGTAGTTAGTATACCCAGTTCTTTGTAGAGGCTTCTGCAAAATGTCCATGAATTAATACTGTGTATTCACTTTTGGACTCTGAAATCCTTTACTTGAGTTGAAGATTTAACGCCAAAATATACCATACAACATTATGGAATGAAAGTAAGCAAAGTATGAAAGATTTTTTTGTCACTTATGTCTGATAACACTTGAATTGCAAATACAGATTTGTTAGGGTGTTTCCACTGTGCATTCTGCTTCCAACTGAATTTATTATCAAGTTGTAATCCCAGGAATTTAATACTGTCAACCTGTTCTATCTTCTCATCTTCATACTTTATGCTGGATGGAAACCTCTTACGTGTTCTAAAGTGCATGTAGTGAGCCTTTCCAAAATTTAATGTCAAGGAGTTGGCTTTAAACGATTTATTAATGTTCATGAAAATATCATTCCAAAACTATGCTTGACATGCAATACTCATATCATCTTCAAACAAAACGAAGTTTGCTTCTAGCAGTGTAACTGATGAAAGGTCATTAATGTACACAGGAAAAAGCAATGACCCTAAGATTGAGCTTTGTGGGAGACCACATGTAATTCCTTCCAAATCTGATGATGACTTGATGGCTTAATTCACTAATCCCTTGCACTGACACTCTTTGTTTCCTGTTAGTGTGGTATGATTCTTACTGTAGGTATAAATATATATCTTGATATTGGAACCATTCAGAAATCCAAACTGTGTTCTGGGCAATATGTTATTTGTGACCAGGTGTTTGGGAAGCTGCTTGTGCATTACCTTTTCTATAATTTTCAAGAATGCTGGCAAAAATGAAATTGCTCTGTAGTTTGATGGTATCTGTTTATCTCCTTTCTTGAATAGAGGTTTAATATCTGCATAATTTAACCAATCAGGAAATGTTCCTGGTATAATAGACTGGTTACACAAATAACTTGTTCTAAACTCACAAGAACATGCCTTAATTATCTTTGTTAACATTTCATTGTAACCAGTAGAATGGTTTGGTTTTAAAGATTTTGTTATGGAAGTTATTTCTTTTGGTGAAGTGAGTGACATATTCATGTGTCTGAAGATATTTGTAAATTCTAGTTTTGGATATTAAAGGGCATTATTTACCACCCTGACAATCCCATAGTATCAGTAAAAAATATAAAGTACTTGTTACACTACACCTATTAGTTATTAATGTATGATCGACTCTTAATGCTATCTGCTCCTTTTCCTTTCTGGTTCTACCAGTCTCCTCTTTCACTAGATCCCATATTGTTTTTATTTTGTTGCCTGATATTTCTATATTCTTTCTCATAATGCATTTGCTTAGATTTCAGAATTACTTTTCTTATTGTTTTACAGTATTCCTTGTATTTAGCTAAATCATCAGCATTTACTGTAACATGAAGCAGTAAATATATTTTTTGCACAAATTTTGAAGCTGACAAATTTTGATATGTCGGAGTTAAAGTTTCAAGTTCAAAACCACTAATCTTAAATTGTGTACATTTTTTTCAATACGGTCCTGTGGCAAACAATTCAAAAGCTGGTTTTTAAACCATGCCAATATTACCTATTTCACAGTTCTACCTTTGTCAGAACAAAAGTTACAGCCATTTTTTCAGCAGTGTTTGTGAACTGTTTGCACATTGTTAGAACTTTAGACAGCCATTAATTTTCTTGTACTTGTACTACAGTTCTGAAATTGAGCATTTTTCATTCTCTCCCCATGTGCAATGAACACAACAAATTTGATGAAAATCGAAGGTGATAAAGTGATATCTGTGTTCTTTTTTCATGGAATGACTTAAATGTATTTTGAAATTTTTGATGTGAATGATGTATTTCATTTTCAGTATTATTCTCATCTGAGGATAGAAGTTCATTGTGCACTCATTGCACTTGCTGTTGGGCTCATGAGCATTAAAGGAGTCTCAAATGTGGAACATCAGAGAGGCATCACAGGTAAATATGGTTCTTGCAATTATTACTTCTATAGTTATTTCATTAACCATCATATATAAATAACTTCACACACACACACACACACACACACACACACACACATTGAATCATAGTAATGTTGAGTTATTGGCAGGTACATAAAAAGAACAAAAACTTCACTAGCTTTTCTACAAGACTTACTTTGAGCTAGAGAATATATATAAATACACACGTCTTTGCCACTACATTGTGCTGGCTGAATACACAGTTCAGTGAGGTATCTCTGATGCCTCAGTCCAAACCCCTGTCCATGTCAAGCCTGCTATCGGCTGCACTTGAGAGTTGTCATGCCTTTCATACCCACAAAATTTATCTTGTGTAATTCTTCAATCTGTCAAGGTCATAGTTGCAGTGACAAGATTTCCATTGTCTGATATGTTGAACATCACAGAGACCGACACTATCCTCCTAATCTAGTCTCCAAACAGATTTCCCATGTCATACCCTCTCAAGTCTCTAATCCTACCACTGCTTCTAAGGACCTGCTGCAAAGGAGCAACTGTCTCATCACCCAGTGCCATCTTGGACTGGAGCAAGAAAACTAAGTTTTCTACCATGGCTTTAGTTCTTTATCACCATGTGCAGAAATGACAGACATTCTATGTGTGATCCTTCTCATCCATCCTGAAATGGTATTCTTCCTCTTACACAATGTTTTAGTCGAGACCTATACCTCTCTCAGTACCATTCTCTCACCATATCCCTGTGAGAGATCCAGGTGCAAGGCCTATCCAATTCACCCACTGAGCACACTAGTCCTGTCAGAGGTTTATCCTATAGCATCAAAAGTAGCTATATCATGTACCAACTCTGTTGTAATTACTGCAAAATATTTTAATCGAGCATGACCACCAACAAACTGTTCATTAGAATGAATGGCTGAATAGCCACCATCAAACTGTAGCAAAGAGCAAAGTTGACGATACAGTGCTAAAACTCAATGCTGAGTACAACATGCACAAGTGCAATGACTACTTTACAACCTGTGCCATCATGATACCCCCCCCCCCCCCCCCCACACCACACCATCTTTTCTGAGCTATATAAATGGAAGTTAGCCTTGAAAAATGTCCTCCATCCCTGCAGCCCTCATGGCCTCAGTCTCTGATAACATGCAGCCACACCTTCTACCCCCAACAGTATAGCTTCTCTATCCTGTCACTTCCTGACTGGCTGTGGTGCCTGTGCACCACATTTATGTCCCATGCACCTACTGCCTCCACTCACATAGCTGTCCTGTACATCTGCTGCCTTCCTTTTGAGCTGTCAGTCACCCTTCACCCTTCTCAATCCTATCATGATTCCTTCTGCTTTTCTCCCTGTACTTATCGTACCTGACAAAACTCCTTATCCCCATCTGCTGTCCAAAATACAATCGTGGCCTTGTATGTTCAGCTGACACATTGTTGCTGCACAGACGTGTGTGTGTGTGTGTGTGTGTGTGTGTGTGTGTAAGTGGAAAATATTGTCTTAACTAATAAATAAGACATTTATCAATTGTTGGAAATCAAATAATTGTTATTAGTTAGTGGTACAAGGTAATCTCTGGCATGCACCATATGATGGCTTGTGGGGATTTATATTTAGCTGTGAATGTAGATGTCAAACTTCTTGTGAGGTAGAAGCGATTAGCTGACCCATGAGGTTGCAAATATGAGGTATGTCCACAAAGTAAGTTCTGTTTGGTTATATAAAACAAATGTGTACAGATACAGAAAAATATTTATTGTACAAAAATCTACAACTGTTAATCTATTCTACATAGCTTCCAAAATTTTGTAGTAACTATCATAGCTTGGCACAAGTTTTTGTATGCCTTCTCCATAGAAGGTTGCTGCCTGTATATTCAACCATGTGGTAACATGTTCTTTCAGCTTGTTATCATCGTTGAAGTAGTGACCACCAAGGACAGATTTTAAGTATCAGAAGAGGTAAAAGTTGCTGGGAGGTGGTCCAGGCTGTACGGAGAATGTTCAAACATGTCCCGGTGAAATTCCCATAAGAGCGCGCCGACTAAGAGGCCCGCGAAATTAGAGACAAGCAGCACGCCCTTTTCGAACGTATGTGGATGTAGCGCGGAGTTGTGTAGTGAATGCCAAACTGTTAAGTTATTATGTTCAGTCCTGCACTTAATGGCCGACAAGGGCCATTTATGTTTGACTTTATATGATAAAGTTTGGAGGTTACAACACTCATTGGCAGCAAGTGTGTTCGATTTCACGTGTTCTGTTTTTGCCTAGATTCAATAGCGGCCTTTTCAAATGACGGAAGCTACACTCGACGAAGTCTTACGCCGTCTCGTCGATCAACAGACGGCTCTTATTGCAGCGTTGCAAAACCACACTCAAGACTTCGCAATAGCTTTGGAAAATCTTACCCAGGTATTTCAGTCTTCGGCTTCGGCTATGTCTGCACATGCGCATTGTGTAGTGCCAGCCGTGTTTACTCCTTTCTCGTACCCGCTGCCTTTTTCTGCATTTGATGAGGCCACGGATGAGTGGGAGTTTTATGAAAAGCATCTGTGGCAACATTTTCAGGCTTTTGACATCTAGATTGTCCGCATGTGCCGCGCCGAGACTCTCAGCGCTCGTGAGACTAATAATGCTTATAGGAACTCGCACTGCCGTTTCTAACAATGACAATGAAAAAGGACATTCTGTGAGTGTTAGCAGACAGAAAGTACATTCTGCTGAACCGGCCAAGAACAAGGCATTGTAGTTCTTTCTGGGAAAACTTTAACGTAATAATTTAATAAGAAATGTGTTATTTCATGTTAGATGAAAGTGGTACCCTCATTATCACTTGGTTCATAAAACCTTCCATTCTTGTGGACACGCGACCTTACGTTGGCATGTATGAAAAAGTTGTTTGAAAAGTCTTGGTCGCAATTAGCTTTATTTCATGACGCGTTTCGAGAACATCATCATCAGACTGTGGTACAAAAGAAGAAAATTGCATTTTAGATGTATATAGAACGTAATTATGATATCTATAAGGAGTATAAACCATATTAATACATATATACTTACAAAAGATTTTAAAAATCGATGGGAATTACACCATCTTGGTATAGATGCCTGATTACAAATTTAAAATACCATCATGGATGTATGGTGAAGGTGTTCAACCAGACTTACATGCTCAACTGTGGTGAGAGGGGGGAAACACCGTAACAGGTAACCTAGGCCCCATTCGCCACCAGATGGCGCAGGGTTGGCGTTGAAAGTTACGTGAATAAAGCTATACATAAAACATCTTGGGCATACTATACTGTGTGCAGTCATAGAAACTGTGAAAGTTGCGTGAATAAAACTATACATAAAACATCTTGGGCACAATATACTGTGAGCAGTCATAAAACTGTGAAAGACATTTCTACGAAATGTGTTAAGTCATATAAAATTATACAAAACACCAATTCAAGCACACCAAAACCATTAACGGGAAAGGGCGCACGACAAGGGAGGCGTGGGAGGGCCAAAGGATAGGATTTGGCGTTGTCAAATACAGCACAAAACACATGACAAATGTTAAAAAATACGCAGCCCGGCCACTGCGACGTTACAGTGACACAGCCGCTCAACACAGGCTACAAGCTAACATTGCAGAAAAATCTTTCACAAGTACCAGGTAGAAAATTATATGAAGGGGCAATATGTCATATAACATTTATGTGCCATGATGTCGAGACAACTAACAAAGTCCAACAATATGAGTATGATCAAGGTTTAAAACCGAAACCAATGACAAAATAGGCAGTATACAAGTGCCTTTGAATCACAACAATTTTCGTATAAGTGGTAGGTGGATGAGGTGTGGTGATTTTTTTTTGTAAGTTGATTTTTCACAAAAAATAATACATGTTACATAAAACATAATATATGTTGTAAGATACAATGAACAATAGGACACATGAGACATGTCCAGTGGACAGCTGTGTTGAGGTATACATTAGAATAAGGTACAATTCTAAAGACTATAGTAGTCTCACATATTAGATAAAACATATGTTGTAAGATACAATGACCAATAGGAAATGTGACATATCTAGTGGACAGTTGTGTTGAGGCATACATTTGAATAAGGTACAATTCTAAAGACTAAAATAGATCAACCATATGTCATAGATAAATGGACCTGTGTCAAAAAGGGGGTAAAGAAAAACTGATTAGCAGTTGGGTGGTTATAATAAAATGTAAAAATATTTTCAGGTTACAAAATTATACCTATGGTACAGTCATCTGTTAGATTAAATATTGTCATATGTGGAACTAACCAAATTTGATCACACATAGTCAAAATGGGGGTAAGGAAAATTGACTAGCAGTTGGGTAGTTATAATAAAATATAAACTATTTTCATGTTACATAATTATACCTGTGGACAGTCATCTTTTAAAAACTATTGTCATATGTGAAATTAACCTTATCTGATCACACATAGTCAAAATGGGGGTAAGGAAATTGACTAGCAGTTGGGTGGTTATAATAAAATGTAAAACATTTGTAACCCCCTTTTTGACACAGGTCCATTTATCTATGACATATGGTTGATCTATTTTAGTCTTTAGAATTGTACCTTATTCAAATGTATGCCTCAACACAACTGTCCACTAGATATGTCACATTTCCTATTGGTCATTGTATCTTACAACATATGTTTTATCTAATATGTGAGACTACTATAGTCTTTAGAATTGTACCTTATTCTAATGTATACCTCAACACAGCTGTCCACTGGACATGTCTCATGTGTCCTATTGTTCATTGTATCTTACAACATATATTATGTTTTATGTAACATGTATTATTTTTTGTAAAAAATCAACTTACCAAAAAAAAAAAAAAAAAAAAAAAAATCACCACACCTCATCCACCTACCACTTATACGAAAATTGTTGTGATTCAATGGCACTTGTATACTGCCTATTTTGTCATTGGTTTCGGTTTTAAACCTTGATCATACTCATATTGTTGGACTTTGTTAGTTGTCTCGACATCATGGCACATAAATGTTATATGACATATTGCCCCTTCATATAATTTTCTACCTGGTACTTGTGAAAGATTTTTCTGCAATGTTAGCTTGTAGCCTGTGTTGAGCGGCTGTGTCACTGTAACGTCGCAGTGGCCGGGCTGCGTATTTTTTAACATTTGTCATGTGTTTTGTGCTGTATTTGACAACGCCAAATCCTATCCTTTGGCCCTCCCACGCCTCCCTTGTCGTGCGCCCTTTCCCGTTAATGGTTTTGGTGTGCTTGAATTGGTGTTTTGTATAATTTTATATGACTTAACACATTTCGTAGAAATGTCTTTCACAGTTATATATATTTTTATATGACTTAACATATTTTCGTAGAAATGTCTTTCACAGTTTTATGACTGCTCACAGTATATTGTGCCCAAGATGTTTTATGTATAGTTTTATTCACGCAACTTTCACAGTTTCTATGACTGCACACAGTATAGTATGCCCAAGATGTTTTATGTATAGCTTTATTCACGTAACTTTCAACGCCAACCCTGCGCCATCTGGTGGCGAATGGGGCCTAGGTTACCTGTTACGGTGTTTCCCCCCTCTCACCACAGTTGAGCATGTAAGTCTGGTTGAACACCTTCACCATACATCCATGATGGTATTTTAAAATTGTAATCAGGCATCTATACCAAGATGGTGTAATTCCCATCGATTTTTAAAATCTTTTGTAAGTATATATGTATTAATATGGTTTATACTCCTTATAGATATCATAATTACGTTCTATATACATCTAAAATGCAATTTTCTTCTTTTGTACCACAGTCTGATGATGATGTTCTCGAAACGCGTCATGAAATAAAGCTAATTGCGACCAAGACTTTTCAAACAACTTTTTCATACGTACCCTCATTAGTTCATCCGATTTTCCTTAAGTTTATTTTTATAGCCATTTTAAACAAGAGAGCTGCAGATTTTTCATATTACTTGCCTTATAATAAGTTACACATTAAACTTGTGTTAATTATGATATTTAATAGTTCAGTTTGTTTGAGAATGTTGTTACAGATGCGCACATTGCGAGCTTGTAATGGATAATTTTTATGAGTAAGAGATCCTAAACAGAAATATTGAGTTAACATTTTGCAGTCGTGGCAATAAATTTCTTCCACATGGTCATCTTTATCTACATCAAAATATGTACATACTCCCCAATCCACCGTAAGGTGCATGGCAGATGGTACCTCGTCCCACTACTAGTCATTGCCTTATATATCCCACTCCCAAATAGAACAAGGGAAAAACAAATGGCCATATGTCTTTCTCTGAGCCCTATTTTCTCTTATTTTACCTTTGTGGTCTTTACACGAAATGTAAGTTGGCGGCAGCAGAATCATTATGCTGTCGGCTTCGAATTCCGGCCTTCTAAATTTCAACAGCATTTACTTCTACTGGTCAGGTCGTCTCTTTAGGACTTCTTAGAAAAGGAATAATTTTTATTTACTAGTGGATATAAATCATGTCCATCAGATTTTAGTGTACATGATTTAAACCCTCATTATCACAAGTTCAATTAGTCCTAATTAGTGATGTACTTCGCTGATTGTGTAGTTTTCTGATGAGGCATCAGCTTCACTGAATGAAAGTTTATTGCCGGCCGCGGTGGCCAAGGAGACTGAGGCGCTTCAGTCACAGTCTGCACGGCCACTACGGTCGGGGGTTCGAATCCCCCCTCGGGCATGGATATTTGTGCCGTCCTAGTTCGTAAATAGTTCATAAGTAGTTTGTAAGTTTAGGGACTGATGACCCCGTAGTTAAGTCCCATAAGCTTTAGAAACATTTGAACTTTTTTTTTTTTGAAAGTTTATTAAAGAGCCTGCTATTAAAGACTATATTTTCTATAGAGGATTATGCTCTAGTGGATTAATAATATTGTGGTGAGCAGTGCTACATTTAGTTATCCAGCTAGCTTTTTTTTTCCCTACCATATCATGACAATTTGGAACCTGCACTCAGTTTTAGTGAGTTCTTTAACATGACCAAATTAATTCTAAGGTTTATAAAAAGATTAATGTTAGATTTCCAGAGCATTGGACATACAAATAACACCCTGTGGTACATAAATCTTTTCCAAAAGAAGATTGCTTTTCTAACTCGCAAAACACAGAATGAGACTGCTTGTAGATAATTAACTAATGAAAGGCGTACATTTAACTACACATTATGCAGGGCAAGAAGGTCTATATAATATTTCTTTGTGTATTACTGTCGTCGAAATGAGTATTAAATACTTTCTGACAAAAATAAAGTCGAAGTGATAGTTTAAACTATCATCACAGGCACATTCGGCAATTTCTTTCTTAGCCAAAGTGTAGCACTGTCTTTTCAGAACACTGAATCATTAAAGAGATCTCCAAACATGTTTTACAGAAAACAATCTAATGTAGTACAGTACAGTAAATCAGTTAGCAACCATAAGATTGTTTGAATACCGTAATGCTTTACCAAACATGGACCTGTTAGAGATGGTATGCCATTTGTTTTCCAACGTTCAAATTGACTTAACCAGCCATTTACAGGAGGACCTACAAACAGAAATCCAGAATGAAATTTTCACTCTGCAGCAGTGTGTGTGCTGATATGAAACTTCCTGGCAGATTACAATTGTGTGCTGGAACAGGGATTCTAACCTGGGACCTTTGCCTTTTCATATCAGAGCACACTCTGAAGCTGAGTGAATATTTCGTTCTGAAAACATCCCTTAGTCTGTGGCTAAGCCATGTCTCCACCATATCCTTTCTTCCAAGAGTGCTAGTCCTGCTAGTTCACAGGAGAACTTCTGTGAAGTCTGGAAAGTAGGAGGCTAGGTACTGGCAGA
This sequence comes from Locusta migratoria, assembly GCA_026315105.1. Lineage (NCBI taxonomy): Eukaryota > Metazoa > Arthropoda > Insecta > Orthoptera > Acrididae > Locusta > Locusta migratoria. Next base: position 195,813,213 of record CM048755.1, read on the forward strand.
AGTAAAGCTGTGAGAATGGCCTGTGAAGCATGCCTGGATAGCTCAGACACATAGGCAAAGGTCCCAGGTTCAAATCCCAGTTCCGGCACATAATTTAAATCTACCAGCAAATTTCATTACCAGAAATGAAAGACGTAATAAGTGAGGGATTAAAACCCTTGGAAGGACCAGTCGTTTGAACCTATGGTCTTTCCGTTTGTAATTCGGCAATTTACCATTGAACCAAGGAAGTGCTGCCTGACATTGTTTTATTCTATGTGTGTATTCTCTTCAAGAAACAAATTAAATAAATGCCAATTACTTAATCTTTTTGACTTTTTACATACCTTCCTATTGTGACTCGAAATAAATGGACACTTTTTCCTGCATGTGCGCGGGCGCGCGCGATGTCATACAAAGGTGTTCCTATCGTAGTTCTAAATGATTTTGCAGTCCTTCTTGCGATGTTTAGATTTTATAAAAGGCCAACAAGCAGACAAAAGATTACCATTTTCTGTTATGCAGTATACCGGTATTCTTTCGTCTCTTCCATCGTTCATGACTATTCAGTCATTATCTTTCGTAACATTTATTACCGCCGTATTTTTATGCATATGAAATATTTTCTCAAGAGTTTTCTTTTATAAAGCACAATACAGCTAACAGCTTATGATCATGGTTATTATTATTATTATTATTAAGTCTTTTCAGATGTCACATTCTAAGAGAAGGTACAGCACACTTGGCCAATTTCCCTTCCGCTACAAGTCTGACCGAGTCGCCTCGCTCGCGAGTGCCTGTGCTCAATCTACAAGCTGTTTGCTGCGCCACTCATGAGCAGCGGCCGCACTTACGAGTAACAAGCGAGTTTCTTGCGCCTGCTGACCAGCTCTAGGCCGCTCTTGTGCCCCCTAGTCCTCCTACCCTTCTTGCTTTTTCAGTCATGATCGATCCGCTTGCCCTTGGCGCTAGGCCACATGCCATCAGTGCAGCAAAAAAGGTTATGCAGGATCAAGATATGGATGTATATACGGAAGTCAACTGTGTGGCGGCACTGTCTGTGGGTTCTTCTAAACTTTTCCTGGACCTAAAAGTTTGCAACAAGGTCCTCCGTATGCAGGTTGATATGGGTGCAGCTGTTACTCTATTAAACTCACAAAAGTATGTCGTGTTGGGCTCCCCTCCCCTGCAGCCAGCCACTCGCAAGCTGTTCAGTTATAACAAACCACGGATTCCAGTGCTTGGCCAATTTATCGCTCAGGCAGTGTACTGCTCTTTCACCCTTTAACCTTTCTTTTAGTGGATAGTGCAACCATAGAGAATGTTTTTGGTGTGGACGCATTTCAGTTGTTCGGGCTTTCCGTTTCTGACGATGTTAACCTAGTCTCGAACAACTGGACAAGCTCTGCTCAGAATTTTCGTTATCTGTTTACACCGGGTTTGGGTTGTGCCACGTTTTTTAGGCACACACATCATCTATGAAACCTTCCGCACGTGTTTTTTGGGTGCGCCAGATACCAGTGACCCTCCGCGATTCTGTCAAAGCGAAATTTGATTGCCTCACATCCCTAGTGGTCATTCGTCCTATTTCCTTGAGTGAGTGGTCTTCTCCTTTGGTCATTGTAATAAAGCCAACTGGCAAGTTGTCGCTCTATGGTGTTTTTAAGACCACACTCAATGCACATTCATTGACACTTATCCATTGCCTCACCAGGAGGAATTGCTCACAAAGTTGCCAGGAGGATTTTTTTTTTTCTCTCCGAAGGTGGATTTGGCAAAGGTCTATCTTCAGCTTCACTTGGATGAGGAGTCGCAGCATTTGTTGGCGGTTAATACACCATTTGACCTACTGTTTGGGGTTGCTGGCGCCCCAGCCATATTCCAGCAGTTTCTGTAACAGCTCACAGCGCTGATTCCGGGCTGTATAATTTATCTCGATGACATTGTGGTTCTGACACATATGCTGAAGACCACTTGAGGAACCTACGGTCCCTTTTTTTCAGCACTCCAGGCCGCTGGACTCAAATACAATCTAGACAAATGCATCTTCTTCCAACCCACTATTGTCTATGTATGTTTTAAAGTTTCACGCGAGGGTGTCACCCTTTTACGTCAGTATGTCATGGCCATTTCGGCCTTACCTTGCCCTACGTCAGTGTAGGAGTTACAGGTTTTTCTCGGCAAGATTGCATATTACCACAAATTTGTTCCTGAGGCGGCATCCATTACATGCCCTTTTGCACAGAGTCGTGTGTTTTCAGTGGTTGCAGGCATGTGAAAATGTGTTTTATCTTTTGAAACAAAAGTTACAGTCTGCCCCCTGTTTGGTCCCCTTCCAGCCTGAGCAACAATTAGTTTTGGCCACGGATGCGTCCCAACATGGGGTGTAAGCGGTCTTGGTCCATAGGTACGAAGATGGTACTGAGAAGCCCATTGCTTATGCGTCGAAAACATTGAACTCGGCACAACTCAAATATTCACAGATAGAAAAAGAGGCCCTTGCCATCATCTATGCATTGCACAAATTCTATGTTTTTCTGTATGGCATGAAATTCCATTTCATCTTTGTTCAACCCTTCTGCATCCCTGCTGGATAAAGCAACACACCGCCTTCATCGATGGGCCCTGTTTTTGTCGCAGTTGAACTATGAAATCCATTTTCGCCCCACGGCCCAACATGCTAATGCTGACACACTGTCTCGTCTTCCAGTGGGTTCCGACCCTGTTTTTGACAGTGACGAATTACTCTGTTTTCATCTGGATGCGGTGGAACAACAGGTAGTGGATAGTTTTCCTCTTACCGCATCCCGTATTGCAGCCGTGCTCACAGCTGATCCTGTGTTAAGACTGGTGGTCTCTTTTGTACAACATGGCTGGCCGGACAGGCTTCCAGGCCGTGTTTCGGACCCACTTCACAATTACTTTTCCTTTCACTATCAGTTTTCAGTTAGGGATGGAGTCCTCTTACCACAGCAGGTGCACCACCTCGGGTGGTCATTCCCTCCTCTCTATGTCGCGAGGTCTCCATCTTCTGCATGCAGACCACTGGGGTATATCCCGTACAAAAGCATTAGCCCGCCTCTATGTGTTCGAGCCTGGCCTGGATGGGGATATTGTCAGACTTGTGTCTGCCTGCTCGAAATGTGTGACTCAACAGGCTGCTCTGAGTGTGTCCGTTTCCCTGTGGCCAGATCCGGAACAGGCTTGGGAACAAGTTCATGTAGACTTTGCGGGTCCTTTCTTGAATTCCTTCTGGCTATTGGCGGTTGATACGTTTTCTAAATTTCCATACATGGTACGTTGCACTTCTATGTCAACAGTAGCAACAATTTCAGCATTATCTAAGATCAAATGGATCCCAGTAGTTGTCACACACTGTTCTGTCCGCTGTCTCTGTGAGTTCCACATGGAGGATGGCCTCCCATCTCGACACGGGGAACAACTGCGTCCTAGGGTTGTCGGTCAGGACTGGGTGGATGTCCTGACACACCTGCGGGTTCGCCCTTCACCTGACGAGGCTGAGCACCAAACACAGCCTCCTCCTGGCTGACACTCCACGGCGTCCTGGGAGCGGGTTCCGGCAACACCTATGATTTGACCTGCGTCAACCCCTCCCGTGGTACCGGCATCCTTTGCCGCTATCACTGCCTCTGCCACCTCCGCCGCCATCGCTGCTCGCAGTTACATTGCCTATGGCACCGGGTGAGGGAGGACGACAGTGTCATGGATTACGACCCACCTTCTCCGGTCATATCTCACTGGCCATCAATGGACAGGGCTCACGGTGTTGCATGGCACTCTGCCTGCATGTCCGTACTCCTTGGTTCCAGCTTGGTGCTTTGGCCATGAGGACGAAATGGATGTGGCATGTGTAAGAGTTTAGTTTTTCTCCGCAGAAGAGGGAGATGTGCTGTAGCGTAGGGCGTGCCGCCTAATTCTAATCGAACATGTCTACTAAGTACTTTCAATGTCAGCCACCAGAGGTGTGCGAGACTAGAGACAAGCAGCGCATTCTCTACGAACGTATGCAGATGTAACGCGGAGTCAGACAGGCAGTTGTGTAGTGAATGCCAAACTGTTAAGTTATCTTCAGTTCTGTAATTAACTGCCGATGCGGGCCATTTATGTTTGACTTTATCATACAAAGTTCGGAGGTTACAACAAAAACGCCTTTTGACAGTAATCCTTGGTGCTTGTCCTGTATTGGGTAGCACAATTTCTTAATGGTCTCGCAGTAACCGTGTGCATTGATTGTTTGGCTTCGTGGTAAGAAATTAATCAGAAAAGTACCTTTTTTGTCCCAACATATGCTGCACATAAATTTTCGAGGTATCAAGATTTCCTTAGGTTTAACCTTTGTTGGGGATGAAGTGTGCCTCCATTTCATTGATTGCCATTTTGTTTCAGGGGTGTCATACAGTACCCAAGTTTCATTTCCGTGAATATCCGAGAAAGAAAACCATCACCACCTTCATTGTAGTGTGTTAAAAACTGCATCCATCCATTGTTTTTTATGTTGTTCAGTAAGAATTTTAGGCACCCAACATGAGCAAAGTTTTCAAAATTTGTTTTTCAGTAACAATTTCAGGAATTAGTGATCATGAGATTTGCAGAACTTCCATAGCAAAGGCACTAAGTGTAAACTTAGGGTTGTGCTTAATCTACTCTTCAATTGTGCGAACCAGTTTATCAGGAACCACAGATGGGTGTCTACTTCGTTCATCATCATGCACATGATCATGTCCTTCATTTAACGATCCATCTTCTAACCATTGAATCACTCATAGCATTTTGTCCATAAACCTTGCAGATTTGCCAATGCATTGCCTTTGGTTTAACTTTCTTTGCATTTAGAAAACTAATAACAGATCTGATTTCATGCATGGTGGCATTTTCAATTACGGCTGGCATTATAAAGAAGCATTATGAAGCACACATCAGTAGCAGCGATATGAAAATGGCATATGTGTGTTCTCCTTAAATCAGAGTAATTGTCGCGCATCCTTGGAACTGTGATCGTAGTGCTGCCGCGGATAGAAGTGAAAATGGAACTTTCTTTGTGGACGACCATTGTAAAATTGTGCTCCTTGAAGTGGAATTTTTTGAATGTGAGTTTATTTGCAAGGAACTGAAAGTAGTCACACAGGGTGTTTCCATAAGAGCTTGCAAAAATTTAATAGGGCATACAGGATGCTCCACTGAACAATATGAAGTAGGGAACCTGATGTCAGAAGCCAGCTTGAAGAGTTAATAGGAATACAATAACGTTACTGTGTACTTTTTCATTAATATCACCTACAATTAACTGTAAAGACTATAATTAACACAATGAAAGTAACATTTGCACTGTATCTTACTAAATGTGCTGAAACTGACTGTCATCACCTCAGTGCAAGCACGACATTGGCAAAAAAGATTGACACACGCTGACAAATATTTCAGGCAGTGCTTTAGTTGGAAAAAAAAAAAAAAATTATGCAGTACTCTGTTCGGCGGAAAAATGTTTTAGGCGATAAGCTGCTCATTCCACATGAAATGAGTCAAATGGACATTTTTAGAAAATCAAGAAGGTAAAGATTTAGACATGTGAGTACACCCAAATATATAGATTTGAAACTCATTTTTATAGTATTCGAGGGGTTAGTGTATATGAGGATACCACCCATCGGCTTTGGACGATGACTATTTATTGCAACTAATCAGGAGTGGCGTTCCAGAAGACAATAAGAGTGGTGTTGATGGTTACTGGTTACACATCCTGCCAGTTGAAGAAGCATTGGTCAAAGAGATTAAAATTTGCTTCTATTTTATTTCTTACTAGTGCTACGACACACTATTTTCTAATCTTAAACTGACTGCTGTGCAAAAAAGGTGGTCAAGTAAACTTAATGTTTACAGTAAATATGTTATCTTGACAGTGAGTCGTTCTCAAAACGTCTTGTGCTAAGCATGAAAACATACATAACTCGTGCAGTGTTTCATGAGTCAATCAATGGAAATTAAGTCAAAATGTTGCGATGTACTGTCCTTAAATTTTAAAAAGAATTGCCGGTATTTCACACTTGCTTTCTTCAATGAATAGGCAATGATATTGTGTACAAAAGACTTTGTGTATGTAGTGGCTTATCTCTTTGGAGCAAGGTTCTTGAATGCTTTGGAGCCGGTAAGAAGCATTTCCTCTATCTTGGTTCAGAGTAGTCAGAACTCTCCATTGGCTAATTTGAACATTTGACTGCCAGTCAGATTCCATTGGAATTGTGCAAAAGTACAAATTGAACACGTCGACGAATGAACCTAAAACTTTCCGATTTTTCTTTCTGAAATCCATTCAACAATTTATAGTTGGGCTATTTTTTTAAAGATTTAAGAAAGAATTTTAGCCAGTACACTAAAGGTCCCAGTTTCAAGTCCCGGTTCTGGCTCCCAATTTTAATCTGCCAGGAAGTTTCAAACCCAGAGAAATTTATTATCTACCCCCACAATTTCTTTTTCTTTTTTTTTTTTATATATATATAGGCTAAGTATCCACTAGTTCAGTTTTTTAAATGTTTCTGTGATGTTCTCCCATAGGCAAAAATAAAAATGAAGAAAAATAAAAATATCCTGATTGTGCAGCCCTTCTTTGTATATATTTAGTGTGTTTGATTGATGATTGATGCTGCATTCACCTTTGAGCATTTTACGTGCAATCAGTGTTGTCAAAGTTACATAAAATAGTAATAATGATGATAATAACAGAAATAGTAATAATAAATGACTTCACAAATCCCACTAGGTAGAAGAAAATAAAATGAATGACAATAATAATAAATAATTACATTATAGTTATAAGATATGTATATTACTGTAAATAGATATCAGACACTAAACAGACAGATGCATTGTAATATGTTCAAGACAGTAACAGAATTATAGTACAGTATTGTGTACATAGTTATAAAATAAACAACACTTTTTATTTGTAGTTTATTAGTATAGGAAATGTAAGTCTTTTGTCCCACATTCAAGGAACTCTTGAGCAGAATAAATTTTTAAAATGACCTATTGGCACTGGTAGGCATTTTTTGGTAATTTAATAAAGTAGATAAGTCCTAAATATTTGTAACAATTATGTGTCTTTGACAGACTAGCTTATGGCACAACAATTGTATGTCCACTTCTAGTACTATGGTCATGAATTATCATTCTTAGATCAAACTTACTTAAATTTTCATTGACATATACAATGCAATTGTAGCATGGTTTCTGAGGTGGGGCAGTGGCCTTTTCAGTAGTTACCAGGCAGTCTGAATGATTGACTGGTCTGGCCTTGTACCAACATGGCAATGCTGTCTAGGCACTTAGAATGGCTGAAATCAAGGGTAAACTACAGTCATTACATTTCCTGAGGACATGCTCTATTGCACCATTAAATGATGGGGTTCTCTTGGAGCAAATATTCAGCCAGTAAAAATATTCCTCTATTCGAATCTGTGGCTGAGACTACTCGGTAAGTTTACCATTCTCAGGTAGAACAAAACTGGCATTCTACAGAACAGAGTGTGGATTGTTAGATTCCTTACTCGGGCAGGTAAGTTGGTAAATGTAAAAAGGGATCAGAATTGGTTAAAGTGCAATGTGGAAAGACATTCAGCTCAGTCATTCAATACGGAATATAGTGATCAGGTACAGCTATTTACTGTGCTTCTCGGCTGCCTTTCATCTGAGAATGAATTTATTGTATGTAAGACCATCTTCAGCAAGACAAATATAGAATATTTTCTAATGAATTGTGGAATGATACATTGAGTAAATCTAATACAAATGACAAGGTCTACCATTTCATAACAAAATTCAGTGAAATTTTTCCAAAAAAGTCATCCCTAAAAAGGAACTAAAGTGCAAGAACATAATCAAATAAAAAAGCTGAATTATAACAGGAATCAGAATATTCTATAATACAAAGAAAGCTTTATTTAAACTCTCAAAAGCAAACATTGATTCAGAATTTCTTAATTACTTCAAAAAATATAAATCAGTTATAAAAACATCATAAGAGGCAAAATTAAGAGAAAATAGCCGATATATCAGATAATTGTCAAGCAAGACGAAGACATTATGGATTACTGTCCAAGAAGTTATTGGGAAGAAAAAAACTTGTAAGAATATTATCTACCCTCTGACAGGCTTCTTATTGTTCCTAAGGTAGTTGCTGATATGTTCAAAGCTTAAATTGCAACAATTGTAAAAGATTTATTGACTGAACAATAACCTAGATATGAAAGACAACCAGACACTTTCAAATCGTGAACCTTTAGATCAGTGATAAAAGTATATTCTTGACCTGTCAAAGTGAGCTTTTTAAAATCATAAACTGACTAGGAAACATCTATTCAGCGGGTGTGAGTGAAATCTCAGATCATATAATTGAAATTTCAGCAAACTTTATTCTCACACAGTTGTTAGAAATCTACAATTCTTCCCTGTCAAAGGGCATTTTCCCCACATCTATTAAAGACTTTATAATAAAGGCAACTCCCATGTAATGTCAAATTACAGATGTGTAGCACTGTTATCTGGCTTCTCAAAAGTTATTGAACCAATGTTGCTAAAAAAACTTCTTCAACTGAATAGTATATTGTATGCCAATATGGCTTCAATCTTCACTCTTCTTAAGAAAATTTGATTGCTCTGGAATGCAAGGTTTGCCAAATAAATGGCTGAAATCCTACTTAACTAATTGATCTCAGATTATAGAAATCAAACAGATTGAACCACCACACAGAACTACTATTCTTGCTATCACATGGTTTACTGCACATCTCAGTCTTAGGACGATGTATTAATAATCTCTTCTCATGTGCAAAGAAAGCAAAAGCAGTACTATTTGCTGCTGATACCAGTCTCCTTATTGACACAAAAGATCATTAAGATTGTACTACAGCTGAAAATGTCATCACAGATTAAGTTTCACAGTGACTCTCAAAGAACAGACTGATGTTAAACCCACAAGAAGTGGTTACTGTGCACTTTCAGACTCAGAAAAATAACACTCTAACTTTGAAAACTTCCCATTCACTGTGGACTCCCTGTACACTTCTGCCCAAGATTCACTGGCAAGCTGTGAGGCAAATTCGGATCTTTTTGACTCGGAGAAAACCTGAGTGTACTTGAGAAGTTTGGTGTTGGTTTCTACATTTACATTTACTTTTAGAAACTGACTGGAATGGTCAGAGATACCAAGATGATCTATAACAACATTGCACATATCTTTTTCAATATCTGTTAGCATGTGGTCAATGCATGATGCTGAATTTGTTGTTATTCTTGTGGCAGTGTTTATCAATGGTGCTATATTATAGCTGTGTAAGGTGTTTAAGAAAGTGATACATGTCCCATCAGAATTCAATGTGTTGATATTTAAATCTCCACAGATGAGGATTCTGCCTTTGGGTTTAGAGACCATGTCCAATGCTTGTGTAAGCTTTGCAATAAAAATATCCATGTCACCACTGGGAGCACGGTAAATACATAATACAGTGAGCCTTTCGAGTACATTTAATTTACTTATTTCTGTAGCTGAAATGGTATGGTATGCTACACTGCAGCAACGTATTTTTGGTCTCTTCATATTTATTTACACACAATGTTCCTTTTCTGATGGTCTGCATTGTCATATAGAGGACCCTCCATATTCAAACCAGATTAATAATTTACACCAATTAACACCACGTCACAATTATTATTTTTTTTTTTTTTTTTTTTTTTTTTTTTTTTTTTTTTTTTGTGGCAGAATAGCACATTACTCCATACTATTGTACTGAATATCACATAATGCCTTTCCCTGGTGTGGTCTTCTAGGTTCAATGTTTTAATTGATTCCGTGTCCATGGTCTTCAGGTAAAGTGTCGTCCGCCTCCGTAGTCCAGTGGACAGCGTGGTGGGTTACCACGCACGGGGCCCGGGTTCAATTCCTGGTCGGGTTGGAAATTTTCTCCACTCGGGGACTGGGTGTTGTGTCGTCCTCATCATCATTGACACGCAAGTCACCGAAGTGGCGTCAGATAAAAAGACTTGCACCTGGCAGGCCGGACACGACCCCAGTTGGGGTCTCGCGGTCGTGAATGCCACACGATCATCATCATCAGGTAAAGTGTCAAGATGCTATATGCTGCATTACTATATAACTGCTGGACTGCTGTACATTATGCTCGCTGGCGAATAATGTGTCAATGAAATCGCACAATGTGCTCTGCACTACAAGTGGTACAGAAAGAACATGTGTTATACCTCCCATGTGGGCTTAGAGTCGTGGTGATCGCTCATTCAACCCCAGCCGTAGTCTCCTTCAAACCAGAGCACTTCTTCAAAAATTTTCTTAATTGCAGGATCCCATTCTGAGCTGAGATAAAAGCTACAGCATGACACTAATTACAAAAACATTTTGCAGTGCTGACGAATTTTGGAACTCTGGTCAAGTAGGCAGTAGAAATCCATCTAGATAACAAATTAATAAACTTAAACAGTGGTTTTCATCTCAAGTCATGGGATTCTGCAATTAAGAACATTTGTCAGGAAACTGTGCTTGGAATGAGTGGTTATCGAAACTCGAAGACCTTACTGGAGGCACAACATGCGTCCTTCCAACCACCGATAACACTGAGCACATCAGGCAATTCCGTGGGCACGTGATTGGCCGGTGGTTGGAATCTGACAGTGATCCAACAGCTATAAAGAAACATGGCAGTTAGCAATTCGACACTTACCTGAAGTTGATGAATCCATTGTAACATTGCGACTAGAAGATGATGCCACTCGGATAATAACCAGAGAAGATGGCATAACTGAAATACACCAAGAAAGCCTGCAATCAAATATTTATGCTTATTGATTCACAGTGATAGTTACATACTGTCACATAGATACTGACCTTTTAATAGATAACCATACATTAACTTCATGATATTATTGTAATGACTGTTGAACATGTGCTACATAAGCCTCTGTGTGATGTAAATCACAAAATGGTAAGAACTTAACACTACATCTCTATATATAAAAATAATGTGTTGGTTTGTGTGTGTTTCAAAATCTCATAAAGTTCTTCATCGATTGAGCTCCAAATTTGTCACAACAGAGGAAAATATATATATATATATATATATATATATATATATATATATATATATATATATATATATATATATATATAATATTGTGATTTTGGTAACAACTTTTCCACATTGTAAAATTTATATAGCTATATAAAAACATGTGCATGTTTCAGTATTATGTTGTATTAGTATCTCCAAGCATTTGGTCAAGAACTTTTGGATATATAAGATTTTGAACATAACACTAAACATGCTTCTAAGTTAAGAGTGCCAAGATGAGATACATGAAGGGTAGGTAATGACGAAGAGGTGGAGGGGAGATACACACGTACTTGCTATTGTTGGCAACTGAATGTTCGTTCATGAGGATAATTAATTTACTCTCAGGACCAAAGTACATACAAAAACCTGCCAACCAGGGAGCAAGGTCAGGCTCAATTATCTGTTTAATTGTAAACACAAAAGAATGTTTCCCTCAGTCTGTGTTATTGGTTGCTCGGTTAAATTTCACTTACAGTATCTGCAGCGTAGAGTAGTAATGTTGGCAATGAAATGTTCAGTTTACAAGGATAATTGATTTATTGACTGGATAGTGGTTCATACATGAACATATTAACAATAAAGCAGGAACTATATTAAATGATTATTTTATGGTCAACAAAACGATTCATTCCTTGTGTTTCCAAAGTCCTTTTGACGGTTTTGCTAACCTCAGTGATTTACTTCATAGTCAATAGAGAAGAATATGCCACTCATTGTATTTGATTGTTTTCATTTGACAATAGCTGCCAACTTCAGCACACTAGGCCGCTGCTGCCATAACTATGATTTCACCGTTTACTTTACAAGGAAATAATGTGCAAAATAGAATATAGATTTATATTCAGCTGTTTAGTTTATGTCTTGGTGTCTTAGACAAAAAAATTTTATTACACCATCAAGTAGAATCTTCAAAATAGTATGTAACTGCGTTTTCAAAGAGCAGTCAAGAGATTTTGGCAACATCAGCCACTGCTGCAAGTTATATGTTACCAAAATCATTATACAAATACATCAATGTGAAAAATCACCTATCGATTTTTGGTTATAATTATACAAGGAGGCTAATTATAATTATACAAGGAGGCTAATGAAACTTACATAATTCAAAAATTGCTTTGCCATAGGTGCATGCAAAATAAAAATCATGTGTATACATAGCCATTAAGAGAGGCAAAAGGAAACAGATGTTTTGCATATCTATAGTTGTGATCATGCTATAAATTCAAAAAAATGTTTCAAATGTTTGTTTAGCTTATGGGACTTAACTACGGGGTCATCAGTCCCTAAACCTACAAACTACTTATGAACTAACTAAGACTAAGGACGGCACAAATATCCATGCCCGAGGGGGGATTCGAACCCCCGACCGTAGTGGCCGTGCAGACCGTGACTGGAGCGCCTCAGTCTCCTCGGCCACCGCGGCCGGCATGCTATAAATTCTCCAACTGCCAAATAAGTGAGCTTCGGAAATTGAAGTGGTACCAACTTCTGCCTTGTATACCAGTCAGGTCCTATGGTAAAAATGCAACACAAAAGTAACAACTTTTCATGGAAACACATTTTAGGTATGTTCATATTTAATGGTTAATTTTCAGTAAGATCGATCATGATATTAGCAGTGGAGATCAAAACACCATAGAAATAAATTCTGGACAAAACGTTGTTTATGGGCATCGTTATTTAATTTAATTTTATATAACAGTAACTTTGTGATAGTTTGTGGCAGATAACACATAATTTGAAGCAAATCTCTAATTTATACTTTCTTCATTTTATATAGGTATGATGAGAAAAGACGATACGGGTGTAGAGATAAGTGGAGGAGGAGATAGAAGGAAAGGGACTAGATAGAGGGATGATGAAGTGGTAGATAGTGGGGAAGCAGGATATAGACACAGCAGATGGGAAATAGATGGAAAGAATGTAGGAAACAATAGCTTTTTATTAAGGTGAATTATACGTCTCATGGTTCAGAGTCAGTAAACTGATCTGTATGTTTGTGGAGAAAACAAATGACAAAAAATCTAGTGGGTTTAAAATAATGAGTATCTGCAAAAATATGTTTTTATAACTTTTGTTTCATAATAGCCACAGCGGACCAACGAACAATATTGATTGGATTGAAGCATTCTCTTGGTGAGTCTACATTCACATGAATTACAGTATTTCCTTTTCTATTTATTTCAGATGAGAGTGAGCCACAGCAAAGTGTGGCCAGGTTTAGCTAGTGTTAGATAATTATATAAAAAAACTGGAATATTAAGAGAGAAAAGTTATGTAAATTTCTTCACATAATTGCTGTGTAATTAGGACTTTGCCAAAGTAGCAGTGCAATTGTGTGGGAGAGCAATATTCACAAAATGGATGTTCTGAATGTTTGCTAGTAAAATCTCGAGAAAGTGAAATTTTTGAATCTGAATATTTAACAAACCAATGCGTTACTTTGGAGAAAATATTAATTTTTATTTAAAGTCAGAAAACTTGTAGCTATGAAGCTGTGGTACCATATTGTTTTTGATAATTGGAGAATTCAAAAGTGTGGATAAATGAATTCCATGGATAATAAAATTACTTGGATAATATGCAGATCTAGTACACAGTAATATACTAGGGTTGGGTGACCAGACGTCCTGTATTTTATGGGATTGTCTCTTATATAGATTCAGTGCCTCATTGTCTTGACAAAACACTATGGGCTTATTTTGTCCCATTTTTCCTTTAACTGTTCCATATATTTTGAAATGTGGTTTTAAGTAATGTGTACCATAATCAAATGAAGAACTTGATATGTGATCTTACCCAAAGAATAAAGATAGTTACAGTATATGACATAGCTCCATTCAGTAATTCAAAACAATCCTCCAGAGTTGTGCATTCAGTGAATGACTTAACAACTAGAAATTTTAAAGAAAGTCTACAGCAAACTTAATACCAAGTGGAGTGTAGCTGATGACATACACAAACAAAGAGAATGTTTATCATTATTGACTTGTTTTAGCCATTTGTTTTTCATCTCTTTTATATAGCATCCAGTATTGTTATACAATTTTTCGTATGTTGCAAATCTGTATTTTAAAAATTGGTGATGGTTTCATGGGCAGTTTGACAAACTAGTTTGATATGTTTATTGCAATTAATCAACTCACTGTTTAATAGATTATCTTCCCACTATGTATTTTACCATTATTATTAATTTTATTAAATATTTTATCTGTGTTTAGGAGAATACAGCAACATACCTATGGAGCAGCTAATGATGTGGATAGATACACAAACTTCTGAGTCTGCAGTGTTTGCTGGCCCCATGTCAGTAATGGCAAATATTGTGCTATCAACAAGGAGGCCTATTGTGAATCATCCACATTATGAAGATATAGAAGTCAGGTTTGTTGTTCAACTGTTCCTTGTCATCCAAGGCATGTTAGGCAGATAGTAAAGGTAGCATAATATGTATTGTCATTAGTAAATGTTGTAATTGTGCCATTTGATTTAGATTTTCTGTTTATGCTATATTGTTTAATACATTATATGCAGGGATTTTTTTCAGGGAGAATGCAGAAGTGCACATATCCCTTAAACATTTAAAGGCTGTTTAAGAAAAAACATATATTGATTCATTTCTATCTGGTTTGGCAAATACAACTTTCAAATTGACTGTTCATTCATCACCTGATGTCAACACTCTGTCTGAACAACTGGAGATCTTGAGTAACATTTAGGATTGCTGAATTTTGCCTAATGTGATACTTGTGCCTGTCAATTTTCTAGAATGTGTGGTTTCCATCAAAAAGTGGTGTATCTTTTGTTGTCAGATTTCGAATTTTTGTTGATTGTTGCAGCTTTAAATATTATTGACATTAATGTAAATGGCTGGCGATAAAAAAAATAATATAAAAAGCTTTGCACAAAATGTGAAGAAGTTAGTGACTTGGGAAGTGAAAGCAAGTCACAAGCAATGAATATTTTATGGCACTGGGTTTCAGTTTCTGTTTCTGTAACTGATAAAGGAACTGCGACTGGAGAGTGAAAAATCAAATCAAGAACTCTGTCCGATTTGGGAGCATTAAAAGCTCATGTTGAATTTCTAGAGCAGGAGAACTACAAACTGTCAGTAAAAGCAGGTACATCTGTTCTTTTGTTTATTGCTATCACATTCTCACAAAAATCAAAGTCAGGCACAATGTACATATAAAAAACTAGGCAGACACAGAGTATTAAATGTGAATCACCAAAGAAGAGGACAAAGATGATTCTGTACAGTGTGCCTTAGGAAGTGGAAGATAAATAACTTCTTGAATACATATATACAAGCTTAACCTGCTTGAGTTCATGCAAAAGAAGCCGTTTGAAGAAGAGTTACGACTAAGATTCTGAACCAGACCCCAAGAGAAAACCTATATAATGGAAGTCACTCCTCATATCCATAAGCTATTACAGCAAGAAAAGAGTGTCTGTAAGTTTCTGCACACTAGAAATGAATGACTTTGTGGATGTGTCAAAATGTTGTAAATGTTGTGACACACCAAAACATTTTGTAAGTCTAAGGAGCAAGTGTGTTCCCACTCTGGAGGAGAAGAACATCAGAAAAGCTCATGTACAGAAATCAACGAGAAGCCTGAGTGCCCCGCCAGAGGATTGATGATCATAGCAGTTTGGTCCCCCTGTCCCAACCAACCACCCACATGGGGAAGACTGCTACCTATGCAACGCTATTATAATGATAAATAGCTAGAACAGACCATGGATCCATCGAAAATACACCCAAACATAGAGTGGTTCAGTCCATCTGAGATTCATATACATCAACTAACGGAAAATATTTTTCCCAAGAAGAGGAAGAATAACTCACCATCGACAATAGCCAGGAATTGGCATCGTGCCTTAGCCTGGTGCCAGCAACTTGGGATTATACTGCCAGGGAAATAGTAGCATATGTTGATGGCATTCTTGCAACAATTGATGCAAAGTTTATTGAGAAGCAACATCTTGATGTTACGAATTTCATAGATTACATGATTTTGCTGAAGAGGTTAGGTGCAGCAGTTGAAAAATAACTTAGAAGGCAGTCTCTTAAAAGGATAATATTGCAGACAAAAATATGTTGTGTAATATATGAACTTGAGCTACAGCAGTTTTGTATACGTGAAGCTGAACATTCTGAAAGGTTAAGCACAGGCTGTGTGGCTGACAATGACATTTCTGAAAGTCACATCCAGAATCATACCACATGAAATTTTTGATCTTCATTCGTGGAGATTCCATGTGGGAAGCATTTGCATCCACTCATCAAGCATCAGGAGCTGCTGATATGAGAGATGTTCCTCATGCAGAGGGATGTCACCTGCCCAACCCGAAGCCGTGCCTACATGGAGCTTCTGCCAAAGGTCGTGATTTAGATGGTGTTGATTATGACGCTATGGATACTACACTGGCAGTACCACAAGATACACAGGCAGTTTGGACATCATCTGCAGATTCTCTGTCTTTGAGTGAAGTGAAGTGTGACAATGGTGGTAATGTTGGTGGATGTAAAAATACTGAAACAGTTGATTTTAGCATATATCACAATTTCCTACCTAGTAAAACAAATATTTCTAGGGTTTCTGAGACTACTAAAAATGATTTTCAAGGATTTGCATACAAAACTTAAAATACTTTAGAAGTAAATGTACAGTTGAGTCGATTGGTTGCTGGCTCATTGTGTTGCAGGTTCCTCTTAGACATGTAGCCAGAGTTGGGCAACCAAAAGGGAACTATATGAAGTTCCCCACCTCAGAGACGTTACAAAGGATTTGTTGTGTCTGACCATGACACAACTTAAGTAGAATCTCGTCACCACCTGCAACTTGGTAGACTGTTGCGGGACACACACTAACTGGGAAGGATAACTGAAACTCTGATAAGTATAATTCAACAAGACCACACATCAGTGTTTATTACAGTAGTCAACGTATACATCGGCTGACAGGCAGCAGATACAGGTGCTGCACCATTCAAGACTAGTCCTACAATAGTCTGTCTTCCTACCAGTCATCTTCATCCAATGGCTAGCGAGGAACTGTCATCTTGACGTGGTACTGGCACTTATCAATCCTTTGGCGGCAGCGCCACCACCACTGCAGTCCAGCAAGACTCCATAAGTGGTCTTGTTTTTTAGGGATCTCAGCACTGAGATCCTATTACATCTATTAGATGAGGCAGATACTGTTGAAGGTGTTGTTGCATGTACAGATAACATCCTAGTAGTTGACAGGGTGAGACTTGAAGAAAGACTAATAATGTGCTTGTGCAAATGCAACTGTGGTGCACTAGCAATAAATTGGTTATAGCTTCTCATAAAACCACTTGCATACTTTTGAAGGAAATATACTTACTAGACTTGACAGGGCCCCTATAAAATGCAGTACTGTTTGCCATTATCTAGGTATTCTTCTAGATGAGAAAAGGAAGTTTCTAGAACATACAAAATATGTTACTCAAAAGGCAATAAAATCATGCATAAAATTGCTTGCTCTGGACTATTTGTTATAAATTACTTTTCTATGCTGTACAGTCTTATCATGAAACTATTTTTAATGCTGTCGTGGGCTTCACTGTTAGCGTCTGGGCCCATCACCTTAGCCTGCAGTGCTACAGAAAAATAGTGCAACAAATCCAGTGGAGTGAACCTCTGAGGCTCGTCAGTGCCTTCTGTACTACTCATGTTGAGAGTTTACTGGTGATTCTCAGGATATGTCCAATGGACATCATAGTATGTTTCAGAGCAATGACGTGTGGGTAGGGGTGCGAAAAATATGATCATGCGTATGAGATCATAGTGGCTTGTGATACAGATAAAAGACAGTTACAAACCTGGAAATGAGATGTATGGCAGTCTGAGTGGGACTCTAGAAGCACTGCAAGATGGGTATAGAGTATATTCCCAAGCATTAGAAACAAGCTCAGATTGCACTACATTGCTCCTTCTGGAGGTATGGTACATATATTAACAGGTCTTGGTCCATATCTGAAACATCTACATAGAGTGGAATGTAGTAACACACTAATCTGTGAATGTGGAAAGGATTCTCATCTGTCCCTGATTCCAGAGTGAGAGAATGCAAACAATTAGACTGAGATCTACAGACAGTTTTAAGGGACCAAACCGTGTTGATTACAGTTAATATGGCCACACATTCAATTTCTAAATGACAACTGCTTAATTTTACATCAATCTTAAATGGACATTCGTAATGTCAAAAATAATCTCTACAGATCAGATGAGCTATAAAAACAAGTAATAAATAAATGGCAAAAAATTAAAATAATTTAGCTATCCTTACTGATATATGTAGACTCGAGGATTTTGCTGAGGCACACATATACCAGTGTGGTTACTGTACAATAGTGTAGTTATAATAAGTACCTCTAGAAGTAGTTATTGCCTCTAGTTAGTTGACATACCTCGAGTCCTTCCAAGGCTGCCAGTAACATATTTTTGCAATTCAAACTGGAATAATTTCATTTAAACCATGGAACAGTTCATTGTATTTTAACTTTTTTTCCTTATTTGTAAATTTTAAACATTTTCAATTAGGCTTACATTAATATTGTAAATGCTGAGAGTTAACATAAGTAATAACTATATTTACATTTTAAAACAGTATGTATGACTGTGTAAATTTATTATTTCATAATCATGAAATTTATGACATAAACTGTGAATGGGTCAAGCTGAAAATGTGTACCCATTCGGAATTAGAACTTATAAGGTATATATATGTGGCGTCTTTAACCGTGTACTGTGTACAACAGGAAACCATTTGGATCTATGTTGACATGATATGATGACAAACACATTTAAATCCCTTGCAAACATTTTGGAGCTTTTTGTCACACTGTCCTGTTGTCTGCTTGTAATTAATTGACATTAAAAATGTATCATTTTTCTGCATTAATGAAAAGATATATGGTTAAAGGTCATGAGTGAAGCTTGGAAATACTTTAATTCTTATGGAAATGTTTTGTGTTCTTTAAGTAGCCACCCTGTAATTGGAAAATTGTACAAGGAACTTGAAACCATAGTCCAGGAAATTGGAAGCATTCTAGATACAAGATAGCTGCTGCTAGCTTTTGTGCAGTTTCAGCAGTTTGGAAAAATTTTGAAATTTTGATGGCACATTTGAATAGTGCCAAAGATGATCACTGAAGAAACCAAACTCCACATCTGTATAATCCAATTAAAATTACTTGCTAGTTGACAGTTCACAGGCTGGAGCTGATTTCCTCCAATCAAAGCACTCAACGTCATGTCAGAATCGTCCCCTGTTGCCAAACTGCCACGACGATTTCAATGGCAGTTGTGAAGTGTTCCACAGTGTTTGTGTGTCATTTGCAACAATGTGAGTTGCATAACTGCCAAAGACTTTCAGGCTCGTGACATTATGATGTATACTGCACACCTTAGAAGATATGCCAGCCCATTCGGGTGTTTTCTTAAATGAAGCAAAAAGTGGCCCACACTACCCTGATGCCTTGTAACCAGTGTTAATGTATAAATTCTGTGAATATTGAAAAAGCAGTAAGTAAACAGAATCATACTACATTGTCAAGTTCTAAGAGTGCCTAAACAGGCAAATGGAGAAATGACTTTTAATACCAGAAGACACTGAAATCCAGCAATTGTCTACAGTTTTAGACACTACCACTTGGGCACAAATCCTGATGCAATTGATGGATGTTAAGTTTAATACAATAAGAGACATATTACAGTTAACAGTTTTTTTATTTCTTGAGGCAGCAGACTGATGGTAAGCAAATTGAGCCATATTAAGAGTGAGAGTACTTAACAACTTCCATCGAACTTTAAACATAATGTCAAACCTTTGTGAAACTTTTTCTTGCTGACAACATAATTGTGAAAGGAAGTAGTGTATTCGTTATTAAATTTTCACTGGTCATTGAATCAACCTACAACATTTTATATAAACATGTGGCGTCTGTCCCAAAAGAACAGACGTCACTTCTGATCGTGCAGTTGTTATACTTTAATATTCACAGAATATATGACATCAACTGCGATTGGGCAAAGCTGAAAATGTGTACCCAGCCGGGATTCGAACCTGGGTCTCCTACTTTCTAGGCAGTTGCGCTGACCCCTACACCACTGGGGACACAGTGGGGACAGACGCCACATGTATATATATAATATGCCGGTGACGGGCAATGATCCTATCGTTAGTGGGGAGGGGTGGGCAAGTTTGAAGCCCTTACTCTTATGGGAATTAGTTTCATAACTACGAGTTTGAGTACTGTGGGCAGGGTGAAGCTGGGAATTTGTATCTGACGGGAGGCGTGCTTAGGTAGTCCTTGCAGGTGCTGTGATCACTGTGTCCCCAGTGGTGTAGGGGTCAGCGCAACTGCCTAGAAAGCAGTAGACCCGGGTTCGAGTCCCGGCTGGGTACACATTTTCAGCTTTGCCCAATCGCAGTTGATGTCATATATTCTGTGAATATTAAAGTATAACAACTGCAGGATCAGAAGTGACATCTGTTCTTTCGGGACAGACGCCACATGGATGTATATAATATGCTGGTGACGGGCAATGATCCTATCGTTAGTGGGGAGGGGTGGGCAAGTTTGAAGCCCTTACTCTTACGGGAATTAGTTTCATAACTACGAGTTTGAGTACTGTGGGCAGGGTGAAGCTGGGAATTTGTATCTGACGGGAGGCGTGCTTATGTAGTCCTTGCAGGTGTGGTGATCACTGTGTCCCCAGTGGTGTAGGGGTCAGCTCAACTGCCTAGAAAGCAGGAGACCCGGGTTCGAGTCCCGGCTGGGTACACATTTTCAGCTTTGCCCAATCGCAGTTGATGTCGTATATTCTGTGAATACTACAACATAATGTCATTGTACAACAGATAGATAATGAAATACCACATTTACTTGCCTATAATACCTACCATTGTTCCAATTTTTTTTTTACTTCTGAAATTGGTGAGGATACTATAGGCATTTGGTTGGTTCAGGATGTGTTGCATTTATTACTGTAATTATTGTATCACACTATATGTGAAATACCTATTTTATTAAAACTTTATTTGTAGACACACACACACACACACACACACACTAATATGTTGTTCAATTACTTGTTGCCAACTTAACAGCTCTTAATTTAGATGATGCTGTAAAGCTAATTCTGTGATAACCTGTATTCATTTTCTTATGTTTTTCTTTGTCTAAATTTGAATTCAACAATAAATGTGGAAAAATGGAAGCCTGGTGATACTGAATGGAGGGGGGGGGGGGGGGGGGGCTAGTCAGCTACTGTTACCTTTATGTTGTAAAAGTACCATAATGTTTGTAGTTTGATACTTCACCAGTCAACCATGGAAGCGCTGCTTAATGTTATTTTGTTCTATGTTTTCATTCTCTTTGAAAAACAAATTATAAATAAATTCAAATTAATTTTGAGTTTTCCTGTTACAGCACTGAAACTGTTGTGATTGGAAATACAGACATATTTTCCCACTAGATTAACAGAAATGAATAATGCTAAATACAATTGTTTCTCATTCTGCTGAGTATAAAGACAACCGCACAACAAAAGCAGAAATGTTGATAAATTGTCGGTAGTATACAGGTGGCACATGGCATGCCACACAACTCAGTTGTACTGCACATATACTGTAGGCATCAGCACTGCCCCAGTAGACAGTGTCTACTTCAGTAGTGCCAAGCAAGGTACATGTCTGGTCTGGTAGCAGGTCGCACAGAACTCGCAATGTTGTTGCAGCGAAACGGTTTCATATTTCAAGGTACCCTCTGTCATGCGTCATACGGTGGCTTACAGAATATAAAATTCTTCACCGTGAAAACACACATAAATGTGTCAAGTTCAGTTGTCACATTTGGCTGTAAAGTTCCCTCTACCATGCACCATGTGAAATTTTATGTAGTGTGTGACGTTCCTCTTGTTTTGGACGTCAAGTGTGAAAAATTTCATTAAATCTGAAGAAAACTAGATTTTGTCAAATTCTGTAGGTTAAGTATCCTCTGTCAGGCACCATAGTCAGTGATTTTCGCCTTGTTTAAAAGTTTGAGTGTGGAAAATTTCATTAAGATTGGAACAAAACTGTAGATTTGTATGCAATAGAAGCACACAAACACACACGCACGCGCACACACACACACACACACACACGGACACTCTATTTTATATGTAACAAAAACTAAAATGAATCTTTTGTCATTCTAAACAATGTATGGTCCTCCTTTTGACCGGAATGAAATGACTGCAATCAAAACATAAAATAATATTGTTCTGAATCTGGTATCGGGTACGAAATTGGGTGGGGGAATCAGTGGGTATGTGCTTTTGGGTACAGACCCCACTGAAATCACTCAGTATCTGGCCATACTCTCCCACTGCAGATCTCTGGTCCACAATTCACCTGCTGTTTATCTTTCTCTTCCTGTTCCTCCTACTGCTTTATTTAGTAATTACTGCTAGATCAGCAGTACATTGTAGTGTAAACATTTCCAGGTGACAATTGCTGCTAATGTAAATAAAAAAATAAATAAATAAATAAAAATCTTAGACTGCACAAGGGAAGAGTAGGTGAACAAGTCCTGCTTCCCTTACACAAGGCTGATGTTCCTTGTCTTGTTCTGTGTTACTGTATCAGCAGAACTGATGTATTGGTCACGAGGATTACTGTCCCCTTGTAGTGTTGTGAGGATCACCACAGTTGTTTGCTGATTGTGTTGTATATGTTGTTGTTCAGGCTTGACCTTTGTCATTTTCTAATGGAAAACAACTGCTACCTTAAACTCCCAATCTAAAATGTCAGCATAATACTGTTACATTGTGTTTTTCCCGAAATATTTATACTAGTGACTGTGTTTACTTATGTGAAGTTACTTTATGCTTTAAAACTCACTAAGGTGAAAGTTAATGATCTTTCTCAGGGAGCGTACAAAGAAGGTTTACTTGATATTTGGCCGGAGACCAGCATGGCAAGTGTTTGAAGTCCTTTCCAACATGGGTGTTGACTATGTTGTCCTAGAAGAGGCCTGGTGTTTGCAAAAAAGCAGGTTTGTCACTTTTTTGTATTGCATGAAGTTACTATAATTAGACACTTGTTACACAGTGCTAAATATCAAAGCGCTGTTGGAACTGTGCAAATCTGGAAAGAAAATTATTGTAAGGAAATGTTCAGTTTTCCTGGATGTTAGGTATTATTCCCTGTGGCTTAATTAATCCAATGGGCATAACATAATATTATACTTCATACTATTGAAAATAAATTATTGTACTACATTAAATTATTTTTCACTACAGTAATTGAAAGTGTGTAGGGAACTTGTTTTTACTTTAATTACTGTAAAAACTAGTTTCCAAGTTCAATACATGCAACTCACACTACAAAGCGATAGATGAGGCAATGAAATAATAGCATTGTTACTTCATTGATTTGTATTTGTATTTCTTCTTGTGATAGAACTGGTACAGGTTTTCAGTGCAGTACCTTTCGTTTTGTTATGTTCATGTAACTTGATTATACCTTGCTGAGTACCCTATTAGAACACACATATAGTAATTTCATTTGTGGCAAAAACTAAAGATGTAGGTTAGGTTTTAATTAGAGATGTTTAACTTTTTGTGTGTAGGTTTTAGACATTACAGGAGCATATCTATCAAAATATTTTGGTAGTGTCATTCATAATAATTATACAGTTTAGTGCCTATGGGTGCTCTAGAAATGTTTACCTCTCAGTTTGCAGTGAGTGTCTTGGTGATTTTTTATAGTTGACCTTGTTGATACCCATTATTGCAAGTGGTTAGTTCCTTGTTTTTCATTGATTGTGACTTCATTGTGGGTATTTTTTCCAATTTAGATGCATGGTAGGAGATTTAAACAGCCCTACTTTCAATATAGGACAGTGTTTGATTTTTGCCTGTTATAGTCCATTTCAAATAACTTCATGGTTGACTGCTAGCAATGCCCAGTGCTGAAGGGAGGGAGGGGGAAGGCAGGCATTGCTGGCACACAGAAAGCTATTAGAATGCCAGGCAGTACTGCATATTCTGGTATTGCTTGCCACTTGTGTGAAATTTTTGATAAAAGTAATGTATGTTCCTTGGTTCACTCTAAATGGTGAGCACCTCGCGGAATTCAGCATTTGTTTGCTTCAGATCACCCTCTTGAACCTGGAGGTTAGTGAGTGTTGCCCATCCTTTGTAACTATAAGCCCTGCACAAGTTTCTGTGACCACTATGTGTGTCACAGTGAAGACAGATCTTGGCTTAACCACCCGTTTAGTGAGGATGGTCAAAATCTCATTCTCAAGTTGTGATCCATACTAAGGAAATGCATGGCTGTTAAGACTAAACAATTATTAGCAGGAAACCACTGGGGAACCTACCACACCTCTGTTGTTTAAGGCTTACCTAGGTAAGCTGGGGGGCCATTCTGGGTGGAATCTTATTTCCCCAGTTGCTCATGGCACCAAGATGGAACTCAACTATTTAATGGAATGAGTATACTGCTGGTGGGTATCAGCACCCAATCAAGTAAGAAGCCTCATTTTACTAGTTCTCCTAATATGGGATTTTGAAATACTGTAGTTCATAGAAAGAGGCTGCTGACAGAATGTGTTTTTAATGGTTAAAAGGAAAGAGGGCAGCATTGAGAAAGTTTCCCCCTACTTTGAACAAGGTTTAGAGGGCATTGGCGGTACTTTAAACTGTATAAAGCAGTTGCGGAATGGGACATTGTTGATTAAAACATCTACATCACAACACACAACAAACCTCCAGAAAGTTAAATGTCTCCTGTAATGTGTCACTGAAACAGAACTAAGCAGACCCTTGAACTACAACAAAGAAATTGTAATGAAAAGACATTGTAAATTCTAAAGAGTAGCTGAAAGATGTCATTAATGTTCAGAATACTGTGAAACTGGTAAAACCAGGTTCCTTCATTTTCATATTCAATAACATCCAAAGAATATCATGGCAAATTTCCTTTGCTTAAATATACTGAGTTGTGTCTCCAATCCCATGCACTGCTTTATGAGGTCTGTTCAAAAAATTCTGGAACATTCATAATTTCGTGCCAATTGAGTGTTGGAGTGAAATGTTTTGGCATTCCTACATACAAGTTTTGAATATGTAACTGTTGGAAGTTTCATTACTGTATATCTGTTAGTTACAGATAAGTGTTGTATTGAGTAGAATGTTGTGTCACACAGTTTGCAAATTTTGAGATGACAGAGTTAGAGGAGCAAACTGGAGAAAGCCTTTGTAGGACACACCAAACATACTGTGATGAGTGGTGAAGCACTACTCAGTGTTACTCGTGATCACGTGGTTCAAAAATGGCAGAATAGAAGATGACCATCGTTCAAGACGCCTTTTGACATCTACCACTGATGCTTGTTTGAGCAATGTCAGTAAAATTGTGTGTATTGTGCATGTGAGTGGAATACTGACTGCCCAACAAATTGCTGAAAAATGTAACATTTCAGTTGGAGTCTGTCATAAAATCTGAACACAGCATCTTGGAATGTATTGTGTAGCTGCCAGTTCATGGCCAAACACCGCCCTGCGGGCGTGGGTGCCTTCGCTGTGCCTGCGCCGCCGCTCGCAGGTGGCCTTTGCCATACCCCTGCCCCATGCACTGTGCGCAGCGGCGAGTGGGACACTAGCAACACACGGTCTTGGCGGGCAGTGAACAACAGTGTTCTCCACCTGTGGGGCGGAAATGTTGGCCATGCCTGAGATAGACCATTGACATGCAGAATTTATGAATCATCCAAATGAGAATAACCTGGTCCCTGTAGTTTGAAAATCCATTGAGAGAATGAAGATTTGCAATGACATACAAGATAAAAGAAATTTTTCAGACAGCGCTCTGTGCGATCCGCCAAGAGGCGTATTGAGACTGCTTCCAGAAGTGGAAACAGCATTGGGAGCACTGTATAAATTGTAGAGGAGACTGTTTTGAAGGAAATTATACACAATGAGTAAAAGGTAAGTGTAGAAAAATTTTGTGGGCAAAGTTTCAGAAGTTTTTGAACAGACCACCTAATGTCCAAACCTCCAAATGTTCTTGGATTTCCAACTTATCTGAGCGTCAGGGTAAAAGAAAACCACACTGATGAAATTGTTCGCATACTATAGTGCAACATAAATGGGCTCATGAAACACATGATGGAACTGAAACCTCTGATACATGTCGCTCTTTACAAGAAACACACTTTAAATATACTGATGCCAGTGTGCAACCTTCCATTTCAAGGATGATCTGACTGATGAAAGTGCCAAGGTGATAGTAACATGCTTCACACAGATTTTATAGACCAACTATTGTATTTCTCCATCTAGGAGATTACAATGCCATATGTATTTTGAAACTCAAACTCTACTTGCATGAGAGGTTGAATTGGAGGGATCCCCATATTTTCAAGATCCTATCTAAGCTTAACATGGATAATCCCACTCATTCTAACACTGCCAGTGGTTCAGCTTTGCCAATAGACGTCTCTCCCTGCTCTTCACCTCTGGCAGATTCTGCTCAGTGAAAAATTACTACTGATGTTCATTCCAGTGATCACTCCCCACTATGAATTTGTTTAGCGAATGTAGTAGTCCTTATACAAAACTGCGAAGTTAGATGATTAGCAGAATGAACTGGAGGCTATTTAGCCAGCTGTCTGTGTTTGAACACAAGGATGCATTGACAAATGGGTAAAGCACATCACTTCCACTGTACCACTAACTTTTCCATTCCAGAGTCAGATTTTCAAAACCAGTCTTTACCTTGAAGGACTGATGAATACCATCCAGCAGTCTGGGTCAGGTACACTGTTACCAAGCAGCAGAAAAAACAACAGCCTTTAGAGTAGCAAGAAGTGGTGATGGCAAGCATTTCTGGACTCAGTCACTCGACTTCTTCTACAAAAGTAGAATGATGGTAGCAGGAGAAATTCTGTTATAAACAGTTGGAATTCTGTTAAAAACAGTTGGTTACCAATAGAAACAGTGATGAAGAAGGGTTGTCTTCAAACAATGCCTGAAGACATTTGCTGAGAGAGTTGCAGAGCATTTTGTGATGACTACTGCCATAGTCAGTTAAATCCAACATTTCAAAGCTATCATGCAACTGTGGAGTTGAACCACACCAACCAGAGACGTTGATCACATGTGCATGTGCTCTCTTTTTCTGATTTTTATGGGGAAAAATTTAAGTTGATTGTCTTTCCTGTGTCTGTCTGCAGCTCAGTGGTGATCTTTACAGTGAGTTGCAATCTATCCTCATTAAATCTAATAAATTTTAATGGTACTAGCAACCTTGTCATAAAACAAACAAGCAACAAGATTTATGTTACTTTTTGCTGTGTTGATAGATTTTCAATACCTACTATGTACTTCTTGCTTACTGGTGTTCAAAATCTGTCTCCCCCCCCCCCCCAGCCCTAGCACGATCATTGCATGCCAGTTGAAAGCATATCAAAAGCCACAGGAAAAAAAAGAAAATCTGGACTTGCACAATCGTGTGGGTTCAGCTTGAAAGGAATATTGTTGTAATTTCTTTAAATGTAAATTTCAATAGACACTTGCCTTTGTTTATTTAATAGAAGCCAGTTGTGTAATAATTTAAAATGTATTTCAGGCACAATGACCTTTATAATTTCCATTGATGGATATTATTTATTATGTTGTTAACTATGTAGTAAACGTACAAACAGACTTACATAACAAATTTTTCAGATATGTGTGAATTTTGTGATTCGGTTCTCTTGTCTTTTTGTTTATTAGTGTTCTTTCTGTTACCAGGGCTGGCTGTAGTATCCTAGAAATTTGGGATACAGTGGAACAAAAACTGCCTTGGAGTCCTGTTTGCCCAATATTGTTTAATGGTAATCCAGACCCATTTGAAAAAGTTTTTGTAAATGGTGTCTATGTTGTCTTAAAAATAAATCATCGGGATCAGACACCCCCTAGCTACGTTGAATTGGTGCCGCCAAAGCAGTATATCATGTAGGCACCTACAAAAGTACTGAAAATGAATACCAAAGAAGATAGTGTTGTATATTATGATAGTCAAGTTTTTAAATGTTTTATGTGATTATTCCAGTGAATTGTATTTTTTTCATTTTGTACTGTTGAATTTTATATTAAAGTTTGACTGGTTCTTAATTAATGGTGACACATGAATTGCAGTTTAGCATTACAGTTATTCCCCTACAATTTCCAGATGCACCTGGTGTTGTACATGCTGAAAATGACACTCAATTTAAGTATTTTGAAACAACAATGACCTAGGAAGTATCAGCAACGTGCTTCTGCATTCCTCAACACCAAGCATCTACAGCTTAGCAGTAAAAAACAATATGTTCAAGCTCTGACCATAAAGTTTGGTGAATAGTCCTGAAACATTAATGTAGATGAACTTTTTTATCTGGAACCGTTCGGTGACATTGGCTGTTGGGAGCAACGTGAACATCCACCATACTCACCAGATCTCTGTCTTCCAGATTTGTTCCTATTCCATCAACTCAGACTTGATTAAAAAGGAAAGAGATTTGACAATATTCCTGACATCCAGTGAAACATGATGAGACTTTTGAACACCATCCCTAAGAAAGACTTTGGGCAGAGTTTCCAGGGCATGTATTGCAGAGCTTATCAGTGAATAGTTAAGAGACATGATTATTTTGAAGGACGGTAAGATAACTGTAGTTATTAGTTCATCCATGTTACTGTTTCACGATTATTCACTGGACTTTATTGTCAGAGGTTCTGTACATTACCATATGCCCTCAGCAAAACTCAAGTAGATCGCACGCATTCCTCAGTCTACACACTGACAGCATGCCTACTGATACTACATGCAGTATGTGCATGACTGACTGGCAGCCATTTCTCATCAGGTGATGCTGCTATCGCCTGGATGCTCTTGTATTGATAGTAGGTAGGTGGTTATAATGTCCTGCCTGATAATTGTATTTAACCTTTTTACTGCAATTCAATGCTGTGATACCCTTGGTTAGCACCCCGTTAGGTGTGTATTCATTCCATGGAGCCTTTGACATAAAAAAAGTTGCTATGGTGGAATGGCTGTTTGACATCTGCATTCTGTTTACACGACTTGACAGCATGTGCCTGAGTTAGCACTAAGTGGGCCTGAATGAGGAGTGCCAGAAATTCTAGCATCCACTGAATTCTCATATTTGTCCACTGGAAGTTCTACTGTTGCAGATAGATCATGGCAATACTAACCTGGCTGCAAACCACAGCCCTCTAAAGCAGGAATTCGGTTGCTAATATGAACTGGTCTGGTAGAGACCAGTGTCGGCTGCTGGCTGTCCCATAATGGGATGGAGACTTACTGTTGCAGGAGCTCTGCCATACTGCGTATCTGTGGTAGAGTTACAGGGTATTTATACAGCTTCCAGGCACATACACATAAGCTCATTCATCTCAATGGTTTTACTTCACAGGCCTTACTTCAATGTCTTCTGGACAGCTTGGTCTGGCTCCCTTGAGGTTATAGACTTATGTAATTTGTAAGTACCGCTATGCCTGCTACTTGTTTCACATACTGCTACACTAGGGCTGCTTTCACCTGGTGGTGTCCAAAATTTGTGTGTCAACACTAGTCTTCATTAGATTAACACACACACACACACACACACACACACACACACACACACCTGATACTGATAAGATGTAGCATATGTGAGAGGCATGTCAATGTTTTCCAGCCAACTCAAGAGGAGGAAAAAGTTCATCAAACACTACTTATCATCCATGCCCTTAAGAGTCATCACTTTCTGTGAAAGATTTTCTTATCTGATTCACCATAAAGATATAAACACTATTAATTTTTTTTCTTGTCTTCCTTGAGCCAGACCTCTTCTTAGTTACACAGCTAATTTTGGCTTAAAAGGGATATTTGAGTGTTTGGTTAAAGTAGGGTGTTATGGCAACAAGCTACCGTTTATTCCATCTTTCAACAGATATGTGGTTGTGGTACTATACTATGAAGATGATATACTATTTTATCTGATATCTACTTCTTAAGTCAAAGCCTGTTTTGGCCATGTCCTCACCAGTGAGTCATGTGAATTACTCTAAACATGTTAACACAGTTTAATCATGAGACTGTCAGTCAATGTACTCATGAATAATAGCAAAAACGCACAACTGCTCCATTTTATAGACAGGCATCATTACCTCTGCCTCAGATCATACAGTAATCTCCATGTCACTCATTACTGGAGTAATGGCTTAATTATCCATTTACCCACCATTCAAAATTTTGTTGATCCCCACAGTGGGGTTAGATCTGGAAGTGCATCTGCACTGAAAGAGGCCCGTTTTTTAACCCATATAACTATGATATGTTGAGTGTCTGTTCTATCGGACAGCTCATTGTTGAATTAATAAGTTGACAGATAGGCTAGCTAATACTTACCTTCATTAAGTACAAATCCCAGAACAACTTATACAGGACAGTATTCCTGACTGATAAAATGACAATTTTCATCTTCAAGGTGAGGTACAGTTAGAGTGTTAGCAAAGTTATACAAAGTGAAGGAATTCACAAAGGGTAAAGATAGTATGACCTATAATACAGAAAAATTTTAGTAAAACATTGATCATATCAAAAATAAATTAACACTTGACTTCTTTGAGGTATGGTATCAACCTGTTGTTACTCTTTATATTCAATGACTGTTTAAAAACTGGCAAGGAAGTATTGTACACTGGTTGCAGACTATGTACACCCCTTCATGATGTGGCATTTTTCAACAAGATAATGTGCCATGAGACAATGCCAGGAGTGTTAAGGAGTGGATTGATGAACACAGTAGCAAGTTGAAATTAATGTGCTGGCTCCCTAACTTGCAAGATCTGAACCCAACCGAACACATTTGGGATGTGATTGAATGTAGCATCAGAGCTCATACCCCTCTCTCCGGAATTTATGGGACTTAGGTGACTTGTATGTGCAGATGTGTTGCATACTCCCTCCAGAGACTTGCCAAGGTCTCAGTTCTTCCATGCCAAATGTGGATGTACCAGCTAATAGGTAAGTGGTCATAATATTGTGACTGGCCAATGTAAATTTGTTATATATTGCAGTGGAGTTTTTCTTTCTGCCCTTGGGTAGCACCACTGACTCCACAACCTGCAACTCCACCACCTCTACACCACAGGGGCCTCACCCGAGATTTCTATTAAGAGTTGTAAGAAATATTTTGGTATCTGTGGGCCTCATCAAGGCATGTAATGCTAGAACAGTCAATCTCCATGCAGCACAGCTTCATAACCTTAGCACACATTTTCATCAAAACAGTAGATTGAGTGACCAGATGTGTAGATGGCAAAGTGTCTAAGTAAGTGATGCACAGGGATTTGAGAGTTACATTTATCCAGTTAGGGAAACCAGCTGAAATTTCATAATTTACATGGACATTCTGCAACAGAATATGGAGTCATTATCAGTAGTTTGCATTAATTAATATTGGTATGGGCATGGCTAATCAGAGTGCAGAGTGAAGATTTTTAATGGTAAGTCATAAGATGTGAGGGTCATATGGGCAGTTGTGAGTGTACTTTGTGTTTCTAAGTGTGTATTAGAAATTAAGATTCCTCAATGCAGATTTTCAGACAAATTTTCACTTGTTGGCAGGCAGTTGAACCAGTGGTTAATGAAATGGTGCAATTCTGAGCTGGTGTGTAATAAGGTTAAGCTAGTTAGAATTAACTGACAAACATATTAGTTTCATCTGAAAAGATGACCAGTAACCTTTCAGTTGATGTCTGATTGCTTACCAGCCTGCAAATTCCAGACATTGGCACCATTGACCAACAGTCAGCACAGGTGCACGAACCAGGTGCCTGCCACAGCAGCATACACAGCCAAGTTTACCGAACAGTTATTAGCTCCTTGGTTCATCTGGGCAGCCAGGTGCTCCGCAGTTGCACGACTCTTTGCTCATACACATCCCACATTCACCGTCGTCATCTGTGGCCCATAATTCACCACAGTTGCCATGGCCCTGATTTTGGATAACTTTTGTGTTGTCATTCATGGAATACTTAAAGTGCGATGGCATCTGAAATATTACTAAATTTAGCCACTTTGGAAATTATTCAAATCTTATCTCAAAAGCAAATGCTCGCACCGTTCTGAATGTCAGATAAATTACTCCTTGTCTGCATGACTATGTTATTTGACATATCCCCTAATATGCTTTATAGATCTTCCACTGCTAGTGCTGCCACTTGCTGTCTGTAATTGGTTATTACACGTTGCTGTTTAACATCATAGGCAGTATGCAGACCATGTAATATTGATGCAGAGGTAGAGTGCAATGTAGTGGAAATAGTGAATGGTAAACAGCACAGATTTTTATTTGACACGGGGAAATATTTCGGTAGCAAGTATGGATCTCGTGGATCAGAGGCAGTAAATGTTCCACTGAAGTTTATGTGGAGTTGGAGACAGTGATTTGGAGATCTTTGGGCTCAGTGGTAGTAGGTCTTCAAGTTGAGGTGCAGTGTTTTAAGCAGTGTATAGAAGTCTTGCTCCAGATAAGTCATGCTTACTGAACGACTTACTACAGGATTAGAGTGTAGCGACACAACACAGCAGAATAGAACAAAGCAGAGCTGCACATCGGGGCAACTGCCACAGCGCTGCTTCATGCCCAGGTATAGTGGGACAAGGTGGCAGTGTGGCGCACGTGTCCATTGACTACCGATATTTCATGACGAGTGGGAAGAGGCATTCATTACCGACTGTTGAAAGATGTCACTATCGAAGGCTCATAAGCTGATTATCTTAGAAAACAGTGCTGTTAGATATTATTTTTTCATTTCTCCATGAAATATTGTCTCTTGTGATTTAATATTATTATATTTCTTTTCCTAAAATAAATTAACTATTATATATGGAGACTACATTTTCAACATTTCCCTAAGGGGTCAATCCATAAATTGTCTCTCTCAAATATTGCAATTTTTGGAGCCCCTCCTCCTCATCTCCGGTGGTCGCATTTGTGTGATTCATCCCTTGATGTGATCTCTCATATTTTGCAGTTTTAAATTTGAAAATGTTTAAATTAAAACACTGCTTGGAAAATAATTTCTATATTATATATAAACTTTTTATTAAATTATTTCTGTTCCTCTGAAACAGATGTTTCATAGTAATAAACTTTATTGTTCCACAAAATTAAGAAGAAATCAAATGATGTAGAAAATTCACAAAACAGAACTAATCAAATTAACAATACAAAATTTAATCATCTTGAGTTCATGGACTTTGAACCCTTACATTTATATTATGGAATATCAGTAATATTAGGAACATCTCATGTGTCCACATCATCTTCATAGAACAAAAATGCATCTCAAACAAAGAACTTTCCTGGCACGTCTAGCTGCAACTCTTCGAGGATGAATCTTTGTGATGTGCAATACCTCTTTTGGCTCTTATGTGATTTCATATATTGGTTAGTGGCCTTTTATCTGTGTACGGTACCTACTACAGTGTGGGATATTTTTGATATCTTATTAGGACACGTCACATAACATATGAAAGTTAAATATAACAATGACTTCATGTATAGAAGTCTGATATTATTTTATTATCGTCAGACTTGATAATGGCCATGTTCTGTCTGATGCACTTGTACAATAGGATTATACTTTAACAGTGTTTCAAATGAAGCTGTGCAAATAGGAGGCACTTTTGCAAGTATTTCTCACAAAATGAATATATAATTTTAACACGTTTAACACCTGTGCTAGCTTCAACTTTATTATCGCGTATTGTTATATATTAATAAAATAAATAATAGATAGTGAAAATGAATGTAGATATGAATTAGCATTTTACAATAAGTAAATGAATGTTTGTAATTTTACAAAAAATAAATGAATGTCTTGTGACAGTATGTAAAGGTACTTTTCATTAAACTGACACGTTTGACATCATTACTGTCATATTCATGATCTATGGAACTTGCATTAATGTATTATTACAGGTAATCTATATTCTGCTGCCACCTGGTCCTATAATTTGTTGAAAATGAATTTGTTATAATGATAACTGTCGTGTTGGTCCCATAAAGGACGCTAATTGGAAACAGCTGTTATTAAAGTATCCTTTGAAGTCATTTTCTGTATAGTGGCCACCAATAGGAACAAAAGCACTGACAACAGTAGTGAGCACAACAGCTGACGCCACTTCAACAGCCGAGTGCTGCAAGTGTTACCTGACCACATCTGGAATTTGTCCATCCACTTTGGTCACTGCACTCAGAAACAAATGTGTGATTCATTTTGCACCACTCTCTGCTGCCCTCCTTCACACAGCTCTGCTCACAGCACCACTGTAATTGTGCACACTGTTTCGTTTTGTAAACGCTGCTACACTCACAGTGCCACACTGCTCTGTGCTTGCCACGCTACTCCACTATAACCACAGCCTTAGGATTAGACATTCTCGTAACAGAGCATGCCAAAATTGACCTTCGATGTAGGGCTGACTTTGCGGAGACAACATTCCAGGTAGTGAAGACAGTCAGCCATGAAGTACAAGCTCAAAGTTCATCAATCTAATAATTGGCATGTTATTGTGCCACTAGGTGCCGGGAAGTTGGCCTGGGTAAATGTGGGACCGGAATGGCTGTTAATGCACTGTGCGTGGTGGAGGCTCTTGCAGAAAATTATGTTTTATGCTCAGCACTTTCTACACGTATATGAGGAATTGGACAGGAAGTAGTGCCTGTAACTTTAGGTAATTTTGGCACGCATGGAGTAGAACTCGCCAAAGGAATGTTGGTAGCTGGAAGTTATGGATGATGTGGACAGGTATGCAGTCAGTGTATCATGGTATTGTGAACTGCATTGCATAGCAAGTTTAAGTATTTTAGTGGCATGGATAAATTGTAAATGCAGAAGTAATTTTTTGAATTTGAAGGTTTGTGTTTTCCTTGGTAGATTTTACCAGCATCACTTACACAGCAACTTTTCTATACAAGAACTGAGTCACCAATATATCATAGAGTGGACCGCCCCGGCCTCCAGTCTTGGGGGCCTCC
Source organism: Locusta migratoria (assembly GCA_026315105.1). NCBI lineage: Eukaryota > Metazoa > Arthropoda > Insecta > Orthoptera > Acrididae > Locusta > Locusta migratoria. The sequence goes on from CM048755.1 coordinate 195,848,438, forward strand.
AAATACCTCAAAAGCAAGGTTTTTTTTTTTTTTTAGTGCGCTTGGCCTCATTCTGCTGGGGCCTTCAAATCTCTGAAGTTATTCTTTTTAGACTGGCCTGTGCCTCTCATGGTGGCCTACAAATCTCAAAAGTTACTGTTTTATAGTAATATATTTCCAAGTGGATTTGGGGGGGGGGGGGGGCTCATTTTGTTCTGCCGCTGCCCCGGGCCTACAACAGCCTTAGTCCGCCACTGCATAGACCTTACCACAATAGCAATATTTGCAGCCAGTATTAGAACAATTTATTGATAAACAGCTGGACAACTGTATAATAGAGAAACACACGTTTCCTTGCATTTTTATCAATAAAACGCGAAAAGATCACATAGCAGTGCTATGGTCATAGTTTTGTGTACATCTGGGCACAGTAAATCTAATTAATCTTATTTGTTCTTTTTCCTTTGATACAAGTTAAGGACACCATACCCCTTCATTGTTTCACTTCTTATTTGTGTAAAACAGCGCAAGTTTTAATTTGCTCCTCCAGAAACTTTGCTCTTCTGTGTTTACATATAGTGATTTAGGTCTAATTTTCAGGTGTATGGGTTTAGCAGTATTACGCAATTTTAAGGGCATTTACTTTAGTCTACTAATAGTATATACATACACAGTGTCTTGGTCGATTGTAGTGTTCCCTTATACCTGTAGTTAACTGAATTTTGTCATTATGATCTTTCTAATTACTGTAATTGACCATGATTGAAAAGTTTTGGAGTTGCCATAGGAAAGTTAGTTCGGGGGTTTTGTGCAGCTGTTGTGAGAAGTGGTTTCATTGGGGAGAACATAATGGCGTAGGAATTGTGGAAGCAAAGGAGACTCTTCCATTCTTTTGAAAGATATGTTCAAGGGACAGGGACATAATGGAACAGAAAGGGAAGACAAGAGCCCTTCAGGCTGAACTGGATGGTGCTAGGAAGGAACTGATGAGATTAAGAGGGAGAAGTGCGTAGTGGTAGCAGGAAACAGGACCTACAGAAAGAGAACATTGTCTAACAGTTTTATCATAAGCACTAACAATAGATTTGCCTTACAACCTCAGTTAAGCAAGGAAGAGGCGGCAGTAGAAGTAGGTGTAATTAAGACACAACGTGCTTTCATTAGGCAACAACCTATATTTAAAAAAAGGTTCCTAGGTAGTAGCCACGGAAGAGGTGTGGGCCAGATACTGCAGGAAAAATTAGGTGACAGGTACCAGGTCACAAACTCTTTTTTTTTTTTTTTTTTTTTTTTTTTTTTTTTTTTTTTTTTTTTTTTTTTTTTTTTAAAGTCCAGTGCTGTTTTTGGCCAGGTTATAGAGGATATACGTTCCTTGTGCAAGGAGTTTACAAAGAAGGATCATGTTGCTATTATATAATGGGTGGAGTGGGAAACAGTATTGACAGGGACAACAGCTACAATATTTAGAGTGGGCTGGTCACAATAGCATCTGAAACAAGCCATGCAAATGTTGGGCTGGTCCCTGCCTTCATGTGATATGATTGGCCCCAGTTGAGCAGCTCTGTAAGGAGGGTCTATGTGGCGTTAGATCAGCTACTCAAGGCAAATACATGTTCAGGCATGGGTTTGTTTTCTGTTGTTGCTATTTATAGGTGGTATTTTACTAGGCATGGCGTGCATCTCAATAGGAACAGGAAGAGTAAACTGGCTGGGTTGATAGCTAAGTTATTAATGAAGGCCATTGAAACTCATGGAAGTGCCTCATTTTTATTATAAGATCAGTGTCCAGTGAGAAGCTTATACAGGCAGGCACTATAGCTGTTAAAATATCCCAAGATCTTCAGAAATGTTGATAAGAAATAATGTTAGCATATTTCTTCAAAATATTTGGGGATTAAAGAATAAAATAGTGTTTTTAGTGTGTGTATAGGATATAGAAAGTAAGTGCAAAACTACACACATCAACCTGTATCTGCAGGTCATGAGCTGTCATCATCCATCTCATTGTGGCAGTGCACTACAGACACTTGTACATAGGGCAAGTGTGATCTCAGATGCAGTCAGTTTATCGGCAGAGCTTAGCCATCTTCGCTCTGTGTTTGCCCATTATGGCTACTCCAAGAAACAGATTCACACTGCATTTTGACCAATTTACTCCAAATCTCAAGAGCAGTCAGAAGAAGCAGAGAACCCCACAAGGATGGTTTTTCCTACCCTACATTGGTATTGTGTCTATTAAGATTGGCAGACTCTTTAAAAAAAAAAAAAAAAAAAAAAAAAAAAAAAAAAAAAAAAAAAAAAAAAAAGGTATAAAACGTGTCTTTCACCCTCCAGTGAGAGTGCAGACAATGCTGGGTCCCATAAAACACCCTCAGTCTCAAGAGACCAGTTATATATAACATTCTGTGCGAGTGTGGAAAATTGTACATTGGTCAAACATGTCACCCCCCCCTCCCCAGGGGACTCACGGTTCTTTCGTGAGTACGGGCATGGTGAGCACAGGCGTGGTGAGCATGGGGCCCCGAGCTAATGCAGTCTTCCTTCCTTCTTTACTTCCCGGACTGCATTTCCTTTCTCCCTCCCCTCCTTTCCTATCCTCACTCCTTCCCCTCCCCACCGGGGGACTGATAACCTCAGTAGTTTAGTCCCCCTAACCGAACCAAACAACCCAACCCAACATGTCGCACTGTGAAAGACAGATGCGACAAACAGAAAAAGTCTCACAAGATCGTGTCAGCCAGAAAAATCAGCTGTAGCTGAACACAGTCTTGACTGGAGACACTATATCCTCTCTTCCACCAACTGGGACTCCAAATCAAAGAGACTCTCAAAATTTGTATCACCAAGGGTTTAATTAATTGAGACCTAAGGCCCCTACACACATTCTGATTTCTCGGGACTAATTTATTGGCAGTCTGATAAATTGGACATGTGGAGGCATTTGTTGGGTGGTTGGTTGGGCCTGGCCGCCTGACATCTGACCCCTCACCACTCCACCCTACAAATTGTGCATGTGTAGCACTACCCAACCAACTTCCTGCCTGTGATCATCTGCTATATTCAGAGCAAATATGCGAAAACAAACACATTTCGACAAACTGACACCACAGAACAGGGAGCTGCTGCAATCGCGGTGTGCAGTTGGATGGAACGTGCTAGTTGGTTTGTTGGTCGGTCAATAAATCGGAGCATGTGTAGGGGCCAATAGGTTTCAATTGAGTAAAGCCTCTCAATTTTTACACCGTCGATGTTCTGGCCTACGATGACGTCACAATAGCACTGGCACCTGTAACAATCCTGCATTAGTATCAGTGAGTAGACCAGCAATTCTGTCAGTTGCACCTGAAGATGGTGAGCTGGCTTGCTGATATATTTTGTGGTTATTACAATATGATCCGATGTAACGCCCATGAATTGTTCAAGAAAGCTGAAGAATGTTTGGAAATAATAGACAAAATGCTCTAGAAGATTATGGAGGAAACGTATCAAGACCATTGGGATCACCATATGATGGCAGAATACTGCTGGAAATTTCAAAGAGCCTGTCTGAATTAAAAACACCAAAGAAAATCTCATACAAAATTTTTTCTTAATTTTTATTGATATATTTTTGCTGTTATAAATAATTATATTATTCTTTGTATAATTTATAGTACTTTCTTTGAAATGCTCTGAAAGCTTTAAAGTAAACTTTCATAATCTAATTTCCAGTATAAATGGATTGCCTTTATCTCGAAAATTAGAGCCAATTCAACAAAAATATTATTTTCACATTCAGCAGACCGAAATTACATTGATTAATAACTGCCATGCCACAGCATCAGTGTTATTCTTTATAATGAGACTCCTTATCAGTATTGCACATCTCCACCAGCAATGGAGCAGAGGGACTGTGAGTACTATCACCAGAAACTGAAATACTTTTGACAAGACAAGAGGATATAATATTTACAAGTCATCACTGGGCTCTGAAGCTGACTCTGAACACTTCTGATATGTAAAATGAGATGAGTCAATCAGAAGTTGGCAGTGAGAGTTGGGAGGAAAAAATTTTCTAAAGGAGATGAAGAGTGAGTACATCAATTTGCACAGTTGTATCAAAACTGAGAGGAAATATGTAGCAGAAGTAGTACATTGACCTAAGCAAGGTTGGTTGGCCTCAGGAGGTAGGCTACAGAAAATGGTTTGCAGAACTACAGATGTATGATTCAATAGTGAGTGTTAAAAAAAGGGGGGATAAGGTCATCATGGAATGTCACATTACATAATTGTTCAGTTTTGAACAAAGAGATATTGAACAATACAAAGGCATAATAAAAGTTAGCAATCAATGAAAATCAGCTGGTAAGGATGGCAATGGATTCTGTGAACTGGGATGTGGAAGTTGTCCAAGCTTGAGTGGATAATACATGTAAAAAGATTGGAAGTAGCAAGATTTTTGCACTCTTTAGCTGATAGCTTGTGGGATGCTCAGTTAGTGGTTGCTTAGTTTCAGGAAGTAGCCTTGCATGCTGTACATGGGAGGTAAGTCCAGCTTTGTCAATAGCATATCGGTTCTTGGTATTCCTATGGAAAGTGCAGCGAGAGTTGTCACCAGCTAAACCAGGAAAGTAAAACCTTCTACTGTACCATCACATAGCAGCAATTGTGATTAGAATGACTCATACAAAATTGAATGCAATTTCCAATTAGTAATGAACAACCCACTTAAAGGGGAACCTAGGGACATTTTTCAAACTACATACACATCACGATGTCACTAACCAAACTCCAAACACTGTCAGATAGAGAGGGTCGCCATCTGCCTGATCAAGGTGATGCAGGCTGGTACTATCACATTATGATATGCATTTGTACATGTCCTGGAGTCACCTTATTTTCAGCAAGTGGGTCTGCACTGGAATTATTTTGTATAGATTATGAAAGATATAGTAGTAAACTGTTATGAGCAATGTATGCTCGTAGGAGCAAAATGTTTGGAATGGCACAGGTGTGGAATAATAATATGATGGTCTGTGATATTACATGGCAGACTTCTCATTTATCAGTCTCGGTTACAGGGGGAATCAAGTTGAACATTACCCAGCTGTTGTTGTGCTGGCCAGAGAAGGTAGCAAGAAATATGACCTATGTAAATTAAACACTGGATACTAATCTAATCCTGATCTTAAAATGGCTAATATAGGTGTGCGAGGGGTGTGTTTTAGTAGAGCAAATGATTTTATATGTTCAGCAGTATAGGGAGGTACAGCAGCACCCAATGAAAACAAAGCAACACAGCTATAGGCACCATGTTGGTGAAGGCTGTGTTTTGAACAGGTGCCTGCACTGCTCGTTGGTGTGATTTTACAGGCATTATAGGGCTATGGCAGCAGACAACTGACTCAAGCATGACTCCATCTGCAACACTCGTCCTGGGTTCAAGTCTTTATCGATTGAATGATAGATGACAGGTAAACAGTGGTTTATTCAGATGAGTGCCAGTTTCAGTTGGTTTGATTTGTTAGAGGTTTAAAGTGTGGCACAAACCCTTGGCTTTCAGTTGTCAGCAAAGCACTGTGCAAGCAAGTGGAGGCTCCATAATGGTATGGGCTGTTTTTATATGGAATTGACTGGGTTCCCTCATCCACCTGAACTGAGTGTTGACTAGACATGGTTATGTTTGGATACTTGGAGACTATTGAAGCCATTTATGAACTTCATGTTCCCAAACAGTGATGGAATATTTATGATTGACAATGCACCATGTCACTGTGCCACATTGATTTATGATTGGCTGGAAGAACATTCTGGCAATTTGAACAATCCATTTGGCCACCCAGATTGCTCGACATAAATCCCATCAAACATTTAAAGGACATAATCGAGAGGTCAGTTTGTGGGAAAAATCCTGCACCATCAAAACTTTTGCAACTGTAGATGGCTATAGAGAAAGCTTGGCTAAATATACCTGCCAAGGGCTTCCCAACAACATCTTGAGTCCAGCAAAAGAAGGTTAGACACAATATTAGGTCTCCCATTTTTGTTTTTATCACCTCAGTGTACTTCATTGTATGATGATAAGTATCCTGTTCTCTGTTCACAGTCATCTATATTGTCAGTTATCTATATTAAGTTATCCATTTACAGTAAACTTATACACAGTATATAAGGTAGGTGGAATTATTTACTGTTGATGCACTGCAGAATAGAACTATGGGTGAACGTCAAATTATTGTTTTCCTCCATCAAGCTTAGAACTGAATCAAGTGTGTCAATTGGAATGTACTGCAGGAAGAAAAGCCAATACTGCAAATAACGAAGAACAAAACTGGGACTTGCCACACCATGTTCTAGCAGAGCACAGAATACAATCACAGTTGAATGAGAGTTCATAACATTCTGACGTCACTTTAAGGTTTAGTAATTCATATGCAAGTATGACTTCCTGCTCTAATGTTGCAGGAAGCCCCACGCTGAAGACCTGGAAGCAACACTTGAGAGACTGCAATACAGTGTAAAGTGCTGACAAGCGTAGAAAATGGGGCCAAATTTGTTCATCACCACATCTTAATAACCTTGTAGGCATGAATTAGCCGTTGTTGGGACTTCTGAAGTACAGGGGCATTCAGTTGTCACCATTCAGTCACCTTTTGTCATCAGTCATGATTCATCAGTTGGTATGACAATATTATGCTATGTTGTGGCTGTTCCATGATCTGATGACTCGAACCACAAGATGCTAGCAAGCCCAGTGCACACCACTACTGTGGAATGCCAGTGCTGCCTATGTGGTACCACTAAAGTGAATACTTGAGTTGGCAATCATCCCGTTGGCGGCTGGTAACCTGCTGTCTGATGACCTCTCACTTTCTGGAAGGGATGCCTCCATGCTGCCCTCTGGCTGTATCTGTGAGCTGTTACTGGTTTGTTGGTCATGTCTTGCTGAGATACTGGTCATACTTCTGCTCAGCTACCATCATCCTGTGCAGAGATGGTGGCCATTGACCAGGTCATGAGTTTCAATGTCAACAAGGGTACATTGATGAAACTGCTGGGTGGGCAATGCCTGTGACTGTCTCTAATGACCACAATGTTGACAGGACATTGAACCCAAATCTTTCTTCCTTCCTTTAATGGTTGCATACCAATGCATCCTGCAAGACACCACCTTTGCTGAAGGTGTGGTACCTGACCTTAGACATACTACATAGACACTGCTATGCTAGGTGACTCGGCAAGTTCTCGCCACATAGGCCATTCTGCTGTTTTCAGTTGTCAACAATACAGCAAAGCTAATTACATTGTATAAATCCTGAAAATAACTGTATCACTGACACCCTTGGGCATTTCTCCAGACAAAACTACATACTTAGCATCCTTCTGCATGTAGCTACTATACCTCCCTGGGTCTCCACAAAATGTTGACATGATCATGCTCTTCTTTCAAAAAGATCATTTTTTTTAGTCCTGTACTTTCTCTCCAATATAAATTTCGTTAATAAATGTGTTAATAAATGTGTGACAGTTTTCAGATATCCGGTGTAATGTGTAGCCCACCCTTAGGTACTTTGCATTCCTATAAACCAGCAGCAGCTTTTATACTCTTGTTTCCTCAGTATAGAAATCACTGCAAACTCTACTTGCACTGATCAGTTACAGGAGAGAACACTGACAACATAAAATAGGTCTAGGATATGTAAACTTAAAAAAACCTCTTTTTTCCTTGCCTGCAATATTTTTTAAATGTCACATACTGAAAATAAAAAAATACAAATTAAAACTCCTTATTGTAAATTTTTTAAAATTTTATTGGTAACAATAAATCACACATTGAATTATTCAGTATGTGAAAAATCACAAAAAACAAGACCAAGACAGCCAATTCTAGAACATTCACAAATTTTATTTTTACACATAAAGATTACTTTACATCTTTGCAAATCGGGAATTATTTCATTAATGTACAGTCATCTACACATTTTGTCACTGTCAGTTAACAGAAGAGAGGCTCTTGTTTCACAAATCATACTTTGTATCTCATTCACAATGTCCCACTAAAATTCACAGTTTACACACACACACTCATCAAGTAATTCAGTATTTAGTCACATCACTGGTTTGTTTGCAGTGCTATCTGTGAAGCACTGAGTGTTAAGGTGCAGTTCAGTTTTTGTACTTATGACACAGTACAACATGGGGCTCAGGATTGTGACAGCAAATGTCTAACGAATCTTGTCCACCATTGAGGAGCTGCTACCTGATCTTTCCTTTATCTGCTTGAGCTTCCAGGTATATTGGCGTAATATTTGATGGCTTGTATATTCTGAAAATTAAATTGAAACTTAACAATAAATTATGATAACATAATACAAATTATCAGGCATGTACTGCATTTTTTCTGTAACCCTCACTGAAGTAGAATATGGCATGTGCATCATGGTTTGTGAAAAATGCCTATGGTGATGAAATATTCATTATTATAGGCATTAATAGATTTTTAAATATTTTTCTTTTTACTATCAGTTTATGATGGAAGGTTCATGTTGGGGGTAAAGAGACCACTCAGTGAAAAGCAGAGATGCCGAGTCATGGACAGGAGCACACAAAACAGGACTGCAGGCCACAGTGGCCGAGCAGTCTGTGGCGTGCCATTGAAGGTCTGCATGGCCGCTACGGTTGGGGGTGTTTGTGTTGTTCTTAGTGTAAGTTAGTGTAAGTTTGTCAAGTAATTAGTGTGTAAGTCAAGCGACTGATAACCACATAGTTTAGTCGCATAAGACCTCACACACATTTGAACATTTTTTAACAAAACAGTACTGGAACATGAGCTTTAGATTGTTATCCTTTGACAAGCAGAGTGTTCCTATCAGTGACTCAGTCCCATTGCTTTTCAACGAGTGACCATTAGTCTTATATCAAAGTACTCTGTACAAGTCTGACAACATAACTATTATGTGACTGATAGTCCTAAACAATATGGTATTAATGTCTTAATTATTATTCCAACCTCCTAAGTTAACTTAAATTTTTGAGTTCATCTGTAGGAAACAGGGTTACGGAAAATATGTGAAAAATATTGCATAATTCTCCTGCAACTGTTTCCTTGACTTTTGCAAATGACTCACATTCTTTCTTTAAGTAGTAAACATTGTTTGTAAAATATTTTAATGAACTTGATAATAAGTTTTCTGGAGGAATACAAATATTTTCCTACAACAATACTAATTTCAATTTGTATTGATATTATGATAGCTGTATCATACCAGTCTGTGGACTGAAGTCCACAACAACAATTGATATGATATCTTCAAACCAGCAAAACCTCTTTATCAGTCCCCATTTTATTTACAATAAATACACTCTCCTATGGTATGGTAAGGCAGTGCATTGACATCAGGCTTACATGTTAGATACTCATTAAGCATCATGGCTTTCCATATATTTCAGTTTGATACATTCATGAACAAGTTATGTGTGCCCATTGTATTGAGTATGATGACTCTAAAATAAATTACTGTAATGTTTTAGAACCCTCTAGCACCTTTTCACTTGTACCTGACTCATGCTCACTTCACTGAAGTGCCTACAAAATTAAGGACATGGATTTTACTTTAGTACCCAAATGTGTTTGTCATATTTCTGATGTTGATCTGGCCATTCATAGCTTTTTTGTATGTCTACATCTGATGTCAAGTGAAGTATTATTGAGCCAAGTTGAATTGTTATATATCTCATGTCAAGAAACTGTCTTTCCATAAACAGCTAGTCATCAAAATTGAAAGATTAAGATGAATATAAAAATAATAATAATAATTTACTTATTCTCCATATACAGTATGGTAGGAAGAACATGATTAAATTTGGAGGTGATATGGAAGTATTCTGAGTGTGAAAGATAGTACACAGAGCTCTGGCAGCAAAAAATGAGCATCGATGTGAGATACACGTATGTCAGTCCATGCTGCTTTAACTGTATGCCAGAGTTCGCCAGTCATAGTGGTTGTCAGGTGGTGCTGTGCCAGTCTCACAACAACACATGACAAGATGGTTTAATGGGCAAAATATCTTGACAATGTGCTACCCAGGATAACAGTATAACACCCTCTGCATTGAAATAGGTAAGGGAAGCATTAACAGCATGCTGTCACGAGTTATTTTGTTGAAAGGTATCCTCATTGAAAACTCAAAGTAATAACATGTTTGAAATTTAATGACAGCTATTCAAATGACTACCTGTGTAAAGCAGAAGTGAATGAGTTGACTACTTGATGGTATCAGGTGTAGAGACCTTATGATGATGTATGCCATCTAGTAAGATTTGTTCTTGTCTAAGCCTCCCCACGTGAATACTTCCATCATGAGGCGGGATACAGAACTAGGACTCATCTGGAAAGATGACATACTGCCACTGATGTTTTCAATGTTGTTCATTGTCATGCCTCTCTCTACTGTTGGAAAAGCTGCATCAGTGGTATCAAATTGTCCATGTTGATACTTTTCTTGCTACAAACAAGCAAGTTTCCTTACTCAAAGAATGTGATGTAGTTGTATGATGCTGAATGTCTCAACAAACAACATGTCTGTCTTATTGAGTGCTTGTCATGCAGGCCTGCTGATTTTGTGAGTGGTGTAGAGTATGGCCTTCCTCAACTCATCAGTTCCATTTTTGTATCACTGTTGTGGGATCCTGAACAATGTGAGTAGCTATATAACCAAACTATAAACCACAGTTTCAATAGGCCATATTCCTCCCACTGTTAAATTTGGACATGTTTATCAGAATGTTTCCTTTAGATGAGGCGTAACAAGATCTCCTCACAAACAACATTCAAATGTGATTTCTGAATGAGAAACACTCTGCTTAATCTTTCCTTACATACAAAATTTGTGGGCTTAATACTATCTATTCAGTAAAGTTATTCAGATATAGTAATAATTTTCTCATTCAGGCATGCTTATTTGCCATTTCTTACATGTTCTCACAGTGTTGCAAGTTTTCAATTAGCAACAGCATATATTATTATTTTCTTATAGTAAAATGTACTATGTTTATAAGTGTATACTGGAGCTATCACAACTTTTGTTGTTTACATTAAATTAACAATAATCTGTTGTTGAAAGTAGTTGCCTAAGAAACAAATCTTAGCAAAGAGGGAATTAGTTATGCAATTCACACCATTATCAGAAGTACTGTATATAATCTATTAATAATGTTTTGCAGTGTATTGATCAAGAAAATGAATCATAACATCAATGAAGACTTGAATAAAGGTTAATTTGTAAATTAGATTCCCTCACTTAACAAGTGAAGGATTTACTTTGGAATGAGCAAAATCGTCAGCTTATTATTTCAGTAATTGTGATTACCAATCATCTAATTTATTTACTGCATCATACAGCCTCGTACTGTATCTATATATTGTAATTTTGTAGTATCTCTCTCTCTCTTTTACATAAGTATTCCTGTATTCTGTATTCCTCCCTTTGCCTAGATGTGATTCATAGCATAAATGGCTACTCTCGGATAATTCTCCAAGTCCAAAAATTAATTCCTTTTGAAACTTTTAAATAGAAAAGGAAAATAAACTTCAATTTGTTACATTTACTTAAAAGAGAACAGATACAAGTAGAAAGTTAAAATGAACACCCATAGTTTGTAAGTCTAGTGACCGATGATCACAGTAGTTTGGTCACATAGGATTACAAATATTTGAACATTTGATCTACTGTTCTATGAGAACACTGAATCCATAATAGTTGTATCAGACTTGTTGGAAGAGTGGAATCTCTTTCCAACAACATACCTATAATAATAATAATAATAATAATAATAATAATAATAATAATAATATCATATTAAAGTGTGTCAAATTATGACACATGTGTATAATTTGTGCAGATAACAGAATTTTGTATTGTCATACTGAGACCTACAAAAGGCTGGATGGTTATTCAGAAGAGCTGCCTAAAATTTTGGGTGTCATATGTCACTGTGAATCAGCTTTGTGCTGATGGCCCAGGAAAGTATTCATGCTTATGATCCTGTTCTCATATGGTAACAACAAGCAGATTTAAGTCTCGGATGACATGTCAAAGCAGACATGGGTCCATAAGAAACTGTTTGTCAAAGACGGGCTATAAGCCTATCTGTTGTTTTTCTTTGACTTGTGGGAGATTTTGTGCTTCATCTCTAATGATCACATTATCAATGGGATACTAAACTGTAATCTTCCTTCTGTCCTTTTCTAGTAGGCTTGAACTCATTGATCATGTGTGAGACATGGCAGCCTCCACCAGCTGTAAAAACACTTGGAACTAACATGGTATTCTGCCTCACAAAATGACATTCAACATCTCTATAATCATTTAAGCATGGACATGATAGTGAATATTTTATACAGAACAATCTGTCCACTGGTGTACGACATTTTGATTATCACAGTATACAAGCTACATAATGTATAGTACACTAAATCACAGCAGAGGCTATGTTATAAAATTATAATACAACTTTCTTTATTATGTAAGACTATGCCATAGCTAAAAGATGGCAGATCTTGCATATGGTGGCAAAGAAACAAATTTATAATGTGTGGTTAAAATCTTATTGTATTTATTTTTATTTTCCTTTTGTGCAATTCATTTGGCTTTATCTTGCTTATGTTATGGATCTGTATAAGAATATTTAATTGCGTAAGTTCAGTCTTTTGCTTGCAATATCAGTGCCACTCGGAATCTTGCTTCTAAGAAAATGAAAATGTACATGTAGTAGTTATTGTAGTTTACTCCGAGAAATATAACCCTGCAGTGTAAGTAGTAAAAAATAACCACAATTCAAAGTATTGTGTTACATTCATTTTTAAATGGAGAAATTACATGTTGCAGTTACAAACATGTTTTATTGCTAATACTAAGAATGATGTGGCATATATAAAGTTTATTTACTTACGAGTATTCTGAATTTGGAACTCCTATAACTAACATTTCACTGCCTTTCATATGCATCCTCCACATGCTCTTGTGATGGCCTCTAGCATCGAGGTCCCAAATTTTGAAACACTAAAAGTATTAAGAGGAAACATAAATATTACTAATTTTTAAAATATAAGCTTAGTATTTTAAAAAAAAAATTCAAAGGGCAGCAAGTAGGAATTATCAATTTCAGAGAAACTAGTACATATAAAAAGAAATTAAAATCTACTGATGTTGATACATACTGAGTGTGAGTGTGAGTGTGTGTGTGTGTGGTGTGTGTGTGTGTGTGTGTGTGTGTGTGTGTCACTTTATAATGTGTCTTGTGTAACTTTTGGTGTATGATAGTGGTGTAATGTAAGCTTTTCTATATTATAATTACACCTAATTTTCATACCTTAGCAACCTGAAGCCATGTTGCAAAGTCTTTGGGTTCATCCATTTTAATGAACATTACGTTTGTTTCACCCTGCAAGAGAAATGACCTTTAATGAATAAATTTGTCCTTGTAGCCTGTAATATTTGAAATTATCAGTAACAGCAAACTTTACAAATGTTAAGTATCAAATCAACTTTGAAAACCAACACCATCATTGAACCAACCACATCATTGAAATCCAAGTGTTTTCCAGCAAAAAATTTCTTTAGATGTGATGTCAGATGGAAATTACAAGAACAAATACAAGTCTCTTCTCACATTCATAATAAATTTTGTGCAGAAGAATCCCTTTTCCTTCCAAGAAAACACTGACCACTTGTTTTAGGAACTGGTTCTTCTTGCATTGGTCAGATTCTGGATTATTGTTTGACAATGGTTGTGTAGGTCTGAATTGGCAAAGTCTACTCTTGATGGTGCATTCAACTGGTTGTGGAAACTGGTACTGAAGATTGAGACACCTCTCCTTCAACATATTCTATTATCTCCATATGTTTGGGATCCATGTTCATGCCTGCTATTTCTTATGTTCTAGGTTAGATAATTTTGGCTGTCCCCTGTATTAAGATCTGGCATATGAGAATCAATATCATGTTGGAACCATATTCAAGAGTTAAACATACCAATTTTATCGGCCTCTTTTTTGTTGCATTTCCTGTTTGAGGTGTTGCAAACTATTTGGTTATCATGTCTGTTGGGACATCACTTACTGATTATGTTAATCTAACCATTTACAATTTCAGCACGTTAACATGCTAATAGATGTATTTTTAGTGTGGTGTAAGAGTAAATAGTCACCAGAATGTAAAATATAGGTGATATATACAAATAAAATGCTGTTTCAATGACAAAAGTAACTTTCAGTTCACTGCAGCTCCTATCACTTAGCCTAGCAACTCCATGTATTTGACACTTATAAAGATAACTTTAAGTTATTTTTGCATGCTTCCTTTACATTATTTTTACATGTTCCCCTTTTGCAAACCTGCCTCAATTTAAACAGGTGAAATGACATTGATTTGATGATTATATTTAATGTTTTAGTTATTTTTTCCATGTGACCATTTTTTCTCTCTGGGTGTCTTAGTGCATCCTCAGCTTGCTCTGTTAAGTAGGTCATGGCATGTAAGGTGCTTCTTCCCTTTCTGAAACCAAACTCGTTTTCTGGTATTTGGGCCTCTACTTCTGCTGTGAGTCTGTTGGTTATTATTTCCATGAACATTTTGAATGAAGTGTTTTCAAGGGCTACACCTCTACATGAATTCAGGTTGCTGGTTTTTCATTTCCCTTATAGAGCACTTTGTTGATGATCTCTATTGTTCTCATATTTTTCCTTGTGTTGAGCAGTTGTTGAACAGCTCCATCCACTAGACTTCCATAAGGTTATAGGCTTTCTTGAGGTGTTTAGTATATATGCCATCTGGTCCTGCAGCTTTTTTTTTATGTTGTTAATGCTTGGTGTATTTCCTTTCTTGTTATAGGTGTGTGACTTTCTATTTTTCCTTTTGTACTGTATTCATAGACTGTTTCTTGTTGGAAGTTTAGCATGACAAAGTGGTTTTCCCATATGTTCTTGAAGATTCCTTTTATTTCTGGTGTTCTTGATTTTCTGAGTGCTACAAATGGGTCTCTTCAAGCATGTTCTGCTTGTAGTCTAGTATCTTCTTCAGTGTAGTCTGCCTTCTTTTTCTTTATTAGGGTTTTGTTTAATCTTTGCTGTCTGACATACATTGATGTTTTTGCTTGGTGTAGTTGTGATAGTGTCTTCTGCTGTTTATCATAACATTCCTTATCAAACCATGG
Organism: Locusta migratoria; assembly: GCA_026315105.1. Lineage (NCBI taxonomy): Eukaryota > Metazoa > Arthropoda > Insecta > Orthoptera > Acrididae > Locusta > Locusta migratoria. The sequence goes on from CM048755.1 coordinate 195,863,610, forward strand.
TTGCAACTTCCTAGCTGGATATACAAGGTTATTCAGAAGGAATGTGACAATTTATGTCTTAATTCTACATGCGAAAATAAACCAAAAATGTCCTACAAATATGTGTCCAATTTTTTATCATTATAGAACAGAAGTGGGTTGGAGACCACTCACATCCACAAATAAATATGAATACAACTGCAATTATTACTTACCAAATTGCTGTTGAGGCACTATTGTATCCCAGTAGCTGAACAACATATTTCCTTAATGGTAGATTTGCCATTGTGAAGCGATTAACTGGCCTTCCAGAACGCATGACCTAAACCCATTAGATTTCTGTTTATGCGGCTATCACTCACATTGCCAACACTGTTGCCTGCTTTAAAGCCCATAAGATGATTTCTGATGTGTAACACAACACACTATCCAAAGCATTGACAAATGTATTGAGACAGGTGGCAGGCTTTTTGTACACCTATTTTAGGATGGTTCAGTTATCTGTCCCACCATTATTCTGTCCACCACAGCACCTACACAGTACTTTGGTAAGTTATATTCACACTTGTCTTTCTGTAATGCTTGAATATCAGACACACAATCATAGGACTTTTTCACTTTATTTTCACATGTACAATCACCTCTCAAATGTTATGCTCCTCTAGCATCACCCTGCAGGTATGTTCCTGTGTGTTTAATGTATTTGGCTCGACACTTATCTTAAATGATTACCTAGAGTCAGATCTGTGTACAATATTAGTTGGACTACTCACTGTACTGCACTTTGTGCTTGTTGTAGATTTTTTTCTGGAGACCCTACTTTATTTTTCCAACTACAGTCATTCAGTCCCAATTTGGGAAAAAAAATTGCCAATTTAGAGACACTCAACTGAATCCACAGGAGAAATACACTGAGGTGACAAAAATCACAGGATACCTCCTAATACCTCATTGTGCTCAGCGAACTGCAGCAACATAATGTGGCATAGACTCAACAAGTCATTGGAAGGCCCCTGCAGGAATATTGAGTCATGCTGCCTCTATAGCAATCTATAATTGCGAAAGTGTTGTTAAGAGGAGGATTTTGTGCATGGACTAACCTCTCAGTTATGTACTACAAATGTCTGATGGGACTTGTGTAGGGCAATCTAGTTGACCAAATCATTCGCTGGAATTGTTCAGAATGTTCTTCAAACCAATCACAAGCAATTGTCGTGTGGTGACATGGCATATTTTTCACCCATAAAAATGCCCTCTTTGTTTAAAAAATGAAATCCAAAAATTGCTGCAAATGTTTTCAAAGTAGCCAAACATAACCATTTCCAGCCAATGATTGATTCAGCTGGACCAGAGGACCCAGTTAATTCCATGTAAAACTAGCCCATATCACTATGGAACCACCAACTGCTTTCACAGGGCCTTGTTGACCACTGGGGTCATGGCTTCAAGGGGTCTATGCCATGCTCATACCCAACATCCACTTTTTAACCAACTGAAATCAGGACTCACCTGACAAAGCCACAGTTTTCCAGTCATCTAGGATCCAATCACAAGCCCAGGAGAGATGAGGTCATGCTGTTAGCAAAGGCATTCTAGAGGACTGTCTGTTACCATAGCCACCTAATGCCAAATTGCAATCAGATACATTCAACAAGAAGGCCACTTGCAAGTGTTTGAAATGTAAGTGGATTTTAATCTATTGATAATGCAAGACAATGCCCAGAATATTTTTATAAACAGATACATTTGTCATATGTCCCACATTGATTTCTGCAGTTATTTCATGTGGTGTTGCTTGTCTCTTTACACAAATACCACTACTCTGTCATTAAGTGCAGGCCATCAGCTACTGTGCTGTCCATAGTGAAAGGTAATGCATGAAATTTGGTATTCTTGGCACTCTCTTGACTCTGTGGGTTTGAATATTGAATTCCCTAATCATTTCCAAATTGAAATGTTCCATGCACTTAGTTCCAACTAGCATTCAAACATTCAAAGTCTGTTAATTCCCAACATGCAGCCATCCTTTTCATGGGAATCACCAGAGTAAGCTCCACCAGTGGACCACTCTTTTATATGCAGTGTATGTGATACTATCACCATTATATATCTGTGCATATCACTATCCCACTACTTTTGTCACCTCAGTGTAAAAATTACCCCCTTGTATCGACAGGAGGTATACTTGGGTATTAATGCTATTTGTAGTAAATTGTGACTATTCAAAGAAGTACTGTGCTGTAATCTAGATTGTGAGATGAAAAACAGGGAAGGAGAGAAATACTGAAAAAGCTGTTGGGTGAGACGGATGCCTAATTAAAAACAGAAAAGTGGAATTTTATTAGCACAGCTTTATTTTGACTAAGGGTGCATAATGTGTGGTAGTTATGAGAGACTAATAAACATTACCCAGATCATGAACTTGCTAAATAGCATGCATCTTATGTCTGTGTAAAACAAACCTTTTTCTCTGGGACGAAACTTTCTTCACATGGTGACTTGCTGTGATCTAAAATATTAGCACGCTTTATCATGCCGATGATCACTTCTTCATAATTGTCTTTCTTGATACTAAAACAGAACAAAATACAAATAAAATCAGGAGATATGTCCAATTTTTATATTTGTAAACTGAGTCTATGATTAAAGTTGTATTAAATTTACTTTTTTAAATTTCAATACTCTTTGATAGAAATTTTAATGAATGGATCATAAGGTCTCTTCAGTCTTATGGCATACATCTCAGTTAATCATCAACTACTGCTGCGTTACCACAGAATATACCAATAATGTAATGGGTCAGTTAAAAATCTTTTAAGTCATATTTACAGAAACAATGCTTTTACTCCATTGAAGAATATTTAAATGTATAAAATAAACTATAAAATGTAAAGCAGTCAACAATCCGAAAATTGGTTTGAACACCACAGTGCTTTACCAGGTATGGTGCTGTTTGGAGGTGGTATGCCATTGCCTTCCTCCGACCTTCGAATTGACTTACCCAGCCAGTTATAGGGAAACCTACAGTTTAACATGGGTTCCGAACCATGGTGCTACTCGGTATTTTTCACATGAGCAATACTGCCAGAGGTGAAAGAAGTGGAAAGTGACAGATAAAAATCCTAGGACCTTGTGGGGATCGAACCTGCGACCTTTGGATTTGTAGTCTGACACTTTCCCACTGTGAAAAATATTTAATTGATCTTAAATCTTATTTTAAAGAAGTTGTTTGCAGTGGCTATTCCTGATGTTAATGCTAACTTGCCTCATTCCATATTCTGACAGCTCTTCTTTATGGTGTGATTTACAGAAACCAATGTGTGATTGAGTAAATGACTGAACAGTCACTGTTAGAATATTTTTATTTTAGTTTTGAGGTTTTAAATATCACTCTCAATTTTCTATAGTATTCTTCATACTAAACTAAATTACACCACAACATGAGTAAATCAGTCATGTGCATCATTTAAACAGTGCTTTGCCTTACTGACAATTTTTTATAAATAGAACCATTTATAAGTAATACATATACATCCATATGTAAACTGAAGTAGTAGACAACAAATTGTAACTGAACAGAATTTACCTGTCTATATTTTTTAATTCAACATATGGCTGTGTGTTGAATGAATGTTTTTTGAAGTACACATCTTGGAAATATGAATTCATGTTGAGCCCTGATGCTCCAAAATGGTATGTTCTAGAAACATCAGGTATGACACATTCTCTTCCTTTCCGTACTTCTGGAAGGCGCATCCACATGTCCCAGTCCCACATCTTCTAACATAAAATAAGAAAATAATATTTCCTTGTTAGTATTAATTAATTTTGGAAATTTTAAAAATTGAAACACAAATATGTTGCTGTTTTTCATTATTGTTCTAATATGATATTTATTATCACATAATATGCTTTGAATTAAACATAAGGAGAGGCATTGAATTAAAATTTATGCTGTGGCCGGGATTCAAACCCGGGACCTCCTACTTACTAGATAGGTGCTTTAGACCACTCAGTTAACACAGCATTGCAGCCAAAGCAACTACATGGCATACTTTAATTCTGCCTCATGTTCCCTGTGTAGGAGGTCCCGGGTTTGTTTCCCGGCCACAGCATAAATTTTAATTCAATGCCTCTCCTTACTTTTAATACCTTTGGCATAATGAGACAATGTTGTCTCAAGGAATTATATTATTTGTTCGCTTTGAATTACTTAGGCTTCTTCATTTAAGTCCATTTTACTGTAATCATATGAAGAAAATCTTTCAATGGTACAACTGACTCATTCTTTAACAGTTATCTATCTCAAAGTGATGCTTAAAGAAATACTAAGTTGAAGCACCTTGGTGTGCTTTTAGAAATATATTTATTGAGCACCAAATATATTATTCCTTTAATAGATTGTCAAAGGAATTTATAGCTGTCTACTCTACTTCTTTCTGAGCAAGTACTTTAAAATTACAAGCACACATAATCTTGTTCATTTTATTGTAGACATTACATTCATACAAATATTCAGTGGGTACTGCAAGTTAAGTTTTACAGCTAAGTTTCCAGCAACTGAGTATCCTATGAATGCTCTCAAGTCTGTTTTTCTATTTTGTTCTGTAAATGTTCATTTACAGTGAATACTGTAAACATTATATAGGAGACACCACACAAATATGTAATTTTATAACTTCCTCTCTATTATTTTATAGAGTAAAGCAGTCATCAGTCTGAAGAGTTGTTTGAACAAAACAATGCTTTACTAAGCATGGTCATGATGGGGGTGTATGTTGTTGTCTTCCTACAACCTTTGAACTGAGTTACCCAGCCAGCTATAGAGGGACTTACAGTTTAACATGGATTCTGAATCATGGTGCAACACAGCATTTTGCTCATAAGCACCATTACCACACATGAAATAAATGATAAGTAACACTTAAAAATCCTAGGATTGACCAAGAAATCACTGTAGTATATAATGCTAAATGCTCAAAAGATCTGCCATATTGACCCATGAGACAAATATAGCTTCCACTAGCTGGTTTTTCATGTTTCTTACAATTTTTAAGAAAATACTTCCCACAAACAGAACAAAGGCACTAGGCTTAATAAGATCTATATCATCCTCGTGTTCTTCTACGTCTCCTTCTTCTTCCTCTTTTTCTTCTCTCATAGTTAATCATAAAATGTAGTTGCATAGTTTTCTTGATATGGTGTGACTAAACTCTACCTTTGGGTGTGGCAGTTTGTTTCTAAGCACACAATGTGTACCCTGTTATTGAAAGTTTTAAGAACACTCTTTGTTTGTGAGATATAGTGTCTGCTTGACACCTGCAAATATAAATGAGTGTTGATTAGTTTACAGAAGACATTATGTCTTTAAATCCCATCAGCCTGTTGAAATGCAGTTCCAGAAATGCACTGAATGTTTGATACAATTTTAAGTGTTTCATCTTTCCTGATGTGTAGCGGACACTATTGAGAGGTGATATATGTCCAATCACAACCAAACAGTTCTTTAGTAGAATTAAGAATCTTAAACAACTTCCAAAATTCTATTTTTCAGGACAACATGTTGAAGTGGTAACACTGCTGGGACAAATTCCTGAATAAAACACAGTATTTTTAAGGAGAATAGATCCCAGTATCTGTGAGCTGAGTAGTATTTTTAAACAGATCTTGAATCTAGCAGTCAGTATAGTGGGAATGGTCTCCATGTACTTAGTGTGCTGACTGATAAGTACTCACAAATACTACATTTGCCTTGAATGTGTCTCACACATATGTGGCCATCTTTATAACCCAGAATGAAATGATATCCGATAAAAGTATGAATCATTCCTATTCAGCATGTCATTGTAATTATTCAAGTCAGTGGTACTGGAGGCAACTTTCATTTTATGTGAGGGGTTGGTTGCTCAAATGAATATATTCAAGTAACAATAGTTTTAATATACAAAAACTTTGTTCTCAAATTTCTGTGCATGTAACTTCTGATGGGTACTGTGTGATCAACTGCTATATTATGTTGAATAATGATAATACCTATAGATTACTTATTAATTTTATTTATTTATGGCCAGTTTTGGTTGTATGATAAACCACTATCAGGCCCTCTATAATTCCTGGTAATAGGAATAGGAAAAAACCATGATACCTCTAGTAAAGGTCCATAACCAATGGTGTCCATGAAAGTTTCATCGGTGTTGTGTATGTCTGTATCACACCTGATGATTGAAAGTATATGGTATGTCCAAAAATCACCATTTACATTGCTCCTTCATCTGGGTTTATGTAGAAGTCTGAGGGATCATGAACTTCACCAATCATTTGTGTTAACCATCACATAACAAGCCATATAATATATGTCAATATGTCCCAGACTTCATACATCAATTGTACATTGTGGTTGCATTTCAGTGTTAACACCTATGCAGTTGTGCCAACTTGCAACAAGAAGTAGTATATTGCATGTTATTATTTTATCTGCCTTCTATGGTCTGCCACCTCTCATTCCATTTCCTTGTTAATATGTTTCAACAAATGACTTATGGAACTTATGTGAATTTATAATACTCCATGTAGACCCATCTGTAGATAACACCCATAACATTATCTGCTTATAAACTTCTTGGATTATCTTTTTGTAATAGTCTTTCCTTTCAGAGTTACAAAGTATGAAAAACTAACTTCAGAAACTTGCTGGAGTCCCTTCTCATATATAAATAGAAAACTGATAAAATTGTTTTCCTAGATATGTATTTTCTTATTAACTAATAATAAGTAAATATTAAACACCCATGGAAATGAACATTTTGAGTGAATATGTGAGGATGATAAAGATTTTTATCTTGTTTATTTAACAAGTTACTAGTTCCTTTCTTTCAGTGCAGAAGTATGGAGTTTTGATAACTTTGCCAGATAATGCTATCCCTAAATTGACAAAAAACCAAATTTGGGGTACACAGTCATAATAATAATAAATTTTGGCACAAATTGTTTACTTACAACTAAGTCAATATTATAGATTACACTAAGTTCAAGAAAATAAAGACAAGTAAGAACTTAAAAAATACTTCTATGTGAAAGAATAATTTAAGAAATTTACTTAAATTTAAAAAGAAAAAAAAAAAAAAAATGATCAACCTGGCAGCTCATACAAACCTCCTCCTCCTGATGCAGGAAACATCAAGAAAATTTTGCATCAACTTAGTTGATCCACTGTCTTCAGAAAGCAGTTCACAAATACTTTGTGTGTTCAAAGTGAGGAGGCCTCTCACGTGTTGATCAACAACATTCCAAAAATGTCAAATCTGTAAACTCCACATTTTTCGGTTATTGTGATGCCCTCCCCCTCCCCTGGGGGCTCTAGATTCTTTTGCGAGTACATGTGCATAGCGAGCATGGGGCCCCAAGCTAATGAAGTCTTCCTTCCTTCTTTACTTCCCAGACTGCATTTCCTTTCCCTCTCCCCTCCTTTCCTATCCTCACTCCTTCCCCTCCCCACAGGGGGACTGATAACCTTTGCAGTTTAGTCTCCCTATCCCATGAAACAACCCAACCCAACCCAACAGTGCTCCACCAAAAAGTGACTTTTTAGAGGTGCTCCACATGAAAAAATTCATGGTGATCCATAATGTCACTGTTATCTCTCTTGGAAATTTCTGTCACACACATGGAGCTGTGTTTTTCTTTCACTGTAGATTTTAGTGCAGCTGACAGAACTGGAGTGTTTCAAAATATTCTTTATGGGGAGTAACAAGTAACTGGTTGTTTTCAGATCAATAGGTACCATAATTGGCTGCTGAGATAAAAAATAAGATTCTTGGTGAAAATAAGTAACTCTCACTGCATTACAGTCAACACATTTCTGGCATTTGATGTTATTCATCATTTGGACAAATTTGGTTGAACTTCACTTTATCTCTGTGGAGTATATTGTATTTACTAAATTTATTTCAATCTGTACAGATTATTGGAGGATAAAAACAGAAACATTTTGCAATTTCAATTCTTGTTTGTTATTTTCCTCTTGTTCAACAGCTCACATCTACTTTTTTTTTTTTTTTTTTTAAAAAAAAGAACTTCATATTAATATTGTTTCATTATCATATAAGCCCTCCAACAGAACTGTGCAGAAACACAACTGGGCATCTGCAAATCTATGCTTTATCATATACCATGGACTAGCACAGATAAAACTATCATCACAGCTAATTAGAATAATTTAATTTACCTTTTTTCTAATCACTTTTGGAACTGTTTTACTTTTTCCTATGTTGCACAATGTGATTTGGTGGTGTGGCAGACTTGTGAATGCTTGTTTAGAGCAAATTTTTGGCTTTTGAAGATGTTAAATGTAATGAATACACTAAAGAATTTTGTAATATACATTGTCAGGTGTTAGAAGACTGTTTTACTTTTGATACATGTGTCAATCTTAATGAGCATCCTTTGTAATCATTCTTTATATATGTTTCTTACCACTAGTGCAGCACAAAGGTGTGGTGTGATAGTGTCTCTTTTTCACAGATCTTTAGATGTTAATTATATCTTTACCTCTTAAATATGGTTTGTCTAAGATGATTATTTAGTAATTACTTGCAACTATGGCAAAGTGGCTTTCATATTCTCAGTATTCTGTTATATCATTTGATACACGGTAGTTGTGTGTTACATCTAGTCCATTGATAAATCAAAAAATTATCTTGTTGTTGTGGTCTTCAATCTGGAGACTGGTTTGTTGCAGCTCTCCACAATATCCTATCCTGAGCAAGCCTCTTCAACTCCACATAAGAACAGCAACCTACGTCTGTTTGAATCTGCTTACTGTATCCATCTCTTGGTCTTCCTCTGCGATTTTTACCCCGCACACTTCCCTCCAACGCTAAATTCACAATTCCTTGATATCTAAGAATGTGTCCCACCAATCGATCCCTTCTTTTAGTCAAGGTATGCCAAAAATTCCTTTTCTTCCCAATTATGTTCAGTACCTCCTCATTAGTTACGCGATCCACCCATCTAATCTTCAGCATTCGTCTGTAGCACCACATTTCAAAAGCCTCTATCCTCTTCCTGTCCACACTGTTTATCGTCCATGTTTCACTCCCATACAAGACAACACTCCACACAAATGCATTCAGATTGGACTTCCTTAAGCTTAAATCAATATTCGATGTTAACAAATTTCTCTTTTTCAAGAACGCTTTTCTACCCATTGCCATTCTGCATTTTATATCCTCTGTACTGCGACCATCATTTGTTATTTTACTGCCCAAATAACAAAACTCATCTACCTCCTTTATTGTTTCGTTACCTAATCTAATTCCTTCAGCATCGCCTAATTTTCTTAGACTGCACTCCATTACCATAGTTTTGCTCTTGTTAATCTTCATCTTATATGCACCTTTCAGCACACTGTCCATTCCGTTCAATTGCTCTTCCAGGTCCTTTGCTGTATCTGATAGAATTACTATGTTGTCGGCAAAACGCAATATTTTTAATTCTTCACCCTGAACTTTAATTCCTTCTCCAGATTTCTCCTTGCTTTCTTTTATAGCTTGCTCAATGTACAAATTGAATAACATTGGAGAAAGGCTACAACCCTGTCTCACTCCCTTCCCAACCACTGCATCCCTTTCATGCCCATCAACTCTTACAACCGCTGTCTGGTTTTTGTACAAGTTGTAAATAACCTTACGCTCCTTATATTTTACTCCTACTTGCTTCAGAACTTGAATGAGTTTATTCCAATCAACATTGTCAAAAGCCTTCTCCAAATCTACAAAAGCCTAAAACGTAGGTTTGTCTTTTCTTAACCTATCTTCTAAGATAAGTCGTAATATGAGTATTGCCACGCATGTTCCTACATTTCTCCTAAATATAATCTGATCATCCCCAAAGTCAGATTCCACCAGTTTTTCCATTTGTCTCTAAATAATTCGTGTTAGTATTTTGCAAACATGATTTATTAAACTGATAGTTCTGTAATTTTCAAACTTGTCTGCACTTGCTTTCTTTGGAATTACTATATTCTTCTTGAAGTCAGAGAGTATTTCCCCTGTTTCGTACGTCTTGTATACCAGGTGGAACAATATCATAATGAGTAGCTCTCCCAACAATATCAGTAGTTCAGACAGAATATCATCTACTCCAGGGACCTTGTTTTGACTCAAATCTTTCAGTGCACTGTCAAATTCTGCTCGCAGTATCGTATCTCCTACCTCATCTTCCTCTACTTCATCTCCTATTTCTAGAAAACTGCCTTCGAGTTCATTTCCTTTATAGAGGAACTGCATATATTCCTCCCACCCTTTAGCTTTCCCTTCTTTGCTTAGTACTGGTTTTCCACCTGAGCTCTTGATATTCATGCAGCTGCTTGTCTTCTCTTGAAATGTCTCTTTTTATTTTCCTGTAGGCTGTATCTATCTTTCACCTGGTTATACATTCTTCTATGGTCTGGCATTTGTCCTCTAGCCACTCCTGCTTAGCTAGTCTCATTTTTCAGCTATCTGTACTCACTCTGCCTGCTTCACAGCCTCTATATTTGTCATTTATTGTGGGATACATTATCACATTTTATTACACATACAATAGATGCTTGAATATGAATATAGATAAACTTTGACAGTTGCTGCCATATAGTTGATATAACTGCACTAAAACATCCTTGTCTTTTATGTCACTTCTGCTATTTAATTATGAATGTGCTTCTTAAACAACACATTTCATACAATTCAAATCATAATTGTTCCATATTTTCTTATGAATCTGTGCTCACCATTTTGTTCCCCCCTCCTGTATATTGACTCACCTATTCAGAATTACATATTTCAACCTATATGGAAAAATAACTGTTTATTACTTCATTTTATCACATTCTTTGTACTTCCTTCATATTATTATTATTATTTGCGTACATTCCCCTTAAGGAGAGCGCTAAAAACACAAAAATCTATCTTTTATTCCCATCTTTCTTCTTCTTTTTTTCTTCCCAAAAACCTTTCATTCTTTCACTTTGTGCCTTCTTTTGTTAATTTGTCCATTTTTGTCTGTTGTTTTTGTGTTGTGACTTAAAGTCAACTTTTTGGTTTCTGATTTTTTTCCCTACAGGTTTTGCGGTCTTGTATGTCTTATATAGAGATGTTTAATGTTTTCAGGTCTTCTATGGTTTCTTTGTACCAAGATGTGCCCAGTTTCAATGTGGAAATTATGTTGAATATTCTTTTAGTTATTCTGGTGTCATTCATTCTGGCGATATGCATGAAAAATTTTGCTCTGCGTTTTCTGCTGTTTCATGACTGTTTCAGAGTGTCTGTATAGTTCTCCCGTGGGTCTTTTTTGCCAGATATTTTCTCTGAAAACTGCACCATGGATTTTTCTCAGAATTTTCCTTTCTTGTTTTTCAATCTCCTTGATTTTTGCCATTCCTTTGGTGCTCATAGTTTCTGATGCGTGGAGAGCTTCTGGTAAGACTACTGTGTTGTAGTGTCATAGTTTTGCGGCCGTGGAAATACATTTTTTATTGTAGTGGGACAAGGTGAGTTTATAGGCTCTCTGTAATTTTGAGACTCTTTCTTCGTTTGCTTTTGTGTTTAGCCTGGATTTTTGCATGATTTCGCCTAAATATTTAAACTCACTGACTTGTAGAATTTTTCCGTACTTTGTTTTTAGTGGGAGTTTATCTGATGATTTTGTATCAAAAAATTGTGTTTTTTCCTAAGAAATTTGTAGACCGGTTTTCATGGCTATCTTGTGGAGTTTTTCTAGTGCATGTTGTGCTTCCGTTCTGGTATTCAAGAGTGTGGCGATGTTGTCTGCAAAAGCAAGGCATTTTATGTGGGTTATCTTTTCCTTATTTCTGCCTAGTTGAATTCCTTTGACTTCTCCTTCCCATGTACGAATAATTGTCTCTAAGACTGCATTGAATAGGATGGGTGAGAGACCATCGCCTTGCCGGACGCCAGTTTTGATTTCGAAGGGCTCTGATAATTCTCCCATAAATTTGAATTTGGATTTGGTGTTGGTTAGGGTCTCTTGAATTAGATTCCGCGTTTTAAGGTCAACCTTCATCTCTCTTAGAGTCTCAGTCAATGGAGTCATAGGCTTTTTTGAAGTCCACAAATGTTACTGTAGTATTCCTGCAGTGTCTTACGCATAGGATTGTGCGGAGATTCCAAATCTGCAGGAACGTTTTTTTCTGAAGCCTGCTTGATATTTGCCAATTTGAGGGTCAATCTGTGGTTCCAGCCGGTTTAACAGGGCTTTGGAGAGAATTTTGTAGGTGACTGGGAGCAGGGAGATTCCTCTGAAGTTGTTTGGATCAGTTTTGTCTCATTTTTTGTGAAGTGGGTGAATGAGAGCTGACTTCCACTCTTCCGGGATTTTTTTCTGTGAGCCAACAGTTTTCAATAATTTTGTGGATTTTGGGTTTGATTTGTGCATGATCTAATTTCCAAATTTCTGCGATCAGACCTTCTTCACCAGATGCTCTGTTTTTCAGTGCTTTCGCTATTTCAATGATTTCATGTAGAGTCGGTGGCTGTGAGTCTGGATTGGGCTCAGGAGTTTCAAAGTGCAATTTTTCTGAGGGACTTTTGCAGTTGAGCAATTTGTTAAAGTATTGAGTGAGAATTTCACAGTTCTTCTGCATGTTAGTCTCCAAGGATCCATCAGGTTTTTTAAAACAGAGATTGGGTGGTTGGTATCCGGTCATGTTTTCCCTGAAGGTTCTGTAGAAATTTCTTGTGTTGTTTCTGGTGAAATCTTCTTGGATCTTTCTGAGACGGCTGTTTTCGTATATACGTTTCTCCTTGCAAATAGATTTTGAAGAAAGTTTTCTCACTGACTTAAAAATTTCCCAATTTTCAGGTGATTTGTGACTGTTAAAGTTCTTCCAGGCCAATGTCCTCTGCTCGATCGATTGGTCGCACAATGCGTTCCACCACCTGTGTTTCCGTTTTCGTGGAGGTTGGCCTAGTTTATTAGGTCTTTCATTTTCTGTGAAAGTTCCATCCAGTTGGTTTCTGCTATCTTGGAGATTTCTTGTGTTATTTGTTCTTTGTTAATCTTCAGATATTCTGGGTCTGTTCTGAAGACTGTTTTAGTTTTATGAAGTTTTCTGTCTGGGATAAATTGTGTTTTGATTTGAAGCAGATGAGGATCAGAGTCAAAAAAACATTTTCTTGTTTTCACATTTAGGATTTCCTGTGAATTTCTCTTAGATATAGCGACATGGTCTATCTGAAATTCACCCAGGGAATTGTTGGGTGATTTCCATGTTGTCAATTTCCAGCGGGGTTTCTCAAATTGGGTGGACATGATTTTAAGGTTGAAATTTTTACAGAGATTTATCAGCCTTTCGCCATTTTTGTTTGTGCATTTGTGGGCGGTATTTTGTCCTGTGATGTTACTGTATTTCTTTTCCTTGCCCAACTGGGCATTAAAATCACCTAGAAGAATTTTCACATGTTTTGCAGGAATTTTATTCATGGTCTCTTCAAGGTCTTCCCAGAATTTTTCTACCATTTGTGGGTTTTTCCTGTTCTGATCCATTGTAGGTGCATGTACATTGGTTATTGTGTACATTTTGTTTCCTGCCTTTATTGTGAGGGTGGACATTTTCTCGTTCTTGGAGTGGAGATTTACTATGGAATCTTTGATGGACGAATCCTGTACCAAAGATATATCGGTTTGAATTGGGAATTTTAGTGGCGGGTTTTCCTTTGAAAATTGTATAGTTTTCCAAGTCGAAGTGATTTTCGTCTCTGAATCGTGTTTCCTGTGTAGCACAAATTTTTATGTCAAATTTATCAAGGGTGTCCGTGAGGTTTTTTAGTTTACCAACTTTTTGCAGTGTGTTTGTGTTAAGTGTGCCGATGTATACTTTTCTCTTCATTTTCAAGGTCTTTGAGAAGCTCCGATTCTTCTCTTCATGACAGGCCTGATACCCCGGAATATCTGTCTATTTTCCTTTCACATCTAATTGCAGTTTGCAGTAGGCAGTCATTTCACACTAAGTAGTAATGGCTAAATAATAGTGAACATATAAGCATGTTGAAATTCTTATAAAAAATTTTGAATTACTTGTAAGGCACAAAGAACTTGAATGTTTGGTGTATACATTTAAAATAACAAACATTACTGAAAGATATTTTCCAGGGATATCAAATTTCCCCTAAGGACTTAAAAAAATTTGTTTGCTATTAAATTTCACATTTTTTAATGTTATGTGGTAAATGCTGTCTTAGGGTGTGCACAGTTTATCATTTCAATGATACAATTGAGTCTTGCTATTTATCCCCATGAGTTAATGTTACTGAAGATATTCCTTGTTCAATATGTCTGTTTTCCTTTAACCACAGATTACTATGTCAAAGGCATCACTACATGTTTTACTGCTAAATTTCTACATATAGCTTGTCTTCAAATTGCAGTAATTATCTTGTCATTGTTTTCCAGTTAGCTATTGGAGAAGACTGAATAATCCAGTACAATTCCTTGCTCTGTAGCTTCATTAATGTAAAAATCCAATGCTCCTCAGTTTGTAGGAAATATGAAAATACAGTTGCGTAGATAGTTACACCAGAAGTCATTTACTTTCAAGATAAATTCCTACAGTTCTGTTCAGTTGATGAAGAGTTCCTTCAGGTTGTCAACATATGCCAGGTTCCCTTTTTTATATAATCCTTCAAGACTAGAAAGAGCCAAAATGTGTTACTGTAACATTGCTCCAGTTTAGTGCTCTTAAGATAAATATAAATCACTGTTAACTGCCTTGCAAAGACAAAATTTAGTATTATCTTCAGCTACACCCCACTAGCTACTTTCTGGTGTGTAGCAGAGAGAGAAGCACCACTTAAGTCTCAGATACCTCACCAAACATTTTTCTCCACAAACAATGTCCTACCAATTATAATTTTCAGTCCTCTTGAAATTAATCATAAATACCCTTTAAATATTTGCAAAACCCCCTTTTCCTTACAATAATGCTATAAGGTGCAAGTCTTAATTTTTCCTTTCCTTTTTGCTGTCTCACTACTTTGAGAATCTTCTTCTGTTTAATCAACACTAGGTTACCAAAACAACATTGTATCAACAATCTTCTACAGCTTTTCTACATTGTTAACAAGAAAACTTCATGATCTAACTTGATGTCTTCTGTTCGTCTTCCACCTATTTTGCATGAGGCTATATGCCGTGAATTAATCAATGTTGTTGCTGTGTTACAATAACTTTATTAACTCTTCAATAATTGACATCTGTCAATAAGCTGAAACAAACAAGGAATAACAGAAGCTCCAAAGAGCAAATGTAACATAAAAACAGTCTTTGTCAAAGCATACAAAAATCATCTTACAGGTTACTTTCCTGTCCATTGGATTATTGGAGAATTACACTATATTGTCTAGGTATGCAAAGAAAAGTCTTGCCCTTGGAGGAAATCATCCAGAAATCTCTGCCACCTTTGTGTTGCATTTTTCAGCATCATTTGTAAATATTCATACCTGAACAGAGTTGTGACAGCAGTCTTCTTAACACCTCTACTTCTGTCACTGATGTTTGACTGAAAGCCTCCTTTCAATCTATGATGATGGAAATCATGCCCTCTAGCACTGAAATCTCTAATATTTGACACTAGATACTGATCTAGAATTGAGCATGTGCACTTGTGATAATTACTGCAGGGCCTCCAGGTGCCTTACTTTTTCTTGACAAGATGCAGTGTTGATGCCCACAATCTATCTGACCTTTGCAAAAATCTTACTTCAGTTTTTGACATTAATAATAATAATAATAATAATCATAAAACAAAATAAAATAAATGCAGTCTTAATGTTGTGGACTGTATTATGTGTCATATTCTTACTCTGATTCCCAATGCTGAGGTCCCCTTTCTGTTTACCCAAACTGTGGTTTGGGGCCAGCGTGCTCACAGCACTTTGTCCTAACAAACGTCTCTGCCTATCTTCATTTGCCCTGCAATGAGATCTATGACAAGCCACTGGTGACTGAAAATGTGCTACTACATAGTATATGCCATGTATTACAATGTCTAGTGATGAATTTGCAAGTACTAGTCCTGTTAGTCCTCCTAATGTAAATAGAAAAATGAATCATAGTGCTCATAATAAAGGTGTGTTGAATTCCAATGAAATCCATGCACTATATGGGTCTCATTACATCTAGTAAAAACTTGCAGCAGCAGTTTCTATTAAACCTGAGATTCACTTCTATCGTGCCCACTGTGTGGTGGATGAAACTGGTTGGTTAGTGAGTAACCAACAATGCCTTATCATCTGACCTGCCTGGTGACTACCAGACAGCAATAGCCTGTCCTACAATCTCTCAGATACAATCTTCATGGCCACAATGGATTGGTTACTCACTCACCTGGTGCTGTAGTATACTCAATTCTCTGGTTGTGGTATTTCTGTTGCCTCCCATAATCCAATTACGCATCTACTGCTGACTGCGAATGCCATTTTGGTAGGTTTGTGTAGTCATACTTTCTGTAGCTCATTCACCAAAATGTTGGTGGTACCAGAAAATAGACTTTTCCAACATTTTTCACAGATGATTATCAACAGCATGTATATAAGTTAGAAAATTTTCCAGTTTTGTGGAGAAAATAAATAATTTTCAATACAACAAAGTTACTGCTAACAAATTGAGTTTTATTGCTTTTATTGAAACAGTTTCCCTGTTCTTTGTGATTTGCTTCGGCATTATCTTTTTATACCACATCAACACTGGTATACCTTTACATAGTGAAACTACCAGCTTTTTGCTGCAGTCTCTTGGTTGTCACCCTCCCTGGTCATTTTTATGAAACTTGATGTTCTGGGTCCAGCACTGCAAACACCTATCTGCTATTGCAATCAATAAGGTGATGTCAGTTCCTTCATATGTGGCCACAGCTGCACTGACTGCAATTGGAAGTTGCATTGTCCATACCTGCTGCAACATTACAGCTGACAACTCTTCTTCACTTACAATTTCTTGTAAGTGATGCCTCAATCTTGAAAGTTTTCTGTTCCTTATCTGTTCACTATGTAGCACTTGCTTGTAGGTGTTCCACTGGCTTGCACAGACAACTGATTAGTGTTTTCCTCAGGTGAAAATATTGATGACCTGGTGGCAACTATATCTATTCAAGTTCTAAAAACACACAGTCTCATTAGTGTGAAAGTTAAAGTGTATGTTTTTTCTTCTTCTTTTTTAAGTTCCAAAGTACACTAATTTCACTGACATTATCTGAAGCTCACTTTATATTATTCTAATTGTCATTGGGAAATGTAATCCTCTCTGTTATTGTGTAATGTATATCGTCTGATTTTGAATCAAATCAAACATATCAAACATGGTTGCCTTTTATGGTGATATGGTGGGAATAATGTAATGAATTTCATCAGCCTGTTGCTCCAAACCATCTTGTTTGTAATCACATTTAATATTGTTCAAGAAAGATGACTATATTGTTATATCCAAGACTTTGAACAATTTGAAAAGTTACTTTGGTTATTTAGGAATATACGTGGTATCTCAGGATGATCACTTTAAAAAAATGGAGGCTTCTAAAGGGGGCTTGGTAGATAAAGTTTAGGAATGCATGCCCAGAAATAACATCAATGATACTATGAGCACTACTTCATCTTAAATACAGTGAAACAAATTCCTCCATTGCCAGCCAGCACGTTCATTTCCCTTATTTGAGAGGAAGTGTGGGGAGAAGGAAGAGGCTCTAAAGACATGTATTTTATAGTCCATGTTTGCAACATGTTTTCTTGCCACCCCAGAATTGGAACTACGTAATTGGATGATATTTATGGACGTGTGTCCCTTGTCAAAACTTTATCTACTTAATTTTCCCTGCAATTTCCCAAATTTTTAGAACATCATTCTGAAATGCCCTTTATAAAGCTAAGCACAGTGAAATATATAAATGAATGAATCAATCAAGTCTAAACCATCTCTCACTGCTGCTTCTTTGTCCCTAACTGAAGTTCTGTTTAAATAAATAAAGTAAAACCTCATAACCACATGAAAATGTTAGGATGATGATGAAGAATGGCATAAGTTTTGTTCTTGTCCCACCACTGTCCTAGAATTTAAAATTTTTATTTATTGATATCTGCCAATATTTTGCTGCAATATGTAACTCCATACTGCTTGTCTCACATGAATAATGCAGACAACTTGCTGCCAATTGTACTTCTATACATAGAATAATTTGTATCAAAAATTTTGTGGATGTGTCACATGTAGTGTAAACCAGAGTATGGAAAAATTTGTACTGAGTCTTTTAACTATCTCAGTTTGTATCCAAAGACAACAGTAGTGGCTCATGTAACTTTCATCTGACCTCATCTTCCACTGAATAGTGTGGTCACATTTTTAGTAAGAAATATTTATTTTTCCTATGTTGAAACTGACTTGGCAGAAAAACAAAGGCACTGATGACTTTGCTGTTTAGTGCCCTACCACAGTAATCATTGTCATCCATAACAAGTGAAGAATGAGACAGAGTGGGAGAGCAATTTCCATCAACATGTTTGTTTATGATTAATGAAAATCTGATGCAGTTTCGCTCTGTCAGGTGCTTAACTTCAAAAGCATAAAAGTGTTCAAAATCTTGTTTAGAATAAAGCTGCACAATTATTTCACCAGAAACTGAATACTTTAAACTGCTTTATATGGTTGCTTAATTTCCAGGAGTTCTCTGAGTGTACAAAACTATTCTTACTCTTCACAACTGGACTTTTCTTTAGTGGATATTTCTTTTGATAAAAGTAACACTGAAAATAAATGTTTTTGCTTCATGACATCTTTGCTGATAAAAGAAAACTTCCAGCAAAGTTAGCAATGCATACGTTCCTTACAAGTATAACTTAGTAGACTGATGACTTCAGTATTTCTCCGTAGTTTTTTTGTGTACATACAAAGAGATTGAAGTGAGTATGAAAGAAACTAACAGTGCACAGATAACATAATTTTCTTTTGTATGTCACATGTTCACTTACAATATTATTGCATAATATGTGTATTTCATTGAATTTTCAGGAAACCTGTCTTCCTTACAATGTGACTGATTCAGATAATTATAAAATTAGTCATTAAATGTGATACGATTAACAGTATAGTGCAAATGTGCATTTTCAGTCTCCACAACTGCACCAGAGGTAGCCACAAATATTATTAATAACTGATACTTGTATCATGTCTTCTGAAATATCTGATGTGGAATTACTATGTTGCCTTTCCTTTTCATTGCTGGGACATAATAAAATTACCTCTTCTGAGATTTTTTAATGAGATTAATAATTAACCCTGATTCATTCAGCATCATTGAGAACCAGGTATAATAGATCCTGCAGCCTGAAAATTGCACTGACCTTCTCAGGAGTTGGCCACTTAGATTCCAGTTCATCTTTGTAAAGAGATCGTTTCAGTATCCAGCCAAGGCCAGGCATTGTCTCAACTCTATATAGTAAGCTTGGATCACTACTTGTATGCTCATATCCTTGATCATTCCAGGCAGAGATGCAGTAAATTGAATCATCTTCCTCGAGCAATCTCAGAGTTTGGCTAAAATAACTGGAAAACAATAAATTTGAGTTTTAAATCCAGTGTCTCAATAAGAGTGGTACTACAGAATCATCTGTATTTTTGATACATATGATATACTAATTTTACAACTAATTACATCTGTACCTATGAAACTCACAGTACACATACAGGGTGGTCAAATACAGTATAAAAAACTTGTTAGGATGTTACAGGGTAGTTTGTGGTGAGAAACAATTGTTAACAAAAATTGCACTGTTCTCATTTAATTATGATTCAGGTTGAGCAATCAGGTCATTGCACACACAAATTCAATCTAAATGTGTTCTTTATTTTGTTATCCTAAACAAAAAAGTAGTGCACCAGATTTCTGTTTCATCAGCTTGGATTCAAACTTTGCCAATGTCCAATGTTTGTGTCACTATGATGTTCAGATTGAGGAAACCAAATAAGGATAACATTTGACAACATGATCACTGGTAGAATGATTAAATTTGGGTACACAATGCCTGATTGGCTACCTTCAATGCTAATTAAATTTAAAACAGAGAAACATATCAATAGGTTATTTTCTATTGTTCAAAATATGGTTCAAATTATTGTTGTTCTGAATGATTATAACATTGTAATATTATTTTCCTTCATTATTCTTACAAATCATCTTGTTATTTTTCTGAAATTAAAACTTAATCATTTCATCAGGCGCATTCATAGAGGTCCAAAGGACAACGGAGTTGCCACTGGTGCCTTCATCTTGGTCTTTGAGGGCGATTCATTGCCTGAAAAGATCAGGTCAAACCCTATGTTGCTCCACCTGTGTGGTGTTTCAAGTGCTGGAGGTTCAGGCACATGTCCTTCTGGTGATGCCAACCCCACCTGTCGGGATTGTGGACAAGCATCTCATCCTTGTGTCCCTCCTCCAGTCTGCATTAACTGCAGTCAGCACCATGTCTGATGCTCACTAGACTGCACAGTCCTCCACAAGGAGTGGAAGATAATGGAGTACAAAACCCTGGACAGGCTGATCTACTTGGAAGTGAA
Organism: Locusta migratoria; assembly: GCA_026315105.1. NCBI lineage: Eukaryota > Metazoa > Arthropoda > Insecta > Orthoptera > Acrididae > Locusta > Locusta migratoria. The sequence continues at coordinate 195,884,184 of CM048755.1, forward strand.
GTGGAAATATCAAAAGCTTCATCCAGTGAGCATTATTTCATCCTATGACAAAGCAGATTCGTTGTTGCCATCCCTGGTGGCAATACCTCAGCAAGTACAACCGATGCAAATCGGCTGCCAGGCCGATCATCTCCACCTGCCCCCTTAATATTTGGGGGCACATCCTCTTTGGTTGGCTCCCCATCTTCCCATCTTGGGACAAATAACCCCCAAACACTGGGTACATTGGTCCCTAGCTGGAGGAACAGCAGCCTTCTCTGGCCCATCTCGCTCGGAAGCGGTCCCTCGAGATGCTCCCTTCTGAGGCTTCTCCGAGTTCAAAAGAGGATCCCAGTCATTTGCTGAAGGATCCCCAAGCTGCTGGTCGAAGTACCTTTTACTCTTATTTAGCCCCTGAAGCTACTTCTGAGTAGTCCCCCCAACCCTTGAAGCCAAAGGGCTAGCAAGAGACTAAGCAGAAAAAGAAAAAGGAATCTTTGGTGGCTCCAAAGCCACAGTCTCCTACATATTCTGCTTCAGATGACGAGGTGAAGATCCTTGCCGCTCCCAAGGATCTTGCACTAACAGGATCCCTAGGACCCATGATTCTAGATTCTGTAGGTTCTGAACCTTCAGTAGCAGCAGTAGATGCTATGGAATAATCTTTTTCTCTTTTCGTCCTGGATTGGATGAAATATAAATCTTCAATGGAATTGTGGTGGATTTTTTCACCATCTGGCAGATCTGTGACAACTATTATGCCACTACACCACCCTTTTTTTAGCCCTCCAGGAAATGTGGTTCCGTGCCCAGCAGACCCCTGCTTCAGCACCATAGGTGCCACCCTTCTTTAGAGTACCTGATTGCTTTTAAGTGGCTCTGGATCCAAGCTTGTCAACTCATACAACCGATAAGCAAGACTGGCAGGAGAGGTACGTAGCCACCATCGGCTCTCGGGCCTCCCCATCTCAAGTGTGGAGCCAGGTTAGGTGCCTTTTTGGGCACTGTCCACCAGCAGGAATCTCCAGTCTTCACATTTGGGGCACTCTCTTCAAAGATCCAACTACTATCATACAGTATATGTCAACTTACAGTGAGGACTTTTGCACCCTTAAAGAGCGAGTCGAGCAATGACACTTATCTTTTCACACACACTGCCAGGAAATATACAACATGTTGTTTAGTGAGGACCAGACAGCATTCACAGCCAGTTCGTTTGTCACCTCCCAGCGGACTTTCAACACCAACTTCTCACCCTGTTCAATCGACTCTTGAGCAGAAGGTGTTTTCCTGTCTCAATGGTGGGATAGCACTGTCATCTTGGCAATGAAACCTGGTGCTGATCCACAGGTGGCTGATAGTTATTGCCCAATTAGCCTCACCAACGTTCTGTGCAAGCTCTTCAAAAGTATCGGCGGCTCATGTGGAGTCTTGAAGACTGGGGCACCTCTCTCCACAACAGCGGGGCTTCAACCAAGGCCGCTTCACAATAGACAACCTAGTGTCACTGGAGTCAGCTATCTGTACTGCTTTCACCAGATGTGAGTACTTTGTTGCAGTCCTTTTCAATCATCGCAATGCATACGGTACCATCTGGTGCCACCATATACTGGCTACGCTGTATAACTGGGGCTTACGTGGTCTCCTTCCGACCTTCATATAGAACTTCACCTCACTCTGCTCTTTTTGGGTTATTGTTGGTGCCTTTTTTAGCTCACCTCATATTCAAAAGGACGGTCTCCCACAGGCCTCCATTCTCAGTGTACCTCTATTTTCAGTTTCAATAAACAGTCTTACTGTGGCTGTTTCCCAATGACTTTTCTCTATATTTTAGCTCAGTTAGTATTGGTATCATGGAACGGTAGCTGCAAGGAGCCATTTGAATATCCAAATCAAGGGGCCTCTGCCCATGGTTTCCAATTTCCTGCACAGAAAACCCATGTAATGCACTTCTGTCAATGCCAGGTAGTTCACCTGGGCCCAGAGCTATACCTGGGTGGTGCACTGCTTCATGTCAAAGAGATGCATCAGTTTCTTGGCAGAATGGTATTTGACAACCGACTTCATCAGCTGAGACAAAAATGCCAGTGACATCTAAATAACCTCTGTTGCCTAAGTCACACTGTTTGGGGAGCTGCAGCTATATAAGACTCTGATACAATGAAGACTTGGTAATGGGAGATGATTTATGATTCTGCAGCACCATCAGCATCATGGATCCTGGATCTCATCCTTCATTGTGGTGTTCACCTAGTGACGGGGGCTTTCCGCACAAGTCCTGTCCCAAGCCTCCTTGCTGAAACTGGGATCCCTCCAATGACATTTTGCCGGCAACAGCTTCTCACCTCTTATGTTGGTCGAGTTCATGCCATGCCACACCATCCACATCACAGGCTACTGTTTCCAGCTGCTGCTGTTCCCTCCCCACCACGTCAACCCAGATTGGGTCTTTTGATCACAATCCGAGTTCGTACTCTCCTTTTTTCACTTGAGACCCTACCTCTTCCTTCCACATTCTCCTGCAAATTCTGTAGCCCTCATTGGTCCATCCCTCACTTGCAGCTCCACTTGCAGTTGTCCTGCAATCCAAAGGCGTCAGTTTCACCAATAAAACTCCATCGCCAGTTTCTGGCCATTCTTGACACATTCCATGGTGCATAAGTGATATATACTCATGGCTCCCTGGTAGATGGAGGCGTTGGTTATGCCTATGTTCATGGTGACCACATTGAATAATGCTCCCTGCCTCCTGGCTGTACTGTTTTCACTGCCAAACTGGTCACCATATCTCGTGCTCTTGAACACCCTACGAGTATAGCGCAAGAAGTCGTATATCATATGTAGCGACTCCCTGAGTGGTCTACAATCCCTTGACCAGTGTTTTTCTCTCCATCCCTTGGTGCAAGCCATTCACAACTCAATCTCTGCTCTCAATGGCTGACCATGTTTTAGTTTTTATTCGCACAGCTGGCTTTTGTAGTTCTATTTAGTGGTGGGCTCATTTGCCTGATTTCATTGGCCTCCACACCTACAGAACTTTTAATCTGTTGTCTTTTTTATGGTTTATGTCTTATTTGTAACTAGAGGATTTTAGTCTTTGCAGATTGGCTGGCTCCTCTTGTATTATCTTTGTGATCAAACCATCACTGTTTTCTGCTATAAAGTTTTAGCTCAGTTCAACACTTGGTCTCTCCCATTTTGTTTTCTTCCTTTGTATTCTCAGCATCAGGTTCATTGTCACTGTGTACCCCTTGTGGGTCTCCACTTTGGGTGTTGAGCTCCATTTTTATTGGCCCACTTTAGGTTATGGTAGTAACACTAAAAGTGGGCCTTTGCGATCATCTTTTGACAGCTCAAAATTTAAATGAAAATAACGGCTTAATCATTCATCTGACACAAAAATGGAATAACCGAATTTGTAGAGGAGAAAATTCTCTACAACTTTGTTCCCTTATGTTTTTCTCATATCTTGTATCATTTGAGAGATATTTACAAAAATAATGGAGTTTTGACATTGAATTAATGAAAACCAGCCATTCGCAGATGTCACTTGACATTCCTCGCCCAGAACTCTCTGGCATACGCCATCTTGCATTGCGTATTTGATGATTTTCTTATTGTAACTTACATGTTGTCATTTCAAAGCAATGGCGCACTGAAGAATTAACAAAAACTCGTTCTTCGTACGATAAATGATAATCTGATGTCTAAAAATGCCATATTAGCATCAGTTAACAACAGCCATCAATAGTATGAGATTAAAGAACATAACTTCTAATTGTTAGCTGTAGCGTAGTGGACAATGCGTTGGACTGTGACGCTGAAGGTCAGTGGTTCGGAACCCGCCACTACATAATTTTTTTTTTTCTTATAAGGGTTCAGACACTCTTATTAATTTATTTTTTATTATTTAGATTATTATTTTGGTCCAAAATGTTTGCAAAAACTTATAAAAACTACAAATCTTAAGTGGGCCGTAAAACACGTCAGTGCGATTTTTTTTTTTTTTTTTCTTCTTCAGTAGGAACAGGGGCTAATAACCTTGTACAGTAGTTTAGTCCCCTCAAAACCCCAAAACAACAACAACATAAGATGACATAAATAACTATTTAAGATAACTTCCAGAATCAGTAAAATACCCTGCTTTTTCATAACATTTATTTATTGGAGTAACTGCCCTACAATACACCTACATGCTTTTCAGATTTTTCTGACCACCCTGTATAACTTAACTACAAAGCGTTTTTCTTTTTTTTTCTTTCTTTTTTTTAAATTTTATTAATATTATTATTATTATTATAGTGAACAAACAATTCGAGAAATACTGCGACACTGAATAGAGGTCAATTTAATATTGAACAACACATCCTAATCAGGTGAGGCTGCAGACAATGACATTTACAAGATACACATATGAGTATTTCATTGCATTTCTCTCATTATTCTAGATCTATGAAATGTTATTATGTGTAAGCCAGTATTGAAGATAGTATGTTATTTGTAAACCACATAACTAGAAATACCTTTTTTATAACTGATTCCATAAGACACACTGGTTTCTTTTTGTTATTTCTATGTGAAAGGATGTGCTGCTTACTTATCCTTATCTTGTACAATTTCAAATTTGGTAAGTCTTAATTAATGTGGTGTTTACTAAGATACAGCAGTAGGCTATTTAAAAAATACAACAGATTATATTTGAAAACATCTTCATAATTACATACAACTAAAAAGAATTAAGTAGTATAGTATGTTGTTATGATCAAGAAATGTTACAAAATAAGATAATAGAAAACTGTTGTAATGAAAGATAATAAATTGAAAAAATAACAATAATTTGAGAATTAGGTTAAATACAAATATGACTATGAGTAAAAGGAAGAAAGGAAGGCAGGTACAGAGAATGGGGAAGGAAATCTTCCATGCCATTTGAAATGAACTAAACCTTATTAAATGGAAGTGGAAAGAACAAATGTTTAACATAATGATAAAGAAATCAGAAGAAGACAGCTTGATAAAAGAAGATGCAGGAAGTATGTACAAATTTTGTGTAAGTAATCTGAAGTGTCCATAGCTGACATGAATGCATAGACAGTAAAGTCAAACATGTCTTGAGCACAGCACTGAATAAAAACCTACAATGATAAGCAGCAAATCAAGTTCCAGATGCCAGGCACAATTGGTAACAAAGCATAGAGCATATTACATTGCCAGAAATAAAAATTAGTACATGCTCTTGGAGTTGGCGAATTCACTCAAGAGATACTGCTGAAACTGTGTATATGGAGTCCATGAAATTATTACATTTATTGATTAGTAACTGAAGTGGCACAGAGGTTCCATATTATTATGTGGTGTAGCCTCCACAGGAGGCAATGCAGGTGCTGATTCTGGCATCCATTCAATCATCCACATTGTGAGTGCAGTCTTGGGATATATTATTTACATTATTTCACCTCTCCTAGACCTGTTCACAAAGTTCTGCAAGACTTCTGAGTTGACGAGTCCCACATGTGAGTTTTTGTCCCATCGTATCCGACACGTGCTCGATTGGAGACAAGTCTGGAGATCATTCTGGTGAGGAAAGTAGCTGGCAGTGTGTAGGTGAGCATTATGCTGTTGCAATAATGGGTGTTACAACATTCTATACACACCAAGTGCCAGTCAGTGTTCCCTCCACAAACACCCTCAGTGTACTAGAGTTGTAGCTCATTGTGTAACAGACTGTAAGGCCTGGGGTGGGGCCAGCTGTCTCAGATGAATACATTCTAGAAGATCGCTCACCTGGTCTAGGTCTTACTCACAAATGGGCATCACTTGTGTGCAGACAGAATCTGTTTTCATAGCTGAGGATCTTGGCCCGCCATACCGTCTTCCAAGCGATCCTCTGATGGTACAGTCAGGTTGTGCAAGTCATTGCTGTGGTGTGAATGAAAGACAGGCTAGAGGTGTGAATGTCTGTAGTCCCACTGCTGTTACTGGTTGACAACGGTTTGTGTTGACACTTTTGGGCTCACAAACCCAGTTATCTGTGCTGTGGTAACTGCACATCTACCACTGCTGCCATACCAATATGACAATCTTGGTAAACATCTTTGTTGTGTGGATGCCCTCAACTTCATCTACAGGTGTGAGAATATCCATGTGACCATTACAATACGTATCATAGCACAGTTGATGCAGCATGTCCATCTTGTGTGTCAATTCTCTGAAAGACCATCCCTCTACTCAGACGTCAATCATTTGACTCCTTACAAACTCACTCAGTTGGCTGTAAGAAGGATGAATAGATCTCTGAGGCATAGTCACTTTGTTTCACACATTGATATCACTGTGAGCCTTATGGCTGAAAACATTGCAAATTAAAGGAAACACAAAGAAGGAACTCTGATGGCTCTGTCTCTATGCTATCTTTTGGCAGATGACATTACTATCCACCAAGTGGCATCTGCTGACATGCGATCAAAAACTCAATGTCATCTTTCGAGGTGTACTGATTTTATTTATTTATTTTTGGCAGTTTATATAAATCTAAGCTATGGCCATTTTCTACACGCCTCTATTGGTACTCTGCACTAATGAGTCGTAACACCCCTCAACCACTAGGAAGAGGAATTAAATCGGTCATGCCCTTTCAAAGAAACCATCCTAGCATTTGCCTGGAGCTACTTTAAATCTTAGAAAATTTAAATCTGAATAGTTGGAGGCAGTTTTGAGCCACCATCCTCTTGAATGCGAGTCCAGTTTGCTAACCACTGTGCGCCCTTGCTCGGTTTCTGTGGTGGGGAGTGGATGGACTTGCAGAACTCTCCCCTAGCAGATCAAGTACCATCAGCTTCAGGCCAAATCAGTCAGGAGACCTGGTTTAATATTGAAATGGCATTATGCACACTGAACCATACTGTCTCAACACGATTGGGATGAAGGATAGCCAAGAGGGATTTCATCTGCATAGAATACAAAACTGCGATCTCCTCACACACCCACTCACCAGCTAGTGTGCATGTGAAGACTGAGGCCACATGGAGGTGTACAAGGTTGCAGGAGATGTGGAGAGATGGATTCCGATCTGGCTGTTGAAGACCTTTGTGTCTGGTCAGAGTCTTAGGTAGAGGCGAAGAAGGGGCTCTGATTGTGACTGTGATTGTGAGCAGAGCTGGTTGTGTTTATAGGTGCCTAGCCATGTTGTCAAACAGCTGATGCCTCCTGTGACCTATGACAAGCCCTTGGGTCCAACCTGCATGTCGGCTGAATGTGCTGCATGCAGGATGGGCATACTTCATGACACACAGGACGTGAACAGGGTGTGATGCTGAGTCATAAGATGACACAGAGGCTACCTCAAGTGGCATCAGAGGGAAATGATGTGTGGGTTTATTATTAGGCTTTGATTCCAGATAAAACAGTTACCTAGTGATCAAATTCTGTATTAGGGCCAACAGGGTGGCAGGACAGCACATCTGAATTGTCATATTGGGGAACAGAGTAAACGTTTTGGTGGTACCCATTTAAGAACAATGCCCAACATTGCAGACTCTGTGCCATCTTATCTTGAAGCTTAGGATGTTGCCAAAAGAAAAATACCATGGTTTGCAATAAGTTAACAGGTGGAATTTGCTGTCACACAAATACACATGAAATTTATTGCCTTATAAATAATTGCTAAACACTCCTTTTCTATTTCAGAATATTTGAGCTATACAACATTCAACATTTTGTAGAAAAAAAAAACAATTAGGTGCTTAGAAACCTCAGTTAAATTCAGTTTACTGGAAAACTCCTCTAGATGAGGCACTGGATAGGAATTAACAGTAGATTTAAAATCACTACGAAAAGGTAATGACACATTAAATTTCTTATTAAGCACCGTAGGCACTGACCATTAACTGGTAGAAGGAAGGAAGATTAAGGTTTAACATCCCATCAACATAAAGGTAATTAGGAACAGAAATGGTAGGAACTGGGGAAATAATGTCTTTATCCTGAAGCCATGTGAGTTCTGCTTTAACAAATCGCCTCAAACCACAAACAGAACTGAACAAGCTCAGCAAGATTTTGGGGCTGCAGAAGGCGTCAGAGATTTGTAAGCTATAAAGTTATGTCCACACCCAAGACAGTGTCCAGCTGATACACAGCCATAACGATGTAGAGTGAAGTGTTGTCCTCTTGCCACAACTGATCATGCAACTATAGGGCTGCTTCATCTGTTTAGACACCATCACACAACTGTTTCACAATTATTACTGTACTTCACACACCAGTTGTCAATAATAAATTATATATGTCAACACAACATGTTTTTGGATGACAATATCCCATTATCAATTTCTGTAAAACAAGGAATCGTAGAATAATAAGGGCACTATATACAAACGACTGTACCAATAAATATTCCAATGAAATTAACCTACCTACCATAAAACTTAGCTGCTGCTAAGAAGCATCGTTAAACACAATAGCTGTGTATGTACATTGTCAAAAATAAAACTTTGTGCAGTAACACAATAAAACCTAAGAATCAACTATGTGAAGAAAATTCGCACAAATACAGGGTTATACCTTTCTGAGGACCCATCTCCTACAAATTGACGAGACTGTTTGAAAAGAGAGCTTTTAGAACAGATGATAAATTAGAACATAGGCTGAAGCTTAAGATTGATGCAGGTGAGAGGTGGATGGGGAAATCAGGGGTATAACAAATAAAGTGTAACGATTGTGAAATGAAGTATATAGGACAAATGGGAAGGAATTTTAAGGTGCGGTTTAAAGAGCACAGTAATAGAGAGAACGGCACATTTACAGTGGCAAAACACCTGAAAATTGAACGACATTCATTGGGCTCCACAATTGATGGTTTGAAAGTCATGCACTATGAGGACAAAGGTTGGTTATTATCAAATCTTGAAGAAATTGAGATCTTTTGTGTGTTGAGAGAGAATTCCAGCAGCATGCTCAACAAAAAGACAGAACTATACAAAAATTATTACTGGGCACATTTTAGCAACCTCCTCCTTGACAAACACTGGTGTGTGTTCATGTATTAAATATTGACTTCATGTTTTTAACTTCACTGAAAAATTTGGAACATATTCCCGTTTAAAAAAATCCTTTAATTTAGTGACTGATTTTATGAATATCGTTAGGTACCTTGATTAGAATATCTTTGGCCACCAATGACAGCAGTTAAACATATGGACAATCTTTGAAGTTAGATCAGATGTCCGTTAGTGCACAACTTGCTGCCATCAGAGAAACATGTGGTACTGTGCAAAGTTTTATTTTTGAGAATGTACATACACAGCTATTGTGTGTAATGATGCTTCTTAGCAGCAGGTAAGTTTTATGGTAGGTAGGTTAATTTCATTGGAATATTTGTTGGTACGGTCGTTTGTATATAGTGCCCTTATTGTTCTACGTTTCCTTGTTTTACAGAACTTGATAATCGGATAATGTCATCTCGAAACATGCCATGTTGACATTTATATTTTATTATTGACAACTGGTGTATGAAGTACAGTAATAATATAGGAGTGCTTGTTGACACACAGATGCACGTGCCTCAGGCCCACAATTTGCTGTACATATCAGATAACAGCACCTGTTATGTCTGCTGTCACATTCAGGACAGGACTGAATTTGACCAAATTAGAATTGAAAAAGTTTACCTAAAACTGAAAGATGGAGCAGAATGGTATACTTATGACTCTCATGAAACATTAGCAATCTGGATGTCTATAAATATGGGTGGGAGATGATGATTCTTGAATTGACCACTACTTATGGTGGTGATTAGGAACTTGGGGAACATACATTTCATTCGTAAAACAACCTCTACACAATTTACAATTTTAGCCAGTGAATCAAGACTTAGATCAGACTCAGCAAAAACATTTGTAGTTACCTCCCTACCAGAAATAACATAAATAGTTGCGTTCATCTTGAACTGAAAACTGTTGTTATTGCAGTTGTTGCTGTTACAGATATATAAACTTGACATCCTGAACTTTAGCACTGGTTACGAATGTGTCTCAAAAAAGTGATAGTGTAAGACCTCAACACCAGTGGTGGATCACAGATTATGGTTTGTGAGGGGGTTGACCCAGCTGAGGGTGTGATTTTCAGAGTTAACACTTTTCAATGACCGGGTAGGGGGTGGGGGGAGGAGGAGGGTCATGAGTTCTTTAGGCTCCCCTCTGGACTGGATCCACTACTGCTAATCACCACTAAAGTGTCCATATCTGTTACATGGTATGAATATGTAAGCCATTAACAGAGCAGAACATCAAATAAAAACCAAGAACAGCACCCATAAAATCAAGAAGGTCTGGAGCAGGGTCAGGATCAGTGTAAAGGTAGGTGAGAGAGTGAATGAAACTCAGGTTAGACAGGAGATTAATGTTTAGTGTGAGGTGATGACAAAACCTATGAATTGTATTGTCAGTGTGTAGCCTCAGTGGCAAAGAAGACCCAAATGGGATAGGGGCTGTGAAACTACTGGGGTTTATGATTGATGACATATTGATTTGGCAAGAACATACCTCACATGTGTGTGACAAACTGTCAAGAGTCATATACCTCCTGAGGAAACAAGCATGTGATCAACAAGCAGTATATGTTAATGGTGTATTATTCACTGTTCCATAGCCATATCAACTATGGCCTCTTACTATGCAGTCACTCTGCAGATTGCAAGAAAATACTTTTATTCCAAAAGAAAGCAATAAGAATAATATTGTACAGCAGAAGACATGAACACTGCAAGCCAATCTTCAAACAACTAGGAGTGATGATTATCTTCAGTCGGTATGTAGTCTCATGCCTGATGTAAGTGAAGGAAAATCAGTAAACTTTCTCAAACAGGAGTGATTTCCATAATTACGATACACAAAATAAAGGTAAGATAGACATTCCAAGCTGTCAACTCTCCAAAACTTGAGACAGTTTTCCAGCAGTGGCTATTAAAATGTTCACCTAAACAATGAGCTACGGTCCTTGGAGTTGGGGAAATTTAAAAGGAAGATGTCACAATATCTACGCCAGAAACCACTATACAGTGTGAGTGAATTCTTCAACAGTGAAACAGCAAACTGGACAGTCTGAACAATGCACTTTTAAGTGAATCAAGAGAACATCTTCTTGCTGAAAATTACTACTTATAAATCATTATGGCTTATCTGTGCTTATGAACTTTTCTCTGGCCTAATCATGTATTTGATTTATTATTGTGTTTGTATAAACTTAACCTTATAACACTGACGCAGTCTGTCCAGTCTTGACTGGGGAGTGACGTAGCTATGTTAATAAATGGTAATAGTAAATGGTTAATGGTTCTACACAGGAAGATAACTTAAGTTTCAGTTGTCATTGTTATGCTTGAGGTTCTATAAAATAGCTTCTTCAATAACATTACAAGTTTTATTCAAATGTGAAACTTATTTTTTATTTTTTTTATCAATTATTAGATATTTGTGTGGGAATCTAATGTCAGCGGTGCTGAATGATAAAAAAAGCTGTTATGTTTCTTTGACATTAGAGTCAAAGAGCAACAACCAAAACAACTCTTTCTTTAAAGTGGTGAACAAATGACTCTGCTTAACATGGCCCCTTCTTCTTCTTCTTCTTCATCTTCTTCTTTCAAGTGTCTGCACCATTCAAGCTATTTATTCTCAAAGGTTCTTTTACAGAGCATGTTATCTCCATTTGCCTACATACCTCCTCATTTTGTATGTATTCATTTTCTTTAGTCAACATAAGACCATGATAAAGTAAACATTCCATTTTCCAGCATGTGGGAAATAAGAAGATGATGAGAGTTACATGAAAAAATGTAAAGGGTTTAGGTGTACAATACATGATTAAAACAGATGTGATACAGGAGTGAAAGTAATAGGTCAAGTTAGAAGAAAATAAAATGGAGAAAAGTAAACAAGAAGAGAGTGTATCTTGTGTAACCTTCTATGCTTTGGCAGATACAGTGATAGATTTTAATTCATGTGTGTCTATAACTCAAAACTAAATGTATCAGAAAGTCGTTTTTAACTTACATAATGTCAGTCATATTTTGTACCATGGAAAATATCAATGAATAACTAAAGTAATTCGTACCTGAAGAAATCCGGTGACACATCTAAGTCTTCTTCTACAATAATTGCATATCTGGCCTGAGGGAAAATATTAAAGGTTGCTGTTAAAGAGGCCTTGTAATGCTGGGATATACGTGCATTTTTAACTCCAATTGGTGTATGCTGAATGCCTCGTAAACCAAACAACTTAGTAACTTCCAGTGGTTCTTCAAAATATCCATCAATGAAAACAGTAATCATTTCTGGGTTTGCACCATTGGCAGATAGAAGAGACCGCAACATTCTAAAGATTAAAAAAAATACTTTATTACAAGGCAGTAAGATGCTCTGATGTTTAAGATCTATTGGACTTGAAAACTACTTCATAACTTTCAACTGAAATTAAATTAATGTATGTTAGGAAAATGGTTACCATAAAAACAAAATTAAAAACAAGTTGTCCTTGGTGAAAAATTGTTAAATATTAAATACAAATACCTGTATAAGTAATGTGGCCTGTTGCTGGCTATGATTGCAACTGGTACATCATGGACCCTGTTGTTTATTACCTACAAAATATTTGGGTAAATGTGAGTTTATAATGCAGCACAATGTCTGAATTCAAGACAACAACATTATCTAAAACAGAACACTAGTTTGAATAAAACCTTAAACTTTTGTATTACATAGTTATTATTATGGACAAGAGTGCAATAAATTATTGCTATGAAGAAACTGATACAAATAAGGCATGCAATTGAAATTAGTGTAATGAACTGTAAATTGGGGTTAAATATCTGCATTTTCTCAGAAGGGCTGCTACTTTTTGTATTCATGACCATTATGTACTGTGGCTGTACTAAAATTATAAATTACATATACTGTATTGGCATTAATAAACTTAAATTTTATGACAAAATAATCCACAATCGTACTGTCATCTGTTGAACTGACTGGCAGTTAATCAGAATATCTGATTATGGTGACAAAGCGAGTCATCAGAAAGTTGTTTCCTTTAAAACCCAATAGACTCAATACAAATGTTTTGTGATAAAACATTCTGGAATAATGAAAAATCACACATTATATTTTTATATTAGCAGTTCAAGTCGGGCCCAGTGCTCTTGGGATAAAGCGCTTGACTGGAAACCGAAGGGTCGCAGGTTCGAAACCCGGTCGGACCTCAGATTTTTTCAGTCTGCACTTTAACCCATCCTTCACCTCTCAACGATGTGAGGACTCGCCAGGAACGACACGTTGTTCGGATTCCACGTTAAGCTGTAGGTCCCCTTTCCCCGGTTGCATAATTGGGGTAGGTTAGGGACACGCAAGTCGCCGAAGTGGCGTCCAATTGACTTGGACAATGAGCCACACAACATTATTATTACTGCAGGAAATTTGTAACAGTTGGTGGAGGTGGAACTAGGACCACATTTTGGGTGTGGCAAATTGGCAACTGACCATGGTGGCAGATTTTATGGGCAGCAATGTTTGTCAAAAATTGTGTAAAGGTTCCTGATTTAAATTTCCTACTCCAAGAGAAAATTAATCAGTGCACATTAGTACTGCTGATTAGTATTCATACCAAAAACAGATTACAAAAAATTAAATATTTCTCTCATCAAAGAATATTAGATACAACAGACACAGAAGTATGTTGTATAGTGTCATTTATTATTGATAGGGAGTGTGAAACAGTGGTGTCTTTTTTTTATAGCTTATGAAATAGTACTCTTATATGTTTCAGTTTCCATTGATACTTTTGTTACAATATGATCAAAATGATGTCAACATACATCAACACCAGGGTTGTTTCATAACATTACATTGTCAATAAATTTTTATTAAAAGATTTTCCATCAGCATTCCTCCCCCCCCCCCCCCCCCCCCCGATCCCAAGTAAACAATTTTTTTTCAGTGATCAAAACTTGAATAATTTTATCAGCATGTGCTTGTAATAGCAGGTAGTAGCAGATCCACTCTATACAAATTTCTCGCAGACGACTGACAACAGTTTGAAAATGTTCAAATGTTTGTTAAGCTTATGGGACTTAACTACGGGGTCATCAGTCCCTAAACTTACAAACTACCTATGAACTACTTACGAACTAGGACGGCACAAATATCCATGCCCGAGGGGGGATTCGAACCCCCGACCGTAGTGGCCGTGCTGACCGTGACTGGAGCGCCTCAGTCACCTCGGCCACCGCGGCCGGCTGACAACAGTTTGCATTAAATCAAATGGCAAGTCACTTGTAAAGTGACTGTAGTGGTGTTTTACTACAGAATAATGAAAAAAAAATCCCTGAAAAAAGTAGAAGGTAAAAAAGAAAAGAAAGCAAAATAAAAGAGAACAATAAGCATGGATGATACTTTGCCTTGACTTTCCATAAAATTCTCAAATTATTCAAGGAGAGAAGAAACAAACTCCCCAAGAGAAATAGTGGAAATGAAAGGCCCTGGTTATTGAAGAACGTTTCACACATCTTTGACTTCAAACACACCTGTGTTTGCGTCTGTGTAAATGTGTGGGTGTGTGTGTATCTGTTTACCTTCCTTTTCTTCCCCCAAGGTAAGTCTTTCCTCCCTTCCTTAAAACCCTCATCATTTCCTTTTCTCTCTCCTTCCCTTCTGCCTGAAGAAGCAACTGGGTTGCGAAAGCTTGCATATGTGTGTGTGTGTGTGTGTTCTATTTATTTGTGCTACTATCACACCTCTGCTCCTACGCCTGGTGAGTAATCTTCATCTATTTTTTATATATAATATTACATTGTTTACTCAGATCTATTGCAAATTGTATTCTTGTTCATTATTTTATTTCTATTTCTATGTATATTCTTTTGTTCGTTGTTCTAATTATATTTGTATGTGTGTTGCTGTCATGTGCCATATGATAAATTATTACATATGATAAATTATTACATCAAATAAACAATTAAACATGCTTATTAGACTAATTTTCCAATGTTAGGCAACATGAAATTAATTTAAGCATAGAGAATATCCAACAATCACGTAAAGTTGTAAGCATGTCCACTACGATTTTTTTTTATTTTAATTTAATTTATTTTCTTTTTTTGGCTGAGTCTTTTACCAAGCTTAATGAATATCTTAAAGTATCAGACAGGTCCTGTAATAAAAGAGATAAATATTGTTTTCCTTACCGGATCAGGGCTAAAAATTATTGGTGCAGGATCTTGACAGCTGCAGACACTTCCATAACCTTCAATGTGGTTACAAAACTGCCTTCTCCTTCGGTTCTCCTCATTATCTGGCCAATAACATTCACTGTCTGTGGATAAAAAGAATGCATCATTAAATTTAAGTTTTTGTTCATTTCAAGAGTAGTTTCATATTTATTATCATTACAGCCAGTAAATTACATTGCTTGCTTGAGGACTGTTGTGATTTCTTTTTAGCTTAGGTGCCACCATGATTATCTGTAGAAGAGAAAAGTGGAGATGAACATGTAAAGAGAAGAAGAGGGATATACAGATATGAATGTGGGAAGAAATGCTTAATTGAGTGAGGTTAGGTTAAAGGGAGAAAAAGAAAGTGTGGAAGTAACAGCAGTAAAGGATATTGAAATACAAATATGGATCCATCTTCTTTCCTCAGTACAGTGTGCGTATTATGATGACTCATTATAACAGCTAAAGAGGGCTTGTATAGGGTAGTGCTGTATTGTGAAAGTAAAGGAAAAGATATGATTGCTACTCACCATATAGAAGTCATGATTAGTCACAGACAGATGAGAATAAATAAATAAATAAATAAATAAAAATAAAAAATAAAATAAAAAGGGCTGCTCTTCATTTACACTTTTGGTAAAAAGGCTCTTGTCCAAGCTAAGCCTTTTTGACCAAGAGCTTTTCTCATTGTGGCTGTCTGCATCTGTATGTGTCCTCTAAATCATTTTCATAGTACTGTTGTATTCTATCATGCAATTCCAATGTCATATATTTCATTCAGTTGTAATAATACAAGCAGTAGCACTTTTTAAGAAACTTAATAATGTAAGAATAAGAGATAGGGGAAAAGTGAAACAAGAAACCTTAAATAAGGTCTCAGAATAATCTGAAGAAATAAAGAATAAACATTATAGATAATTATGAAAGACTGGAAACCAGGAACATTTTTGGTGTAATTAAGCTGTGTGGACATTGCTGTGCAGTATGGGGTATCATGTTACTGATTGTGTGGCCATTGAAGGCCTCCCTCAGGCATGGGGTATGTGTTGTTCTTAGTATAAGTTAATTTAAGTAGTTCATAAATCTAGGGATCTATGACCAGAGTAATTTGGTCCCTTAGGATTACAAATGTTTGAAAGTTTGTGATATAATTAAAACACCGAAACAGGAATAATTGTTCAAGTGAAAAATAGGTATGTGGAACAGTGCAGAGGTAGGAGAAGTTAGTTTAAAATAAAATGTAAAACTGTGGTCTACAATTGTCTTCTTTTCTTTCCTCTTTTTCATAGCCCTTCAATGAGTGTCACAAATTACACCTGTTTTCAACCATAAACAAGAAAATAGATTTTCATTCTGTAGGTAATAATTATGACAGAAGAATTTCAAGAAGAAGTTGCTAATTTTGTGGGAAGAACATGAAAAATGAATCTTCATAACATATTTTAACTATGCTTTTTTTTACTCCATCCTACAGACCTTGAGAGACCCACTGTGTACTGACCAGCCGCCGTGTCATCCTCTGCCCGAAGGCGTTAATGGATGCGGTATGTAGGGGAACATGGTCAGTGCCCCACACTTCCGGCTGTTATGTCAGTTTTCAAGACTGGAGCCACTACTTCTCAATCAAGTAGCTCCTCAGTTGGCCTCACAAGGGCTGAGTGCACCCTGCTTGCTAACGGCACTTGGCAGACACGGACAGTAACCTATCCAAGTACTAGCCAAGATGTCAGCCTCATACCCACAGACTTCCTGTGAGGTTCAAGCCCAATGACTTTTTAAGCCAAAAACCAGTCACATATTCTTCAGGCCTGATGAACTCTGTTGTCATCACTGGACAAGGTAGAACTACTATTAACACACTGGACTAGATTTGAGAAGACAGCAGCCATCCAGATTTAGGTTTTCTATGATTTTCCTAAATCACTCCATGCAAATGCTGGGATGGTTTCTTGGAAAAGGCATGGCCAATTTCCTTCCCCATCTTCATAAGACAGAGGTATCAGTACTCAACTTGTGGATGTTGACTTAAAGTTCCCCTTGCAAGTTTTTCTCAGTAACAGGTTTGGGATGGACCTTCACTGACTGCCTGTAGCAATACCTGATGGGTTTGGAAGAAATTTTATTCACAAGCCAAAGTCATTAAATACATTCTGATACTTCTCAGTCAGGATTTTTATCAGACACCAATTCTGACTATATGTTTTCTGGCAGTGTGTTTCACCATTGTTTGTAAACATGTTGAACAGTCTGCCATGAAACACTAGCAGATAAAGTAGCTTCACACATTGTATGGCCATGGCCAAACATTATTGTTCCATTTTGCTATTCTGTAACATCTTTATGTTTACCCATTGTCGTGTATAATATCTGCTTGAAACATAAATGTCCTAAATGATAACTAATGCCTTATGATCATATAGAAGCCGTGTACATGGGGTAAGCATTTAACTTAATTATTGCACCACTCGTAAAGGCTTAACAATTCTTCTGTGTGTGCCCAATATGACGACCAATTTTTTGTCTGATGAATTTGTGTAAACAAAGTGAGATAGTACACCTAATGTACATATAGATTGTAACTCCTCAGTCATACTAGGAAAGAAGCATAATCTATACTTACTCATGATGGACCACTGCAATCTATGGTACTTTTATGACTATAGATTTGACAAATTACATCATTATCAAGAATAAATTACACCTTTACTACTCCAGGGGGCTTGCTTTGACTGTCAGTGCTTTGTCAAATTATTTGTGCAGAATTGTATATCCCATCTCAAGTGTATCTACTTCCTCTTCCTTTTCTATAATATTGTCTTCAAGTTAGTATCCCTTGTATAGTCCCTGTGTGTATTCCAGCTACGTTTGCTGTAAACATTTTTATAAAAGTTCATGCAAGTACCATTGTCTGTGGTCTTCAAAACCCATGAGCTACACTTGTGCTCAAGAACTGAGATTGTCATTGTTCTTGCAGAAAGTCTCTATGGAAAAGTGTTCCCTATACCTTACTAAATGTGCCACAGATCAGTGAAACATTATATTTGGTCATGATGTCTCAGTAATCATTCATGACTGACATTGTTTCCAAGGTAATGAATATTTAGTATGTGCTTATGACAGATACCGCCTGAGCAAATCATTGTATGTCATGTATTTTTACTTTATGTCCTTTACTTCAGTGAAGCTTTTTGGAAGGTTTTAGATTATGGTAGATCTTAGGTTTTTGCATGTGCCATGATAAACAAATACAAACACATGCCTTTTGGTATAATATTCCTTACCTTCAGCAGGTACAAGGGGAATTTCTGCATGTAGCATAACTGGGGCTCCCCAGGTATTGAATTCAGTGCTTTTGCTGTACGATTCACCAAACATTTTTGAACCCTTCTGTGTTACCATTGCCCACATATCCCTCCATCCTATTACTTGTGATCGCTTAGAACCAAGACGTCTCAACAAATCTCGAGCAGGCTGTTTCATTTGAAATGTTCCTTCATCCTAGAAGAGATAGAAAAATAAAAAAATTAGTTATGTTTGCAATGTTTGCTTTCATGTTGGAGTAACATTAAATTAAGTATCAAACTGCCAAAGCCTGTAACTTCATTTATATCATAAATGCTATAATTATATGAGAATCTCTTGGATTAATATCATAAATGAATATTCAGTCAGAAGAACTGACCAAAAGCTTTCATCTTATTTCCTTTCATGTACAATGAGTGGAAGGTCAAACAGAAATAATACTCCACTATGTGATTGTGAATTCCATAAAATTTCAGGAACTGCTATTACCACACATATAATTTTGTTAATATTGGTAGATTATCAGATATAAAAACACTGGAAATAAGCAAAATAAATTTCCTTCCTAAATGACACAATTTCTGTAATTTTAAGTTGATTTCTCATTTGTGACCCATTTAATTACACAACAAAGACTATGTTAAACGGATATTTAACAATAAGAAGAAAAGTGGGGATTTGTGGTAAAGTGTCAGACTACAGCAAAGGATGTGGATTAGATCCTTTGTCAATTTTAGGATATTCTCTGTCACTCATCATTTATTTCACCTCTGGCAATGTTGATGTGAAAAATAGGTTTAACATCCCATCTCATGTTTAACTGTAGGTTCCCCTATTAATGTCAGTTCGAAAGTCAAATGAAGACAATGGCATACCACTTCCAGAAGGACCATGCCTGGTAAAGCACTGTGGCATTCAAAAAAATCTTCAGATTATTTATTGCTTTACATTTTTAAGAAAGAAAGAAAAGCATTATATGTTCATAGCATCTGACAATTCTGAAAAAATTCAGACATTTCTAATGCTACAGCTATTGTAAAAGCTATATTATTTTTGTACATATTCTTTTACTGTATACATGTTGGCCATTATCTTACTAAATATTTTTCAGTCTGTTGGGAAATTTACTTAGCTCTGTTTTTACATTTAAATATCCCTAATGTTTAACTCTATGAATTAAAATAATTAAATAAGACATACCTTTATAGCAAAAATTATTATCCTACCATCTGAGACCATGTTAAGAAATAATGCCATGGCCTCATCTTCATGCGGGGAATAGGTATCAAATATTCGTTGTGCCATTACACTTCCACTTGCTTGGTTCAGTACCAGGACATGTATTCCTCGGCCTTTATGCTCTTCATTGTCTTCTAGAATCTAGAAAAGAAAATAGTGGTAATTGTCATGAGAACATATTTATTTCGATCATAAATACAAATAAAAGTGGGTGCTATGGAAGTAGAAGAAGTAGATTAGGTGCAAGGACAGGAACTAGAGAATATTGATGATAGGTAGTTTGTGAAGAACAGTTTTCAATTGAGCATTTTAGATTAATTATTATTTGAAGGTAGAGTGAGGATTTGGATGAAGGTAGTTGGACCAGATGGCTCAGATTCCAAAATACTTGACAACTTTGTGCTCAGTATTCTAGTCCTGAGTTATTAAACTTTCTGTACACAGTATTATCACAGTCTAACATATGTAATGTGAAATTCACAACATAGCCATGAATACCCAAATGCACCTTCCTATGCCAACCTGTTCATGGGGCCATCTAAAGGAATCCTTCCTAGCTAACCAGAATCCCAAATCCCTCATGTGGTTCAGATTCATCAATGGTATCTTCATATTCTGGACTGAAGGAGAGGACACAATGTCCACATTTCTTCAAAACCTCAACAACCTCTCCTCCATTCACTCCACCTGGTCCCATTCAACACAACGAGCCACTTTTCTTGATGTTGACCTCCACCTCAAAGATGGCCTTATAAGTACCTCCATCTACATCAGACCTAACAACCAACAACAATACCTCCATTTTGACAGCTGCCACCCATTCCACACCAAAAATTCCCTTCCATACAGTCTAACCACCTGTGGTCATCACATCTGCAGTGACAAGCAGACCCTCTCCAAATATGCCAAAGCCTCACTGAGGTCTTCATTGATTGTAATTACACATCCAAACCTTGTCCAGAAACATATCTCATGGGCCCTATCTGTCAAGTCACCCACCACGTCGTCCACATCCACCGTCTGGCCACAAAGGAGCAACGCTGTTTTTGACCCAGTATTACCTAGGACTGGAGCAGTTAAACCACATTCGACTACCTTTCATTCTGCCATGAAATAAGAAATTCCGCTGCCCGCCAAACCTATGTAATATCCTTGTCTATTCCTACTCCAGCCCTGCTCCCAACTCCTTGCCCCATGGTTCATATCCCTGCAATACACACAGATGCAAAACATGTCCTATCTACCATCCCATCACCACCTACTCCAGTTCTGTCGCATGCATTTGCTGTGCCATAAAAGGCAGGGCAAACTCTGAAAGCAGTCATGTTATCCACAAACTTGGTTGCAACCAATGTGCAGCTTTCTACATGGGCATGACCAGCAACAAGCTGTCTAGCTGGATGAATGGCCATTGTCAAACTGTGGCCAGGAGACAGCTAGACCATCCACACATCCTGTGCCACATGGATCCTTTCCACAAACACCATCTTTTCTTAATTGTGCAGATGGGAACTCTCCCTACAATATATCCTATGCTCCCACAATCCCCCAGGCCCAAATCTTTGCTAGTTCCTGTCCCCCCCCTCCCCTTCCCTTTCCTGACCACTCTCTATTCTTCACATATGCCTCCCATCCCACCAAACATTCAAATCCCTCACTTTCCTTCCATCCTGTCTGTCAGACAGCACTGGCTTATATCCCACCCTCGCCATGCATTTTTTCCCTCCCCTCTTGCTTCCCTCTCCTTACCACTTCCTCACTCCCACCACAGTTGCTCTTGTCTCGTCCATGCTGAGTCCTGTAGACTGGCCACAATGGCCAGAGACTGTGTGTGTGTGTGTGTGTGTGTGTGTGTGTGTGTGTGTGTGTGTGTTTATCTCTAGCCAACAAAGGCAATAAAGGCTGAAAGCTATTCAGTTGTATTCTATTTATGCCTTTACACAGCTCATTGGACATTTCTGTAGTGAGCAGCAACTTATTCTCAAAAATATTGTGTTGTGGCATTTGATGTACATGTTTTCAAGAGTTTTATAGATGAAATGCTGTTAAGGAGACTAGAACAGGACATTATTGGTGGATATGACTCTTTCAACAAATGTTTGGGAGCAGTAGTAGTATATTGGTGCACAAGTTTGTATGTTGGAATCATTATTGAGTACTGTTCAGCAAGTAAGATCCCTACAATAATAATAATAATAATGAAAAAGAGGATTGGCTGATGACACAGAACAACCAAAGATAAGCTGACCCAATGACATTTCCATAATTCAGTAAAATGCTCATTAATTCTTATCATCAAAACCCAAAGTTTCTTGTTTGAAAGTACATGAGTTTTGGGGTAAACTTTTGTCCATTCATTGAAGTCTCTGACTGAGTTTTACAGTTTCTTTGGTTCAGTGCAGAATGATTAAAATAATTTCAAACTTTTTTACATCAAAAGGGCTTGAACTAATTCGTTGTTTCTTTTTTCACTTACCGTTGTACCATCAACAGACACAGACACCTTAGACTGGCTGGAAAGAACATCAATTGCTAGGGATTTGGGTTGACTTTCCTGCAGCCTCAAGCTATTTCTTCTGCTCTCACCATTAACAAATTCTCCTCCATCTTCTGGAAGTAAGAAAGTTGACGATTAAATTACATTCATGTCATTTTGTAAGATATAACATAGCTAAAAGCAGTGCATTAGCTATTTGGTCAACCAAGAGTACCTGTTCCATACAAGACTATATCTGGTCTCAACTGACAGGAGAGACCAGAACCTGCAACCTACCAGTTACGAAGTCAGGGGAGAGGGGGGATTCAAAACTGGAGGAAAAGGATACATTTTTATATGTTTCCAAAATTCAAAACATCAAAATCAAATATTATAAAGTACAATCCAACCAGCTCAAGTTGGATTATTAGAGAAATTACTTATTTTAGGTTTTGTTGTTTCAGTCCTCAATTGTGGCAATTCTGTCTTAAGACTTTTGAAGTTGCACCTATGTGGAATTGAATGCATCTGAAGATGTTAACTTTATAAACAGATCCAATATACATATTGGAAAAGATAAACTGCATTAATTAATTTACACAGTGTTGTAACCATCAAATTGTTAATAATTTTTTTGTATTATTTAAGCCTCAAGTAACAACGAGGCTGAAAATTCAATAAAAGAAATTCTGTAACATTATGTCTCCCCACACCATAACAACAGAATTACCAAAATGATCATGACCATGCCTTGTCTGTAAATTATTTACACCTGTCAGATCTGCAGCTCAGTAGATTCCAATACAATACATTTCAAACTGCTGCATACACATTGTTCCATGACATCATTGACAAATGAAGAATGACCAGTTATATACAGAAGACCTTTCTTCTTTAAGGAATATCATCTTTATCTGTTGTTTGTAAGTGATGTGTGTGAGGCACACACAAGACACTACAAATAAATACCAACAATTATTCAGATATTACAAAGCTGTTGGACCAAATTTGCTGCAAGTGTTCAGTCTTCTCCAAGTGCCGATACATACACTGATGTACCAAACGTAAGGACAAAAAGAAATTTCCGCATGATGATAACTACCAGAAAATGTATCTTGATATAAGTTGGACATTGTTCATAGAAAGAAATGCTACAGTATAGTACATAGATAACTGAAAAAAAGAAGCAATGAGATGAACAGATATGACACTTTTAATCAAAGCGAATCATTACACCAAAGTCACAACAGTTTATTACTCCTCTGCACATTACAAAAGGAGGGACATAGTACTTAATAGGTTGTATGATCATCATGGATGGCAGTGCGTGCTGTACGATGTGCTCCCATGCTAATCATGAGATTGGTAATAAGTTCTTATGGCAGGGTATTCCATACATTCATCAGTATGCTGTATGGTAGTTGGTGCATGTAGACACGCTGCAATATGTCCCTCAGCACATTCCATTTGTAACCAATTATATATTTTTTGATGACGTTACAGCATTCAATGAATGAAATAAATCACAATTTGCAATCAATTATGGCTTCACTGTACTGTGTTTAGATGGAATACCATGTGGCGGATGAAAATTTGTGCCCGGCTGGGATTCGAACCCAGGATCTAGTGCTTACTAGGCAGATATGTTGACCACTCCGCCACCAAGGACACAGTGACCAGCCCGACTGCAGAGAACTCCTCCCTGCACGTCACCCGCCACACACTGGTCACTGTGTCCTTGGTGGCGGAGTGGTCAACACATCTGCCTATCTGCCTAGTAAGCACGAGATCCCGGGTTCGAATCCCAGTCGGGCACAAATTTTCATTCGCCACACGTTGGTATTCCATCTAAACCTGGTACAGTGAAGCCATAATTGATCGCAAATTGTGATTTATTTCATTCCATTTGTGCTTGAGGGATTGGGCTGACTAGTCCATTTGTGAATATCCTCTCATTTAAAAGCTCCTCTACCTGCACTCTTTAATGTAATCACATTGTCATACATAAAATGTTGACAGAATTCAAAGAAGAGCACGGCAAATGAGTACAATCTCACAACAACACTGATTGGCGGATGTATCTTGTTTTAAGATTTGGAGTTCAGTGTGCATATGTAAAATTCTGCCACCCCACACCACATAACAGCTGGATTAGCAAAACAATCATGTTCAACAGTGATGTTTTTGGGTGCCTTACTGCCTGGGCGAGTCAGTTTGAAGGTCGGAAAAGGCAACGGCATACCACCTCCAAACAGGACCATGCCTAGTATAGCACTGTGGTGTTCAAACCAATCTTCAGATTGTTGACTGCTTTACCTTTTATTTTTACATGTTCCCACCTCTCACTATATGACGCCATGACCAAAGTCACTATGCAAACTGAATCTGGTCTCATCCAAGAAGACTATGTGACATCATTCCTTATTGGTCCAGTCCCTCTGATGGCAGCGTTGCTTTCCCCACATATGAAAGGCTAGTGGCTTTCGATTTTAAGACTGCGGCAGCTCGGTAGTTCGTGCACCTCATTCTACTCATCTACCACAGAATCTGAATGGCATTAACACTGAATCAGATGTAGCCAAAAGCATATTTTGAAAATTTCAGAAAATGAGATCTAATATAGAAACAAACCGTTCCCAAAACCATGCCACTATAATAAATTTCCTTCTTATATGTGTGAGGAATGTGATCTGGAAGCTTCGTCATCCTTTTTGTTACTTACAGTTAAATACAATCCAGCCCTGTAAGTCATAAGGATGCACCCATACACAGTGTTTCAGAATGAAGTTTTAAAATTTTGGGAAATTGCAGAAATAAAATCGTCTGTACTTTGATACAAGAAACCTATAGCTTGGAATGTGAAATACTTCGTACTTTGTTTGTGGTCAGAAGTTGAACGAAAGAGCAAGGTACAGGATATATGACAACTTTTGTTGACAAAAGAGTAGAGTGCAATCAAATACTGTAAACAGAATCAGTGTCGTAATTCTGTAGAATCAATGTCCTTCATACTTCCAAGATAATGTCCAATGTGACTACCACTAACGTCATTACAAACTGTGTAATGGCAAACCATGATTTCTCTGCATCTAATGTACTGCACTCCACTCTGATTGTGTTGAATGCTGTAAAGATGCATTCATTGTGCTCTGGAACTATTCCTACTGATGTTGCATACACAAGGGACTGGACATAACCCCAGAGGAAGTAACCATGAAGTGTGTGGTCAAGCGAGTGTGCAGAGCAGGGGACTTCACATCCCTTTTTAATTACTCTCTGACTGAATTTGTATGCCGCGGTGGAGTAGCCGAGCGGTCTAAAGCGTCTCGCTGCGGAGCGCGCGGTTGCTCGCCGTGGAGGTTTAAGTAGTTTGTAGGCTACGGACTGATGACCATGCAGTTTGGTCCGATAGATTTACAAACATTTGAACTGAATTTGTCTGAGATATGCCCTCGCCCAGAGATGAAATTACGATGGAGCACCATAGTGCTGAAAACTCGTGGGCTATTAATGTGCAAATGCAAGGAATGTCCCACCAGAAGTTCAGGGAGGACAGTGCTTCAAACCAATTCCTGGCCCTAAATCACTCCAGGGTGGTGCCGTTGAAAGGACATGGCCGATTTTCTTCCCCGTCCTTATCAAAACAATCAGAAGTTTGTGCTCTGTCTCTAATGACCATGTTGTTGAAGAGACGTTAAACCCTAATCTTCCTTTCTTCGATAAGTTCGGGCAAGGCATTCTCCATAAAGTTCAGATAGCACGTACCAGTCAAAGAACCAAGTAAGTCGTGCGGACCAATAAGGTGCTCTCTAGGAATTCCAGTGCAAATCTAACAGAACGTCGCTTGGCGCGTCTGTCTCGCGGCAGTACGCACTTGACTGTTTTCACATTTGAGCGGAAATTGATATCACCTGACCTGTCAACTTGTTTCAAGATGTCTTCCATATTCTATGCTGCTCTTAGCTGCCACACTGAGCGCTCCGTTTAACTTCGTTACTGCTTCTTTATTTCGTTATTGGTGTTTTCTATTATTTCGTTGTTGCTGTCTTTCGGTGAACATGAGTGATTCGCACAAAACATTACATAAGTGTGAGGAATGCAGTTCCGTGTTCAATATGCAGAAGAACCTTTACACTCTCACGAGGAAGTTCGTTTAAATGAGAACATTCATGTGTCGAAAAAATGTAGTGTCCACAGTGTAGAATTCATTATCAAGATGCAGTTCATTAAAACGCCATCAAATAAAATGTTAACCCACTATGCTCCATTCGAGTTACTTCCTATCCTGTAATTGTGACATCTAATGACTTGACATGAATCTGTACTGCACAACGCAATACTTCCATTTGTCTACATAGTTTTGGTATAGTATTTGAATGAATAAAAGATCATAAATAAAGTACTGGGATTTCTGTCATGTATTTACTGCAGTGCATGAGAACCAAATCCGAAAAATTGGATAATTATGTCATGCTGTGGAATTTATGTGTAAAATACTCGTAGTAGTCTGATATTTTTAGCGTTTGTCAAGTTTGTTATGCCAAAATACTTACACATACAGGGGCGGATCCATGACGGCCTGCTGGGGGGGGGGGGGGGGTGAAAGAATTTTTCATTGTCAGCTAAACCCTGGCTCAGTAGAAAGACTCTAGTACTGGCCACCCATTTTTTACCGCACGCCCAACCAAACAAAAGTCTCACAGTTTTGACGACTAGTGATATCGGATTAAAAAACAATAAATGCGGCTGCTGGGGGGGGGGGGGGGGAGGTCGAACGACCCTTCCGCCCCCCCCCCCCCCCCCCCGTTTGGATCCGCCTATGCACACACACACACACACACACACACACACACACACACACACATCTGATTCGCGAATGTGTATTCAGAAGATAAATTGCTATACTTCATCACGTTCAATCACTACATGTGCGAATTTCTCCATTTTAGGCACAACTGAGTACAGTTAATCGAATACTTGTTACTCATTCAATGATATTGCCTGTTTTGGCCAAATGTGACTGCCCAGCTTACACCTGAAATCTTGAATGCATTGACAGCCCTGGCTAGTGCAGGTTATGTTGAACAGTGACAGCTATTTTGAGTTTGCGAAGGCAGTCAGTGTGAATACGAATAAGTCGTAGTGGTAAACTGATCTGCAGTGTAGCAAAGCGTCAACGTTTTCGCCACAGTTAGTTTGAAATATTTAGCACATTTCGTTATAAGAATTAAAACTTCCAGATGTAATATAAACAGAGTAAATTCCAATGACGGCCTACTGCGTAAATTTTTCTCCGTTTTGTTCATTGTAGATGAACGAATACAATATGAAATGGGAATATCACAGATCACGCTAAACTGAATAATCCTTCAATAGAATGAAACTTTTCACTCTGCAGCGGAGTGTGCGCTGATATGAAACTTTCTGGCAGATTAAAATTGCGTGCCGGAACGGGGACCTTTGCCTTTCGCGGGCAAGCGCTCTACCGACTGAGCTACCCCGACACGACTCACGATGCCGCCTCACAACTTTACTTCCGCCAGTACCTCGCCTCCTACTTTCCAAACTTCACAGAAGCTCTTCTGCGATACATGCAAGACTAGCACTCCTGGAAGAAAGTATATGGTGGAGACATGGCTTAGCCACAGCCTAAGGGATGTTTCCAGAATGAAACTTTTCACTCTGCAGCGGAGTGTGCGCTGATATGAAACTTCCTGGCAGATTAAAATTGTGTGCCGGAACCGGGACTCGAACCTGGGACCTTTGCCTTTCGCGGGCAAGTGCTCTACCGACTGAGCTACCCCGACACGACTCACGATGCCGCCTCACAACTTTCTACATCAAAACGTAATCTGGAGCTGTGTCGTTGCAACTTGAGTGTTCGTAAACCAAGTATAACATGAATATAGTAGACTCTTCAGAACGCCCTTACATTTATGATGGAAGAGAAGCTCAAATTCAAGCGGTTAGGCGCACATCAACCAAAAGATTTTTTGATGTCTCAACTCGACGGAAAGAAGAATTTTCTGCTATACATAGTTCTGCTAAAAGTCTTTGCTAATTGTCAGTGAAGGGAAATAAAAAGTTGTTTTGTTTCTACTAACTGTTGTTTGGTGATGAAGGACTGTGGACAAGTCGGCTGCAAGGATCTAAAGCATTTAAGTGAACGAATTAATAAACACGAGGAAAGTGGACTTCATTTAGAAAATGCTTGTAAATATAAAATGTTTGGCTCAATTACCATTGCTGCTCAGATTGATTCGGCGTATAAAATGTCAATTCAGAAACACAATTAATTAGTTATGAAGAACAGACACTTATTAAACAGAATAGTAGAGTTCTTATTGTTTGGTAGAACTCATGAGTTAGCACTAAGAGCTCACCATGGAAAACAAAAGTCAGCAAACCGTGGCAATTTCTTAGACTTGTTATCTCTTTTGGGAAATCTTGACAGTGTATTAGATGATCACTTAAGCAGCTCTAGTAATTCCGTGTTTAAATATACGTCACGCATAATACAAAATGAGCTTCTGGACTGTATGTATCAAGTTTACATCGAAGAACTGATTAAAGAGATTAACGATGCCACTTTCGTTTCTGTGCAGGCTGTCGAAACAACAGATATTATGTGCAAAAGTCAGTTTGTCATTATACTGCAGTATATTAAGGGGAAGAAACCTGTTGAAAGATTGCTTTCCTTTGGAAACGTTAATGATAGGCCAGCATACGGACAGAGATTTCAAAAAGACGTCGGGAACCTTTCAGTGTTCAAGAACTCATTGCTCAGGCAGAGCACTTTCCCACACGCCAAGTACGTTCACCAGGGCCGGATCTAGGACATTTGCCAAGGGGGGGGGGGGGGGGCAAGCTTAAATTTGCCGCCCCTTCTTTCAACCCCCTCCCCC
Organism: Locusta migratoria; assembly: GCA_026315105.1. Taxonomy (NCBI): domain Eukaryota; kingdom Metazoa; phylum Arthropoda; class Insecta; order Orthoptera; family Acrididae; genus Locusta; species Locusta migratoria. Next base: position 195,913,339 of record CM048755.1, read on the forward strand.
CTCTAAGAATCGACTTTTTGACGCTAATTCGGTTACATATTTCTAAATAAATGTCACAATCTCACAACATGAACTTATTTTATTGACTGAATTAAGATCAAAGGAAAACAGAACAATTTTAATACATACAAAAATATTACAAGATTACTCATCGTACAAAAATCAATTCAAAATTTCGCTTTTCGAGCTATTCTTGCTGCAAAACTGCTTTTGATATCATAGTTTAGAGAAGCAGCTCGTTTGTGCTCTATGGATATTATATTCAGATTTGTTAAGCAGTCGTGCTCCTCATGTGTATTTAATGAGTTTCAGCTTGCTGAAACTTCTTTCTCCAGACGAAGCAGAAACCAGAATGGTAAGACATATTTTAACGCTGTAGTAAGGTTGGGATACCCCTCTACCAATTTATTTTTATAAATTAAACTTAATGTTGATGGTGCAGTAGAATCTTGCAAGGCTCTGTCTACTGCTAGCGCATGTTGTCTGAAACTTTCAACTTCAAGTTCTCCCTCGCTAAGATCTTCTGCCAGTTCCGCTACTTTGGCCTTCAAGTCCTCCACTTCCATTTCTCGAATTTGCACACCACACAGAAAACTAATTTTTGCACCAATTTTCTCAAGTGCGGTAAACATGGTACTAAGCTCTGTCAATTATTCCTTATTTTTTTCTGTGAATGTTGGATACTTCATCCTCACAAAGCTCATCGGCCATTTTCTTCTTTCTTCGAATCCTTTTTTCGGAGAATACCGTTGATACCTCATTATCTTCTGCTAGCACTTTGGCCTCAGAAATAGCTTCAGAGGTACAAGAATCCCGGGAAGTTTTGAGAAAGCCCAAAAGTCCTTGAATGTTTCGAACAGCTTTATCAATTGTAAAGTATTAACTTCGCAGAAACTGATTAACACGAGCAATTTATTTTAATATTGCATACCAGAAACAAGTTAAAGTAATGAATTTGAGTTTTCTCATATTTTTTAAAATAGATCTTGTCTCTGATTTTGTTTCTGGTGTTGACAATTTATAAGTTTCGGTTTCTTCCAGGGCCTTCAAAACTTTATGAAAATGCTTGCAAACAGCTTCAACCGCATCTAATCTTGCAATCACCTAGTCTTGCTGAATGTCTGCTGAATTTTCTCCTACTAAATTTAAAGAGTGAGCAGCACATGGTATGAAATAGGCCAGTACATTTTTCTGAAGTATTCTTGACTGGGCCCCTTTGTACTTTCCAGCCCTGTTTGCTTCCTTGCTTTCCATGCAATGGAACATACTGTTCCCTCAAGTCAATGGATTGCACTAAATGAACAATATTAATAATGTATGTCAAGCCGCAAAACACGAATTTAGAAACACTGTCTTGGTGAAAAATATGTCTTTAAACTTATTTCATGTCGTGGTATTTGCTGGAAAAATTTGGAACTCATAATTATCTTCGCACAGTGTCTAACTGATGCCATCGCTTTATGGACTGATGAAAACAAGTGGTTTAGTATTGAATATGTTAATGATATCATTAAGCATCTGAATTGTACAAGGTATTAGAGATAAAGTTAATGAACTGCTTGTAGATTTTGACTCTTTTATTGCTACTTCAAAGCACTTCTCAATTCAATTCAGTCCCAATTCCCAGCACCTATTGCTGCAGGCCGTGCCTAGTGGAACCCAACCTGCAAATAGAATCAACTGGTACCATTGAAATGTGAGTCATGCCTTCTACCATCAGCGCCTCTCCGAGCCTGATATTAATAAGCCTGACAGCTGTATTAAGATAGGCCTATCATGACGTCGAAACAGTTCCACGAAATGCACATTTGTGCCACCAGTTTCAGTAGCTATCTTTTCCAGATCACCATCTACATCATACTCCCCATACCTATCGAGACTATTTCTAGTTCCACTCACTATCACTAACTGATCCTCTTTCAAAAAATTCATGCATAAGTTCCCTATGTCAACAACCACCTGATCCAACCCTGCACTACGCTTCACAATGCTGGTGACCTGGTACTCACTGCTCAACACTTCCTGCAACTGCTGGACCTTTTATTACAAACTGTGCCTATCTTAAAATTAACAGCACTAAAATATTCCAACTTCATACATGCCTCTCTTGAAAATGACAACACTTAGCTACTTCTGACATCGTATGAACCTTTCACTCTGCACCGGAGTGTGCGCTGATATGAAACTTCCTGGCAGATTAAAATTGTATGCCGGAACCGGGTCTCGAACCTGGAAATCTGTCAGCAAGTGTTCAAAATGTTCAAATGTTTGTAAAGTCTATGGGACTTAACTACGGGGTCATCAGTCCCTAAACTTACAAACTACTTATGAACTACTTACGAACTAGGACGGCACAAATATCCATGCCCGAGGGGGGATTCGAACCCCCGACCGTAGTGGCCGTGCAGACCGTGACTGATGCGCCTCAGTCCCCGCGGCCACCGCGGCCGGCTCAGCAAGTGTTATATCAGCGCGCACTCCGCTGCAGAGTGAAAGCTTCATTCTGGAAACATCCCCTAGGCTGTGGCTAAGCCATGTCTCCGCCACATCCTTTCTTCAAGGAGTGCTAGGCCTGCAAGTTTCGCAGGAGAACTTCTGTGAAATTTGGAAAGTAGGAGGCGAGGTACTGGCAGAATTGAAGTTGTGAGGACGGGCCGCGAGTCGTCTCGGGATAGGTCAGTGGTAGAGCGCTTGTCCGCGAAAGGCTAAGGTCCCAGGGTCGAGTCCTGATTCCGGCACACAATTTTAATGTCAGCAAGTTTCACTTCTGACATAATTCACACATAATCTTAAACCTTTGAAAAACGTTTTCCTCGCTGATACACCCCTTCTCTTTCTCTCTCCACACACACACACACACACACACACACACACACACACACACAAAATTATGTAGGGTAAGAATCTTTTTTTATTACTTACTACATTTTCACTGTTCATGCGGTTAGTCTTCAGCATATGGCATGACATTTTAATTAATTACTTTTTTTAACTTCTAGCTCCATTCGAGACACACTTTGTAGATAGTATACGTAATATGTATACTGTATAATATATCACTGAATGCATATGCGAAATTATAATGCTTTAAGACACATTGTTCATGAGAGATGGCGTGGTAGACACTAGTCCCATTAGAAAATATCGTCTTTCGCCCTCGGTCGGGGCGTTACAGTGGTTTACTATACATACCAAAGAGTTACGGCATCATTAGGTCTTGCTTCGAATTACGCATTATCTCAATACCCGTGCAAATTTTAGTGCACTCTTCGTTAATACACTTCTGGAGCTGCATAGCGAATCGAAATGTCGGAAGTTTTTTTTGCTTAAGTGTTTTATAATGACGCGGCGCAATACCCAAAATTATTTTATTCAAAATGACATTGGCCAAGGAAACCTACGAAATTACATTTCTGGAGCTGTTTGCTAACAGGATAATGGTCTTCTCCGCGTTGCAAGCAGTGTTAAAGGCTTTTTCGGCTCACTACAGATTGTGCTTCTCTTGCTTTTTTGTTATTAATTGTAGTGCATGTTCCCCTTCGATCGTGTCTCGGATTTCACAGGTGGTCGACACGTTTTTGACACTTGTATAGTAGGTTGTATAATTCCGGTTTGTACTCAGATAAGCATTCGCAGAAAATAAATTCCTTCGGAGGCCATTAGGTATCTCTTTGTCACCACGATGTGTAGAGGCGGTCTCTAGTTGTGCTGTAAGCTCCGCAAAATCCAAATTTAGGGCATGCAACATTTCAGACTAAATATAATTTATTTGTGACAGTTTCTCCATTTTTTTATTTGCCAACGACATAACGTCGAAGGTCGTCGAAGTAATGCCTAACGTAGAATCGTTAAACGAAATACGAGTTTTGTTAGGGTGGACACTGTTATGTCAGAGAAATGAAACTGCTTATGAGTGTATGCGGGAAAATACTACTAGACATAAGGTAAGAATGTGAGGGACACCACACTGAATGATACTTACTGACGCGGAAGGCTTCTTCCTGAAGACGACGACTCGTGTCCATGATGAACATGACATTGATGCCAATCGTTATTAGGAGTACAACGACTAGCAGGGCCTACAAACATACAAGTTTAAACTTCAGTTACTTTCCACCTAGGCATTAGTCACCAACATACGAATAAGTTTGAGTAAATCATACACTACAGAAGCACCTCACTTATTTAAATATAATATTTACCTTGAATATTTTCGTTAGAATGCGTTTCCGATTTAGCGGACGTGTTATTACCGTCTGTGGACTGTAGAGTCCATGGCTTCGTTTTGGAATGAAGGGCTGAGCGCGTGGGTTTGGCTGCCACGACTCCATAGCCTTCAGCTTGTTATTATAACAAGCCAACCTGCACAGAAAGACAAGGAATCTATGAGAAAACAGTGTTATGGACTATTTTTAGCTACAACATTTTAAAGATCTATTTTTAAATTCTTTTTGTTAGGATCTGACATCGAGATTTTTAAAATGAAGTATTATCCTAGCTGAAAAAGAATGTGTGTGTGTGTGTGTGGGGGGGGGGGGGGGGAACAGAATGTGACCTTTTTGAAGGAACTATTCCGGAGTACCCCTGGAGTGATTCGAGAATAGGACGATAGTCGTAAATAACAATTGAAGAACGGCGCCTACAGGATACGAGTACAGTGCTTCGTAAGTTGCAAATGAACAGTTTTGAGTGTAGATTCCCTCTTACACAGTGAGTATCTAAAGTTTGCGATCATTGATTGTATTGCAGCACCCAGGCACACGGGCCTCAGCACGTATTCAACCGACTGCGGCGACATTTTCAAGAATAACTGCAGTCTGTCTGGGGTCATTATTCCCCCACTGGATCATCAGCAACACTGTTTATCAAATCCAGTTTGGCGAAGAACTTTTGGATAGTTTTCACTTCGGATTATTTTGGAAGAAACAGGCAGTACAAATCAGGGGGAAAATGAAATAGACGCATTTGGCAGGTATTGCTGTGGAAGGATATTACAGACTAATCGAAAAGGTAAAGTAAAATAAAATGTAGAGGTACTACACTGTCTTCCAAAAAAGTATTACACACAACATAAATGGGTGGAAGTTGTGGCGATACATAATTGTTTGGAAATTTTTAACTAATCATTTGTTTTATAGTTAAAGAACGGAATATGCTCTAACTAACCTTATTACTGTTACTGGTGTATACTTCAGGTTGAATGTGTCATGAAATTTAGTATAAAATTCCACTTAAGGTCGGAATCGGTCGATGTTGTATTTTGTTTACTATTACAGTCGCTGTATTTCAAAGATTCTTAAGAAGAAATGGCCATTGACGATCATATATTTACCGATCGTCAACTTATAGTAACAATTTTTTTATGATTAAGAGTAATTGTATTCACAAAATACTTGGATTGACTCAATTTAACACAAATAATTATATTTAGGTATTATATGAAGCGTAATATGCTAAAGCCCTGAGATTAGTGGCCGGCCGCGGTGGCCGAGGTGGCTGAGGCGCTCCAGTCACGGTCAGCACGGCCACTACGGTCGGGGTTCGAATCCCCCCTCGGGCATGGATATTTGTGCCGTCCTAGTTCGTAAGTAGTTCATAAGTAGTTTGTAAGTTTAGGGACTGATGGCCACGTAGTCGAGTCCCATAAGCTTAACAAACATTTGAACATTTTGAGATTAGTGTGTCACATGATGTGTTACGTAATTATGACGTAAACTGTATTATTTACAGGCACACTGGTACAGCGAACATTGCTTCTGCCTGTGTCTGTGTTGTTATAAAGTTTATATGCTCAACTGATAGAACCAGTGAATAAGAGGGAGACGTATTCGGTCAGTATACGTGAGCTAAACTAGCGAGGAATATTTTACATTAGTCAAATGGGTGACGCGCCAGTGCTGTGAGAGGTTACCTGATGTCAATATTCAATATGAAAACTATTCTGGACTTTGTACGGCGGTAATATCTGCTTGAAAGGAAGTCAATTTAAAATTGTAATTTGGACCAAACAAAGAAGATAATTTTGATCTATGTACTATTTGTGTTTCTCTTCTGAAGTACATTTATGTGTGCAGTCTGGATAGAAGAACCTCGTAGTTTTATCCCGATTTATAAACATTTTTGAACAGTTGACTTTTTGTGAGTTTTTGCAGTTCTATTTGCAAGAAGAAGTGTTTAGCTTACACGCTGAGATATTTCACAAAAAAATTTTCAAATGTTTGTAAAGCTTATGGGACTTAACTGCGGGGCCATCAGTCTCTAAACTTACAAACTTCTTATGAACTAACTTATACTAAAGACAACACAAAAATCCATGTCCGAGGGAGGATTCGAACCTCCGACGCGGTAGACCGCGCGATCCGCAACGTGGCGCTCCAGACCGCTCGGCTACTCCCGCGCGGCGACATTACACAGTGTATGAAACTACATATGGTGAAAAAACACGTGACTTTATTGAAGTGATTACAGTAAGTGGGTCGAAAGAGACAAGGCCGTTGGTAGTTGCTGGAGGTACGTTGGCGCCAAGTACGTAGGGTGTAGCATCCCTTCTGGCCGCAATGCATGCCCTTATGCGGTTCAGATAGGTATCAGATTATGGATCGTCCCTGAGGCACGTTTGTCCACAGTTGTTACAGCTGTCCCTCCACATCTCGCAGGTTGGTACCGGAACGCAGGGCCTTTCCAATTTCATCCTAAATGTGCTCAGTGATGGAGAGGTCCGATGGTCTCTGGCCATGGAAGGATCTCAACATGCTATAGGCAGTCCATAGACACACATGCTGTGTGTAGGCGTGCAGATATCATGTTTGAGCACTGTACGAAGCTTCTGTGCTATATAGGGGGAGGACGACAGACACAGAATGTCTGTGACGTATCACTGTACCGTCAATGCCTGGTAAAAACTCCAATCGCCAACATTCTCCTCAAAAAAATGTTCAAATGTTTGTATAGTCTATGGGACTTAACTACGGGGTCATCAGTCCCTAAACTTACAAACTACTTATGAACTACTTACGAACTAGGACGGCACAAATATCCATGCCCGAGGGGGGATTCGAACCCCCGACCGTAGTGGCCGTGCAGACCGTGACTGAAGCGGCTCAGTCCCCGCGGCCACCGCGGCGGGCGATTCTTCTCCGAATGCGAAAATATATTGTTGACTCCCAATTACATAAGTAGAAATGATCATCAGAATAAAATGCGAGAAATCAAAGTTCGAACGTAGAGATTCAGGTGTTCTTTCTTCCCGCGCGCTATTCGAGAATGGAATGGGAGATAAATAGTATAACGGTGGTTCGATGAACCCTCTGTCAGGCACTTAAATGTGATTTGCAGAGTATCCCATGTAGATGTAGATGACAAAGGATGACGAAACGTGTACGAAGTCTGTGTAAAAAGTATCCGACCTTTGGTCAGAAAAATATTTCGAATACCTGACGGGGTTGGGACCCTAATCACCTTCGAAGTAGGCCCCTTGTGCTTGCACACACTTAGCCCACCGATTCTTCCACTGCTGGAAACACCTCTGGAAGTCTTCTTTTGGAATTGTGTTTTTAACTCCGACATCCCGTTCCGCATTGTCTTCTCTACTCTCACAACGGGATTCTTTCAGTGGCGTTTCAATTTTGGAAACAACCAGAAGTCGCAAGTAGCTTTGTCTGGAGAGTAGGGTGGTTGGCGAACGGCTGTAATTCCATCTTTGGCCAAGAAATTTTGGATCAAGTGGGATGAATGTTTTTCGCCGTCCACATGTATGGTCTTAAGCGCCGAACTGCGTTACGGAGAACATCTTGATAGTTCTCCTTTGTCACTGTTTGTTCTTCCGGTGCAAATTCGTGATACACAATTTCACGGACATCAATGAAGACGTTGATTTTGTTTCGCACCTGCCGCACTTTCTTCGGCCTTGGAGACTCGGGATGCTTCCATTGCGACAATTCTCTTTTTGTTTCTGAGTCGTACACCCAAAACTCATTTCCACTTATCACGGTGTTCAGAAACCCAGGATCAGTGTTGGCGGTGTGAAGAACGACCTGTGCAACGTCAAAATGGAGGGCTTTTTGTTCCGGCGACAAACAAAATTCTGCACCCTCTCAACAACAGCCGCCTCCGAGCAGTTTGAGGCCTGCCAGAACGCTGGTCACTCTCCGCTGATGTGCGGTAATTTTTGAATCGGTTGAACCAACCCTTAATTTGTGTTATACCCATCGCATCTTCTCTAAACACCTGCTGACTCTTACGAATTGTTTCGCTTTGAGAATCACCAAGCTTTTGACAAAATTGGTTGCAGTATCTTTGCTCAACACGTTCAGTCATCTTGAGAGAATCGGTAATCCGACGAACACGTTGTGTAGCACCTCACTCAGCGACCGACAGGCAGCGAAAGACGCACTGGAAGGCGGGGACAAAATTCACGCATGCGCATAAAGGTATCTTCCTTAACTGTGTTCAGTGGCTCTGCGCTATCGTCTATATTTTACGAGAGAGAACCAAAGGTCGGATATTTATTTAGATAGACGTCGTATCCTATGGCTTCACACACCATGATTCCAGGGGTTACGCCTGTGTCTTTCTCCACAATAATACCCCTCTGCCCAAGACACCGCAAAAGACTATTGTTTTCGAAGGTTATGGACAATCGTGACTCATAACTGAACACGATGCGACGCCATCCGTCCTCTGTCCACGTCGGGTACGACACCACTCCAAACGCCAGCAATGGTGTTCAGATGTCAATGGTAACAGACACACGGAGCAGTCGGACCCTATTCAAACAGATGCGAGTCGTCGAGAAAGTGTTCAAATGTTTGTAAACCTATTTGACTAAACTGCGATGGTCATCAGTTGCTAGACTTACACTAAGGACAAAACACACACACACACACACACACACACACACACACACACACACACACACACACACATGCCCGAAGGAGGACTGGAAGCTCCGGCGGGAACGACCCCCCCGGTCCGTAGCATGACACCTTAGACCACGTGTCTTCGTGTAGCCGAAGTGTCTGCGAGGCACTGCGGGTGCTTCGAATTGTATCTAGTCGTCTTACCGCACTATCTGGCTCACGGTAGTTCATTGGTACCATCACGAATGCACTCTGGCGGACGTTCTACACATTACAGAGCCGTGTAAATCTAATCATTTACTCACACGTCAGTGATACGTATGTATACCGAAATGGGATAATATTGGACCACTCCTGGGTGCATAAATTTTTTTGTCAGGCAACGTAGAAAATAATCGACGAAAATAAATTATATGGAGAATGTATGCGGCGGAATGCAGGAATAGTTTGTATGATTTTGGAAGCAGCTTGCATAGTGGAAATATTTCAAGCGAAAACATTGATAATGCTTGATGCAATAATTATGTGCATACTGAAACTTTAGCACATACGAGGAGTGTTCAAATATAAAGGTACGAAACGACACTGTGGGCATAATTAAATTCTCTATTCAAAAATAGTCACCAGAGTCCTGAGCACAACTATCTCACTGTTTAACGAGCCATAGGATACCCTGTTCCTAGAATTCCTGTGGCTGTGACAAGAACCAGTCCTCTACTGTGTCCTTCAATTCGTCATCCGAGTTGGAGTGCTTCCATTTGAGATTTTTTTTTTTTTTGCGGACCGAACAGATGGCCATAGGGCGGAAGCTCAAGCTGCTCCCACTTGAAGTTGGCTAATAAACGCGCGTTATCATGGAGCAGAATGACTCGTTCCGTGATCAGCCCAGGCCGTTTGCTCTTTATGGACTTGGCGCTGGCTACGAAGTGTCTGGCAGTACACGTCACTGTTAATGGCTTTTCTGTGCTCGAGGTATTCGATGAGTACCTGACCTCGGACGTCGAAGAAGACGGTGAGCATCAGCTCGCCTGCTGAGAAGTTTTAAGGGGGAGACCGGACACTACATTAGCGAGCCTAAATGTCACACTAAGTTATCACAAAGCGGCATATTCAAATTTAAACCTGTCTTATTGTTAAAACATTACGCAGCTATTTATTCAAACACCCCTCGCATCAAACCGATGAAAGAAAGTCTGTGACGATGTTTAGTTGTGAACTCTGCAAGACCAAAAATTGCATCACTTGAGATAGATTACGAAACGACCAAATACAGAACTATACATCTTCTCTGACGCCGGGACTTCGGAATGGCAAACAGCCCCCAAATGCCGTAATTTGTGCTCCTCGCCCTCATGAAATGGTTACATACACACAAAGGAGGCCTGTATATGTTTCTGGTGTATTTCCCTCCAAGCGGTTTGTGTATGAGCTTCCAAAGCACCGAAAGCGGATCCTGAAGCATAGCGTCAAGCAAATTTCCGATTGATTGTCTTGCCCATATGTTCGACGAACAACATTTGGAAGAATCCGCAAGCTGGAGATGCAGTTGCGACCGTCGTTCTTCGTACAATGCTTACATATTCCATACCACGTGTAGACGAGCATTGTACCCCAAATTTGGCGTGTGGAGTTTCCTGAAGAAATGACAGCACCTCTGGCTTTAGAGCCGTTCATGATGCAGCATATTCGGATCAGATTACCTTCAAGACACTGGAGCCTACTTCACGTGTTTTATCTAATGGCTACCCAAAATTTGACGTTAATCTGCGATGCCGCTAAATAGTAAGGGATCCCAGAATGCGATCACCACATCTAATGCGTGTGTGGCCACCACTACTTAATAACATGAAAGGGGAGCGTCTGAAAACACAACACGCCAAAAACGGCGTTTGTGTGCCAATTGCTATCTGAGGCTTTTGTGGTTTCTGAACAATGGAATCCGACACAACGGCGGGCATGCCACCAGTTTATCCCATGGCAAATGGCTACACGAATGTTCCTTACATGTTCCAGTGTCCCAGCATTAAGCCTGTGCTGTACAGCCTTCGAATTTTTAATTCTGTTCACAAAACCAAGTGAGGTATTACATTCCATGCACATTAGTAAATAGATTTCCCAGATTCGCTGCCAAAAGTTGCAACCCTTTGCTGTTAGACGGCTCCCAATTGTAGCGTGAAACATGGCGGTGTTTGTCATAACTGTAAGGGCTGGACACAAGAATATGAACACCTAACAGAGACAGAGTATTTATTTTTTAGAAAGGCGGTTGCCTACACTGGAGTAGACAACCGTTGTAACACTTCGAGGAACAGATTTGTAAACTGTCTTAATAGTTTCCAACAGCATGGCATTCATTCGTGTAGCAGAACGTTCGCCAATTACTTAAAGCCGGCCGCGGTGGCCGAGAGGACTGCGGCGCGCCAGTCACGGTCTGCACGGCCACTACGGTCGGGGGTTCGAATTCCCCCTCGGGCATGGATATTTGTGCCGTCCTTAGTATTAGCTAGTTCATAAGTAGTTTGTAAGTTTAGGAACTGATGACCCCGTAGTTAAGTCCCATAAGCTCTACAAACATTTGAACATTTGAATTACTTAAAACGATGTTGCGGCTGTAAATTTGGTCCTCACTCTCTGCTTTAAATGTCTACATAACGGTTCAACTGTGATGGGAAATTACGATTTTGATGTCCAGGGGGATGATTGATAATTTTCTGGTGCTGTTAAAAGCAAGATTCCTAGCCCACTTAATATGGCAGCTGAAAAGCAGCCGATTCAGTTCCTGATTTAGTCAGCACAATCGCTATTTTTCTTTATTTAAATACGCAGATTTATGTTCACTCTAATATTTATAGTTTTACTAGCTGAAAACCCGGCGTTGCCCGGGTATTTATTTATTTATTTATTTATTCGAACCTTGAGTTAGTACTTTTCCTATCCACTCTCTCTCTCTGTCCATCTCCTTCTTTCTAAAAACATGTTACATTTATCAGAAAATATATAAGAAATCACAGGTAAAAATGCACTCGTTTCGAAGTATCTAATCACGAAATTTAACAATGATTGTAATAATATCACAGATGGATCCCTTGATGTAATGCGCGAAACGTCAAATCGATTTTTTTAAATAGATGTATTAAAAGAAATTTCTTTTTTCTGCTTTATTTATTTATTCTTATATTTCCTTATTCCTATGCTTATCCTTACAGATAAAATGCTGAAGACATTGTAGCACGCATAGACCAAACATATGGTCTGTAACTTCACGTTTCGCTGTATGTAACCTCCTTGCTATAGAGTCGCAAACGTCATCGCTGGCCTTCAGTCCGAATTTTTTTAATAATTTGACGACTTTCAACCACCATATCTTCCACTCCCTTATAGCTGTCGCTATGGTGTACTACGGGAGACTTCGGACAACAATTACACACACACCATTCGTTTCCGATCTATAGTTTTCGCTGCAGAGCGAAATATTAACACACACACACACACACGTAGAATTTTATATACACCAATATCTTTCCATCCCAATATACTCCGCCCTTTTATCATTATCAACCCTCAAGCAACAATGCAACCAATAAAACCATTTTCAAAGAGTAAATATAATTTTCATAGAATCATTAGTGTTCCGCATTTCTCTTTATATTTTCCAAATTACTAAATATCTACCAGATCGCTATAAAACCGTGCCTAAAACCTTCCTCAGGTATAAATTAGTAACTGTACAAATATTTAATTCTCTGAGTCTTGTCGTTTGGACGTGATAAGCGTACACCGAACAGTCGTTCACATTAATATATATAGATAAATAGCTATCCGATCGCCATAAAACCACGCCTAAAGCCTTCCCCGAGTGGACATTAGTAACTGTACAAATTTTTAGCTCTTTATGTCTTGTGGTTCAGACGTGATAAACGTACACTGAACAAACATGCACATTTATAGATATATATTTCACTTTAGAAAATATCACTCTTTCCATATGTGCCGAAAATTCTTAACAAGAAAACACAATCTGACAAGCCAAAAACGCTTCAAAAACGGTTGCGTTTACATAGGCACGAAAATCGATTGTACTCGTAGAACTGGAAAACCGTTTTAGAGAAAGGGATTCCCAGAATCGATTTTGGAGTGTTTACATGACCAACCAAAAGCGGAATTGGGAAATCGGTTCACGAAATCCGGTTTTGGGAGCACATGTAAACGGTGTGTTTCACTCTACGCGCGTGGCCGGCCGCGCGTTATACACTTGTTTCTCCCGCAGGCTCCACTGTTGGCGCTCGGCCGTAGCTCCCCCCCCCCCCCCCCCCTCATCATACCTCGCGTCCCCTATCGCTCCGCCTCTATGCGCGGAAGCGCCTTCCTACATGACGCCATCTATAGTCGTAGTAAGCAGTTTGCTGTCGAGAATGGTGAGAGATTTATTCACAGTTTTATCTCACACTGAGGGTAATGACAGAAACAGTTGAATACCAAATGACCAAATAAATCCGAAACTTCCCTCATGTTTGGTTGTAGAAAGCAGGATGCCCTTCCATGAATGTTAAGCTCGAGCTGTACAGTTTACAGTGAAACAGTATTACGCAAGTGAGTGTAGCGTTTTGCAGTCGCTTTTGCCATGTTATTTTTATGTTGTCTGCCCACAATCGTTCTCAAATGAAAATCTTTGAACAGGCAGACGACAGCAGATGGAAAGTCCAAGGACGATTTAGCCTCAATGAGGTACACTCTTTGACAAAAAAAACCTGGCCGCCGGCCGGCCGCTGCTGAGCCTAAGTCCGAGCCGATCGCGACATGGGACAATAAAAGTGGCCGCGCTGATTCGCTCTAAGTCTAGCTATCTGCACAATCTGGCAACACTGCAGACTGAGGGAGTTCATACAGTACTTCTTGTATGCAGTTAGAAGATGACTGGGTCAGCAACATCAGTGGTCTTGCGGTAAAGTGCGCGACTTGCATGTTCGGTATTAGCGATCGACACCGACTGTTGACAAAAATTTTAAATTCACGTCACTCGTGCATGCTGATGGCACATGTGTAAGGGGAGCATATGTGTAACTTATTTCACTTTTTGGTACACTGATGATAACATTTCGGCCCAATAACATCGCTGCCTCTGGCCGCAGCACTTGGCAGAGCTCTCCGCGGCCCACTCGCCGGCAGCAGCGGTGGCGGCGCTACACAGCGCTGCCTCGCCCTCTGCCCATAGCGCCTGCCGCCGCTCATCGCCCTGGATATGTAAAATGCTGTAGTGTTACTGAGTGGTGAGCCACAAAAAAGGTTGCGATTCGTATTTCACACAGGATATAACGAAGCTGACCACCTATTTTGAATTATAAGCATATAATACATTAGAGAGGCAAAAAATTGTCATTGTCCAATCCAATGGCGCTCTACTATGGTTAACACTTATTTGTGGTTTAAATCTCGATCCTTTTCCTTTCAGAAAAGCCTTTAATGTAATTTGTTATTGTCATCAGTTCATATGTTTTCATCAAGACACAATATGTAACTCACTAAAATGTTTTAGTGTCTTTGTTTCATTCCTTATGGTAAATGTATAAGCTAAATTATGTGAATACGTTTCAGTGCACGTTCTAAAGCAACACAGGCACACTGCAAGGTTCGTGTCTTCATGTCTCATTTCTACAGGAGATATTTCGCATCAATGGAGGTGAATTCGAATCTCTTCGAAGGCGTTTGTATGGTGAAGCAAAGAAGACATCTAATACCATTTCCATAATTTGAAGTCGACCTTTCTGAAAGACTTATTGTATAAAGCTTTTCTTATGATTCCGTTAAAGAGTTTCTTCTTGCAATCTGCACCGTATAAAGTAAAATAAAACAAAATAAAATTCCATCCCCAAACGCAATTTCTCCAACCAGGATTAGAACTGCCGCCTCACACCAAGCTTGCAGCACAAGACACAAGCAGAACCACACAGCCAACCACACACTGCCGCAGTTTCCCCTCAGTCTCTCACATATTCAATGCTGAGCCTCTAACGCATCGCGAAAGATAACCTGAAAGTCACCTACACAGATAAATACATTCCTTGAGTGCAAAAGTTAAATTTCTGTCTCTCATTTCACGTGGACATTACACATCATGAGTCATGAAAGTAGAAGAGGAATGTCAAGTGAACTTGGCGAGACAATTCAGTACCACTTGCGGAAGTAACTGCACTGTCACAGTGTTGTCAAACATCAGCAACGATGTTGCCAATTCTTAGCTGTACTAGGAAGACCTGTGTATCGTACGTCTCATGCGGGCTTCTAGAGGGGAGTCGCGCATTTTGGTTAATATGCGGCGCTCTCTCCTGATAGGTTCCATCGTCACATATAGGATGCAAATATTTAATTCATCCAATGAGGCCGAAACTAGCGTTTAAATTTTTGAAGCTTTACTGCATTATGATATATTTTCAGCAAATGACTAGAGAAAAAAATACTGATATTGTGATTGCAACATACGGCAGATCAAAGACTGAGATACGTAAACATGCATCACGATTACAGTTTCATCCCCCCTCCCCCCAAAAGGAAGACTATAACAATTGCTATGTTACATTTCGACAAAAGCTATTTTTTTTATTAAAAGTTACTGGAAATCAATGATTCCCCATCCGTATCGAAAAACTTTGCAACTTGAAAGCGACTGCATTTCAAAATGCAGCCTTACGACTGTACAAGTAATATTTCATGTCTTCTACGTGAATACATAAATGTGTTGGTTTGCTTGAAAGCCAGGATGAAAATAGTTAACTGATTATTTGTGCAACACAGTAATTATTTCACTTGAATATTCAGAAGACTGGATATTTAAAATAACCGCCATCAACACAGAAATTAAACTGTATATGTGGGAAATATGCAATTCTGAGGTTTTTCCTCTGCAAACATATATGAGAGTGAGAGTGACGGCGGGGGGGGGGGGGGTGAAGTGGAGATGGACTGGGAGAGTACGAAATAAATACAATATCCAGGCAACGCTGGTTTTTGCTGTTACTTGATATTTCATCTTGGTACCTCAAACCCTCCTGCGGAAAATGGATCTTAGCAGTCAGTGTGACAGACAGACAGATAAACGGGCATCGGAGTGACAACGGTCCGTTTTTACCGAGAGAGGTAGGGAAACCTAAAAATGGTGCGATCTTTATTTGTAGGTACCCATCTGCCGTTGCTATGACGTGATGTACTGCCTTTCATCTATGGTGGTCAGGTAGCTGTATCATTTATAATGGTTGCAGGTCTTGGTCAAATACGGCGATGTAGATAAAATAGTAATAAGTTGGCGATTGTAGTTGCGGGCTCAGATACACGCCGTCAACAGTTCGACAATTTGAGGAAAATTTCACTGGGTACGATTTCTAATTATGAAGGAGAGGCCAATGTGCCAGCATAGCTCGTTATGGCTGGTATAAACGGTGAACGAGCCCTGAGATTACAGTTAGGTAATCCTATCTAACGAACAGCTCAGCGAATAACAATGTGTTTAAACTTCCTGGCAGATTCAAACCGTCTCCTGGACTGACATGAACCCTGAATCTTTCCTTACTTAACCTTAACACCCCAGGAAGGAACATAAGGTTCCAGGTTCGAGAGCCAGACGAGCACAACGTTTTAATATGCCAGGAATGTTGCAAAACAACGTAGAGTGAGAGAGTCAATCTGGAAGTAATAGTGTAAACTATCGCAGCAGAAAGGTGTATAACCTGTTTTCTTTATCAGTTACCTACATAGCCGCGACGGAGTGGCCGAGCGCATTAAGGCGCTATGCTCCTATGCGCGAATCTCCCCTCGGGCATGGATGTTTGTGCTGTCTTTAGTATAAGTTAGTTTATAAGTGGTATGTAAGTTTAGCGACTAATGACACGGCAGTTAAGTCCCATAAGCTTAACAAATATAGTTACCTACGTACTAAGCACCAAATTTTATTCAGATTTTATTTAGATATTGGCTACAATTGTAACTTGTTTGTGATACAGTAAGATATTTTGCTTTCACAACTCTTTACTTGAGGTTTACATGGCGTTTACTTAGAGCGAGGCACCATGGGGTACCATTATAGTGAAAAAGTCATTCTAGTTGCCACCTAATATGGTGTGTCATCATTTCGGACTGTCAATACAGTTGCACACCTGCATGCCATGAACTGTATGAGGTTATCGATCATATTGAGGCATATTTGGCCAGTCTTCCATCAGGCAATATCCAGCTCTACAACTGTTGTGGGAGGTGCTGGTCTGGCTGCAATGCGTCTGCCAAGTACATATCAACATGCTCAATCTGGCTCAAGTCCGGTGTACAAGTAGGCCACTCTATTCGTTCAGTTCACTCTGCTTCAAGCATGTTGTCCACCAGTGCAGCTCTGTGGGGACGAGCGTTATCGTCTGCCAGAAGGAACCCATCTCTTATGGCAACAGCGTAGGGCACAGCAATAGGTCGAAGGATCTCGTCTCTATACCACTGAGCAGTCTAAAGGGCCATTCTGAACGACATAGAGATCCGTACGTCCGCCAATACTGACTTCTGCCCACACCATTCGTCCTCCACCATGATAAACAGGACTGTTCCATGTTCTTTCCAGATGAGGGAACAGCGATTTCCGGCTCAACGCAAAATCTTCACTCACTTGTGAACAGAACCCGACGCCATTCCTTATGACTACAATCCTGATGTCCCTTCTTCCAGTTTCTGCGGACTAAACGGTATCGTGATTTTAATGGGACACACACCATAGGCCTCCGTGGATAGAGGCTACATTTCTGAAGGTGATGTGTGTTGATATTGCGCGTCCTGTTGCTGCCTGAAGGGTGCGTTGCAGCTGAGTTGTATTCAGCCTCCTGTCTCGACGGGCTGTTAACCAGAGAAACGGTCATCTCTTGCTGATGTTACCCTTGGACGACCTTGGCCTTGCCTTCTCTTATCGGTTTCTGTTGTCTGAAATTTGCGTCCAAGTCCTTGAAATTACACGTTGGGACACTCCAACAGCTGCAGCCACCTCCCTCTATGTCTGTCCCGCTTCCAACCTTCCCATCGCTCTCCATGCCATAGCTTCGGGTACGTCACGATTTTGTTGCAGTGCAGTATCTCCTCATTACACTGTCTGAACCCAACTGCTGGTGTAATTCGTTTAGTAAACTCGAGTCAACACCAACTCTGTATGCAGTAACTTTTTGATATTACCACTGTTTCGGTTGCCGTAATGTTGTTGTCTCCACTCCGTGGAACCGACAGAAAGACGTCGAACCACTTTAGTTCATTCTACTGATGACAATACTAGAGAATCTAGATATCTCAACAGATCCCCTATTGTTTAACCAGTGTAGCTAGCGTCTCATAAGTACAGGAAGAGGAAATGAATCCTAGGAGAACTATGGACAATCAGCAATAAAGGCTACTCAGCAAACTTTAAGTTCACAGCCATAATGAAAACATTATAACACACAAAATTAACTAAATTAACAAGTAACTACCACTAAATATTGTATTTACTATGATTTCCCCAGATATTCAGTTATTTCTGAAACTTCCCATATGTCTTTGTTTTTGGTATACTTGGTGTTGAAATCAGTACGATATTTGTACTGCATCAGTAACGAGAAATACATTTCAGATAATATTTAATGGAATATAATTCTTGGTGATACTGATATTGTTTTAATTCATAAATCTTAATGGACATTACAGTCATAATGTTTCGTTACATGATAAACAACCTTATACTCTAATCTGAATTATTTTCTAAAATATCAAATTTGTTATGTAATCTTACCACTCTTTTGATCATGGTTGCGGAAGGATCTTCGGTGTTGCCACGGTGTATCGCTGCAGGTAGTCAGACGTCTGGAAAAGAAAACTATGTTACATTCCACTTTACAAGCAAGACTGAGAATATAAATGTTTGTTTAGTGTTCAGGTGCACCAGAAAAAGTCACAATTGAATTGTTTATATTGGTTAAAACATGAAAAAAGGGAAGACGTAAAATTAAGATTTAAACTATCTTCATCGTCGAAATTATTATAATCTGATTACTTTCTCATTTGGAGGAAAATGAGGAAAGGAATAAAAAAAATGTTCAAATGTTTGTAGAGCTTATGGGACTTAACTACGGGGTCATCAGTCCCTAAACTTACAAACTATTTATCAACTAGCTTATCCAAAGGACGGCACAAGTATCCATACCCGAGGGGGGATTCGAACCCCCGACCGTAGTGGCCGTGCAGACCGTGACTGGAGCGCCTCAGTCCCCTCGGCCACCGCGGCCGGCAGGGAAAAAATCGTCAATGGATCCATTCAGGGGGGAATGAATAGCCTAAATTTCGGTGACTAAATCTCAATGCGATTTTGTACATTACATAAGCCTGATTGTTTTACTTCGAGGTCAGTATCCACGTGAGTTCCACACGAACCTCTTAGAGCATTTACCGAAAAGTGAGACTGGATGAGTACTAAGATGGTGTAGTAATATAGTAAAATAAAAACCTAGTCGTAACGTAATCCAGCAGTACGAGATACGGTTAGTGCTGCACCGTTACGTGACTTCTACGTAACTTCCTTTACTGATATGTTGCAGAATACGCTTCTGTATGCAGCGGGCGTTTCTTACACCAAACGTCGGTTTCTGGCTATTGCCGCACTTTTCTGTCATTCAAGATAGTTACGCAATGTATGCTGCATGTCTGCTGCACTAGGTGGAAGACCACGTTCAGAACACGAGATCGACCCATTCTTTCATTCTTGAGTACTGCTCAAGTGTTTGGGATCCTCACACATCGGTTTAAAGGAAGACATCGAAACAGTTCAGAGGCGGACTGCTATATTTTTTCTGGTAGTTTCGATCAGCATGTTAGTGTTACGTAGATGATTCGGAAAATGAAATGGAACTCACTGGAAGGAAGAAGACGTCGTTTCCAATGAAAGCTAGTACTGACGAAATATAGAGGCCCAGCAGTGGATGAAGCCAGAAGTGGTACGAGGTACTCTCCACGACGCAGCGTATTGTGGATTATGGAGTATGTACGTTTATGTAGATGTAGAGACACTATTGTTCAAGGCCTCTTTACGTCCTCGCCTCAAAATTAAAAAATGCGACTTGAAGCGATATTCGTTATTGCATGAGTGGCGATGAATCACTGGAGACAGTCACAACCGTAAAATATCTAGGACAATGTGTATTAAACAACAGGAACTGGAGAGACCGAACAAAACTACACTCTTGGCCACTTAGAGGAGGACGGAGATATCACAGCAAAATTTATTTTAGAGATAATAAGTTGTACAAAAATCACATGATTTTAAAATACAGTCCCATTTGAAGAGAGGAAGATGATGAAATCAGTATTGAGTGTTGTCGCCACTGCTGGCTATAACCACTGCTATAAGTTTCGACATTGAATCACGGAGGCTCTAGATTTGTTGTTTAGGTATAGCAGTCACTATTACTTTCACATACTGCCAGAGCCTATCCGGCGTAGCAGCGCGCTGTGCATTCCGGGCCAGTGTTTCCACAATCATCCACCAGACGTTCTAAACACGCGAGAGATCGTAGAACAGGAAGACCAACCCAGCATTGCCAACGAAATCTTAAACATTGCGCGCCAATTGCGGTCGCGCATTACCTCAAAATATAATAGTGGTTACAGGAGCAATATTGCGATGTATAAGGCAACAGTTGAGCAGTCTCTCACCACGGTGTCCAAACTCTAACCGCACCATCATGGTGGTGCAGCCAGAATTGGCAGAAACGACATTGGTTTTACCGACACGGTGTTATGGCACGGGGTAGTATTCTACTCCTGCAACCCCATACCTCCCCCTAGTACGCATTACCGGTACGCTGACCATCCAGCTTTACATCTCAAATGTTGGAGCCTATTGTTTACCCATATCTTCAGAGCTTTCAGACGATAACATTGCAAAAGGACAACACGTGGCACCCAATATTAAAAAATCAAATCAAATGTTGAAATATATTAAACATAAAGAGGTGGGATGAATTAAAATTTGTGCTGTTGCCGGGATTCGAACCCGGGACCTACTGCTTACTATGCAGACGCCTTAAACACTCAGCTAACTCAGCCTTATGGACAATGCTGAGTGGTTCAAGTGTCTGCCAAGTAAGGAGGAGGTCCCGGGTTCGAATCCAGGCTATAGCACAAACTTGAATTCAGCGCCGCTCCTTACATTCAATATCTTTGGTATAATGAGATGTCTGGGACAGGTCTCAGGGAATTGAATTATTGTTAATATTTATATCTTCTCTGCCTGAGGTACAAGGAGGGATTGTTTCCATTCATGTTCATTTGTGGGGTGCATTCCAATACTGGAGAGCCTTAGCAACTTTGATACGAATTTAATGGGGGGGGGGGGACATTTAGGCACAATAAAAGTATGTGTTGTGCAGGGAGACGGGCTTTAAGACAGTCCACATGTTCACATTTTTGTAAATCTATCGGACCAAACTGCGTGGTCATCAGTCCGTAGCTTACAAACTATTTAAACCTAGGTAAACTAACCTAACGACAACACACATACCCATTCCCCAGGAGGGACTCGAACCTCCGACGGCGAGCAACCGCGCGCTCCGAAGCGAGGCGCCTTAGACCGCTCGACTACTCCACCGCGGCTAAGACAGTCCGTGTAGCCACATTATCCATAAGGCTGTGTTAGCTAAGTTGTCAAAGTGTCTACCTAATAAGCAGGAGGTTCTGCATTCGAATCCCGGCCATAGAACAAATTTTAATTCAACGTCTCTCCTTATATTCAATATCTTTGATATAATGAGACAATATATATCTCAGGGGATCAATTATTGTCGATGTTGAAATGTTTGTAAACTTGTTGTGATCATAATTTCCTAGACTTACAAACTATTTAAACTAACTTACACTAAGGACAACACACCTATGCCCGAGGGAGGGCTCGAACCTCCGTCGGGAACGGCCGCCCGGTCCGTAGCATGACACCTTAGACCGCGCGGCTACCCAGTGTTCAACACTTCTTCGTCGCGCAACGAATTGCATTGCTGCCTTGCATCCCTGTTTATCTGGTCTTTTGCTTATCGGAATCGGAGTGACTGGCCCGGAATTCACCACCCTTTGCTACAACAGACCAACTTTGGCAATATGTGGAAGCAGCATGGACTGCTATACCTCGACAATACATCCGCACCCTCTCTTACTCAATGAAGAGGCATGTAACAGCGTTATACACAGCCACCAATGACTCCAATACTCAATACCGATTTCAGCATCTTACTCATTTCATATGGGGCTGTATTTTGACGCCGACGGAGTTTCCCTGTCGGGGGTTCGAACCCTCCCTAGGACATGGATGTTTGTGTTGTCTTTAGTATAAGTTAGTTCATAAGTAGTTTGTAAATTTAGGGACTGATGACCCCGCTGTTATGTCCCATAAGCTTAAAAAACATTTGAACATATTTTGACAGTGAAGTAGTTACAGGAAAATCTTATGGCTTGATGAGAGTCACTGAAATGTGACTTATCTGCCAAGGACGCAACTACAAATTGCTTATTGAAGTGAGTATTGTTTGTCTGTGGTCATGACTAGGTACGATCAATAGAGGAAACATAGGATACCCAAAGAACAACGGTACGTTTCGACGTTTTGTTGCGCGTTTATTTAGTAACCCGGAGATGCTCTCATCGAACTCTAGTCGCAGAAACGTAAAAAAACTAAAAATAAACAGTTTCCCTGTGTCACGCAAAGGTATACTCTTCAAATTACACGAATCACACACGAAGATGAACCAAGCAATATGTTATTTCCTCCTACTTATATCTCGCGATAAGAAAATTTTGGTAAAATGGAAAAACCCGGTTACGTTCACATATAGGGAGAAACTAATAATGGCTTTCGAAGTATCCACTGCCACACATCGTTAGGTGACTATCGCGGGATTACTGTATAAGTATTCAGTCAATAAATAATTGGCGGAATCTGGGTAACTTGATATTCACGTTAGAGTGAAGCACATTGCCGACTTAAAATCTGGAGACATAGCGGCGCGGAGTCCGTTCTAGGATAACTGGCGTTCGTTGCTATTTGCTGGCGCACAGTCTTGGTGTAGCATGTGCGTTTTACCATGCACCATATTATGGTGTGACGCATTCCGCTTATTAATACGCTAAAACCAATGTTGTACGTTGTTATCTATGAAGTGAAAGAGGATTGTTACTGATGCACTGATAATCAAAAATTAAGGATCGACTCACAATTTAAAATTAATAAAATAAATTATTAGGAATACTTTCTAAGGAATTAACCACGTCAACAAGCGTTAATGAAATAAAAAGAAGAACATTTGATGTTTGAAATATGTTTCTTTGAGGCAGTAACTCAGTACAGGAAATAGAAAGAAAGAGAACGGTAGAAAGTAAGAGGGCAGATGGAGAGCGGCTAAAAATATCTAAACCACGTCCACGATATCAGACGCGATCGTTCACGTCGGGGCGTCAAGGGATACAGAGGAGAAGCAAGACTTTGCACAAAACAACTGCATGCTCTGTTATATCGCTGTTCATCGACAGTAACACAGTGTCATCTACTGCAATGGAGAAGTTCATTTGAAGTGCTACGACATGCAATACAAAGTTATTTGCAGACATACATGGCTGCTTGGATACTGAAAAGCCGCGGTGGAGTGGACGAGTTATCTAAGGCGTCTCGCTACGGAGCGCGCGGTTGCTCGCCGTCAGAGGTTTGCGTCCTCTCTGGGGCATGAGTGTGTGTGTGTGTGTGTGTGTGTGTGTGTGTGTGTGTGTGTGTTATCCTTTAGCGTAAGTTACTTTAAATAGTTTGTACTCCCAGGGACTGATGATCATAGCAGTCTGGTTCAATAGGTTTACAAACATATGAACATTAGATACTGAAGGTGTGTTTTAGGAGAACAGAGTAGAAACGATCAGACTCGCTTTCAGGGGTCTGTTTTTATAGAAATCCATGTGAATTTAAGGTATTATGAAATACTAAGGTACCAATTACATATAGAACAGTGCACTAACATGACTGCAAACTAAAATGTAATACAGTAACGGAATTAGTGTGTTAAAGTGAAGCGTAACTCAATTTGTTTCAAGCGACTTTCCGTAGACTCTGTGGATCAGGTTTCCAATGCCAGAAATAAATAAATGCACACTACTACACGCGTAACGTATGAAATACTGTTGTGTAGCAATATATTCGTGACAGTAATAATATCATACACATGTTTCATCTGTGACTGATCTCATCACAGTGGCTACCACAGCCAAAAATTTAGTCAATCGAGCGTAGCTATTATCGAGTTAGTTCACTCAGTAACTATTATATTCATTTCATCAGGGCGTAGCACGCAGTTGAAGTCATCGTAGCACAGATGACACCTCTCAGCACTTATTAAGGTCGTTTAGTTTGTTATCCGCTGTTACAGAAGCGTAGTTGTAGGGCGACGAAAGGAACAATTTGAAAAATGGGGACGTTAGGGTTAGAGGCTGGCCGCAAGTTGGAGTTAGCGGCGCTGCTGCAAACTTCTGTCAAGTGCGTCCCATTACTTCAATTAGTCTTCGCAAATCTAACTAAATCCAGGCAGTCATTAATCAGCACTAATGGCGAAGACAATGGGAGGAGCGCCGCCGTGCCGTGACAACTTGCCTCCCCCTCCCCATTTCACAGCCATTATCAGAGACTCCATACAAGCGGCAGCCTCTCAGCCCTGCAAATGTGGCTTCCAGTCTGCCGGAAATTCCGCCTAGAAACTAAATAAATGTCTTGCGGAGCCTACAACGGACAAGAAGTGACGAACTGCGAAGTTTTGTTTTGGCGGTTCCAGTTTTAAAACACTTTTATTGTGCATTCTGAAAATAATCATAAATAATACATTGTTTCTCCTAAGTCAACATCAGCATACGTAAGCCACTGTGAGATTTATAGCTGCATCTACACAGCTTATGAAATGTGACCTAATATTTATAATTTTACAATCGTGGCTTTAATGCGATCAGTACACAGGTTTAAGTTATATGTTCACTGAAACCTGCCTGGAGAAGACATCACGACATCTTGAGTTACGATATACATCCCTGCAAGGAGTTTTGATTGATTGATACATGTAAGTCAAAGCTGTTCGATGTCGTGGGAAAGGCGAACCAGAGACTGCGTTTTATTGGCAGAACCCTTAAAAGATGCAACAGAACTACAAGAGAAACTACATACACTACGCCTGTCCATCCATTTTGGGAGTATTGCTGTCCAGTGTGGGATCCTTATCAGGTGGGTTTGACGGAGGAGATCGAAAGAGTCCAGAGAAGGGCAGCTCGTTTCGTATTGTCACGATACAGGGGAGACAGCGTTACGGAAATGATACAGGATCTGGGATGGGAATCATAACAACAACGGCGCTTATCGCTGCGGCGTGGACTACTTACGAAACTCTAATCGCCAACATTCTCCTCCGAATGCAAAAATATATTGTTAACTCCCACTTACATAGGTAGAAATGACCATCAGAATAAAATACGAGAAATCAGAGCTCTAACGGAGAGATTTAGATGTTCTTTCTTCCCGCGCGCTATTCGAGAATGAAATGCGAGATAAATAGTATAATGGTCGTTCGATGAACCCTCTGCCAGGCACTTAAGTGTGATTTGCAGAGTATTCCATGTCGATGTAGAACTCTTAAAAAACTTAGAGCAAATCGACTTAGAAGTTTTTCGAGAACCTTTAATTACCTGCAGTAAAAGCGAAACTTCAGACGGTCGACGTGGTTCATTCGGTAGCGTTGTAGACTGACACGCAAATAAGCGTAGGATCCGTGGTTCTGACCCGTCATACCCTTTTCCCGTTGTGTTTAAATACCTATACCATTTAAATACAAAATTTATCATGTATATGGCAATTACTATACGTATCCAAACATAATTTCTTAAATGTAAGACGCAAGTCTGGAGAGCAAACTTCATTTACATCCACGAATATTTCTCCCTTATCGCAAAGTTTAGAAGCGAATCAACACACCCGATCATTTCACTGATGATTGGAGAGGTCAAAATCAAATGTTTGTAGAGCTTATGGGACTTAACTACGGGGTCATCAGTCCCTAAACTTACAAACTACTTATGAACTACCTTATACTAAAGACGACACAAAAATCCATGCCCGAGGGGGGATTCGAACCCTCGACCGTAGCGACCGTGCAGACTGTGACTGGCGCGCCACAGACCGCTCGGCCACTGCGACCGGCTTGGTGCAATAGGTTTACAAACATTTGAAGATAACGAACCAATCGAGTTAAACTGTTGCCTAATGAGTTTTGAGTACATCTCAAGAGGGAAAAAAAGCCAACCGATTTGACGGAAAAGATGACAGACTAGATACGAATACTGCATTACTACGAAAAGAGGCAAAAATGGTATATCCCCATTTTTGTGTCTAGTTGGTGTTACATTCAAAGATTCTTCATTATTTGCCAGATTACTCGGAACGAACATTGACATGTTTGAATTTCGTTGATGTTTCATAAAGCTCTTACTACAGAAATATGGCAGTCTGGACCGGAGCGGCAAATTAAGACGATTGTACCTTTTCTGTAATAAAATATTTAGCTCAAATATTATTCGCACTGGTCTGGTCAGAAGAAGATGTGCGCTTTATAGAAATAAAACTTCCTAAATGTGCAGCAGATGCAAAGCAAATTTGCATGACGAATCCTTATTAGAGTTTCATACATAATCATGTTTCGTATTCCTTATCAACTGCATATGATTACATAATAGTTAAATCTAGGGACTTAGCTTCTGTCGTTATCAGTCCCCAGGCTTACAAACTACTTCAGGTAACCTGACCTAAGGACAAAACAACACACACACACACACACACACACACACACACACACACACACCTGCCCGATGAATGACTCGAACTCCGTCGCGGAGCAACCGCGCGCTCTGCAGCAAGGCGGCTTAGAGCGCTCGGCCATTCCACCGCAGCGATAGCGCACTGGTGTCACTTCACGATATGGAAAGCTTCACGACCCCAATCATTTGACTTACTTAACCCGCGAGCATTGGGGCATTGAGCATTTTGATCACAGTAATATTAAAACAATTGACATTTTATCATTTTTAATTAGTAAAATATGAGTATTTTCTTGTGAAAACAACAAAAATACTTACAAATATTTGGTACATTTCAAGCGGTTCTTTGAGTGTGAACAAAATGCTATACACTCGATCGATCATGTAACTTTAAAAGGCGCTATTTATGCATAGGTACTGCCCCAAACTAAAAGAAAAAGATTATTTCACGTTCATTAAGTGCTCAGAATTCGAACGTGACACCTCACACGCGAGACCTCTCTGTAACGTTCGGTCAACCCTTAACGAGTACGCTACAGTTCAGTGCAGCAAAATTTGTGCAGGTTACACTGGGGTAAATAATGTAGTAAAAACCGAGCTGACGGAATACATACTTTAATCTACTCGCAATACAAGCAAGTTTCCAGCGGTGTGGCGTGGATTCTATAAGACAGTAGAGGTCGGGCAGGTGGATCTCGCTGCGAATGTTAACTTTCATCTTTGCAGCTGGAACTTGTTGCCGAGTTCTCCATTTGAGCCACGTCCCCTGTGGGCATCTTTAGCAGGGCGCTGCGGACCGTGGAGCTGTAAGAAAAGCGCGCTAGCGGAACGCCGACTTCTTCATTTCAGCCTGTGTGTGCCCGCACCAAGGCTACAGCTTTTTCGTCCACCTTCTCGCTGCCGGCGGCAAGCTACACGAACGGTGACTCCGCAAATTACAACACTGGAACGCACGAGAGCAGCACTTGAAATCACAATCTCAAAAGCTTAGGCTGTTTGCACTAAAAACTTTCACAGAAGCCCGTACCGGAAATGAAGAACGCCTCTTGCACCGTCTGCCACTGTAGTTTCCTCTTTGACTAAATGAGCCCGTAACGAAGCTTGCTGCTTTCCGTTGGATCTTCTCTGTGTTTTCTATTAACCCTACCTAGTACAGATCCCACATTGATGAGCACTACTCAAGCCACTGCTGAACTAGAGTTTTGTAACCTATTTCCTTTGTTGACAGATTACAATTCCTTAGGACTCTTCCACTGAATCTCAGTCTGGTATCTATCTCAGCTAAGACTGATTTTATATGGTCATTCCATTTCAGATCGCACCTTACATCTACTCCCAGATATTTGATGGAAGTAACTGCTTCCAGTGTTTGTCCTACTATTGCATAGTTATATAATAAATGATCTTTTACGTTATGTAAACGCAGCACTTTACACTTCTTTATTTTGAGACGCAGACGCAGTTGCCATTCTCCACACTGTGCGTCCATATACTGCAAATCATTCTGCATTTCGCTACTCCTTTTCAGAGTTGGAACTTCTCGATAAACTACAGCTACGCTAAATGAATCTAAAGGTTCGGGTCTATTTGTCATTAGCAGGTCTAACACGTTATGTCGACGAGTCGACCCTCTATTTAACTGTTCGAGACAATTTTCGGATAGAGCACTTAGAACATTATTGTTAGATCCTCTGTCCCTGCCACGTGTCAAACACGTTTGTCTCCCAGTCACTATCCGACCTCCATGTAAAATTATAACATGACTAGGAAATCTACGGGAAATATTTTCCAAGTGTTCCCTTAGATGTCCCGCCATACTGCTGCTGAGCCAGGTGGTCTATAAAAAAACTTTGTTTGAGCCACTTTCCACGCTTATTTTCAATGTTCAAATGTTTGTAAAGCTTATGGGACTTAACTACGGGGTCATCAGTCCCTAAAATTACAAACTACTTATGAACTAGCTAATCCTAACGACGGCACAAATATCCCTGCCCGAGGGGGAATTCGAACCCCCGACCGTAGTGGCCGTGCAAACCGTGACTGAAGCGCCTCAGTCCCCCTTTTTTTTTAATAGTGAGGGAGTGGGAAGTGGTTTTTGGGATGTCGGCCACCGCGGCCGGCCGGCCAAGTCCTCTCGGTTCCTCTCATAAGAAGCGCAGTCCCTAGCCGCCTCTGTAAAGTTACTTAAAATTACCGCATATACCAAAACACGCAAGACTATAGCTCTCGAAAACAGAAAATCTAATTTACCAAATACGCGAGAACAAAGCTATTAAAAACAGAAGCACTAACAAAATTTGAGAAAATGTCTAGTAATGAAAATGCATAAAAACTAAATTACGCAAATACTTTGCTCTGGAGGAGATAGAATGGCGGTAGCTGGTACTAGTCTGGCTGGATAACTAGGTGAAGCAACGGTCTTTGACTTGTTATGAAAACTCAAATCACAGACGCAAACTCCACACAAAAATATTTACCAAATATTCGTTGTGTTTAATCATTTTACAGAGCAACCAATAAAATAAATACATACATAATACAACATATAATTTCATCCATGCGGGGCGGATCGCTAGTTCTGTATATTTACATTCGTGAATGCGTTACGATCAAATATGTTCAAGTGTTTGTAAAAAAAAAAAAAAAAAAAAAAAAAAAAAAAATGTTTCCATTGTTTGTAAATATATCGGACCAAACTGCGTGGTCATCAGTCCGTAGCTTACAAACTACTTAAACCTAGGTAAACTAACCTAAGGATAACACACGCACCCATGCCCCAGGGAGGACTCGAACCTCCGACGGCGAGCCACCGCGCGCTCTGCAGCGAGGCGCCTTAGACCGTTCGGCTACTCCACCGCGGTGTTTGTAAAGCTTAAGGGACTTAACAGCGGGGTCATCAGTTCCTAAAGTTACAAACTAGTAATGGACTACCTTACACTAAAGACAGCCACAACAGCCATACCCGAGGGGGGGATTTGAACCCCCGACGGGGAACGGCCTCGCGCATCGCAGCATAGTGCCTCAATGCGCTCGGCCGCTCCGCCGTGGCGACTGCGTTACGGAATGCCACTTATTTTTAGGGGAGGATCGAGTGTGGAGGAAATGTTAACTTACATGTTAGTATTTTAAGGATGTACAAGTATGTTAAAAGAAGTTATAGAGCATTTTGAGTGGCCCTGGTATTTTGATAACTTTAACAACATGGTGTTCATTACTATGCTTTGCCGTTTCTCTCACGACAGAAGAAACAAAATACAATGTTACGACCAGATTTAAAGTACATAAAGGCATCAAGGGCTTAACAATGGTACAAAAAAGTCAAATACATGTGTGTTCAACAATCCGACAGAGAATAAATATTGTTAGTAGGCATCTCCTACCACTTCACTTCATAGAAGCTCATAAAATTAATGTTTTACGATATTTTTTCAAATAATTTAAACACTTTAATACAATAGTATTTCATTTTGTTCCGGCATATTATTGAATTCTTCTTTTCTCGCGGGATTCATGGAATACGACTAACGTAATGTAGAAAACAGTGAGCTATGTTTCGGTAACCTATCTCCCTCCTCCCCACTTATCCGCCTTTGAAATAAGATGAAATTTATCGCGATGAAGGTAGCGTGGAAGAGCGGGAACCGAATATTATTTACATTGCAGGGAAACATTAATTGCTTGAGGTGAGCGCCTGGCCGGGCTGCGGACCACGGTTTGATGTTCGGCGAGCTGCAGGCGCTCATCAGTAAACATTATCCCAGCCGCGCACCTTTCTGCATCTGCGAACGGCTTTTCACTTTAAGAGATTCAGTATCGATTCAATTCCGAATGGGGAAGTACGGAATATAAATGAAGTCGAGATATAAAAATATGGAAGTCTGATGACCTCCGAAGCAGACCGCAGAGTTGACATAAAAAGTTGTGAAAAAGTAGGTAATGAACGTAAAGCACTCCAATGCCCACTTTCGTATTCATCGTTGGCAATATAGAGATTTCATTTCCTGAACATTCATTGTAACGCGATAAGGCTAACTACAGCAAGAAGTCTGCTAACACAGCTTTAAGCGCTATACACTGAGGTGACAAAATTCCTGGAATAGCGATATGCGTAGATTAATATGGCGGTAGTATCGCTTACACAAGCTACAAAATGGCGGTGCATTTACAGAGGTGTCATTTGTTTGTTTGTTAAGTTATGGGACCTAACTGCAGTGCTCATCACTAAACTTACAAACTACTTAAACTAATTTATCCTAAGAACAACACACACACACACACACACACACACACACACACACACACACACACACATATGCCCGAGGGAGGACTCAAACCTCCGACGGCTAACGGCCGCGCGTACTTTAGCAAGGCGCCTCAGTGCGCACGGCTATTCTGCCGCAGCGGTGTCATTTGTACTCCGGTGATTCATGTGGAAAGGGTTCCGAAATGATTATGGATGCTCCAAGGGAATTAGCTGACTTTGCATGCAGAATAGTAGTTGGAGTTAACGCATGGGAGATTCAAATTCTGAAATCGTTATATAATTCAATATTACGAGATGCACAGCGTCAAGAGTGTTCCGAGAATACCAAATTTCAGGGATAGGCTATTTTCCTAGGTTAAAAATATGATTACAGTTATGGTTATTCTAAATGATTACAACGTTCAATGGGCATTTTTGTCATTATTCTTACAAATCAGTTCTTATTTCTCTGATATTAAACCTAAAAAAATCATTAAATTTCAATATTTCACGTGATCAAAAACGCTCTATCAATGTGTCGTATGAATAAGAAAGAGGATATTGCTCCAGAGAAGATTCTCATAGCAAATGAGCGTTCTTTGAGTAAGTTCTCAATTTCGTATGTCTAAAAACTTCGAAGCATATGGTTTGAGCACGAATTTCATTCGCGCTACCTTCCCTCCTTCTTGAGTAAATTGTCCGTGTGTCATGTCCGGCTCAGAATAGCTATTCAGTCGCGTATTTTCTTTAAACTAGCCAAATCGGGAAAATTATTCAGTGTACAAATATGGAGTATGCATCTACGTGTTCAGGGAGAACTGTACTATGTTTACATATTAGTCTGTTGTGCAGCAGCTTATTATTAAGACTAAATTTGGACTTTTTATGAAAATGTATACTTCCGACGATGTCACAAAATGTTCGAAACGTTTGCGAACAAAATTTTAAGAAAGCGTCACATTTTCATCTGTTTCAACGTGGGATACTGTCAGAGCTTAACACGAGATACCTCTTTTGTTAAATATGACAGCCAACGTCCCAATGGTCTGCTCATAAGCGATAGGACATGAGATTTTGTTGCAGACTGCTAGGTATGTAATTAATCACTTATTAAAAAAAGTTCAAATGTTTGTTAAGCTTATGGGACTCAACTCCGGGGTCATCAGTCCCTAAACTTACAAACTACTTATGAACTACTTACGAACTATGACGGCACAAATATCCATGCCCGAGGGGGGATTCGAACCCCCGACCGTAGTGGCCGTGCAGACCGTGACTGGAGCGCCTCAGTCCCCTCGGCCACCGCGGCCGACAATCACTTATTAATTTTACTGCCGTGTCTACTTGCTTCTAACATAACAGAAGGTACGATTACGAAGGCAGAAAACACATCTCAAATAGCCCAACCGGTTTCGGTAGAATGAACAAGAGCATTACAAAAATACTTCAGTACCCGGTATTGAAGCAATATTAATTTTGTGATACAGACTGGGAAGTCCTAAGATGCACTTTATTTGGAATTAACGTCACAAGGCGTTACCCTATTTAAGAAGTACAATACCATTTTGCTTCGTAGCTGTTTAAAACTGTAAATATGCACTCCAAACTACAGGGGTAAAACACGCAGCTGAATCCACTTGTGTGATATCACTTTAGTCAGTATATAAAATGCTTGATATGTCACATTTATGATTTTTGTGAAGGAAGCGACTCGTCAGCAAAATGTTTTTATATGCATAAACTTTTTAGTTCCTCTCGTATTTCTTCAGACTACTTATAAAGGTACTTTTTTGCCTTCTAAGCAACACAAATTTCGTTATTTTTGTTATAAACCACAGAAAACGTAAACTTAATAGAAGTTACTCAGCTTGCAGTATATTAGAAAGCTCACTTCACAAAACGGAGAATTTTCTGCGGTCGCGAGAAACTTCACTAGTTTTATTCATACGAAATCGGAGTATGTTCTCTATTATGAGCAACTTCCGCCACCCCTTTACTCACGATGAGAACATATTCGGTTGAAATATATTCTTTGACTCGCTTTATTCATGCGAACCTGAGTATATACTCGGGAATTCAGACTATAAAGTAGATACTCCGTTTTATTCATACTGCTCACTTGCTGAAGCTCTGATGAGCCGGCCGCAGTGACCGAGCGGTCTGCGGCGCACCAGTCACGGTCTGCACAGTCGCTGCGGTCGGGGGCTCGAATCCCCCCTCGGGCATGGATGTTTGTGTCATCTTTAGTATAAGCTAGTTCATAAGTAGTTTGTAAGTTTAGGGGATGATGACCCTGTAGTTAAATCCCATAAGCTCTACAAACATTTGAACAATTTTTTGAAGCTCTTATGACGTCACATGACGAAGCCGAAGCTATACGTGTGTTATAGCAGTGTTCGCGGAAGTTACTAAATTTTTCCTTACTTTTTTTACGTATAATTAAGGGTTTTGTGACGGAAAACGCATTTGCAACTCTTATGTAAGAATGGAAAAGTATTTTTTGACGTCTGATAGTGCAAACCTTGCGAAGCTGAAGATTTTATGTTAATTTTTCGAAAACCACGCAGATTTTTTTCGTGCCGGAAATAAGAAACGTGAAAACTGTGTTTAAAGTAAAATATGCCTACATTTAAACAAAACGGTTACTTATCTGAATCAACAGACTAACTCTAGTCTAAAGACGCAAACTATCATACATCAAAAAAGTGTGTAAACTGTAACTAAACATTGCATCTTAGATTCAGTCTTATTTTTATGTACATAGTAATTACGAACATGTAACTAAAATGCAGAGCTGCATTCTTCAGATATATATAGAGCGCTCATAATAATGCGAACATCTCCAAATTTCGTGAAATACTCTGAATACAGGGCAAGAGTTTTGGCCAATCGATACAACCAAAAGGCAAGTGTAAAATGACAGGCAAGAATATTGCTCGTAATTTAACAGCATTAGATGGCGCTTTTCCTTTCCAAAACATTCGAGGCGAAGGTTACAAAGTGGTCTTCTCATATTAAGAAACATCACTCAACTGTATTTGGAACTTTAAGAACATTGTTATGGAAACAAATACATACTATCTATCCAGTACAGATTTTATTTACATACCTCATGCCTAGATGGAGTGGCCAAGAGCTCTAATGCGCTTTGCTGCGCAGCGCGCGGTTGCTCGCCGTCGGAGGTTCGAGTCCTCAAAAATGTTCAAATGTTTGTAGAGTCTATGGGACTTAACAGCGGGGTCATCAGTCCCTAAACTTACAAACTACTTATGAACTACTTACAACTAAGGACGGCACAAATATCCATGCCCGAGAGGGGATTCGAACCCCTGACCGTAGTGGCCGTGCTGACCGTGACTGGAGCGCCTCAGTCACCTCGGCCACCGCGGCCGGCTTCGAGTCCTCCCTCGGGCGTGTGTGTGTGTGTGTGTGTGTGTGTGTGTGTGTCTGTGTGTGTGTTGTCCTTAGCATAAATTCCTTTAAGTGGTTTTGTAAGCCTAGGCACTGGTAATCGCAGCAATTAAGTCCTTTAGATTTACAAACATTTGAATTTGAACAGAACTGATCTAGCAGGATTCATAAACGTCATGAAGTTGCGATTAATATTTATTATACGCGCGTATGAATGAATCACATGCTATGCAAGGTGAGTCACTTGTTGTTATGTTCTTCAGTCCGGAGACTGGTTACCTTTAAAAAATTATGGAAATCGAGGAAAACCTAAACCAGGATCACCGGAGGCGGGTCGACCCAGTATGTTACCAATGCGCCACCTCGCTCGATGTGAGTACGCGACGATGTTTCAAAATTTAAGCGATGATGGAAATGGGTAAATGTATTAAAGCGAGATAAGGATCCTGGTCCGGAAACAGACCAGGTCAGAAGCTGTGAGCGATAATCATAAAAAAAGTTCAATTGTTTGTAAATCTATCGGACTCAACTGCTTGGCTATTAGTCCGCAGCTTACAAACTACTTAAACTAAGGTAAAGTAGCCTAAGTTCAACACAAACACCCATGCCCGAGGGGGGACTCGAGTCCCTGACGGCAAACGGCCGCGCGCACCGCAGCACGGCGCCCCAGTGCACACGGCTAATCCGCCGCGGTGCGCTTTAGATTACTGAGTACGTATGCTCCCAGATATTTGATGGAAGTAACTACTTCCAGTGATTTTGTGCAGTCACGTAATTAAATAACAATGGTTTATACCTCGTACCTATCGACACGTTCGTTTTCGGACTTACGTATCTTACTTCAGATTGATATATTAATCTTTGTCCTTCACCTCCGAGAGATTGTATCATCATCTCGGAATCATCCTGTGTAAGTCGTAAACACGTAAAGAGGAGACTCGTTCATGAACACTGAAAATCAAGTGAGTATTTATGGTACACAAAGCATTTACTGTGTACAGGCTACTCAAGGGTGCACTTGCGAAGATCGGTCTTTGGGAGTGTAACTGTCGCGTGGTATACTGAGCTTACTTGGAAATGCCACGGCTGTGTTACATCTTCTTCTTTTTCTTTGTCTTCGTCCCGCATTTGCAGGGTCGGAGTGGTTATTTAGAATTTGGCATGTTAGTTCAGGAGTGGCCGGATGCACTTCCTGCAGCTGGGTATCGCAACACAAAAATCGTCACTTACTCTTGTTGTTTTTGTGTAAAGGTAGGCCTATGTAATGATTATTGTCTAATATTCTGTGTAATGGGGGAGGCACAATACCATTAAGCAAACAGAAAAAAATACTGTTTCACACATATGGATAAAATACACGCCTCAAGATTTATTCTGCCCACTGTTGAACTTTCGCAAGTTAAAAAAGACAACTGCAGTACAAGAGCGCCAGAAAATCACACATTTAAACGTCGAAAAAGTACCGTACTTATCTAGCAAATGCACTAGAAAAGGGGAATAAATTCTCTTAATGCGTTGTGGAAGCAACAAACTTACGTAAATAATGTAGTTTTTCATTAAGACATGGAGGTTAACTGGTGTCTGTCGGCACATCTCCAAATAACACTACGAAATATCACGAGTATGTAATAGAAATTTCTCCTTTTACCGGTACCACATATATTCGCAAAAGCTTGTACGGTAGGTAGCTTATTCGTATGCATTCGATGTCTTTATTAATAGCAAAAGCCGCATTGTAGCACTCATTTCCAAGCATAAAGGTGTCGATGGAATCCATTGCACCCTTGGAAATTGAAATCTAATATTCTCCACACACAGAATAGGTTCTAACCTAACCTTCTCCTTAACCTCACCAAGTGACAAAATATACCTGATTAAGTGTGAGCACGCCGTCGGCCGATGTTTTCAGTCAACATCGTGCGATGGTGTCGGAATAAAATGTTCGTACAACTTATGGTACTTAACTACGGTGTCATCAGTCCCTAAACTTACAAACTACTTATGAACTACCTTCGACTAAGGACGGCACAAATATCCATGCCCGAGGGGGGATTCGAACTCCCGACCGTAGTGGCCGTGCAGACCGTGACTGGAGCGCCTCAGTCCCATTGGCCACCGCGTCCGGCCGTGTCGGAATACGGTGTGTGCCGCGGTGGAGTAGCTGAGCGGTCTAAAGCGTCTCGCTGCGGGGCGCGCGGTTGCTCGCCGTGGAGGTTCGAGTCCTCCCTGGGGCATGGGTGTGTGTGTTTGTCCTTAGGTTAGTTTACCTAGGTTTAAGTAGTTTGTAAGCTACGGACTGATGACCATGCAGTTTGGTCCGATAGAATTACAAACATTTTTTTGAATACGGCGTGTCGGTGCCACTGTGAACACAGCCCAATTACGTCTGTGTTTGTGAAGAGTACAAAAATGTTCAAATGTTTGTATAGCTTATGGGACTGAACTACGGGGTCATCAGTCCCTAAACTTACAATCTACTTATGAACTAACTAAGACTAAGGACGGCACAAATATCCATGCCCGAGGGGGGATTCGAACCCCCGACCGTAGTGGCCGTGCAGACCGTGACTGGAGGGCCTCAGTCCCCTCGGCCACCGCGGCCGGCAAAGAGTACATATTATTCACATCTTCATGAAGTGTATGAATCCAAACGTATCGCTTAACTAACAGCAATCTTTACTGGAAAAATAACACTTTTTTGCCCTTCGTGACGACGAGCTAACCCCGAAACCGGACGAGCAATAAAGTTTTCAATACAGTTGGCTGTTCTTTTGTGGAATAGGAAGTTACTCCTGAAATTCCTGCAACCTGCGGAACGCCGTTATTCCAAATTATTTCGTTAAAACTTGGTTTACAGGCTGCAAGAGGGGAATGATTTTATCGCAGTTTCGGCCCTCGCTTTAAGGTTGCGGTTGAAGAGATAGAGACATTTTGACAGTGCAGCCGTGTGTGACATCAGCGGATGGAAAATGCGCTCCAGATAAAAATCACAGCTTTAAGAACTTCTGCTCCTCAAAGCCGAGACCGCGTGCAGCACGAAAAGAGTAGTGTTAGATTTGTCACCATTTTACGAGGGCAGCGTGGAGTTGCGGGAGGACATGCGGTTTTTATCGTAGCCTTTTTTTAAATTTCCAATACAGCGCGCTGCGGACAGTTGCAGATACAAACAGGAGTGTCGAGGCGCCTGGCAGAGGGGACAATGGCGGCAGGTTTAGTGAAGTTTGCGCGGCTCTTTTG
The DNA here is from genome assembly GCA_026315105.1 of Locusta migratoria. Taxonomy (NCBI): domain Eukaryota; kingdom Metazoa; phylum Arthropoda; class Insecta; order Orthoptera; family Acrididae; genus Locusta; species Locusta migratoria. The sequence goes on from CM048755.1 coordinate 195,950,950, forward strand.
CACGCACACAGCGCTGCACGCAGAGCCGCTGACTGGGATCAAACGCGCCGCCTGTGAAATACCGACAGCTGGCCACCACCTCCTCCTCCCAGAGCAGTCACACGCCGCGGCTGCCAACGCGATATACAGCCTTTGTGGATTCCCTAAATAATAACCGTATCGAATACTGAGATCAGTCCTGACACCAAAACGCGGCTTGTCATTTCTGACTTGCGCTCGGAGCGACTCAATGGTTGTCTTTTTTTTTTACCCTTCCTGCATCTGCAGTCTACATACAGTGAGTAATATTCGGACACTAACATTTTGGCCTACTTTAGGTTACGGTAGAGGAGAAAATTCTCTACAACTTTGCTCTCTTATGTTTTTTTCATATCTCGTATCGTTTCAAATATATCAGAAAAAAAAATGCGATTTTGGATATATGTCTGTCTGTCTGTCTGTCCGTCCGTAACGTGTTCCCTGTTTTTAAGAAGAACCGTTAAACCGATCAGCACCAAATTTTACAGACATGATTGTAGGCCGCCAGAGACCAGAACCTCCCTTTTTCAAACTTTTTGGACAAAAAATACGGTATAAATATCAATTAATACAAATAAACAATCCTAGAGTTGGATTTACGTCTCAAATATGTCAAAGACATTATTGATAAATCTGAAGCATTAAATTAAAATTGGTGGTGCGGCCGGGAATCGAACCCAGACCTCGCTGAGTACTAGGCAAACGTCTTAACCGTTTTTTTTTTTTTTTTTTTTTTTTTTTTTTTTTTTTTTTTTTTCTCTCTCTGGGTAGTTCTGTTCATTGCGGACACTGATCATATTTGTTCGTTTTCGTTCGTTGTGTTCTTGGCTCAGCTTTTTTATTTCAGAGGGCGTTGAGCCCTCTGACCGGGCGCGCTGAGCCACGGCGCCCGGCGTTAGACTACCACACCACTGACGATTAAGGCGCCTTGAAATAGTCTATTTACGATTTCCCTCCACATCACAAACTTTAATTGAGCTTCTGTGTTCCAAAGATAATTGCCACTACTGCCAAGGCTCTCCATGCAGCGGAATAGCACCTCGGCAATGGACATGGTGGAACAATCCTGTTAAGGTGATATAAATATCAATTAATACAAATAAACAATCCCAGAGACGGATTTACGTCTCAAATATAATTAAAAAAATACGATAGTAATACCAAAAAAAGCCGTTTGTAATATAATTGTAATTGCAAACGAACCGTTCATCTGACACAAAAATTGAATAACCTAATTAGCAGAGGAGAAAATTCTCTACAACTTAGCTCCCTTATGTTGTTTCCATATCTCGTATTGTTTGAGACATATTTGCAAAAATAACGGAGATTTTACACCCTCCATTCAATTAACGAAAACCAGCCGTTCGGAGATGTCACGTGACATTCCTCGCCCGGAACACTCTCTCTGGCATACGCCATCTTGCGTTGCGTATTTGATGATTTTCTTATTGTAACTTACACGTTGTCATTCGAAGCAATGGCGCACTGAAGAATTAATAAAAACACATCGTTCTTCGTACGATAAATGAGAATCTAGTGTCTACAAATGCCAAATTTGCATCAGTTAACAACGGCAATCTATAGTACGAGATTAAAGGACTCATCTTTTGATTAATAGCTGTTGGCTGAGCCACGGCGCCCGGTCAGGGGGCTCAACGCCCTCCGTAATAAAAAAGATGAGCCAAGAACACTTCGAACTTCAACAAACAAATACGAACAGCGTCCGCAATGAACAGAACTGCCCATAGATTAAAATAAAAATAAATAAGTAAATAAATAAATAGCCGTAGCGTAGTGCGCAAGGCGTTGGACTATGACGCTAAAGGTCTGTGGTTCGAAACCTGTCACTACTTAAATTTTTTCCTAAAAGGGTTTCAGACACTCTTATTAATTAATTTTTTATTATTTAGATTGTTATTTTGGCCCAAAATGTTTGCAAAAACTTATAAAACTACAAATCTAAAGTGGGCCGTAAAACATGTCAGTGCGATTTTTTTCTTTGTTGCATTCTGAATAAAACAAAAATATTGTATAACCAAGTATTATTTGAAGGTAGATGTCTAGTAAACAATAGTATGAACGATAGTTACACAACATGTAAACAGTTGTTAAATAACCCGATTGAAATAAGCCCTCTACTATGGGCACATTACTTTAATACCTGGACAGATGGCAGTGTCACACTTGGTTTCACCGTTCACGCCGGGGTAAATACTTCGAGTCAGAAGGCAAATTTGTGTTTTTACAAGCGCAGTCGACTGTGCAGACGGTACGATGCCACGCAAAGGAGACCACGTGGGTATCGGATTTTAGAATTTATCGATATTTATAGTACGTGCCGTTCAGAACTTGAATAACACTCAGCCAAAGCCATTCGACGCAACTCTCAAAAATTCTCGAGAAAAGCGACTTTGAAGTTTTGCAACGTACACGTAAATGTGACGGTTTAGCTCAGGTGGTAGCGTTTTGAACTTCCAACCCCTAGAGTCAGTGGTTCGAATCCCACTGTAACAGATTTTTATTTTATTTTATTTTTGTTTGGTTTTCGAAATCAGTTATATAAAATATTTTAGGATCTCTACTTCCACGTGTTGTGTCAGTTTTTCTTTTTGTGTATGTAGACGAGCTGAAAACCTTGTCGTTACATAAAACGATGGTTGACTATGTTAGCTGCTTGCAAAGCCATTAGTACTTATGCAGATGACTTTCCAAAAACAGTGTCGCAGCTCTTCACAAACTGAACAATCAAAGACTACCGAGATCAACTAATAGTGAAGCCAATAATGTAAAAAATGTAACTTACGGTTTATTGACAGAAACCATCGTTATTAACGACCTTCTATAAAATACAGAAAATTACGAATAAACAAAAATACGTGCACTTTTCGTAAAAAAATACCATTAGATATTAAAATTGTGTAAGTATTCGAACACAACCAAAAAACAAAATAATAAAAAATAGATGCTGCAATTAGTTTAATGTTTGCTACTTACGCTTAGTTGCAAATCTTCAAAGTCGATTTTCTCGAGAATTTTTGAGAGTTGCGTGGAATGGCTTTGGCTGATTGTTATTTGAGTTCTGAATATCAAAGAATTATAAAATCCGATACCCGTGTGGTCTCCTTGTGATATACAACTTGTGATTTTTTACAACGGGAAGGTAAATGATATAGACAAATTGCTGCCATGTTCAACATGAGAGTATTGTGTCAGATATCATAAGACGAGGACCGTGTAGACTCTACAACGCAAAAGGGTCAGCCACATAAGTTGGATGAACGTGACAAGAGGAATCTAATATGGAAAATAAAGGAGGACCCTACACTCAATGCACCCATATTAACCACTGAGATTCTACACGAGACTGGCAAGAAGGTACAGTCTCAAACGATTCGCAGAGCTTTGAAAGAAAGTGGCTACTATGGAAGAATGGCTAGGAAGAAACCGTGGGATGAACGAAGAATAGTATGACGGAATAAAAATGAAGAATTTACAGTCACAAATATTAAACCGACTGTAAAGCAAGGAGGTGGCAGAGTTCTTGTCTGCGGCTGTATATTGACGTTTGCGCCAGGAGAATTGGTGTTCATCGACCGTATTATGGACAGTTATATCTACGTCAACATATAGGTGAATAATTTGCGGAAAAGTGCTGAAAGCATGGGGATATCAAACACGTTCAAGTTTTACCAGGACAATGACCCGAAACAAATGGCTCGCATAGTACTGGAATATTTATTGTACAATTGCCCCAAAGTCTTACACCCACCACCTCAATCACCAGACTCAACCCAATTGAGAACGTATGGGGAGAACTCGAGCGACGTATTAAAACAGTATTTTCCAAAGAAATTCTGAAGCGTCGATTAATGTTTGTATAGTCTATGGGACTTAACTACGGGGTCATCAGTCCCTAAACTTACAAACTACTTATGAACTAACTAAGACTAAGGACGGCACAAATATTCATGCCCGAGGGGAGATTCGAACCCCCGACCGTAGTGGCCGTGCAAACCGTGACTGAAGCGCCTCAGTCCCCGCGGCCACAGCAGCCGGCGAAGCGTCGATTAAAAGAATGGGGCGCTCTACACGCGGACTATTTGAGAAAGATCATTTGCAGTATGTCGCAGTGTTTGAAAGAAGTGATAAAATAGAATATCCACCCGACAAGATATTGAAACATTTTCCACAAAATTTTGTCCTGTAGTAATTAGTTCTGCAAAGTGTCCGAATATTAAAGTAACGTGAATATAGGACCGAAATGTATTTAAATCGTATTATTAAAGAAGTTATCATAATAAAGTTTTTCCTATTATTTACAAGACACATCACGTAATATAATACTTGACTATATGGTGTAATTTTTTCTTTCTTTTTTTTTACGGATGAAGTTATGATTTTACAAGGTTAAAATATTGTTGTGTCCGAATATCAAAGTTATTCACTGTAAATACTTAGCAAGCGAACGTGTGATATATGGAAGCATGTAACACTACGAGGTACATCCAAGCTACACTTCTTTCTTTTTCTCTAAACAGGCTGTTGATGGAAAGATTCGCTATTTGTCATATTTTGTATATATAATGTATTTTTAAATTAAATGGAATAAAATATAGGCCATATTGTTCAGCATTTGATTTAAAAACAGTATCAGTAAACAGTTTTATGGTACCTTGAATAGCCGCGGTGGAGTGATCGAACGCTCTAAGGCGCCTTGATGCGGAGCGTGCGGTTGCTCCCCATCGGAGTTTGAGTCCTCCCGCGGGCATGGGTTCTGTGTTGTCCTTAGGTTAGTTTAAATAGTTTGTAAGCCTAAGGCCTGATAACCAGAGTAGTCAAGGCCCATAGATTTACAAACATTTGAATTTTTTATCTTGAATAGACAACTGTAGAAAGCATAAAATGTATCTAGAAACTGCGCCAATTTGCCGACTGCGCTACGCCGTGTTGTATGCAACCAGTCAGTCCTAAGCCCACTGTTGACTGCTGTGACGCGACTTCCCCTGTTGAGAGGCGGACGGCAGCCCACCGCAGTGAGTGCAGCGCGAGCTTACGTGTTTATTACTAATTTTTCTACCTTGTACATAAGGGACTCCATAATACTTACAACGGAAATTAACGTGTAATAAAGATCCCCGCTCTTAGCTCTCCACATCTCCAGCCTGGTCAGTTGGGGTGATTTGTTGAGCTCCGTCGTTGCACGTTTTATTGATTTGTGTTTGACGTGGGCAGGCTAAAAACCAAAAAGGGGATGTGTTGATGATATCAATGCCTTTGGTCGTTCCATTCTGGCTGTGACTTCCCTTCTAATCTCAGGCGGCGCTATACCCGCAAGGCAGTATAGTTTTTCAACTGGCGTTGGCCTTAGACATCCCGTGACAATGCAGCAAGTTTCGTTGAGAGCCACGTCCACTTGTTTACTTAGCGTGGCATCAGTTATACCACACTGGACGAGCCTGCAAGCCTGCTAACTTATATAAATACTTTACTTAAATTGGGGAGTGCCTTATTCGTGAAATTGAGTATTTGTATCTTCATAAGGTTAATTTATAACTCTATGATTAACTGCTGGCAAGACGCAACTTTGTTTTCGAAATTTCTTCAGTGACAGTTTGTTCAAATGTTTGTAGATCTATGAGACTTATCTACTGCGGTTATCAGTCCATAGGCTTACAAACTACTTAAACTAACCTAAGGATGACATACACATACACTTATGCCCCAGGGAGGAATCGAACCTCCGATGGGGAGCAACCGCGCGTTCTCAGCAAGGTGCCTTAGAGTGCACGGCCATTTCACCGCGGCTCTGTGACAGTTTCCTTACTACATTCGTATACTGGATACGTGATAAAATAATTCTGGACTTACTTCTACGTGTCTCTTTTGTCGCGAATGAACAAATTTCTTACTACGGTCGGGGGTTCGAATACCCCCTCGGGCATGGATATTTGTGCCGTCCTTAGTCTTAGCTAGTTCATAAGCAGTTTGTAAGCTTAGGGACTGATGACCCCGTAGCTAAGTCCCATAAGTTCTACAAACATTTGAACAAATTTCTTCATGCGATGCACATCATGCCACAGCGCTGCTTCCATCGCCAGACTATAATATCTACAATGCTATAGCCGTAGTAGCTGAAGGAAGGGGTGTGACATCTGGAATGCACGGTTAGCACAAACACGCTATTCTCCTGCAAGAATCGATAACGCGACGGGGTGCATATCCAGCTGACAAAATAGATGGGAAGGAGCAGTAACCATTTCGGCGCATCTACTTTTTTTTTTATCGTCAACGTCAGCGAGAGAGTCGCTCAAATTCCTAAGCAAATCTGCACAAAAATAATCTACAGAGATATGGTGATACTCTTTTGCTGGCACTTTGCATCGCGTCCCATGTTCAAAATGTTTAGATGTTTGTAAACCTAAGGCACAAAATTACTGAGGTTATCGGTCCCTAGACTTACAAACTATTTAAAGTAACTTACGCTAAGGACAAAACACACACACACACACACACACACACACAAACACACACATGTCCAAGGAGGACTCGAACGTTCGACGGGGAGCGGCTACGCATTCCATAGCACGGCGCCTTAGACCACACGGTTATTCCACGCGGTGCGTCCCTTGTTTCTGCGGATAAACCGTGCTGATGTGATGAAAAGATCGGTCATTATAAGACAACAGGTATGTAAAAGTCTTTCAATTGAGTTCCTTAAGAAAATTGTCTTGCGATTTATATTTTTAATGAAGCTAAACGTGCTGCTTGATGCATATGTTGTGTCAGTCTTCGAAAAAGAATTAAGAGAAAAATCAGTGGTAAATAAATAAATAATAACAACAACACTGTTATCCAGTACATTGCCCTTAGCGAAGGAAAAATTTACATCGAAAGACTGGTTTGCCAACTCTAAAATGTTGAAATGTTTCTAAACCTTTTGGAGCACACTACTATGGTCATTAAAAAAATGTTGAAATGTTTGTAAATCTATGGGACTTAACTGCTGTGGTCATTAGTCCCTAGGCTTACAAACTACTTAAATTAAATACAATGAAAGAATCCCTGAGACGGATTTACGTCTCAATTATGTCAAAGACATTATTGATAGAGCTGAAGCATTGAATTAAAATTTGTGGTGCGGCCGGGAATCGAACCCGGACCTCCATGCTTACTAGACAGACGTCTTAACCGTTAGACTACCACACCACTAACGATTAAGGCGCCTCGGAATAGTCTATGTACGATTTCCATGCCTAGTAAGCATGGAGGTCCGGGTTCGATTCCCGGCCGCACCACAAATTTTAATTCAATGCTTCAGCTCTATCAATACTTAAATTAACTTATGCTAAAGACAACAAATACACCCATGCCCGAGGGAGGACTTAAACCTCCGAAGGCAAGCAACCGCGCGCTCCGCGCAAGGCGCTCGGTCACTCCACCGCGGCTTGAAACTCTCTCGTTATTGAATGGGATCTCCCAGCTCCTGGAACTGAAATTAAGTGTCCCGAAATTATGCGATATTTCATTATTGCGGCAGTGTTAAAGTCGGCAGGGAGAAGGGCAAACGATCGTTGCGTCAACATCAAGTCGCCGGGGTTGCTGTATTTCCAACAAATAGACATCACAGAATTAGTTTTTTATTTTTATTTTTCCTGAGGACTTTGACAGTGGTCGTAGTCGTAAGATGGTTATTGTAATGACTAGTTCATTGAGAGAAACAAAGAAAAAGAAATACTACTGCACGTTTAACGATGCCTGGAAAAGTACATGTGGTTAATGAAGGAAAGTCAGTTTGAAGCAGAATGTAAAGATTGCCATCAGAGCCGGTCGCGGTGGCCGAGGAACTGAGGCGCTCCAGTCACGGTCTGCACGGCCACTACGGTCGGGGGTTCTAATCCCCCCTCGGGCATGCATATTTGTGCCGTCCTTAGTATTAGCTAGTTCATAAATAGTTTGTAAGTTTAGGGACTGATGACCCCGTAGTTAAGTCCCATAAGCTCTTCAAACATTTGAACATTTGATTGCCCTCAGAGTTTTTCAATCAACTTCGAGGCAACAGACGCAGCCAACAAACACGTGACTTGTTCTAAAAATAGCGTAATTATAACATTCGTGACAGACACGAAAAATGGATATCATATTGTAGATTATCTCCCGGAGTTATGAGTTTAGAAGTTGGTACGCTTGACGAAGGAATGCGAGTATTCATCTTGCTGCACGGTGAGATATTCCCTCAAATGTTTATCAGATTACGAGCAAGAAGTGTCAGTAGTGAGGCTGGCAGTCGTAACTGTGAGATGTAGTAAGACAAATGAGTGGCGATAATATGAGAAGACGAGTTCCTGGTGAGAGCGGCCACTTAGGGCGCGCTGGCCGAGGTGACAACGCAGGGGCAGTGAGGCGGCGCTGGGGCCTTCCGGACTGATCCCAGCTTATTCGTAGCTTAACCTCGAGAAATACGGCCCGCGTGTGTGGAAAAGAAGTCGCGGGGGTTCCGAAACGAGGCTGCGCTCGCCCTTTGCTCCGCCACAGCGCAGCCCAATTACTCTTCCCCTTTTGCTTCTGCCTCTCCTCTGACCTAACAGCCCGCTTCCTACCAAAGTGCGCAACAAACGCGAGTCGCGCATAGCCACAATTTACTACGGCCCCTTAGAGCACAATAGCGCCCGCCCCACTGAAGAGAGCACATCTGCAAGGAAGGCCTCGTCAACCACTGCATGCCATCATCACCATCGTAATGACTGTAGTGTTGCGATGACACCGAAGACCACTACACCAATATGGACACGACCACTGGTAATATTCTGAGGGAACTGAGATACCAACAGCCGTAAGTATAATAAAATATTTATTGTATCACAACCAGTTTCGGCATTCCACTATGCCATCTTCAGGTAACTACATCGGAGCGTAATATCCATAAGTAGGGATACCAAAACTGGATTCGTGGACCTCTCTTAGTGGGAACCAACAACACAGTTGTTGTTGTTGGTTCCCACTAAGAGAAGTTCACGAATACAGTTTTGGTATCCCTACTTACGGATATTATGCTCCGATGTAGGGACCTTAAGATGGTATAGTAAAAAGTTCAGGTCCCTACATTGTTGGTTCCCACTAAGAGAAGTCCACAAATCCAGTTTGCCGGCCGCGGTGGCCGAGGGGACTAAGGCGCTCCAGTCACGGGCTGCACGGCCACTACGGTCGGGGGTTCGAATCCCCCCTCGGGCATGGATATTTGTGCCGTCCTTAGTATAAGGTAGTAAATAAGTAGTTTGTAAGTTTAGGGACTGATGACCCCGTAGTTAAGTCCCATAAGCTTAACAAACATTTGAACATTTTTTTGAATCCAGTTTTGGTATCCCTACTTATGGATATTATGCTCCGACGTAGGGACCTGAAGATGGCAGAGTGGAATGCCGAAACTGGTTGTGATACAATAAATATTTTATTATACATACGGCTGTTGGTAACTCAGTTCCCTCAGACTCTTGACCAGCCGCTGTCCCGTTTCCACCACCAATGATGGATTCAGTATGACTGGTAATATTGGTTCACAGACTCTCGCAAGAGGCCGCGCACGTATGAACACTACCACGTGCGGCGCTTGCGGCTTGTAAGGCAGATTGTGCATCGAGCTATCAGTGAGCTTCGATCCAGCGGACAGCGTACAATGATTCAGGACAAAGTTCTACGCTGCTCAGATTATTACTACTTTTTTCTGTCATCGGTCCCTAGACTTACACACTACTTTAACTTATGATAAGGACAACACATATACCCATGCTGGAGGGAGGGCTCGAAACTCGGAAGGGTGAGGCCGTGCAGTCATGGCGCAGTTTCAACTTTTAAGGCACAATGTCTGGATTTTATCAGAATGATTCTACTTCTCCAATGCCAAACTTAAGTAGTCATTTACTTGTGATAAACACGAGAACATTTGAAATCTGCGAAACTAGTTTTCTCTAATTTACTTTAAGGGTTCAGTTTGTTTCTGGGCTGTTGTGAAACCAGGAGTCCAGGCAACAAAATTACCGGAAAAAGCAAGGTAAAATATTTAAAATTAGCCTCTGTCTAGTTAACTGAATAATTTAATTTAAGAATATAAATCTGTCTGCCACACTATTATTGCTCTGTCCACTGTGTTAATGATTTTTCCAGCACATATTTGAATACTAATGGAGAGTGTTTATTCTAAATGTTCAAATGTTTGTAAGTCTAAGGGACTTAACTACGCTGATCATCAGTCCCTAGCGGTACAAACTACTTTAACTTTAAAAAAACTTATACTAAGGGCAACTCAAACACCCATGCTCGAGGGAGGACTCGAATCCACGACGGCGAGTAACAGCGCGCTCCGCAGTAAGTACTTTAACGCTCGGCCACTCTACCACGACTGTTTTTATTCCCTTATCTTGACCTCCTTGTTTTCATGGTGAAACGTTCTAAAATTTCTTCCACGAATTTTACTTCGGCTTTTATAGGTCTTAGCGTCTGTTTTAGGACTGCAAGAGTTAGGTGGTCTAGAACAAATAAATTCTAAATTGGCTCACGATCGACTGGGTCGTACCATTTTTCTGAAGTTTTCTAGCGTATAAGCCTGCACTAGATTTTACCGCAGATCTTTCGATGCCTTAAGATTAATTTTAGGTTCAGAATTTATTCTGTATAAGGTATGATCCATTTTCTTCAATACTGAACTAAATATGTTGCTGTTGTGCTGAATTCAAAAGTTATTAAAATAAAATGTGGTATGTAGGAGTAACGAAATTCTTATAAAGTTAGTTAAGTCAGTTATGTCCGCTTCTTTGTGTAAGTGATGAATTCATGCAGTTTTAGATATTCTAAAATACATTATTTTTGCCATAACGTTTTAAAATAATTACCGTGATTTTGTTCACATTATTTGATCTGACTGATTTAGATATTCCTGCCTTCTAACATATACAAACGCTTTGTTATTTTTATTTTTTGATTTATTTGATGATTTCTGATATGCGAGAAGGCATTGGAGTTAATATCTTCAGGTTCTTGCGACAAACCTCTGTGGGTTAGTTTTGGAAAAATGGGGAGTTTTTCGAAGCGCTGTAAGGGTTCGGTGAGTAGCTTGTAATCCGTTAACTCTTTCAGTACAGGTTAACCTGTCAACTGTTACTCTGAGTACCTTAATGATAATTTCAGCGAAAGATGTGCAGTATTCTCTGAGAGAGAGAGAGAGAGAGAGAGAGAGAGGATGAAAAAGGAACATCAGAGTTTATAGACGTCATTAGAGTTTCAGCACAAGCTGGAAATGGTGAAGGAAATCGGACGTGTCTTTTTAAAAGGATCCACATCGCCATGTGCCTGGCGATCTAAGGAAATCGCGAAAAACGGAAAGGATGTTTGGATGTGGGTGTGAACCGCCTCCCAGTGTTATCAGACGTCGGTGAGAATGGAACGCGGAGACTGGATTAGGCAGGAGATTCGAGGCCGGAACAGAGCAGCCGAGGAAATGAGGCGGGCGGCAGCCGGATGGCGCGGCCTCCCGCTCACTGTAGGAGGAGCCGTGCTCAAGACACTAGGCTCGTCTCGTGGGCGACCGCATTGTGCCTCTATCGCTTTCCTGTCCCCGTCAAACCACGCCCCTACCTCCGTCAACTCCAACCCCTCCCCCTTCTCTCCCCCTCTGCTGTTCTGAAATTCCGTCTTTTCCTCCAGTAACATTTCCATATCTTTTAGTACACTGCCTTATAACGACACAGTTTACACTGAGCTGACAGTCATGGGACAGCGATATGCGCGGATACAGATGGTAGTGGCGACTCCGTGTTTTGGCAGAGCCGTGATTTGTACTCTCGGGATTCGTGTGAAAACTTCGCCGACTTGATTGACGACGGAAATTATCAGACTTTGAACTGGGAATGGTAGCTGGAGCTAGACGTGTGGGACATTCCATTTTGATTCAGTTAGGGAATTCGACACTCCGAGATCCACAGTGTCAAGTGTGTGCCGAGATTAGCAAATTTCAGACATTAACTCTCACCACGGACATCGCAGTGGCCACCGGCCCGTACACAGTGGTGTAACTATGGGGGGGGGGGGGAGAGGGATGGGGGGATAGAACCCCCCCCAGAACCCCAAAAAATAAATAAATAAAAAAGGAAAGAAAGAAAGAAATTGTAAAACCGCAATCTGGTAAAGGTAAATATTGGAATCTCGGGGTGTTTTACCACAAGCTTTCATTGGATGGGAGTGAATTAATCTTCAACGGGAGTAGTAGATGGCAGTCTGTCTGGAAACTGACTAAAAGTTTGCTCATCAAGCAGATCTATCCCCCCCCCCCCAAAGCCAAGTCCTAGTTACGCCACTGCCCGTACTTAATGACCGAGAGTAACTGCGTTTGCGTAGATATGTCTGTGCTAACAAACAACATTACCAGAAATAACCACAGAAAACAATATGGGACGTACGAAGAACGTATCCGTGAGAACAGTGCGGTGCAGTTTGGCAGCAGACGATCGACTCGAGTCACTTTGCTGTAGAAACGCATCACCTGCGGCGCCTCCCCTGAGTTCGTAACCATGTCGGTTTGGTCCTAGACGACTGGAAACCCGTGGCCCTTTCGAATGAGTCCCGATTTCAGTTGGTAAGAGCTGATGGTAGGCCTCCAGTGTGGCGCATATCCCACGAAACAAAGGACCCAAGTTATCAACAAGGCACTGTGCAAGCTAGCCGAAGCTTCATAATGGTTTGGGCTTTTTTTCTTGTTGCATGGAATGGATTAAGTACTTTGGTCCAGCTGAAGTGATAATTGACTACCTGGAGAATATCTGCAACCCTTCATGGACTTTGTTTCCAAACAACAGACGAATTTTATGACTGGCAATGCGCCGTATCACCGTGCTACTACTGTTTGAAGAACATTCTGGCCAGTTCCAGCGAATGATTTGGCCAGCCAGTTCGCCCGACATGAATCCCATAGAATTCGTGTCTAGTAGACACGCTGTCGACAGGACGTTTTATCTCATATTTTTTCAACTCATTGTAAATCTGTGTGTCCGACAGGGACTCGAAAACCGAGAAGCAGGCCTTTCGCAGGTAATGCTTCCATGAACAGCTTGTGAAATATTCATTCTTAATTAAATCTCCATAGGCATTCTCACGTAATATCCTTTCTCTTAGGATGCTACTCCAGTAAGGTGTACAAGAAAGCTTCTGTGAAGCTGGAAAATAGGTGTGCAATACTAGCGCAAGTGAAGAGGTCAGAGTGGGTCCATGCGTTCTTAAATAGCAAAGGGAGTAAGATTCGAAATGCAAAGTTTTGGGTTCGAGTTTCAGTCCGTCAGACATTCCCGCGACCTCCGCAAAACAGCGAAAACTTACGTGCAACGTGGGAACTCTAACGACACTACCCATCTATCCCGTAAATCGAGACATACATAGAGTAACGATGCACCATTTCTAATAATCACGTAGCGCCTTAGAAGGTTGGCTCGATGCATCGTCGTGTGAAGCAGAACTGCGGCTCTCGTTGAAATCGAGGTCCTTCTCAAGATGAGTGTGCCCCAAAGCACACTCGCGGAAGTGTCGTAGAACCTACTCGGTACGGGGGAAAATGGGACAGACAGCAAGGAAGAAAGTAAAATTAGCATTTAAGGGATAGGTACCGCCAAGGTGTGAACAGTGGGCGTTAAGTGACCACATCGTGCTTATCCAAAAAGTAACTACATGCTTACGCTGAGTCTCTATGTCTGCTTTTCCTTTTCCCTTTCTCTTCCTTATATTCTTAGTACTGCTACACATGTCACGTATTGATTATTCATTGACCGGCCGCAGTGGCCGAGCGGCCTGCGGCGCGCCAGTCACAGTCTGCACGGCCGATACGGTCAGGGGTTCGAATCAACCCCCCCCCCCCCTCTCGGGCATGGATGATTGTGTCGTCTTTAGTATGAGGTAGTTCATAAGTAGTTTGTAAGTTTATGGACTGATGACCCTGCAGTTAAGTCCCGCCGCGGTGGAGTAGCCGAGCGGTCTAAAGCGTCTCGCTGAGGAGCGCGCGGTTGCTTGCCGTGGAGGTTCGAGTCCTCCCTGGGGCATGGGTGTGTGTGTTGTCCGTAGGTTAGTTTACCTAGGTTTAAGTAGTTTGTAAGCTACGGACTGATGCCCACGCAGTTTGGTCCGATAGATTTACAAACATTTGAGTTAAGCTTAACAAACATTTGAACATTTGACTACTCATTAACTGTCGTACGATGAAGCTAAGGCTGTGAATAACCAAGGGATGCAGGCTGAGTTAGGGAACTAGAGACTATACAGATAGCAGCTAAAATTGGTGGCGTTAGAGTACACGAATCTGTCTTGGGAATATCTTGCGAACTGCAGTTCAAAGAATTCACCAATAAATTGTTACAGCATCTTGACGTCACGTGTCAAGCTGATATTCGTCGCCAATAGGCACCTTCTATCATATGTAGCTCGATACTATTCCCAGAAAACAGCAACGTTAGTGGAGCCACAAGGTTTAGAGTGAAACGGGAAGTAAGTGAAACTGCCATTACATGGATCCTCACTAGCGTGAACCAGAGCGGGGCAACATGATATGGAAGTTGGAAAAAAGGAAGGAAGATTACGGTTTAACGCCCTGTCGACATCGTGGTCATTAGAGACGGAGCACAATCTCGGACTGATTTAATAAGGATGGGGAAGGAAAACGGCCGTGCCTTTTGAAAGGAACCGTCCTGGCATTGGCCTGGAGTGATTTCGGAAAATCACAGAAAACCTAAATCAGGAGAGCCGGAAGTGGGTTTGATTCGTTGTCCTCCCGAATGTGAGTCCAGTGTGTTAACACTGTCACACCTCTCGGTAACAGTGCTGGTGCTGGCCATACTTGGAACAGCAAGTAAGAGCCAGTTACATCCCCTACTAAGGAGTAGCAGGTGGCAGTGGGGACAGAACTTAAATGTGGTTCTCTCGAGACCTCGGGGTGGTGTAAAACCGCATATTAGATTGGCCGAAGCATGTGGGATTGACAGCGAAACTGTAATTAGGGAAAAACAGTATTCCCACACGAGCCTTTAAAAACTGAAGTTTTTATTCCGAGAAGAGTTCTCGGTCAAACGAGTTGGGTACCAAATAAGTGTCGTCCGCCATCAGCCTCGGGATAAGCTCCTAAGAAGTCCGTTCCTATCGCTTGGACTTGGACTTACGATGCTGATAGTATTCGATACTTCAGTTAGCGTTCACCCCGTAGGACTTCAGACACTGGTTTCTGTTGTGGTAACCTTATTCTCCGCTTTCTAAACTAGCCTCAAGTGTGGTAGTTAATCTGCATTACAATAAAATGATTTTCTTATGCCCCTTGAGTTCCCTGACTCTGATTCATGTCACCATCTGCCTCACTGGACGCTCTTCTTTCTGTATTTCTGCGTTTCGGTGTTGGAGGAGCAAAATCCGAGAGTTGACAATGTATCTATTAGTCGCCGATTCATACTTCTGAAACAAAACTGCTGTTACCCCAACTCGCGTATGCGTCATAAATTATTTCGGCTTAGCTGCCGCATTATACAATGCAAGAGCAATACATTTTTTGTTCCATTTTCAATGACAAGCACTTTTGTTCTTCAATATCAAATCTTCCAGGAAACCGCCTAAAGTCTGACGTATATCGGACACTATTGTTGGGGAAAAAGTCTGATGACCTTGGGGGAAATATCATCTAAAATGATCAACGATTTCTGCGGTTATCGTTACGATATGTCGGCGTTGTCTCCTGTTTTTGCTTTCCTTTCCTTCGTAATTTTTTTAGCCTTATTGGCAGTGTAGATAATCAAAATATCCTCACCGTATTTTCTGAGGAGTTATGCGAAGGGTCGCAATCGCATTCAATTTTGGCTATCAATTCAGTTCATGCAGAGAACACAGACCCTCTTCAGAATTCTTCTTGGGGTAAGAATAAATGGAATACATGCAGTGTCTATCGGTCACACGTACTGCCGTCTTACGAACCAATCGGCAGTACCGCTTGGCACTTAATTACGATGTTTCAACGACACAAGTAGTTTCCAATCGAAAAAAAAGTATCAGCGGATGAAAAATAAGAGGGAGAAGAAAGTCAGTACTATTATGAAAAACACGTAACATTCCATTAAACAAATTAAAGGCCGCGCGGGAATGGCTGTGCGCTCTAAGGCGCCTTGCTCCGCAGTGAGCGGCTGCTCCCCACCGGAGATTGGAGTCCTCCTCGGGCATGTGTGACTGTGTGTGTGTGTGTGTGTGTGTGTGTGTGTGTGTGTGTGTGTGTGTTGTCCTTAGCATAAGTTAAGGTATTCAAACCAACGATCTTCAGTACGGGAAGCTACTACTTTGCCAATGCACTGAGCAGCCATATTTTTGTAAATCTTCTAGTGACAATACACATCCCGCATCATTACTGAATTGTAGCATCTGGAGAGTTCCGCTTCACTTAATCATACGAAGCTAGTCTTATTTATTTGCTGTCATTTATAATGACCTGACATCTGGATACTAAAACAGGTTGTATTTTTCATTGTTAATTTTTTTGTGTAAGCTGATATCTGCGACATAATACTTGTACATGTGGCGTTCAATCACGGCTTGTTCGAAAGGATTCAGTAGCGTGTTCTTAATGTTGTCTATAAGTACGTATTTAAAACCGTTGCTCATGTCTTGATTTTTGAATGTTTATCATGGCTCGGTAGCACAGCTGTAGAGTGTCAGACTGTAAATCCAAAGGGCGCAGGTTCGATTCCTACCTATCTGTCACTTTCCATTTCTTTCACCTCTGGCAATGTTGCTGATGTTAAAGATGTCGAGTAGCATCATGGTTCGGAACCCACGTAAAACTGTAGGTCCTCCTATAACTGACCGGGTAAGTCATTTGGAAAGTCGGAGGAAGGCAACGGCATACCACCTCCAAACAGGACCACGCCTAGTAAAGCACTGTGTGTGTTCAATCTTCGGATTGTTGACTGCTTTACCCTTATCATTAAGTGACGAAATGCGAAATAAAAAGACAGACTTATGAATTGGGAAGAAAACAAATAAGGAAAAAAGAGACACAAGGAAATAGAAGTGAACTGGACAGCTGTTGTGTCAGTTTGGCAACGGGGAACTGTTGGGGCCTTACGTTGAGAGCTCTGATTGGAAGAATGCAGCTTCAGCGCGTGAACTGTCAACTAACGCATAATTTTAATCAAACTGTAGTGTACTTTATCAATGGACGACACCCGTCTTCACATGTATCTGCGATACGTTTCCCTGGTGATTAGACATAGCCGCGCGGAATGGCCGCGTGGTCCAAGGCATCATGCTACGGACTGGGCGATCTTTCCCACCGGAGGACCGAGCGAGGTGGCGCAGTGGTAACACACTGGACTCGCATTCGGAAGGATGGTGGTTCATATCCACCACCGGCCATCCAGATTTAGGTTTTCCGTGATTTCCCTAAATCACTCCAGGCAAATGTCGGGATGGTTCCTTTGAAAAGGCACGGCCGATTTCCTTCCCCATCCGTACTCAAACTCTCCGAGCGTAAGCTCCGTCTCTAATGACCACGCTGTCGACTTGACGTTAAATTCCAATCTTCCTTCCAAGCTTCCTTCCTTTCTCGCCGGTGGTTCGAGTCATCCCTCGGTCATGGGTGTGCGTGTGTGTGTGGTGATTTTAGATTAAATTTGTTTCAAATGTTCAAATGTTTGTAGAACTTATGGGACTTAACTACGGGGTCATCAGTCCCTAAGCTTACAAACTACTTATGAACTAGCTAAGACTAAGGACGGCACAAATATCCATGCCCGAGGGGGGATTCGAACCCCCGACCGTAGTGGCCGTGCAGACCGTGACTGGAGAGCCTCAGTCCCCTCTGCCACACCGCGGCCGGCTAAAGTTGTTTAAGTAATTTGTAGGTCTAGGGACTGATGACCATACCAGTTCGTTCCAATAGGTTTACAAACATTTGAATTTTTTTTTCACTAGAGTTTGCTGTCAACTAACAACTGTGCGTTGTATAAGTTAGAAAGTTTGGGAAAAAATCGGCAATGGGTTTTATCAACACATATTCCGCTAACAAAACTTCCTATCATTTTTCAGAACGTAAAATCACAGATCCACCGTTATACGAGACGTGGAAGAGAGCGGCGCGTGATACGTCAGTTGCACTTTGGAGTGGTGTACGGCTTTGACGCGAGCGCTGAAGTAAAAATAGCGACATATTTAGAAGCGGCTGGGGCTGAGCGCTTGTCAGTGGCGGCCATCAATTCGTGGCGACGCCGATTGTCATGCAGGCCGGCGACCACGATTGATGGGAGCGTGTACCCGCCTTGTACGCCTCATCTCGCTGCCGCGCCGCTCTGTTTGCTCTGCAAAACTGCGCTGCTTTTGTCTCCGCGCGCGCTCTCTCATCCACCCGCACGGTCACAATGAAGAAATATACGCCAGCCTGCGGCCATTATTAATCGAGGCACAAAGGAACTAAAGACATCAGCTACGCGCGAGCACTGAATTCCACCAACGGGGAGAATTTTTAATTTTGTGCAGGATCGGGATTCGAACCCGCGCCTCCTGCTTACTAGGCAGTTGCGGTGACCACTATGCTATCTGGACACAGTGGCCACCACAACTGTACGAACTAATGTAACACGCCTGCCGTCAGACACAAATTTTCAACTTCCCCATACACTACTCACGTACTGACCCTGCTCGTTACCATCTTTACTCACGGTACTTCGCCGACTCCCAAGAGTTCGAGCATAGTACGCGTCTCTAATAAACGTATACACTTACGTTCGAAAAAAAAACTGACACATTGAACGACTACAGATAAGAAGTTCATATTTACAGAACATGTTCATTACTATATTCTGAACAAACAGTTCTGTCACCTGGGCTCAGCACATGCCCTGTTGCCCAGGGTCTGCCATGGGCCCTGATAACTTCTTTATGCGTGGTGGCACCGACGCCCGTTTTGCACGACCGACTTCGTGCGCGCGTCTTTCGTGCCTGCGTGTAAAGCAGCAGCCAACCCCATCGCAAGTGCGTCTATGAAGTCAATGATCTATAGATTGTGACGAGTGTGATGTTCAGTGTGCTGCGGAATGCGCATGCCCAGAAACAAGGTACAGTAGTGGTGTCTGCTAACATATGAAGTTAACCTATTCCGCTCGAGCGCATTCATATTACAGAAATGGTTTCGCATATTCTTTAACTTTATTCTGTTGTTTGCTTTCTGTTTTCATCGCACTGAAAAAGTTTCACCGGAGCCTAATATTGGTTTTTCTACTAGTTTTCTCCTACAAAAGAGGTGAAATATCTTCAAGCAGAAAAATATTTTCGTTTTACGGGGAAAAAACACCCGACTTGCAGGGTCTGCTACTTTGCTGCGTCTCCTCCATTTCTTTCGGTCGTTGACATCTTGCCTTAAACCAACAGCGTCCATGTCTGCCCTGATGTTGTCAGTCCATCTCTTTGCCGGTCTCCCTCGTGGTCTTGTTCCTCCTGGGTTGATGTGGAATGCTGTCTTCGCAACCGAGTTGTCCTCCTTTCTGCTGACGTGGCTGTACCAGCGGAGACAGGCTTCCCTCAGTTTGTCTGTGATGGGGGCCACACCAAACGTTTGCCGGACTGCCGCGGTAGAGTAGCCAAGCGGTCTAAAGCGTCTCGCTGCGGAGCGCGCGGTTGCTCGCCGTGGAGGTTCGAGTCCTCCCTGGAGCATGGGTGTGTGTGTTTGTCCGTAGGTTAGTTTACCTAGATTTAAGTAGTTTGTAAGCTACGGACTGATGACCACGCAGTTTGGTCGGATAGATTTACAAACATTTGAACATTTTTTTTTTTTTTTTTTTTTTTTTTCCGGACTATTGTATTTTTTACATAGTCACATCGGGTCAGTCCCATGGACCAACGAAGCATCTTCATTTCCATCGTATGCAGCATTTGCTCCTGCTGTTTCGTCACAGAGCGACACTCAGTCGCATAGATTGCTGCTGGACGTACAATGGTTTTATAAACTTTTGCCTTTAGACGTTGAGTCATCTTTTTATCGCAAAGGAATATGAATATATATGAATGTGTTCTCCCGAAAATTCTATCAACAGGACAGTCAGAATTATTAGATGAGGAAATTATTTTCCTTGTTATTTTGACAGTTAGCAAGAAAACAAGATATTAAAATTAAAGTTAATAGTATCTTTTTACTGAATGTTCGATATTGTTTCATGTGTTTGCGGTATAAATTTTCTTCAGCAAACAAACACATAAGTTTTCAGAAGTCTGAATGACACTTTTCCCATTATTTAGGTTCTCAATTGTGTACAAAATTGGCTACATGACATTTGAGGAGAACATCAACTATGTATTACCCTTTCGTCATTAATAAACACAATTATTGTTTTCGTGTTCCTACGTAAAAAGTGCCTTCACAGCTTCACCTCTTCATTCAGCTGCGAAACCACATAGCAGATAGCTCTACAGTTTTGGTGTTTACAGTCTAAGCGAAAACGCCTACTCGAGACAGGCGACACGCAGTGCGGGAATAGCACTCCAGGGGCGCTGCAGTAGACTCACTCGTCTCCAACAGTGAACTGAGACAAGAAAGTTCGTCGTGTAAAAGGGACTTAAGACGCGAATGGCATCCTGTGGTATGACCATTCGTGCTGTGTTCACGTACTACGTAAAGTTCTGTGTTGGTTGGTATTGGATCAAAGCGCCGTACCTGACGGTTTCACCAAATCCCAAATATTTTCGCTTAGCAACAGCAGCCCACACCACAAGGCCTTGAGTTGCCGCTGTATGTCTTGTGCGAATGCAGTCACTGTGATGCCGTCCCCCCTGTGTGGGGCGAACCAAAATGCGGTCATCATTTTCAAACAAACAGGACACTGATTCGTCAGAAAACACTCTCTGATGCCATTCTTATGCTGAATGACGTCCTTAGGATATACGTCACTGATATGTTAATGCCACGGTGGAGTAGCCGAGCGGCCTAAGGCGCCTCGCTACGGAGGTTCGAGTCCTCCCTGGGGCATGGGTGTGTGTGTTGTCCTTAAGTTAGTTTACCCTAGTTTAAGCAGTTTGTAAGCTACGGACTGATGACCACGCAGTTTCAAAATGTTCAAATGTTTGTATAGTCTATGGGACTTAACTACGGGATCATCAGTCCCTAAACTTACAAACTACTTATGAACTACTTACGAACTAGGACGGCACAAATATCCATGCCCGAGGGGGGATTCGAACCCCCGACCGTAGTGGCCGTGCAGACCTTGACTGGAGCGCCTCAGTCTCCTCGGCCACCGCGGCCGGCCCACGCAGTTTGGTCCGATAGATTTACAAACAAACATTTTGATGTGTTAACATTTTGTATTGTAGATGATGTAAAAGATTCTGCTAAACTGGCTTACACCATATGCGGATGAAATTGTGGGGATTACCAAGCTGGTTTTCGGAGTAACAGATCTACTATAGACCAAATTTCACCCTGCGTCAAGAAATGGGAATATAATAATCCGGTTCATAATCTTATCATCAATTTTACAAAAGCATATGATTCAGTATTGCGAACAAAATTGTACAGAATTCTTTAGGAACTTAGAATACTAAAGAAGTATGTTAGCTTTATAGAAGCGAGTTTGAAAAACACAAAGGTAGGGTATGTGTGGAGAAATTGGAATAAGGAATAAAGAACGGACTTCAGAAGGGAGATGCCCTGTCCCCGATACTTTACAATTTAGTCCTAGAATATATTGTGCGAATGGCAGCAGATAATTCAGAGGGTGTGGAGTTAAATGAAAATATTTATATACTAGAGGACCCTTGCAAATACTTCACACCTTTAGTGGAATGACAAATAAGTCGGATAAAACGGCCTCACCGACTGACTTTAGTTTACAGCAAGGACATCCCCATAAGAAATAAACAGAAGGAAATCGCGTTTGAGTATAGAAAAAGGAAGGCGAGAGTTATGTAAATCTGATACTTGATGAAAAATCTGTGGATGAATAACTTTCGATGAAAACAAAAATGAAGGAAATCGGCCGGGTAATTTGGTCTGGCTGACTGACTTAAGCTTTCCTAAATTCTTTTAATATATAAGGTATATTTATAGATAAGATTAGGGTATGCAGATGATCTAAACATCATTAGCGATAGGGAAGAATCTGTAAGAGTAAATGCTAGTGAGTTAATCAAGACTAGGAAGACGTAGGTCTGAGGATAAGTGAATCATCATCATCATCATCATCATTAGAGACTGATTATGTCTTTCAGCGTTCAGTCTGGAGCATAGTACCTCTAATAAAATTCCACCATGATCCCCTATTCAATGCTAACATTGATGCATCGTCTGATGTTATGCCTTTTACTTCAAAATCATCTGCACCGAATCTAAGTACTTTCTTCTTGGTCTACCTCGACTCCTCTTACCCTCCGCTGCCGAGCTCATGAGTCTCTTAGGTAACCTTGCTTCTCCCATGCGTGTAACATGACCCCACCATCTCAGTCTGTTCGCTCTAACCGCTTCATCTATGGTGTTCATTCCCAGTTTTTCTTTGATTTCCTAATTATGGACACTCTCCTGTCATTGTTCCCATCTATTAGTGCCTGCAATCATTCTTGCTACTTTCACATCTGTAACCTCTACCTTATGAATAAGGTAACCTGTATCCACCCAACTTTCACTCCCATACAACAAAGTTGGTCGAAAGATAGAGCGGTGCACCGCTAACTTAGTCTTGGTACTTACTTCCTTCTTGCAGAAGAGAGTAGATCTTAGCTGAGCAAAACGAAATACTTGGTTACTACCTAGAATGCCAATAGAAGTAGATCAGGAAGTGTTAAGAGTTGGTGACATGCAGTTTGAAAAAGTGAAGGCGTTTAACTATTTAGGTGTGAAGATTACACCGAGAAATGAATTGAATCCGAACTGAGGAAGAGATTACGGGCTGGAAATGCTTGCTACTTTTCACTGGAATAGATTAGTTTCATCACGATTATTGTCTAGAAATTTAAAGATCAAAATATACAAAACTATTATGCTTCAAGTGGTGCTGTATGGGTGTGAGGCTTGGTCTCTTACTTTGCAAAATAAATAGCTGTTTCGAGTATTCGAAAACAAAAATTTTGATGAAAATTTTCGGAGCAAAGAGGGATGACATTAGCGGGGAGTGGCGAAAACTGCATAACGAAGAGGTTCACGGACTTTAATCAAGCCCTAACGTAATCAGTTTTATTAAATCACATAACTACTATGGGCGTGTCACGTAGCTCGAATGGATGAAGCAGGGCAGCGCGCAATTATTGGTCAGATAGAGGGAAAACGTCCTGTGGGGAGACCAAGGAGTAGATGGGAGGACAATGTGAAGGACAGTTTAAGGAGCCTAGATACTTAAGGCGACTGGAAGGAAATGGCGCAAGACAGGTGCAGGTGGCGAAAACATGTGGCTGCGGTACTTGACTTCCAAGTTTTAGTTAAATGATGTAAAATGATTATCTGATGATGAAAGAAGCCCGAAACTAAAAATAAAGAAGTTTCATTAATTAAAAACTCCGCGACATATCAGCATTTTTATCACATTATTTAACGAAAAATGGTCGCATACCTCATGCATGACTTAAAGTCGTTATTGGTAGCCTATGTTTTAATTATAACACAATTGGAGAGAAAAAGGAGTTTCTGGCATATCCTGACTAAGAGAAGGAATAGGTTGGTGGGACCACATTCTGAGACATCAAGGAATCGTCAACTTAGCATTAGAAAGAAGTGTGTGGGATAAAAATCGTCAAGGGAGGCCGAGGGACGAATTCAGTAAACAAATTCAAAAGGATGTAGGTTGCCGTACGTACTCTCGGATGAAGAGGCTTGCACAGGAAAGGGTAGCGTGGAGAGCTACATCACACCAGTCTGAGGACTGAAGACCACAACATCAACAACAACATGTGTTAATTCAGGGAATAAGTTGAGTTCATTCCAAAATTTATTTAAATCCGTACAACCGTTTAGGCGTGAAGAGATATTGCAAAAAGAACTATACTAATCCACGCACACAGAAGTTGGCTGAGATTGTGGAAACATGTCTTGTACCATTTGGCCACCGCTACTGTATTAGTATTATTAGGTTATGAGTATAATATATAGGAACACAATTTCCTTTCGTTCTCGGACTGTAACGATTCGAGGTTGTTTGGAATGTATCCATAGCATATACAGGCAAATACTTTCACAGGATTTACTTAACAATGGTTCCCGATTAATATGCCGAAGCGTTGGGTTGCAGCATCTGGTCTCTCTTTGTATTCGGTATTCTCGCTGTTACAGCTCTCCCTCTGAACTTTTTAACATTCCACACCTGTTGCCTAATACCGTAACATCAGTTTCAACAAAATGAAATTCCACTTCGGGGTGAGTTGTTAATTTGCTCTCAACAGGTTCGAACGTACTGGCGCGATGAAAGCTGGGTGCTGTTGGGTCTTGTGGGTGATGGACACCACTGTGGGCTAATTAGCCCGCTTCTCGTCTGCAAGGTAACGTCTCTCAGAACGTCAGAAGCTTCTCACAGGTAACAGTTGCGTGCACTTTCTGACAGACGCCCGTGCGTCCTAAATATGACCGTTTGTGTGGGAACAAAGCACAGCGACAGATCAAGTTGCACTGCATAGCACGAGAATTAAGGGCCTCTGTTCGTTACCGGAATGCTGCAAATGGAGGTCACATCAGAGAATTATACTCGACGTGCTTCTTTTCAGTGGCATTCTGAGAAGAGACAGATTTTTAGACGGAATTAGCGGGAAGTTCGCTTCTACTCGTTTTTCACGCTAGTCGACTTTGGTGGAAATACTAGACATTCAAAAAAGATGCTGGTCTCCTTTGAATATGGTGGCGGTGTCGAATAAATCTCATTCTTCAGACTGCAAAAATTAGCAGGGGAGCTTTTATCTGAACTGGTTGGTCACAGGCAGTAATAGAAATGATGATATAGTTACTGTACCTTGGTCATACCGAAAGAGCTACGTCGTCGTTAGCTACGTATGATACTGTCACTTAAATACGATTTTGCTATCACTGAATTTGTTAAGGACGAAAAATTTTGGGATTCTTACAAATTATGATCCCTTTCAAATCAATCAGTTTATGAAGGCCAGCTAACAAGGCTGATCATTGTTTTAGTTTTCGCTATGTATTTTGCGAACCCGTAATAAATGTTCGAATTAAGACCCGAGTAGAGATACACTTATTCCATTTTACACATAGTCTTTGTATCTACAATAGCTGTGTCCGTGAAATTCAATATTTTCTCAGAATAAATTGTTTTATGTAAGGCAGCTTTTATAACGCACAAGGGGGCGGAATTGGCGAACTGCTAACTAATGAAATTAAGAGCCGGTACGTACTTCAAAATAAAAGAAAAATCTACGCAGGAAAATGACTTTCTATAGCTGTCTTTTACCGTCATTCATGTAACAAACTCATCGTTGTTTTTGTGGTCTTCATTCAGGAGACTGGATTGATCCAGCTCTGCCCGTTCCTTTTGAACGACCTCACTTTATTCACGCCCATGCCTCCACTACAATGTTTAAACCTCCTCACTTCCCCCCACTACTATTGGAACTTACCCTTCAGACCTCGGATGTGTGTCAGTCAAATAATGTCTTCCCATACATTTATTCAATTTCTTCTTTCGCCGATTCAGTTCAGTATCTAGTCATTAGTTATTCATTAGTTATTCACTTTAATTCCATCGGTCTGAGAGACCGCCACAGTTGATGTCAACAATGATAACGGCGATGTGTGATGCTCGAAGGAAAGCAGAAGCTGAATAATCCTCACTGGAGTCCAAAACGGCAGATGGTCAACAACTTATTTTCGACACCTTCATTCTTTTCCAGAAAGCACATTTTTGTTGCAAATTGTGGGTCTGTGAGACAATGTTCCGAAAGAGTAGGTTCTCTTTCTGATCCGACAGACAGTGTGCTCCTAAAAGTGTCAGGTTTCTGCCGTTCTCTCCGAACGGGTGTTCTTAAAAGTGTCTCATATTCGACAGCCTATTTAACGCTGTTCTACTCTTCCCAGAGTTCTGTTTTCTTTGTCGGAAAATCTGCTCAGGTTCATTGAAAGTTTTGCTACCACACTCTGGTTAATATTTATTTCAAATTTTTGTAAATCTATGGGACTTACCTACTCTGGCCATCAGTCCTTAGGCTTACAAAATACTTTAACTTATGCTAAGGACAACAAGTACACCCATGCCCGTGGAGAACTCGAACCTCCGACATGGAGCAGCGGCGCGCTTCGCAGCTAGGCGCATTAGGACGCTCGTCCTCTATACTGCGGCAATATTTTTTTCATGAATGTGTCATTCCAATTACTCTGCCGGCCGCGGTGGCCGAGGAGACTGAGGCGCTCCAGTCACGGTCTGCACGGTCATTACGGTCGGGGGTTCGAATCCCCCCTCGGGTATGGATATTTGTGCCGTCCTAGTTCGTAAGTAGTTCATAAGTAGTTTGTAAGTTTAGGGACTGATGACCCCGTAGTTAAGTCCCATAAGCTTAACAAACATTTGAACTCTGACGTTTCACGTGGTAAACCTGAAATCATATCTTATTATAACGGCGCAAAAAGTGGAATACACACACTATATGCGAAATGCAAGTTTTTCTGCTAACCGTTCAGTTCAAATTCAAATGTCTGTAAATCTATCGGACCAAACTGCGTGGTCATCCGTCCGTAGCTTACAAACTACTTAAACTAAGATGAACTAATCTAAGTACAACACACACACCCACGCCCCAGGGAGAACTCGAACCTCCGACGGCCAGCAACCGTGCGCTCCGCAGCGAGGCGCCTTAGACCGCTTGGTTAGTCCACCGCGGCTAATCGTTCAGTACGAAGGTGGCCGTTGGCTACTTTTTTTTTTTTTACCACATAGTTGCCGTAGCTGTGTTAAATTCCAGTACTCCTTATGGACATTTTGAAAAACCAAAAATCATATTATATTTTGATTACCTGAAAATTGGTCCACGATTTCCTAAAATTCTTACCAGCATTCTCAAGAACTACAAGATATTACCTTACCTGTGGAAGAGGAAGCAAGACAAGAAAAACAAATATTTAGCCGGAGCAATAAATTTTTAATTCGAGTTGATTCCACTTCACCTAAAAATAATAATAATAATAATAAAAAAGAACCAGTTGGTCGTTCTTGTACATATACAAAAAGAGAAACACTGCCTGTAAGTGTTTTTCTTGTGAAGAGCTAATGTGCTTGGAGCGCTTCGTGAAAAATATGCAAAACTTTCGTAATGGTGTATAATGAGGTGTCAGCAGGAAAGGCAACGCCTTAAATGAACCACACAAATACCGTCTTACACATTCGGTACAAAGGCGGAGAAAAAGGAGATTAAGAATCCTTAATATGTTTCATTTCTCGGTTTATTATCTCTAAATATATCTTCTATGACTTCTACTATTCCATCTGGCCTTACTTTTCGTTAAGCATCGAATTAAGTACCTTTTCTTTATTTCGAAATAAAGGTATCAAAAGCGACGACGGTCGATATTTCGGCAGGAGACCACCCTGCCATTTTCAAGGCGAAACTGCAGTGAGGAAGCAATGTGCAACGATCTTTAAAACCTCGGTTTTCAATGAGTAAACAGAAAGTGGAGAAGAATGGTTGCCTTCCCGTCCTTGATGTATTGGTCAGGAGAAAGGCAGATGGTACTTTGGGACATACTGTTTATAGGAAGCCAACGCATACTGATTTGTATTTGCAAGCTGATAGTTGTCATCACCCAGCTCAACGTGAAGGGGTTCTTCGAACCTTAGTGAATAGGGCTCACGTCATTTTTGACCCGGAAAGTTTGCCCACTGAGCTGTCCCATCTGGAGGTAACTTTTCGGCAGAATGGTTATGGTGAAGGACAGATTAAAAGAGTGTTGCGATAATGACCACATGATAGCACAGAGTCGGCACCCACGTCAGTGGCCTTTCTGCCATACTTTGGCAGTACTTCCAACAAGATTGGCCGCATTTTGCGTAAAAAACAATGTAAAATGTGTGTTTCGTCCACCTTCTAAAATTAAGGCACTGTTGGGATCCGTTAAGGATGATCTCGGTTTGCGCAAGGCGGGTGTCTACAGTATCCCATGTAGCTGTGGCATGTCATATGTTGGTCAAACTATTAGGACTGTTGAGGTCCGTTGTATTGAGCATAAACGTTACACAAACAGGGTCTTGACACAGGTCACCCTATGAAATACAACAAAACGGAAATTCTAGCATGCACTTCCAACTACTGCGACTGTTTTTTTTTTTTTTTTTTTTTTTTTTTTTTTTTTTTTTTTTTTTTTTTTTTTTGTTCAACCTGGTTTCGGCCTTAGGCATTTTTCAAGTGCTGTGAGAAAAGTTATCAGACACATTTCCTTAAGTCATGGTCATGTCTGATAACTTTTATCACAGCACTTGAAAATGGCCTAAAGCCGAAACCGGGCTGTGACAATAAAATAAATAAATAAATAAAAAATAAAAAAAAAACTTTCAGTCAAATGGCGGTCAGCTCTTTTTAAAAAGAATTATATGACTTAGGCTCCTGACGCATACAAAATCATACTGGGACTGTGTTATCAAGGAAGCGATAGAAATAAGCCGGCCGCGGTGGCCGAGGTGACTGAGGCGCTCCAGTCACGGTCAGCACGGCCACTACGGTCGGGGTTTCGAATCCCCCCTCGGGCATGGATATTTGTGCCGTCCTAGTTCGTAAGTAGTTCATAAGTAGTTTGTAAGTTTAGGGACTGATGACCCCGTAGTTAAGTCCCATAAGCTTAACAAACATTTGAACATTTTTGATAGAAATAAAAGTAGGTGACAACCTTATGAATAGGGATGGAGGTTTCTGCTTAAATTCCGCTTGGGATCCTGCTCTCTCACTTGTCAAAAAACAAAGGGAAAAACTAATCTGACCTCATCCGTCGAGAAGTGAAGTTTATTATCGATATTCTGACCGGTTTCATCTTTGGTCGTGTCGGCGCTGTGTGCTTGCTTGCTCGGTGTGTGTTGTCTTTCCTGTTTACTTACTGAAAACCGAGGTTTTAAAGATCGTTGCACATTGCTTCCTCACTGCAGTTTCGCCTTGAAAATGGCAGGATGGTCTCCTGCCGAAATGTCGGCCGTCGTCGATTTTGATACCTGGCTGCATACCCGTAAGTATTTCGAAGTTGTTATTCGCCAGGAGAAATTAAGAAATCACCTTTTCTTGATGCTGTGAAAGGCTTTTGAGAAATAAACAAATCACAGTCTGGGTCATTAAAATTTATCTAATTCTCCACAAACAGCTTTAGATCAAAAATTGCATCTCCTGTACTCCTGCTTGTCCTTAAGCAAAAATGTTCAGCTATTTGTAATCCTAAATGACCAAACCTCTGTGGTAATCAGTCCCTAGACTTACAAACTACTTGAAATAAGTCATGCTAAGGACAACACAGAAACGCACACCCTTTCCCGAGGGAGGACTCGAACCTCCGACGCGAGGGGCCGTGCGTTCTGTAACGTGGCGCTCCAGACCACACGAACAATTTTTGGTGTTATCAAGCTGGTAACTTCCCAGTAATTAGCTAACATTTATCTCCATTTTTATATGTTGCAACTTAAATACTTACATTGTATTCTCTTGGTAACCTATCTGACTTAATGATACTGTAAAATGAAGCTGTAGATAAAATTCTTACCTCCAATATTTTTATTCATTCACTGTATATGCTATCTGGCCCTCAACGTTTTAGGTTTATAATCTTTGCATTCAAGTACATATTTCTTCCAATAAGAAGTCTGCCTGATAGCCTTTTTTTGTGTTTTAGTGTCTAGATTCAATGTCCACATCTGTTACGTTCTTATACTGTAATTAAAAATAATTTTCACGCTGAATTTTGCTTACATTCTGTATCTGAATGTGTTCTTTAATATCTTCCTTTTGCTGTGGGCATTAAATCTGGTAATAACCTGTTTTGCTCTATATTACTCGTAGAACTTCCTATTAAGACAAAAAATTGTTCAAATGTTTGTATAACTTATGGGACTTTTCTACGGGGTCATCAGTCCCTAAGCTTACAAACTACTTATGAACTACCTAAGACTAAGGACGGCACATATATCCATGCCTGAGAGGGGATTCGAACCCCCGACCGTAGTGGCCGTGCAGACCGTGACTGGAGCGCCTCAGTCCCCTCGGCCACCGCGGCCGACCTATTAAGACATTAATATTCGTAGCGCAAAGTATTTTTCAAGTTTTGCGGATACCATTATTGTCAGAGTTGGAAAGAAGGCGATTGTGTTTTAGAAGCGCAGAAGGGGTAGATGATTTTGAAAATGGAAGAAGAAAAATATTCCGTTGTTGACTCCAGATGCCGTCCGTGCACCAGAGTGTAACAGCGCTCGGAATCAGAGACGGTGAAATTGCAACTCACGACTATCAGTTTATTGTATTTGAACAGGAGAGAGAGAGAGAGAGAGAGAGAGAGAGAGAGAGAGAGAGGGAGAGCAATTATCGTGATGGAGAAACTGGGGTTTGCCAAAAACAGCGGCCAGGATTCCCTTTACTGTGCCGACATCGAAGATTATATCTCCGATGAAAAATGTAATATTTGAGTAGAAGGTGAAAGAGCTCAAATATCGACAACATATAGCGCTTGGGGCTACCACGGAAAATTACGGGCCACGAGATGCGGTCCAATATAAGACAGCTCTTTGCCTCTTTGTGGGCAGGTGAAACTGATGGTAGTGGAGGCGACCAGTCCTCGTTTGATCGCTTATTTCTGAGGAGCGGCTCTCGCTTTTGTGCCTGGTAACGGGGAAGGACAGCACTGTGACTATCTGTCCCAACTGTCGATTGGAACAGTCAAGTTGGGCACTTACCGTAAGATCAGAATTGCATAGTATTTCCGTTAATAATACATGTTAAATCTTGAAGTAACAAAACAACCAACTGGAGCAGCAGTATAAGCCTGGAGAGCCTACATTCACATTTAGATCTTTCTTGCCCACATATCAGAGAAGAAAGTTGAGTATTAATATTTGACCGAGATGAATGTTACCAATCGCAAGTACTTTTTAAGAAGTAGGCATTGACTCATTGTAGCAACTACCGAAGCATTCGCCTGAGTAGATTTGGGGAACTACGGAAACCCAAATCACTGTGGCCAGCCGAGGATTTTAAAATACTTCTTCAGTAAAAGACTTTAAAGAGTGAACAGCAGAACCAAATCGTCCAGTAATTAAAGGCCCAGGAAGAAAAACAAGCCTAGGAAACGTTCATGGCAGGAGGTAGTAACTGATCACTGATATTGAAACGTGGAATGGAGGCGAGGAACATCAAAGAAGGTGGGATAATAACTTTACTTTACATGTGGATACAGCCTAATCGACAGTACGTCTGCTCCACGACCATTGCTAATTTCTTTTTGTCGACTGCTCTGTGCATTTGGTGCTAATGTTCATCCTACCTGTTTACTTCAGGTTGTTATTTCGCCACCTCCGTGGTCTTCCTCTCATTCTATCTATTCTCCTGTAGAATGTTATTCTGAGTGTTTGTACAGCTCTCCTGATTCTTCATTTTTAAAATCCTCTATTTCATGCTATTTTGATGATATACAGGTTCCAAAATTTCCCTAAGTACTTGGAACACTAAACTGTCTTATAAGTGAATCTATGCACGGCTGAAGGTGCATCACTTTGGATTTTCTTACATAGGATCAAGTAGTCTGTCTTATCATCATTAATATTTACTGTTGTGATAATCAATTAACATGTTTTTGTCTTGTTATGTCTTTTCTTCGTAACAGTTCACTCACTATTTTCATGTTTGTATTTGGCGCACTTTGATGTGAATACTGTGCTGACATCTAGGG
The DNA here is from genome assembly GCA_026315105.1 of Locusta migratoria. Taxonomy (NCBI): domain Eukaryota; kingdom Metazoa; phylum Arthropoda; class Insecta; order Orthoptera; family Acrididae; genus Locusta; species Locusta migratoria. Next base: position 195,982,847 of record CM048755.1, read on the forward strand.
TTTATGCAGTGGACTGACGGGTGTTATAGCCTGCCTTTTTCTCAAATGTGTGAATCTGGTTCTGTGCAACATGTGAGATGTTTGTGTACTCGATTGTAGTAATAAAACTTTGTCGTTATCCTACAGTGAGAATCAGTGTTATTTTACTGTGTTTACCTCAACACCTACTTCTGTTTTGTGAGTGATTTCGTAATAATTTCGAATCATTCTGAGTGATCCTGTTTCGGAACTACTTTTTAATGCTACACGGTCTGCTTATTCTCGTTGAAGCCAAATAATTTACCAACGCATTATCTGGCACACACTGAAGTCAGATCACAACTAATATACTCTCTCATCTTTGAGAAAGTTGAGAAGACGAAGTTTCTCTAATTTCAGCTGCGCAGTTCAGGAAGACTCTACCATTTACTGTATGCTACCACGTCCAGATCAAGAGAATACTCTACAAACAACAACGGGTGTTCTCCAACAAAGTATGCAGGGTGATATAAGCTGAACCTTTCAGTGTGTTCCAGAACTCCTTCTAAAGACTTCTATGGTTCGGAGAAGGAATCAGTAAATCATATATTAGTGCTGTTGTCAAGGCAGTGCTGGAGTGGAGACAGTGGTTTCTGTCATATCAAAGATGTGTACCGTCGGGCGTGACCAGTACTTGGATGGGTACGTCACTCACTGTTGTAAATTTCTCCCTTTGCCTCGTGACAGGGCGGACAGGGTGGGTTGTGGTGCAAAGTCGCAGATTACCAGTCTTTGCGCCAATGTCCTGGATTAAAGTTCAAGCATTACGAAGTGACGATATGCGACGCTGTTGACGGTGGTGCGCCTGTCGGATCGGGACGTTAAGCTCGGCGGCCCCCTCGGTGCTATTCGACAGGATTAGGCTACGTGCCGCTACTGGGCTTCACCCTCTCCCTTCTCCCATCATCTCTAACACGAACAAGACACTACACTACACAACGCACCTATTACAGTCACCTACACTTAGAACAGACACTTCAGAACACGGTTCTCATACTTCGCGAAGGAAAGGTGCCTGCGGGAGCGAAGGATAGGGAAAACCTTTCTAATTAGACTGCTGAACATGACCTTCAGGGTCTCCCAGCCATTCATGCCATACTACTGTAGTTTAAGTACTGACACTTCAAGAAAATCTCTTTTTTTATACTTGAAACATTAGAAAATTTCCCGCACATCCACGTTATGTGGAAAGCCATGTAAATGTATTGCATTGGAGGGATCACTGGCAGTAATTGTGGCTAACCTGTAAACATGCGAAATGTTATCTTCACTTTCAGTTTTCAAAGATTATATTTAGAATTTAGATTTATTTGAAACGTAAGATGTCTGGTTTCGTTGACAAAATATTTTGAAAATCGACAATGGATAAAATGTTCAACTTAACTACGTAGGTTATCAGTCCCTAGCCTTACAAACTACTTAAAGTAACTTATGCTATGGACAACACAAACAACAATTCCCGGGGGAGGACTCGAACCTCCGACAGCGAGCAACCGGGTACTGCATAGCAAGGCGCCTTAGAACGATCGGCCACTCCACCGCGGCGACAATGGATAGATTAGGCGTAGTATTACTTATTTAAATATCAGTTTCAATTGACTACAAATAAACTTTCAGGCTTCTACCTGTGAAGTGAAGCAAAGCAGTACGGCTGCCGAGATTTGGCAAAACCAAGGAAAAATATAGCATTAATACCAAGAAATCGCATTTCGTTCTCGAATAGCTCTCTCCTTTGGCCACTTTCGGTAAAACGAGCAGCGTGCTAACAGAATATTAATAGAATTCGTGACGAAGCTCGCAACAGCGGTCTGCCCGAAAGCTAGCCACAGAAAATCTGTTATGTAATGTGATACAAATGCGTGACAGTCATCGCTCGTGGTTTCTGCTGGTTACACAATCGTTTGTCGTTGTACGTTTCTGAGGTAGATTCGGTCGAATGCTTGTTTCATTTACAATTTTCTAGCGCCTGGAATGTATAGAGAGTCATCAGTTTGCCTTTTTCCGCCTGTAGATAATGCCAAGACACTAAGGACTTATAGATATCAGCTATCTGTGGACACTCAATTGCATCAATGGAGAAAGTTGAAAGTTTGTGCAGAAGCGGTGTTTGCAAACGGATCTCTCACTTATTGGACAGTTGATCTGATCACTAAGCCATCCGGACACAGTGTTAGCCTCGCGGATTGTGCGGCCGCTCCCGCCGAATGTTCGAATATTTGTGTGTATTATCCTTAGCGTAAGTTAAAATAGTTTGTAAGTCTAAGGACCGATGCAGTTTGGTCTCTTAGGATTACAAGCATTTGTACACAGTGATCACCTCAACTACACGGATATCCTAAAAAAATGTTCAAATGTTTGTATAGTCTATGGGACTTAACTACGGGGTCATCAGTCCCTAAACTTACAAACTACTTATGAACTACTTACGAACTAGGACGGCACAAATATCCATGCCCGAGGGGGGATTCGAACCCCTGACCGTAGTGGCCGTGCAGACCGTGACTGGAGCGCCTCAGTCTCCTCGGCCACCGCGGCCGGCACGGATATCCTAGCATTTTGATATCTACTCACGGCATTTTGTCGATTCCCATAATTGTTGGAGCGTGGTGTGCTTCTGCATTGGACGGATTACTGGCCGTCATCGATTTAATTATGTATATATGATGCTGTACCTTCGGTCATGCCGCGAGTGAAGAGTAGGGGTATTACGTCAGTAGTGTATATTTAAGTTCCAAATTTGTGAATGACGGGAAGCGTGCTAAATTAGACCGCGGAGATGTGGTGACCACTGTGTCCAGATGACGTAGCGGCCGTCGCAACTGACTGCCTAGTAAGCAGGAGAACCGGGTTCGCATCTCGGTCCGGCACAAATTTTCAACTTTCCCCAATGATTTAATTCAGTGCCCACATGCTTGGTCTTGTTTCCTAATGACTGAGGGATCAAAAATATATGCAGATTACGTGGTGGCCACTCTGTGTGCACTCTCCACGTTGTATCGAATTCCCTTAACGTGTTGTCGGATCTCTAGGAAATAGGTCGTCAAAGTTACCATTCAAATCTGGTTCTTCCAGGCTCAGCTTTCTCCAAGCGAGCTGAGATTTACTCCTTAACTTAAGAAGCTTCACTAAAATGGGAAATAAAGTAAAAGGTGCAAAACTCGCGAAGACAGCCAAAAATGTAGGAAAGGAGTTAAAAGTTCAACGTCCCATCGATGTGGAGGCCGTTAAAGCCGGTAGATAAGCTGTGTTTGGGGAAAGAATGGGAAGGAATTAGGTCGTACGCTTTTCAAAGGGACCAATGTGGCACTTGTAAGCAGCATAGGGAACTACGTAAAACCTACAAGAAGATAGTCGGACAGGGTCTAGTAATGCCATTCTCACGAATGAGAGTCCATTGTTTCATCACCGGGCTACCTCGGTCGATAAAGAAATAGTAAAAAAATTAAACCCAGTTTTTACAGAGACGGTTGCAATAAATATTGAAAATAACCACGCTGTGATATTACCTGGGTATAAATTGAAACGTCTTGCCACGTCAGCCAAAACAGCGTACTTGTATGCAGCTGATGCACAGTACAAGGGGGAGAGAAAAACATTCTTAACCTTCTTAAAGGGAAAGTAAGAATATGAAATGCTAAGAGGAAGAAAAAGAATATAGATGCCATTCAGTTCAGTAAAGCACGTGTCAGCTAGAATCGAATTTTGTGACTACACAGTCGACAACGATACTAATGTACCGCAAGAACATAGAAACTTCCAGAACCCTTTATCTAGCTTCTAGCGCTATGCGCTTTGCAACTTGACAGATGGGAATTTCTGTCACGCTTAATGGACACGAGTTCCGCCTTCGCTCGCTCCGATGCCTTTTGGCGAAGGGTAGTTGATGTATTATCACTTTCGGACTTTCGTATTCCACTCGCAAATGTTGGGCGCCAAGAGCGACTGTAGGTTAACCTCTATATTAAGTCGTTCGTCTCCAACTGTCCCGTTATGACATGTATACGTCTGACATTTTGGAACGTACGCTTTCCGTACTGTAGTAGCAAACGCCACAGTGGTTCACAACGCTTATTCTGTTCTGTCTGCCACCGGTTTTTACGACCATCCCCGTGACGCTCCAGGATTACAAAGCGAAACGGTGACTATAAGCGCCTTAGACTGCTGTTTTGCGGACGTTGCAGAACTGGCCTCAGGGAAGGACTTTTGACCTAAAAAGAGAACTAAAAATAGTACATTTTAACGAAGTAAGCAGTCTTTCATTGTCCGGCCTATAACGTTTCACTTTAGCCTTGTATTTAATTACGCCGATTGCTGAAAGTATATAACATGTTTCTTTTTCGGTTCAGTGGGTCCTTACAATATGCTATTCTATAGGTCAAGTCTAACGACCTCGGCGAATTCTGGTTCTTCAACTTACAGCTGCATGTGCTAAAATTGAACAGACACTGATATTTTCTGTTTCACGTGGGTCTATTTATTTAATTTTATCACCACATTTAGCCATAGGACCCAGAACGTAACGTAATTTCCACTAGCTTGGGAAAGAGCAATCCTAGCCTTACCCTCTGTGAATTTACGCTACAGTAACTGTGGGCTAAGGTGAATATCGACCATTTTATTACTCCGTTTCTTTAACGCGTAAGTCGGGCTATATCCTCATCTACAACTAAAAAGTAGAACTCAACAAAAGTATGCAAAAAAGCAGATCAAAGTTTTCAGAATTCGAAGGCAGATGGTGTACAAGTCTCTATTTTTTTTTCTACGTTATGTTAACGTTATAGTGGCAAAGACTAGCCGGTAATAAGTAAGTGTCCGATCTTTCAATGAAAGTGGTTATATATATTTTGCACAACGGTTCGCAGTGATAAATTTGACAACAGTATACAGTTCGGGAACTATGACTCCATGTTTTCGGGAAATTGCTAATCTTCATTACATAAAATAATTACATGCATTTATACAACTGCAGGGAAAACAGGAAAATTATACTCAAAAATGGATCCTGGAGAGACTTAGAACTATGTTGCTATACAGAAGTGAAGCAAAGTGTAATGAAAATATCAGTCTCTTAACAAATAGTGCAGAAAAATAAAACAGGTAAACAGAATTAAATTTCGAAAATGAATGGTTTTGTGGACTACACATAAAGTGCAAAATGAGATAGTTGCCACTTGATTTATTAGTATAGTAGGGACTAGTCAACGTCTGCAGAAGTTCGGTGAGTGAAGTCAGAACCGTCGATCGGGCATCACAGGTGAATCACAACGCTGTCAGCTGCGTAGCGGTCGGTGGTGGCAACCTGCCATCACCGTAGTTCTATTGATAATCGTGTATGTTCCGTGTTAGATCTGTTGGACAAAGTGCTTGTTTAGTATGTTGGTTCTGAACCGAGAACAGGACAATGAACGAGCAAAGATCAATTTAAAGTTTCGTTTCAAGCTTGGGAGTACACCTAAAGAAACACATTCGATGCTGGTACGTGTTTATGGTGATCCATGAAGTGTGTGTACGAGTGGTTCGAGGAGGCCGGGAATGTGTTTCTGACAAACCGCGTAGCGGACGACCATATCACCTGACTGACGCTCATAAGCAGGTATGTTTACAGGTTTCACTGGATTTTGCAGAAACGGTGGATGCGACACCAAATTTCTTGAACCGTATTGGAACTGAGGATGAAACTTGGTGTCTCCGGGACGATCCTGAAACGAAACGGCAAAGCATGAAATGGAATTTTTCGACATCACCTCGTCTGAAAAATGACAGAGTCGAAAAATAGCGCATCAAAAAGAAGCGCCTCACCTTTTTCGATTGTCAAGGCATTATCCACAACGAATTTCTACCTGAGAGAACGATGTTTAACTCTGCAAGGTACGTTGAAATTTTGACCAGTTTCATGCAATGTCTAATCAGGGTACGACCGCAATACGCACAACAACGTTCCTGGTTTTTTGTTCACGACAACGCTCGCCCACACACAGCCAATATCGTCAGACAGTTCCTAGCAAAAAAAGAGAGGTGGTGAAACTTGAAAATCCACCATAGTCGCCGGATCTCAATTTCCAAACGTCTTCCCATTCCCTCGACTCAAACTTGCTTTGAAAGGAAAGAGATTTGACGATATTCCTGACATCCAACGAAACATGAAGAAGCTTAGTACATCATCCGTAAGGAAGACTTCGAGCAAAGTTTCCGCGTCTTGTATCGCAGAGCTCAGCGGTCCATTAGTAATGAGAGGCGACTATTTCCAAGGACAGTAAGGTAACTATAGTTCATAGTTTATCTACGTTAATGTTTCAAACGTTTGTATAGTCTATGGGACTTAACTACGGGGTCATCAGTCCCTAAACTTACAAACTACTTACGAACTAGGACGGCACAAATATCCATGCCCGAGGGGGGATTCGAACCCCCGACCGTAGTGGCCGTGCAGACCGTGACTGGAGCGCCTCAGTCCCCTCGGCCACCGCGGCCGGCTACGTTAATGTTAGAGGAGTATTCACCGAGCCGGCCGCGGTGGCCGAGGAGACTGAGGCGCTCCAGTCACGGTCTGCACGGCCACTACGGTCTGGGGTTCGAATCCCCCCTCGGGCATGGATATTTGTGCCATCCTAGTTCGTAAGTATTTCATAAGTAGTTTGTAAGTTTAGGGACTGATGACCCCGTAGTTAAGTCCCATAGACTATACAAACATTTAGTATTCACCGAACTTGTCAGAGGTTTAATTACATAATATTAAAACGCGCTTGATAAATGAGGGGTCTATCTATGGTACGTAAATTAGGCTGAATAATCCAGTAGATCTATCCATACGAATGCGGAACGTCGACCGCAAGGATTTAACATGTAGGGGACAGAAGTTATAAGATACTTCCTAAAATATTGTCGGGCCCCCTTTTGCCAACAAAATGTGGTGTTGACTCATCTAGTCGTTGGACGTCCCTAACAGTAATACTTAGCCGACAATAACTGCGATAGTGTTGTCGGTGCAGGATTTTGTGGACGAACGTGTTGGGCGATCTGAGTGGCCAAATAATTGGCAGGAATCTCAAAACAAAACAGGAACAAATGTGGCCCAGTGACACGGCGCATTTTTATCCATAAAAATTATAAATTCATGAATGGCTGAAAGTAGCCACCCAGTAAGCGACCAAACCCATTTCCAGTCAACAATCGTTTCAAGTGGACCAGAGGACGCAGTCCATTCAATGTGAAAACAGTCCACATCATTATAGAGCCACCACCAGCCAGCACAGTGCCTTGGAACCGCGGTGGAGTGCCGAGCGTTCTAAGACGCCCCGCTGCGGAGTGCGCGATTGCTCGCCGTCGGAGGTTTGAGTCTGCCCTGGGGCATGGGTGGATGTGTTGTCCTCAGGTTAGTTAGTATAAGTAGTCTGTAAGTCTAGGGACTGATGAGCATAGCAGTTTTGTCCAGTAGGTTTACGATCATATGAACATTTGATAACTAGGATTCATCGTTTCGTGGAGTCTGCTCTACCAGCCTCCTACCAGCCCTACCATGCCACGTGGGAATGGCAGCGCGGCCAGAGGCACCATGTCTCCAATTGCGCGGCCGCTTCCGTCGGAGGTTCGAGTCCTCCCTTGGACACATCAAATGTTTGTAAATCTGTGGGACTTAACTACGGTGTTATCGGTCCCTAGGCTTACAAACTGCTTAATCTAACCTAAAGACAAACACACACACATACACACGCTCACACACATTGCCAAGGGAGGACTCGAACCTCCGACGGCGAGCAACCGCGCGTTCGCAGCGAGGCGCCTTAGAACGCTTGGCCACTCCACCGCGGCGAAAATTTTCCACACTTTACCTTCAAAACAAGAGGACCGTCACTGTCTACTTAAGATTTCGCGTAATGCGTGGTGGAGCGTACTTTACAGTTGCCCCAATACCGTTCAATCGTTCAGCATGAAAGTTGGAAAAAGCGTGTGTGTTTTCATGGAGAATGTTTTAAATTTCGTAAGTCACCGTACGGTGCATGGCTGAAGGTACCTTGAACTTGCACCGATCACTTCTTGGTAGATATAAATACACTCCTGGAATATGAAAAAAGAACGCCATTGATTCGTTGACCCAGCAGAGGAAAATTTTATTGTCACGTTCTTGAGGATCACACAGACCGAGCCATACGCACGTGAGTACAATCACCAGAGCGTGCGCAAAGTCGGAGTTAGTACCGTGTATACCATCCTTTTACAGCAATGCAAGCTATAATTCTTCTATGGGAAAGATCGTAGAGGTGCCGAATGTGGTCTTCTACATCTACATCCATACTCCGCAAGCCACCCGATGGTGTGTGGCGGAGGGTACCTTGAGTACCACTATCGGTTCTGCCTCCTATTCCAATCACGTATTTTTCGTGGAAAGAAGGATTGTCGGTATGCCTCTGTGTGGGCTCTAATCTCTCTGATTTTATGTTCATGATCTCTTCGCGAGATATACGTAGGAGGGAGCAATATACTGCTAGACTCCTCGGTAAAGGTATGTTCTCAAAACTTCGACAAAAGCCCGTACCGAGCGACAGAGCGTCTCTCCTGCAGAGTCTTCCACTGGAATTTATCGATCATCTCCGTAACGCTTTCTCGATTACCAAATGATGCTGTAACGAAGCGCGCTGCTCTCCGTTGGATCTTTTCTACTTCCTCTATCAATCCCACGTGGTACGGATCCCACATCTGTGGGCGAACAAGTTTTCGGACTGCATTTCCTTAGGATTCTTCGAATGAATCTAAGCCTGACATCTGCTTTACCGACAATTGATTTTATATGGTCGTTCCATTTTAAATCACTCCTAATGCCTACTCCCAGATAATTTATGGAATTAACTGCTTCCAGTTGCTGACCTGCTATAGTGTAGCTAAATGATAGAGGATCTTTCTTTCTATGTATTCGTGGCACATTACACTTGTTTACATTGAGATTCAATTGCTATTCAATGCACCATGCGCCAATCCGATGCAGATCCTCCTGCATTTCAATACAATTTTCCATTGTTACAACCTCTCTATATACTATAGCATCTTCCGCAAAACGCCTCAGTGAACTTCCGATGATATCCGCAAGGTCATTTATATATATCGTGAACAGCAACGGACCCACGACACTCCCCTGTGGCACATGGCCTGACATGAAATTTCCAACTGATGCCTCAGTTGGGCCACATTTCGTGCCGCTCATGCAGACCGCCCAGCATGATGTTTCATGCGGTCTCAAACATGCTTAATGGGGGGGGACAAATCTGGGGATCGTGCTGGTCAGGTGGTTGACATACACCTTGAAGAGCACTTTGGGTGGTATGGGATACATATGGACGTACATTGTTCTGTTGGAAAAGCATATCGCCTTGTTTGCGCATGAATGATAACAAGACGGGTGGAATGTTGGTTTGAATGTACCGTGCACTATTCATAGTTCTCTAGACGATCACCAGAGGAGAACGGCCAGTGTAGGATATGGCTCCCCACTCAATGATGCAGGATCTGTGTGCCGTTAGAACGTCCTGCTCTCGCGACCAAATATCGTTGACCTCGTCTCCAGTGGTGTCACGGTAGACGATTATGAAAGGACGAATGGAGACGTGTCGTCTTCAGTGTTGAGAGTCGTTGCTGCCTCAGTGCCAATCTCGGCCGTACGCGTGTATAATGTCGTGCAGGGGAGCGCGAAAATCTGCAGGCAAACGGGATCGACACCTGGCATCATGGAGTGGCGAGGCATCTCCTACACTGACCATTCTCCTCTGGTGATCGTCTAGAGAACATTGAACAGTGCATCATTCAACTCGTTTTACCACCGTTCATGCACCAATAAAGCGATATGCTTTTCCAACATGACATTGCACGTCCACACGTATCCCGTACAACCCAACGTCTCTTCTAGGTGTACGTCAGCTACCCTGCCCATTATTATCCCCAGATCTGTGTCCCATTGAGCAGGTTTGGGACCGGATGAAACGTCGCGGTCTCCACGAGCGGCTCGAAGTCTGGTCCAACTGAGGCACCAGGTGGAAATTGCATGGCAGGGCATTCCGAAAGATTACATACGGTACCTCTACGATCGTCTCCAAGGGAGAATTACAGCTTACATTGCTGAAGCAGAAGGTACAAGGTATTAACTCCGACATTGCGCACGCTCTGGTAACTGTACTCACGTGATCGTGGGTTGTATACATCCTCAAGAATGTGTCAATAAAATTTCCCTCTGCTGCGATGAGGAATTCATGGTGCCCTTTTTTCATTTTCCAGGAGTATGTAATTTTTCTTAGAGAGGAGGAAGAGGCGATGGGCTGAGGAGAGATGAACAGAAAAAAGAGGGGGGTTGAACAGAGAGAGGAGGACGAGATGGACACAGAGAAGAGGGAAATGAAGGGTCGAGAGAGGGGGGGGGGATAGTTTGGGGTCCAGCCGATACGGTCGCGACCCCAGGAGAGGCGCTTTAACGATGTCGTGCTGTTAGCAAAGACACACGGGTGGGCCATCCGCTGGCACAGCCCATTAACGCCAAATAGCGTCCTACTGTACTAATGGGTACGATCTCTCATCGATTTCTGAGGTTATTTCACGCAGTGTGGCTTATTTGTCAGCACTGGCACCTCTGCGCAAACGTCACTGCTTTAGGCCGTCTGCCACCGCCCGTGATGAGAGGTAATGCCCGAGATTTGATATTCACGCCACACTCTGTGGATCCCGGAATATTGAATTTCCTAACGATCTTCGAAATGAAATGTCCCGTGCGTCTGGTTCCATGTAACATTCCGCATTCAAAGTTTGATAATTCGCGTCGCGGGGTTATAATCACGTCGGAAACCTATTCACACGGCTCGCCGGAGTACACACGACAGCTCTGCTAATGCATCGTTCTGTTATACCGTGTGTACGCGATTCTGGCGCCATCTATGTCTACGCACTTCGCTGTCTCATAGTTTTTGTATTATGCGTCGTTATTCCACATGCTGTGCCTAGAAATCAAGGAAATATCCTCTTCCATCTGCGTAGTTCGCATGATCAAAATTATGGAATGAAGTTCGATTTATTGATCAAATGTTCAAATGTTTGTAACTCTATGGGACCAAACTACTTTGGTCATAAGTCCCTAGAGTTACAAACTACTTAAACTAAGTTAAACTAGCCTAAGGACAACACACAGATTCCTGCCCGAGGGTGGATTCGAACCCCCGACGCGGAAGGCCAAGCGATCCGTAACGTGGCGCTCCAGACCGCTCGGCTACTCCCGCGCGGCTAGAATTATTGCAACAATCACCGTATTCACCAGATATGGCTCTAAGCATTAAAAAAAGTTCATACCTGAAAAAAATGACTCGCGAGATGACGATTCTAATAGGAGGAGGAGCACATCTATTTTACATAACTTCAAAATACTACATGTTTGAAGGTTGAAGAAAGGTGAAGCAACGTTTGACAAATCGTATAGAGTTACGAGAGGACTACGATGGAACTAATTTCGCGGAATAATTTCAGAATGTTCAAATGTTTATATAGGTATTGTACCAAACCTCTATGGTCATCAGTTCCTAGGCTTACAAACTTCTTAAACTAATTCGAAATATTTTAGTATTTCGATCGTTTCAGGGCGTCGAAATAAATCAAACGACGAAGTTTAAATTTTGTGCTGAACCGGGATTCGAATCCGGATTTTTCACTCCGGCCAGCGGTCGTCCTAGCCAATTAGACTATCCAGGCACGCTTCCTTTCCAAACTTATAGCACACTACGATGGTAGTGCCCCCTGCCCTTGACTTCCTCTTGCTCATAGCCTATACTGCATTCCCGCAAGGCATCGAGCATATTAATGCGTTCACATTCAATTTGTCAACTGACTGTTGGGGCATATTTACAAAATCAAATGTTCAAATGTTTGTATAGTCTATGGGACTTAATTACGGGGTCATCAGTCCCTAAACTTACAAACTACTTATGAACTACTTACGAACTAGGACGGCACAAATATCTATGCCCGAGGGGGGATTCGAACCCCCGACCGTAGTGGCCGTGCAGACCGTGACTGGAGCGCCTTAGTCCCCTCGACCACCGCGGCCGGCGCATATTTACAATTACCGATATGGGGTCTGATCTTTTCGGAAAAGAACAGACACCCTATCAATAACTCTAAATATGCCCCCAACTGGAAATTGACACCTTAAATATGGACGAATTAATACGCTGGATCTGTTGCGGGAATCTAGTATAGGCTGGAGCAAAAGAAACTAATGGACGGGAGCCATTTCCATCATAGTGTACTATAAGCTGAGAATTTAGTTTGGAAGGGAAGCGTGCCTGGATAGTCTAATTGGTGAAGGCGGCCGCTGGCCCGAAGCGGAAAATCAGGATTCGAATCCCGGTCCAGCGCAAAATTTAAACTTTGCCGCTGGAGTTATTTCAATGCCCTGAAACTGTCGAAATGTTTAAATATTTCGAATTCGTGAAATTACGGCCGTTAATGTCAACCGATGTCAACTTGAACTAACTTACACTAAAACGAAATACATACCTATGTCCGAAGGAGGACTCGAACCTCCGGTGGTAGCGACCGCTCAGTCCGTAGCACGATGCCTTATACCATGCGCCCATTCCGCGTAGCTCGGAATAATTTATCTGTGTATATTTTTGTAAGGACGAGGCTCGTCCAACTGCAAGCCCTCAGTTGAGTTCTGCGTCGTTATAATACGAGAGGTGGCGGCGAGACGCCGCGACGCGTCGCCGGGGCGCCACTGCTTCCGCCGCTGCTAACTTTCCCAATGAAATTTCGGAAACGCTGTATCCACACGCTTACGGCGAATGCTAGATAACATTTCAGCAGCCGGTGAAAAGGAAGTTCCCGAAAAGTTGTGTCTGGCGCTACGTGTACGGCCGCCCCGTGGATTCAACTCGCGACAACTTGGACCCCACTGTACTCGGTCGCCAGCTCTGCCTCACGTCGCAGTCTTCTCGAGTGCTCTAGAAACTAACTCTTCAACGGTTATTAACTTTTTCCAGGGCTCCTACCAAGTAAAAACACCTGCTTCAAACGTAAATTTCCACATTATGTGACACTGACAAACGAACTTTCCCTAGACTTTCATTTTCAAAAGCAAGTAAATATGTTCTCACTTCCATGGGTTGCTTCGACAGTAGTCGGTAATATTTAAAGGAGGTGGCGGAATAAACCATGTAGGTAATTTGTAGTACGCATCCATGGTTCTAGGGTGTACTGCCGAATGGATGTTCCCGCCATCATCATGTGCTGGTGGACGTCTGACGATTGGATCCAGTAGTGTACCCGAGAACCGCGGAAACAGCATATACGCCGGTAAAGCCTGAGATCATATCCACATCTGTAATCCTTATCCATCTCACACTGTGCGTGTGGAGGAATGGATAGCCGCGGCGGAGCGGCCGAGCGCATTGAGGCGCTGTGCTCCGATGCGCGAGGCCTTTCCCCGTCGGGGGTTCGAATCCCACCTCGGACATGGATGTTTGTGCTATCTTTAGTATAAGTTAGTTCATAAGTAGTTTGTAAGTTTGGGGACTAATGATCCCGCAGTTGAGTCCCATAAGCTTCACCAACTTTTGAGGAATGGATATTTGTATACTGTTTGCCTCGGTGTTGGTATTCTTTGTTTATAAATTTTTCCCCTCGATTTGCGTCCCTTTTCACCTCATTGTTTTCAATGTATGTTTTTGTTTTCAAAATTAGTGTTTCTAATCCATAAAGGCATTTTGGTTATTTACTGTACAGTAACTTCTTAGTTTCGCGTGTCAGGAGATACAGCTCTTGTTGTAGACTTTTGGACAAGTCAGTATGCTGTTTCCATCTTCTGGCATATATCGTTTCCTTTTATTTAGAATTCATTTTGTTGAATGCTTTCACTGACGCATTTGGATTATGAAACTAGTTTATTTTTGTCATATTTCGTGTCTATGAGTTTTGTTGCTTGTTTGTTGCAGGTTGTTGTTATAATCGTGGAAATCTGTGGCAATATAGGAGTGGTGGCGGCCATTAGATATTTTTGAGGGGGTGGGGGGGAGAAGAAGGTGTGGGGTGAGAAGGAGGGAAGGGGGAGAAGGAGGGGGGAGGGGAAGAAGAGGGAGAGACTGTAACGAAATGTCCACCAAACTTCCTAAATCCGCGCCTGCCCAGAACTAGAGCAATGCTGGAAACAAAAAGCAGTACATTTAACTGTGCTGTCAAGAGCGACTCCGCGGCAATGGAAAAAGAATTACGCTGACCACACAAGCATTTGAATTAAGCTGGACTTTTCCTAGTCCAATGAGGTCACAAATGTACTTGGGCTTGTAAAGGAATTAATGTTCAAGAAAGACTTATTATTATTATTATAAAGATGCAAGTAATTAGCTGACCGCGGTGGCCGAGGGGACTGAGGCGCTCCAGTCACGGTCTGCACGGCCACTACGGTCGGGGGTTCGAATCCCCCCTCGGGCATGGATATTTGTACCGTCCTTAGGATTAGCTAGTTCATAAGTATTTTGTAAGTTTAGGGACTGATGACCCCATAGTTAAGTCCCATAAGCTATACAAACATTTGAACATTTTTTGCAAGGAATTAGATTTTCCTCTGACGGTTAGTATGTAAAATACGCAATGACACTGTGTATATCTATCAACACTGTCTAATTTAAGAGCAGTATAGAGTAACGGGAGTTTTATGCACGAACTGGAAGCATGTTGGAAGTTTATGAACGACGAACTGGCGTTTTATAACTACTATACGATTACTTAGCATCAACTTACTTCAAACTCTATTTTGTATAAAAAGCGGTCAACTGATGTAAGCACTATATTGTTTTATCTACATATAGTACATTAAACAATCACCAGGAAATAGTCATCTAATGCAATGCCGTAGTCAGTAGAAACCATACGGCGAGTAGGACAATAACACTGTAAACGGAAAGAGTCGTTCGAGTTCTGGATGAATGGCCATCCTAGTATTTCACTGCCGACAATGCCTTAACATTCACAAATGATAAGTTTCTTTTCCATTACTCCCTTTCCTCTTCAACTGTAGTGCTCTTTGATGCCCCACTGCCGTTGGTTCCAAGTGATTTACGCGAGTAGTTCAAATGTTTGTAAAGCTTATGGGACTTAACTACGGGGTCATCAATCCCTAAACTTAAAAACTACTTATGAACTACTTACGAACTAGGACGGCACAAATATCCATGCCCGAGGGGGGATTCGAACCCCCGATCGTAGTGGCCGTGCGGACCGTGACTGGAGCGCCTCAGTCCCCTCGGCCACCGCGGCCGGTCGCGAGTAGTTATGAAGGGTCTCTACAATAATCTACGTTCTCTGTGTGTCAGAATTCCGGACACAGAGTGTAGTTGACTGCCGGCTAGCAAAGGTGTACGGAAATATAGTTACTGGAATCTGTCATGTTACGAACTACTAGCCTGCAGAAAAAATGAAAAGACCGAGGAAGATGGCGCAGTGGTTATCACGCTGAGCTAGCATTCGAGAAGATGTCGGTTCATACCTGCGTCTCACCATACTGATTTCAGCTTGCCGTCATTTCCCTAAAATGTTCCAGACAAATGCGCGGGGTCGTTCCTACGAAAGGCCACGTCCGATTTCATTCCTCGCCCTTAAAACAATCCCAGGTTGTGCTCCGTCTCTAATGACCTCGTTATCGACGACACTTAAAGAGTTAACCCCTGATCAGCTGAAATGTGCCAGAGCTACAAGTTACGGATCATAAAGTGCGTTACGATGTGTCCCGGCTTTGGTGAGCAATGTAAACCAAAGTTATGTAGGAAGGAGGGGAGGGGGGCAGCGGTGGGACCAGCGAGCTTAAATTTCATAGAGTGGCTGACACACGAGCTGCAGCGCTCTTTGCGGCTACCTGTGTAAACTCGACCGCCATATTTTCGGTGGTCAACACACTTGAGAGGAGTCTGTCTGTCGTATGTTGTTGTTGAGCTTAAAGTGCTGTATTGAATGTATATCGTATGTAGGGTGTACTGTCTGTACAATTTTTCCTGCTGAAATATGCATAAAGTGTGCTCAGCATTTAAATCCGCAAATCGGAGTGAAAAAACGACAAGTAATTCATGCAAGAACTCCAAATGTTTTGCCTTGTTTGATCTCAGTCTGTCTATTCTCAAACAAAATTCCTGACTCATGGTACTTAGCCGCACCAAGAGTGAAGCTTCAGATGACCTGCAGTTCCTTTGAAGTACACACAATTAAAAAAAAATGCTCAGTTTTCTACCGAGTGTTGGTGTGTTTTTTTTAGATATTTCTTCTTCTGTAGCTCCTGCGAGTGATGAAACCACACTTTTGAGTGTCTACACCTTCTTTAAAAATATTTTCACTTGTCGACAATACTTGATCGAGCATGGTTGACATGCAACCAGTGCAAAGTGTGGAAGCAGTAGTGAGAGCCAGAATTTTTTCACTTGTATATTTCAGTGTTCTTTGGAACAAATATGCACTTATTTCAGCATGGAAATAACGAAAGTTATTAATGATTGCGTTATTTTGGTTATAAATGTTTTTGTGACAGCTGAACCACGCGCATTTTCATTGCAATATTCTGTTGTCATTTTCGTCTTTGTACTCAAAATTAATGTGCCAAACGTTACTTTTTTTTTAGCATGGCAACAAGGAAAGTTATCAATGACACCTTATTTCGACGTATATTTCTTTTGTGGCAAATGACCTAGGCGAGTTTCTAAGTGCAGTATTTTGTTGTCACTTTTGTCTTTGTCGGTCTATAGCTCTCGAAAACAGAAAATCTGCCGGCCGCGGTGGCCGAGGAGACTGAGGCGCGCCAGTCACGGACTGCACGGCCACTACGGTCGGGGGTTCGAATCCCCCCTCGGGCATGGATATTTGTGCCGTCCTTAGTATTAGCTAGTTCATAAGTAGTTTGAAAGTTTAGGGACTGATGAGCCCGTAGTTAAGTCCCATAAGCTCTACAAACAACTGAACATTTTGAACTTTTGCCTTTGTACCAAAATTTCGTCCACCGAAGTTTACAACCAAATGCTTTAACAGCAGACACAAATCCATGGTCATGATTATTCGTCATAGCAATTACCGTTCAAGGTATGTCTCGCAGCTCCCTCAGACCATGTTTATGTATTAAAATCAACACAAATATTTTCGCAGCGACACTTTCGTTGTTATTTCAAACCTCAGATAACTGTTATTCTTCGAACTAGAACTGTGTTAATGACAGGTTCGCGATAAATTATTACTGCATTTTTAGGAAATTTAGTACCAGGCTCGTCAATTCACAGTTTTGAAAAAGTCTGATGGAACTTGATGCACATCCTTATTCAATAGTCAATCTTTATTTAAAACGTGGTACTCTAAATAAGTAAAATTCTCGAGTGGTTGTGGCATACGAGCTGTCAGCTGATATCCCACATAACATGGCGGACGCCAGTTCAATTTGCCTCAAACGTGGCGGGCCTATCGCCACTCTATGGAATTCAAGCTCGTTGGGTGGGACAAAGGTTGCTGCACGGTGTCAGTCAACGAATCCGAAGAGAATTTCATCCCATACACTTTTTCCTCCGTAGGTGTTACGCGGCATTTCGCTGTCGAACTGCTTACAAGTACGCATGAATATTCACACTAACAGTAAACTGCTGCTTAGCTGCCAAGGCTAAGACATACTTAAACGATCAACGCAACTCCTTCAGTCCGCGCCAAGTTGTTATGCTGCCAGAGAGCCTGGACGATTTGGACTCTGCTTCACAGTTCACAGCGCAAAGTTCTTGTTACATTCTTTTTCCGGGAAGTCTCTTCTCTGGAATATAAATTTGTTTTCATTGTTCTATTTTCCGTAGCGGTCCTGTTTACTCAATAAATATGTGTACGATATTATGAACTTTTCAGGATATTGCATGCGGAATATCCATTTTCTACGAAAAAAGTCACCAGTATTGATTTTCAGAGAAGAGCAACCAATCAACGGGTCAAATTCTTCTCCTTTCTTCTTCTTGTATAAAGAATAGTGTCTGTTTGTTTGCTTGTAATTCATACAAATCTACAGTTTTACTCCGATCTCGGTGAAATTTTGCACGCACTTTCGTATAGCGCGTGTCAGAGGGTACTTTATAACATATTTCGACACTGTTTGATGGCTCACCATCAAGGTTGGCACAAGTATGTATGTTTTCATGGAGAAGATGTTTACACTCCGTAAGTTACCGTATTGCGCACTGCGTAAGGTACCTGACAATAAATTTTTTGCTCCGTTTCACTGATAACCTGTTGGGACTTTAATTCTTCGTAGATAGGAGGAGAGGGCGAAAAGTTGAGGAGGAGATGGACAGAGAGGAAAAAGCAGACGAGAGAGAGAGAGAGAGAGAGAGAGAGAGAGAGAGAGAGAGAGAGAGAGAGAGAGAGAGAGAGAGAGAGGAGATAGCCTAGAGAGGGGGAGACCTGGTAAAAACATGGTGTTGCAATAACTGCCCTATCTTACTTCATGAATGAGCAAAACTAATTATCAAAACGATAATTAAAAGTAAGAAGTGAAATGTGTACTTTGGTATAACGACTCCCCTCATTTTTCACTATATGCTCGATAAGAAGTACCTCGAACGCTGGGAACCGCACGAAACTGTGTTTGGGACAACAGGCAATCAAAAACAGGAAATTGGTGTGCCTCATTTCCAAGCAAAACTTTGCATTGTACCTCAAGTAACATTTCAACAGAGATAAAGTAACAAGACAGCATTACCCCAGGAAGGAAATTATATGTAATTTAATGGCATCAGCGTATAATTACATATTCAATCAGCAACGCCAAAATCTCTGTGCTTAAAGTACTTACAACAGCACAGAGCACACATATACAGCAGTACCACACACTTGAAAGTGCTTACGTTAGACCTCAAAGTGCAGATGCAGCATTTCTATGAAGTGGTTCAAACAAATGCACTCCTCACTAAAGCCACGTTGTCTCATTCCAAATCAATTTCTCATTCACTCAGTCCAATATCAAAAGTCACACTAATTTCAAAAATGTTCAAATGTTTGTAATTCTTTGGTCATAAGTCCCTAGACTTACAAACTTCTTCAACTAGGTTAAACTAACATAAGGTCAACACACACATCCATGCCCGAGGGAGGATTCGAATTCTGGAATCGGAAGGCCGCGCGATCTGTAACGTGGCACTCCAGACCACTCGGCTACTCCCGCGCGGCACTAATTCCATTTTAAAAAGATGACGTTGATATGTCAATGTCATACCGTGGCTTTCGCCAAGTATACTGCAACATAAATGTATACGAAATTACAGCAAATTGATTGTAAATCACGAAGTGAGGTATCACGACTAAATAACGATCATGTAGCTTCAATTGTGGTTTGGCACCTTGTAGTGTTACAAAATCAGTAATCCTCCTGATATAGAGTTTATATTGCCGAAAGAAGTAAATATTTTGTTGTTTTCGGTGGCAAGATCTTCAGTGTAATATCTTAGTTTGGAAAACTTGCATCTAGAAGGGTACGATCTGTATGACCCGCCCAGGAATCACTAAACAATAGGCTGTTTTCACCACATCTAGTGGTGCTAGCAGACAAGTGCGGCCTTTCGCATGCAAATGACGCGCATCACTGTTTTGTTTCTGATTGCTTGTTATTCAAGCACGGTTTTGTGTGGTTCCGAGCGTTCGAGGTCAAACGAGTCCCTTGTTAGTGTATGGGACTTTTTTTTCGTGAGTCCTGATTATGAAACCTATATCTTAGTTACTGAGCCACCTCGTTCGCTAAGTACGAAAAAGCCTCATAAACGGTTTTACGTAGTTTACTTGGCAACTGGGAAATATACAGGGTGTTACAAAAAAGTGCGGCCAAACTTTCAGGAAACATTCCTCACACACAAAGAAAGAAAATATGTTATGTGGACATGTGTCCGGAAACGCTTAATTTCCATGTTAGAGCTCATTTTAGTATTTCTCTTTAAATGTAAATTGAAATAATTCGTGCAGATAATTGTCAAAATACCCAATTGTTTCGTTAATATGTACTGTACTTCCTCGATTCACCGCCAGTTGGCCCAATTGAAGGAAGGTAATATTGACTTCCGTGCTTGTGTTGACACGCGACGGATGAGGCTTCATTCCAACGTGATCAATTGTAAATTTTCATAATGAACATGTGTGGGCTGATGAGGATCCGCACGCAATTGTGCAATCACGTCATCAACACAGATTTTCTGTGAACGTTTGTGCAGGAATTGTTGTTGGTGATGTCTTGATTGGGCTCATGTTCTTCCACCTACGCTCACTGGAGCACGTTATCATGATTTCATACGGGTTACTCTACCTGTGCTGCTAGAACATGTGCCTTTACAAGTACGACACAACATGTGGTTCATGCACGATGGAGCTCCCGCACATTTCAGTCGACTTGTTCGTACGCTTCTCAACAACAGATTCGGTGACCGATGGATTGGTAGAGGCGGACCAATTTCATGGCCTCCACGCTCTCCTGACCTCAACTCTCTTGACTTTCATTTATGGGGGCATTTGAAAGCTCTTGTCTACGCAACCCCGGTACCAAATGTAAAGACTCTTCGTGCTCGTATTGTGGACGGCTGTGATACAATACGCCATTCTCCAGGGCTGCCTCAGCGCATCAGGGATTTCATGCGACGGAGGGTGGATGCATGTATCCTCGCTAACGAAGGACATTTTGAACATTGTCTGTAACAAAGTGTTTGAAGTCACGCTGGTACGTTCTGTTGCTGGGTTTCCATTCCATGATTAATGTGATTTGAAGAGAAGTCATAAAATGAGCTCTAACATGGAAATTAAGCGTTTCCGGACACATGTCCACACAACATATTTTCCTTCTTTGTGTGTGAGAATGTTTCCTGAAAGTTTGGCCGTACCTTTTTGTAACATCCTGTATAAAAGCACACTGCAGAACGGTAGTATATGACGCTGGAAACTGTTGTCTGCGAGGTCGTTTTATTATTCTACAAATTGGTTTATCTGGTGATCGTGGCATCTGATAATCCAGGGGAAATTCCACGCTTAGAAAGGTGACGATCGATCACACTCTATCTTTCGTGTACGAAATAAGCTAAGAGCTTCTTAAATTTTTATCTGGCCAGCGAGGTTGAAGGAGAACTGGAATATTTGAGTTAGCGTGAATAATTTCATATTGGAAGGTTCACATAAACAAATCTCAAATTTGTAATCGGAACAGTAGTACAGTCATTTGCACACAGATGACATAATTATGTGGCGGTTTATTAGGAATCAGGTAAAGAAGTTTAAACGATTTAACATGCACAGTGTAATCCATAATTTCACAATAGTTCTTTGATCTGTCCAGGCGTGAATGGTTAGTGCTATGCAAAGAACTTTGCGTTTTCGAAGACTAGCTATGTGCATACTGCAATCGATCAATTTATCTTCTGTATATAGGTATACTCAACACGTCTCACTCTTCAGTCAGTTCTACACGTCGCCAAGCTGCTGCTAGCGAGGTGCCACATAAACCTTACAGCTACGATTAAATCACCGTCACAGTTATGTTTTGTTAGTGGGGAACCTCACTTCACTTCACTTCACAAGTTGGTAAAGTTCATATGGAGCGAACTATACAAATACTACTACAGCTTTACTTTGTCGGAAGCTACGTAACATTTGTCCTCAAAATAACGGAAATATATTGGTTATGTTCACACTACTCTTAACACGATGTAACACTAATCTTTCATGGAATGCGACCGTCGTTTGGTATTGGTGTGAATGAAGTCACTTTGCAGTACGCTATGCAGTCTACTCATACCCGTCGTTTGCAGAAGTGTGCAGGCAAAATGCGACGCTCTAGGATGTGTTGTACAACCAGAGGCTAACTGTAAGTCACAGTGTTAGAATTAAGCATTTCGTAGGCCGAGATGATTAGACAAGAAGTACGAACTCAGGTGTAGACAGAGTGTGCAAATAATCTATCTTGATAATAACAATTGAAATCCAAATAAATGCGTGGACACAAACTACGTACCGTAAGACAGTTTATACGAATTTTAATGAAAATAGGACGATTTTACCAACATTCTCCAAGTTTTAAAATGGTAATGGGCGCAACATACGGAATGAAATCACTGACGCTGAGAGACCAGAATCTGGTAAATAATGCAAATATTAGGTGACAGCTATAGAGTGCCGGAGAGCCGGTATATAACCGTGAATTCTAACAAGAAAAGAGAGATGTACTAAGAGAAAATTTAGTTTATTACGCTCCCTGAGAATTGTATGATGAATATATTCACTGCTGCTGCAATGCTATAAAACCCAGGCACTACACTTAAATTGTTGTTTTACTAGCGATATACAACACAGATTCGTTTTTCCCTTTTCGAATCTAAAGGATTGGAAAGTGAAAAACTAAACATTGCAAGATTAATGATCGAACCTATCGATAACGAACAATGAACAGTTATAATGACTGAAAATTATTACCACGTCACCGTTTGAAAAATTATGGAGTAACTAAGAGTCTTGAAGTGCAACAAGTTCGCAAAAGTGTCTCACGTAGGTGTTCTAACGTCAGAATGAAATAGATTATATGACTAAACGCCACTACAGTTATTTAGAGAAACAAAATGACTAAACAGAACTGGCAATTAATAAAAATACTGGAATATTATCAATAGAGGGGCATTATCGTTATATAAATTACTCGTAATTTAGATGACAGCCTCCAATGTTGACACTGTTAGATATGATTGAAATCTCTATCTGGTTGTTATTGTTTCTTACCGTGTAAAGAAAGGACCAATTTGATTCATTTTAGTCTGTCGGGTATCTGCATGATAAGTAGTAATAGTGGCCGTAGCGAGATTTCATTCCGCGAATCTGCCCACATCAGTCCACGGAAGCTACGGTTAAATACTGTCAACTGGTTCATTTGCATTTATCACCAAATATTCGCAGCGTGGCAGAATGCATACGTTCCAACCGTACTCATTTCGTGACGTTTATGAATGCGAACAAGCCGTTTGTTGCTTCAGATTCCAGCAAGTTCATAGTTTATCTAAAGCAGTGCCCCATCCTAAAGAGAAATGTGCGTTCCACAAACTGTTCGCAGATCGTCGTTTGCCGCTGCAAATTTGGCGCCGAACGCTCTGAAACGCCAAGCATAGCGCCGGTGTCGTGGTTCTCGACGCTACCAACAGAGCGCTCTGGCAGCATCGGAAGTCGCTGGAGCTGCCTACGCTGGGCACGTAATTGTTCCAACCCTTCCTGGATACTATTTTCTTTGCGTAGAATAGCTAAGAATAGTTGCAAGTCAAACTAGATACTTATTCTACGTGTTCATCGGAACTTTGATAGTTTTTAATAACGGATTCGCAGATGCCCTTTTCTCGAACAATGAGAAACCAGACGCAAACCACTAATTTCGGTCAGTTTGGAACACCGGTCACTGTGAAGTAATGTTACCGTAAAAGGACCGAGATCACGACGCTTATGGTTCAGAAAGAATCGGGGCCACAGTTCTTCGCTTTCGGATGAAGTGCTTCTCCATATACACAATTAATTTTATTGTCAACATAGAATATAGGGGCCCAATAACATTGACAACATGTGTTTGATCTCGGTACAGAATGTATGCATTTTTCAGTCTTTTCAAACTTCCTTATCATTTTTAGTGATTATGAAGATTCAAAACGGAGGTTAGAGTCCTCCCTCGGGCATTGGTGTGTATGTTGTCCTTAGCATAAGTTAAGTAGTTTATAAGCCTGGGACTTACGTGAAGCAGTTAAGTCCCTTAGATTTACAAAAATTTGAATAGCCATCGGGCCAAAATATGTTACGTAAGTATGGATAGTAGGTCTCTCTCTCTCTCTCTCTCTCTCTCTCTCTCTGTGTGTGTGTGTGTGCGTTCTTGAAGATTTATTTACTTTGATACTGACGTGGTAGTGATAATTTCGTGTGACTCATTGGCCTGGTGTAAGTTTTTGAACTGGACGCCACTCCAGCAACTTGCATCTCAAATGTTCAAATGTTTGTATAGTCTATGGGACTTAACTTCGGGGTCATCAGTCCCTAAACTTACAAACTACTTATGAACTACTTACGAACTAGGACGGCACAAATATCCATGCCCGAGGGGGGATTCGAACCCCCGACCGTAGTGGCCGCGCAGACCGTGACTGAAGCGCCTTAGTCTCCTCGGCCACCGCGGCCGGCGACTTGCATCTGGTAAGCGTTCGAGGACATTCGTCTTAAACATGGAAATGAGAAAAATCCTGTTCGCAAATACACAGAAAGAAAGAAATGTTCCTGAACTTGCCTATTTACTACAAAATATGAGAGAACAGATGGATTCTCAATCCCCCGATAGTAATTACTTCATGTGCTTTTCTATAACCTCAGATGTAACTCAGTTAAGCATTAAGACTACCTAAATGCGTTCGAATTTTTACGGCAGAGACAGTGGCAATTTTGTAAGCAGTGAAGTTTACATCTTCAACTTCTTTATCAAATATACTAATCGCACCCGACCTCCAGTGTGTCCTTAAAAATATTCAACACCGGAGATGTAATGAATTGCCAACTGCTGTGTACCGGATGTCGTATGGGTCTATGTTCACAATAAATGGAGGGGGCAGGTATTCCATCTGGTGTAGCTACATTCCTCACATTGGCATCTATTACAGTAATGAAGCTGACGTATTAACAAAGCAAGCTTCGCCCTAAGTCACTATCGCCATTAGAAAATACTATAATGCAGACTGCTAACGTGAAGCCACGGGATCAGAGGCACAATGTCACGGATTGCACGGCCGCTCCGTCGAAGGTTTGAGTCCTCCCTCGGGCATGGGTGCGTGTGTTGTCCTTATTGTAAGTTAGTTTGAGTAGTTCGTAAGTCTAGGGACTGACTATCATAGCAGTTTGGTCCAGGAGGCTTACAAACATTTGAACATTTTCGAAAGTATGGTGAAGGAAAATCGGCCTTGACCTTTTTCAAAGGAACTACCCCTCAATTTCCTTGAAGAGATTTAGGAAAATAATTGAAAACCTGTATGTGGATACCCAGATGGGGTTCGGAACAATCATCCTCCCGAGAACGAGCACGAGCTAAACAATGCGTTGCCTTGTTCGGTTGGCTGAATGTGGGCTACGCCGTCCCTCAGCCAACTCATTGTCGTGTTTACTAAAGAAATACGTCTTATAAAATGACTTATTCCTTTACGAGTGAAGGGTAACATCTGTTTAGAGCGGGGAACTAGTTATTTCTTTTAGTTCGTCCGCTCCCAGTGCCGGCTGAGCGGCGTGGTCTGCGCATGCAGGTGGAGGGACAAGTTCCCCCACCTACCTGCTTCATGCGCTTGCTGCTTGAGCTGCTAACGATATCATGCAACCCAAAAGAAACAGTTTGTGGATAATTTCACGCCTTTAAGTTTAGAGTTATCTCTATATCTTGCCATTATGGAATTTATTAGTCCGATATTGTAGAGTGCAGAATACTTCAAAACAAAAATTTTGTAGCACTGAACTATGTAATCTAGCAGGCAGACGCTAACCTCTAAATGGCTCTCATCAGCAGAAGGCAAACACGTGATTTTTAAATCTGCTGCGCGCCCTCTCGCTATTGTCCGTCGGTTTTCGGAAAATAATCCAACGAACTAAGAAGCGAGATACGTTTGGCATAATAGTTCGCGACCGGTAACGCATGTTTTATTTCGCGATCGATCGCACATATTTTAGTTCGCGATCGATCGCGTATATTTTAGTTCGCGACCGATCGCGCATATTTTAGTTCGCGACCGATCGTGCATATTTTAGTCCGCGACCGGTAGCTCTCCTTTTAGTTCGCAACTCGGCCGCGAAGTAGGTCGCTCTTTTTAGTCGGTCCGCTCTTTTCGGCTTTTGCTACCGCTAATAAAACTTCAGCTGAGCTGCATCTCAGCTCGAAATGACGGCAACATGCAGAAGGGAATCACTCGATTCTGCGCGCTCTCGCGTCCTTTCGCTGTTACCCGTCAGTCTTCGGAAAAGGAGAGGACGTACTAAGAGGCGAGGGATCTGCGAACTAGTTCGCTTAGTTCGCCTGTGGGAGAGCTCTTCCGAACTAGTTCGTTCGCGAACTACACAAGACTATTGTTATGTGCCGTACGCTGTGCGTGTCCAAAACACATTACATATGCATTTCCGACCTTTGGTTCTCTGCCTCAAAACAAGCGGCTCTATACACACTATCACCTGTTTCAGTTTGACCTCAAGCGTTTTAAGACATCCTGTATAACAAGTCATAAATACCGTAATATACATAAAACCGCCTCTGTGATACCGCAATAAGAAGTCTATAAGCTATATAAATAAATTCATTTACACATAAGAGAATCGCCTGAGACCGGCTCGACATGTTGGACAGACCTTTCTTGGTTGTGTTCGTAATTTTCAGGACGCGGCTTGTTTGAAAGAAAATGTTTGGAAAATTGTAATAATTGTGGAGAACTTAAGTCCGTTTCCCAATGTGTTTTGAATGACAACTCACGATTCGGACGACGGACAGTGTTGTGGCGTCACTATTCGCCCAGAACCAGCAGTTATCTTACAGCAAGCATTCCACTGCCAGGATACGTAGCACAACTGTTCAATACTTCGGAAGAACTTTGTACCATCACAAGCACACCCGACGTGGAAGGACCGAGCGCACCGGAGCAGGGCACCTCAGTGTGCATGACTATTCCGCCGTGGCCAACCTGCCCGTATCCTAGTTCAGTTGCGCATTGTGTGTGTTAGATCTGTTATATGAACTACTTGTTTAGTGCTTTGGTTCTGAACTCAAAATAGGTAAATGAACGTCCACAGGATCAATTTAAAGTTTTAAGCTTGAAGACACCTAAAGAAACACATTCGATGCTGGTACGTGCTCATGAGGATCAAGCACTGTCTATGAAGTGTTTGTACGAGTGGTTCGCCCGTCTTCGTGGAGGCCGGGATGTATTTCTGAACATCCACCATATTTGCCGGATCTCAATCCTCGAGACTTCTTTCTATTCCCTCGACTCAAACTTACTTTGACAGGAAAGAGATTTGACAATATTCCTGACAGAGGTCTACAACAAAACGTGATGAGCTTTTGAACACCATCCCAAAGGAAGACTTCGTGCGAAGTTTCCAGGATATGTATCGCAGAGCGCAGCGTGTCATAGTTATGGGAGGTGACTATTTCGAAGGACAGTGAGGCAACTGTACGTCATAGTTCATTTACGTTAATGTCACAGGGCTATTAACCGATATTTATTGTCAAAAGTTGTAGATTTTATATCGCTTCTGATTAAATTTAAAAGAGAGTGTCAACTGATAGCACAAAAACGTCTAATTTACCTCTAATACGAATACTATTTGTTAAAATGTGTTGTGGATAAGTCGTGCGTACTGGAGCGCCGTGTTGCGGTGCGCGCGGCAGTCCGCCGTCGGGGATTCTAATCCCCCCTCGGGCATGGATGTTTGTGCCGTCTTTTTTTTTTTTTTTTTTTTTTTTTTTTTTACTTATGGGACTTATCTACGGGGTCATCAGTCCCTAAACTTACAAACTACTTATGAACTAGCTAATCCTAAGGACGGCACAAATATCCATGCCCGAGGGGGGATTCGAACCTCCAACCGTAGTGGCCGTGCAGACCGTGACTGGAGCGCCTCAGTCCCCGCGGCCGGCGTGTGCCGTCTTTAGTATAAAGTAGTTCATAAGTATACATTCATTACTTCGCAATATGTGAGAATTTCCGACTTTAGCTGCTCTTCTTCAGTTGGTCTATCATATTGTAACATATGAAAATTTGTGCCTGACCGGGACTCGAACCCGGGTCTCCCGCTTTTCGCGAGCGGTCGCCTTTAACCACTCGGACACCCGGCTACGCTCCCCGGCCAGACCCAAACTTCTATATGTTACAGTTGTCTACTTCCCTTAGTGCTCGCACGCATTTAGCAGTGATCCCCGCGACGGGGAGCGACATACTACACCATCTTTAGCCTGTCTCGGCTGTCATATTTACAATGATATTTAACATTTATAGCTGCAGACTATCAGCAACGTCTGTTTTTTTTTTTTATCTATCGGACCAAACTGCGTGGTCATCAGTCCGTAGCTTACAAACTACTTAAACCTAAGTAAACTAACCTAAGGACAAACGCACACACCCATGCCCCAGGGAGGACTCGAACCTCCACGGCGAGCAACCGCGCGCTCCGCAGCGAGATGCTTTAGATCGCTCGGCTACTCCACCGCGGCGTCTGTTCCTTAGGAAAGTTCATAAGTAGTTTGTAAGTTTAGGGACTGATGACACCGTAAGCTCCACAAACATGTGAACATTTATAATTACGTAGGCTTCCGCGGCCAGATTCAGATGACATAAAAGTTTTCTGGGTGTTGTACCGCGTCATGATGTAACGTTGGCCGAAACGTCGGTTATTTAAGCAATAGCCTTCTTACATCATGACGCGGTACAACACCCAGAAAACTTTTATGTCATTTGAACATTTGTTGTGGATAAAAGTATGAAAGCTGGAACTTTTATATCAGTAAATGTATTTTCGTTCTAATGAGGCTTCAATTAACTCGGTGAAAGTATGAAGAGCGTGTCTGATAAATTATGGCACATACTTTGAACACTGTTTCAAGGAGACAATGGCGTGGTATCTTGTTTTGAGCCATTCATTGAGAGAGTGTTGAAGTCCCGTGGTGAGGGCGGCCTTTTCCCGGCAGACTGGGATGACAAAGTGTGCGGCCCGGCGGGCAGTATTTCGCGTTGCATTAACACTGTGTCGCCGCCGCCTGTAAGATATGCCGCGGACAGAGCCAATTCTCTGCGTGCATCGCCGGCCATAGCTCCTGCGCTCCCGACACGAATACAAACCGTCGCCGCACATACGCCAGCCTCTTCACATATTCAATACACCTCCCTCTGACACATACCCCTGTCTATAACCCGTGGGAATACTCTAGGTCTTCACCTTTCCAACAATATATTCACGGACCACACTATCTTCCCTTTTATTGCGTCTTTCCGTTATTGCTGTTCTCCCAGACGAAGTAAAACCTACTGTGACGAAATATACTTAGCTTTTGGGACCCTTGCGGTCCATTTTCAAAAATAATTTATATGGAAAAGTAGTATCGCACTGTAGACACTATGGGCAAAACCTGGATTACTTAAAATTTCGCATATTACTGTAAAAATTGATTTCCTGCTTTCTGGGTGGATAGTGAGTTAGGCTATGTTTATTACTTTTTATTGGTTTATATATGTTTTAAATGGGATATGTATGTTCCGCTGGCCTAGAGGCGTCATAAACTTAATGAAACAAATATTTTATACTGCGGGTTAGGACCAATAAAAGAAGAAATTAAGTGCCTCTATTGCATGTTTCTTCTTTGTTTTCTTTTGCCCCTTTTTTCGCAGTTGCAATTATATAGATTATATAGGAGAAATGACCGTCTTTTTCAACTGCAAATAACAGTCTGATCTTAATTATTGTGTCACGGCTGCAAACGGCGGATAATTTTTCTATATAACATGTACCGCTATTGCGTCAAACAATTTTCTGTATTTGCAATTTAACTTCAAAAGGCAGCTGAATATAAATACCGATATTTTACAGAAGCTATAGGGGATGAACAAAATAATATGAACACAGAAATAGATACAATATTTAATTTTTAATATTTAGTGGCGAACAGTTGGCCACAGTTGATAAGGCGATGTGCCTAAAATTACGCATCACTCTTCTGATACGAGCTGTATCAGAAATTTCCACAAGTTTAAAGATCAGCAGTCTAGAGTCGGGTCGTTATTTGAGTGAAGGCGGTTAGTGATTAAAATTAAATTACATATTGAGATCTAGCTTGTTTGAATTTTACACTGGATTATTTTTATTTTATTTTATTATTACTCATTTGTTTTTATTTAAATTTGATGTAAAAGAGATATTAGAAAGAGAAAATTTTTTGAAGTTCTTTTGTACTAAAAAGTACCGAACGTTATCATTTACTCTAAAAACGATAAAAAATTTAATAACTGCAAAAAAAAAAAATGATTTTAAACCAAACTGCCCATCAAAATCAAAGAACGGCACAGAATGAACTCAGAGCTATATCAGAGAGATCAATAAAGTGATGGATTCGATTTAGAAAAGAGAGAAACAAGCCAATTTCGCTGCAGGCTTCGACAGTAAACGATGAAAACGTAAGAACAAACAAATGAACGTGTAAGTTATGAACTGGACTGCAGAGCAATCATATATCACAATTCACTAGAGCAACAGATACTTTGAACATTGTTGCTACATTTGTTAGTTGACTATCAATCACATAATTAGCAGAGTCATAAAATATTACCATCACCATTTCGTCCAGTAGAAAGAGGCAGACAATTATTTTACGTATTTGCTTTCCATAGCTGAGAAACCGTGCGTCCCGCTACATACTTGTGCTTTCCCCCTTCATACCATTATACAGTCAGTAGAGCACTCTACACATCAATGGATTTCGTGGGAACAATTCAGGTACACCATGTACGTGTATTATAAAGCAGTTTTTTAGCAATATAATGGTTTACGTACAACCATGTCAGTCATTCATGAAATCTTTTACAATACCCCCGTGATTTTTTTCATGGGGTTAGCAATTTTTATCTACGAGCGTATTTTTCTGCGTTGAGTGAGACTTCTATATTAGTGACTGGAGACTAGGGGTGGCGGTTATTGCTGAAACAACCGGTTTTCGGTTATACCGGTTCTTTTCATCTCCAGTTGAACCGCACTGTAAAAATTGCTCAAGATAACCGGTTTTTTAAATAACCGGTTTTCGGTTTTTTATTGCTATTATTTCCAGTAGAGTTCTTTCCATATTTTGCAAGATCCCCTCCCAATACTACGCCTTCAATGAGTGTGTGTAAGCCTAGCCAGGAGGCCATAGAAGGCGATATACGAGGCATACAGATTTACTGGCCTAGTATTTCCATCCGGCAGTTGCGAATATTGAGCCAACCACTACGTACGATGGACTTGTGAGGCAGCGCAATATATATATATATATATATATATATATATATATATATATATATATATATATATATATATATATGTGCCGCCGCGGTGGCCGAGGGGACTGAGGCGCTTCAGTCACGGTCTGCACGGCCACTACGGTCCCTCGGGCATGGATATTTGTGCCGTCCTTAATCTTAGTTAGTTCATAAGTAGTTTGTAAGTTTAGGGACTGATGACCCCGTAGTTAAGTCCCATAGACTATACAAACATTTGAAATATATATTACATTCAGTAAATGAACTTCAATCAGTGCTGCAGAAGTATTTCGAAAAATAAGTCACAGTTCCGACTAACAGTATGATTGTTGTCAGTGTAAATTTACGCAAATTGAACTAGGAAAGCTGTGTACCACATGATCAAAGAATGTTGAAATGGGTGTGAGTTCTTATGAGACCTAACTGCTTAGGTCATCGCTCCATAGACTTAAAAACTACTTAATCTAACTTACGCTAAGGACAACATACACATCCATGACCGAGGGAGGAGGGAGGACTCGAACCTCCAACTGGAGCAGCCTCGCTTTCAAGGAATCACATTAATAAAACTTGTTAGCATAACAATATGATAATACATTAAAAGTTATTATTCCAAGCTTACATGATAGGCATATGAATTGAATTTACCTTCTCTTCCAAGAAACTTTTTGGATGCTTTCTCCTTAAATGACACAGCATGTTTGTAGTATCTCAACCCGTTTTCAGTTTTTTAAAGCAAATGGAGGATTGTACCTCTCTGCTACCGTATTTCTTGAAGTACTTCCACACTCGGGATGGTACCATTTAAGACACTACCGATGTCTGGCGACGACAGCAAGGAACGGCCGCATGACCAGACGGAGGCAAGTCTTGTACACTGCCGGTGCACGCGCGTCGTCTAATGTGCCACGCCACACAGCAACAGGTGCATCGATGCCTCAATAGCTGCACCAGTTCTTAGGTTCTTATGCCACGCGTTTGTTGCGCGTTTCTGACTGCCGGGAGTGTTCTTAAATTATCACTGATCGCTTTTCTTAGTTACTGCGATGATCTAATGTTTCACAGCAATGGAAATTATAGGAATAGCCCTAAATATTAGGGTATACTAGATTTAATTTCTTTAAATTATTTACGAAAAACTCATTTTGAACCACTACTACAGGAAGCAGTCATACCGTTTTTTTTTACCCCGGTTCTTCGCAATAACTAAAAAAACCAGTTACAACCGACTCCAAATAAATACCGAAAAAACCAGTTATTCAAAACTAAAATACCGGTATCGGTTTTAACCGGTCGGTTTTTCCCATCCCTACTGGAGACCCGATGATTCGCCTTTGACGTGGCAGGCAGTTTCACCTTCCGCAGAAAGTCTTGGAGACACAGGAGGAGGAGCGTGAACCGAATGTGCTGTTGCGCCTAAAAGTTGGGCCATAGCACTGGGGTAACTGTTATCTGGAGTAAGGAAGAGCGCCGCGTGTGGAATGTAGCTGCTGCCGGCCTAGGCGACAGCTGCAAAGCTCACAATAAATGTGGCCTAAGTTCACCACTGAGGGGCGGGCGACACTGGCCTGATCAGTAAACGCGGCGACAAAGCGTGCACCTACATCTGCAATCCCAAGGCACCAGAGCGAGGGGGGGGGGGGGGGGCACTTCCTTGAATTTCAAGATATTAATAAACTTTCGGTAGAATTTACATAAAACCCCGAGGAGATGGTTTATTCCAAATGTCTTTGCATTTTAATAATTTGTAAAATTCATTTTCAATGTTCATGACATTTGTTGCCACAACACAATTTTCTTCTTTTTCGATATGACTTTTCTACTAACAAGGAAAGTACTTGGGCTCGAACAAACACATATACACCAAAATCGTATGAGAGATAATGCAAAGATCCCTTATCACACAGTGATACTCCCGCATCTGCAAAACTCTGCAGTCGTCCGTTAGAGGCCTCTGCTTGTGCCTTGCCACATTGCACTTTGACCTGTCGGTTCGCCAGTAGGGACGGTGCAGTGTGCCCTCCGAAGTCGCGTTTTATGACGTTATTTGTGTCGTGAAGCGTTAGATGGGGCGGCGATTGGCAATCAATCAAATGTTCAAATGTTTGTAAAGCTTATGGGACTTAACTACGGGGTTATCAGTCCCTAAACTTACAAACTACTTATGAACTACTTACGAACTAGGACGGCACAAATATCCATGCCCGAGGGGGGATTCGAACCCCCGACCGTAGTGGCCGTGCAGACCGTGACTGGAGCGTCTCAGTCCCCTCGGCCACCGCGGCCGGCGGCAATCAATCCTGCTAATGTATTGCGATTGGTTCAGGTGAAGTTACGAAGAACCCTTCTTCGTGAAGATGGTGTTATTGTAGAAGATGAATCATTCGCATGCTTTCTCGTATCTGTTATGGTACAGAAATACGAGCATAAGGCAGATACTGTTGTAACACCAACACATAATGATGATAATAGGGATGATAATAACAAACAACTCATTGCAAGCGGTAGTGCTACG
This sequence comes from Locusta migratoria, assembly GCA_026315105.1. Taxonomy (NCBI): domain Eukaryota; kingdom Metazoa; phylum Arthropoda; class Insecta; order Orthoptera; family Acrididae; genus Locusta; species Locusta migratoria. The sequence continues at coordinate 196,016,420 of CM048755.1, forward strand.
GTAAGTGCGGGAGGAGGCGATGGATGCAGTGGCAGTGAATACCAACAGTCGTCCGAGAAGAAGGTTAAAGTTGCAACTATCATCACGGCTTTTGATGACAATTCGCTAGAGAACATGTACGATGATTATTACATAAGTTATAGTTGCGATATCTGCATTACGTATAACGTCTACAATTACATCTACAGTGCTATCTAGTGCATGATTGCAAAGTTTTGCATAAAATCGACACCCACCAGCACACTGAGGTGTACGTAGAGATCCTGTAAGCAAACGTTCATACAGATGTGTTTGTTTGAGCCCAAGTACTTTCCTTGTAAGTGCAAATTGAGTTTACGCCTAACTGTTCTTTTATGATTTATTTCTTATATTGCTAAATTCGGAAGAATTTTGTTCAATAAGAGTGTACAAGATATTTTACCGTGCTTAGTTTGATTTCAGTTATTAAGAGAGGTTCAATGTTTAACTAAAATTGCAGTTTGTATTGATTTTGTCTAAACCTGAGTAAGTGATCAAATGTCAACCTCAGCTCAATCTGTTGCAACTTTTATCCTGAAAACCCAAACCAGTACGCTACATGGTAAAGCAAAATATAATGTACGTTAATCTCGGTCGAAATTACGAGGCTTTTGGTTACGAATATTGTGAATATCTGGATATGCTACATGTTATGGAATCACAGTGTGTCATTAGGCTACTGAATTCGCAAGGGCAATCAAAAAATGTTCAAATATTTGTTAAGCTTAAGGGACTCAACTGCGGGGTCATCAGTCCCTAAACTTACAAACTACTTATGAACTACCTTATACTAAAGACAGCACGAGGGGAGATTCGAACGCCCGACGGGGAACGTCCTCGCGCATCGAAGCATGGCGCCTCAATAAGCTCGGACGCTCCTCCGCGGGAAACTAACCTAAGAACAACACATACATCCATTCACGAGGGAGGAATCGAACTTCCGAAGGCGAATGGCCGCGCGCAACACAGCACGCCGCCTCAGTGCGCACGGCTATTCCGCCGCGGTAAGTGTTTCGTTTAAGCTGAGATATACAGATAATTTATTGAAAAAATTACACCGATTTCCACCATAAATATGTAAACTGTTGTAAATAAATATCCAGCAAAGCTATTGAAAATTGCCTATGAATAATTGTTTGTATGGGTGTAAACCTAACACAGTGAAATTTTGGAAGTGATTGGTTTAAGAGGAAAAGGAACATAAGTAACTGTAGATGTATAAAAATTTATAATTTTGTAATAATTTCAGATTTAGAGTAAAGGTTTTGAAAAGTGGAGAAAACGTAGTTTATACTATTGCTAATCACCACACAAAATTTTACTTTTTTTATCTTCAGTATCTCAGGCACTCCGTTTGATAATAGGAGAGTATGCGTTTCGCACATGTCTCCCCTTAAGGTATGTTTCTTCACACGTACTCATTGTGTAATTATGTAACGCATTGTATTTCAACACAACACTTTTAGGAAAAGAATGTAAATAAAAAAATTAAATACAGAAAGAAAAGCGAGGAAAAGGGTAAGGAAACGTTCTGGGTTCGAGACCCGATGCGGCACGAAGTTTTAATCTGCCAGATAGTTTCATAACGTACTGTCCTGGGAAAAATCTTTTTGGCGCGGCCATGGCCGTTGTGATGGTACTTGGAGACCCGGGCTGGTGTTTTGCTGTGGAGGCGCACGTTTTAATGTCTTGTGTTTGATGGCGCTGGCCCACAAACAATGAATTCCTGCGCTTTGTCGGTAATGCGCGGCACAGTTAAGCCGTGTGCAGACGAGGCGGCCGCTTAGCGGCTGATGGCGCGGCGCGGCGCGGGCTTCCACGAGCAACTCACGGGCTTCCCGCCCCACTTCGTCACACGTACTGACGCTTTCTGAATGCCCGCCATACTCTACTGTTGTCAAAAAATGTTCAAATGTTTGTATAGCTTATGGGACTTAACTACGGGGTCACCAGTCCCTAAACTTACAAACTACTTATGAACTACCTTATACTAAGGACGGCACAAATATCCATGCCCGAGGGGGGATTCGAACCCCCCTCCGCCCAACTGTTATCACCATGGATCAGTACTAACGAAAATATTATTAGAAACTAGCCGAAAACCCGGCGTTGCCCGGGTATTTTTTTATTCCTGCCTTGAGTCAGCACTTCTCCTATCGCTTCTCTCTCTGTCCATCTTCCTTTTGGCCCACTTTAGGTTACGGTAGTAACACTAAAAGTGGGCCTTTGCAATCGTCTTTTGACAGCTCGAAATTTAAATGAAAATAACGGCTTAACTATAGATCTGACACGAAAATTGAATAACCGAATTTGTAGAGGAGAAAATTCTCTACAAATTTGCTCTCTTATGTTTTTTTCATATCTCGTAATTTTCAAAGTTATTTCCAAAAATAACGGCGATTTTGGGATGTATGTATGTATGTCTGTCTGTCTGTCCGAAACGTGTTCCCTGTTTTTAAGACGAACCGTTCAACCGATCAGCACCAAATTTTACAGACATGATTGTAGGCCGCCAGAGACCAGAACCTCCTTTTTTCAAAATTTTCGGACAAAAAATACGGTACTAATACCAAAAAAAGCCGTTTGTAATATAATTGTAAATGCAAACGAACCGTTCATCTGACACGAAAATTGAGTAACCTAATTTGTAGAGGAGAAAATTCTCTACAACACAAAATTCTCTCCAGTCTCCCTTATGTTTTTTTTTTTTTTCATATCTCGTATCGTTTGAGACACATTTGCAAATATAACGGAGATTGCACCTTCCATTCAATTAACGAAAACCAGCCGCTCGGAGATGTCAGGTGACATTCCTGACCCAGAACTTACTCTGGCATACGCCATCTTGCGTTGCGTATGTGATGATTTTCTTATTGTAACTTACACGTTATCATTTCAAAGCAATGGCGCACTGAAGAACTAACAAAAACACATCGTTCTTCGTACGATAAATGATAATCTAGTGTTTACAAATACCATATTATCAGTTAACAACGGCTATCAATAGTATGAGATTAAAGGACTCGATAGATAGCCGTTGGACTATGACGCTAAAGGTCGGTGGTTCGGAACCCGCCACTACTTAAATTTTTTTCCTAAAATGGTTTCAGACACTCTGATTAATTAAGTTTTTATTATTTAGATTATTATTTTGGTTCAAAATGTTTGCGAAAAGTTATAAAACTACAAATCACAAGTGGGTCGTAAAAAACGTCAGTGCGATTTTTTTAATATCATTATCCGAGAATATATAAGAAATAATGACGTTTTCCTTTTCCGAGGCAAGTTGTCTGAATGTGGTCTATTAAAAGTAGATGTCCTGTTGTAATATGTGTAAAGTAAGGCAATGCACATTTATCTACGAAGTTTAAATAACAATTAATGTAATTAATTTCACTCATTTTTTACGAAATGTAGCTGATAAAGCGGAACTGAAAAATATTCCTATCAGATTGAAGAAGTCTACGCACTTGCCGTTTACCAGGAAAGTAAGTAGTGTAGATCAAATCACACGAAAAAATGCACTCGTTTCGAAGAATCCAATCACGAAATTCAACAATAATGATTGTAATAATATCCAGATCGATCACTTGATGTAATAAGCGAAACGTCAAATCAATTTATTAAAGAGATGTATTAAAAGAAATTTCTTTTTTACTGCTTTATTTATTTATTCTTATATTTCCTTATTCGTATGCTTATCCTTACATAGAGAAAGCTGAAGATATTGCAGCACGTATAGACCAAAGATATGGTCTGTGGCATCACGTGTCGCTGTATGTAACCTCCTTGCTAGAGGGTCGCAGACGTCATTGCTGGCCTTCATTCCAATTTTTTTTTTTTTTTTTTTTTTTTTTTTGAATTTGACGACTTTCAACCTCCATATCTTCCACTCCTTATAGCTATCGGCATGGAACTCCTATGGTGTACAACGGGTGACTTCGAACAACAATTACATACAGACCATTCGTTTTCGTTCTTTAGTTTTCGCTGCAGAGCGAAATGTTAACACTCACACACGTAGAATTTTATATACACCGATAACTTTCCATCCCAATATACTCCACCCTTTTATCATTATCAACCCTCAAGGAACAATGCAACTAATAAAACAATTTTCAAAGGTTAAATATAATTTTCAAAGAGTAATTATTGTTCCGCATTTCGCGTTATATTCTTCAAATTATTAAATATTTATCAGATCGCTACAAAACCGTGCCTAAAACCCTCCTCGGGTATAAATTAGTAACAGTACAAATATTTAATTCTCTGTGTCTTGTCGATCGGACGTGATAAGCGTACACCGAACAGACATTCACATTTATAGATATAGATAACTGAGAAACTTAGAACGGAACCGAAGGTACACCCGGTTTGTACAGTCCAATAATTCGGCGAGGGCAGAGCACTGTATCGATACTGAGCACTCTCTGATGTACGAAAATGTCGAAATATTATCCTCGACTTCGTTTTTATGGGACTCGGTGGTGAACGAAGCTCAGCAACGAATTTAATTAATGAAGCCAGAGGCTTCAACTTCGATAAACCTTGAAATCCAGTGTTTTATTTAGTACTATTACAAAGATGTGAGCACAGTATTACATCGATATCCCGTGAGGATCCACCGCGCAGCCACAGGCATAATTGACACATATGTGTGCTTCTTTGAACGTCTCTGACGCCCGTGTATCTGCAGGAAGGAGCGTCCGTAGCAACCCAAGTCATATGTATGCAAAACCAAGGCAAGAATAAAATTTTAAAAAAGCAATACCATTACTGAGGCCGTAGCCGCAATGCTTGTGTTTCTATTTCTCAAATGAAATGTTTATAAATCTAAGGGACAAAACTGCTGAGGTAATCTGTCTCTAGACTTACAAAATATTTAAACTAAATGATAGGATAACACACACATCCGTGCCCGAGAGAAGACTCGAACTTTCGTCGGGAGCGGCCGCAAAACATAGTTTTCAGATCGGGCAACTAGTTGCCCCACACAGTTGCTGCAACGGCGCTACAGCGTTAGTCTATGGATTTACTGTTAAGGAGGCTGGATACTATGCAACCGAAATTTTCGGAGAAGAAATATTTATGCGATTGCCCGCCTGAAATTTAAAGGAGCAGACTGTGAAGTAATATTACAACATAAGATAATACTAAAACATGAATTAAAAAGTCTTTTATAAGCTGTTGGAATGTAACCCTGACATTCAAGTGAATAGTGTCTTTTAAAATATAATTTCATTTACATGTTCTGTAACTCTGGATTACGATGACAAGAAATGTTTGAATGTTTGTAAATCTATGGGACTTTGGTGGTCAGTCCCTAGGCTTACAAACTACTTTAAACTAACTTAAACTGACACACACAACTGCCCGAGGGAGGACTCGAACCTCCGACGGCGAGCAACCGCGCGCTCCACAGCAAGGTGCCTTAGAGCGTTCGGCCACTCCACATGGTGTGATAACTGGGCATCTTTATTTTACCCTGTCACAAAAGAAGACATTATTTACGCCAGTTAATATTTTCTCCTCCATCAAAAAACAATTATTATTAAAGTTAATTAATATCTTCTATCAAGAAATAAGAGTTTATGGGTACCGTTAATTAATATCTATACCATTGTCATAATTTATTGAATATCGAAATGCTGGTTGGCTACCCCTTTCTATCGGCTGTCTTTCGCTTTCAGTTGGAAAATCTAATTAATTTTAAAGCTCTCCATTAAAAACAAATTTCTGACTGTGTAACGCGGCAGTGGATTACATATATTTCTGTTATGTAAGCTACTTCATAAAGCAAAGAACAGGTCAAACACGCAGCGTTGTTCAGGAATCAACTTGGTGCTTCTGTACTTCTATATACGTCTGTTATTCTTAGTATTATCACTGCGTGTCATGGTAACCTAATATGTAGCATTCACCGTGAGGAGACTACAACACAGTTCAAAATATACAGAATGAATTGACGCTTTTGTGCTGCAACTAGTCTCAATTACGGCCTGATTTTCAGCAGCAGCCTGTTTAACCCTAGATGCACTCTGATTTTACTGCGAATTATCACAAAAGTACGTCACAGGAATGAAATTGTGTGGTGCATGAAGACGGAACTGTCTATTATGGACAGGTTTTCATGTATTTCAGTAAACCACAAAAAGAAAGAAATTAAAGAAAAAATGTTACAGAATACATAGGATAGAATGTGATAATTTAACTAAGCAATTTGTTTGGAATTGTGAAATATTTACTCAACACTCACTGGTTTTTAGAAAGAAAACTGATTATGGTAAGAAACAAACACAAGGAAAGCAAAAGGCAACAAAGGAAAACGAAGATTGGGTGGTGGCGTTAGGGGTGGGATGGGTGAGTTAAAGTTATTCCTTCTTATGGAAGGATTTTTGCGAAAGATATCTCTTCAACACTATTTTTTAATCTACGTTTCAAGTCACAATGCGACGCTCAAATGCACTATTTTCACATGAAGGCACATGAACAAGAAAAACTGCAGCCGTTTCCACAACAAAAGGAAAAAGCATTGTTTTAGTGTCCCTTTGTACAGCATTTGGACGGCTGTACTGTAGATAAAATGCTTACGAAACAACTCTACTAGATATTCGACATGCTTAGACGAAATATACCATGTGTTATTTTTGCTATATGTTACTGATAGCATGCTACAGAGCTAATTCCTGTGGATCCAAAGGGAAGAAGGAAAAAAGGAAGGATGTAAGAAAGGAAGACCATTAGGACGAAATAACTGATAATGATAGATTTTGCAGAGTGTTAAATACTGCCTTGGGGATTGAAACCGTATTTATGTTTCAATACGCTCCTTTCACCAAATCCGACGAGTTATTTGATGCAGCTCTCCATGCTACCCTAACCTGTGCAAACCTCTTCATCTCTGAATAGAAACGCCAAATCTGAATCTGCTTACACAACACATCCCTTGGTCTCCTTCCAAAGTTTTAAACATCCACACTTCGCTGAAATACTAAACTGATGATCCCTTAACGTCTGGCAAGGAGAACACATGGATATTGGTATTTTAGATATTTTTATATTTACGGTACGTGAAGTTCAGAAGTCAACTGGCAGTCAGGCAAAGCTGTTCGAAGAAGCTCTCCAAAATTCTCGAGAAAATCAACTTTGACGTTCTTTCAGGACCACTAATTACGTGTAAAAGAGACAAAATTTACATCAGCCACCGCAGCCGATGGACAGAGTTGCACATTCGCAACGAAGAAGAAGTTAATGTTGATGGTTTGCATCGTCCCATTCCCCATTTTTTGTTCAATTACCTAAACGATTTACATTTAAAATTCATTTATGGTAATTAACACATATGTTATCGTGATTATTTGATGAAAATGTACGTCTTTTGTTTATTATTAATTTTCAATATTTTATGATATGTTGTTGATAATGATAGTTTAAATTGAAAAGGATTCAAAAATACATTTTTATGGTAAGCACTTCACTATTAAATGACGATGATTACCTTCGCTTGTTCAGTTTGTGGAGTTTTCCAGTATTTCTCCAAAACCTAATTTGAAATGTTTATTTGTTTCAGTCATCGTTATTAACAAACTCTTAACAAATACTGAAAATTAAGAATAAAAAACTTATATTTAAATTGTGAATCTATTATTGCACATCGAATCAAAGGTAAAGGAATTGGAATCGTTGACCCTACGATATCTTGATGAGCAATTTACAACACTAACCGATGAGCCATGGAAACTGTGGGAAGCGTCGTTGATATTACATGTAATTGAGGCGGTTGAAAGAATTTCAAAATCGATTTTTTTCGAGAATTTTTGAGAGTTGAACCTAACGACTTTGGCTGATTGCTACCTTAGTTATGACCTTCAAGTACCATAAATATTTAAAGAAACGCGCTATCAATGTGGCCTCCTTGTGAGACTCTATGCTGGCAACGAGTATGATTTCGAGGTGTTGCGTGACCTGTAGCGATCAGCATACATGAAACTTCGCGCGCGTCGTGATGCACCGTGGATGGAGTGCGCCGATAGTTGATGGCTTGTTGTTTCAGCCTCGCCTATCGCTGATCGCTTTTAATCACTCGGCTGAAACCCGTTGGTAATGAGGGGGCGCCATTCATGGCTAGGATTAAAGCCAGCAATAACCTACAGGAGACTACATCTAGGAGTGTTCCAGCATAGAAACATGTTTACCGTGTGACGCTTGGAAAGTAAAGATAGCGAACTTTTTACCACATAAAAAGTAAATAATTATAAAGATATAACATTTTATTTAGAGAAACACTAGATGATATAAAAGACATATACGGTAATTAACTTCAACACGGCGTGCACGTTATTTCATGTAGCCCGTTAGACAAGAAATTCAAAGTAAAAATGTTCCGTTCGTCGAATAATGCATTAGATACGACGAAACAATGGGTTTCATTGATGACATGAGGAAAGTGTGTAATAACTCGTCTTTCTTTGTTTTTTAAATAAATTATATAAAGTAATGAAAACTCTCACATTAAACGAAGCACAATAAGATCATCCCGCCATTATGAAATAAGTACCCTAAGCGGGGTAGAAAAGCGTTCTTGAAAAAGAGAAATTTGTTAATATCGAATATTGATTTAAACCTAAGGAAGTCCTTTCTGATGGCATTTGTATGGAGTGTTGCCGTGTATGGGAGTGAGACATGGACGATAAACAGTGCGGACTGGAAGAGGATTGAGGCTTTTGAAATATGGTGCTACAGAAGAATGCTGAAGATTAGGTGGGTGGATCGTGTAACTAATGAGGAGGTACTGAACAGAATTGGGGAGAAAAGGAATTTCTGGCATATCTTGACTAAAAGAAGGGTTAGATTGGTAGGACACATTCTTAGACATGAAGGAATTGTGAATTTAGCGTTGGAGGGAAGTGTATGGGGAAAAAATCGCAGGGGAAGACCAAGAGATGGATACAGTAAGCAGATTCAGAAAGATGTAGGTTGTCGCTCTTACGTGAAGATGAAGAGGCTTGCTCAGGATAGGGTACTGTGGAGAGCTGCACCAAACCAGTCTCCGGACTAAAGACCACAACAACAACCCTCAGCGACGGTGGGGATAGGGGTACGATCAGTACTGAGGAACAGACTATTCTTGTGTAGTTCGCGAACGAACTAGTTCGTAAGAGCGCTCCCACAGTCGAACTACGCGAACTAGTTCGCAGATCCCTCGCCTCTTAGTTCGTCCGCTCCTTTTCTGAAGACTGACGGGTAATTGCGAGAGGACGCGAGAGCGAGCAGAATCGCGTGATTCTCTTCTGCCAGTTGCCGTCATTTCGAGCTGAGATGTAGCTCAGCTGTAGTTTTAGTAGCGGTAGCAAAAGCCAAAACGAGCGGACGAACTAAAAAGAGCGACCTACTTCGCGGCCGAGCTGCGTACTAAAAGGAGAGCTAGCGGTCGCGAACTAAAATATGCGCGATGGGTCGCGAACTAAAATATGCGCGATAGGTCGCGAACTAAAATATGCGCGATGGTTCGCGAACTAAAATATGCGCGATAGGTCGCGAACTAAAATATGCGCGATAGGTCGCGAACAGAATTAAAAATTCATGTGTTTGCCTTCTGCTGTTGAGAGCCATTTCGAGGTTAGCGTCTGCCTACTAGATTACATAGTTCAGTGCTACAAAAGTTCTGCTTTGAAGTATTCTGAACTCTGCAATATCCGACTAATAAATTCCATAATGCCAAGATATAGAGATAATTCTAAACTTAAACGCGAGAAATTATCCACAAACTGTTTCTTTTGGTTTGCGTGATATCGTTAGCGGCTCAAGCAGCGAGCGCAAAAAGCAGCTAGGTGGGGGAACTTCTCCCTCCATCTGCATGCGCAGACCACGCCGCTCAGCCGTCACTGGGAGCGGACGAACTAAAAGAAAGAACTAGTTCCCGGCAGAGCCGCGAACTAAAGTGAGCGCTCCCGATCGCGAACTATTATGCGCAAGTCTAGAACAGACATCTTTGATTAAATCAAACAACTATGCATATTACGCTTGAAGAATTTCACGATTGTTAACATTACGTCAATCAATAACAAAGGAAGACTGAAGCACAATCTACCATTCGGAAAATAAGTTTCGGTATCTTACGGCACGCGAATGAGCGGCGGCGGTGACTGTGGCGCCTAGCACCGACGAATTTGTTTCGTTGTGTTGCTTGATGCAGTACGCTCCCGTCTGACTGTGAGGTTGTTTAAACTGTTTGTGAAGTTATGGAGACCGAACTCCAGTGGTCATCAGTCCCTAGACTTAAAAATTACTTTAACGTATGCTAAGGACAACGCGGCCGGGCGCACTCGCGCACACGCACACACACACACACACACACACACACACACACACACACACACACACACACACACACACACATATATATATATATATATATATATATATATATATATATATATATATGCCCCAGGGAGGACTCGATCGTCCGACGGGGAGCAGATGCGCACTCCACAGCAAAGCGCCTTAGAACGCACGGGAACCCCCGCGCGGCTGTGAGGTTGTATTCGACCATTTGTCTCAACAATACAGGTGTTTAAAACACAAATAGCAATAGAGGATCCTGTCGCGTATGAGGTGTATGGAGCAGTACAATTTCTGTGGGGACATTATGGCCGCGGTGGAGTAGCCGGGCGGTGTAAGGCGCTTCGCTGCGGAGCGCGCGGTTGCTCGCCGTCGGAGGTCCCCCTCCTCACTGGGGCATGGGTGTGTGTGTGTGTTGTCCTTAGGTTAGTTTACCTAGGTTTAAGTAGTTTGTAAGCTAAGGACTGATGACCAGGCAGTTTGGTCCGATAGATTTACAAACATTTAAACACTTTGATTTTGAAGTACCGATTTTCAATATTAATTATACAAGGAGGCAAATGTAATTTAGATAGTTTGAAAAGGGCTTTGCCACAGATGTGCACAATACAAAAATCGTGTATGTACGCAACTTTTAAGAGTAGTTAAAGGAAGCGGAAGTTTGGATATGCAAAGGGGGTCTCAAACGACGATCCGGCGCGAGAGGTGCAGGATAGAGCGCCAATTCCCTACAAAGGCTCTCTAGTAAAGGTCTACTGCGAGAGCCATCTCGCGGTGGAACGAGTGGATCTACCAGGTGGACCATATTGTCAACAGAGGAAATCAAAATGTCTTAGTAACGAAATAACGTTATTTCTTGGTGTCATATAAATATGTGAACACGAAAATTGAAGTACCATTTTTCAGTATTAATTATACAAGGAGAATAATGAATATTAAATAATTCGAGAAGGGCTTTGCCATTGATGTGCTCAAAACAGAAACCGGGTGTGTACGGAGCCGTCAAGAGTGGTTAAAGGAAGTGGATGTTGTCATACCTAAAGAAAGTATTAACGTCCGAATCTAGCAAATGTTGAAATGTTTGTCGCTATTTCGCGTGTTATCCTCAAAAAGTAACGTTGCTGCGACTGCTACCAGTTCTGTGGCGGCCCCTTACGTGCAGAGTGCCCGCTCAACAGGCAGCCAAGGCGGGCTGCTTGGTTTCCTCCAAGGCGCTCACACAAACAAGCCTACAGCACAAAGACAACTTCTGCTAGACTAGGGTGACCAGGTGTCCAAAATCAAAATACGAGACACATAAGTGACCCGAAGATTGTCAAACCAAATGTTGTCTCCACCTTCGGCGTTTTCAATATGACTGTCATCCCTTAAAACGAATACAATATAACGGCCTTGATGTCACTCGTTAACGTAGATATGAATACACGAATTAATGCACACGAGCACTATAGTAAGAAAAAAAGCCCCGTTTTCTATCTCTCCCTACCCAATGGAATCTCATTCGGGAGGACGATGGTTCAAATCTACCTCCGGCCATCGAGATTTAGCTTCCGTGATTTCGCTAAATCACTCCAGGCGAATGCCGGGATAATTCCTTTGAAAGAACACGGCCGATTACCTTCCCCATCTTTAATATTAAACATCCGAGGGTGAGCAACAGCTCTAATAACCACGCTATTTTCTTCAGTTATATTTTTCACATAGTTCACTTCCTCAAACAGTTGATCTTCACTTCTTTCTTACAAAAATTTTCACCAAACTCCTCCAAAGATTTAAGGTTTTACTGAACAAACGTCCAAAGAAGGTGATATTTGAGCTAATCTCAGTGAAATGCTTTCAGGATGTAAAATGGATTATTAATGACTAAATTTTTGTTGTTGGAACAGCTGCATAGTCACATGAAGGCGTTATAGAATAACAACCAAAGAAATTTAAAAATCGTGCGTTATTTTCTTTCTTATTTGATTTGACCACATTTTTTCTCCATTTGGTTATGCTGTACATTGCCCTAAAACATGTTATATCAAAATATATGGGACGGTTGGTAAAAAACGGGACACTATACGTCCCGCTTATACTTTGTCGGGACAGCGGGACACTTAGGCTAAATAAATCCAGTAAAATACGGGACGTCTGGTCACCCTGTGATAGACGGAGCTGTAATACGGCGCTACTTATCGAGAAGCCATATGTGACAGTGCCCAACCAATCCGAACTGTTTGACCAAGTGTAGCCCTCCGCCGGTGCCGGCTTTGTAAGTGTGGAGGACAGTGCCAACCCATCTAGAACGTGATCGGCCGCTTCTACGCTGGATCTAGCTCTGTCGGCACTTACCGTAGTATCAGATATTTTGTAGTTGTCTTGTATTTGGACCCAGTGCCGCTAGTAAATTGTGTTGTTTTAGTGTGAGGCTTTAAGCCCTCAATACTTGTTAGTTTTTGTTAACAATTAGTTTGTGTTCTTTTCTCTCTCTCTCTCTGTGATTTCATTGTACGCCAAGAAGGCGTTTTCTTTTGTGTTAAATAAATCGTATTTTGTTTCATGATTGGTTTCTTTCCTGCAGATCGCAGGACGTAACAACCGAAGAATTCAAATAACTTCGTAATTTTTAATTTTTTTTATGAAATAAATCGCAATTTGCGATAGTTATGGCTTCACTCTACTAGGTTTAAGTGGAATACCAATGTACGGCGAATGAAAATTTGTGCCCGGCCGGGATTCGAACCCGGGATCTCCTGCTTACTAGGCAGACGCGTTGACCACTCCGCCACCGAGGACACAGTGACCAGCCCGACTGCAGAGGACTCTTCCCTGAACGTCTCCCGCCACAACCCAATCTCCATTCTTTCCTGTTACCACAGCCTATTTGTTCTGTAATGCTCGCAGCCACAATACTGTATTCCCGCATCAGAGAGAATAGACCATGAGGTATCGAGACACATATAATTGTCGTCAGGGGCCCAGCCTCGGCTTGTATACAATTATATGTTTTTGACGACGTTACAGAGTTCATTTTTAATGAAATAAATCGCAATTTGCGACAGTTATGGCTTCACAAATTTTCATTCGACGCACATGGGTATTCCACCTAAACCTAGTACAGTGAAGCCATAACTATCGCAAATTGAAAAAATTAAAAATGAACTCTGTAACTTCGTGAAAAATATATAACTGTTTTAATATTGAATTTTTACCACTTCTTACTTCAATTATTACATGGAAATGCAGGGTTCAGATACGAACTTACAGTTACATTTTAAAAAATTCTGAGTTTCGTTATTTTGTTGGTCGAATTTAGATCACAGGCAATACTAGTTTATATAATTGGTCTATTTCTGATTTCTTGCTACAAAAAGTATAAGGGCCAGTGAAATGAGAGGAGACACAGATGAAGAAAACGTATCCGATGTAATTTTTAGTAAATTTATCACACTGTGAGAAACGACGGTCGTTTCTTTCACGGAAAAATGATGGTGGATGCATTCAGAACCATGATATCGGTCGGGAGTCGAGGACGATTTTCTATAGACCTCCAAAAAATACGGACTTCGGGGAGATGTCGGGACTGTGAAGGGACGTGTAAGGGCTTCCCGGTGAAACCTCCGCGGCGTAATCGAAAACAACCGTAGCAGCGTGTGGGCGGCAACACGATACCGTTGCGACTCTGCTGTACAAGTTTCGCCGGGAAGCCGTTACACATCCTCCATACAGTCGCGACCTCTGCCCTTAGCTTTGGAGACCCGAAGAAAGAACTTCATGGCCAACGATTTGCTTCGCAAGACCAGGTGCTCGTCTGGGAACAACAGTGATCCCGTAGGCTAACGCAAAATTCTTTCCTTGAAGGCGATAACCCATTTGTCTCACAGTAGAACAATTACAGTAGCAGGAATGCTGATTATCTTTGAAATACGACGTCTGTTCACAAAATTCCGGAACTTTATCCACGATTTTTTTGTAAACTTACCTTTTATTTATTAAGCATGGTCTCATTCGAAATAGTCTTCTCCACAACTGATACGCTGCTGTTAACGCAAAGCGTCGTCTTCGAAATTTATTTTATATCCTCTCGCGTTGCAAAAATTGTTCTTTAAACGGGCTTTTCAGCTTCCGAAATAAAAAAAAAAAAAGAAAGTCCGCCTGGGGCCAGGTGTGGAGAGTACGGAGGATTTGTGTGATCCAGAAACTCTTCACAGTTTGCCAGGCGATGGTCTTTCTGGGCTTGACTCGTGCGCCGTCGGACGAACGCATTCAAAAATAGAGTGGCAGTGTTTCATGACATGATCTAATAAAATGTTACATTCTACGGCAATCTCTCGGACAGGACAATCTCTCGATTGGCACGCAGTTTCGTTGACGTTCCTGGCATGAATGTCGTCGGTAGACGTTGAAGGCCGTCCTGAAAGAAGGTCATCTTTTAACTTCCGCCCGACCATTTTTAAGCTGCGTGAACCAATCGTAACAATGAATACTCCTTCAGCACTGAAAACCGTAGGCTTCCGGAAGCATTTGGTGCTTCCCTGTAAGTTGAGTTTCACGCAAAATTGAATGTAGAAGCGTTGCTCCTCTAACCCTGCCATCTAGAAATTCACAAACTGTGCCACACGACGTTCTATTCAATAATAATAATAATAATAATAATAATAATAATAATATGGTTTTCTGTTCCGTAGCGCCTAACTGAGGAGTAAGACTCTATGGTCATGGAACAAATCAGTACATGAAATTTAACACAAGAATGGTATTAGAAAAACTTAGAGTGAAAGTAGTTTGTAAGTATAGGGGCTGACGATCATAACAGTTTGGTCCAATGGGCTTACAAATATTTGAGCATTCTGAGGACGTCTACTGTTTGTTGCTTTTTTAGAAATGCAATGCGTAGTTCAATACTACAAAAAATCACCAAAATTAAGGGCTCGGTTATTATTCCAAACTTCTTATACAATTACATCGTAGCAATATGAATCAAATTTACCTTTTCCTCCGACGAATATTGTGGACGCTTTCTCCTTAAATGGTACAGCAAATCTGTAGTACCGCCACCCGTTTACGGCCTATAAAGGCAGCACTGAACCCCACTGCTACCGCACTTGGTAAAGTACTTCTAGACAGCGAGAAACTGCCGTATGAGCAGAGAGAAGCCAGACTTGCACACTGCTCTTTCATACGCGTCGCCTAATACTCCACGCCACGGGGCAACAGGTGCACTGATGCCTCAACAACAGCTTGCCATCTCTTATGCCTTGCGTTTGTTGCTCGTTTCTGGCACGGGATTATTTTTAAATTACCACTGCTCGCATTTTGGCGATAACCTAATATTTCACAGTAGGGGAATTTTTAGGAATTAATATTACTAGTTTTAAAGTTTTTTAATATTATTTAAATATAAAAACAATTTAAAAGCGCTACTACAGAAAGTAGTTATACCGGTGTTTTCATCTGGTTATTGACAATAACTAAAAACACTGGTTACAAACGACAAAATAAATATAGAAAAAAAATCGCACTGACGTGTTTTACGGCCCACTTTAGATTTGTAGTTTTATACGTTTTTGCAAACATTTTGGACCATAATAATAATCTAAATAATAAAAAATTAATTAATAAGAGTGCCTGGATACCTTTTAAGAAAAAAACCTAAGTAGTGGGGTGTTCCGAACCAGTGTCCTTTAGAGTCATAGCCCCACGCCTTGCCCACTACGCTACGGCTGTCAATCAAAAGATGTGTCCTTAAATCTCATACTATTGATGGCCGTTGTTAACTGATGCTAATATGGCATTTATAGACACTGGATTATCATTTACCGTACGAAGAACGATGTGTTTTTCTTAATTCTTCAGTGCGCCATTGCTTTGAAATGACAACGTGTAAGTTACAATAAGAAAGTCATCAAATACGCAACGCAACATGGCGTATGCCAGAGAGAGTGCTGGGCGAGGAATGTCACGTGACATCTCTGAACGGCTGGTTTTCGTTAATTCAATGGAGGGTGCCAAATCTCCGTTATTTGTGCAAACATCTCTCAAACGATACGAGATATGAAAAAAACATATTTGGTTATTCAATTTTCGCGTCGGATGAACAGTTTATTTGCAATTAAAATTACATTACAAACGGTTTTTTTGGTATTACTAACGTATTTCTTGTCCGAAATATTTGAAAAAGTGAGGTTCTGGTAGCCAACAATTATGTCTGTAAAATTTAGTGCCGATCGGTTGAACGGTTCGACCTAAAAAGTGGGAACACGTTATAGACAGACAGACATCGTCATCGCCGTTAGTTCTGCAAATATCTCTGCAACGATGCAAGATATGAAAAAAAAAACCACAATAGAGCGAAGTTGTAGAGAATTTTCCCCTCTACCAATTAGGTTATTCAATTTTCGTGACAGATGAACGGTTCGTTTGCAATTACAATTATACTAAAACGTTTTTTTTATCACTGCCGTATTTTTTGTCCGAAAAATTTGAAAAAGGGAGGTTCTGGTCTCTGGTGGCCTACAATCACGTCAGTAAAATTTGGTGCTGGTCGGTTGAACGGTTCGTCTTAAAAACAGGGAATACGTTACGGACAGACAGACAGACAGACATCCCAAAATCGCCGTTATTTTTGGAAATATCTCGATACAAGGTACGAAAAAAAAGGAGCAAAGTTGTAGAGAATTTTCTCCTCTACAAATTCGATTATTCAATTTCTTGTCAGATGAATAGTTAAGCCGTTATTTTCATTTAAATTTCGAGCTGTCAAAAGACGATCGCAAAGGCCCACATTTAGTGTTACTACCGTAACCTAAAGTGGGCCAAAATGGTTATTCAGAACTAAAATACCGATATCGGTTTTAACCGGTCGGTTTTCCATCCCTACTCTGAGCAGACGTGCACAACGGTAGCCTGAGACGCCTGGTGCCAGCTTATTTCGCTGCCTACCAGTAGATCAGTTCGAATAAAATGTGAGGAGGTAACTATATGCATCGGTAGGTGAAACGTGTGTCAGGGGTCGCTAGAGGAGGCGTGGTATTTAGGTGGCGGCTGTGGGGGCGGGCGCCCGCCTGTGGGAGAGTGAGGCGACGCCGGCAGCGGCCCATATCTGCACTTTTAAGATATTACATAACTTGTTAAGCCCTCTCCGCGAAACGACCCTGGCCGCCTTGTCAGCGCTCACTTCGCCGTTTATTTTTCTTCAAAATTAATGTTCGCACTAACTTGCGGCCAGTCTTCAGCAGAGAAACACGCGAAAAAAAGTGCTGCGCTTATTTCGGTGACATTACGAATGTATTCTCCTCGTCCCTCTCTCTCTCTGTCTCTCTCGCGTACACACACACACACACACACACACACACACACACACACACACACACACACAGAGAGAGAGAGAGAGAGAGAGAGAGAGAGAGAGAGAGAGAGAGAGAGAGAGAGAGAGAGAATGTGTGTGTGTGTACGAGAGAGAGAATGTGTGTATGTGTATGTGGAGGGGGTGGGGTATTTTGATTCCCCAAGACGGGAGACGCCCTGGTGTTATTCAAGATTTATTAACCAAAAACTCGCCTTCCTAACTGTAGGAAAGAGGAAGGCGAGGCAGAGTTTTAAAGTGCCGCCGCCATGGGGTCATTAGAGACCAAGCTCTTGTTCAGTCTGGACGTTTGTGCGAGGTGAGGGGATGGAGTATCAGTCTCTGGCTTATTCAGCTTGCACGATTTAAATAAAAAGAGGGAATCTATCAAGATGAGAGGTGATTATTTTTGAATGAATGCCATCTTTCCATTCGGAGAAATAAAGACATATTGAATCATTGGAGAAAAAAATAATTAGACCGTACATTCTGGTTTGTTGTAAAACGATCTTAGCCTATTTACTTCTTCAGCAGCTCGAAAGCTGAATTTTGAACCGCGGCTGCGGTTGAGTAGCCGAGCGCTCTAAGGCGCCTTGCTGCGGAGCGCGAGGTTGCTCGCCGTCGGAGGTTCGAGTCCTCCCTCGAGCATGGGTGTGTGCGTTGTCATTAGCATTAGTTAAAGTTAGATTAAGTAGATTGTAAGCCTAGGGACTGATAACCACAGCAGTTAAGTTCCTTAGATATAGAAACTTTACATTATTTTTTTACCGCTAAAGACGTCTGTGATTCGAGTCTGCGGTGTTTTGAAGCCTAGTTCAAAGAAATTTGTAAGACGTGGGAGCAGGTTATGCTGGAGAATTGTAATCGGGACATAGGTAGAGCGTAGAGTAACGCTCTTCGATGAGAATCACATCTGCTTTCCGCTTAGCTCTTATGCCGTTCGTATACTCGTGGCTGTTGCTGCAGAGATCGACATGCGCGGTTGCAGCTACACCTGTTAGATCTTCTACAACAAGTTTCTTGTTCCGTGTATCCATATTTGAGTTTGAACACCAAAAGCTTTGTTTACTCATTAATTCAAATAAATATGGTGATCCAAACGGAACTGTAGCATAAATTCTCTCAAGAGCCCCTTCGATACAGAGGACTGTAATATGATTTACGCCGAAATTTTATTACGTTAAAGTCTCAAATTTCGTAGACACAATAGAGATCCGATTGGGAAGGAATTCTTGATGAATGGTATTTTATTCTTCCAGAGAAGATAATGGCAGTGGGAGAAAAAAGAGAGAGTTCCACTGGGAGAGAAAGGGAGAAACAATGACACACAAAAAACATATATTGATGTGGAGATAGTAACAATGGGAACTAAACAGGGTGGAGACAATAAAATGAAAACGATAAGTGGAACCCATACATAAGCTTGGGGGCTTAGGATCCCCACGACCGGAGATCATTAATAAGAAAAATCCTGTACATTTGCCCCCATTTCCTATACCCACGTGTTAGTTTGTCGGTATAGGGGTTACAAGACGGTCAATACATTCCCAAGGCAAGTGTAGCGAAGAGACACTAGTGACTGAAGAGACAGACAGCAGACTGTGAGACAGAAACACGCAGCGACAATGTGAGAAAAAACAGAATGAGACAAAGATAATGCAGTCAGGCAGAGAAAGTGGGAACGGAGGAGACAGTAAAACGGAAAATATCGAGAAATGGCTGAAGACAGTGACAGAGAGTGAGACAGACAGGAGAAAGTGCAAATGGGAGAAGAGGGAGTGAGTCATATGACAGAGTCAGTGAAAGGCAAATGCTGTGTGTGAAAACTTTATTACGATGAAAGACTGGGTAAAGCGATTAACATGTTATGTCCCACAATTTTTCGTGGAATGGGGGTTGAGGCAATTGCTTTTATGTCGGAGTCTTTTAAAGATGTACATATTTGCCTGTTTTGGTCTCCAACAGTAGCAGTTTCAGCTGACTGTATGTGTCTTGGTGGGCAGAAGAAAATTTCAGTACGGATGTACAAAAATCCGACCACTTTTGGGAAAATAGGTGTGGCTGCGAGCAAAAGGGGCGCTACGATCATAATACGCGGCAAGTTAAGTATTCTGGAAGAACAGGAAGCGTGTCCCAACAGGCGAACTGGTTAAACATCCGCGTTCGATTCCCGGTCCGGCAAGAGTGTCGCAGTTGTATGTATTTCAACGCACTAGAAGAACCAGAAAGTCAGAAATTTATATTTCAGTCTCACATGAGTTCAAGAGTTCCAGAAACATCACCATTTATATTCGCGTGTTGATCGAAACTACCTCCGTCTCTAGTAATGGGCTATGGGCTACAAGTGAACACAAGAACTGCAATTTGGTGGACGATCCCAACAAGAAGATCGAAGGATTCAGTCTTCCAAAGAAACTTTGGACAAGTTTGAAATGCGCAAGAACAGGTGTCGGCAGATGTAAGCAACTAATGAAGAAATGGGGCCTGTCAGACAGCTCTGAATGTGAGTGAAACCCAAACAATTTCTATTTACTCGTGTGTGAAGTGTACGCCTATGACGGTCATTTGAAAGACATACACAGGCTGAGTGACGGCCTTAAAGTGGGTTGAGAGTATTTGTAAGGTAGTGCAGTACTATAAGAGCACTTGCATTGTCAGAATAGTTCTATAAGGATATTGTAATTAATGAAAGAATGATTGCCTTTGTATATGACGAACGAGGAAATAAATAACCTCCGTCTCTTACGATCACGGTGTCGACGGGACTTTAAATCATAATCTTCCTTCCTTCTTTGGAAACTACCAATAACAAATCTATCAGCCACGTTCTCTTCCTTTAGTCCTACCTTATAAGGATCCCAAACACTCTAGCAGTACACTAGAGCAGGTGCCCTTAATTAGCCTCCTTTATATATGACCCTATTTGCTAAATTTCTCGAAATAAGTCGACCTTTCCAATGTGAAGAATGTGAATTCTTCATAACGACAGTTCAAAGATGAAAGAACTCCTTACGTCGTGTGGCAATCAACCATAACTATCTCTACCCATTACCAGACGATCAGAAAGCATAGTAACGAGAGTCGTGACACTTGTTTTGGACGATATCCTAAGGGCAATAAAGGCGAAAAGTTGGAGCTATGAAGTACTTTTGAAGAACAAGTTCCTTCAGCAACCTTTTTTCTTGAATCGTATTTGAAGTGATTTCTCATGCTCTCTACCTTACCTGACTTCTAGTGATTGATTTTCATCACTGAAAACACACTTCACGATCGCACGTTTCATTAATGCATCGGCAAGTTTTTCAAAACATAGCTCTGAAGATGTAGTTGCAATACCCACGGAATCATGAAGTCTACGTCGTGAAATGTGTAAGGACTCAGGGAGACTGCGATGAGAAATGGCTGATATTTTGAAGTTTGAGTCTGAACAGACAGAAATTCGGAAAGCTTAGATTTCAAATGCACGTTAGATCAACGGAAATTTTCGTTGCTTCGACAAATATACCGTCTTAAAGTTCTTCAAGATGCGCCTTAGCAATTAATAACTAAACACTTACTGGAATGAAGCTATTCACATCAGTTTAAACAATCATGACCTCCTCCGTTATTGGGTATTCCGAGAAAGAACCCGGTACATTCTGTGAGCACGGGAGGAACCGTCTGCATGCAAAAAGGGACAATTTCGCATTGCAATAGGAGCAGTAGCGTTCTATGGGCATTCAGGATTGCAGCTGTACAGACAAGCTTTAGTTGTCCCTTCGTACTAACTGCAATTTGCATTAATCGTCGGGGAAACGTGCGCGGAGGTTTCCTCGTCATTGAGTTTGGTAATGGCTGTAGTGTGTGCACCGCTAACGGGAAGTAGAAATGCAGCGCGGCGGTGTTGACGACGCGAGAATTCCGTCGTCTGTGTGCGCTGCGGCCGGCATTATTCAATTCCGCTGCAGACTTAGCGGCACTTTTCGACTTCCGGCCGTGATCTCGTGCCCACTGCGCGAGTCCTGCGACGCTCCCTACAATCCTCCGTGGATCGTGTCACATTTATTTCTTCTTCTTCGGCGTTAATTAGCTCCACTTGAGATCCGCTCGAAGAGCGGGTTTTCTCCTTTATGCCCGTCTGCCATAAACCAACTCGCCCAACTGCTCGTGATAAAGCACAAATTCTCGAATTTGTATTGTGAGCTGTTCTCCTTTCCCCATAGTTGCAGAATTTCTAAGAGCGTCATTCTTAAGCACTGTCTTACCATATTCTTGACATGCCTCGCTCCGACTCGTACAACTTCTACTGTTATCAGTAAACCTCCGATAGCCGGCCGCGGTGGCCGAGGGGACTAAGGCGCTTCAGTTACGGTCTGCACGGCCACTACGGCCGGGGGTTCGAATCCCCCTCGGGCATGGATATTTGTGCCGTCCTAGTTCGTAAGTAGTTCATAGGTAGTTTGTAAGTTTAGGGACTGATGACCCAGTAGTTAAGTCCCATAAACTATACAAACATTTGTACATTTGAAACCTCCGATTCTTTAAACAATCGAGGTCCTAAGTGTATAACAACTTAAAAGTCTGATAACAGTTACGTTAATGTGTTGGATATTTCATACAGTGTTAGCTTTGAAATGTTTGAAATTATGCGTAAGGTTTTATGGAAGTTACTAAGCGCTCACATTATCAAACACTGGATGAATATGGATTGGGAAATTGGAGTTTTAAGAAAAAGCAAGTTTTCACGCAGCTAATCGTTTATTACGTCATATGCAATTTCTGTTCAAATGTCTGTAATTCTATCGGACCAAACTGCGTGGTCATCAGTCCGTAGCTTACAAACTACCTAAACCTAGGTAAACTAACCTAAGGACAACACACACACCCATGCCCCAGGGAGGACTCGAACCTCCACGGCGAGCAACCGCGCGCTCCTCAGCGATGCGCTTTAGACCGCTCGGCTACTCCACCGCGGCTTATGATATTTCTACAAGTGTCAGTTACTGTAAAAGGAACATTTGCCATATGATTGTGAATAAGTGTTCATAAATGTATAATCAAGATTTCTTATAAGCAAACTGCAACAGTACTAATTACAAGTTTTTATTCATTTAGGCAACCGACTTCGGTTCTGTTCGTGATTGGACGCCTGTAAAATATATAGTGGACATCGAAACCGGTTGAGGTAGGGTATCGGCACCGCAATCCTTAGTTTTTGTCCCGGATGGCGAATGAAATCGGCCGCGCCCATTGAAAGGAACCATCCCGGCATTTGCCGGGTTTGATTTAGGAAAATCATGGAAAACCTGAACAAAATGGCCGGAGGCAGGTTTGAACCGCAGTCCTCCCGAATGCTAGTCCAGTGTATTACCACAGCGCTAACTCGGTCAGTAAAACCGGTTGCCTAAATAAATCTTATCTTTTTTTCTTACGCTTTTTTCGGGGTTAGCTATGGATATGCCCTTCCTGACATCATCCCATTACCCGTCTCCCCCCTCCCATGCCCCCCAATCCAGGTAGCAGAAGAGAGCTTCAAATTCTACAAACGACCATTTGGAGATTTGGAGAGTCCCAAGGAAAAGATTAATGACGAAACCTTATCGTCTGAAATTCGTTCAGGGCCATTACGAAGATGATAAGGTGAAAAGTCTCGAGATCCGCGACTTTGTCCTCGAGCAAATGGAAACAGATGACTCGGTCATTTCAAAGCTAGTGCTTAGCCATGGAGCTATATTTCACACAAACAGAAACGTCAGTCGGCACAATTTCCGTAGATGAGGCACTGACGGAAAAATATTCAGCATGAACGTGATTCAACTAAGGTGAATATTTTCTGTGCCATTTCAGCGAATGAAGTTTTTGGGCCTTCTTTCTTCAATGGTGCCATTGTAACTGGGAAAACCGGTCTGGGAACATTGTAGAATTGGCTGCTCCCTCAATTTGAAGAAGAAGCACGTCAATTCATAGTCCAGCAGGATGGGGATCCTCACCATTGGCACTTACCTGTCCGTGCCTATTTGAATGAAATGTACCCAAAACAATTAATCTGCCGGCAGGCATTCCGTGTCAGAGCAATTCATCATTGGCATCCAAGAAGTCCTCTGATTTTTTTTTTCTATGGAGGTACGTTACAGATATGGTTTCCGACCGTCTCTACCAACTAACACTGAGGAAATAAAAGAACGAATAATCGCAGCTATCCAAACTGATAAACCCGAGATGCTATAGAGAGTGTGGAACGAGTTAGAATATCCTGTTGATGTCAGTCGAGTGCCTGGAGGGGGTTATATTGAATATTTACTAAATTTAACTTTTTGGTAGTCGACAGCAGTCAGCAGTCGTTGAAACATTGATCTTTATTCAAACAGATCTAGATTTTAGCCAGTAACCAGCCATTATCAACGCAGCATTTAGAACGATGATGTTCAGCATTTCGTTGCAAGCCATGGACATGTTTACACACACCGGTCACAGTTAGTTCAGATTTTTTAAATTCATACAGTCGTGGGGCGTACATCCTTTCGTTGTGGATAATAATCTGGTAATTTCCAAGAATCCGCGTATCTCAAAGTTGCGATCGATTTATTTCGAACGGCGCACTGTTGACGTATTGAGGTGACAGCACGACAACACATATAACGAATGCGTTGCGGGCAGGGGATGAGAGAATGGGGGACGAAAGACGGTAGTATTTCGTACGGAGAGTCATAAAAATATCAAGAAATAACTGATAACAGCCGCGGTGGAATGACCGAGCGCTCTAAGGTGCCTTGCTGCTGAACGCGCGGTTGCTCCTCATCGGAGTCGAGTCCTCCTCGAGCATGGAAGGCCGCGGTGGAGTAGCCGAGCGGTCTAAAGCGTCTCGCTGCGGATCGCGCGGTTGCTCGCCGTGGAGTTTCGAATCCTCCCTGGGGCATGGATGTGTGTGTTGTCCTTGATTAGTTTACCTAGGTTTAAGTAGTTTGTAAGCTACGGACTGATGACCACGCAGTTTGGTCCGATAGAATTACAAACATTTCATTTTTTCAGCATAGGTTACTTTAATTAGTTTGTAAACCTAGTGACATAACAATAGCAGTTAAGTCGCATACATGCATAAACATTTGAACTGATAATACTGTTTACACTACTGTGCTTGTAATGAACACATCATAATCAGTAAACTGCAGAATAAATTAATATATATTTTACACTCTTGAAAATGAGAAAGACTATTAATACTATAAAAGATATTGAGAATTTTAACACTGTTCACAGTGAGGAATAAAATAACTTATAAATCATTATTGAAGTAATGTATGTGACGAGTGACATTCCATATTCGGAAAAACAAAATCCGTGTTTTCCATTTCGGCAGTCGCGTATTCTACTGCTTCGAAAATCTGAAGTTTGATACATATCGATCGCAACTACGAGATACACGGATTCTAGGAAATTACGCCGGCCGCGGTGGCCGAGGTGACTGAGGCGCTCCAGTCACGGTCAGCACGGCCACTACGGTCGGGGGTTCGAATCCCCCCTCGGGCATGGATATTTGTGCCGTCCTTGTTCGGAAGTAGTTCATAAGTAGTTTGTAAGTTTAGGGACTGATGACCCCGTAGTTAAGTCCCATAACTTGACAAACATTTGAACATTTGATAGGAAATTACATTGATTAATTACACAAGGTTGCATTATGCTTCTTTGATTAAATACAGATTTTCAAAGATGTAGTACTCTATTTTAAGCAGCCTGTATGTATACAAGTAAAAATGTGTAACCTAGAGTTAACAGGCAGTGAAGGAGTAGGTGGGATGCCATGACGCCATCCCATGTTGTGAGCAGCGCTGGCCCAGGGGCGCGAGATGCTGGCCGGCGCACTGGCCACTGGCTTCAATTTCATGGACAATAACGCATATCCCCACGGAACTGAGACACTGTGCAGGGGACATTTTCGCCGGACCTGAATGCCGTAGACTATAGAGCACGCATGAGGCGACGCCGCCGCTCCGGGACCTCACAATTGCATTCCCGAATAAATGAGAAATCCGCCCCCGCAGCTCGTACGAGAGACTGTCGAGATAATGCAGTTCGCGCGTCGTCTGCATATTCTTGTTGGCGCGCATTGAGTAATGTCATTTCGTGTCACCGCCCAATACCGTGCCGACTCTTTTTTCCTTTACGTCCTTCGACAGCAAATATTGTAAAATTCCTGGACTGCCTGAATATTACCTGTAGGTTGATGTGGTATTTTGTAACCCAACAGCAATATCAACAGGAAACGGCATCCTCATTTATTAAAAACTAGCTGTACCCGACACGCTTCACAATGCCATGGAAACAAAAAAGTGTTTAGTTGGGTGACAGGTTCATGGGTGTATCCCTGTCCGGTCAGTAAAATAATTATCCTCGGAAAGCGAACATTTCATTGCAAACAGCAGCACATTACGCCACCGGAGACTTGACCCCTGGAGGATATGCAACTCACACTATCCGTATGTTGCAAACGCTGCAGCATTATGCCTGTAATCAATAAATATCTTCAAATCAATAAAAATCTTGATCCGATCGCTACCAAACTTCACAGGTACACCCTCTGGGCTCATCTGAAGATTGTATAATGATGTCATCAAAATCGTTCCAGCCGTTTTCGAGTTTATAGAGGACATACAGACAAACATTCATTTTTTATATATAGAGATTGTGTAGTGTGTGTATTTAAAGTCGCTAGTTGACGGGATCGCAAACCTGTCTTTACATATTGTTTGGTTAGCTCGCAAGGGAAATTCCCCATAGCAAACCTGTCAGATTCAGTGGAAGGATGGCGCAATGAATAGCTCGTCAAAACGTGAATACCGATCAAGTACGAAATCAGGAATAAAGTTTACGGAACTTGAGAAAAAAAAGCAAAATATAAATTGAACACTCCAAGCGTATATGCCACATTAAGGAAGCAGCTGCAGCATTCGTGTCGTGATTCCGATGTCATGGTGTTGGTCTACAAAGCAGCAGATCCTGGGTTAAAATTCCATTCCTGGACTTTTTTTCCTTTTTTTTTACTACATTATGATCTGTTCGTCGTGTCATACTGTACATTAGTTATAGAATATGAGTTGTTGCGTCTCCCTGATTACTATAGTTGAAGGAGGCGGGCCGTGGCTAGCAAGGATGTAGACAAGGTCTACAACTAAAAGAAGAGATTAGTTCTCAAAGGATTTACCGACAGGAAAATCAGTGCTTAACTTTGATATGCTTGTGTTGCTACAAACTTGTGCTTGTGCATTCACAGAACTTCTATGATGAACTTTCTGGAACTGTAGTTATTTCCGGGCGGCCTCGTACTGACTGGAACTTCCGTACTCTCCGTCGTTGGTGTGGTGCGCCGGCATATCTAGACCCCCCCCCCCTCTTCTTCCTATTGGCCGGCGTGGGAAGCAGGCAAAGAGGTACCGAAACTGCGGGCGCCCTCGGAGGCCGAAGTACCGTGGAGATTTATGGTGTCTTCTTGAAGTGGCGCGGCAACGTGTGTACACCGCCGGCGTTGTGGCGAATAGCGACTCCACAACACGAGTAATATGGTAAGGACATATTACTGTCATGAGCAAACGTGATGAATAACGAGTGCAGGCGATATGCCAAATAGACCGCTCTCCTAACAAAACAACAAACGGGTGGGAACTATGTCACAACAAAGGCTCATCGTCTTGTAATTGCAAAGTCAAGTACTGGTGAAAACAGATGATCTCGGATACAAACCTACAGGTAGGTCAGACCTCACTGGAAGCGGTAGGTCTCGATGCGAGGTAACTGAGCCGTAGTATGGGGACGCTACACTTTAACACACAGGCGTCAGTTTATATTGCATCGTAAGTCAGGCGTGGTAGTCTTGGGATTAAGCGCTCGGCAGGAAACCGAAGGGTCGCGGGTTCGAAACCCGCTCGGATGCGGACTTTTTCAGTCCGTTTTTTTACCCAGACTTCACCTCTCAACGATGTTGCCAGAAACGGCAGTGGTTCAGATTCCACAATAAACTGCAGGTCCCCTTTCCCAGTTTGGATTTAAAAAAAAGTTCAAATGTTTGTAAATGTATCGGACCAAACTGCGTGGTCATCAGTCCGTAGCTTACAAACTACTTAAATCTAGGTAAACTAACCTAAGGACAACACACACACCCATGCCCCAGCGAGGACTCGAACCTCCACGGCGAGCAACCGCGCGCTCCAGAGCGAGACGCTTTAGACCGCTCGGCTACTCCACCGCGGCCCCAGTTTGGATAACTGGGGTAAGTTAGGGACACGCAAATCGCCGTAGTCTAATCGAAAGACTTGCACCAGGTCACTGAGCCACACCACATTATTATTATTATTATTATTATTATTATTATAGTGCACGGTAAAGAGAGGATGCCCATGATGAGTTTCCCTGGCTGGCAGTCGACTGTTCGTAACTTTCGACCGGAGTGTATTAAATACGTGAGTTGTATTCCTTGGGCCATATGAATTCATCAAATATAGCTTGCGTCTTACATAATAATATCAATGAATATTTTGCCAACTTTAAAGACTCTACAAGTTCTTTAAAGGGAACATACCGCCACCAGCGTCGAGTATAATACATCAGAGGTATTTTCCTGTGGAGGAATCGGTTGACTTGTTACCTTGCGATATTCCCCACAGTTTCTTTTACCGTAGAAGGAAATTTAACGACGGCACGTTGGTTGTAACGTACATAATTTATAGACACCATTTTGAAATGGTCCTAGAATACGCTATCTGTAGGAATGGCCAGAAAATTTGCGGTTGCATTCAATGAACTTCAAATAATTCATACCTAACGTGTCGCATTTCCCACATTGTTTTTGACTGAGGGGGAAAATGCGATGCATTACTTTCTTGAATATCGCCGTACATAATCAAATCATTGAGGTATTAGATTTCACAGATACTGAAACAGCGTTGTAATATTTCTTAACAGATTACTATAGATCATAAGAAACATCGACGTCCAAATAAATACAACAATTTAGGAAGACGTTGTAATTCGAGATGTCGCCACGTTACAACTTTCGTAGATAATTAAAACGTTGTAAGAGACGCAGTAAGTCGTTTGGCTAGCGTGTACGCGGAAAGGCACGCAGCGACTGGAGATCTTGCGTGAGCGGGTGCCACGACCTGCCGATGAAAGCGCCGCAGTCGTTAACGGGGACCTGTG
This sequence comes from Locusta migratoria, assembly GCA_026315105.1. NCBI lineage: Eukaryota > Metazoa > Arthropoda > Insecta > Orthoptera > Acrididae > Locusta > Locusta migratoria. The sequence continues at coordinate 196,045,275 of CM048755.1, forward strand.
GCCGCACACCACGTTTCCTGCGCCCTTATCTCCACAAATCCCGCGCCTCTTGTCAAGCAGCTGAGCGCCGTTAAGCGCTTGTACACCTCTCGTTATGTCTCACTAAATGTAGTTACTGTGCTGCCTAACTGCTGCCATTCACAACGCACTACCATCTTTCCGCCATTGTTCCACCAAATGCTGCTAGACATACAGTATAAAGATCACGAGTAAACAGAAAAAAAGTTAAATTTCCACACCGTTTTCGGATTTACAAAGTATTCGAAAATAACGACTGGGAATTACTGTACTAAATACACAATTAGATATAAATTTCGGGCTCGCTATCAATTTTTGTTTGTGATATTGAATTGCTTGTATTTTATTCCAATCACAGATTAAGCACTTCCTTATTCATTGCACAGTAAAGGACATACCATTTTTAGTTAAAAAAGACAATCTGACCCAGGTGTAGGTGTCTTTTTATGTAGATAGTTATGGAGTCGCTATTCATCTACAACCATCTTCAACTACAACCATACTCCGCAAGCCACCTGACGGTGTGTGGCGGAGGGTACCTTGAGTACTACTATCGATTTTCCCTCCTATTCCAGTCACGTATTGTTCGCGGAAAGAAGGATTGTCGGTATGCCTCTGTGTGGGCTCTAATCTCTCTGATTTTATCCTCACGGTCTCAAAAAAAAATGTTTGTTAAGCTTATGGGACTTAACTACGGGGTCATCAGTCCCTAAACTTACAAACTACTTATGAACTATCTTATACTAAAGACGGCACAAATATCCATGCCCGAGGGGAATTCGAACCCCCGACCGTAGTGTCCGTGCAGACCGTGACTGGAGCGCCTCAGTCTCCTCGGCCACCGCGGCCGGCTATCCTCACAGTCTCTTCGCGAGATATACGTAGGAGGGAGCAATATACTGCTAGACTCCTCGGTAAAGGTATGTTCTCGAAACTTCGACACAAGCCCGTACCGAGCGACAGAGCGTCTCTCCTGCAGAGTCTTCCACTGGAGTTGTATCTGGAGAGGCTTTACAACGTTGTTCGAGTTTAAGGGGGACAAATGTTCAAATTCAAATGTTTGTTAAGCTTAAGGGACTAACTGCGGGGTCATCATACCGCTCGGCCACTGCGGCCGGCTCAAAGGGGACATCATCACGCATACTGAGGCAGAGGTGAGAATTTAGAGTAATGGAGTAGCGTACCAGCCTAAAACCATGCAATTGTGCAAAGCCACTCTGCCGTAGTGGTGTGTGCAATGAACGCGGTTGCCTAATGAGCAGGACAACCGGGTTCGAATCCCGACCTCGGTAAAATTTTCACAGAATTCTTCTGTTTGAATACACGGGGTGTTTCAGAAGGAATAGCAAATGTTTTGGGAGGTGGCAATGTAGACGAATTGCGATAAAGATGCCATATAACAGGTATCCAATTTTTATTCAATATAGAGATACAGCTGACAGTATGTAACTCAAACAAACTTAAAGCGAAGGCAAATGAGAATATTTTCACAGGTTCTGCAAAGTAACGACGGAAGAATCAGTGAAAATGTCATCTGCTTTTGCTTTAAGTTTGTTTGGGTTACATACTAACAGCTGTATCTATGTATCAAGTAAAATTGGATACATGCTATACGACATTTTTATTACAATCCGTCTATACTGCCACCTCCTAAAACATTTACTATTACTCACGAAACATTCTGTATACATAACTGATGTTCGAAACTTGAAAAGGTCTCTGAATCATTGTTTCATTTGTGTATAATAGAGTGTGACAAATGTAAAAACAACAGTTTACGAATGTCCAAACATCAACCAACTACCTCATACACTGTAAACTACAGTTTACATCATACAACAGTTTCCCTTAGTCACTCAGTGATGCTTAAATCCTTAAATTAATTGAATCCTGATGCTTAGTGCCTTTATATCATGACGTATGCAATACATGCAGAATATTCTAAAATTTTCAAGTTTTCGAAAAATGCGTTTCGTTACTAATTTCTGTATAGCTAGAAATAAAACTGTACTACAGTGTTTGAATTAATTTTAGATTTATATCGATTTGCAGTGATATGCATCGAACTATTACTGTTAGTAGAATGGTGCGATAACAGAAGTCGGGAGGTTGCCAGAAGTATCTTGTGAAATATACAGTCAATTTTGAGGGATTCTTTGTTCCATATACAAAGCGATACGAACAGCTTCGGCCCTTAACTCTTCAACTAAGCCTAATTAATACCAGCTCCGGACTATGTACGTATTCATATAATGAAGTTTTTGGCGAGCTTCACTTAACGACGATGTTCACTCAAGAGTTAACAGCGTAATACTTTGAAGAAAATGAGCAATCCGTCATAGTCCGGGCAGAATATACGGAAAGCTTAATACAACATCCTCTGCAAATTTGTTACTAATTTGATTGTCTGTGAAGCGGCTTCGATTAATATTCGTTTGCAAGCCAACTTCTCTGCCTTAAATGGACGTTGTTAATTGTTTCATCTGTTCACAAGATGGCTTGGAGTACATCTCTTCACACCAAGTCCAGATTGGATCTCGACAACATAGTAGCTCTGTAAGTTACAAAATGTTTCACGACGTTTAAGAATGAATGAAGCAATGCCATAAAAACATAAATAATGAAAACACAAACATGTAGAATACTTTTATTATATTTTCTCTGTAAGAATTTGGTCAGGTGGCAATAACAGATGGAATAGCTTCTGTATCATAATTCTTCGCTTACTAAATATACATAATATTTTCATATAACAAGATTTATTTTAACAGCAATTTGAAACTGCTACACATGTACAGCTGTTAAAACAGTCTGTAAGAAAGAAAAAAAATGAACTGGAAAGGTCAAGAAATGCGCTATAGGGATGTGTGACGAAGCGCTGCAACATACAAACATTATAAGGCTATTGATATTACACACTTCATATTATCTTTTTTATAGGATACGGGCAGGAAGATCAAACATTAATCAAATTTCAACCATGAGGAAAATTTGGGAAAGGTGTTGTTGGGAATCTATCTATCGGTTTATGATTGCGTTCGTGGATTTCTCGAAAGCTTATGACATTATCCACAAATTGGATAACATCCTGAGAGATATTGGTGTACCAAAATGAAGTTAATAAATGTGATGAAGGTGTACACAGCGGAGACAAAAGTCAGCGAGAAATACCAGAGGAGCTGTCCAAATGAGTCAATAACAGCACAGGTGTGCGACAAGTTGGTGTTATTTCACCACTGTTATATCTGGTCCTAGAAAAGGTAATCTGGGAAATGAACACAGAAGGTGAAGGGGTCAAGCTAAATGGAATAACAGTGCAAGTAAGATACGGATACGGATTAATGACGAAAATATTGAGCTAATGGGGTATCCAGAGAAGCCCCTAATGATATCCCATTACAGATAGGGATATGGAGCTTTGCTAAGTGGAAAATTTTAAGTACATTGGTACTTGGTTCAACGGGAAAAATGATTTAAAACAGGAGATTAGCCAACTCATTATGAACGGGTACGAAACTTGCATCAGTAATAAGCAGATAATATCATAAAAGAATCTACCAACAAGTCCCTAGTCCATTCCCGGTTAAGCTGGTTATTGGTTCGTGTTTGTACGTTGAGTCAAAGAAACCTCAATCGAAATTCTTTGAGCTGTAAAAACACACACATTGTATATATATATATAATATTACATCCAGGTGAAAAAGTAGGAGGGACGAAATATAAAACTTTGCAGAGGGCCTCAAAATTTCTTAAATCTGTGCTGGGGGTTATGTGTGTACGGCCTCATATTTTTAAACTGAACAGAATCTCCAAGTGGCTGCTCTTAGCTTTACCCTTTGCTTTAGTTTACTTGTCCACGGTAAGGTACTTGTAGGCCCAACCTGTGACGAATAAAGTGACATACAGACTTCGACAGACTTCAAGTTCCCAAATAATGACGACGTAACTCTCAGGCTAGGAGGCACAGCGAGACGTTTGTGATTCCATGTGGTATGTTGACTCAAAAATGATTATGTACCTACGTTACCAATATTAGTACCAACGTATACGACTGTTCTGTTTAACAGTGGATCTAAGCTCTTATGAATTAGTACTGAAAGCTACGACATCGTTACAGTTTAGATAACTGAGGCAGGATAATGTAAAAATTTGACTAATACTTCGTTACGTGAATGACAAGAAATTTTAGAAACATATTATGGCCAAATATTATGTGGGTATTTTCTGAAATTCTATTTGCACGTTTCAACAGGCACGAACGTTTGTATTCAATTAACTTTGAGGAAGAAAACAGTAACCATAATTGATAAAATGAATGTTAATAATATTTTTTTAGCATATATAATGTGCTTATCAAATGGGATTAGGAAAATCGCTGCTCACTTGACCATTCAAGATAAAACGTTTATATATGGAGCTCAAAATATGGATGAACAATGGCGAAATTTCCAAAGTGTTAAACAGTGAAATTCAGGCCGACCTAGATTGTAAGGGATGAAGCAAATCTTGTAATGAAATTGCAGAAAGAGAGAGAGAGAGAGAGAGAGAGAGAGAGAGAGAGAGAGAGAGAGAGAGAGAGAGAGAGAGAGAGAGCATTATATCGCATATTTATATACAAAGTCTTGGGAAAATAGCTCGGAGTTTTGTGACGATAGCTTTTTCGATATGATGAACTTCAAAGATTTGCTTTATACTACACATAATATAGTGCAAGGATACAAAGTGCTATCAAGATGATGTCTCTGTAGTGTACCTAACTGGAAACAAAATGAAATAAGAACTGGACCGAAGTTATAAGTTACTGGTAGTATATGATGTACCCCAGATGAACTCAAAATTTGCGACGTGTTCAGTGAATTGGACATCATTAGATTATTTAGGGAATTGGAGAAAATTCTAAGTAGTTTCGGTCTTCCGTAGTAGCCGAGCGGTCTGGAGCGCCACGTTAAGGATCGCGCGGCCTACCACGACGGAGGTTCGAATACTCTCTCGGGCATTGATGTGTGTGTAGTCCTTAGGTTAGTTTAATTTAGTTTAAAGTAGTTTGTAAGTCTCGGGTCTGATGACCAACGTAGTTTGATCCCATAAGAACTACAAACATTTGAACTTTTTTTTTTGTCTTCCGTAATCGAAACCATCTCTTTGATCAAACTAGTATCGAAAAGCAGTGTTGCAGAGTGAGAGCCAAAATAATGAATTCCATCTTTTGAAATTTGTTTTACTGACGATAACAGCGTTCAAGTGCTTCCTTCCTATCGTTACAAATAACTCAAAACAACAGATATACAGACAGCAATTTAAACTATTTTCACGTGCATGGGAAGAGATTTCGTTCCCTCACTCTAAAAACGCTTCTCATCTTTTATCACCTTGAAGGAGTCACATTAGATTTCTTAAATTGTTGGGTTATGTGTCAGCAGCTGAATGTCAGTGGTAGGATGGACTCTCTCAAAATTAATAGTTTTATATTTTTAAATCAGCGGTACATGAGCAAGTTGATAAGAAATACGAAAAAGAAAGACTGTTCATAATGTTGGCATGTTAGTGTTTTATTGCAGTAGCTAAAAACAGCACGAATCTGGAAGAGCCATTAGCAGGGAAACAACGCCATGGAGGCTTGAAATAAAGCGTAGGCGTGTTGGACGGACCTATATGAGTCAGTGGTAGCAGCAGCAGCTCCGAGCCGCGGTGTGCAAGCCTCGTAGTTTGACCGAGAGGAAGTTTGCTGGGCCTGCTGAGAGAGAGAGAGAGAGAGAGAGAGAGAGAGAGAGAGAGAGAGAGAGAGAGAGAGAGAGAGAGAGAGAGAGAGAGAGTAGGGGAAAAGTGGTGCACACGTTGCCAATAGCAGTAAATACGGGTCTGGGGGGTGTGCACTGCACTGTAAAGACACCAATAAGTGATCTTACATGGCGTATAATGTTCGCGTTTTTCGCAATAAACATGTCGGCTGAATATCACAGATCAATTGTATGTAACGTCAGTTGCAGCAGTTATATGACATACAAGGCACTCCAGCCTTGCTTAATCCTAAATAATCCTAGTGGACATCTGATATATAAGGGAGGAAGAAAAGACAGGCCTTGCATTGTTTTTCCGTGATGTTCAAATGTTCAAATGTTTGTTAAGCTTATGGGACATAACTACGGGGTCATCAGTCCCTAAACTTACAAACTACTTATGAACTACTTACGAACTAGGACGGCACAAATATCCATGCCCGAGGGGGGATTCGAACCCCCGACCGTAGTGGCCGTGCTGACCGTGACTGGAGCGCCTCAGTCACCTCGGCCACCGCGGCCGGCTTTTCCGTGATACTGACTGTCAAAGACTACAGTCAAAATGTCATCGGGGGGCGAATAGATTACTTTTTGGGAGAGAAAGTCCTTCTGCTTGTAGCGGTGCACTGACAACACATTTCTCGTGTGACCTCACTGTTCAGAGGTTTGGCTTATCTTTCTGCTCCAATACTTGAAGATAGGACGACAGTCTGAGGTTCGTACCAGGAGAAAATTATAGAGGAGTTAGAGAATATCTAATGAGCACCACGCTTCGTTACAGCCTCAATTAACATACAGCAAAGCGTCACGCATATGACCGGCCAATTCCACTGGCAGACATTTCAAGGGAGGCGTTCTGTATCAAGATATGTGCTATTGTCAAAGTTGCCAAAGTGTACGTTTCTCGAAGAGTCAGCCGGTACATTGCTTCCTATTAAATATCTGCATATCTCGCGAAAAGTGCATGAGCTTAAAGTTAGTGAGATTACAGCCCACGCGGAGTCTTTCCGGCAGTCAATTTTCTCACGAACTATACACGACTAGAACGAGGAACACCACGAGGCGGACTGCGGAGTGTCGGTGTTGACGTAGATCTAATCTTTATTCAGTCGCCGGCCGCGGTGGCCGAGGGGACTGAGGCGCTCCAGTCACGGTCTGCACGGCCACTACGGTCGGGGGTTCGAATCCCCCTTCGGGCATGGATATTTGTGCCGTCCTTAGGATAAGCTAGTAGATAAGTAGTTTGTAAGTTTAGGGACTGATGACCCCGTAGTTAAGTCCCATAAGCTATATACGCATTCCCAAGCAAGCAGAGACAACTACATGTATAAAATTTATGCCATCCGAGGTAAAATGTAACACAGCGTCTTCACTACTATAAAAGCCCGTTCAGTCTCACGAAAATAATGTGAAAGTCAAAACATAAATGTAGTTGTTGACTAAAATAGGCCCTGGCGATTAATCGTTTAAATAATGATTTTATTTATTCGCACCTCATTCAGTACCTTTTCCTTTATAAACAGGAGAATATGAGAGGGGGGGGGGTTAAGAGGATGTAACATACTTCCCTCGAATGGCCGAAGAACACAAAGAGAACTAATGGACTTCTAGACCTCATCAGCAACGTCACATGGATCGTAAAAATTTTAGGAGGGGTTTGTGATTTAACCCACTACACTTTCATATCTTGTGATTCGAAACCTTTTGCTATCACATGTCATCCTTCCTGGTGTGACTTTGTGATTTGCTAGGTATACTGGTTCGTGTAGTACGTTTTAAGATTATCTGCTTCTTAATTCCTTGAAAGTTAAATATAGATGATTAGGTGTAGTACTTCCATGACATTTGTATTTATAATAACTTCATTTACGGATTTTACAGCATGTAATTCCTTTGAAATGTTTGTGAAGAATTGTATAAATTTGTAGGACCTTGCAGATTTTGTATTATCTCGAGAGAGAACACATCTATTGCCTTAGAACAATGTTCCTGATTTTATTTATTAAAGCATATATGCTTACGTGTGAAAGTATTGGCGAATAATAGATTTTTTACGAAATATATTTACTGCTATCAGCCACGAGTTCCTTTTTATTTATAATTTTCGGGAAATTATCCCCATTTTAAATTGTCTTTACTATGAGTTATGCCATTTATCGGTGATGTTTACTGTTTGTTAAGTTATGCACTATTCTGATGACTTTCCTGTAATACTAAAATAAAATTAATAGTATAATAAAAGTTGAACTGTATATGCATTTTGTGGTAAAATTTGGGAGAATACGTCTACTTATTGGTTTCCTGTGGTTCACTTGAGCAGAAATTCACTCATAATAAATATCACCCATAATTCTCTGTGCATAACCTTCAACGAAAACATCAATCGAACAAAGAAGTTTTCACATTCAATCACGATGGGTCGTCAACAGAGTATATAGATGGCATTTACCTTAATAAAAGTTTATCATTTTATATATTTTTTAAGTAGTACTTATTTCTCTGTGTTACGATTGTAATTTAAGTACATTATCCTAGTATCTGAAAACAGCCACTGATTCACTTTCTAGTTTTTCGTTTAATTCTCTGTCTTCCATTTTTTTTAATGCGGATGTATCTCCACTTTTTCCGACAGGTGCAATAATAATCTTATTTAGTTTTTGGAATACTTTGACACTTTGAGATATCTTTCAAATGGGTAGCCTGTGCCTTGTGTGAGTGTATGTGTTGTGTGTGTAGGCTTCAGTGTGCTCTGTACACGTTGTGTTTAAGTTTCGGCCAGTTTGTCCTAAGTAGAAGATTAGGGAAAATCTATGTTACGAATTCTGCGAATACAGATGTTCTTGCAATATTGTGAAAAGTGGTAGCAGACATGGTAATAAGAAGAAGGAGCGGAAAAGAAGTAGTCGAGCGAGCAGCAAAACAGAGCCACTTTTTGGCGGAACAATTCAGGAATACATGTCGCATAAGGATTTGAAAATTCGGCGGTGAAGGGAAAGAAGATGAGTCACACAGGGGGGGGGGGGGAGGGAGGAGGAGGGGGAGGGGTGTGAAACAATACACACTCCACAAACAACAGAGTAATGGGTGAATTGCCGGACGTTTCTGATGAAAAGAGGAAAGGCAGCGTCGTGAAAGCATTATCTGGAATTGGGGAGAAAGTTTGCGAGAAGAATGCCCGAGGGGAAATGTAGGAAAAGAGAACGACTCAACTGATTTGTACGATACGGGCCGCGAGTTTCGAAACATACCTGCAGAAGTTTCCTGGCGGAAGGGCAAGGTCCTTTACCGGCGTATGAAAGAAGGGGAGGAACCAGGTGGAGAGAGACAACTTTTGTAGTTATTCCTGGATGACTAAGTCAAGAAAGGGGGAATACAGATTTGTGAAGTCGAATATGGATGCTATGAATAATATCACGGCAGCGAGAACTTACTCTGCCATAGATATGCGACAAAAAGAAACTCGTGGCCCTGATGTCCGCCGCTGCAACCTATCCCGGCAGAATTCGTCTCATGGCCGCATCGCACCAACTTGTTCGCTGCACAGAAAACCCACCTACGTCCGCCTTTTCCTCTGGTGAGCACCCTTCACTCGCATCCATAAACACGCTGCAGTTTCTATTCTGAAACAATATGCCATCTACTGACATTATAATATGTTGTTAATACACGGGTCCACGGGCTTCAAACTATTCGCGAAACATATCTTCTGATGTGGGATGTATACTTATTTATTTGCGGTGTTTATTGACCAATTTCAACTATCATGTCATTATCAAGAACCTTCAAAAGTACATCAACCATAGAAGAATTTACAGTATCGAAAACTCAGAAACATAACGACAGTCACCTAAGTTTGGCACAACTTATTATCCATTACTTAATATAAAGTAACATTATGCATGCTATCACACGAGATGTAGTATGCATGAAGTAAATCAAAACATAAATCCTGTTGTTCGTGTATGGATTCATATGCTTACTGATATTTTGTTTCGTATGTAACATCTCGTATGATATGCTGTACAGTATTACTGTATGTGTAAGCAGTGGACGACAACTTAGCCTAACTTAACTCTCTGTCATTATTATTTAGCCGCGGTAGAGTGGCCGAACGTTCTATGGCGACTTGCTGCGGAGCGCTTACTTGCTCGCCGTCGGAGGTTCAAGTCCTCCCTCAGGTGTGGGTGTGTGTGTCGTCCTTAGGTTAGTTTAACTCAAATATTAAGTATAAGGAGAGACATTGAATTAACGAGACAATGTTCGTCTCAAGCAACTGAAGTATTGTTCATATTTATTTTAAGTAGTTTGTAGGCCTAAGGACTAATAACCAAAGAAGTTAAGTCCTATAGATTTACAAACATTTGAATTCGAACATTATTATTTACGTTTCCGAGTTCTCTAGGCTAAATGAAACTTACATATTACCCTTCTACGGTGGCATATTCTTTTTGTGGGTTTTTGATAATAACATGGTTGTCGAAATAGATAACAGCACATTAGATGTAATATATAAATATGAATGTTTGTATATCTGTTCGTATTTTATGCGTCGCCGCACCGTTCATCCGATTACGATAAAACTTTGTCAACACACTGTTTACACTTTCGCGAAGGCTGTAGGCATAATTAAATCACAGTCCTGCACATAGTTCACGAGATACGACATCATGAACACTGAGATGCTTGAAAAACTGCCGCATTGAGAATGACGTTTAAATTCATTAGTTATTTTTTACTAAATGTATTCGCGACATGTTTCTCAGGCAGTATTCATTTATACCAATGAGTGTAACTAAAAAATTATTTCATTGTACACATTATAGTTAAGGAGAAATAACGTCATAAACACCGATAAGCGTGAGAAACTGCCCAACATGTTTGCTCGCATTTTATGCGCTGCCATACCATTTATTCTACTGCGATGAAACTTTGCACACTTGACCATTGAAACGCAACGAAAGTCACTGTCTACGTAAAATTTTGTATGGTGCATGGCAGAGGGTACTTTACCCACGAACGTCGACAAAATCTACGTTTTTTCCGATCTTGATGAAATTTTGCACACCGAACCTACAAAACAATAGGAGCATCACCGTCTATCTAAGGTTTCATAGTGAGTGATGGAGGGTACCTTGCAAAAGACGTAGACAGCAGTTCACTGATCACCATGAGAGTTAACAGAGTTATACAATTTTTCAGAAATAGAGGAGGCGAGGGACTGAGGAGGTGGAGGACGAGTTCGACAAGAGACGAGATGGTGACTGGCAGGGAAAGGGGAAGTAGAGGTGGACAGAGAGAGGGTACGAGGAAATGAACAGAGAGAGAGGGGGGTGGCGAGACGTGGAGCCGCGGTGGAGTGGCCGAGCGCATTGAGGCGCTAAGCTCCGATGCGCGAGACCGTTCCTCGTCGGGGGTTCGGATCCTCCCTCGAGCATGGATGTTTGTGTTGTCTTTAGTATAAGGTAGTTTATAAGTAGTTTGTAAGTTTAGGAACTGATGACTCCGCATTTAAGTCCCATAAGCTTAACAAACATTTTTGGAGACGTGGAGTCCAACAGAGGGAGAAGCAAAGAGAAGATGGACAGAGAGAGAAAATGGAAGACGAGATGGATTAACTTAAGACTGCAATAAATAAGTACCCGGGCGACGCCAGGTTTTCAGCTAGTAAAAGATATACAATTCAGACAATGATTTCTTTTCCGTATTATAATACCTATTTCTGTTTTGTAAACTAAACGTTCGAGTAATGAATAGCCTACCTCAAGCTTTGTCATACAATACTTTTCGCCGATTTCAAAACCTCTTCTGGATCTTCCACTTTTTATTCATAGTATAACTAATGTCCCACATATATGTGGAAGAGTGCACCGAGTTACTCAGAGCAGTAGTATAATACATTGGCGTCGAATACGGCGAGTCAAACACAGACTCATGCCGGTTATCCTTATTTACGTTTTCTGTTGTTTCCGTGAATGGCTTCTAGGGAATGCTACGAGGGAAGGGAAAACTTTAATTTATACATGCTCTTTCACAGCGCTATGCAACCTCTCTCACTATTCACATCTTTTGTGACTCCCGTTCAAATTCATTTGAATTACATTATCAAAGAAAAAATTCCCTGTTTTTAATTAGCAATTCTTTCATCTTTTCTCGCTCATTTGTAGCAACTGTAGAAAGAATTCAGCAAACGGGTTGAAATACGATTAGCATAAATTTTAGTTTATTTGTTTCTACTCCCAGTTGTTGAAGGCGCAAGCATTTATCTAGTTAAATTACGCTGTCTTCAAGTTTTCTTATTGGAAGCTGTGCCTTTTGCGAAATAATATTCATGACCAAATTTAAAATCCCTCTCAACTGCTTTCTCATTCCAACACATTATTCATTATCCAGTTTCTTTATTTTCATAGTAATCACCCATTAAGCTTCCTGTACTCTTGTTAATGTGAAAAATTATTTGACCGAGTTGGTTAAACTAAAAGTACAACGTTAAAGTCATTATTCATTACATTCTACTCGTTGGTAGTAAATTAATTAACATGTATCCCAGAATTCCCTCACAAAAAATTATCTCCCAATTTTTCTTTCCATCACACCTAGGTAGATGCTTTTTATTTTGTGTGCAGGGAATGATTTCAACATTGAAGGACGGGAAGACCGTGTAGTTATTTGAGCAGCTGTAACACTTACTTTTAATTACAGGCTTATAAAGCCGCATTCCTTCAATAGAGCTGATTCAAATGTTTGTAAATCTATCGGAATCAACTGCTGGGTTATTAGTCCGTAGCTTACAAACTACGTAAACTAAGGTAAACACCCATTCCCGAGGGAGGACCCGAATCCCCGACGGCGAATGGCCGCGCGCACCGCAGCATGGCGCTTCAATGCGCACGGGTAATCCGACGCGGCCATTAGAGCTGACCTTATAACAACGTTAGTAAGCTATATGATCATAAACTGATTCTAAAAAAGTAAATTCACATTCTTGTCTTTTTTTTTTAATCATGGCAAAAAATGAATTCGTGGACTGAAATTACATCACCGAATGAATACGAAGTGTATAGTATTCTAAACTACGGAACTATACGCAATGGTGTGTTTGCATCGAAATTACAGACTACAGCTGTGAAAGAGTATTTCATTAGTAGTTGTTAATGAAAGAAAATTACACAGCTTAACTGCGATGGAGTGGCCGAGCGCTCTAAGGCGCCTTGCTACGGAGCGCGCGGTTGCTCGCCGTAGGAGGCTCGAGTCCTCCACAGGCATGGGTGAGTGTGTTATCCTTAGGTTAGTTTAAGTAATTTGTAAGCCTAGGGACTAATAAACATAGAAGTGAAGGCCCTTAGATTTACAAACATTTGATTATACAGCTCAGTGCAATGCCTTAGATAAGAAATATCTGCAATGTTTATTGAACACGTCCAACATCCGCTTTGACAACTTAACACTACGTGTTTTAGGAAAAAGTTGGGTAATGAAAACCTGCTCTTTTCACTCTAATGTTTAGATCCGTGAAAAATAAAATGCATGAAAATAGTCGTATTTTTTCTCGTGGTAGCTTCTAAGATAACTGTGGTTTAAATAGCGTCCAGTCACGATCTGCACGGCCACTACGGTCGGGTGTTCGAATCCCCCCTCGGGCATGGATATTTGTGCCGTCCTTAGAATAAGGTAGTTGATAAGTAGTGTGTAAGTTTAGGGACTGATGACCCCGTAGTTAAGTCCCATAAGCTTAACAAACATTTACTTTTACATTTACTGATTCTCACAGTGGACGCTGTGAACAATGAACGCCGCTATAGCTCGGAAACAATAAGCCGTTATTGTGTTACTGGTCTCTCACAATGAAGGAGCTGGGTTCAAAACTCCATCCGCTCATCCTTATGTCCCATGTTTACTAAGATGGTTTGTCTGGAAAAGAACACGACCCATTTCCTTCCGCGCATTTATAGCGATAAGAGCTTGTTTCCTCATTTGTAATGACCGCGTCGACGGGACGTCTCTTTTCAGCTTCGAGTAATTCGTGTGAGAGAATAGGAAAACAGATGTATGATATTTCAGGAATGTTGCTCCAATTAATTGGATCAGAGGCGCAGCTGGTGCGGATAGACAGCAGCGGAGACCATTAGCACGTTTCGACTTGGGGTCCGTATTGCCCTGTCATTCACTCCAATATGGGAGCGCTGTCAATTAGATTTTAAAACTGTCAGTACGTCTGCCGATAGCCGCGCCTCTCGCTGTTGGAATGTTCGGAATTCACGTTTACGCAAATGCTGTTAATTTTTTTTTCCGTATCTGGATTCGATACTGTTGTTACAACGCCTAAACGGAGAATATAAACTGCAAAGGGAGTTATCACAAACGTTAAATGAAAATTTTCTTTCCTCGTGCGGAGAAACTTTAACTTTTTCCGAAAACGGCGAAGTTCCGATAAAAAATTCACTAATACGTGTTTTTCCTTTTTGTTTTAACATGCGCGAATGTCAAGTTAAGAGAAACGAGAGAAAGAATACCAACCATAACTATTTAAACAAACAATAGTACTCGTAAATGAGATACTCCGAGACAGAAATTACGTGCATTACTCATTACTTCTGTCAAACATAGAGGCAGAGTGTCTCTTATTTTCACACGAAGCATCCATTTTTCATCTTAGTCACTGGTCGTAACTTTAGAAGAAATACAGAAGTCTACTGAGCTTAATATGAACAGCTTAAGAGATGACAGAGTGAGCGGCCGCTCCCGTCTGAGGTTCGAGTCCTCCCTCGGGCATTGTGTGTGTGTGTGTGTGTGTGTGTGTGTGTGTGTGTGTGTGTGTGTGAGCGCGCGCGCGCGCCAGCGGCCATAACCGATAGCCTTAGCGGTTTGGTTCTTTCGGTTTACAAACATTTCATAAAGTGATGAGTAACTGTTGCGGCTCAGAGTATCAAATGTTCAAATGTTAGTTAAGTTTCAGGGACTTAACTGCGGGGTCATCAGTTCCTAAATTTACAAACAACTTATGAACTACCTTATACTAAAGATGGAACAAACATCCATGCCCGAGGGGGGATTAGAATTCCCGACGGGGAACGGCCTCGTTAATCGTAGCATAGTGCCTCAATGAACTTGGCCGATCTGCTGCGGCAGAGTATCATAAAGTCTACATCAGTGGACGACAGAACAGAAAATAAAATGTATGACATTATCAGGTACGAAGTTCCAGGAAATTGTTCACTTGCCGAATCATTAAAGTTTTTATTTTATTTTTATTTAACTCTGTGTATATTGGCTTTTCCCTTGCGAAATGTGAGTGTCGTAACATCTAACTACTTTGGAGGGGACGACTGTATTTGTGTGTGTGGTTTTTTTTCCCTTGTTAAGAGGGGGAGGGGGCAGGACGGAAACCACAATACACCGGGTGGTCATGAAAGTCTGAAAAGCTTGTAAGGGTATTGAAGGGTAGATTGTGCCGGGAAATGATTGTTAAATGTTCAAATGTTTGTATAGTCTATGGGACTTAACTAAGGGGTCATCTGTCCCTAAACTTACAAACTACTTATGAACTACTTACGAACTAGGACGGCACAAATATGCATGCCCGAGGGGGGATTCGAACCCCCGACCGTAGTGGCCGTGCAGACCGTGACTGGAGCGCCTCAGTCTCCTCGGCCACCGCGGCCGGCGAAATGATTGTTAACAAAATATCGATACGTTACGCTGTTTCCGATTTAATTGCCACTGAAGTTAACCAAGCGGGTTATTGCGCGCGCAAATTCATGCAATCTGACGGGGGCGGTGTTGCCAAACGCATTCTTCGATTGGTTAACTGAAACAAAAAAATGGTTTAAAAAAAATGGTATCACAAGAGACTGCTAAGGTGCTGGTTCGGTTTCGAACATTGCTGTAGTTCACTATTCAATTCCTATATCGCTATCATCTTATCCGGTCTGAGATAAGAACAAGTTTCGCAGCACTGTCGCTGGCAGGTTGCTTGGATTCATACAAATATAAATAAAATAATGAACTTATAACTGAACATTGTAATGTGCATGGTAAAAACACACAGAATTAGGACCTGTATCGTGCTAGATTAGCTGTTCATTACACGTCAATGTCCAGGTTTGAATCCACTTCATAGCCCGAGGTGTGGAATCTATAAAGTCCTCAGTTGATCTACTTTATTTTCTTGTTGTTATGGTCTTCAATTTGTAGACTGGTTTATGAAGCTCTCCACCCTACTCCACTACTCCATCCTGAGCAAGTCTCTACATCTCCTCATAAGAACGAACCTGCTTACTATATTCGTCTCCCGCTTCCCTCTGAGATTTTACACGCACACTTCCCTCCAATACTAAATAATTACTTGTAAGGCACACTTTACACTTTTACGATGTGGTCCAAGGTCTACTCAGGTGTTCCACAGCCACAACTTAGGCTGATCACGAGTCCCCGTTTATAGAGAATTGCCTTACAGCTTGTGTGACCACTTCGGATGCGATTGAGTTTTGTTCAACCCTTTGGTGATTCTGAGGAACAAATTATGAGATGGTGATTGCTGGCTAAGTTCTCTCACTCCTTCTTGCCAATGTCTTTTATGTAGAATGTGACTTCTCCTTTCCCATTGCTGAGGCGCTCCAGTCACGGTCTGCACGGCCACTACGGTCGGGGGTTCGAATCCCCCCTCGGACATGGATATTTGTGCCGTCCTAGTTCGTAAGTAGTTCATAAGTAGTTTGTAAGTTTAGGGACTGATGACCCCGTAGTTAAGTCCCATAGACTATACAAACATTTGAACATTTTCCCATTGCTGTTACTGCCTACCGGATTTCGTGATTTAAAACGTGTACTGAGCAAATTTTTTTATGACATCTTGAATAGGTAAACATTTTGGGTCATCTATTTGTTCTCCAAAAAAATGTTCAAATGTTTGTATAGCTTATGGGACTTAACTACGGGGTCATCAGTCCCTAAACTTACAAACTACTTATGAACTAACTAATACTAAGGACGGCACAAATATCCATGCCCGAGGGGGGATTCGAACCCCCGACCGTAGTGGCCGTGCAGACCGTGACTGGAGCGCCTCAGTCCCCTCGGCCACCGCGGCCAGGTATTTGTTCTCGTTTTCCCCATTATTTAATAGATGATCGACCAAGGTGGAATAGAGGTAACATACTGGATGACGGTTGCAGATCCACCTCCGGCCATCTACAATTAGGTTTTCCGTATTTCCGTAAATCACTCCTGGAAAATGCTGGGATGGTTCCTCCGAAAAGGCACGGCCGATTTCCTCCCACATACTTACCCAAAAATTCCAAGCGTGAGCTTCGTCTCTAATGACCACGCCGTCGACGTGACGTTAAACCCCAAGCTACCTTCCTTCTTTAATATGTTGTTGAGCTACGTTAGCGGTATGGAGAGCCACGGTGTTGAAGTAGATTTTAATGTGTGGATCATTATACGCATAGCTTCGTGGAGCTGCACTTCTACCTTGTTGGTATAGAGGCTGTTCTTCCAGAGCGGAGCACAGTATTGTGCAGTGGTGTAGAGTATTGATGTTTCTGTCGTTCGCAGTATGGATGTATCTGTACCCAAAAACTACCCGCTAATTTCCTAACAACATTATTCCGTGCTTTTACATTTTGACCAATATTTTTAAGATGTTCTTTACAGGTTACGGTCCTATCCAATGTAACGTCCAGATATGTGGGATGGAATTTGTGTTTCACTCTGTCGGTCAAATAACAGAGTATGAGGTGGTTGGATGCTTTTCTTGCCGCCACCCAGCTAAATTGAGGCGGGACTTGGTTACCAGACAGTTATTCACCTAGTGGGGTGTGGGAAACAGCCTGAAAACGACATCCATGCTGACCGTTATTCCGACCATCCGTTAATGTTCAATGTTCAAATGTCTGTTAAGCTTAAGGGACTTAACTGCGGGGTCATTAGTCCCTAAACTTAAAAACTACTTATGAACTACCTTATACTAAAGACGACACGAACATCCATGTCCGAGGGGGGATTTGAATCCCCGACCGTAGCGGCCGTGCAGACTGTGACTGGCGCGCCGCAGACCGCTCGGCCACTGCGGCCGGCATCCGTTAATCCGCCGGGCAAATTCGAACAGGAAACGACGTGCCTCCTCGTCTTGGCAGACGGTGTTTTAGCCGCGTTTTTATTACATTTCTTCGGGAAGATAGGTTCGTTACGGACATGGAATCGTATATGTTCGTTGTTTACAGATGAGATATTTGTTCTTTTTTCTTTTTCTTTTAAAGCAAAGCTCGGCTAGCCCTCTGGCCGAACGCGAACAAGCACGGCTTCCTGGGCGGATTCGCGATACACACAGAGGAAGACAATGAATTCTGACCCCTGTGGTCTACAGGAGACAACGAATGGACAAAGTTTCGAGTACTTGTCCTCGGTTCCCGTCCTGCATGAAGAAGAGACCGCGCGTTTGCGGAGCACCACAGTCACAGCTGTTGTGAACGTTCCGCTTTGTAGCAGCCGTTGTCGTAGTCGGACGAAAATGGTTTCTGACCTCATAATTACAACAGTGTCCTGTTCTCATTTGTGTACAAAGCGATAAATTTGGAAACGATAACAATTACAAACTCTGTGCCAAACGGTACATTTCCGGACGCGGGTTCCTTACTGAAACTTCATCTACAAAGGCTGTAATAGTAATTCTGAAATACCCTGAGGCGATGGATCGCAGAGAAAATACACGCCTGGGTATAATCGAATACTGGAACTCGAGCTGCCAGTCTCAACTTAGTTATCCAGCGGACTGATTACAATCAGTGTTTCATATTCCCGTTCCGTGAAATTTTGCGAATTGGGATGCAACCCAGGACACGTAGGCATCCTCTGGTGATGCGGAGCTGCGTGCTGGCTCCTCTCTCCCCCGTGCCGTACAAACGTCCACGGGCAAAATTTCCTCCGACTACCAGCATTCGATCTGCAGGCGGAGCATTGGAGTCGTTAGCGTGCTTTAACAACCTGGGCTACGGATGTGGGTTTCGGGAGGGCGGTGATTACTCGGCCCGTGCATGAATCGCTGAAAGGCTCCTACAGTATAGTGGATGCTCATGTTACATGTCAGGTGGACGACCGTTTCTACCGCAGCCGAGCTGCGTATTTTCCGTAGAAATTAGCCATTAGGCATGCACATCATAATAAGACTGCATATTTACTGGATTATTTGCATGCAAGGTACACAATGGTAACTGCGCGATATGTAAGGGACCGCGTGGCAGCTCCCACCGGAGGTTCGAGTCCTTCCTCTGGCATCTCTCTCTCTCTCTCTCTCTCTCTCTCTCTCTCTCTCTCTCTCTCTCTCTCTCTCTCTCTCTTTGTGTGTGTGTGTGTGTTTTCCTTAAGATATGTTTTGGTTAGTTTGTAAGTCTAGGGACCGATGACCACAGTAGTTTGGTCCCATAGGTTTATAAACATTTGAACTTCTTTTTAACACAATGGTACAACGCGAGTGAAGTGTCCGTGCACTTGCAAGACAAGAGACTAAATATTTTGTATCTCAGCTGTTGGTAGGTTGTACTCATACAACATGGACATATCAAAATTTGTGTCGGAGCCGGGATTAGAGCTCGGGAACTCGTGCTTACTAGGTAGCTGCGCTAAGCCTCTACGCCAGCCTAGGCATACAAGCTTAACACACCTGCAAGGTCTACCCAAGCAGGCAGCACGTCCGATCTAATTTTTCATGTGTCTTCCTACTGTACTTCATGGCTCGCAGCTGGGCCTGTATTCCCGCATGCATCAAACGTGCTTCAAACCTCGACAATGTGGATTACAGTTAACAACTGATTACAATACTTAGACTCTATGTCTAACGAAAAGTTATGCTATTTTATATATTAAAAGAATCTACCAAAACTAAAGTCAGTCAGCCAGACCAAATTAACCGCCCGATTTCCTTCTTTTTTTTTTTTTTTTTTTTTTTTTTTTTTTTTTTTTTTTTTTTTTTAAACGGAAGGCATTTATCCACAGATTTGTTATCAAGTATCAGAATTTACATAACAGACAGCGCAGTTATAAACACTTGAAAAACGCTTGGATGGCACTGGAACACGAAAGAAGAGACACTGATCTTAAACTGGAGCACTTTCAGTTTCTACAAATCTTGAAGGACCTGGCCTGGGATGGTATATTGTTGATGAAAGAAAAGGCAGCTATAGCGGTAGATAGGAGAGTCGTGGACTGGTGCGAGTTCTGAGGAGATAGGTGTGGATGGTTTTAGTATCTATAAATTTGAAAATAAAAAAAGGGAGAGTGAAAAGGGAAGTGTGTGTGTGAGATATTGGAGAAGACCGGAAGGGAGGGATGACCGCGGCAGAATAACCGTGTGAACTAAAGCCCCTCCTCCCTACCCACACACACGTTCAGATTTATCGTCCGACCAACCAACTGACCAGCCAACCAACAAACACACATTCTGACCCATCAGCACACAAAGATTGCAGCGCCTCCCTGTTCTGGCGTCTGCTTGTCGAACTGTTTTTGTTTTCGCGTGATCGCTGTGCAGACAGCAGACAAACGCAGGCAGGAAGTTGGTCGGGTAGCACTACAGACGGTACAAATTGTCGGGTGTAGTGCGGGGGGGGGGGGGGGGGGGGACGAATGTCGGACAGACAGGCCCGACCAAACATCCGACAAGAAAAGTTGGTCTGGAAGGGCGAGGGATGGATTAAGAGTTGGTATGACGGTTGTATCATCTAATGCCTAGAGCTGTGTGAGTTACTAGACAGCTGCGTAGATGAATTTAAAGGAAAGAAATTCACTATTATGTAAGGCCTGTCTTGCATCTCAGTCTGTGTACGAAATTTGTAATGTGCAGAGCACAGTCTACTGATGGTGAAGCATCGCTCCGTCGGATGGATGGATAGGATGGGTATATACTGGGGATGGGATTTGTGGTCCAGGAGAGGGAGATGGATGAAGTTGCTTTGTGAGAGGATGTGGAGGTTGTATGCAGGTGGAGAGATAGTGGAATTTGCATGTAGAGGCGCGTCAGCACACTAGGATTGGAAGGGGAAGCGCATCAGGCTATTTGCTTGCCGGGTTTCATATTTATTTACTCACAGTCTTTTATTAGATGAAAATCAGAAGACGATACGACGATGTAATTACATTGATGATAATATACGAAGTCTCCAGGGCTGGAGAAGCAGGCGTTATTCGGTATTTTTATTTTGTATAGTGCGGTGACAGACTATATCTCGGCGTGTAGTATTTCGCGTGCGGGAATGGAGCGCAGCGCAGAGCTGAGGCAATGGACTATGTGAAGGTCGACAAAAAATGAGGGGAGCGGCTTGCTGTGGAATTCAGGAGTGCGGCAGGCCGGCGCTGGCGACGAGCCTTTGTAATTTTACGGTCGGGGCTGGCTCGCCCAAGGTGCAGGGCCGCTACGTGTTTTCCAGAGTGCTAAAAGATATAGACCGCCGGCTCCGGAGGAAGCAGGCCAGGCGTACCTGGCCTAGCCGTGGCGGCTGCACTGTGCTGTATAAGCAGCCGTCCGCCGTCAGGCTCAATCTGAACAAATAGGATTTGCCAGTTGCCATGAGACGTCACGGACGAGTTTTCTGAAGCCCAAATTTTTTTGTATAAGGAGACGGATAAATATTCTGTTTTGACGCCATCACACAATTCTCGCACCAGTTGTCAGTTATATAAAATTGTCAGAACGATATGTTTCGGGAATAACCTTATCCCATTCTCAAGTCCTACAAGAAACAAGAACGTAAAATACGAATTAAAAATTAATATGCGAACATATGAAACATTTATCCTTTCTAGGAAACTTATATAAAAATTAAAATGAATCAGTCATTAGGCAACGTCCACAAAATACAGGGTGAATCAAAATTCGCGCACTCGGGCTTCGCAGTGCGATTCCTCGCTTGCCAGCAATTCAAAGAAGGAAATAAAGTGTCTCTCACAAAATTTTCTCCTGGGCATATTTCCGGCAGTAAAAGGACGTCGAAGACTGAGATGGGTGTGTGTTCCACACGTCAGTGTGTTGCAAAATTACACATTTGCACCAGCAAACTTGCAGGGGATGTAAAAGGCGTCTTGAAGAACGAAATGAGCATGAAACCAATGCCCAGAAACGCCATTTAGCGACGCTACGGAGTGTCTACAGGCACCGCCTGCCGCTAGACATCCCCTCCAGCAACGTCGACGCTTTGTAGCGGCGTTGAATGACGATTCCGGGCATGGGCTTCTATAATCATTTTGTTCCTCAAGACGCCTTCTACAACCCCTAGAAGTTTGTTTCTCTAATTGTATAATTCTGAAACGCACTGACGTATCTAACAAGACACCCCCTCAGTCTTCGACGTCCATTTACTGATGGAAATACGCCCAGGAGAAAATTTTGTGAGACACTTTTATATTGCTGGCATGTGAGGAATCGCGCTGCGACGCTCGAGTGCGCGAATTTTGATTCACCCTGTATATGCAGCATCGGTGCATTGTCAAGCAATAATTTGACATGTTGTCGGATTGAAGAACCACTATGAACTGCCGGCTAACTGAACTGTTGTTTCAGCGACAATCTATGAGCAGCTACAGGTCAAGGATGACTGACAGCGTGATTCCCATGGGAGAGGCAAAGTGTGTTCCGATAAAATTATTTAAGAAGGCGTTAAAATGGTCTGAAGCATGACTGCGTAGCTGAAGATCTGTAATTGCCATATAAATTTTGTTATCTCTCCAGCAGGACATTATTAAAATGGGCTCAGAAATGCCGTATTTTCATTTAATACATTGTTCGACTCTTTCTTTAGTGCGCAGAATATCTCTCTCTTCTAGATTAGAGAGCAACCATCCTTTATCTTCGTAGTGTAATACCCTCGTATATCACTGATGTTACCCAAGGAGTGGGTGTTGTTCTCCCTTCCGGTGCCTTCAATGAGCACATTGGCGGTGGCTAGGCACCTGAAGGAAGAACAACACTCCTTGGGGAACATCAATGATAGTATGAGGGGATTACACTACGAAGATAAAGGATGGTTGCTCTATAATTTAGAAGAAATAGAGATATTCTGCGCACTAAAGAAAGAGTCGAACAACTTATTAAATGAAAATACGGAACTGTCCAAAGGGCATTTCTGGGCCCATTTTAATAATGTCCTGCTGGAGAAAGAACAACATTTATATGGCAATTAAAGATCTTCAGCTATGCAGTAAAGCTTCATACCTTTTAAGTGCCTTCTTAAATAATTTTATCGGAACACACTTAGCCCCTTCCGTGGGAGTCAGGTTGTCAGTCATCTTTGACCTGTAGCTACTCACAGATTATCGCTGACACAACAGTGCAGTTAGCCGGCAGTTCATAGTGATTCTTCAAACCGACAACATGTCAGATTATTGCTTGAAAATGCATCGATGCTGCATATATTTAAAGGTGGACGTTGCCTAATGGCTAATTCATTTTAATTTTTAGGTAAGTTTCCTAAAAAGGATAACTGTTTCGTGTGTTCACCTCTTAATTTTTAAGTCATATTTTACCTTCTTTCCTTGTTTCTTGCGGAACTTCAGAATGGGATAAGGTTGGTCCCGAAACATGTCGTTCTGACAACTGGTGCGATAATTGGCTAGAGACGGATAATTGTGTCGACACGATTAGACGGCATTTACGGAGAATTTGGTGAATGGCAGCGCCGTAGGGTGGGAGTGTAAGCATCAGCAGCAGATCGCTCTAGTGTTCGGCTGGAGAAGCTGCAGGCAGGAGCGCCGTAGCGTGCAGTGTGCAGATTCGGACGCGAACACGCCGCATGCACGTTAATTTATTCGCGGAACGGAGCACGATTCCCTGGGGATGGCACGGCATCATTGCAGCTCCGCCGGCTCTCACTTGCTTTACGCAGACACGACACAACGTTTCAGCCAGGTCAGGCTCAGAATTCAGAGAACGTAAACGCATTCGCAGAACTCTGTGACATAGAATGCATCAGATTCAACATATCTGCACTTTTGGAATAGCAATTTCCTTCAGTTACTGAGCCGACAGTTTGAGAATTTGATACTGAAATCGCGCCCAGTCTCTGAACTCGCGTAGAAGAGGACTTAACCCTGTAATGCATAGTGTAGCTGTCAGCTACATACCTTATTTTTTCCATGATCTCTCAAACTGATCAACATTTTACCACAAATTCATTTGTAGCTGCTTGTATACATAGTGTTACATATGCTAGTAGCTCGTCCTGGAAATTATAAATTGCAGAGTGTTACTGAATCATTTCGACAGTTAGCTGCATTCAGTGGCGCCTAACATGTGCGTTTTTTTACTATAGTATTCATCCTTTGCCATGTTAAAGTAGTCAATCACATACTACTGTTACACTATGAGTTACTTTCTGGAAAGATGAAAGGCATAATAGTGACATTTACCACATCGCGCACATCATGGAAGCACTATATAGCTGACCAACTATGAACTTTTTGTTGCTAGTTGTGCATAACAATTTTAAGGAAATTTTGTTTTCAAAATTTTTTTCAGTATATACGCACTATACATTAATCATTGGTAGCTTCAAATAAAAAGTCATGCATTAAAGGGTTAATTTGGTCACTGAAAAATTTGAATTTTGCCTTATATTTATGGCTCTGATGTGTGAATTCTTACGTTCTAATTAAATTAACGTGGCTGAACATTTAATATTATCGATCAAACTCTTTTCACTCATTTTTAATAATCGTTAATTGAGGGTCTATTTCAGTTAATTTTATGCCAGATACGATGTTATTAATATGTTGCGCGTAATTAAATACAATATATGCAAAGAAGAATAGTGTTAGAGGCAGTTCTGATCGGAAACATATAACAGCAGGAGAAATACTTACTGTTCCATACGAGGATAGGATTGTTATAGTCAAGTTTGCAGATGGTATAGGTTCTTTATAAATGAGGAGATGCAGGAATGAATTAATAAAGGAAATGGCGAAAAGGATCTGGAGGGGCATATAGAACTTGGGTTTGGCGGATATCCGTGCAACATTTGAATAACTAAGGATTGGGTAGACCAAGGATTTGTATGTGTGAAGGACACGGAGAGTTGTAGCGATTTAGGAAAATCAGGGAAACAAATAAGTCTGGATGGCCGGAGGCGGATCTCAATCCCTGCCTTCTCGAAAGCAAGTCCAGTGTAATAACCACCTCGCTCGGTGGGTTAACGAAGAGGATCTGTTTGATACACTACGAAGTAAACTTATCTGGGTGCATTTGGAGGGATCATTTGGATTTCTGGAGCATAGAACAGAGGGCGAGAGAAGTGATGCCGTCAGCATACTGGAGGAGGTGGTATGGGCACATCGGCAGTGGAAGGAAGGGAAGAAGCTTAGGGTTTAACGTCCCGTCGACAGCTTGATCATTAGAGACGAAGCTAACGCTCGGGGTTTTGGGTAAGGATGGGGAAGGATATCGGCCGTGCCCTTTGAAAGGAGCCATCCCGGCGTTTGCCTGGAGTGATTTAGGGAAATCACGGAATATCTAAATCTGGATGGCAGGAGGTGGATTTGAACCACCGTCCTCCCGAATGCGAGTCCAGTGCGTTATCACTGCGCCACCTCGCTCGGTCATCGGCAGTGTAGAAGGCGTAATGGAGAGAGGAGAGAACCGAACCTCGGCTCACAGTTGTGATAGAGTGGAAGGTATTGTTGACAGTTACGCGGGATGTATGATTGGACAGAAGGATACAATTATGCGGATGTAATTAATCGTAAGTGCGTAAGTCTAGAGTTTGAAAAAGAAACTGGAACACGATACACGGTCCAATGCTTTCTCTAATTGACAAAGATAGCGGATTTACGGGTACTGAGCTGTTGGAATTGAATATGGGTGAGGTTCAGGAGCTGGTCATCGGAAAAAGAGGAGGGATGGAAGCCGCACTGGGTAACAGGAAGCAGGTGCTGATATCTGTGTATACGTCTTGAGAGATTGGATTCTAAGACCTTGCTAAATAATGAGGTGGGGCGGATGGAGCGGTACGAGGACGAAATTGGGGCGGGGGGGGGGGGAGTGATTTGAAAAAAAGTAGGATTTTAGGTATTCCTCAGGTCGTAATACGGAGAGGACAGTGTTATACAGGGTTACAAGGGTGATGAGAAAATAAAAAGGGCAATCTTTGAAGGGTTGATAAGTAAATTCGATCGTGGATTAGTTGCGATTTCTGTGAAGTACTGGAAGATGGGATCAGTGGTGTGGGAATGAGGGATCTGATCATTCGCGGACGGTAGGAAATTGGGAGTCGTCAAAGCGAGGACCTTCAGGGATGGAAAAGCTGTCGGTGAGATAAGATGCAAAGTGGTCAACTCCGCTTAGGTTGTCAAGTAAGGAACTGTTGTTGTGAAGGAGAGGATATTGAGGGATGGGGTGTGTGCCAATATTTGGGAGAGTTAACTGGGAGTGTAGCACTGAATTAATTTATGTGTTACTGTACTTGTCTGTAGGAAGGAGCGGTATAACTGACGAGATTCTTGGACCAAGTTGTCCTACTCTTGAGAGGTATATTTGATTATATTACAGTGCAAAATTGTTAAGCAATAAAATGTATGTTTTATATTAAGCGTGATTACCTACACACATTTTTTCGACGCAACTGTAAGTGAACGGACTTGCTTTTCCCAAGCTTGGAACGTTCTAAGAAGAACGGTGATCAACATTTCCCCTGAAAAATGAAGTATCTCCCTTTTCTGAAATCAATCAAACAGGGCATGTTCCATATGCACTTTAACGGCTCCCGTCCTACAGATACATGCTACTGAATGTTCGTCAGGGTCCTACAAGTGAACAAGAGATACTAACGACTGCAAAAAGAAAATCAGTAATACTCTGTAAAATACAATTTATGAGCATATACAATGAACAATTTAGGACATGGTGTTAATTAGCGCGTTCAACTGTAGCTGAAACAGTACCATAGTGGTAAGTTGCATCGGTGGGAGATACACACGTTAGCAACGACATTGTTCTGTCGATGGCTTGTTTGGATTGTCTGTGTTCATCTTTTCATTCACAATTTTTCCCCGCTCACCGTATTTAGGAATTTTGCAATCTATAGTTCACACTTACTCGGAAAATACTTGACTTACTGAGTGCATTATTTGATAAACTATTAACCTATTACACAGAAAATAAATTATGTGAAAAACGGTCCTAAAATTATGATTAGTCCGTTTGGAGATTAACTTATATTAAGGATTTTGCGTTGAAAACAATATTCTGCAAAAATAGCGCAAGTTACGTTTAGAACGTCTGACTTAAATAATCGTTAAGAAATGTTTTTGTATAGCTTATGGGACTTAACTACGTGGTCATCAGTCCCTAAACTTACAAACTACTTATGAACTAGCTAACACTAAGGACGGCACAAATATCCTTCCCCGGGTGGGATTCGAACCCCCGACCGTAGTGGCCGTGCAGACCGTGACTGACGCGCCTCAGTCCCCTTGGCCACCGCGACCGGCGTTAAGAAATGCCTAAAAGTTCTCACGCAGGTATGAATTTTAAGACAGGTCTTTTGTTACACTTATAAACATTACACGACTTTATTGACATACAAAAAATCCGCTAGAGTTATGCAATATAATTATATTAAGAAATAAATTTCATTACATAAAATTCATCACCAGGAAAAGAGTATTTGCAGATAAACCTACAGATAGACTTTTGTCGTTATAATACAATCTTTCATTTGATCGCAGTCATACTGCCACACACTTTCCCAAGGGCACAGAGCGGTGTGACCATGTTTGTAGGATGGCGCCATTATAATACTTCCATAATGTCGGCGCCGTTGATTGCAAAAGTTAGATTCGGCCGCGTTCTCCTCTAATGCCAGAAATGGAATCCAGTTTGGCAAAGTTGTAACACTTTTCTTACTTCGTTACAACCCGTCCTTAAAACTTGTAACGGTCGATGGCGGCAGGAAGTTGCAGGCTGAGACGTGCGACATACGACGATTGCCATTGAAATTTTAATTACATATGAAAATTTTACGTCGAAAAACACAAAGAACTTACGCAATTTCCTCTGCTACGGTAAGAGGCTTACCGTTACCGGTGAGAAGAAGCATTGCGCCGAAAACTGCCACGTTGAATGAGAATTCCAGACAGACGGGGTTATCAGAGAGGCAGAGGCGGCGGTCTGTTGCCAGGCACTGGGAACGAGCTAACATTTAAATGTGGACAGAGTAACAGCACAAACTTTTCTCCGCACGTTCAAATTTGCTGCACTTGTTAGAGGTGGCTGCCACATATAAAACATGAAACGGCAATATGAAAAACCATACACGTAAAATAATAAGTTTGGTGGAGCTGTCTCATAATGTTGAGAACGTACCATGTATCACATCTAAAAGCGATATCGTGCCACACAATTTCTAAATGCTGTTAACAAATGAGTATAAACTTCTATGCGTAAATAATCAAAATCATCATAATTTCATCATCATAACCATCATCAACAGCAGCAGTTACTTGTCATCCATTCCTGGGTAAATGCCTCTAGTTTTTCCATGCATTACAATCTTAACACTTTCATTCCCAAATTATGAATTTAGCTTTGAAAAAATTAAAATTCAGTGTTTTCTATATTAATGTAATAATTAATGTAAGATGTAAAATGCAGAATGGCTATGGGAAGAAAAGCGTTTCTAAAGAAGCGACACTTGTTAACATCCAATATTAATTTAAATGTTAGGAAGTCCTTTCTGGAAGCATTTGTCTGGTGTGTAGCATTGTATGGGAGTGAAACGTGGACGATAAGGGGTTCAGATAGAAAGATGATAGAAGCTTTTGAAATGTGGTGCTACAGACGAATGATGAAAATTAGATGGGTGGATCATGTAACTAATGAGGAGGTGCTTAACCGAATCGAGGAGAAAAGGAGTTTCTGGCATATCCTGACAAAGAGAAGGGATAGATTGGTTGGACACATTCTGAGACACCAAGGAATCGTCAACTTATCATTAGAAGGAAGCGTGTGGGGTAAAAATCGTAGAGTGAGACCGAGGGAGGAATATAGTAAGCAGATTCAAAAGGCCGGCCGCGGTGGCCGAGGGGACTGAGGCGCTCCATTCACGGTCTGCACGGCCACTACGGTCGGGGGTTCGAATCCCCCCTCGGGCATGGATATTTGTGCCGTCCTTAGTATTAGCTAATTCGTAAGTAGTTTGTAAGTTTAGGGACTGATGACCCTGTAGTTAAGTCCCATAAGCTATACAAACATTAGATTCAAAAGGATGTAGGTTGCGAACGTTTTCTCAGATGAAGAGACTTGCACAGGACAGGGTAGCGTGGAGAGCTGCATCAAACCAGTCTGCGGACTGAAGACCACAACAACAACACACTAAACATAAAAATTATTAAAAACATTTTTGACCGATCAATTATTATTTTTTGTCAATTTTTTATGCACAACAAACATTTGTATCGAGGTATTTTATTAATTCGAATGTTATTTTGTAGAGTTTTAGGTCTGCAGATCAATAAACATCACCACAGCACCAAAGACAAGGCAATTCACTGCTGATATGAAATAGAGCGAGCCTCACTCACACTTACGCTCACAGCCACATAGACACACTAACGTATCACGACCTTTAACTCGGAGTGGTTAATGCCTCTGAATTTCGTATACGCCCCACCAAGCAGCAAAATATCGTTATAGAAGCATCTTGTTCCTCAACGACAGTGCTACTTTGACGACTGATACACATAATATTGTGTAAAGTAGCATTTAGTACTGTGTTGTCACGGAACAGCATTGGGAATGAAAGGGTTAAGTCATACGTGTCGCTGTAATTCTTGCATGTTCTCTATTGCTATCTAAATTTCATCTATTAACAATTTCTGTTAATTATCCTGGGACTTTTATACTAAACGCCGAAGGTATAAAAAATTGTTAAATGGAAGAGACAGGAAACATCGAGAAGAATTTTCTTACTATATGTCGAGTATACGCTGTCCGGATTAAATGTGACAAGATGTGTCTTTGTGGCCGGATAAATACCTTCCAATGGCAGTGAACTACTGACTACATCACCCACTTTCACCTCCAGGACCATGTAAATGCTTCTGAAGGAACGGAAAGACGCATTCTGCACTTATTTCTCACAATACGGTATAGCTTAACGATTTACGGGGAAAAGTATGCAACCATTCGCTTCATAGGAGTTTTATGATACAAATGACCATTGACTAGTTTTCGGGTCACAACAGGCTCATGAGATGGTGGTGTTACAGTAACATTATAGAAACGATTCATCTGCCCCTACCGACATTGTATTATGCAACCTTCTTGTCCTATTTAAGCACTGCCTCTTCAGTCTACATCTGTGTACCTCCACGACGTAAATTCACATGTTATAAGTCACCTATTTAAATTTTGAACAAGTTGTTATACAATATTATTCATTTTATTATGATGTCTAAATTTGACGAGGGTTCTTTTTAACTTACTTTTTTAATAAGTTCTTTATTTTCATTTGGGCGTTTTAGGGTTCCGTACTTCAGTCAGTAACAGCGGAACCCATATTGTTCTCCCCCCTCCTCCTAAAAAAAAGTAAAAAAAAAAAAAAAAAAAAAATAAAATAAAATAAAAATGCTAAAATTTACCGCTGGAGGTGTATTGCTATTTACTTTAGATTAAATTCCCTGCAACATTTCCTGAGTTTTTTTTAAGATTACAAATGCAATGTAGGTCTTTAATGGCAAAAAAAAAATGATGTTTATCTACAGATCAACCATACCTTTCGGGTTAGCCTCGAAGTTTAAGCCACCTCTTTCCAGGACGGGAAGATCTGTCGCGCTGGAGTTTCGAGTCCTCCTTCGGGCATGTGTTGTGTGTGTATTATCCTTAATATAAGTTAGTTTAAGGAGGGATCGTACGTTTATGTCATGGACGCAAAATGTCTGCGGACATTTATGGAGGAGGAAGCAAGATTAGTCTTTCACATCCCATCGGCAGCGTGGTCATTAAGAGACAGAGCTCTCGCCCGATTGTCTGAGAGGATGGAGAAGCAAATCCCGGCATTTGCGTGGGGTGATATAGGGAAATCGCGGAAAATCTAAATCTGGATGACAGGAGGTGGATTTGAACCACAGTTCTACCGAATTCGAGTCTAGTCTGCTAACACTGCTCCACCTCTCTTTGCGCATTGACGACAGCCATGTTGTTTGAATGAGACAGAAATCTGATGATTGACGTAAACGTGTAAGTTGAACTCTTCAGGGTATCTGTTCTTAAAGTATATAACAGGAAAATAACTCTATATTTTCATGGCGATTATTTCAATCTCGACAGATAAGACTGCAGCAGCGCTTGATATAGTTTTGTAGCGAATATGGGTAGGGAATCTGATTGCCTCTTCATTGTTTCCTAGTTCTTTAATTTCGTGCAATACGTTTCGCTGATCGCGTCGATGAAGTCCTTCGAAGTTGGTATTGGCATTGTCCCCACGAAAAGCGATTAATTAATCTAATGTAATTTGCAGTTTTCTTAAAGTGTCTACACAAAACTTTTCAATTGTCTTCGATGTTTCATTATTCAAAGAATCAAACTTCAACAGTTTCTGTTGGACCCCGTCAGTTTCAGTAAAGTATTGGACAACTAAAGGAAACTTCTTTTCAGCCTTGCGGTTCGATGAGTCGGTACAGATGCCGTAAAATGATAGCTCTTGTAATCGTTTAATGCATTAGGGAGCAGAATGTCGTGTGAGAGAATACTATGAACAATTTACGAACCTTTCGTCTTGGCTGTAGAGCACTTTGCGGCTACTTTGGAATCAGGATAGATTCTGTCTTATGATACAGTCACGAGAAATGAAGGGATAATGATCCTTGACTACTTTATATGCTTTTGTTTTTTCTGCAAAAGCAACGAGAAATTCTCCCTGAGGTGTCTTCTTTAATCATGAATGTAGAAATACGCTTTGACGTCGATGATATTTGTACGATTCTTCGTAGAAATGTGATGCCTCATATCTAACTTACCTCCTTGAGTTACTGAGGTGACATAGCTACATATCACACACAAAGCTTTCCGATCCGTACGCCCTTTGACAAAATACCACTCTTTTATGTAAAGCCATTTTCGTAAGCTATGATAAGTTTATCACATGGACAACAATAACACTTTAGTCATCAAAGTACACGTCACTACATAATTCTGTATGCAGTGATAACATACTGGATTCGCATTTGGGATGGCGGCGCTTCGAGTCCTCCTCCGGAAATCTTGATTCAGGTTTTCCGTGATTTCCGTAAATCACTTCAGGCAAATGTTGGGATGGTTTCTTTCAAAAATGCAGAGCCGATTTCCTTCCCCATCCTTAGCCAAATAATCTCTCCGCCGAGGGCGTGGCGTTAAACCCTAATGTTCCTTTCCTACCTTCACTATCACTAACTTGCACTCGTTGTTCATATTACGTTTAGAAAGAATATTCTTATCGTAGTGCTTTTCAAATGGGATCTACCGAGTCTTCCGCGTGGCACTACTTCAGTAGTTAGAGTTCCAATCTACTGGAAAAAAATTGATATTTTCTCGTACGATGCCGCTGTATCGAGACGGTCAATATGAGATACGCAACATGCAACGCCATTTGTGAGACGACCCTATCAACGTAAACTTGTTCAAATAAATAAAAATAACTGGAGGTGCATTGACACGTTGCGCTAACAGATGGTGTTTCTTCAGTACTCGAGCCTAGCTCGTAACAATATTTGGCAAAATCGGGACAAAAGAGGGTGTTTTCGGGATGTCGGGACGGATGGAAACAGGTGGGTTCTGACGGACTTCGGAGCTGTCAAATGGAAGCAGTTGAAGTACCCTCCAGATCTAATTATCATCCAAAGACTTGAGCTGACCACTAATCAGAATACACGCTTATCAAAATCAAATAATCATCTTCGGTAAATATTTCGTACTCTGTAATTCATTTTTGATTCACATTTTAGGTAACAACGTGAATGAAGTATCGAAAGCGGATTAAGAATTCTGGAAGGGAATTATAATGTGGACTTATTATGTAAATGTTTAAAACAAGCCTATAAAAATTTGTTCCACTAGATTATCGTATTGCGAAAACTGTGAATGTACTTAAAAATTTCAGTTAGTTAACGTGGGAATATTTTGCGGTATTTACTAATACAATAGTGGTGAAACGGAAGTATTTAAAAAAAAAATGTTCAAATGTTTGTAAAGCTTATGGGACTTAACTACGGGGTCATCAGTCCCTAAACTTACAAACTACTTATGAACTACTTACGAACTAGGACGGCACAAATATCCATGCCCGAGGGGGGATTCGAACCCCCGACCGTAGTGGCCGTGCAGACCGTGACTGAAGCGCCTCATTCCCCTCGGCCACCGCGGCCGGCTATTTATTGTTCTTGAAATGTAGAGTTATTGTTATTAGTCACAGAATAAAAGGCAAGATAGCGCGGATTCTAACTGCAAGCTAATTGACTATGGTAGTCTTCAACCAGTCAGAAGGAGTATTACTTTGCGTGTTGTCTGGAGGAAAAGAGAATTTGTCTAGCCTGCAAATTGTATTCGGAGCTCAGGCATCGCCGCGGCAGAATAGCCGTGTGCACTGAGGCGCCGTGCTGTGGTACGCGCGGCCGTTTGCCGTCGGGGGGTTCGAGTCCCCCCTCGGGCATGAGTGTATGTGTTGTCCTTCGGTTAGTTTAACTCTGTTTAAGTGGTTTGTAAGCTAGGGTCTAATAACCAAGCAGTTAAGTCCCATAGATTTACAAATATTTGATCATTTTTTAGCTCAGCCATCATCACGATAGGTAATAAAAACGAGAATTCTAAAAAGTTTTGGTAATCACACGGTAATTGTGCAAATTTGAAGAAACGATGTATTGGCGAATATTAATTTGTGATGACGAAGTATTAAAAATGAAGTGAACTGTCAAATTGTGAACAAATTTCAGCCGACCAGTTGCAAAATACAATTTATATACGTAAACCTTGACCTAGATTTCGGCAAAAATAATTTTGCCTTCTTTAGAAGATTTACAAATTAACTAAACATTGAAGTTGTTAAATAAAACACAATCAAGTGCCCATATGAGGCTATCTCCAAGTCATGGAATAAAATATGAAATATAAAAACTGTAATGTCTACGAGATGAAAAGATAAAAAATTGTTGAGCAACGCCTCACACAGGCCGAGTGAGCACTCGGCCTTCGTTTCCAAAAACGAATAATTCAATACTTGCTGCGTAAGATGCCCACACAAACCAACATTATTTTATGTTGCATTTAGTAGTGTGTAGTGCGACTAAGTGTTCCACGTAGGTTTTTCTAGCCGAGGAACATTTATAACGTCTCTGGATTGTTGAAGGAAGGTGAGTTGATACCACGCGGGAGTAGCCGAGTGGTCTGGAGCGCCACGTTGCGGATCACGCGGCCTCCCGCGTCGGAGGTTCGAATCCTCCCTCGGGTATAGATGTTTGTGCTGTCTTTAGTATAAGCTAGTTCATAAGTAGTTGGTAAGTTTAGGGACTGATGACCCTGCAGGTAAGCCCCATAAGATTAACAAACATTTGAACATTTGGTGAACTGACATCACAATCAGTGGGCAGGCACGAACCTGTTCGTCGCAGTAAATTTGAGACCTTGTCGGTAGAAAATGAAGGTATTTGTGAGGTGTTTGGGAGGTGTGGAGGCGCGTAGCAGCTACTGCAGAGTCGGTAATGGAAGCGCGTGGGTTATTCCGCGTAACGGCGAGCCACGCATATCGCGCACCTCACCCCGTAACGAGCGCGAATGTGCAGCCGCGGAAGGTCATTCCTACGATAGCAGCTCTCTTCATCACTCGTCCACTGGCCAGCGACCAGCCGCGTACTGCAGAGACAGAAACACTGCCGCGCTTCCATAAACAAAACCTTATAGTCGCCTATCTGAAATATTTCTGAGGTTGTAGGCTTTGATTCAGATTTAGGACAGGATTTCACTTATCAGGGACATTCGCGACACTCCAGGATTTCTCACACTTAGGTGCAGTTAGCAAAAACTGTCCATGAGATTATATCTACATACCTGTTCTGCGAAGCGAAGGGGATCTTATATCACCAGTAGTCATTTGCTTTCCTATTCGACTCCCAAATGCAAAGAAAGAAAAAGGATTGTCGACATGTCTTCGTACAAGCCCTAATCACCACGGTGGAATGGCCGAGCGCTTTAAGGCTCCTTGCTGCGGAGCGCGCGGCGGTTGTCCCCGTCTGAGGTTCGAGTCCTCCACCGGGAATGTGTGTGTGTGTGTGTGTGTGTGTGTGTGTGTGTGTGTTGTGTCTGTGTGTGTGTGCACCCGCGTGTGTGTGTATGTATTGTCCTTAGATTAGTTTTAGTAGATTGTAAGCCTAGGGATTGATAATCACAGTATTTAAGTCCCACAGATTTACAAACATTTGAACATTTAAGTTCTAATCTGTTATTTCTTAGATATTTACACTAAATGTAAGTTGGCGGTAGTAGAATTGTTCTGCAATCAGCTTCAAAGGCCGATACTCACAAGGAGACCACATGGGTATCGTATTTTAAAATTTCTTTATATTTATGCTATGTAAAGTTCAGAACTTAAATAACAATCAGCCAAAGCCATTCGTCGCAACTCTCAAAATTTTAACGAGGAAATCGACTTTGAAGTTTCGCAAGTACACGTAAGTACCTATAATGAAAACAATTACAACACGTGTCGGTGTAGTTCAAGTAGTAGCGTTCTGACCTCGTAACCAAAGAGTCGGTTGTTCGAATCCTGCTGTGACATGTATTTTTTTCGTTGTTTCCTAATGCCGTTATGTAAAATATTTTGGGATCTCTAATTCCACGTGTTGTTTTAATTTTTGTTTATCTGTCTATAGACGAGTTGAACACCTTGTCATCACCTAAAACAACGGTTTGGTAGGTTAGCTAAATGTTCAAATGTTTGTTAATCTTATGGGACTTAACTACGGGGTCATCAGTCCCTAAACTTACAAACTACTTATGAACTACTTACGAACTAGGACGGCACAAATATCCATGCCCGAGGGGGGATTCGAACCCCCGACCGTAGTGGCCGTGCTGACCGTGACTGGAGCGCCTCAGTCTCCTCGGCCACCGCGGCCGGCGTAGGTTAGCTGAAGGGATGCCAAGAAATGCATACAGTAAGCAGGTTCAAATGGATGTGGGTTGGAGTTCTTATGAGATGAAGAGACTTCCACAGGATAGAGTCGGGTGGAGAGCTTCATCATACCGTCTTCAGACTGAAGACCACAACACCACCACTCGCAAAATTTCACCGATTCCCAAAAGAGTTCGATGCTTATGTGCATTCACACTGAAGAAAGCATAATTTTCTGGCTTTTTCTTTAAGACGGCCAACGATCCTTCATTCAGTGCGGATGCAGACCAGGTACGAACAATCCTACATCTACAAACATACTCTGCAAGTCACATTGAAGTGCATGACAAGGGTTCACCGAACCGCTTTTATCGATTTATCTACAGTTGCATTCTGTGATAGCTTGCGGGAAAAAGGAACACCTAAATCTTTCCATTTTCGATCTGATTTATCTTATTTTGTTATGATGATTATGTCCCCCTATGTAGGTGGGTGTTAACACTATATGTCCGTATTCGGAAGAGAAAGTTGGAGAAAGAAATTTATCAAATATATCAATTACGGGAACCGGAGAAATGGCGCGAGTAATGAGTGAATTGGCAGGGCGTAAGTAAAAAAAAAGTCTGTAAATCTATCGGACCAAACTGCGTGGTCATCAGTCCGTAGCTTACAAACAACTTAAACCTAGGTAAACTAACCTACGGATAAACACACACACACACACACACACACACACACACACACATGCCCCAGGGAGGACTCGAACCTCCACGGCGAGCAACCGCGCGCTCCGCAGCGAGGTGCTTTAGACCGCTCGGCTACTCCACCGCGGCAGGGTGTTAAGTTCTTAGTGGGTGTGGATTTGGAAATTTGAGTCTGACGAGAGGAGTGCTAGGTTAGCCTGTTCAGTCGCAGTGATCACTGTGCTCCATTAGTGTAGTCAGCGCGACTGCCTAGCAAGCAGGAGTATCTGGGTTCGAATCGGCCGCGGCGGAGCTTTGCTGCGATGCGCGAGGCCGTTCACCGTCGGGGGGTCGAATCTCCCCTCGGGCATAGATGTTTGTGATGTCTTCAGTATAAGGTAGTTCTTAAGTAGTTTGTAAGTTTAAGGACTGATGACCCCGTAATTAAGTCCCATAAGCTTCACAAACATTTGAACATTTGAATTATCTGGGTTCGAATCTCGGCTAGGCACAAATTTTAAACTTTTTCCATTGATGGGATGGTTCCTATCGAAGGACTCAGCCTTCACTAAAAATAATCCGAGCTTGTGCTCCGGCTCTAATAACCACTTTGTCAAAGAAACTGTAAATGGTAATGTGCAAATGTGTGATGCATGCATGCTTACGATCCTAAGGGACAAAACTGCTTAGGTCATCGGTCCCTAATTAAACTAATTATGCTAGGGACAACACCAACACCCATGCCAGAGGAAGGACTCGAAGCTCCGAAGGCAGCGGTCCCGAGATCGGTGGCACGACGTCTTAAATCGCACGGCCATTTCCGCACGGCAAATGCTATTCTTCAGTTTTTCGTTCTTCTGAATCGTCTTCCATTAATCCGGCCTAATGGGGGAACCAAAACACTCTAACAGTACTCGAGAATCGGTCGCACAAATGCAGTCTCTTTTACTCATGAACCACATCTTTCCTAAAATTCTTACAGTAAACCGATTATCCTTCCCTGCAACAACCTTTACATACTTGTTTCATTTCATATCACTTTGCAATGTCACACCTAGATATTTAATCAACGTTGAGTGTGTAAAGCAGCACATCGCTAATGTTGGATTCGAAATTGACGGTTTCTTCCTATTCAACTAAATTAAATTCCATTGTTCTGTGTTTAAAGTTAGCTGTCATGCATCACACAAAGCAGGCATTTTGTCGAAGTCGACTTGCATCCTCCTACAGCCACTAAACATACCAGCATGTGTACTTCAACGTACGTGTTCCTTCCCGTACACCACAGCCTCATCAGAAAGCAATCGCAAGTTGCTACTCACCCTGTTCGTCACACCATTTATGTCGATAGTGAACAACAGCGGTTCTCTCACACTTACTAGAGGCACTGTTCAAGACAACGTTGATGAACACGCACCGTCGAGGACTACGCACTATATTCGCATGTCTGGGAACCTATGCTTTTACCTTTGTTAACAGACTGCTGTGGGCCACTTTCCGAAAATCTAGGCACATGGAAGCGGCCTGTTGCTTTTCATTCATAGTTCACAGGACAGAATGCGAGAAAAGAGCAAGTTGTGTCTCACAAGAGCGAAGCTTAATAAAATCGTGCTGTATTTTCGATAGAAGTTTTTCCGTCTCAAGGAAATTTATTACATTTGACCTAAGAATATGTCCAATAATTCTGCAGCAAATCGACGTTGAGAATGTTGTTCTATAATTTTGCGGGTCCGCTCGTTTGCTCTTTTGATATGGAGCAGTCATCTGTGTTTTTTTTCTGTCACTTGGAACTTTGCGCTTTGCAAGGCATTTACGATAAATGCTGCCTAATTAAGGGGCAATGCCGTTAATTAGCTCATTATATCGAAAGGTGATGCTCTCTCCAAGAAGGTTCAAGTGGTATTTTTATTTATCGAGCAGATACATCGAGTCAAATATGCTAAATAAAAGAAATAGTAACGAGGAGTGGAAAGAACGTTAAAAGTACGATGAATAGCATTTAGAAAGGATGTAGCGAAGTAGATGTGATTGTGTTGTGTAAAATGTTACGGCATTTGTGTTGAGGTCACGACAGAAGTGTTTCTTTGTACAGTTTGTATTACACTGCGTGGGTCGGTCAGGAGTGGACTAGGTATTTGGCATCAACTGAATGACCAGTCCACGAGGGACATTTAAAATCTTCAAAGGCTGTCCAAGTCGACTGTTGGACATAGATTTTCGTAGTTTCAGCGCAAAGAAGCTATCAAATGTGAACCGAAACCAGGCAAACTTAGTGTACTGCGCAGGGTGCTAATAAAATGGGATACAATGCCTTTAGTCAAGGTTAATTGAAGGTTTTGGTGGTTTAAACAGCGATGCCACTGCACTGTAGGTGACTGGAATCGAGAGCTTTGGAGTAAAGAATTACTCTGCATTATGCGGGAATTATATGGAAATTCTTAAACCTTACTAAAAGTGTCCTCCAGCAAAGCCCGAGCGGTGATAAAGGCGATGGGTGGACAGACTCCACTTTAATATCCAGTAACGGGTGTCCATATACTTCTCATCAGATATTGTACACTCTACGAAGGACGTGGCTGCGTGATGGAACTTTGAGTGCAGAGTGGTAGTTAGAGCTAAACGAAGGAGACGTTTCGTTTCGGAAATCATTAGAGAATTCAATATTTAGAGATTCACGGTGTAAAGTGTGCGGAAGAATAGCCGTACGCACTAAGGCGCAAAGCTGCGGTTCCTGTCAAGGGTTCGAGCCCTCCCTCGGACGTGGGTGTTTGTGCTGTCCTTAGCATAAGCTACTCTAAGTAGTTTGTAAGCCTAGGGACTGAAGAACAACGTAGTTAAGTCCCTTAGATTTACAAACATTTGAACATTTTTTATTATCTCTCACAAAGGACAACACAGTGTAAGACGGCTGCACTTAATGAACGAGAGAAGCGGGATTTGTGTAGATTTGTCAGTGATAACGTACAAGCAGCACTAAGTGGAATAACCCCAAAAAGCAGTGTAGCACGTATGACGAACATAGTGGTTAGGGCAGTGCGCCTCTATTTAGGTTACTGGGCTATGGTAGCAGACGACCGACTCGACTGCTTGTGCTTACAGCACGATATCGCCTGAAGTCCCTCTTCTGGCTCGTGGTGGAGTGGCTCGAGCGTTCCAAGGCGCCTCGCTACGGTGCGCGCGGTTGCTCACCGTCGGAGGTTCGAGTCCTCCCTGGCATGAGTCTGTGTGTGTGTGTGTGAGTGCGTAAGTTATTTTAGTAGGGACTGATAACCAGAGTAGTTAAGTCCCAAATATTTACAAACAACCCTCTCCTGGGCTCGTGTCAGAATCTGTTAGCCATTACACGACTGGAAAACCGTGTCCTCGTCAGATGACTTCCGATTTCAGTTGGTAAGAGCTGACGATAGGATTCGAGTATGACGAAATTCTCGCGAAGCCATGAGCCCAAGTTGTCAATAGTGTAATTGGTGTCGGCTCCATATTTACATCTTCATAAATACTCTCTAAATTCTAGTGTGGTTTGGCTTGTTTTTAAACTGAATGTATTGGGTTCTATATATACATCTGCATGGTGTACTCTGCAAATATCGTCTAAGCGTCAGGCAGAGGGTTCATCCAACCTCCTTAATACTAATGATCTTGCATTCAATTCCCTAATAGCGAGCGGGAAGAAAGAACACCCAAATCTCTCCGCTGGTCCTGCGGCACAACTAAACCGATAATTGACTGGAAATGGTTGTGTTCCGCTACTTGGAGACTATCTGCGGCCATTCCTGGACTTCACGTTCCCAAACAACAAAGATGTTTTTATGGACGACAATGCGCCGTGTCATTGGCCACAACGGTTTTAATAACATTCAGGACAAGTCATTCACCCAGATCGTCCGAAATGAAACCCATCGAAAATTTATAATCGAAAATTCAGCTTGTGCGCCGGCAACACTTTGGCGATTGTAGACAGCTGGGCGGCAGTATGGCTCAATATACATTCAGGGGCGACTTCCAGAGGCGTGTTGTGCCTGTAGCACGTCGAGTAGATCCTCTTCGTCGGTTAGAAGGTGGCCAGACAAGATATTAGCAGTTACCCCTTGACTTCTGTCACATCATTTTACATGTTGTTGGTCGAACGGAGACGTATCGTCCTGAGGCCCGACGTCTATCCAGTGCACCGACTGCACTACGTAGATCACACACAAATCTCTTCTGCCGCGCGGGAGTAGTTAAGCGGTCTGTAGCGCCACGTTACGGATTGCGCGGCCTCCCGCGTCGGAGGTTGGAATCCTCCCTCGGGCATGGATGTGTGTGTTAGTTCTTAGGTTAATTTAACTTAGTTTAAGTACTTTGTAAGTCTAGGGACTTATGACCAAAGCCGCGGTGGAGTAGCCGAACGGTCTAAGGCGCCTAGCTGCGGAGCGCGCGGTTGCTCGCCGTCGGAGGTTCGAGTCCCCCCTGGGGCATGGTTGTGTGTGTTGTCCTTAGATTAGTTTACCTTAGTTTAAGTAGTTTGTAAGCTACGTACTGATGACCACGCAGTTTGGTCCGATAGATTTACAAACATTTATGATTAAAGTAGTTTGGTCCTATAGAATTTTGAACATTTTGAAATCTCTTTTTGTCTCTAATGAATACATGTTTGCATACAGCGAGCTGATGACTGTTTTCTGTGCGTTAAAACAGCGCTCCGTTAAGATGTTCCATGAATTCCATCTGACCAGGGATCGCGAGCGAAGCGGCCGGAAGCCGATGAGGAGAAGTCGTATCCTGAAAGAGCGACTCTAGCGCCGGGCACTAAAAAGTTATACCCAGGCAGCGCATAGCCCTGCCAAATGTGCCACTGATTTTTTTTCAATACACCGGATCTTAACAATGAAATCCAACATCGGTTTTAGCACCGAACGACCCCGCTAAACACTTTCAACAACACGCGCATATAATGAAAACAGCTGCCGCTTAAAAGCTTTTGATCGTTAGCTACACGCTCGTTATTCAAGTGCCACGCCAGTGCGCGTCGTTTTATTTGCCTCACGCAAATATCACAGTACCGTAAATGAAAATAAATTGTTTTGTAGTATAAAAGGAAATGATGATGCACGCACTCACAGAGCAAAATAGCCTAAGTGCGCTATCAAGTACGTACGCCTGACAGCTGCCAAGCCGCGTAAAGTAACAGCTAACTGCAGTTACTGCTCCTAACGTGTGCAAACGTCTGGATCATCAAAAATTTAACGCTACGTTTAGACTGCATTAACAATTGCCGTCAAGTAATCGGTATTAATTGCACAAGAGATGTGTAGCCTATGTTCCATGACCTTTCTACGACAGTTTGCGCTATTGCTACTTGCCACAGCAAAATACACAAAACTAAGTTTAATGCTGAAATACGAAACAAAATAAAAATTGCTATATTACTTCAAGATTCTGTTAACAAGAGACATTTGACCTTGAACGCTCGGGACCGGACGAAACCACGCTTAGAATAACACTTGATTACGAAAGAACAGTAGTTTGTGGCATTTCCATGCAAAACGTTGCAGTCTATCACAAGTGATA
Organism: Locusta migratoria; assembly: GCA_026315105.1. Lineage (NCBI taxonomy): Eukaryota > Metazoa > Arthropoda > Insecta > Orthoptera > Acrididae > Locusta > Locusta migratoria. The sequence goes on from CM048755.1 coordinate 196,087,419, forward strand.
TTTTATTTTTATTTATTTATTTTATGGCCTTCATTGGACCACTTTAGTCAATATTTCAAAGGTTATTACAATTTGTTGTTATGCATTAATACAATTTAGTTAAAAAATAATTAAACATAACAATTTAATAATACAGAGGTTATTTATTTATTACTTTTTTATTTATTACTTTTATGGCCAACATAAACATTATGAATTAGTTCTTCTGTTATTCTTTTGTTGGCCCAATACTTTTTCATTCTTTCAGATCGTGCCCTTCTCTCCCCATCCGAAATCACCCTTCCCAGTCTCTGTTTGTTAATTTTTATTGGTAGTGTGACGTGTTTGTCCTGAAGTATCTTGAGTGTGTCTGTCTTGTCTTTCAAATCTTTCATCGTTATCTGTAGTTTCATCATGTCTTCCCTGATTTCTGTGATCCATCTTATGTTGCTCTTGCTGTACCATAACTTTTCAATTATCTTCCTGCTGATTCTATTTTCTGGTGTTCTCATCAAATGTCCTAGGAAAGAGATCCGTTTCTTTTTCATTGTACTTGTCACTGGTTCTACTTCTTCTTTATAGCCGCGGTGGAGTAGCCGAGCGGTCTAAAGCATCTCGCTGCGGAGCGCGCGGTTGCTCGCCGTGGAGGTTCGAGTCTTCCCTGGGGCATGGGTGTGTGTGTTTGTCCGTAGGTTAGTTTACCTAGGTTTAAGTAGTTTGTAAGCTACGGACTGATGACCACGCAGTTTGGGCCGATAGATTTACAGACATTTGAACATTTGAACTTCTTTATACACAGTTTCATTTGAAGCTATTCTCCAAATCCCGATTTTTTGGTATTTCTTATTTATGCAAGTTCTGACTACCCTCCTTTCTATTTTGAGTAGCCTGTCTATTGCTACAGTGTTGGTTGTTTTAAATATAGTTTCGCTAGCATATGTTATTTGTGGCTGTGTGACTTTTGTAGTGGTTCAGTTTTGTGGCTATTGAGAGGCATTTTTTATTATATGTGTTCTTGGTAACATGATGCATTTTAATAATTTTATTTATTCTACTCTGCCATGATGGTTTCTCGTTCAAGTTATGGGTTATTATTTCTCCCAAGTATTTAAACTTTTCAACAATTTTTATGTTGTGTACTCCAATTCTAATTTTGTTTGCCAGTGGCGGTTCTGTTACCATTATTTCCGTTTTTTCAAAAGATATTTTAATAGAAAGAAACAAAGTAACAACACCATAGGGAGGAAATTATACGTTATTAATTGAGGTCAGTTTATCATTAAATTTTAGCAGTGGGAAATGGCCGCGTGGTCTAAGGCGTCATGCTACGGTCTGGGCGGCCGTTCCCGCCGGAGGTTAGAGTCCTGCCTCTGGTGTGGGGTTTGTGTGTATTGCCCTTAGTGTAATTAGTTTAAGTAGTTTGAAAGTCTAGGGAGTGTTGACCATAGCAGTTTGGTTTAATATGTTTACAAATAAACATTAAATTTTAAATCAATAGTGCCAATAGCCCTCTGCTGAAAGTAATTATAATAGCGTAAAACGCATCCTACACGCCAAAAACGGCTTATATTAGTCTTCAAAGTAAAGATGCGGAATTTCGATAAAGTGTTTAAAACAAAGCGGAAGAGAACAATGTGCACATCTCTCTGAAGCCATGTTCATATATTCAAAATCACTTTCGCTTTTGAGCAGTCCAATATCAAAAGACACACTAATTACATTTTCAAGTGATAATACGGGTATTATCATTACTGTGCTTTTATTATTTTATAGCATGCATTGTGCGGCTCCGTAGCACAGTGGTAGAGTGCCAGACTACAAATCCAAAGGGCCCGGGTTCGATCCCCGCCAGGTCCTGGGATATCTGTCACTTTCCACTTATTTCACCTCTGGCAGTGTTGCTGATGTGAAAAATACCGAGTAGCACCGTGGTTCGGAACCCACGTTAAACTGTAGGTCCCCCTATAAGGGGGACCTATAGGTGGAAAAAAAAAAAAGAAAGAAAAGAAAAAAGAAAATCGTTTAGGAAACGACATATCTCAAGCTTGTTCGTCCTCCTTAACAAATATGATTGTCGGAAGATATCTAAAAGTTAAAAGAAGGGCAGCTTCTTTTATATTATCTCTAATAGGGGCGACAGTATAACGGATATACTCTACTTGGAGTGGCAGTTATTAAAACAAAGGCGTCTTTCGTTGCATCTCGAAAACTATTATATTTCAAGGCTGTGAGAAACTGAACAAGTTCATAGTTTAGAGAAACTTAGAGATACTTGTCTACTTTCACGCTGGCAACCATATGACTAGGAGTTAATAAACTTTATTTGCGGGTAACATTTCCTTCTGGTTAACGTAATAACAGTGACATGTTGGATAGAGAGATTTACTAATACAATAGTGGTGGAACGGAAGTATTTTACTCTTCACGGAACGTACGGCATGTAGAGATGCATACCAAATAGGCCTCGAACACTCGATTTCTTGTTGACGAATACAGTGTTCTACGTTTGAACCACCTACGCCCACGTGGCGGCGTCTCTTATCCGAGGCTTATCAATATTTTTCCAGATTCTGCCGCGGCTGCAAGTCTCGAAATACGCTGTGGTTCAATAGTTAACCACAACCACTACTGATCTTTATATTTGTAAATGTGAAATACTTTCTGAGAAGGAGTTGGCAAAGGTCAGAGAACAACGTCATGAATTTTGCACATAACTGTGTCTAACAGAAGTAATTAGAATGTTTATGAAACCGGAAACGTCGTTTATACGAAGAGGATGCAGGTAAAGCCTAACTAAGACAAGAACTTGGAATCTGGTTTTAGTTGATTGAAGAGCTGGAAGAGTCGCAACGGTACGAATTCAGAGTCGTTGCTGGCCTAGATATGCAGATGAGATCTTCACCTGAGAGAATTTCATTCTCCTACGTAAAATATTGCAATGATCCAAAATTGAATGGACCCACTGAAGCCTGATAAGTCGTGCTTAGTGCGTTAACTAAAATTTGTACTTATAAGCGTTACGGTTAACGAAACAGTCATGTCCTCTAACACTATGGAAGTGGGTGTGCTGAAAAGTAATAAAAAATGTTCAAATGTCTGTAAATCTATCGGACCAAACTGCGTGGTCATCAGTCCGTAGCTTACAAACTACTTAAACCTAGGTAAACTAACCTACGGACAAACACACACACGCCCATGCCCCTGGGAGGACTCGAACCTCCACGGTGAGCAACCGAGCGCTCCGCAACGAGGTGCTTTAGACCGCTCGGCTACTCCACCGCAGCGAAACGTAATACTGCCGAACATTTTATTCTGTTCTCAATTTCAGTTGAGGTATTAAATGTTATGCAGATTAGTTGTTCGATTTTCCCGCATTTGCAATATTCTTCCACATGTAATTTAGCGGTGCGTAAGGTAACTGTATTGGTAGGAGGGAAACAGCGTGTCGAAATCGACTTTCTAACAAGAAAATAGTTCTTCCATTTGTAATCTTAAGAAGAATGATAGCTGTGAGAGTGATGACTGCATCGGCACCAGTAATATGAGACAGTGAGTTGTTCCCGCTCGTGACGAAGAAAACGTGGTGCTAACCGGAACGTGTATGACAAGTACTCTGAGTAGACAAAAATGCATATGGCAACCAAGACTCGTGGGAATCGAGTTGATGAACTCATCAGCGTAAATCGCCGGATATTAGACAGCTGTGAAGAAAGTGCTGCACATCACGAGAGCGTGTAGAGGCCATCTTTGCAGAACTGCGGCACAGAAAATTGTGTGCCCGGTGGCTGCCTCTAATACTCACTCCTGACATGAAATGACGGGGAATGGGTACTTGTTAACCATTTATATTGCGTTTTGTACAGTGGCGGCACGCCAGGTGTATTCACTGGTTCAGTGAACCCCCCCCCCCCCGCCGGCCGCGGTGGCCGAGGGGACTGAGGCGCTCCAGTCACGGTCTGCACGGCCACTACGGTCGGGGGTTCGAATCCCCCCTCGGGCATGGATATTTGTGCCGTCCTTAGGATAAGCTAGTCGATAAGTAGTTTGTAACTTTAGGGACTGATGACCCCGTAGTTAAGTCCCATAAGCTGTACAAACATTTGAACATTTGAACCCCCGGAAAAAAGCTGGTAAATTATACATTTAAACTGTCATTCTCGTTTCAGATTAGTTTATCTGCATTTTCAAAGTATTTTTTATAGCACGAGAAATATTTTAAGTCGTGCATACTATTCCTTGATGTCTAAGAATGTGTCATACCAATCGATCCTTTCTTTTAGTCAAGGTATGCCAGAAATTCCTTTTATCTCCAATACTGTTTAGTACCTCCTCGTTAGTTGCGCAATCTATCCACCTAATCTTCAGCATTCTTCTGTAGCGCCGCATTTCAAAAGCCTCTGTCTTATTTGAGGAAATGCATACTGTAAACCATCAGCTGTTTATTATTTGTCAAACTTCTACCGGTTTCGGTTATAAACCATCTTCACGGAAGAGAACTAGACAGACTGATTAAACAGGTGCATTATATGCCTCCTCATGCATACTGGCATGCATGTCACACAATAAAAATAGATGTCACTAGGCATCAACTCTCAGTTAAAAACATAAAAGCAATGGCAGGCTGTGTGATGATGAACCAATGTCTATTACAAGAGAACCTAACAAAACTGTCTTATTCACGTATGAACTATATATTCCGTACAAGGCAACATTCCACACAAAAGCCTTCAGAAAAGACTTCCTTACACTTAAATTAATATTCGATGCTAACAAATGTCTTTCTTCTTTTTTTTTTTTTTTTTTTTCAAAAACACTTTTCTTCTTATTTCCATTCTACATTTTATATTCTCTGTACTGCGACAAAGTGTGAAAATGACCATGTGGTTTCAGTGTTCAAATGTTTGATAAGCTTAAGGGGCTTAACTGCGGGGTCATCAGTTCCTACACTTACAAACTACTTATGAACTACCTTATACTAAAGACGACACAAACATCCCGATGGGAGATTCGAACCCCCGAGGGGAACGGCCTCGCGCATCGTAGCGTAGCGACTCAATGCGCTTGGCCACTCCGCCGCGGCATGTGGTTGAAGACCTCACGTCGTGGAGTATGAAGAAGCGGGTTCGCGTCTGGCGACATGCTATATTTATTTATTTTGCAGCTTCGCGTTTATAGCAGCTTCTGGTAACGGCAGTCACTTTTGTATTGTTACGTATCACGAATGTTTGACCGTTTTCTTCCCAAGATGTCGCGGTTTAGAGGGTCGAAGAGTTTTTATTCTTAGCTGTTGAAAATATCTAGCTGACGGAGAAGAGAGAAGAGGTGGGGGAGAGCAGCTCGCAGGTGTAAGATAAGGCGGGGGAGCTCAATGATTCAGTTATCTCGAAAGGTAAATACAGTAAAAGCAGTGAACCTTCAGTCATTTTAGGCACTGGAGATGGCATCGTTAACAACGGTGACACACGTGATGAAAGCACGGTTCACTATTTTGACCCTGGAAACAAGAGAGGATCGAAAGCAAGCTGGTTTTCCCCGCACCGACTTAGTATCTTGCACACCACGATGTTTACAAACGTTCAAATGTTTGTAAATCTATCGGACTCAACTGCTTTGTCATTAGTCCGTAGATTACAAACTACTTAAACTAAGGTAAACTAACCTAAGGACAACGCAAACACCCATGCCCGAGGGGGGATACGAACCCCCGACAGCGAACGGCAGCGCGCACAGAAGCACGGCGCCCCAGTACACACGGCTAATCCGCCGCGGCCACGATGTTTACAAGCTGTAATACGGATCCCTCTGGCGGCAGAAGGTTGGAACTTTCGCCGTCGAATCCGGAAATTTGGTGGAGAAACATGGATGACTTTTAATACTTCAGTCGATCCGAAATGTTCAAATGTTTGTATAGCTTATGGGACTTATCTACGGGGTCATCAGTCCCTAAACTTACAAACTACTTATGAACTTACTAATATTAAGGACGGCACAAATATTCATGCCCGAGGGGGGATTCGAACCCCTGACCGTAGTGGCCGTGCAGACCGTGACTGAAGCGCCTCAGTCCCCTCGGCCACCGCATCCGGCAGTCGATCCGAGAAAAGTGTTAAAAAAAATTCGGAGGCATTACTTTATAGCATGTGTTCTGTCCACACCAGGGCATTTTCGAAGCTGTCTTCTTGTACGATGTTCCTGTAATTCAGTGGCAGCTAGTGCTCCAGGTGACTAGGAATTCACTTCTTTCATTGCCGGATATACGATATTTTCCGAACCGGGGCCGGAACATGATAATGCGTCCCCCCCCCCTCCCTCCCAACGCTTAAAGCTAAGAAATTTATTTCTAAAAGGTACTCAACGTTATTCATTTTTCTTTGATAATAACCACCAAAAACATATGAATATGCATATGAACACAAAAACAAAGTAAGTAACTGATTACACTGTTTATGTGACTATAACAAAATGAATCTGTTACGATGAAGAGACAAGCTACGTCCGCATTACGTGATACTGTAAGCAGCACCCCATCCTAACCTCGTGCATGCGCAAAGTCTCTCGCCCACATCTTTTCAAACAGTTAATATTTGTTACAAAGAAGAATATAAATGTCATTTACCTTCAAAATCGCTACACATTCGCAAAAACGTCCAAATATATGTGGCAGTATCTGTTAAAAAGAAGATTGGATTTAATAAATGCTTGCGATCAGGCTCGAACCTACTACCTTTGACACCGCAACGCAAAGGCGCTAACCACACGGCTATTCTCGCTAGGTTGATAGTAGTGACTTCATTATTATCAATGCTCGGAGCTTGTGAAGACTTTTACAGTTGATGTGTCTTTATAGTTTAAGATGTTTTACCAAATATGCTATTTTTATCTGCGAGCTTAACCGTAACTTCTTGTAAGTGATGCGAAGCTTCTGTCATAATAAACGGGACCAAAATGGCATTCCATATCAAACTTAAACAAAAAATACTCTTTACTCATAACGAATACGAAATGCAGCTGATGATTAAGGGGTTTAATAAAGTGCTTTACGTCGTCTTTAAATCACATGTATACGTGGAGCTATAAAAAATTACAGTATAGGAAGAACCGTTGACAGTCCTTTCAAAAGATGGCTCACCTTTTCCGTTTTCACTTTCCTCGCTTCCAAGCTATGTTTAACTTGAAGACACTACTTTGCAGAGAATAAAAGAATTCCATCGTAATAATAAATTTGATGCTCTGGGCTCTGGAGAATCCAAACTCCTCGCAGTATTCATTTTCTGGGAGTTATATGACCCAAAAGAAAGATGACAGAATTAAACGAAATTAATGATAATTAATGTTGCTCTAATATTTAAGTAATATCGCGGAGAGTTTAAAGACTGCCTCTACGCTGCGTGCACAAACCATAAAACTTTCATTACACTGTCGTAACAGTAACCGCCATATTCAGTCTCTCTCTCTTTCTCTAGGCTAGCAAAGTTATTTATCCGTCTAACAGCTTCAAATTCGAAGTGGCACGCCGGCCGCGGTGGCCGAAGGGACTGAGGCACTCCAGTCACGGTCTGCACGGCCACTACGGTCGGGGGTTCGAATCCTCCCTCGGGCATGGATATTTGTGCCGTCCTTAGTATAAGCTAGTTCATAAGTAGTTTGTAAGCTTAGGAACTGATGACCCAGTAGTTAAGTCCCATAAGTTCTACAAACATTTGAACATTTTTTTCGAAGTGGCACAACATTCGGATACTATTTAAATTGACTTCAAACGTATTACGAACGATATATTTCAAACCTAGATGCATATCTCGGAAAGACTCATTATGTAACTGGTTTCTTGGCGAGAAAGGATTTTATTCGTAAAATCTTTTGTTTCTTTGACGCAAAAACAGAGAAGTTTCTACTTAATACAGTCTTGATGATAACGACCAAGAACGCTATTTAAAGGGGACCGAGGTAAAGAATCAGATTATAACAGCTAAAGAAACAATCTTCATTTCTGCTAAAATTATTTACAGAAACGACGAATAACTCGATCTGGGTGGCCAGACAGGAATTTCATCCTCGCTTCTTTGGAACTGTGTTTCCCTGACATTTGTCTCAGAACTCCTAATCTGCCACGTAAAGCAAAGTTTAACTGTCTATAATAATCAGTATGAGGGTTAAATGGCAAATGGAAGTCTTTGAAAGACTCTGAACATTATTTTTAAACGGTTTTTACTGACAATGAGTAAAGTTTACTGATTGTTATTTAATAAAAACAGACTGGACGAACAAATATACAGTCAGCTCACATAAACATTTTGCAAAGCTCATACGGAGAAGAAAAAGTAGGTATATGTTACTTCAGTTTCTCCCGGCATATTTGTTGATCGAATTGTTCTCTGGTATACGGCCGGTTCACAGTATCCAACAGGCACAATATTTCGGCAATCAGACATGTCGCCGACAGAGGTGTGCTGAAACTATTGTTTAAAATTTTTGAAAATGTTGTTGCTTTAGATATAGATTATGTACTAGTGATGTTTAGTTTTCACGTGTATATTCTGCAGATCTGGAAAAAGCTTTTGACAATGTTGACTGGAATACACTCTTTCAGATTCTGAAGGTAGTAGGGGTAAAATATAGGGAGCGAAGAACATTCAAATTGTGCAAAAACTAGACTGCAATTATTGGAGTCTAAGGGCATGAAAGGGCCGCAGTGGTTGGAAAAGGGAGTAAGACAGGGTTGTAGTCTTTCCCCAATGTTGTTCAATCTGTACATTGAGCAATCTGTGAAGGAATGCAAGGATAAATTTTAGAGAGGGAATTAAAGTCCGGGGAGAGGGAATAAAAACATTGCGGTTTGCTGATGACATATTAATAATTCTGTCAGAGACAGCAAAGGACCTAGAAGAGCAATTAAATGGAATGAACAGTGTTTTGAATGGAAGATATATGATGAACATTAACAAGAGTAAAACGAGGGTAATTTAATGTAGTGTCAAAAAATCAAGCTATGCTGAAGGAATTAGCCGGCCGCGGTGGCCGAGGGGACTGAGGCGCGCCAGTCATGGTTTGCACGGCCACTACGGTCGGGGATTCGAATCCCCCCTCGGGGATTGATATTTGTGCCGTCCTTAGTGTTAGCTAGTTCATAAGTAGTTTGTAAGTTTACGGATTGATGACCCCGTAGTTAAGTCCCATAAGATATACAAATATTTGAACATTTTTTAAAAGGAATTAGATTAGGGAATGAGAGAATAACAGTAGTAGCTGAATTTTGTTATTTGAGTAGCAAGATAACTTCTGATAGCCGAAGTAAAGAAGATATTAACTGCAGAATGGCTATGGGAAGAAAAGCATTTCCGAAGAAGCGAAACTTGTTGACTCCGATATTAGTTTAAATGTTAGGAAGTCCTTTCTGAAAGCATTTGTCTGGAGTGTAGCATTGTATGGGAGTGAAATGTAGAAGATAACAAGTTCAGAGAAACAGATGATACAAGATTTCAAAATGTGGTGCTACAGACGAATGATGATGATAGCCGCGACGGAGCGGCCGAGCGCATTGAGGCGCTATGCTACGATGCGCGACGCCGTTCCCCGTCGGGGGTTCGAATCCCCACTCGGGCATGAATGTTTTTGCCGTCTTTAGTATAAGCTAGTTCATAAGTAGTTTGTAAGTTTAAGTACTGATGATCCCGTAGTTAAGTCCCATGAGCTCTACAAACATTTTGGAGATCAAGTGGGTAGATCACGTAACTAATGAGGACGTGCTCAACAGAATTGGGGAGAAAATGTGTTTCTGGCATATCTGACTAAGAGAAGAGATAGGTTGGTGGGACGACTTCTGAGACATCAAGGAATCGTCAACTTCGCATTAGAAGGAAGTGTGTGGGGTAAAAATCGTAGAGGGAGACCGAGGGACAAATACAGCAAGCAGATACAAAGGGATGTAGGTTGCAGTTCGTATTCTCAGATGAAGAGGCTTGCACAGGAAAGACTTGCATCAAACCAGTCTGCAGACTGAAAACCACGACGACAACATTAAGCCGATCAGAAGCGAGTCGTCACTGATAGGAACTTTATGATTACAGTCGAAAATAAAGCAATGTATTCTGGCGGCAGTATCAGGTACACACGGATGGTTCAGTGGCGGCGCTGTCATCTTTACTCGGGTGATTCATGTGAAGAGGCTTCCGACGTCAATATGGTCGCACGATGGGAATTAACAGACTTTGAACGCGGAATGGTAGCTGGAGCTAGATGCATGGGACATAACATTTAGGAAATCGTAAGTAATATAATGAATTCCAAGATCCAAAGTGACAAGAGTGCGCAGTACCAAACTTATGGCATTACCTCTCACCACGGACATCGCAATGGTCGAAGGCTTGCATTGAGTAGAGACGTCAGTACTAACAGACAAGCAACAGTGCGAGAAACAACCGCAGAAATCAATGTGACGTACGATCAACGTACCCTTAGCACACTGCGCCTTAATTTTGGGCTATGGAAGCAGACGACCAACCCGAGTGCCTCAGGTAACATCACGACTGCGCCTGCAGTCCCTCTAGTGGAACAATAGTCTCACTCTGTCTTCGTCCGGGCGCCCTAATACTATAAATATCCATGCCGTAAGGCGATTAATACGGGGCATCAATAGAAATAGACCCGCCAGATGGTTCAAAATGTTCAAATGTTTGTTAAGCTTATGGCACTTAACTGCAGTCCCTAAACTTAGAAACTACTTATAAACTAACTTATACTACTGACAACACAAACATACATGCCCGAGGGAGGATTAGAGCCCCCGACGGGGAAAAACATCGCGCATCGGAGCATACCGCCTCAATACGTTCGGCCACTCTGTCGCGGCCTCACCAGATGGTATAGCACGCCTTCCGGACATTCGGAAAAAGGTCAGGAATAACGGCGGCGATTATACTGAAGGTGTGTAAGTAGAAGTACCTCTGTACGTAAAGTCGTTTCAGAAAAATGTAAAAATTCTCATTATTTTTCCACCCAGCCCTTTTATGCACCCTTACCTTTCATTTAACGTTAGGCTTGTCTCTGCAATCAGAACATATACACGTTTGAAAATTTATTTTATATTTTTATTCTTATTAAAAAATGGAAGCTTGAATTGTAACGGGTTAAAAGAGTAGCAATTGTGGCTATTCAAATACCCAATCAGAAGCTATTAAACTCGTTCCCCGCTAGAAACGGTCGCTGGAAGTCGTAATACTCGTAGTGTCACACAGCACGCCACAGGCCCCGTGTATCTCTCTGGACCGTCGTAGACAGCAATGAAGGGATATCTACATAGCCTAGTATAAAAATTAGTATACCCTCTTGGAGTGCTGACACACCCATATTAGCAGCACGTGGTGTATCGGATGATTCTGACTTCCATCCGAACGTACAGGTGGTGAATATTGTCTCTGGATACATTATTCCACACCTAATCGACATAGCTGTGCGTAGGTTGATGAGTCATACGTGTCAGTTACCGTCCCATCATATCCCACACGTAATCGACTAGAGACAAGTTTGGAGAGGGTGCTGGCCAGGGAAGTTGCTGGACGTGTTTCAGCACAAGTTGAGATTCACGCATACTGTGTGGCCAAGCATTATCCTATTGGAACGACATATAAGTTTCCTGTTGCAAAAATGGCAAACATTCTGCACGTACCGAATGCTGGTCAGCGCTCCCTCCAGAAACTCCTAAGGTCAAAGAGAGTTGTAGCTTATCGCACACCAGACCAAAACGCCTTGGATGGGGACAGTTTGTCTTGGGCGAATACATTCTACGGGACAGCGAGACCGTATCTACGTCATACGAGCAAACGACGAAAAAAGAATGCCTATATGCCTCCGTACGGGCCTAACTTCTCTTATCTTGTCTTTGTGATCATTACGCGAAATGTAAGTAGGTGGCAGGAAGATCGTTCTACACTCAGCTTCAAATTCCGGCCCTCTAAATTTCCTCAACAGAATTTCTCGAAAAAAACGTCATCTTTCCTCCAGCGATCCCCATTTGAGTTCCCGAACCATTTTCGTAACACTCGCGCATTCGTCGAACCTACCAGTAACGAACCTAGCTGCTTGCCTCTGAACTGTTTCTATGTCTTCCTTTAAACTGACCTACTGCAGGTCCCAAACACTTGACCAATACGCAATACGTGGTCGTACAAGCGTTTTACACGCGGTCTCCTTTGTAGATGAAATACATCCATCACCCCAAAATTCTCCCAATTAACCGATGTCGACTGTCCGTCGTATTCACAACTGTTCTCACATGTTTGTTCCATTTCACATCGCTCTGCAATGTTACGCCTAGATATTTGAACGACGCGACTGCATCAAGGAGCCCACTACTGATGCTGTAGTCCAACATTATGGGATTGTTTTTCCTACTTATGCACATCACCTTACATTTTTCTACGTTAAGAGCTAGCTGCCATTCTTCGCACCAACTAGAAATTTTGTCTAAGTCATCCTGTATGCTGTTACAGTCAGTTAAAGACGACACCCTCCCATTCACCACAGCATCATCAGGAAACAGCCGCAAATTACAAGCTACTCTGTCCATCAGATGATTTATGTAGATAGAAAATAATAGCGGTCCTATCACACTCTCCTGGGGCACGCCTGACGATTCACTTGTGCTGTGACGTGAGTGGAAGACGGGCTAGAGTTGCACGCGTCTGTAGTCTAAAAATGTTCAAATGTTTGTAAATCTATCGGACCAAACTGCGTGGTCATCAGTCCGTAGCTTACAAACTACTTAAACCTAGGTAAACTAACCTAAGGACAACAGACACACCCATGCCCCAGGGAGGACTCGAACCTCCACGGCGAGCAACCGCGCGCTCCGCAGCGAGGTGCTTTAGACCGCTCGGCTACTCCACCGCGGCGTCTGTAGTCTCACTACTAGTAACCGTTTGCCAACAGTTCGTGTTGACAGTTCTGGGCGTTCAAACATTGTTATCTCTGCTGTGGTATCATCTATCACTGCTGAGATCTTGGCGGATGTCTGTGCTGCATGGACGTCCAGAACGTCGTCTAAAGGTGTGAGAAAGTTCACGTGACCACTGCAACCAGCACTGTTGCACAACTGACGTGTCGCAATTTTCCGAAAGGCCCATCCCGCAAATCGGAAGGCCACAATTTGATCAGTTTCGAACTCGCTCAGTGAGTCTCCGTGGCATGGCGCCTGTTTGCTTCGCACGTTGATATACTTATCCTCGTGGCTGTAAACATACCTTATTAAAGGTAACTCACAGATGGCGCTCTGGCAGGTATGACACTATGCTCTCTGTTGGGTGGCGACGCAGAAACTATTATCAGAACGTCTTCTATCCGCCAGGCGGCATATGCCTTCATCAGTTTGAAAGAGACGGTGTACTAGTTTCTAATTCTGGCAAAGTATTTGCTGCCACCTCAAAGAAAGCCAGGTCGCAAAACTGGCTGTATATGCCACAATACCTGAAGCATCTCCAAAACCAAAACGCCGCGATCGAGTATTAGTTGTGCCTAATGAGTATGATCGATGGAGATACGAAACCGGTTTCTCGTAATTAACCATTACGTCACGTTACTATGAGACTGGAGACGCTTTACTCTCGCAATTCCAGTCATTCGCTAATTTTCAGAAGGCGTCGAGAGATGGAGAGCAGTGGAGGGAGGGCAGTGGCTGGGAGTTATCCGCGCAGCGCCGCGCCGCGCCTCAGAATGGAGCGTCTGAATAGGCGGCGGTGGCGCTGGCGTCATATCTGCCGACTAAACAACCAGCCGCTCCGCAGACCGCCGCTGCAAAATCTACAACGCCTGTCTCACCAGAATTCCGCGATTTTACTTCTGTACCCAGCCCTTGCTTGCGAACAAATAGCAGCATCACTGCCGATTTTAGCGAAACAGGCAACTTTTCCCAATTGTTTGACGATTATAGCCACGGAGAGATGAGTGATTACGTGACTGAGATGCTGCAATAGAAACAATAAAGTAACTGCAATTGGAGTGACACATGTTCTTAAATAAATGCTGGTTCTCTACATCCTCTAAGTAAATTTTTCTTAGAATAAAGAATATGAGTGAAAATAAAAATTCGTTCAAGAAAACAGAAGCAAGCTCTAGCGCAGTATTTTCTAACCTTTTTAGCCCTTTCATAGCCAAGAGATTTTTAAGGCCTTGGGAGAAGGAAGGAAATTTAGAGTTGGACGGCCCGTCGACATCGTGGTCATTAGAGAGAAGAGCCGCGGTGGAGTAGCCGAGCGGTCTAAGGCGTCTCGCTGCAGAGCGCGCGGTTGCTCGCTGTCGGAGGTTCGAGTCCTCCCTGGGGCATGGGTGTGTGTGTTGTCCTTAGGTTAGTTTACCTTAGTTTAAGTAGTTTGTAAGCTACGGACTGATGACCACGCAGTTTGGTCCGATAGATTTACTAACATTTGAACTTCTTTTCTTTTTTTTTGTTCTGGTAAAGATAGAGGAAGGAAATCGTCTGTGTTATTTTATAGGACCCATCCCGACATTTGCCTGCAGTGATTTAGAGAAATCACGTTAAACGCAGATAAGGATGGAGACAGGTTTGTTTCCCCGCTCCCGAATACGAGTCCAGTGTGTTACCACCACGCCACCTCATCAAGTAAAAAGTAAATAAAATTAAAAAAGGCTTAGAGGCCCAGTAATAAAATGTTGAAGTAAACAATAGAAACACATACTAATAGAGACCTATATACGTTGCAAACTGCAGGCGGTCCGGAATTCGAAGGCTGGTCGTTAGTAGAGCACAACACTTTATACTTAGAACACGTTTATTGCTAAACAAGCGTACACTCAGTACAGACTGCCTCCTGCTCCACTATTTACACATAGAAAATATTTTCTGGAACTTACAAGTACATCAGACATAAGAAACATGTAGAATATTCTATAAATAGGAAATAGAAACTAATTTTTTCTGCCCGTGGCGGGATTTGAACTGCGGACCAGAAGCACAGCGATATGTTATGCTAACCACTGCACCACGCATTCCGTCAGGAGACTTGCCGCAATATAATTTATATGTATTTGTCTGGAGTTTCTGAAATTTGTCATTAAATCTGCGGCTGGATGCAGAATATGCTGACCTTAATGTTTCCTCTGTTGCAGTTTCGCATACACTGCGCAGAAAGTTATCGATACGTTAAGGTGTCACAGCTCAATAACAGTGCATTAGAGGCATACAAAGTGACTTTTCAATGTTTCTGCACTTTAACCAGTGAAAATTACAAGCAATATTCGTTTTGCAACGACTTAGCTACAAAAAATATTGTACATGCCGAAATGTCAGTATCTCAATGTCAATTCTATAAACTGGGCTAATACTAACTCTGCTGTCATTCAGATATGAAGAAAATTTGCAGAATACTAATTCAGTATTATCTGCGCTCGGACTGGACGCATTAGAAGGAATCTGCTTACTTTCTTTGGTCTGCAATCACGTATGTTTTCTACAATCAGCTAGATAACTTCGTCCCATCGCCAAGATGGTTCCTTTAAAAATCCATTACCACTCCCTTCCCACTGACGTATAAAGTTGATCCCATACGATATTTAGACAGTAAATAAATTTTCAAGTAAGTATTCCACATATATTGTGAGATCAACAGCATCTAGCTGCATACCTGACAATGTTTCTACAATGTATAAGAAAGATCAATATACAAAACACAGAGAAATATCTTAAATATAATTTATTGGTAATTCATATTTAAATCTCATGCCAGCATAGGAGAGAGAGAGAGAGAGAGAGAGAGAGAGAGAGAGAGAGAGAGAGAGAGAGAGAGAGAGACAGAATGAGTGACGCCATTCCAGTAGCGCCCTATGAAGTGGCCGGAAATGTCAACGACAGGAAGTGGCACTACGCTCGTCGATGTCAAAGGGTTTAGTGTCAGCAGGTGAATTCGAAGCATAGCGATCGGGTCCCGGTAATTAAGTTTGTTATACAGCAGCATACCGCTCGTATGGTGCGTGCTCCTAATAAAATGAGGACGTTGGGTCTACTCCGAAATGCAAAGGGTTGTACACTAGAATCTTGAGATTTTCATCAAACAAGTGAAAACGATGATGATCATGTTCCGGATAATGCCATATATAGATCAACACATTGTAGATGCTAAACTATGGAATAAAAACGAAAGGAAAGTCGCAGTTTCACTTAAAAACGAAGCAGACTCTTTGATGCGCGAGTGTCACGGAAATGCTCCGGCAACTCAATTGGGGGATCGCTGGAGGAAAGACGACGTTCTTTTCATGAAATTCTGTTGCGGAAATTTAGAGGGTCGGAATTTGAATCTGAGTGTAGTACGATCTTGCTGCCGCCTATTTACATTTCGCGTGGTGGTTACAAAGACAAGATAAGAGAAATTAGGGCTCGTACGGAGGCATATAGGCATTCTTTTTTACCTCGTTCTATTTGGGAGTGGAATAGGAAAGGAAATGCCTAGTAGTGGTACAGTATACCCTCCGCCACGCACCTTACGGTGGATTGCGTAGTATGTATGTAGATTGGGGAACGACTGGAGAGCAAATTAGCCATGACCCCTTCAAAAGAACGATTCCTCTCTTTACCGTAAGCCTAAATGTAGTCTAGTTACCAGATAAATAATTTGAATTACCGTCCTTCGTCGTTCTGTGTCTTACAGTATCGCTAGGCACTTAATACTCAACATTAATTTTATTGCAGCTTGAAAATATATCAGTCTCAACTACACTTATGACTTTGAAGCATCGCTCTAAAAACAAAAGATTGGAAGCCCATGACGGGTCTCGACGTAAAGAAAGTTTCAGAAAAACACAGACAGATTTTGTGTTTTGTCAAGAGACTGCAAATGATTTTCTGGATCAGGATACACCAAAACCTTTGAACTGAAAGTGTTACTTTCCTTCTTCAGGCAATCTGGTGCGAGAATGCCACAAATAGACGGAGGCTGCACTGGAAGGAGATAGTCGATGCTTTCAGACAGGATAATTTTATCCAGCCTTCCCCAAAGTTAGACTGCTGTAAAGCAATAGTGCAGTTTAAGCTTTAGCGACAAAACATCGTATACGCCACACCGTATGACGCAAGCGCGAAAAGCGACTTACCCCCTAGACGTTCAGCGCCAGCTCTTGACAAACAGAAAGTAAAGACGCATACCTCTAGAATTCTGCTGCCCAATGAAATGAAACTGAGTACTGTTACTAACACCCTCAATATTTCTTTGGTTTTACTAACTGCTAACATGGTCTGGCCCACTGTAATTCCAAGCAACTGTTTTCTTTAAAATGAAAACGCTGACTTTAGTCCGCTGTAGACACAAATTTCCATGTGGGACCTGTTTCTGGAAAACATTTGTGTTTTTCCCAGTCATTTGACTATATATCATCAATGTCTTCTTATAAGAAACCCTCGATGAATTATTCAATATTTCTGAAGCAGTGAGAAGATACCGATGACGACGGCTGGTATGACAACGATTAAGAAAGAAAATTTGGGGCGAGGTAGTAAAGCAGAATGTTTCCGAGCAACAGTGCCAAATGTCGTTCAACAGGTTTCCACGTAAATCTCCCGTGAAATAATTCAGGCGTTACCAGCGGGTACAGTATGGATTCAGTTATGGACTCTGTGACTTACAGTACGCATTAATTTCACAAAATTTCAACGAACCAGCTTTTTTATATCAGTTATCTTCGACAAAAGTTTTAAGCAGTAAAAGTGGCATGCTCGTTACATCTCGAAACTGAGATTAGCATAGCGTTACATAAAAATAAAAATGTCACCTATGGAAATTTGCTTTAGAAGCTACACAGCAATACAACATGCAAAATTTCAGAAGTAGGTAAAATAAACTGAACAATCGTCCTGAAAAATCTACTTGTTTATAATTCAATGAGGGCACATCCATCAAAAATTTCCTAGAAAAATTTTAAAGATTTGTCAAAACCACGTTGAAGCAAATGCTCCTGTTTTGCTATGAAATATAAAGTTTATACTTACGTGTCAATAAGGTATTTGAAACTACTGCCAAGAAAAAAAAGTGTAAGAATGTACGTTATTAGTGCTGATAAGCGAATGGCCAAGAGAGCGTTGTATAAGGAGTTTTTACCACGAGTCACAACTCCGTAAATGTATCTAAACCAGCCTTAATACAGAAATCTACCTCATTAATCAAGAACTTCGATAATGACTGACTCACTATATGCGTGACAACTAACATGACGTACAGTGTGACACGAAAGACATGATCACCACCGCCAGTGTGACAAAAATGATAACGTTCCACTAACAAACGCGGTTTCCACACACGGACGGCCAGCAAACGAGGAGAAATATGAGTAGCTCCGAAACGATGTGACTACAGAAAAAAAAAAAAAAAAAAAAAAAAATCACTCTAACCTGTGAAACAACATACAACTTTTCGTTATTTGTAAAAGACGTTGTCGTTTATTCAAATTATCTGTCAAGAACGAACTGGTATCTGACGGAACGCTAACAGTGTATATAAATTACTACTACTACTACTACTACTGCTGCTGCTGCTATCATCACTGCTGCTGCCTACTACTACTACTACTACTACTAATAATAATAATAATAGTAATAATTCGAGACTGATTTTGTAATAACCAAAATTTGAAGATTCGAACAAAATGTACGTCTGGAATATATTTACATTTACGAGTATTTAATCGTAAAAATAAACCATGAAGATATACCACACGGCGTGTGAACTTGATCCCCCGACTAATTTACGAGAGGACACGCAATGTTTCAGGTTTCAAATGTTTGTGAAGCTTAAGGGACTTAACTGCGGAATCATCAGTCCCTAAACTTACAAACTACTTATGAACTACCTTATACTAAAGACAGCACAAACATCCATGCCCGAGGAGGTATTCGAACCCCCGACGGAGAACGGCCTCGCGCATCGTAACATAGCGCCACAATGCACTCGGCCGCTCTGTCGCGGCTTTCAGTTTTCCTTCAAAAATTTATTACGCATCCATCATTCGTCACGTTCAGATTGCAATACTTCACTTTGTTTGCATGTCTAATTTCGAAGACCATGTGTTTATTGTTTTCATTTGAACTAACACTAGTCAAAGACGCTGGGAAACGAAACTCCCGGATACTTCATACGGCAATGCGTGTCGAAAGCACGAAATAACACAAAATCACTGAGTAGGGCGCAGGAACAAAAACCTGAACAGAAGTTACATCGTGCAAGTTGTCTGAGGGTACGTGCAACAACGAGATAGTTTTTCCTATTGCCAGATATCGTACTTATGTGAAATACGAACAGGTGTGCGCGGCTAGAAATTGACAGACGTTATACTGTAAGTACTAGGAAATCAGATTAATACGAAACCTGTGTAAACTGACAGGAAAAATTTAATTGGTTTGTCATGGAATTTTGGATTATTACAAGTATCGAACGCAAAAGTCTTGAGATGTTTGAAGATGAACGCTATGAAACTTCGTTCAGTATTTGCAGAACTGTCGTGCTCAATTGCATATAACATTATGTTGATAATAATCACCTGAGATCCGTCTAATGAGAACTAAAGAAAACAAAATTTTCTACCCATACTCATTTAGCCTTTATAATTTGCAAGACATCTTCGGAGACAAATGTCGTAGACGTTGGTCTGCATGTTTCTTTTTCATGTTTTGCAGCTGTTCTTCTACTACTTTCTGCCACAGCAGAAAGAAAGAAAAAAACCGATGTGAAACAGGAAAAAAGGACTCATGAAAAACAACGACTTCG
The DNA here is from genome assembly GCA_026315105.1 of Locusta migratoria. Taxonomy (NCBI): domain Eukaryota; kingdom Metazoa; phylum Arthropoda; class Insecta; order Orthoptera; family Acrididae; genus Locusta; species Locusta migratoria. The sequence goes on from CM048755.1 coordinate 196,107,155, forward strand.
AAAGTTTGCATTAAAGATGCGTTGCAAATAATAAACGTGAAATGCGTATGAAAAGAAAAAAAAATGTATTCGGTTGTGATTAGAAGGACATTAAGTTATAATTATTATGCTGAGAATGAGTAAACATATGCTGCTTAATCATTTACTTTTGTAGAGAAAGGTATTTCTGTTTTAATACCTTGATCAGTGTATGTCCTCACGTTGTAGTAGAACGTATGCAACTGAGAGTAAACTGTTATAAATGTTGGATATAATAGTTTTTAGCAGCGATCTGGAATAGCTTGATGCTTTGCTGATGTACGTATGTTTCTAGCGTTAGCAAACAACTTGCTGTCAAACTCGAAATTCTACAACTGTCAAGAGAAGAGTTATTACAACAAACATACATAAAACAGCAAAGCATCAAGCAACTTTAAAAGATTGCTAAAAATATTATATCTAACAACTAAAACAGAATAATGGTTAATTCAAAGTTGACATATGCCCGTCTACAAAGTCAGGACATATGCTGAAGAAGGCATCAAAGTCGAAGTGAGCTTATCTACAAAAATTAAGTAGCTTGGATTTTTGCTGCTGTGCTTATATTTTTAGTATTAGTATCAACTAGTTGTGAAACTCAAAATTCTTCAACTGTCACAAGAATAAAAACGTATTATTACAACATACAAACCATAGCAAAGCATCAAGCAACTTTAAAGCATTGCAAAGAATAATAAGTTATACTGCGGACAGTAATAATAGTTTACTCGAAGTTGGCATATAAAACGGTAGGAGATGTGCTGATGAAGGCATTAAAGACAAAATAAATTTATCTACAAAAATAAAATTTGATGCAGCATTTATCTATTAATTTATGCATGCATTACCCTAAGGAAATTTATTACTATTGTTTAACATAATATTAAGCTTGCAACGTCTGATCATGGGAAAAATTAATAGCATTGTTGAACTTGAAGAAAGAAAAACGCACATCCTAGCTCAGATTGATATATAGTACGCCCGACTGACCGCCGTGTTATCCTATACTGATGGCGTCATTTAGACGCAGTATAGCCATGCAGAGAGTGAGCACACCGCTCTCCCGAACGTTGTTGGGTTTCTTGAATTGGAATAGCTATTGCTCGTTCATTTGCTACATCAATTGGCCCCAGTCATCCCACCAAGCAAAATATCCGCCAGTACCGGTGATCGAACCCGAGGTATCCGCGTAGCAGTGATAGACGCTGACCACTCAGCGGCGGAGGCGGACTATTTTGGTAACAATAGTGATAAAAGAATCGAGTAATACTATGAGTTTTTTTGTTAAATTGATAGTTCTTAATGCGAAAAAAAAAAAAAAAAAACCCATTGAAATTGGTCATGGCTACGAGACGCGGAAGTGGCGGGTTGGTACGAGCGGCGGCGGAGCGGAGTGTACCTGGGCAGCGAGGGCGAGAGCGAGGGCGGGCGCGACGCCGGCGTCGGTCGTCCGGTGCGGCGGCGGTGGCGGCGGCGGCGAGGCGACTGCGCTCGCGGCGTCGCGGCGTCGCCGGCTGGCGGGGCTGCGCGTCTGCGCATGCGCGTCGCCGGCGCAGGCGCAGTGGCGGCGGCGCCGCGACGCCGACGCCGCAGCGCGGCACCTGTTGGTTCATTCGGCGCGCGACCGCCGCCGAGGAAGGCCGCCCACCCTCACACCGGCCTACGACGCGACCCGCCTCGCGCACCTACCGGCACCACATATCCGAGCCAATTTCGCCGGGTAGAGCTCCGGCAGAACATCGCTCCCGGTGAAGCGGGTCCTCCTCCTTTCTGTGTATGCTGCCAGCAGTAATTCGGTGAAGCAGTTCGACGAATAAGTAGATTAGATTAATACTTGTTCCATAGATCGTGAATAACTTTCATAATGGCATGGAACCTGTTAGTATCGTAAATGGTTCCCTTACATGACGTAATTCATTTTTTATTTGTAAAATAACTAATCTATATCTATAAATGTGAATGTCTGTTCGGTGTACGCTTATCACGTACGAACGACAAAACGCAGAGACTTAAATATTTGTACAGTTACTAATTTATACCTAAGGGAGGTTTTAGGCACGGTTTTATAGCGATCTGATAGGTATTTAGTAATTTGAAGAATATAACGCGAAATGCGGAACAATAATTCCTCTTTAAAAATTATATTTGCTCTTTGAAAATGATTTTATTGGTTGCATTGTTGCTTGAGGGTTCATAATGATAAAAGGGTGTAGTATATTGGGATGGAAAGTTATTGGTGTATATAAAATTCTACGTGTGAGTGTGTGTTAATATTTCGTTCTGCAGCGAAAACTAAAGAACGCAAACAAATGGTCTGTGTGTAATTGTTGTCCGAAGTGTCCCGTTGCACACCGTAGCAGTTCCATGCCGATAGCTATAAGGGGGTGGAAGATATGGTGGTTGAAAGTCGTCAAATTACAAAAAATTAGGACTTGAGGCCAGCGATGACGTTTGCGTTTCTATTGCAAGGACATTTCACACAGCGAAACGTGATGCCACAGACCATATCTTTGGTCTATGCGAGCTACAATGTCTTCAGCTCTTTTAAGGATACGCATACGAATAAGGAAATATAAGAATAAATAAATAAAGCAGTAAAAAAGAAATTTCTCTTAATACATCTCATTAAAAAAAATCGATTTGACGTTTCGCGCATTACATCAAGTGATCGATCTGTGATATTATTACAATCATTATTGTTGAATTTCGTGATTGGATTCAAAATGTTCAAATGTTTGTTAAGCTTATGGGACTTAACTACGGGGTCATCAGTCCCTAAACTTACAAACTATTTATTTACTACCTTATACTAATGACGGCACAAATATCCATGCCCGAGGTGGGATTCGAACCCCCGACCGTAGTGGCCGTGCAGACCGTGACTGGAGCGCCTCAATCCCCTCGTCCACCGCGGCCGGCGTGATTGGATTCTTCCAAACGAGTGCATTTTTACGTGTGATTTGATCTACACTACTTACTTTCCTGATAATGTTAATTAAAAATGTTTGTTTCTAAAGAAGGTATTGTATTTCATTTCATCCTTCAAAACCAGTCTCATAGCACACTACTGAAACATAGCTTACCTATCATGATCAACCAACACGCGAGCGGAGACACGGGTTTAAGCTAGTTTATATCTATAATTCACCTGTTCAGTAAATAGAGTTGTCATTCAGAAATTATTTTAATAGCTTTTAAACCTACTAACTGCTTAGTCCGAGATAACTCGGGTGAAAATGTTTTGCTAAGAAATATTATCGCAAGATAACTCTGGCTCGCAAATTTTTCGCGTCCCTTAAGCAGTATCCTTATTAACCCTTTCAATCCCAGTGCTGTTACTGGACAACAACGTATTAAAAGTTGATTTATACCGTATTTTGTACATCAATCCTTAAAGTTGCATTTTTGTTGATGAACAACATGCTTCTAGTACGACATTTTATGGCTTGGTATGGCGTGTAGCAACTTCTGAGGCATTAATCTGTCCGTCTTGGAGGTTGTGTTGCATTGCCGTCTGTACGTGGCTGAGAGTGTGAGCGTGAGTGTGGTTCCTTTTATTTTATTCCAGCAGTGAATTGTCTTGTCTTTGGTGCTGTGGCGAAGATTATGCTAGCATTATTGATCTGGCAGTGTTAACTATCAACAGAATAACGTCGAAGTAATAAAATACCTCGATACAAACGTCTGTGTTATGCGAGAAATACATGACATAAAAAACCAATAGTTCGACCAAAAATTTTAAAACACATATTTTGATGTTTAGTTCACTGTATTAATACAGAAAACACTGTATTTTCATTTTTTCAAAGTTGATTTCATAATGTGGGACTGAAAGGATTAAAATCGTTATAATTGCTTCTGCTACTGACTTTTCTTTTTATTTTGTTGAGATTCGCATTTTCTTTGTATGCTTTTATAAGGCAATACTGTGCCATTTAGCATCATTTTATTGCGTCAAAATGTACTCAGAAAAATGAATTCCACGAAGCATTTCGAAGCTGTTCGTCAATTTCAGTGAATAATAATTAAAATATCATCACACCAGTTATTTCCCTTTAACCGTGAATCATTCTAAGTTCACTATCAAGCCCAGAAACTACTTCTTTATAAGCTGTTGTAAATTTCACGTTTGAGGGAAAGAATTCATATTTGAGGTAGTGTATTCATTGTTAAACTAATCAAACATGCATTCTTAAAATTAACCGATACATTTTAACGTATTTTCTCCAGAAAACCCTATCATCAATCACAAATCACAGAATGCTAGTCAAACAGAGAACCTATTGGAACAGAGCTGCACTAAACAAGAGACTGTGGAAAACAGAACATAGGTTGTCGAAAACAGAGCAGGAAACGTCTAGAATAGAGATCAAAAGAAGGAAGGAAGAAAGGAAAGAAACTTGGTTTTTAACGTCTCGTCGACATCGTGACCATTAAAGATGGAGTTCACGCTGGAATAGTTTCGGTTTAGGAATGAGGAAGGAAATTGGCTTTCTCCTTTGAAGGAAGACATTTGCCTGAAGTGATTTAGTGAAATCGCGGAAAAGGTAAATCAGGGTGGCCGGAGGCGTGTTTGAACCGCAGTCCTCCCGAATATGAGTCCAGTGTGTTACCACTGCGCGCGGCAGAATAGCAGTGCGCACTAATGCGCCCAGCCTCGGCGCGCGCGCGTCCGTTCGCCGTCGGGGATTCGAGTCCTCCCTTGGGCATGGGTGTTTGTCTTGTCCTTAGCATAAGTTAGTGTAAGTAGTTTGTAAGCCCAGAGACTAATGACCACCGTCGTTGCCGCGGCGGATTAGCCGCGCGTACTGGAGCGCCGTGTTGCGGTGCGCGCGGCCGTCCGCCGTCAGGGATTCGAGTCCCCCATTGGGCATGGGTGTTGGAGTTTGTCCTTAGGTTATTTTACCTTAGTATAAGTAGTTTGTAAGCTAGGGACTGATAACAAAGCACTTGAGTCCCATAGATTTACAAACATCTGAACCAATGTCGTTAAGTCCCTTAGATTTGCAAACATTTGAATTTATCACTGCGCCACCTCGCTCGGTAAAACAGAGCGCGTACGATGGTTGTCAAAAGTATTTGTAAAGTTTATGGGGCTTAACTCCGGGGTTATCAGTCCCTAAACTTACAAACTAATTATGAACTAAATTATACTAAAGACAGCACAAACATCCATGCCCGAGGGCCTCCGACGCGTGAGGCCAAGCGATCCGCAATGTGGCGCTCCAGACCGCACGGCTACTCCCTCGCGGCCGATGGTTGTCCCTGGCTTATGTACTACCATGGAACGGCTTCCGATTATTTTGCGCTCCTTGTATCTTTCCTTCTCCTTTTATTGACAAATGTTCAAATGTTTGTATAGTCTATGGGACTTAACTACGGGGTCATCAGTCCCTAAACTTACAAACTACTTATGAACTACTTACGAACTAGGACGGCACAAATATCCATGCCCGAGGGGGGATTCGAACCCCCGACCGTAGTGACCGTGCAGACCGTGACTGGAGCGCCTCAGTCTCCTCGGCCACCGCGGCCGGCTTTTATTGACATTTGTTAATATGTCTACGGAAGGAAAGAATAAATTAAACCATGCTTTTCTTCACCAACGGAAATCAGGAAGTGGTTACACTGGTACTCTGTGTCCGACAATGTATTGACGATGCTTTTAATAGATCTATCTGGCAACATGACGGTCTGAAATTAACATGGTAAGCATACACCTAACAGTCGGCTTATTCCGTTCACTTTTCTCACCACTGTAATACATACTTTAGTGACAAATGATGCACTCGTTTGCCAGAAATCGAATACCGCCTAAAGCGCTGGTGATCGAGCAGCGGCCTTTTCAAAACCTACTGAGGCGGCGGACTGAATTCAGACGCTCTAATATTTTTGTTTTAATTGTTATGATAGCAACTGCAAAATATTTATTAACTCTTGCTGGTTATTACAACAGTTCACGACCGCTGGTTTCGGCATTTGTGAGATTATCAGGTATGTTACATTTTTAAAATCTAGTTTCTCCAAGTCTACATAGTTTATTGATATCCTATATGTTATATTGTACTACGTCTAGGTATTAACATCTTAAATAAGATGTTAATATAACAAAAAATAGCGACTCTTTGGTGTACTTTTTGACAGTCATTTCCTGGACAAATCGTTTAAAGAATGTTCTGTGTTTGCGGTAAATTATTTCTTAAGTAATCAGAGATTTTTTGGGTCACAGCTGCAGTTGTGTGAATTAAATACACTAAATTTACAAATTAATTACATCGTTGGTACTCAGTGTTGGTTTGGCTCATGGATATTGTACACTTTGCAGTTATGCGATCTTTTCTACAAAAAAAGAAAATACGTAAGTTATGTTAAAATATTGGTACATGAGAGAACGTACGTTCCAAGATGATTTATGGACGTCTCTCAACCTAGATATAAGTACAATATAAAAGCTAGTATTGAGGGCTATGAGAAAAAGAATATGTAAAGTATAACATTAACAGGAACTTTTGACTGGATTCGTGAGGCGATACCCCAGATACGGCTTTCATGCCTGTCTATTCGGTAACAATTTTGCGACTGATTTTAAAGTAAGTTCCCGAGAGCTACGGACTTGAAACTTATCAACATAAATCAGAGCTGCATGCCTATGCTATATTAACTCTCGTTCGTGTCTGTGCTTTGGTTTAAACTATTATTTTCCCCTATCTTCCTGTCCCAGGCTCCTTGTGTGAACTTGAATCTCCCGAATTTTTACCTTAACCATGTTTCTAGATATATATAGTGATTGACTCGGCTTCAGGCAAACTGATATGAACCTAAAAATTACCACATGTTTCTAAGTAAATCCCATGTAAATGTTTGAAACCAATCGAAAAATTTCACACTCACAACACAAACAAACAGAAATTAATTATTTAAACAGTTTTTTATATAACACTTTTTTAAACGGAACAAAGAGTATAATGTAATTTCTCCTAGCCCCATACAGATTACTAACCTCATACAGGTATCCCTGAGTTTTTGATAGCTATGACAATATTTGTCAAATTTAAAACGAAAATGTAACGTGTGTTCAACGAGAAAGGGTACGGGTAATTTATTTGTAAAAATACTGATGATATGTTTTCTACATGTTTGTTTCTAGCACAATGAACTGTAAAAGCAATATAAAAATTTCTGTATCCATACTAATAAAAAGGAAAAATAACAAATCTCGGACCTGCTATTTTTCTATATAATAAACTAAAAACGCGTTTTCCGTAAGTGGGTCTGATAACTCTTGCAGTCCAAAAATAAATTGGATAACATAAATAGAGACGGATTGCTGAAAGTCCTTCTTCAATGATAAAGGTCCACTGGACAAAAAAGTATCACAGACGAACATGTGTCTTACCCTTTATAAACCTATGTTACCCAAGATACAAAAGCTGACTAGAACTATAATACACAATCAAATGCTTTAAACAGCAGAACGGTTAAAATCTCTGTCAATGCTCAAAGGACCGTACCCTACAGGAAGAGAGAGACACGTACACATTAGGAATACGTAGCCAGCAAATAACATGCCAACGAACAGCAGTTTAACCATGTGTGTTATTGTGCAGGATGATACTGCCGTTCTATAGAGTTCTCTGGCGTTAAAACTTCTAATATAAAACAAATTGTACAGCTATCCTATTCCATCGTGTAACTTAGGAACTTGGAACATCGTTATGGCGCGCTACGGTTAGGTAACATATTTATGATCTAAGTCCCACCTGGCAGTCCTTAGAAAAGCAGCATCAGCTCAGAGTTCAAAGTTTGTGTAACTAAGGCACCGAACTGCTGAGGTCATCGGTCCCTAGACTTACACACTACTTAAATTAACTTATAAAAGGGCAAGACACACTCCCTATCCGACGGAGGACTCGAACCTCCGGCAGGTGCGGCCGTACGATCAGTGAAATAGCGCCTCAGAGCGCGCGGCAATCCACGCACGAGCATTAGCTAAAAGTTGGAGGGTAAGGAGGAAGGCCGCGGTGGAGTAGCCGAGCGGTCTAAAGCGTCTCGCTGCGGAGGTCCGAGTCCTCCCTGGGACGTGTGTGTGTGTGTGTGTGTGTGTGTGTTGTTCTTACGTTAGTTTACCTAGGTTTAAGTAGTTTGTAAGCTACGGACTGATGACCATGCAGTTTGGTCCGATAGATTTACAAACATTTGAACATTTTTAAGGAGGAAGTATTCGACGGCGGTCTTTGCGGGAAATCAACCGCGCTATTCCCCTGAAGTGATTAGGCAAACCTGAGACAGAGTCGCAGGACAGAGACATGGATCTCACTCTTCCCGGAGCTGCGCAGTCACCCGTCAGCGCAGCCACAGCTAAAGATCGTGCGCTATCAAGGAGAGCGTCTGACACGTGGCTCACCGATTTCGATCAAATTTGCATGGACGTTCTATTTTGAATATAAAGAGACACATATTTCGGCTTCTTGCTAGACACTGGGTAGTTTTCGAAAAATAAATAAATAAAAATCAAGGTCAAAGTTTATGTTAGAAAATCTATAAATCAAAGGGTCGTCTGAAGATGAGCATTTTTTACTAATATATGTGGGGTCAAAAGTGAATGACGTTCTATTAATTAACTTTCTTGTGTTTTCATGCCGCAGCTCGCGTACTCGTGAAATGACCGACTTCCCGAGCGCCGACGCCGGTCGAGAGGCCCAAGGTGAGAAAACATGTTTGTTACGCTTACTATAGCAGACACCAAAAAATATGAACAGAACTTCCAGCGACCGACATCAAAGAAGGTGTTCGAAATGACGACTCCCGCTCGTGTTGCAGATCTCACATTTCCAGCACATCAGATCTCCCATGCCCCGGAGACAAGGTCTGCTGTCGTCATTTCCAACACCTTCTTTGATGTCGATCGCTGCATGCCCCTGTTCTTATTCCTCGGTTTCTGCTATACTGAGCGTAACAAACATGTTTCCTCACGCTATCCGTATCGCTCCTTTCTTGTGTTTAGTGTCTCACTAATGCGTCAGGAAAGATTTTCCAGCGTGAAGGCGTATTAGTGTATCTCCTGGAAGCTTGTCACCACTGTACTGTAAAACATCGTAAATAACATGTAACATGTACGAGGGCCATCCGGAAAGTGATACCCGTTTGTGCAATAAAGACAAAGGAGTAAATATTAACAAATATAAACACTTTTATTGAACAGAGCACAATTACACTACTTCTCCACATAATCTCCAAGCAAATTTAGGCATTTGTCATAACGTGTGACGCGTTTTGGTTTCCCTGCGTCATAATCCTCCGCCGCCAGCGTATTGAGATACGTAGTCACACCTCGTAGAAGTTCGTCATTCTGTCAGATCATTTTCTCGTGAGAAAGTCTTAAAAGCTTCGGAAAGAGATGGAAATCTGAAGGGGCCAAGTCCGGGCTATATGGTGGATGTTCTGTAATGACAGACGGTCTCCCTGAACGCTCCTCGCCATGTGTATTCCCCCAATCCAGATTGAAGCTGCGACACCAGCGCCGAACAAATTACTCGTCTATCACATGTCTCTGTACACCTCCTTTAATTGGCGATGAATTTCACTAGGTCGAACGTTTAGTGCATTAAGAAATTTAACCCTTTCGCTACGGTGAACTTGTGCAGAAGTCGAGAGCGAATGTGCTCCACAGCCGGTGGACTGCTGCAGCAGTCAAGTGCTGCCTGTGCCGCCCAGCCGGAGGACTGCTATAGCAGTTCCGCCTCGCGTCATACATCGTAATGTAATGCTACTGAAATGTAACGTAAAGCAATTGTAAATAAATATTATTTAGTAAGCGAAATGTGCGTTTATAATAGTAACGTCCACATCCCACCAGAGCTGAATCCAAAACTTGGATCTTTTAGAATTTACGAAAAAATTACGCGAATTATCTGAAAGAAGGAAGAAAACTGTTTCTATTCCAAATGAATTTTCCCTAATAAATAAATAGTATAAAGTCCAATAATTGCGATAACACTGAGAGTGTGAAAGCAGGACAGAGTAGCGCCGTGGGGAGTGCGGAAAATGCGCCGCACAGCGGGACGGCCGGGCGCGACTGGCGCTCGTCCACAGCGCACGGCGCAACAATCACGCCGCCGGAGTGAAAGGGTTAATCACGGCCCTCACTTCGCAACAGGCGGCGTTCTCAATTTGTTTAAAGATTATAAACCATCACAGACACAACACAGGCAACACACAGCGTCATGCAGCCTCGCCCAGAGCAGCACACATGCCACTGACGCGGTCTGACCCTGCCCAGCGGCTACCCGAGTCGTCAGCGCGTAATGCAGCGCTCCATAAAGCGCCTCGCTGCGGAGCGCGTGGTTGCTCGCCGTGGAGGTTCGAGTCCTCCCTGGGGCATGGGTGTGTGTGTTTGTCCTTAGGTTAGTTTACATGGGTTTAAGTAGTTTGTAAGCTACGGACTGATGACCACGCAGTTTGCTCCGATAGATTTACAGACTTTTTTTTTTTTAATGCGGCGCTAACGGGTACCACTTTCCGGATGGCCATCGTAGTGTGCCAGATTAGAAGTACGAGAAGGCTTTGATGGCATGATTTTGCCAGGTTAACTAAATCACATTATGAACAAAAATGCGTATTGATCGTGCTATGCCAAGGCTAGTATGATATGTTCTCTTGTCTTTTCACCCTCCTTCATTAACTGTGTGTGCACGATTGTGTATGGCAGAGACACTAGATGAATCGAAACAACTGATTCGTAATGAAATTCAGTGTTCTCCAGCAAATACCTCCCAGCCAGAAACGTGGTGCACCACAGACACGTTGCAAGAATTCTCAATTAATTTTCAAAATACGAAAATTTGTACTTGTGGTGTCGCACAAGTATGAAGTGCGCGCCACGTACTTTGGCCGCGCGCCGCCATGCACGCACGGCGCGGCGTTCTTACGACGTCAGCCACGAGCGCTCTCTGCTGCAACTCCGCTCGTGGCCACGACTGCTGCATCGACCACTTGGGAATCAGATAGGCACCAGTTAAGACTTGGCTATCAGATAGGCACTAGGAATCATCAGTAGGCAGGCCTCTATATAATCTATGTATCAGCATTCTGCAGTCAAGAACTATGTAAAAGTTAAGTATTACCAAGACTTCACGAAATATATATCTTGTTCTAATTTAGCCTAGTGTTCTAGTTTCTGCTGTCCCACTGGCTGGTCACCTCGTACCTGCACACGCGTGCATCCTTTATTCCTGTGTCGGTCTCTTTCTACTCGGCCACCGACACCTACGACGACCGGCGGAAACGAGACACAAAAGTACTGATATCACTTCCGAGCAAAATTGTTAACTTTGTAGGGTTACTCAAAATACATCATTCCCTATTCTTTTTACATCGGCATGTAATGCAGCTGAAAATCTACACTTTTGTTTTGGTTAGCAAGTTAATCGAAACAATTTTGACCGAACGAGGCAGCCAGTGCGTGGCGTTCGAAGCCCAATCGACGGCGGGTCATTAGTGAGGGACCGGCAGAGACGGAAGGCACGGCGCCGGCCGTCGCGCTGCTCTAGGCAGGACAGTTGCGGTTTCTGCTCACAACATCACTCCAGCCACTAATGAAGCGCTCTCTCGTGTTCCATTTCCCTACAATCGATGTTACATGTACGTTCCATTGGAACGCATTAATAATGCTACGTCCTTCGACTAGCTACAGTGAATTCGCTTTCAGGTTTTCCGGGACTTCCTGGAGACAGCACTACCCCCCAACCCCTGCCGGCTAACGGACGGAACTACTAGGCCTATATATTGCGCATTATATTTAGATTTTGCGAGAAAGAGAAATAAAAAAGATACGGAGCGTAATACATTGTGGTGAATACTCGAATGACAGCAAAATAAATAAAACAGAAAAAATGTTGCAACGGACTTCTCATGTACTACTCTGAAGGATAGAGCAATAATACTTTGTGATAAAAGACAAATCTTCAGTACAACGTTTTCACATGCTGTGGATGGGTCAGACTGATAAGAAACATTGACTTGTTCAAAAGCTAGAAGTTGAACCCCGAGCCGCGGTGGAGTAGCCAAGCGGTCTAAAGCGTCTCGCTGCGGAGCGCGCGGTTGCGCGCTGTGGAGGTTCGAGTCCTCCCTGGGGCATAGGTGTGTGTGTTGTCCTTAGGTTAGTTTACCTAGGTTTAAGTAGTCTGTAAGCTACGGACTGATGACCACGCAGTTTGGTCCGATAGAGTTACAAACATTTGAACATTTGAATTTTGTTGAACCCCGATCTTCCTGGGGACGCGAAGGTCACGGGTAGCAGATTACAGTCTACCACCAGATGTCAGGTGCAACAAGTGGTTTTATTTCGTGACGAGAAAATAACTGCACATTCTCTTTACTTTCGTAAAAGTTTCCTAACTCTGTTGTCGAACCACGGTGGAAGACCTCTGAACCCAGGCGGCAGGAGTAGCTGGAGCACCGCGGCGGAGCGGCCGAGCGCATTGAGGCGCTACGCTACGATGCGCGAGGCCGTTCCCCGTCGGGGATTCGAATCCCCCCTCGGGCATGGATGTTTGTGTTAGTATAAGGTAGTTCATTAGTAGTTTGTAAGTTTAGGGACTAATGAGACCGCAGTTAAGTCTCTTAAGCTTAACAACCATTTGATCATTTAGTCATTGTAGCCGACAAGAGTAACGATTTGAAGGCGGGTACACCCAGAGCTCCTTATCGCCGCCGTCAAGGCCTCCTACGCATCTCGGATGAGACTCGCAGCAAGCAAAGAGAAAGCATACGGGCATTCTTTTCCGGCCTTCCCGCTATTTCCCTAAGGGTCTCCATCACCCGCCTAACATTGGAGCTCCCAATGACTAGCAGTTGCGTCCGACAGATTTACAAACAAATAATACATTTACTAGTAACGGCGATGATACAGATACAGTGCTACTAAATCAGATATACAAAACAGCTTTTCGAAAGTACTTCAATCAGAGAAGACAATGTAAATATTCCAGAATTCGAATTAAGAGTAGCTGCCAACATGAGCAACAGAGAAGTAGATATGCCGCCCGCGGTGGCCGAGGGGACTGCGGCGCGCCAGTCACGGCCTGCACGGCCACTACCGTCGGGGGTTCGAATCCCCCTCGGGCATGGATATTTGTGCCGTCCTTAGTGTTAGTTCATAATTAGTTTGTAAGTTTAGGGACTGATGACCCCGTAGTTAAGTCCCATAAGCTATACAAACATTTCAATTTTTTTTTAAGTAGATATCCTGGGTGTAATGAAGCAACTCCAGCCGCTTAACAAACGTAAGCATTACGCTCCAGATTATTTACTTGTTAGTTTCACATGGTCACATTTTTGATGAGCTTATGAGACTTAACTACGGGGTCATCAGTCCCTAAACTTACAAACTACTTATGAAGTAGCTAATAGTAAGGACGTCACAAATATCCATGCCCCGATCGTAGTGGCCGTGCAGAACGTGACTGGCGCGCCGCAGACCGCTTGCCCATCGTGGTCGACCATATTTGTTTCCAGTAAGAGTATACTAATGCAATAGCTGCATTCATATGCAACCCATCGATCATCGTAGGACCCGTACCCACAGACTTTCTAGTCACACAAATATTCAGGAGAGACAATAGGTATAATTAGATTTAAATTATAGGCCTATACTGCCAAAGACGATTTGTAGCAGAACATAGTGCGTTCAAAAATTATGAGTTACCTAGAAGAGAACGACCTACTGACCCATAGTAAACACCAAAAAATGTTCAAATGTTTGTAAAGCCTATGGGACTCAACTACGGGGCTATCAGTCCCTAAACTTACAAACTACTTATGAACTACTTACGAACTAGGACGACACAAATATCCATGCCCGAGGGGGGATTCGAACCCCCAACCGTAGTGGCCGTGCAGACCGTGACTGAAGCGCCTCAGTCCCCTCGGCCACCGCGGCCGGCTAGTAAACACCGATTCAGAAAATATCGTTATTGTGAAATACAATTAGCTCCTTAAGCACGCGATGTGATGAGCGCTATCGACGTGGGATCTCAAATTGTTTCCATATTTCTAGACTTCGAATATGCTTTTGTCAATGTACCTGAAAAGGCTTTTAATAACATTGCGTGCTTTCGGAATATCACCTCAAATGTGTGATTTGATTCGTGATATCCTGTCAAAGACGAAACAGTTCGTACCAACTGATGGAAAGAAATCGACTAAAACAGAAGTGATACCTGACGTTCCTCAGTATAGTGTTACAGGTACTCAGTTGTTCCTTACCCATATAAACGATTTATGAGAAAATCTGAGAAGCCATCGTAGGATGTTTGTGAATGATGCTATTTTTTATCGTCTAGTAAAGTCATAAAAAAATCAAAACAATGTAGAACGAGATAGATATGATACCGGTATTGTGCGAGAATGAAAAGTGTGAATTCACAAGAGTGCTAAAAGAAATACGTTAAATGTCAATTACAAAATAAATCAATCTGAAGGCAGTAAATTCAGCTAAATACATGAGAATTACTATGACGACCAACACAAATTGGAAAGAATAAATGTGACGCCGCGAAAGAATTCTCATCGTCAGCTAAACTCTGGCTCAGGAGAAAGACTAGTACCTGCCACCCCCTTTTACCCCACTCCCAATCAAACAAAAGTCTCACAGTTTGGAAGACTCAGTGCAGTGATAGCACATAAAAAGCTGCTGGCGGAGTGGTGGGAGGGGGAGGGGCGGGCCGGCGGGGGGGGGGGGGGGACTACCCTTCGCCCCCCCCCTTTTGGATCCACCTTGTGCAACGAGACAAAGTTGGTAGATGAGTGTTGTTACTTGTGTAGTAAAATAAATTGGGATGGTCGCAATACAGGTGATATAAAACGAAAAATGCCATTGTAAATAAAAAAAAAATTCTGAGAAAGAGAAATTTGTTAACATCGAATATTGATTAAGGTTTTAGGAAGCATTTTTTTTTCAGTAGCCGCGGTGGAGTGGCCGAGCGCTCTAAGGCGCCTTGCTGCGGAGTGCGCGGTTGCTCAACGTCGGAGGTTCGAGTCCTTCCTGGAGCATGGGTGTGTGTGTGTGTTTCCCTTAGTTAAAGTACTTTGTAAGTCTGGTCCAATAGGTTTACAAACATTTGAAAAAAAATTGCAATACGTTTGTGTGGACTGTTGTGTTATACGGAAGTGAAACAAGGGTGATAGCCGGCCACGGTGACCAAGCGGTCTGCGGCGCGTCAGTCACGGTCTGCACTGCCGCTGCGGTCGGGGGCTCGAATCCCCCCGGGCATGGATGTTTGTGTCGTCTTTAGTATAAGGTAGTTCATAAGTAGTTTGTAAGTTTACGGACTGATGACCCCGTAGTAAAGTCCCATAGAGTATACAAACATTTGAACAACATGGATAATAAATAGTTCAGACAAAAAGAGGATAGAAAATTTTGAAATGTGTTGCTGCAGACGAATTCTGAAGATCAGATGGGTATAAAATAAATTTGCAATAAACCTTGACTAAAACAAGGGATCGATTTGTAGGACACATTCAGAGTAATCAAGTAATCGTCAATTATAGTATTGGAGCGAAGTGTGGGGAATAAGATGGCAAAGTGAGACCGAGAGACGAATGCAGTAAGTACGTTCAAATGGACTGTTCTTACGAGGCGAAGAGGCTTGCACAGGACAGGGTAAGGTGAAGAGCTACATGAAAGTAGTCTCAGAGCTGAAGAGCACAACAACAAGAACACGTGCAGTATTCATCACTTACCGCGCTGTGAAGTAGGCAGCCGGTGGTTTGCGATGTAGATTCTCGGGCGAGGCTGGTCGGCGCGCCGCAGCTGTGTGGGCTATCGCGGGCCAGTCGGCCAATGGCAGCGTGACGAGGCGCCCCCCGGGAAATACCACTCTAGTTGGACCCCACTCACAATGGCCGCCCTCCCCTGGCCCGCCGAACAAAAAGTGTTTCTCACCCGTGAAAGCGCGCTCCTCTGCGGATTGTTATTGTTATGGAAAACGAGTTTCCTGCCAATAGTGTGCCGAATTTTTGCACCACATTTTAGCTTCCGAGGACTGATTTTTTATTTAAATGGATCGAAATTACGGCGCCGCGCCGAAACCGTATTACACCGCATCGCCACCCGTAAAACGGTAGACCGACGTTGTCACACGGATTTCTGAGGTGCTAGAGAGAAGCGTTCTGTTACTGCTGTCGATACACTGTAGAGGAACAGTACCGAGGAACTTCTAATACTGGAGGAATAGCTTTGAAACGGGCCGGATGGGGGAGCGCTTATTTTTAACCCTGGACTGGGTGTAGGTGTGTGCGTATGTGGGGGTGGGGGGAGTGTACACCTGTCACCCAGTTGTTATAGATTGCGATTATGTCCGTTTCGTTTAAAGTTGCAGCTTTCCCGCGCTTTTACCTTTCAAATGGAATCATCATAGCACATCAGAGTAAATTCAGTCCGTTGAAGAGTTAAACTGGCGCAGCAATACGTTGAAGTTACTTTGTGTACAACAGTCTACGGCGCACCTAACCATATAACAAAATTTCTTAACCTCCCAACCGATTGTCCCGAGATAGCTCGCGACTCCAAAAATTTGGCGTCGCGTCGTTACAGTTCGCGTTGCTGCCTCCAGTAAGCAATACCAACTCGTTTATAATCGTCGTAGTTGCTCCTGATTTTGCTAATACTACTGCTGACAGTAGACTTTATTGTTCTATTGAAGAATTTTGTCTCTGTCTTTTTTTAAATGAATACTAATTATTCCACTGAGGAACAGCATTTGAAAGACATCTCTGTTTCAGTAGCTGATGATAACTGTTTCGAACATTCGCGAGCGTGGAAGATTGTGAGGGAGACACAGACATGGGTTGGTCTCAGGTGAGAGATTGGCTTGCAGTAGAAGCTTTTGTGCAAGAAATAGGTATCGGAGGATCCCAGATGATCCTGACGTCCTTCCAGAAGGATGGTGTTTCTTTTTTTTTTTAACATTTAAATTGTTTCCTTTTGGCACAAAACACTTTCTCCGACATCTGTCTGCCATTTGACATGTATATACTAACAATCATTGATGTAGCACTTAATTCTATGTTAGTCACCTTTGAAGATAGGGATTCAGAAACAATGTGTGAATTAACTTATGATTTTGCGTGTGTAAGTGCATATACATATATTTCATTTTTATTATTCAGAAACATAAGGATGGCTTTACATTTAAAACGTCATATACAATAAGTAATATTAGTGTTTTCAATTTTACTTCGTTCGAGAAAGTCGGCCTGTTATACCGAGACCAAGGATGCAATTTGTGTAAACTCTATGTTGCAACATTTGAACGATTTATTACAGATGTAATAAACTATATTTTAAACAAGAAGTAATAGAAAAAAATCAGGAACACGTGGGTTAAGGTAGGTGTTCTCATTAAGTAAACCTATTTTATACCAAGTTCGTTGTAACTACAGAATTTGGATTTTTTATTGCTTTGACTACGTATAAGGAAGATTATGGTTTAACGTTCCGTCGGAAATACGTACAATAAATAATGTTAGAAGTGAAGGAACGTGAAAAAATGAGGGAAATCGTAGCACCAAAAACTAAAGACGGTGTGCATGTTAAAGTGTCTCCAATATCGCGACACAGTGGGCTTGCGAAGAATCCAATTCATGGGGAAACTTTTTCTCGCTGCCAACCATAGTAAATTGATGAAAGGAAAAAAGTTTCTCGCTTACTACTTTTCCGCTGTTTATGGAGTAAAACTACGGCCCTTGGTATGACGTTACAATTTATAATTTGAACACTACAAATTGTAGCGACAGGAAATTTTACAGACCTTATACACATATATAGTCGAATGTAGCTTCTAAATTGTATCACAATACGACACGTAGTTCATGAGATATGAGCACATAAACAGTAACGTTCCGCTGTTCATAGACTAAAACCACGACATTCGTTATGACGTTACAATTTATAATTTCTACACTACAAATTTTAGCTGCAAGAAAGTTTACAAACAGTATACACGCATATAGTTGAGTGTACCTCCTAAATTGTATCACAGTGCGACATGTAGTTAATGACATATGGGCACATAAAAAGTAACGTTTATTGAAAACCGCCCCATCACGCACCAAGTTTTAATCTCTTACTTCTTTACTACAAATTGTATTCCCAACAAATTTTACAGATATACCGCCCTTATAAAAATGAATACACACGTGAAAAATGGCAAGAATAAATAAATAAATAAATAATGATTTTGCAGCCAAGATCGCATTTTTCAATTATTAAGTTACCGGTTTCGGAGTGCTCGACGCCATCTTCAGACCTGTCGTAATTTACATAACTTCACGACATTTTTATATACTAAAAGAGGAAAATGTCGTGAAGTTATGTAAATTACGACAGGTCTGAAGATGGCGTAAGCACGCCGAAACCGGTAACTTAATAAATGAAAAATGCGATCTTGGCTGCAAAATCATTATTAAACAATTATAGATCGCCCCATCGAACTATGAGTTCCTTATATAAAAATAAATAAATACCCGAGCAACGCCGGGTTTTCAGCTAGTAAATAATATAAGACAGTTGAGAGTCATGACTATTTCTTACATGAAATAAAACTTAGGTAGCACCTCAGCACCTTTCACGAACTCGAGTCTATCTTAAAATGTTGCTGCCCCATGCAGAAAATCGCTGTCCTCGCGGTCGTCCTCTCTACGTTGCAGAAGCGTGGTCGACTTTTGCTGGCAAGGATGCGTGAACGGAAATAGTGCGGTATCTGCTAACAGTTTCAGCAGCCTTTGACCGGCGCGCCGCTCTGATGGCAACGCTCTTTCACCGCGCGTGCACCGGCGCGACCGTTGGAGGCGTCTTGTTATATTTGTGTGCAAGGCCAGGCAGGAGCGCCACGACGCACGCCAGCTGAGCCGTCACCGTGTCGTTACGTCCCCCCAGAACGCGACGGCACAAAGCGCGCATCGGGCCTTTTTTGTGGCGCTTCAGGTAGAATTTGGCGGGGGCGCTGATTAAAGCGGGCGCCGTGTTTGCCTGCCTGCGGTCAAAGAGTCGCCGCCGCCAAAGGAACGTCGCAGGGGGCATTTGTTGATGCCACGCCCAGCTGCCCAGTGTCTGTTTACAGTCGGCGTTAGTCTTAAGCCCGCACGGCTCATTAGAGACAACACGACCTGTAACGAGACAACGACAACGAGGCAGAAAATCGGCAGTTTTCTCTGAAAGCGCCTCTCGCTCTTTATTGTATACTAGCTGAAAACCCGGCGTTGCCAGGGTATTTATTTATTTATTCCTGCCATTTTTGAGGTATATATTCATTTGTTTAAGGGCTGTACGTCTGTAAAATCTCTTGGGGATAAAATTAGTAGTAGAGAAGTAATAGATTAAAACTTGGTGCGTGATGGGGCGGTTTTCCATTAACGTTACTGTTTATGTGCTCATATCTCATGAACTACGTGTCATACTGTGAAACAATTTAGACGGTACACTCAACTATATGCGTGTATACTGTCTGTAAAATTTCCTGTCGCTACAATTTGTAATGTTCAAATTATAAATTTTAACGTCATACCGAGAGCCGTAGTTTTACTCCATAAACAGCGGAAAAGTAGTAAGCGAGAAACTTTTTTCCTTGTTCTTTGTATCGGGTATCAAATATTCTGCTGGTTTGTCCTACATACCTTCCATCACATGAATTGCATTGTAGTTGGTATATTCCAGCTCTTTGGTAGATATCTGTGTCTTTTTTTATTTTTGGAATATATTTTTGGATTGGGTTGTCTGTTATGAGAGCTATTTTTATGCCTTGTCTTTTGAAAATATTTGTTATTTTATGTGTTAATTTGTGTTTGTATGTCATTGTGTACCATCTTGAAGTTTCTTTTGTTTTCATGTGTTCTTTGTACTGCGGTTTGTATTATGTGTGTGTGTGTGTGTGTGTGTGTGTGTGTGTGTGTGCTGCTTTGCTGTGTTGTTGTCTATGGGTCTGCATGTTAGGTGTTTTTTTTTATCTGTATCTGTTTTTAATTTTTTTGTTTAATTTTTCTACTATATTACTATTGTATCCATTGTTTGTTGCTATTTGTGTGATGATGTCTAGTTCCTTTTGGTAATTTTCTTTGCTGAGTGGTACTGTGTTGAGTCTGTGGAGCATGTATCTGATTGATGATTCTTCTAATCAAATTGCGCTCTTATGGAATATCGCCTCGGTTGTGCGACCGGATTCGTGATTTCTCGTCGGAAAGGATACAGTACGTAATAACTGACGGAAAGTCATCGAGTAAAACGAAAGTGACATCTGGCATTCACCATGGAAGTGTTGAAGGACCTCTACTGTTCCTTGTCTTTATTAACGATTTAGGAAACAATCTGAGCCGCTCTTTTAGACTGTTCGCTGATGATGCTGTCATATATCGGTTAGTAAAGTCACTGGAAGATCAAAAGCAGCTGAAAGACGATTTAGATAAGATATCTCACTGCTGCAAAAATTGGCAGTCGATCCTAAATAATGACAAGTGTGAAGGCACCCATATGAACTGCAAAAGAAATCCGTTAAACTGGATTTACACTATAAATCAGTCAAATATAAAGACCGTAAATTCGACAAAATACGTACGCTTTACAATTACGAACAACTTTAATTTGAGAGAACACACAGAAAATATCCTGGGGAAGGGGAACCAAAGACTTCGTTTCATTGCAGAAGTTATACAAGATGCAATATTTCTACTTACGTAACTGCCTGCATTACACTTGTCCGTCCTATTTTGGTGTATTGCTGGGCATTATGGGATGCTCATCAGCTGGGATTGACGGAGGACATAGAAAAGGTTTAAAGAAAGGAATCTCGTTTTGTATTATCGCGATACGGAGGAGAGAGTGTCACAGATGTGATGCACAAGTACAGATGTGATGCACAAGTTGGGGTGGAAATCTTTAAACAGAAAGGCGTTATTCGTCACGGGGAGCTAGCACAAGAACTCAAGAGTCTTAGAACTCAACCACGCGCTTTCAAGTCTAAACTGAAGAGTAACCTCATGGTCCATTCCTTTTATTCTGTCGAGAAGCTCTTGGATAAATTAAAAAATTAAGCTAATTCCTTTGTTTCGTTATTGATTCTTTTTACTTATGCTTAAGATTGTCATGGGAATCAGGTTAATTTAAGTTTTTATTTTACTTCTCTTGTGTTAAAATTTCATGTACTACCGACTTGTTCCATGACTATGGAGTCTTGCTCTTTAATTAGGTCCTGCGGTATATTTATTATTATTATCACTGCAACAAGACAAGGAAATTAATACAAGAATAAATGCTGGGAAGTGTAGTGGAACATTAAATGGTATCTTATGGGCTTAACAGATCAGAAAGGAAACAAAAAGAAAAATCTTCAATACAATCATCAGAAGCATCATGACAAATGGATCAGAAGTATGGACACTTAAATTGCAAATAGAAAAGAGGTTGATGGCAATGGAGATGGACTTTTGGAGACGATCTGCAGGAATATCTAGGCGGGAAATAATCAGGAATGAAGTTCTCAGGAAGAAAATGAAAATAAAATAATGTGTAATAAATGATAATGTAATAATGTAAACTATTTTAATGTAAAACCTTAGGGTACCGGAAAATGTAAATTAGCTGCATACGTAGAAATGGGAGTTAAGAATAACCTACACCTAATTGCATGCGTAGAAATGTGAATAAAGAATAACCTACACCTAATTTTGAGCACACTCGCTCCTTTTCTGAAAATCGTTAAATGAAAATAACCAGCTGAACTTCACATTTGTAACTGTTAGTCGTACGAATGTGAGCAGAAATAGGTACTGATTGTTCATATTATACCAGTAAATTCAGAATTTTTTTTCGACTTCCAACGGAAAGGTACTAAAGTCTTGCTGTGGGTACACACAGGAAGGGCAATTGACGTTAGGAAAATTATCGAACTCTTTTTGTGTCAGTCACAAATATCTTGATTACTAATGTTAGCGAATACATTTAATATTATTGTCTTCAGTCCAATGAGTGGTTTGATGTAGCTCGCCGGCCGCGGTGGCCGAGGGGACTGAGGCGCTCCAGTCACGGTCTGCGCGGCCACTGCGGTCGGGGGTTCGAATCTCCCCTCGGGTATGGATATTTGTGCCGTCCTTAGGATTACCTAGTTCATAAGTAGTTTGTAAGTTTAGGGACTGATGACCCCCTAGCTAAGTCCCATAAGCTATATAAACATTTGAACATTTTGATGTACCTCGCCACGCTACTCTATCCTGTGAAACCTCCATCTCTGCATAAGAACGGAAACCCACCTGCTTACTATATTCGCCTCTTGGTCTCCCTCTACGTTTTGCACCCCCTTCACTTCCCTCCCGTAATAAATTGACGATTCCTTGATGTCGCAGAATGTTCAAATGCTTGTAAATCTATGGGACTTAACTACTCTGATCATCAGTCCCTAGGCTTACAAACCTCTTAAACTAACTTAGGCTAAGGACAACAAATACACCCATGCCCGAGGGAGGACTCGAACTCCGACGGCGTGAAGCGGTGCGCTCCGCAGCAAGGCGCCTTGGAACGCTCGGCCACTCCACAGCGGCGCGCAGAATGGGTCCCACTAATCGATTCCATACAAGATATGCCACAAATTCTTTTCTTCCCTGTCCTGTTCAGTACGTCATCATCAATTACGCGATCTACCCACTTAAGCATTCTTCTGTGATACGAAATCTCAATAGCTTCTATCCTCTGCTTGTCTGTTTATCGCTCACGTTTTTCTGCAGTATAAGGTTACAACTGTTTTCATAAAAGACGTTCTAATATTTAAATTAATATTCAATGTTAAAAAACTTTCTCTTCTTTACATAGGATTTTCTTCCCATTGCCGATTTGCGTTCTGTACTTCACTGATAGACATCAACGTGGAACTAACTGACTCCTTCCTAGCAGCATGATGTAACTATGAACCTGGGTGCGAACCGTACTAAAATAATTGATCTCAAAAGTATAGTGCATGGGTTTGAGTCCCGTCCAACACACACATATTACACTTGCCACGGGTATTCGTCGGTACGAGCAGTATCAGATTTAGTCACTTATTAACTATGGAAAAGTGATACGTACGTAATTCATGTTTTGAAATGTGAGCTACCAGTAGATATTTCATTGAATAGCTGTGTGCTGGGTTTCACAATAGGTAACTGCTGTGTGTATATTCAATGCTACAGTGCTTGTCCGAACCGCACGTCACGTTACGTAGAATTAGGTCCAGACACAGAAAGCGGGTGTGTTATGATCCCCACGAAAGTAATTGCACTCATTACATATTAACATGAAATAGTACGAATTTCGATTCGTTTATTATTTATTCCGATTAACAAAGGATTTCGGTTAAATGTACTGATACAAAAACACGTACAGCTTGTTAATTTACCGAATAAATAATAAATGAATGTTTTAAAAGCATGTCCAAAGCTAATTTCCTATATTACAGTTATGCAGAACATTTCATTTCATTATTTAGTTTTAGCTGGACGCAGTCGTGCTCCTATTTCTATCATAGTAACAAATATTTAAAGAGAAGTAGTTTTCTACATTTTTACGCCCGATTGAGGATTTGCGACTGAACCATATAATATAATGAGTTGGTTTTATTCTTCTCTCTCTTCTTAGAGTTGTCAGAGATAACTAATATTTTCTGCGAAGACGAAACTCTGGGAATATATTTTATTGTTATGTCATCCGTTAATAGTTATTCCTTTTACACCATTTGACCAGATATTGAGTACTTTATCTTACACAAAATTGAACAATAACTGGGTAGTCCATCTCCATGACGGAGTCCTCTCATCATATCAACACTTCCAGATATTTAACTAAGAATTTTACATTATTTATTGTGCTCATTATCGTTTGTTTGATTACTTCTGTAGTTTTCTTATCAACGTTTTTCTAAAGACTACAGAGGTGATAAGCCTTTGTCTGTCTTTGCGGATCTGTAAGACGGCATTGAGTTTAAGTATTTGATCTATTCGCCGTCTAATTTTCTAAAAAAAAAAAAAAAAAAAAAAATAAAAAAAATAAATAAATAAAAAAAAATTGTATAGCTTATGGGACTTAACTACGGGGTCATCAGTCCCTAAACTTACAAACTACTTATGAACTACTTACGAACTAAGACGGCACAAATATCCATGCCCGAGGGGGATTCGAACCCCCGACCGTAGTGGCCATGCAGACCGTGACTGGAGCGCCTCAGTCCCCTCGGCCACCGCGGCCGGCCTAAGTTTCTAAATCCTGTCCAATATTCAACAGTTAGTTCCTCTGTTTGTGGTTCACGTTTCTCCAGTAAGACTTCAAACATAAATTTGTATTTGATAGTATGGGCGTCCCTTCTTAGTTTTTGACAAATGTTTCTCATTTGGTAGAGTAATGATTTGTAGTATGGGATCCGTACCATATAGAACTGTCGGTGAATATAGAAAAAGTTCAAAGAAGGACTAATAGTTATTTATTTATCGCGAAAGAGGAAAAGACAGTATCACGAATATGACAATCGAGTTGTAATGGAAATCACTATACATAGGCACCTCGCTGCGAATCGCGCGGTTGCTCGCCGTCGGAGGTTCGAGTCCTCCCTGGGGCATGTGTGTGTGTGTGTGTGTGTGTGTGTGTGTGTGTGTGTGTTGTCCTTAGGTTATTTTACCTTCGTTTAAGTAGTTTGTAAGCTACGGAATGATGACCACGCAGTTTTGTCCGATAGATTTACAAACATTTGAACATTTGAAACAAAGGCATTGTTCGTGGAGGCCTTTACCTGGACTTTTTCTCCACCTTTCTTCCTCGAATGAGAAAATATTTTCTCGACACCTGCTTACATAGGGACAATCTGTCCGTGTAATAAAAGAAATCAGTGGTCGCATGGAAACATTCAAGTGTTCGTTTTTCCGGTATTTTCTTCCAGAGTAGAATAGTGGAGAAATAGTATGAAACTCGCCCGATGAACCCTCTGCCAGGCACTGAAGATGTAAATGAGGATGTAAACGTAGGTTTGTGCCACATTATAAGTTATCAGGGGTTACCCCCATCCTGGGCTTGATATCAGTGATGTTTTCTTGCTTTCTCTGTCGCCATGTTCCCGCACATGCAGGGTCGGTCATGTTAAATTCGGTTTTGGCGTGTGTTAATATTTACGCGGTGGCCGGATGCCGTTCCTGTCGCCACCCCTTGCCCACCGGGAACAAATGTGTGCCCCAAATGTCTGCATATAGTGTTATAGGGCCGTCCGCGGTGGCCGAGGAGACTAAGGCGCTCCAGTCACGGTCTGCACGGCCACTACGGTCGGGGGTTCGATTCCCCCCTCGGGCATGGATATTTGTGCCGTCCTAGTTCGTAAGTAGTTTGTAAGTTTAGGGACCGATGATAAATGTTTGTATAGTCTATGGGACTTAACTACGGGGTCATCAGTCCCTAAACTTACAAACTACTTATGAACTAACTAAGACTAAGGACGGCACAAATATCCATGCCCGAGGGGGGATTCGAACCCCAGACCGTAGTGGCCGTGCAGACCGTGACTGAAGCGCCTTAGTCCCCGCGGCCACCGCGGCCGGCAGGGACTGATGACCCCGTAGTTAAGTGCCATAGACTATACAAACATTTGAACCTAGTGTTATAGGTGTGAAAGTGTAAAGTGTTACGAAATGTTTGCGAATCGTGTAACTGAGGCGGGACTTGGGTACCAGCCCGGTATTCACCTAGGCGGATGTGGAAAAACGCCTAAAAAACCAAATCCAGGCCGGCCGGCACTTCGACCCCCTTCGTTAATCCGCCGGGCGGATTGGAACCGGGGCAGATACTCCTCTCTGTTTTGGAAAGCGGTGCATTAGACCGCACGGCTAACCGAACGGGTCTGAGCCTGATATCAGTGATAATTCCATGAATTTTCTGACCAGGGTTTATGTCACTTATTTTTGCATTTAGCTATTTTGATTTCACGTATTAATTGCTCAAGCTTGTCAAATGTATGGGATTCTAAATGTGGAGCTGATTTGAGTGTAATAAAAGTGATTCTGTCTTAAGGCGATTCACGATTTGAAGGATATCTGAAAAAAATCTAGAAGTTTAAATTTCATCTTTATTATTTTTCTTCCCGAGTCTGATACGTACGATTATACTGAGATTGGGGGCCGAAAATCAGACACTTCTATGAATATTCTCTAGAAGTTGCATATAATTTTTTTTTTACTAAATCAGTTCTTGAGTTTGGTGAACTGATACTACTTTTTAGAGACCGTGTGTGATTTACACTGTTGGCCTTTCAAAATGCACACAAAGAAGGAGCGGAGGCATGAAAGCCAAATTTATTTGGGAGATAACACTTTGTAGGTACAAAGGTCACCTAATTAAAAGTATAGCCCCATGTGAGGCAAGGATGATGATGATGAATTCAGTATTGAGTGTTGCCACCATTACGGGCTTTAACCGCTGCTAGCTAAACGCCTCGGGATTGAATCAAAGAGGCTCTGGATGTATTGGAGTACAACAATCCGTGCTGCTTCCATACATTACCAACGTTGACTCATGTAGCAGCAGGTGGTGTATCCCGGGACAGTCCTTCCGTAGTCATAGAGTTCACCATTTCCCATAGACGAGAGATCGGAGCAAATAGAGGCCAAGGCAACAATGTGATTCGATGGGCGACAAGGAAGTCTTGTGGAGGCAACGTGAGATAGCGCAATGCGCTGTTGCGATATGGCCGTCGGGAAGATCCGAATGTATTCCAGGGGAACAGGCACCAACACTTCAGAGATGTAACGCTAGCTGGTTAGTGCGCCGGTAATAAGTATTAAGGGGGTGCAGGAATGGAAACCAATACCACACCAAACCATAATAAGCGAGTACAGGAAGTATGGCGATCCATATGGCAATAGTTCAACAATCTCACCATGGTTTCTCCAGACTCTTAACCATCGTAGTGGTGCAGCAGAATTCGACGATAAAAACAATGTCGTTCCATTGGGTTTCCCATGTCTACATGCTAATCGCTGCCCAGCTCTGCTGATTGGGATGCTTGCTTCAGGGTGTTGCGTTGTGGTTGGTCAGCTGGGTGGATCTGAAAGATTTTGGTATAAATTATATGACATTTTGTCGTGTGCCATTTCAACAGTATTGTTTTCGTTTCCTCGTAGGTACCCTAATTCTCCAGGAAGATTTCAAACTTCGGATTTCACTTTTAAGTCTGTATTTCTGACTTTTAGGTAGGCATCACGGTTTTATAGTGGTTTACACTGATGGTTCCAAGCAAGGGGACTCCGTCGACTGTTCCACTGTATTCCCCAACCGTGTTGTGAGGGCTCGCCTCCCAGAGAGTTATATATATATATATATATATACTGCAGAGCTACATGCGATCTTGAAGGCACTAGAGAAGATACATCATGTACGGGGTAAACGATTTATTCTCTTAGTGCGCTCCAGTCTTTTACAAGACCTATATCCAGCTGAGACGTTGCTGCGGCGTATACATGACTAACTGGCCTTCCTCGAACGTCGTGAGAAGGAAGGGTCGTTTTGCTGGGTGCCAGGGCATGTAGTGAAGAAGCCGCTCGGACTGCCAAAGAGGCTTGCAGAGCACCTGATTTTACTCGGTGTCCGATTTCCTTGCAGGATATCACTTTTTTGGCTGCGGTCCCTGCAGTTGTGGGAGGAATGGCTTTCAATGACAGATAACAAGCTGAGGTTACTGAAGCCCACTATCCATCCATGCTGATCCTCCTGCGTGCCTCGCAGGCGGGATGTAGTTGCCATTACCCGCTTCCGAATCGGGCACTGTCCGTTTATCCATGGCTTCTTACTCTAACATTTTAATTGGGTGTACTTCATATCACGCAGAGAGGATAGAGGCGAATGTTGTTAGTGATCTGCCATCTATGTTAGGTGATAACGAAGCGAGCGTGTGCAAAGTGTTAAAAATGTGATTTGCCTCAACTCTGGCCTAAGCTTTTAGGCTATTGGTTTTAATGTGTTGCAGAGTGGCTGGCTCACCCTATTTATCCCTTTGATCAGCCAGACATGGTCATCTGCTTAGTTGTTTTAACTAGCTCTCCAATATCTCTCCAACTAGCAGAAAACCCGGCGCTGCCCGGGCATTTATGTATTTATTCCTGCCCTTTATCAGGTATATATTCATTTGTATCAGGGCTGTATGTCTGTAAAATCTCTTGGGAATCCAATTAGTAGTAAAGAAGTAATAGAATAAAACTTGGTGCGTGATGGGGCGGTTTTCTATGAACGATACTGTTTATGTGCTCATATCTCATGAACTACGTGTCGTACTGTGATACAATTTAGAAGGTACACTCAACTATATGCATGTATACTGTCTGTAAAATTCGCTGCGGCTACAATTTGTAGTGTAGAAGTTTTAAATTGCAACGTCATACCGAGTCCCGTAGTTTTAGCCATGAACAGCGGAACGTTACTGTTTGTGCGCTCATATCTCATGAACTATATGTCGCACTGTGATACAATTTAGAAGCTACATTCAACTATATATTTGTATACTGTCTGTAAGATTTCCTGTCGTTACAATTTGTAGTATTAAAATTATAAATTTTAACGTCATACCGACAGACGTAGTTTTACTCCATAAACAGCGGAAAAGTAGTAAGCGAGAAACTTTTTTTCTTTCATCTTTTTACTATGGTTGCCAGCGAGAAAAAGTTTAATAAAGGTTTGAAATTATGTTTAAAGTTTGTTTCAAGTCGCTAAGTACTCTCATTCTCATTCAGTGTATTTCGAAAGTCTCGCCGCATTATATGGCTTTTTTGCGATTTCTATTGGTTATAACGTAATATCTTTTGAACCATGTGCCGTATGTGATTCTTAACCATGCAGCAATTGTTACCTCACGGTAAGGAATGTGTGTACCAAATTTGGTTGAAATCGGTCCAATGGTTTAGGAGAAAATGAGCAGCATTGTCGCTAAATGCAGCAGTTTTTCGCGCATCTCACTGTTTATGACGTCATATCTCGTGAACTATATATCGTATGTAATTGTTACACTTACGGCGACCGTCGTCGTACGTGTACAAAATTTGATAAAGATTGGAACAAAACTATAGATTTGTATGCAACACGTACAAATATACGGACAAAAAAATGTTTGTACAGCTTATGGGACTTAACTACGGGGTCATCAGTCCCTAAACTTACAAACTACTTACGAACTAGGACGACACAAATATCCATGCCCGAGGGGGGATTCGAACCCCCGACCGTAGTGGCTGTGCAGACCGTGACTGAAGCGCCTCAGTCCCCTCGGCCACCGCGGCCGGCTATACGGACACTCTGCTTTATATATTAGATGGGGAATGTTCTAATCTTCAGTCGAAACATTTGTTTTTGTATCAGAATGAAAATAAGTCACGTTTGTGAACGTCATTTTTATTTTCATTCTGAAACATATACCAGTTCGCTGACTTTCCAATAGGAAACTATGTTTTCCAAACTAATTATTTTTGTATTTTGTTTCAGCTGCACACATATTTGCTAGACTGCTCTTCTTTTAGTTAGGTTGCTGGTTTTAACTCCGATTATTGTTCACACTCCAAAGCCCTAACTGTCGTGTGCCCAAAAGCCCCTATTCACACAAACGCACGCACGTAAACACATTTTTTTAAAATATGTAAAGATTTTGAATAGGGAATTGTGAGTACTGTCTGAGCCAGACTAGGTTTGCAGAGTGAAGAGTGCCGTGAACTCGCAGGAGACGGTGGGTGTCTGAGAGCAGGCGTTGCACGGAGAGACTGTTGAACGCGAGCAGGTGGCGACGTCCAGGGACGGTGCTAATGGACGCTATACGTCTGGGCCGAGAGCACACAAAGGCTACGCGATAGTCCGCCTCGCGTGCCCAGTAAGTGAACGCTCCCCGTATATAGCCTGTTTCAGACATTAATATTTTGCACGATGAGAAGTCTCTAGACTCTGCCTAATTACTAGCACCTGAATTTAGCTTTTGATCTATTATTCGACTGCATATGTGCCTGCGTACGAATCTTATCTTTGTGATTCTTACGAAGAATGTAAGCTGGCGGCAGAACAGTCGTTCCGTACTCAGTTTCAAGTGATAGCCCTCTAAATTTCGTCAGTAGTATTCTTCGAAAAGAACGTCTCCTTTCCTCCGTAGATTGCCATCTGTGTTCCCGAAGCATGTCTGTACCACTCGTACGTTGATCAAGCTTACCAGTAACTCCTGAAAAATGGAAAAAGAAAACCATGAATTCGTCAATCCAGCAGAGCGAAAATTTATTGACACATTCTTGAGGATTTATACACACAATCACGCAGTCTAAACATACAACAGTACAGTCACCAGAGCGTGCACAATGCCAATACTAGTATCGTGTACACCCTCCTTTTGCAAGCACTGCAGGGTGCAACTTTCTCATGAAGATGATTGAAGAGGAGCCGATGAAGTCTTACGGTATTGCCTGCCATGCAATTTCCATCTGATGCCTCAGTTGGACCAGATCTCGTGCCGGTCGTGTAGACCGCGCCAGTATGATGTTCCATCCGGCCCCAGACATGCTCAATGGGGGACAGATCTGGGGATAATGATGGGCAGGGTAGTTGACGTACACCTAGAAGAGCACGTTGGGTTGTACGGGATACGTGTGGATGTGCATTGTCCTGTTGGAAAAACACTGAACTGTGGCAGGACGGGTTGAATGACGGTTTCAATGTACCGTGTACTGTTTAATTTTCCCACAACGAACACCAGAGGATAACGGTCAGTGTAGGATATGACTCCCACACCATGATGCCAGGTGTCGGCCCCGTTTGCCTCCAGATTTTCGCACCCCCCTGCACGACACCACACACGCCCACGACCATCATTGGCACTGAGGCAGTGACGACTCTCATCCCTGAAGACGACACGTCTCCATTCGTCCCCTCATAAGGGCCTATCATGACACCATTGGAGGCGAGCTGAATGATGTTGGGGCGTGAGTGGAGGACACTTTAAAGGCACACATGATCGTGCATCAAGGTGAGGGGAGCGATATTCTACACTTGCCATTCTCCTCTAGTGATCGTCTAGAGAACATTTAACAGTGCACGGTACACTGAAACCATCATTTAACCCGTGTTGCTACCAATCATGCACCAACAAGGTGATATGCTTTTCCAACAGCATAATTCAGATCCACATGTATCCCGTACCACCCAATGTGCTCTTCATGGTGTACGTCAACTACCCTGGCCAGCACGATCCCCAGATCTCTCCCCCAATGAGCATGTTTGGGACCGCATGAAACGTCTGTTGGGCGGTCTGCATGTGCGGCACGACATCTAGCCGATCTGAAACACCAGGTGGAAATTGCTGGCCATTCCACATAACCATATTCGGAACCTCTATGATCGTTTCCATGAAATAATTACACTTGCATTGCCGCAAAAGGAGGGTATACACGGTACTGACGCCAACATTGCGGACGCTCAGGAGACTGTACTCACGTGCGTACGGCTCTGTTTGTGTGATCGTGTGTTGTATACAACCTCAAGAATGTGTCAATAAAATTTACCTCTGCTGGGTCGACGAATTCATGGTGTTCTTTCATCATTTTCCAGGAGTGTAGTCGCATGCTCGATAGACGCTCGCTGTCTTCTACAGGGAATACTGAAGGTGCTTACGCAATACAACCGCACGATTAACAACTGTTCCGCCGTCTATAGAGCACTTACATGTGACACTGAAATTATAATCGCGTGCTTTTCTCGTCAGGCAAACGCATGCTGCAGATTTCACATTATTTGCATTCTTCCTTCAGACTGTTGCATTTTTGGTGGCCATCAGTGTAAAATAAACTTTTGCAGTAGCAAGTATAATTGTGCGTCATTAAATGACATAAAGAAATCTGTTTTGTATAAAAATTGGAAATGTTACGCCACTATCCTGGTGACGGTAGCTGAGTAATGGAGATATACGACGGGACAAATAAAAATGGGCCGGAAGAGTGGATACAACTTCGAAAGCAATTGTAGCAGCATTTAGTAGGAGGAAAAGACCTACAGTTACGTCCAGCAGGATGGAGGAACTGCGCATACAGCCGGCCGAAACTTCACACGCAGATCTGGTCACAGCCCTAGCTGGGCATCCAGGTTACATGGATACTTCGCTGCATAAAATTGATTGTAAGTCAGAGAGTAAGAAGGCAGGAAGGAAGATTAGGGTTTAAGCTACTGGGAGACGTGAGATAGGATGATAAGGGTTTAACGGCCCGTCGACAGCGTGATGATTAGAAACGGCCATGAAAGGAGAATACCAGACAGTGGAAGTAGAGAGGAATTAATTGAGACAACCCCAGAGAGCAGCATGTCTGTACTAAACAGTGTCGTGGGACATATCCACTGCCTCGGACTAATGGTGCGAAAAGACCGATCAGTTAAATCGTACCAATTTCTGAAAAAAAAATTTGTACTATCATCAATTATTTGCCGTGGTTAAAAACTATTTGTAGTTTTTATTAATAAACGGAAAATTTTTAGTTTCGAAATGAAACTTTAAAAAAATCGAGTAATGTTTATTCGTAAATTTCCATTGCTTTGAAATAATTGCTTATTACAGAACAAGGGAAAATCGACCAGTGCTATTTTTATAAGAACTCTGCAAAATAACTTCTGATGGTCGAAGTAAAGAAGATATAAAATGCAGAATGGCTATGGGAAGAAAAGCGTTTCTGAAGAAGCGAAATTTTTTGACATCTAATATTAGTTTAAATCTTAGGAAGTCCTTTCTGAAAGTGAAACGCGGACGATAAGGAGTTCAGACAAAAAGATGATAAAAGCTTTCGAAATGTGGTGATACAGACGAATGATGAAGATTAGATGGGTGGATCGCGTAACTAATGAAGAGGTGCTCAACAGAATTGGGGGAAAAATGGAGTTTCTGGCATATTCTGACTAAGAGAAGGGATAGATTGGTGGGACACATTCTAAGACATCAAAAAAGAACCGTCAACTTAGCATTGGAAGGAAGTGTGTGGGGTAAAAATCGTAGAGGGAGACCGAGGAACGAATACAGTAAGCAGATTCAAAAGGATGTAGGTTGTCGAAGGTATTCTCAGATGAAAAGACTTGCACAGGACAGGGTAGCGTCGACAGCTGCTCAAACCCATCTACGGACTGAAGACCACAATAACAACAGCAGTTGTAAAGAAGGAATATGAGTGTTTAAGGTCCGGTGACGTCTACATACATACTTCGCACTCCATCCTAAGGTGCGTGGCGGAGGTCATTAAATACGAAGCACACGCGCGTTTTTTTTTAATTTAATTTATTTATTTTTAGTCTTTCTTGCCATCCCGCTATTTGCCTGGACTGATTAAGGGGAATCTCATTATCATTCTTTAAGACTGATTATGCCTTTCAGCGTTCAGTCTGGAGCATAGTTCCCCATAATATTAATAAATGCTAACATTGATGCATCAACTGATGTTCAGCCTGTTACTTCAAAATCACACTTGACGACATCCAGACACTTTCCCCTTGGTATACCTGGAATCCTACTTTCTACTGGCGAACCCTTCCCTTAGGTAACGTTGCTTCTCCTATACGTGGAACATGACCCCTCTGTCTAAGTCTGCCCTCTCTAACTGCTTTAACTGTAGCATTCATTTCCAGTTTTTTCTTGATTTCTATATTACGGACATCCTCCTGCCATTGTTTCCATTATTAGTACTGGCAATTATCCTTGCCGCTTCCACGGAAAACATAAATAAAGAAGGGCGGAGGAGGGTTTGAACCATTGCCCCAACTAGCTCCTTAAATCAGAGAGTGAAGTTTGATGATGAATTAACGATCACTTCAACTTCATTGAAATCCCGCCTCTCAA
Organism: Locusta migratoria; assembly: GCA_026315105.1. NCBI lineage: Eukaryota > Metazoa > Arthropoda > Insecta > Orthoptera > Acrididae > Locusta > Locusta migratoria. The sequence continues at coordinate 196,141,060 of CM048755.1, forward strand.
CTTTGAAGACTAGTTAATCACTATCAGGTGTGTAGGTTATGTGTGTTTTGCACTGTTACAATTACTTCAAACACAGGGTTTAAATTGACGTCATTCAGTTACGTATAATTTCCTTTTTATGGTGTTGTTTTCTTTTTACTTTGTTTCTCTCTATTAAAATATAACTTGTGGTGGAATGCAGTGCCGGCCGCGGTGGCCGAGCGGTCTGCGGCGCGCCAGTCACAGTTCGCACGGCCACTACGGTCGGGGGTTCGAATCCTCCTCGTCCTTAGTATTAGCTAGTTCATAAGTAGTTTGGAAGTTTAGGGATTGTTTGTTTTTGTTTGTATAGTCTATGGGACTTATCTACGGGGTCATCAGTCCCTAAACTTACAAACTACTTCTGAACTACTTACGAACTAGGACGGCACAAATATCCATGCCCGAGGGGGGATTCGAACCCCCGACCGTAGTGGCCGTGCAGACCGTGACTGGAGCACCTCAGTCCCCGCGGCCACCGCGGCCGGCCAGTTTAGGGACTGATGACCCCGTAGTTAAGTCCCATAAGCTCTATAAACATTTGAACATTTTTTTTAATGTAGTGTTATTCGTGAAAATGGAAGAGAGCCCTGTTGTGGTTGAGTGTTATTTTAAGCATGTTTTCGTGCCTTTGCGAGGTTCGAAGTCAGCAGTGTCCCTTTTGAGTCAAAACTGACAAGTGAGCCGCTAGAATATACTTCGCAGTAATCGAAATATCACACGCATGCTGGTATCAGCACGTAATAACGTGGCGATGGAGTGGATGAAATACTGGACATGCATTCGGGAGAAGTCGGATAAAAACCCCGTTTGAAAATGCTGAAATGTTTTTATATTCTATGGGACTTAACTACGGGGTCATCAGTCCCTAAACTTACATACTACTTATCTACTACCTTATACTAAGGGCGGTACAAATATCCATGCCCGAGGGGGGATTCGAACCCCCGACCGTAGTGGCCGTGCAGACCGTGACTGGAGCGCCTCAGTGCCCTCGGCCACCGCGGCCGGCACCCCGTTTGATTGTTCAAATTGAAGTTTTCAGTGGATTACCTACAAAGACAATGCGAATGACGGAACAAATCCTTTGAAAATGACGCGACTAGTTTATTCCTTATCTTAGTACTAGGCGAAATGTCTTTGATGTATAATGACTGTAGGCAGCGTCTGGCTGCAGTGCGCCGCGGCCGCGGCAGAATCCGTTAGGGCGTGTTACGTGCGGCTTCCGGCACACCACTCTGGTCGATGACCTGAGGAAAGCTACCGGCATGCGCTCCACTGCTCAATCTTTCACCCTCAAACGTGCATCAGGTTTCACAGCCAAGGTTATAATCGCATCACCATGGCCAAATAAACGTTCCAAAACAGCAGGATACAACTTTTGAAATTCGAAGGCTTTAAATAAAAAGGGATCTAAAGTGTCATTTTTCTTGAAAAGTACTATTGAGTACAGAGGTACAGTTGTTAGTATGCAACACAAATAAATTGTAAGCAAAGGCAAATGAGGACATTTTCACTGATTATTCCACCGTTTCTTGGTAGGTCATAAAACATTTAATTAATGGCACAATCTTGTGTATGTTATACAAATTCATTTTTGTTTAGTTAACCGGTTTTCGGCTTACAAGACATTCAAGTCAGAAGATGACCTTGTAAGCTGAAAACTAGTTAACTAAATAAATTTAAACTTGTAAAACATACACAAGATTGTGCCTTTAATGCAATATGGTAATGTTCTACCAAGAAGGGACAGAGTAATCAGCGTAATGTCCTTATTTGCCTTTGCTTTAAGTTTTTTGGGGGTTACACACTAATTGCTGTATCTCTAGAAAAAAGTTAATGGAACTTTTATTACAATTTGTCTATACTACCAACTCCTAATGTATTTACTATTCCTCCTGTAACACCCTTTACGTGCCAGAAGATAAAACATATAATGGGCTCTATCTCCTGTCGCCTGTTGTGTTTATAGCGTGATATATGTCACTATAATTATTAAATGCAGTGTTGCAGAAGACTTAAAAAAGTATAACAGAAAGTGTTAATTATATATTTCTGACGACGTTACAGCGTTCAATATATGAAATAAATCGCAATTTGTGATCAGTTGTGGCTTCACTGTACTCGGTTTAGATGGAATACCACTGTGCGGCGAATGAAAATTTGTGCCCGGCCAGAATTCGAACCCGGGATCTCCTGCTTTCTAGGCAGACGCGTTGACCACTCCGCCACCGAGGACACAGTCACCAGCCCCACTGCAGAGAACTCTTCCCTGCACGTCTCCCGCCACCCACAAATCTCCATTCGCCACGCTGTCTCTTTCCTATTACCACAGCCTACTTATTCTGTAATGCTCGCAGCCACAATACTGTATTCCTGCTTCAGGGAGAACAGACCATGAGGTATCGAAACACAATTAATTGTCGTCAGGAGCCCAGCCTCGGCTAGTATACAGTTATATTTTTAATATTTTGACGACGTTACAGCGTTCAATGAATGAAATAAATCGCAATCTGCGATCAGTTATGGCTTCACATTCGTCGCATTTTGGTATTCCATCTAAACCTAGTACAGTGAAGCCATAACTGATCGCAAATTGCAATTTATAACAGAAAGTGTTAAATTGATAAATCTGTTCTGCCGGCCTTCCACTGGCCCTGAAAGGCCGACAACCCGACCTACATAGAAGATTATATTTTAGTGTAGGTAGTTATGTTATCCGTCTATGCAACTGACCAATAAAGAGTTTTTTTATTGCCATATACATTTCGCCTTTATTTGGAAGGCATCATGAGTCGCCTCTAATATATACATGATTATAGTGTTACAATATTTCGTTCTTCTTAGTATTTGAGATTATAAACAGTTCTGGTGCGTTATTTAAGTATTTTTACTGATATTAGGATGTTATTACTTACAATATTATATGGATCCTGCTTTACATGTAGTGCTGATCGGTGACTTGAAGTTGTTTTGCTTCAATTATGTTCCTTTGGCGTTTTTGTTTTTCAGCACTTCTCTCTCTCTCTCTCTCTTTCTCTTTCTACAAAAATATTCAATAATTGGCAACTCCAACCAAAACAAAATCCCAACACAAGAAAAATGGCATGTGCCTGGTGGTGCTAGCTGTGAAGTGCTGAAAAACAGAAACGCTAAATAAACATAATTAAGGCAAAATAACATGAAGTCACCGATCAGCACTACATGTAAAGCAGGATCTACATAATATTGTAAGTATTAACATCCTAATATCAGCAACTATACTTAGATAACGCACCAGAACTGTTTATAACCTCAAATACTATGAAAAAAACGAAATATTGTAACACTATAATCATGTATATATTACAGGCCACTGATGATGCCTTCCAAATAAAGGCGAAATGCATATGGCAATAAAAAAACTCTTATTAGTCAGTTGCACAGACGGATAACATAAATACCTACACTATAATTTAATAAAGCAACTGTTGGAAGACAGGACAGAAAAGGAACTAACAGTGCTACACAGAAGAGTTCCGGGAAACGTACACGCCCGGCGAGCCGAAGGTAAACACGGCAGGAAAACAATAACAAGAGCAGACCTCTTGTTGCAGATGGCTGCGGGGCTCTGCACACCGGCGTATTTTTATACTAGGCTGCCACACGCCGGCACGCTGCAGGCGGTATTCTTCCGATACTGGACGTCCGGCAGGAGGGACACCACACCAGTGGGAACTCAGTTTCTGTGCGGTCATTCACGTTGTGATGGTAAACCTACGTGGACTCCGTCACAGCACAGTGTAGTTACAGTAGTGTTCAAATGTGAAAATAAACTTTTTCTTTTTGAGTAAGTAATGAGTAATGTTTATAAATCTATGGGACTTAAATGATGGGTTATTAGTTCCTAGCTTAAAAACTAATTAAACTAAGTTAAACTAACTTAAAGACAACACACACATCAATGTACGAGGGAGGATTCGAACCTCCGACGCAGGGGGCCGCGTGATCCGAACGTGGCGCTAAAGACCGCTCGGCTACTCCCGCGCGGCAATGTTTTTATTATTAAACAGTGATGGCGTTACTGTATTTCAACAGTGTTCTATTCTTAAACTTGTGAACATTTCATAGAAAGATGTAAGTTTTTGCCAGTGTAGCATTCTCTCTTGAAATAATTCTTAAAGTGATCGAATTTGCAGAATTTTGGTCAAATACTGTGGGCGTCTGATTGAACGCATGTTCCGACTCTTATATTTTCTTTTAACTGTTTCTGATTATTTCCGTATTTTTAATTACTTAGCACAGTTTAATGTGTCTTAAATTTAACATATCAATATATTCTCAAAAATGAAATTAAGTCAGTAAAAATCGAAGAAAAAACGCAAATTCTGCAAAATTTTGACAATAGCACTTAAGATCCCAATTTACTTCAAGCCTTTAGTCATTCATCAATGCTTGTAAAGTTTGAGTTACATTTCTGCGTCTTTTTTGGCCCACTTCAGGTTACGGTAGTCACACTAAAAGTGGGCCTATGCGATCGCCTTTTGACAGCTCGACATTTAAATGAAAATTACGCCTTAACTGTGTATCTGACACGGAAACTCAGTACATGAATTTGTAGAGGAGAAATTTCTCTACGACTTCGCTATATTATTTTTTTTTATCCCGCATCGCTTCACAGATATTTGCAAAAATAACGGCCATTTTCCGATATCTGTCTGTCTGTCGGTCCGTAACGTGCTCCCACTTTTTAAGTCGAACCGTTCAACCGATCAGCACCAAATTTAACAGACATAATTGTAGGCCGCCAGAGACCAGAACCTCCCTTTTTCAAATTTTTCGGACAAAAAATACGTTAGTAACACTAAAAAAAGCTATTTTTAATGTAATTGTAAACGCAAACGAACCGTTCATCTGTCACGAAAATTGAATAACCGAATTTGTAGCGGAGAAAATTCTCTACAACTTCACTCTCTGCATCGTTACAGAGATATTTGCAAAAATAACGAAAATTTGACGATGTCTGCCTGTTTGTAACGTGTTCCCACTTTTTAGGTCGAATCGTTCAACCGATCTGCACAAAATTTTACAGACATAATTGTTGGCCGACAGAGACCAGAACCTCGGTTTTTCATATATTTCGGACAAAAAATACGTTAGTAACACAAAAAAAGCCTTTTGTAATGTAATTATAATTGCAAATAAACCGTTCATCTGACACGAAATTTGAATAACCAGATTTGTAGAGGATAAAATTCTATACAACTTTGCTCTCTTATATGATTTTCATATCTCGTATGGTTTGAGAGATATTTGCAAAAGTAACGGCGATTTGACACCGTCCATTGATTTTACGAAAACCAGCCGTTCGGAGATGTCACGTGACATTCCTCGCCCAGAACTCCGAGGCATGGTGATTTTCTTATTATAACTTACACGTTGTCATTTCAAAGAAATGGCGCACTGAAGAATTAACACAAACACGTCGTTCTTCGTACGAAAATCATAATATAGTGTCTAAAAATGCCAATTAGTATCAGGTAACAAGTGTCATACATAGTACAAGATTAGAAGACGGCATTCGTGGTTGTTCTCCGTAGTGTAGTGGGCAGCGCGATAGACTGTGATGCACATGGTAAGTGGTTCGGAGCCCGCCACTACCAAAACTTTTTTCTCCATTTTCCTAAAAGGGTTTTGGGCACTCTTATTAATTAAAAAGAGCTTTGTTCTTCAATATTTAGAGTTGTGCATATGTAAGAACGCTCCATCTAAAATGCGTGTTTGTTCTATTCCGTGAACATGTCGTGAAATACTTAACAACGAATTGAACAGTGGTCTTCCGAAGTATATGCACGTAAACTGGAAAGATACTGTAATAATGAATATTCTGAACAGCGTGCTGATACTGCTAGTTTCGTATATAAAAGAAGTCCTAGATTTCTGTGGAAAGTGTAGTTCCTTAATGAAACGGAAGGGAAGTATACATTGCAACAAATTACCTTGTTTATTTTTTCCTTCCAAACTCTCGGGAGCATGAAATTATGGGAGTAGCACGAAACACTGTTAACTTGCCGGTCCAACTATTAATTTTCCGTAGAATCAATCTCCAAGTCACTTTAAATAAACGGTAGAATGACTCAGATGAGAATTACGTTCATACGGATAATTATGTTTGGCAGCTTTCCGTTAATGTTGATGGTATAACACTTCCCATTTGCTTCAGCGTACTTTGCACTCAGAAAGCTTTCTAGCTGTCCATAACCTCCACGCGGACATATCAACTGTATGTAATACGAGAAGTGTATACGCTATTGCGAATATGAATCAGCATCAGCTGTACAATTTATTTGTGAAACTTTGTACCGGACCGGGATTCGAGCCTGTTTTTCGCGGTTTTCATGACGTCACGTTAACCATTACGCTACTTGCACACGCCTCCAGAACCGTCCGCAGACTTCCATATTCTACACATCGTCGTCTGCCCACCAGCCCTCCTACATTCCATTATGTAACTGCCGCACAGGCAGAGATGTTCTTACAATCAACCAATTTTTTAGCTGCTCATAACCTGCATGCAGACAAAAAAAAGTTCAAATGTTTGTAAATCTATCGGACCAAACTGCGTGGTCATCAGTCCGTAGCTTACAAACTACTTAACCTAAGGTATACTAACCTAAGGACAAACACACACACCCATGCCCCAGGGAGGACTCGAACCTCCGACGGCGAGCGAGCGCGCGCTCCGCAGCGAGGCGCCTTAGACCGCTCGGCTACTCCACCGCGGCGCATGCAGACACATAAACTGAATTTAAAAGAACACATTTCATGTATCACCAAATTGTACAGCCGATGTTGACGCAGATACGCACTGCGAATATATTTTTCGTATACCTAGCAGCTGTAGTCGCCGCAATGCATTGGTGAAATCGATAAACACGGTGACTGCATATCGTACTGAATGTATCATTTGAGTACCCGCTGTTGACGGATTGTCACCTCCACAATTCACGCGGATGAAATCCTCATTTTTCTCATAAGAAACCAACGGAGAAGGTGTTGGCGTCCATATATAAGGAACGCACGCTTATTGCTGGGATACCAGATTTACATTTATGTTTATTGATGGTCCGTCACCTACCGTAAATAAACCGTTTATTCATTACATTCTGTTACATGGTTTACAAATTTCATTTTTGTCATGTTTTATCTGCACACTTTTGATTTGGGATTGATGAATATTAGAGTATATAATTTTTATAGTAGCTGAAAACCCGGCGTTGCCCGGGTAATTATTTAGTTATTCCTGCCTTGAGTTAGTATTTCTATTCCTTCTCTCTCTGTCCAGCTACTTTTTTCTAAAAAAAATATATGTTATATTTATCGGAGAATATGTAACAAATAACGATGTCTTGCATAATGTACAAAATTATAAGTGCAGTATCCAAACAAAGAAAGATAGTAGTCAAAATACAAATGACATGTAAAATACGATCTCATATTTATTGAATTATATGGTGTACAACTGTATAATTTTTCAGGTGTATATTCATTTGTATAAGTGCTGTATGTGTGTAAAATCTGTTGCTAATACAATTGCTAGTAAAGAAGTAATAGATAAAAATTGGTGCATGATGGGGCGGTTTTCCATGAACGTTACTGTTTATGTGCTCATATCTCATGAACTACGTGTGCTAGTGTGATACAATTTAGACGGTACATTCCACTATATGTGTGAGTATACTGTCTGTAAAATTTCCTGCGGCTACAATTTGTAGTGTAGAAATGTTCAATGTTCAAATGTTTGTTAAGCTTAAGGGACTTAACTGCGGGGTCGTCAGTCCCTAAACTTACAAACTACTTATGAATTATCGTATACTAAAGACGACACAAACATCCATGCTCGAGGGGGGATTCGAACTCCCGACCGTAGCGGCCGTGCAGGCTTTGACTAGCGCGCCGCAGACCGCTCGGCCAATGCGGCCGGCTGTAGTGTAGAAATTATAAATTGTAACGTCATATAGAATTCCGTAGTTTTAGTCCATCAACAGCAGAAAAGTAATAAGCGAGAAACTTTTTCCCTTTTATAATTTTGCTATCGATGTCAGCGAGAGATAGTTCAATAAAGGTCTGAAATTATGTTTAACGTTTGTTGCAAGTCGCTAAGTAATCTCGTTCTCATGTATTGTATTCATAAAGTCTCGTCGTATTATGTGGCAGTTTCTTGCAGCTCCTATTGTTTATGACGTTATATCTCCTGAACCACGTGTCGTGTGTGGTTATTACCTATACAGAATTGGTACCTCACGATAAGTAAGATGTGTACCAAATTTGGTTGAAATCGGTCCAGTGGTTTTGGAGGAAATGTGCAACATTGTCGCGTAATGCAGCAGTTTTTCGCGCATCTCATTGTTTATGACGTCATATCTCGTGACCAATGTATTGTACGTGATTCTTACACTTACGGCGTCTGTCCTCATGGTTCGAAACTTACGTGTACAAAATTTCATAAAGATTGGAACAAAGCTGTAGATTTGTATGCAACACGTACACACATACACTCTGCTTTATATATTAGAAGACAGACTACATTTGAAAGCAAAAGGAAAATAAAATCTAATTATCTTTAATTAAGAAGATTCTCTAAGAAAAAAACAGGACAGGTATAAAGAGAGAGATTAGTACTGTCCCCATTGCGCCAACGAGGCCTGGATACCTCAGAAAACGCTCGTGCTTTGCGAGTCCTGGATGGCACTTGCACGAAATTATGTTACACTACTCTACAGTTAGATTCGACGCTAAATAGAGAATGCTATTGAGATAGCTAATTAACTCTACGACCCCTATTTAACTCCGGACCACTTGTGTCACAAAATTTGCCTGTGCTGAACTAAGACGAGGAAAATGCTCTTACGTACCCGCTAACAAAGGAGACACCGCTGTACACGGATAATGCGGCTTTCACGTCGTAAAGGGGAATTTCCATCGGACGGAAGACAAAACACTATTTAAAAGTTTTGTATGCAAAAAGGAAGCCATCCGCGGGTGCTTAGAGCACTTGGGTGGTTACCTGTAATAGTGCCTTCGCTCTGACACAGTTTGCCAGCGCGGCTGTGTGTGTGTGTGTGTGTGTGTGTGTGTGTGTGTGTGAGACCTGCAAGAGTCAACACTCAGAGCACGATTCGCCGCTGCAATGAATTCGTATGCCGGTCAGGGCGATAAAACAGGATTAGCGGAGGCTGGACGCTGACGTAGGAATTGCGGAGCGGTCGGTGGCAGCTGCTAATTTCGAGCTTTATTAATTACCGTAGCGGCGCGTGTCCGGTTAATCCTGCGGCCTCGGCCGGCACAGTGTTTCTCGCTAAGCCTTGCGTTCTTCAGCTGTCCACCTGCCGGCTCCATTTCCCTCCTCTGCCACGCCTCTCCCTGCCACCGTACGGCTCCACTGCTATTTCACTACCTTTCCTCCTCTAACATTTTCACGGTGGTCAGCAGCAAGATTGAGTATAAGAGCCTGCAGATAAGGCGAGTCTGGTGGTTGAAGAAATTTTTCATCAGTGTTCATGATCACCAGACGAGGTGTTAAAATACTACGTTAAATTCGAAATATCACCGCAATGCCTCGTGAAGTGAGGAGAGGAAATAAGAGCAGGATTCTATATTCCAACGGTGACTCACACCCAAACCTTCAGATGTCAGACACTCAGATCCACACCAAACGTTGTATATCGATAGAGTATCAACCGAAACATCTATATAATTCGTGATTTTTGCTGCCGTCCTGTAGAACGTGCGTAAATTATAATAATAAGTAACAACCTAGGAGTACAGGAAAAGCGTGTCAGTGAGGAGCAATCACGCCACGCCACCGTCGGCTAGTTGGTAGAGCGTTAGCTTGTCGTGCAGAAGGTCCTGGGTTCAGGCCCCACCTCGCTCTAATTTTTTTTTCATTGTTTAAACTACAGTACGTTGGAAATTGTTAAAAGGGGGCAACGTGCTCCTCATATGTAAAAGGACTGTTTCGATTTTGTAGCAATGTGTTATTGGCAGTTTACTCTTGCGTCACTACGAAATGGAAACGTCCTTTTACATATGAGGAACACGTTGCCCCTTTTAACAATTTCCAACGTACTATAGTTTAAACAATGAAAAAATTTAAGGCATAGGTGGAGCTTGAACCCAGGATCCTCTACACGTCAATCTAACGCTCTACCTACTTTTTTTTTCCCCCTCTATGGTTAGTTCTATTTGTTGCGGACGCTGATCGTATTTGTTCGTGTTTGTTCAGTGAGTTCTTGGCTCAGCTTTTTTATTACAGAGGGCGTTGAGCCCTCTGACCGGGCGCGCTGAGCCACGGCGCCCGGCTAAACCTACTAAGCCACGGAACGTGACGTGATTATGCATCACAGATACGCTTTTGCTCTATTACGTAGGTTAGTTGTTACTTATTATTATAGTTTATGCACGTTCTACTGGACGGCAGCACAAATCACGAATTATATAGAAGTTTCGGTTGATACTCTATCGATATACAACGTTTGGTACGGATCTGAGTGTCTGACATCTGAAGGTTTGGGTGTCAGAGACGGAGCGTAAGATTGTAATAGTCTCCTGAGGCCCCCGGTACAGTATACTGTACTTCACAATTTAATTTTGTTCTTCTAGATATCACAGCTGAACTGAGCATTGGTGGCTAAGCCCTCTACTACGACAAGTTCCAAAAATGTTACCTCCTAGCCACCAATGCTCAGTTCAACTGTGATATCTAGCAGAACAAAAATAAAATAAAAAATGTTTGTAGAGCTTATGGGAGTTAACTACCGGGTCATCAGTCCCTAAACTTACAAACTACTTATGAACTAGCTAATACTAAGGACGGCACAAATATCCATGCCCGAGGGGGGATTCAAACCTCCGACCGTAGTGACCGTGCAGACTGTGACTTGCTCGCCGCAGAACACTCGGCCACCGCGGCCGGCAAAAAAAAAAAAAAAATAAATAAATAAATAAATAAATTGGGCCTCAGGAGAATAGGCAACAGTAAATGGGGGACTCAACCTCCTGCGAGGTACATTCCCGGTATTCGTATTACGTAATTTACGAAAATCACTAAAATCTTTAAATTTGGAAGTTTAGTGAATTGTAATGTCAACTGCACCTATTAAGCTATTGCACTCCACTTATGGTCGCTGCAGAATAGCCGTGCGCACTAAGACGCTCTGCTATGGTGCGCGCGGGCATTCGTCGTCGGAGGCTCGAGTCCTCCCTCCGGCATGGGTGTTTGTATTGTCTTTAGCATAAGTTACTTTAAGTTATTGTAAGTAGTTTGTAAGTGTATGGACTGAAAAGCAACGTAGTTAAGTCCCTTAGATTTTCGCAAGAATTATTTCCGCATTTGAATCAATCTTCTTGGGCAGTTTTGTTGGTAAAAGGGAAAATCATACAGTAACATTAAAAAAAATCTCCTACAGTTGTCTTATGATTTTCTCCACAACTTCTTTAGGTGAACAAGAATTTCCTCCTTAAAAACAAATCCGGGAATTGACTGAAAGTAAGTATGATACGCGTGTAGCTATGACTAACAGTGTTAGCCCTAGGATTACCGAACTTAAAATACATTGCTACTGTCAATACATATTACTTCCGGAATGAACGAATATGTTTAAAGTCTATTTTTAGATTGGCACAGTTCAGTTTTCATGATCCTTGCGGGAACATGCATTTATTCGATCCAAATATGACACCTAAGGTACAAGCAGAATTTTACCAATTTCTCTCAGTGCTAAGATGCTATTCCGATATTGGGGAGAGGGGCTATCTAAGGTGGTCATTGTAAATGTTGTACCCAGAAACAGTAGGATGGCGTAATGGATAATTTAAATGACTAATAAGTAGGAGACCTGGGTTCGAATCCCGGCCTTGGTACAATCTTCGGCCTTGATTCATATTTTAATTCCATCTTTCAGCCTATATCATCGTCACAGTTAGATCTGTTAAGAATTTAAGTAAATATGCAAAGGAGTTCATCTGAAATGATCTTTCTTCAATATTTGTATGTGAAAACAAAAACAAAAAACAAAAAAACAAAAAAACAAAATCACCCTTGGTCCTTTACAAACATTTGGACGTTTTAACGATATAGTTATATGAAGAACTTTATTGGCAATAGGTACAGCGAAGTTTGAGTTATTTTTCGACACAGTCACCTGAAGACACTTGTCATGTAGTAGGCGTAACTTTTGTATTCCTGGGTCGTGGAAGTCTGTCGCCTGACAGTGGAACCAGTGTGTGAGAGTCGTCATCTCTCTGTCGTCGTCAAAACGCTGGCCGGAGGACAGGAATTGCTAGGAGGAAGATGAGGACTGAATTCTGACAGCTCCCAGCCAGACTCTTGCAAAACAATTGCTGTTCGCCGACCGTATGGCGACGAGGACTGTCGTGGTGCAGTTCAAGACTTGCAGTAAACATTCCATACGTCTTGTTCCGGAGGACACATCGCAGTTTACGTATTGTTTCACAGGAAAAGCTGAAGAAGATTGTCACATGCTGGTTGTTCCATTCACAAGCAGCAGTCTTTCACGACACAGGAATAAAAAAAATTGATCCCACGATGAAGGAAGGAAGGAAGCTTTGGGTTTAACGTCCCATCGACAGTGTAGGCATTGGGGACGGATATCACGCTGGGATTATTGGGTAAGGATTGGGAACGAAATCTGGTGTGCCCTTTCAAAGAAACCATCCCAGCCTTTGTCTGGAGTGATTTAGGGAAATCACGGAAAACCTAAATCTGAATGGGCGGACGTGGATTTGAACCACCGTCCTCTCAAATGCGAGTCCAGTGTAGGTATGGCGGTTACCGGTGAAAAAGAAAATGGTTTTCGGTTATACCGTTCTTTTCATCTCCAGTTTAACGTTACTGTAAAAATCGCTCAGGGAAACCGGTTGTTTAAATAACCAGTTATCGGTTTTTATTGCTAATATTTGCAGTATCAAACGTAGAAATGGAAAATGTTTAGTCTTACTCGGACCTTTTGTTATGGCCTGTATAATAATTTCAGTTCTTATAAAATTGAGAAAATTATATTACTTACTCTAATAGCTAGAATTTATTTCTTTTCTAACAGTTTGATCTGCCTTAATAAAGATGGATAGGCGCTAGGCGATATAAATGGAAATGAGGGTGAGGCTGTGGTGGATATGAATAAAATATGAATAAAATTTACCTTCTAACGAACATTGTGGATGTTTTCTCTTCATATGATACCACAAGTTTGTAGTACCTCCACTCGTTTTCAGCCTCTTATGGTAAATGCAGCATTGTACTTCACTGTGCTAACGCACTTGGTAAGGCACTGACTCGGGATGTTGCCATTTAAAACACAACCGATGGCCGCGGCGGAGTGGATTCTCTCCCTGATTCAGCCAGAGTTGGAGGGCCAGAGTGTATACTGTGTGAGGGACGGTAGGATGCCTGGCGGTGGCGTGCTCGCCGGCAATAGGCGGAGTTAAGGAGCGGCGCCTGAATAATGTGTCGCGCATCACTTGGTAATCCCGCGTGTTGGCCGTCGCGCAACATGGCGGCCGCGGTGTCCGCCGTCCTAGCACACCCAGCCTCGCGTTCCATTAAGTTTGCACACACACGCTCACCACTCTCATTTCTCCGGGGGCAGAAATGAACTGCAGCACGCAGCCCTTACAGACAATAGTACCTCGCTGACGTCCGTCTCAGTATACATCGATCAGAAAAGTACCTCAGACACGGTCGATCGGTTCGGTTTATGCTTGACAGGACACTACGGTCGGGGGTTCGAATCCCCCCTCGGGCATGGATATTTGTGCTGTCTTTAGTATAAGGTAGTTGATATGTAGTTTGTAAGTTTAGGGACTGATGACCCCGTAGTTAATTCCCATAAGCTTAACAAACATTTGAACATATGCTTGACAGGTCACCATTATGCTTACAGTACTTAAAATTCGCCCTCGTAACTACTAAAATTTGCACATTTCTTTCACTATATGCGTGATTTCAAACGTGGCCTGGAACGAAACATTCACAATTTTGACTGACTTCTACAGAATGGGCGAAATAAACACTCAATATCTTTGGTATTATGAGACAATGTTTGTCTCGAGGAACTGAATGATTGTTGATATTTATATCACCTCTACATGAGGAACAAGGCGGGATTGTTCCCATTTACGTTTTTTGCTGGGGTGCTATTCCAGTGTAGGCGAACCTTGGCACTTTGATATATATTTCGCAGAGGCAGAATTAAAGCCGGCCGCGATGGCGGAGGGGACTGAGGCCCTCCAGTCACGGTCTGCACGGCCAGTACGGTCGGGGGTTCGAATCCCCCTCGGACATGGATATTTGTGCCGTCCTTAGGATAAGCAAGTTGAGAAGTAGTTTGTACGTTTAGGGACTGATGACCCCGTAGTCCCATAAGCTATGCAAACATTTGAACTTTTTTTTTTTTTTTTTTTTTTTTTTTTTTTTTTTTTTTTTTTTTTTTTTTTTTGCTGAATTAAGGTATGTGGTGTGGAGGGAGACGTGCTTCAAGACAGTCCGTGTAGCCGCTTTATCCGTAACGCTGTGTTATCTGAGCGGTTTAAAGCGTCCTACTAGCAAGCAGGAGGTCCTGGGTTCAAATAATCAAATGTCTGTCAATCTATGGGACCAAACTGCGTGGTCATCAGCCCGTAGCTTACAAACTACTTAAACTAAGGTAAACTAACCTAAGGACAACACACACACCCATGCCCCAGGTCAGTATGGTGACGCACCCCTTTAGGTCGCAATGCATGCTATTATGCCGTTCGAAATGGTCTCAGTTGAAGCACGTTTTTCCACTTTTGTACCAGATGTCCCTGAATATACTGGGACGGAGGCACCTTTCAAAGTTATCCCACACATCTTTAATGTTGGAGAAGTCCGGCGACCTAGCTAGTCGTCATGCTGTAAGTAGTCTATAGATACACGGTCTGCGTGTAGACGTGCAATGCCCTGTTGGAAATTCGCCAAAGGTTCTGTGCCACCGGGGATAGGACGTGCAGAAGCAGAATGTATATGACGCATGGCTGTGACGTTTGTCTTAAGAAAGAACAGAGTTGACCTGAGCGCATATCCTGTTGCTCCCCACACCACGATGGACTACGTCTGATTGTACAGGATGACCAGCCAGTCTAAAACAGGTTAGGAAAAAATTCAAAAATTTTATTTCAAAACTTCGCCTAAGTTTTACAAGTGTTCTTCTGCCGCGACATACGCCTTGACAACGTGACCAAGCCTGTCCACCTTGCAGACAGAGCCGGCCAGAACCAGTAATAAATGCTGATGCTAAAATCACGCCACCCTTCTGGCGTCCGTGCTGAAACTACTGACGTTTCCACGCTACCGTGTAGCCAATAGCAGACACCCACGTTTGATCACGTGTGCTACTGCTGGAGGTCTCAGAGGTGCGAGAATCACTTCCTTCGCTCTCTTCAGTTTGAGTTCTCGTGCAGAACAGACGCACTGCAGAGGTCCAGCCTCTGTGCGGGGCGACCGGCCGCATGCCGTCCGCTCCCGCCTAGCGCCTGTTCGGTATCAGCCACCAACTGTGTGAACCGTAACCATTACAATTACCGTAACCTTTTCCGTTTTTAAAGCCGCTAGCTTAGACTGGCAGTCATTCATTGCATCCGTTCCCAGGGCGAGTTCCGCCATGTATTCCGTATTTCAGAATATACCAAATATTTACTTGAATTCTATCTTTTATTTGCCGTTCAGCCACCCTTTCCTAGGGCGCCCGCAAGCTTTCACCGCTCCGCCTTCCATCCTGACAACGCTTCCAACCCATTTTATTTATGCAGCACTGGGATGGGTTGTATAATTTTCCTATCATCCGTAGGATAAAGATCAAGTCCTGTACAATTTGGCGTCCGAATTGAGATAGATAACCCACCTTTCGACCCTTAGGGTGGCCGCAAAAATTTGGTTCACATTATGTTGTGTGGCTGGTAGACAGCCGCTATCCAGCCGAGCTACGGCACAGTCGCCGTGACATCCTAGCCGCCGCTGCATCTGCACATTCCGTGCCGAGTGCCAAGTCCAACGCCGCGCGCCTGCCTGCCGCAGCGCACGTGTGCGCCATGTGCGTGACGCGCGACCTGCCGCAGTTGACCGCCGACTTGGCCGTGCGCTACTCCACGTGCGCAGCTCACCTGCGCGCACGAGGCGTAAAAAGTTACGCTTCGCGTTCGTACTACTGTTTCGGCCCACCGAAGGCATGTAAGTGCCATACTCCGGTTGGCGCGGCCCACCTGCCGCTGCAGCCGCCCACATACGTCGCCTACCGACGCCGCCCGTCCGTAAGTGCTGTGCGGGTGAGGCGCCGCCACACGTCTCCTGCCGGTCCTGCCAAGCAGACGAAGATGGCTCCGTACCGGGTCCTAACCACTGCAACCCGTAGAAGTGAGGCCCAAATGCTGCCACGCCGCCCCGCCGCCCACGTCGCAGACACGCGCGCGACCGGCGCGTGCGCCCGCACATCGCCCGCCGCCCACCTGCCGCCCCCGCCTGCTATGCAGCGCACCACTGTCGTATTTCACCGTGCCACACCACGTCCCGACGGATAAGTATAGACTGATACTGTATCATCTATTTCCTTCTGTTCCGAGGTGCCTCCACGCAATAGAATAATTTGAATATCAACTTTCCCTGAGTGACTGGATTAGCTAATGTTGCAGTTATAGTAGAGAATACTATTTACCTTATATTATCTAAGTTTGAGCATTGCTGGAAGTATGGAAGTTTCATTTTTTAATTAATTTGTAGCCTGTCTAATGAATGACACAGTTTTATTATTATTAACAAAGTTTTTCATTAACGCTAGTAAGATGTAGCCTGGCGTCCACAGTGACAGAATTGTGATATTTCTTCCACATAGTTTGTGTCACGAGCTCTCTTTCCTTGATCTTTCCTATCAATATTTTCCGTGCCGTAAATGAAAGTAAATTTCCGCTCTCGACAGACGTGTTGGGTCAAAGCAAGGCATTACCCCCCTCCAAGCCGCGTCTGGCAGAAATTGAAAAATCATCGGTACAAGGGAGAAGTGTGAAATTCTCAATCTTGAAGGATGTGTGCTTTTGTTTTAAGATCAAACACCGACGCAATACCAGCGTTGAGGTCTTAAAAGAAAAAACACAGACAAAAAGTTTTCAATCGTTGTTGATTCTACCAGATTTGCTGACGAGTTTAGACTGAAGTCCGCAGCCGCACAAACAGTCGTACACACGACTAGCGTCTGAAACAGTCGAAACCGTTAGAACGCTGTGTTGAACCACCACATTGTAAACCCAAGAATTAAACTTTCGCCCCTCCCTCATCTACTCTCTGTATGTTTCTCTTTTCCCTCCTACATATTTCTTTCTGTATGAGCTTTTCCTTCCGTAAAAGTGGTAGTTTCGCAAGCTGGTTACCAAAGCATGTGACGACAGTGTGCTTCAGGGCACAAAATGTGAATCTTGTTGATTCGAAAATGTTTTACCGGAGAGAAGCCTGGTTGAGATGTGATAAGTTAGCCTTTAAGAGATACCCGAATCTCCACCGCACCCTAAGTGACGTGCAAGTAAATACCCTTCAAGCTGTTACCTTCCAGAGGGCAGCTAAAGTTGAGTGATGTTTTAGCCGATGTAAAGGAGCCTATATGTAGTTGCCACATGGTGAGTCAAGAGTACCGCCTGTGAGCGTAAAATCCGTAAGAGAAGTTTAAAGAAGAAAACTGTTTCACATAGCGAGAAGACCAAGAAAAACTACTTTTTCCTTATTTCTATTGCTGCCATTCCTATATACCTCCTGCGTTTACCTCATACACACCTATTTTTTGTCCGATTCCGAAACTTCCGTAGCAGTTTCCATTATATTTCCTGTGTCAGTACCTTGGCAATAAATGTACGTGGAACACAACGCACGTGAAAATTATGAGAAGTTATTTCCAGTTGTTACGGCCAGAGACAGCCTAAGTTGATGTGTAAATAATTATTAATACTGATAGAGAAGTAAAGTGAAGTTTTATTCCGAAGAGAGGTACTTGTAACGTTTTATGATGTGTTAATAGTTAGATGTTGTCCTTATCCAATGTAGCGAGATCGAGTGCTATTTTGTAATGATGAGTATCCCATCAGATGTTAGTAAATCCTGTTCTCTTTCAAAGCACCACATTATTAAGCATAAAGTATCAATTAAAATGTGCTCCAGTCACTCATAATATAGATTTTCGTAAGATTTAATAGTAAGTAAGGTTTTCCAGACGTATGTCTGTCGAGTTGACACTTATTTTTAGAGTATCTTAAGTATCCTTGAGAATTTAGAGTATACTGTCATTAAGTGAGGAAGAGTTAACATTTTCTACCATTAACGATTTATCCCTTCTTATTCGCCATTGTGAAGTATCACGTTTTTTTACCAAATCCATTATTTGCAGACATCCATATGAAGTGTAAGCTGTTGCTTCTTTTGTCAATGGAGCATTGTTTTCCATTTACATTTCCAATTGTTATAATGATTCGGATGTGGTCTGCCTTTCCTGTGCTACCTTCATTTGTTTGAGACCTTTTAGAGCCCGTCCAAGTCTGGAGTTAGTGATTATAAGGATTAAAGAAATAATTGCGCTCTTTTTAATTCTTATAATCAACTGACCTGACTTGTTCCCTCCAGTCTTTCTTCATAAAATTTTAAACCGCATCCTGTTTTCTAGCTTTGACTAGTGTCAATTCAACCGAAACGTACGAACTGTATCGACAATTTCGTCGTCCTAGAGCTACTATGTCACGACATTTATGCAGATGACAGATTCTCAAAACGAATGGCCAACGTTTTGGAATATTGTGCCTGCTAAAATTCAACGCATAGAAGCCTCGAGATGTATTGAAATTTTAAAGTGTGTACTGTTAATTGCCTGATCTATCGTCCATTACGTGTCAAAGTGATGTTAACCTCCTTTCCATTCATCTGAATGAAATTCATTTCCAAGTCTCGGATACGACATTTATTTTATCCACTGTTCGTAGCCGATGTTATTGTGCTGCCGATTTATTTTAAGCGCACCTGTGCGAATAGCCGCCAGAATTCATTTCCTTGCATTGTTAAGGCGCGTGCTAATACGCCGTCACCTGACGTTAGACCACCTGCCTCCTTCAAGGCTGTTGCGATCAGCTGTAGCCGCTCCACCACTCCCCCCCTCCTCACGCCACCTGCCTATCACGTGTCCCCCGCCTCTCTCCCCTCACGCCTCGTGATAGCCAAGACTTGCCTCCCCTCTCCCCCGCCTACCACACGCAGCCATTATACTTTTCTGATTATCACCTCCCCTACTGCCCTACGCACCACGTGCGCGTCTGACAGTTGTATTTGTTTACAAACAGTTCCCGTGCCTCGTAAGCTGCATTTACGCGCGAAGTATCTCAACACTGGTGATTCATGAAATAATACCAATTGAGGCTCACAAGTGATATGCCTTATGAAATTCTATAAGAATTCGTTTATTTTGTGACAAACACTATTACCTCTTCTTCTACCTAATGATTGTAGACGTTTATTAAAAGCAGCTATGTTGGAGAAAAAACCTTAATTTTCATCCAAGACATTAAACTTGCTGTTTTTAAGAATATCCTTTTTCCTGCACTTATCAGAGTATCAAGTAATTTAGTTCTTGCTGTGTTTTATACACCATTAAGACACCTATATTTAGTTTGGTGTTAGCAACATTTGAGATCGATTGTGCAATAATCACTTTCGAAGTGCGACTTTGATCTAGTGGTAATGTTATTGTGTAGTGTTCCTATATGACATATATGGAAGGATTGTTCCCTTTTTAAGTAACTTGCAATATTTCAAAGTGAATAATTATTAGTTACCAATTTATATTTTTAGATCGTGTGTATTATGTTGAGAACTAAGGTAGATAAAACCTCTGTTTTATTTCCATATTTTACTTCCTTACTTGATATAAGTTCTATTACCGTGTTGAAAAAACTTTTAATCCAACGAGTTGCATTATTGAATTTTGTAACTTCCACAATATTTTATGTAATGAGTGATGTTACTGGTTTTAGAAAACGTTGTTACTTAAACATAGTTGATCAGTTAATTAAGTTAAAACCAATATTACCTCTTTTATGGCTTTACAATGAATTTCTTTTCTGGGATTACAATTACAATCTAATTTATATTTATACTGAATGATTAACTCCTTATTAATCTATGGAAAGCATAGTCTTTGTCTGAGTTTAAGCATTTTAAAATGGTGTGTATTTGTCCGTTTCCATTGGGTTGATTCCATTGAGTCTCTCATTTTACTATATTTTACACCGTGATTCAGTGAAGGAAAACTTATTTAAATTTTGTGCAGTAATGTGATCCAATATGTTTGTTAGCCAGATGCATTAATCCTCTTATAATAATACAATTTGTTGTGTGATTTTTACATTTGTTAAACTGTTTAACAACGAGATTAATATTTGCCAAACAACACAAACAACTACACATTTCTAGGAGCATCTGTAACTATTGCAAGACCCGTGCTGATTAAGTCCGGCCAGTGTCTACACTTTGATTTCACAGAATTTAGTAATGACACGTAACATTTGAAACAAGCTTTAATTTGAAATGTAACATTCCATTCAACTGTTAAATGGTTTGAAATTTTCACCTTATTGAATTCATTGTTCTACAAATTTCTGAAGAGTTATGACATTTCCTAATTTTATTGGTTACCTAAAAACCAAATGTGACTACATGCAAGTCCCCTAACATTCACACTAAATGAGTTGGAATTGTAACAGAATCCTCCCTTAGTTACTAGGTCCCCTTTCGGGCAACCCGTTCTTCCCAGGAGTGTCTGGCGTCCATGTAAACATTGTGTGTCACCACTTCTAGGGAAGGGGGAGGGAATGTACAGGATGACCAGCCAGTCTAAAACAGGTTAGGAAAAAATTCAAAAATTTTATTTCAAAACTTCGCCTAAGTTTTACAAGTGTTCTTCTGCCGCGACATACGCCTTGACAACGTGACCAAGCCTGTCCACCTTGCAGACAGAGCCGGCCAGAACCAGTAATAAATGCTGATGCTAAAATCACGCCACCCTTCTGGCGTCCGTGCTGAAACTACTGACGTTTCCACGCTACCGTGTAGCCAATAGCAGACACCCACGTTTGATCACGTGTGCTACTGCTGGAGGTCTCAGAGGTGCGAGAATCACTTCCTTCGCTCTCTTCAGTTTGAGTTCTCGTGCAGAACAGACGCACTGCAGAGGTCCAGCCTCTGTGCGGGGCGACCGGCCGCATGCCGTCCGCTCCCGCCTAGCGCCTGTTCGGTATCAGCCACCAACTGTGTGAACCGTAACCATTACAATTACCGTAACCTTTTCCGTTTTTAAAGCCGCTAGCTTAGACTGGCAGTCATTCATTGCATCCGTTCCCAGGGCGAGTTCCGCCATGTATTCCGTATTTCAGAATATACCAAATATTTACTTGAATTCTATCTTTTATTTGCCGTTCAGCCACCCTTTCCTAGGGCGCCCGCAAGCTTTCACCGCTCCGCCTTCCATCCTGACAACGCTTCCAACCCATTTTATTTATGCAGCACTGGGATGGGTTGTATAATTTTCCTATCATCCGTAGGATAAAGATCAAGTCCTGTACATGATTGTCTCTCCACATTGTCACGCAGTGGTGTCGTTAGATCGGATACTGCTGCTATAATGGCAGATTATCACGATTTAAGTGAGTTTTAACGTGGTGTTATATAGGTGGGACACAACATCTCCGAGGTAGCGATGAGGTGGAGAATTTCCGGCACTACCATTTCACGAGTGCACCACGAATATCGGGAATCCAGTAAAATATCAGATCTCCTATATCGCTGCGGCCAGAAAAAGATTCTGCAATAACTGAATAGGGTCTACGACGACTGAAGAGGATCGTTCAACGTGACAGAAGTGCAACCCTTCTGCGAATTGCTGCAGGTTCAATGTCGGGCCATCAACTGTCAGCATGCGAATCAACGAAATATCATCGATATGGATTTACGGAGCTCAAGGCCCCCTCTTTTACCCTTGCTGACTGCACACCACACAGCTTCACGCATCGCCTGGGCCTGTCAACACCGACACTGCACTTTTAGTGACTACTCTGCATCGAGCAGTTGGACGTGTGCCGGTACGCAAACAACCTCATGAATCCGAGGAGCCTGCATGTCAGCTGGGGACTGTTGAAGCTGGTGGAGGCTCTGTGGTGTGGGGCGTGTCCAGTTGGGTGATATGGGACTCCTGACATGCCGTGCGGAATGGCCGCCTTGTCTAAGGCGTCATGCTAGGGGCTGGGCGGCCGTTTCCCTCGGAGGTTTCAGTTCTCCCTCTGGCGTGGATGTTTGTGTTGTCCTTAGACTAAATTAGCTTAAATAATTTGCAAGTCTAGGGACTGATGACAATAGCAGTTTGGTCCTATAGGTTTACAAACATTTGAACATTTTGGACCCAAAATTCAAATGTTTGTAAAACTAAGGGACTTCTGCACTTATCAGCCCCTAGGCTTACAAACTACTTAAAATAAGAACAACACACAGACACGCACACACACACACACACACACACACACACACACACACACACACACACGGTTAAGGGACCACTCGAATTTCCGAAGGCGAGCAACCGCGCCCTCCGTAGCAAGCGCCTTAGAGCGCTCGGCTACTCCAGCGCAGCTTTTGGACCCCTGACACGTCTAGATACGACTGTGACAGGTGACACGTACGTACGCACTCCTGCCTGATCACCTGCGTCCATATATGTTCATTGTGCTTTCCGACGGACAAGGGCAATGCCAAAAGGACAATGCGACAACCCACACTTTCCGAATTGCTACAGAGTGGCTCCTGGAACACTCTTCTGAGGTTAAACTACTTCGCTCTCCACCAAACTCCCCAGACATTAATATTATTGAACAAATCTGGGATGGCTTGCAACGTCTTCTGAACAGAACATATCCATCCTTTCATTCTCGTACGGATTTCTGGACAGCCCTTCAGGATGCATGGTGTCCATTCCCTTCAGCACAACTTCAGCTATTAGTCGAGTCCATGCCACGTCGTGTTGCGGGGGCGTCACACGATATTAAGCAGGTGTAATAGGTTCTTTGGCTCTTCAGTGTACACACTAACAAACTTATGGATCATTATTAGTCAATACACCTAGAACTGACTAGAACTGTATATTCAAATTAAAATGTACAACCTGATTGAGTCTGTAACGCATGACCCTTTGCTTCAGAAAAATGTTCAGATGTTTGTAGAACGTATGGGACTTTACTACGTGGTCATCAGTCCCTAAGCTTACAAACTACTTTTGAACTAGCTAATACTAAGGAAGGAACAAATATCCATGCCCGAGGGGGGATTCGAACCCCCGACCGAAGTGGCCGTGCAGAGCATGACTGGCGCGTGCAGACCGCTTGGCCACCGCGGCCGGCTTTGCTTCAGAGTTCAACACTTTAACCGCTATACAACACGTTTATTATCTTCCACCGTTTCTTTTGCGGCAATGGTGGTACGGTGTATACCCTTTGCTCTTGACGTCGCCAAATCCGGAAAGGATACTCACCGGGGTTTACGGAGAAGTGGTTTTCATTACTAAACATTATATGACGACACTCGTCCTCTGTCAATGCCTGCCGGGCACCGCACCACTCCAGACGCTGGAGTGCCATTGGCAACCGAGCCATGGCTAGGTAGGACCCCAATTTGGCACTTGCTAGTCGTCGAGACACAGTGCGGGAGCTCACAGGATGTTGTAGGGATTCCATTTCACGAAGGTCGCAGAATTCTGCATTGCTTTTCGCACGACATGACGGTCCTTCCTAGAAGTTTCTTGGTATACCCGAACGTGGATGACGCGACTGGGTGGCCTCATGTATTCACTGATTCCAACACTAGGATACTTTGTCGTCTGAATGGCCAACATACCTAGAAATTACTCGATCGACCATTTTCTTAACGCAGTCGAACGATGCGGACTCTGTCAGTTGGTGGATATGCATCTTACTTCACTGTCTGATTCATTGCAGTTGACTGGTGCCAGCTTCTTAACAACAGAGTGGTCACATCACGAATGGACCCTGGTGGGCGTTCTACACATTAAAGAGCCGTGTTCATCTAATCATTAACTCACACGTCAATGGTATGCATGTATACTGAAATCTGACCATTCCTCGTGACTGCTTCACTTTTTTCGTGTCAGGCAGAGTATAAGTTCGGTTTCTTACCTTAAAGTATATGAAATATTTTTCGGCATATTTTTATAAGAGTCGTTCGAAATTGTATGAGACAGATGAGAAAAAGGAAACTGCTCATTATTTCAAAACCAATCAAAGTAACCGTTGATACATTTATCGTACTGATAAACAATATGGTTAATGCTGGCACGGAAAAATGTTTGCAGTTCCGTATGTTATCATGGTTGTATCCGGCGATGTACACCTATATTCGAAGCAAATCGAAAGCCAGGGATGTGTGTCTTCAGAGCTCCAAAAATGTGGAAATGGCACTGTGTGGAGGATGGTAAGGTCTTTCCAGAGAAACTTCCGTTGCATAGTTGAAATGGCATTACTCAGTTATGAGATAATGCCCGCTCACGTGTTTTCGAGATGGTAGTGACTAAGCTACAGAAATTTCGATGGGAATCCCTTACACATCCTTCACACAGACCGGATTTCTCCCCACGTGGTTTCCTTAATTTTGGAGCTCTGTCCCATTTGCATCTGACTGCCCCTTATATTCTGGCCACCCTATAGAACTGAATCTAGAATCCTAGCTGCGCGCAACCATCAAACAAAATAATTAGAAAACCCCCCTGTTTCTGCCGCGCGCCTCTGGGGCAAGCCAATAAGCACTCCGCGCAAAACTCATTGCCTCGGTGCTCTTAAGAAAAAGCTTAAGGACTTCCTTTCATCTACCACCGACGGTTTCCCCGAAAATTTTCGTACACGGCTTGTTTTGCTTCTGTTCAGCAAAAAAAAAAAAAAAAAAAAAAAAAAAAAAAAAAAAAAAAAAACAGACGCCCCCATCTTCTTCGAGTTACGCTTCCTTCGATTTTCGTTTACCAGTCAGTCCCGTCACTTCCTTTTCTCGTGCCTACATTAACTACGTTCTATCACGCTCTTCTTTTTCTTTCTCTTCCGCCGTTTCTATGATGACCATTGCTGCTGGTGCTCGGAATTTAAATATACCTTCCCGTAGTTTGTACTGATTTTTATCCTTCTCATAAACAGATATGTAACTGCAAATTTTTGTGCAATGTAGTGATTTGTAAATGTTATATATTAGTATTCACGTGCAACGCAGTTGTTGTAGTATGCGTAATACTTTTTCGAACATTGTGAACTTTGAAGAGAACGACCTTGCGACCCACAGTCAAATGGATTCAGAAAGAATCGTTCTTGTGAAACACTCACATGAAGTGATGAGTGATATTGACAAGGGGTCTCAAATTTAAATTTTCGGAAGGCTTTTGGCACTGAACCGCACAAGCGGCTTCTATCACATTACGATCTTATAGAATATCGTCTTAGTTGAGGGAGCCGCGGCGGAGTGGACGAGCGCATTGAGGCGCTATGCTCCGATGCGCGAGGCCGTTCCCCGTTGGGGGTTCCAATCTCCCCTCGGGCATGGATGTTTATGCTGTCTGTAGTATAAGGTAGATCATAAGTAGTTTGTAAGTTGAGGGACTGATGACCCCGAAGTTAAGTCCCATAAGCTTAACAAACAAACATCTTAGTTGAGGGACTGGATTCGTGATTTCCTGCCTGAAAAAACACAGTACATCGCGGCGGATTAGCCGTGCGCCGTGCTGCGGTGCGCGCGGCCTTTCGCCGTCGGGTGTTCGAGTCTCCCCCCCTCCCTCCGGCATGGGTGTTTCTGTTGTCCTTAGTTTAAGTATTTTGTAAGTTACGGACTGATGACCACGCAGTTGAGCCCGTTAGATTTTCAAACATTTCAAACATTTTCCACACAGTACGAAATAAATGACGGAAATTCATCGAGTAAAACAGAAGTGATATCAGGTGCTTCCCGGGGAAGTGTTATAGGGCCACTAATTTTCCTTACGGCGAGATCTATAAGTGAAATTTCTTTCACCAACTTAATCCTCCGAATGAGAACATATTTTGTTACCATGCACATACATAGGGAAACGTGATCATCATATTAAAATAAGAGACATCTGATTGAAACCTGAAAGATGTAGATCTAGAAGAATTAGGACTTCATTTTTTCCTGATGTCGTTAGAGAACGGAGCGGTAGAGAAATATCATAAAAGCGGTTTGATGAACCCTCTAGCAGGCATTCAAATGTTATTTGCAGAATAAATATATGGATGTAATGTGTAGTATGTGGACTGCCTGGTTAGATGTAAGAGGCGGCTTGACGAACGTAATATGTTTCAGGTTAAATAAATCAATAAATAATAAAACAAAAATTCAAATCGTTCCAAAACATATCGGAATTTGATTTTTACTTACAGGGGCTTTGTCTGCTTTACACTTACATCGTGAAGTATTATCCGCAATATTCCCATGTTTCGCACTGAAGTTTTAAATTAATTTCAATTTGCCTTGCAGTGCTACACATTTTCTTACTTACAACACGAAAAATTAACACACTTTTGGTTTAGATCAAAAGATCAGAGGCAAACGCAAGAGTGATTGAAAACGTGCATTCACGGCACTTCCAGATGTAAAGGGAAACCACACAAAATGCTGTAAGTGAAAATCACACGCCAAGATCTATCGAAACAAACAATTTTTAAATCCAGAAGTAACACTAAATGACATGTTTGATTCCAGAAAACTGACAATGAAGAAAATGAACGAACATAGGAAAACAAATATGCATTTTTATCAGTTCTAAAGACGGATTTATAATAATAATAATTATCAAATGCTTATAAATCTATGGGACCTAACTATCGTGGTCATCAGTCCCTAGGCTTATGAACTACTTAAACTAACAAACTAACCTTAGGACAACATACACATACACATACCAATGTCTGAGGGAGGACTCGAAACTTCAGCGGGAACAGCCTCTCAGACCCTGACAAGGCACCTTGGACTCCTCGTCTATCCCCGCGCGACCGTGATGTGTAATACCTGAGATAATAGCACCAACAGAAAAATGGAAACATTCAAATATAGGTAAATAATTAAGGCGTGCTCCATTTTCCTCTCCAAAGCACGTTAGCATTACTCGGCGTGGCTCTAAATAGCACCCTCCTTTAAAAAACTGGAAATAGAATCATATCGGTACGGTTGTTATCGGAATCCCCGTGTTGTTTTCGCGCACTTGTTTTGGATTGAACTGTCTTAAGTCGAACGCTCAAGAATAGGTTACTGTTAGGAATGTTTAAGGTATGACAATCTACTTCCATTCATATAGTTAACAGTGAAGGAATAAGACCAGATCCTGAACGTATTGAAGCTATTGATAAGTGCCAGAAATCAATTGAAATCGTTTTTAGGAATGGTCGGTTTCCTAAGGAGATTTACTGCCGGGAAGGATATAGTGAATCATAAATTACTGGATTTTCTGAAACAAAGGTCAATTTGGACATGAGGAAAGGATGAAGAGCAAATATTCCAAAGAATAAAAAATACTCTAGTCCATGCTGGTATGCTACACCACCCAGATGTTAGTCAAGATTTTTGCATGTGTGCGGATGCTTCGGATTATGGCATATCGTGTGTAATATTTCAGGGGGAATTGACAGATGTTTGAAATGTTTGTAAGTCTTATGGGACTTAATTGGGGGGGTCATCAATTCCCTAAACTTGTGAACTAGCTTAGACTAAAGACGGCACAAACATCCATGCCCGAGGGGAGATTCGAACCCCCGACCGTAGCGGCCGTGCAGATTGTGACTGAAGTACCGCAGACCTTCCGGCCACTGCGGCCGGCGAATTGACAGATAAAAACTCATCATATCGACCAATTGCATTTGCTAGTAGGACTCTGAATAAACATGAAAGGAATTATTTTGTAACGGAGAAGGAGGCTCTTGCAGTAGTCTGGGGTTTCCAGAGGTTTAGGGGTTCACTAGCTGGAAGAAAAACAGTAGTATATAAAGATCATCAGGCCTTGTTACTCTTAAATAACTGTGGACTATTCCATCGTAGATAGTTGCGTTGGGTGCTATGGTTGCAAGAGTTTGAATATGAGGTTAGATATATCAAAGGATCCCAAAATATTGTTTCGGACGCGTTATCACGACTCCCGGTAGGTATGGAGGATATATGTATTAACGAAGAATCCGGTACCAATTATTACGTTTATTTTCTTGTAACTACAGAAATTCAGAGAAAAGTTAAAACTTTAGTAAATGCTATTCAGGCCAATCAGAGAAACGATCTGCAATTTGGTGAAATTATTCAGAAGCTTATAAGTGGACATGAAGTTGTCAATAATAGAGGCAATTGGTCATATTTTAACGACCTGTTATACTGGAAGGCACAAGCAGAACATCCTAGCTGGAAAATTTGTGTCCCTGAAACTATTGTTAATGATTTAAATATTTATTCATGAAGGCTACCGGCATTTTGGTATACATAAGTGTGTTAAACATCTTATGAAGTATTACTATTTTAGAAATATGTCTAGTACGGTAAAAGCTATAATAAGATCTTGCGAGTTGTGTCAAAAGGTTAAAATTGGTAGTAACTCAAAGCGATACAAATTATATTGAAAAATCCCTCGATGTTTGAGGGACCTCCTTTCATTAGATTTCTTTGGTCCTCTCCCACGGAGTTTAGGAGGTTTTACTTAGGCCTACGTATTAGTGGCTATGGAATGTTGGTCCAAACACGTAAATAACATTTCCTTCCTTCCTGGACTTGGTTGCGGGCCTTGTTCGGCAACCTGGCGCGAATACAGGGCTTTCGTTTTGGCCCGTGACCCTGGGACCTGTACACCTCGCCGCGAAACCACTGCCACCTGGCACTGACGCTGCTACTACTTCTGCTCGCTTATCTATGACGGCTGTTTCTCGATATTTTAACTGCAAACTCTTTGAGTGTTGGTCTAATGATAAAATTATTCGGTTTCGAGTGAAACCGACTGTCGTGCTGTGATGTTTAATAGTTTACCGAACGACTAACTGTTTCTGAGATTCTCAGTTGCTTTTTTGTGTGTCGTCAAATTTTCCCATATTTATAACATCTTCTTTCGCCTGTTTCAAGCCACGATTTGAGGACCTAAAGTAGGCGCTAATAGCGGTAGTGAAATAACTTGGGTAAAGACGACAAGCAAGTTACTCATGCCTTCTAAAATAATAAAATATCGCTGCCAGTCGTCTGTTGCGGGATCGTAGAGCATGCTTTGAGCATAAACTTTATGCCTTTTTTTTTCAGCAACATAAGGGTGCCAGAAAGAATCAGTACATATTCGAGGAAACCCGCTTTTGTGGAACACAGTTTATTCATTTACGGCATCTCGGTTAGCATGTAAAATGAGAGGTAGATTAATTCTTACTAAATTTCAGAAACTAAATCACACTGTCGGTTGATGACCAAGTTACCTTCATACGGAATATATTCACAAACAGGTAACCGGATAGTGAAATATTGAGTATAGATTTTATTCGGGGGTTTTTAGTCTCAGGTGCTGGTGGGTTTGTAGTCATATGGAGATATGACAAATCTACAAGGGTCGCGATTCGAACCCGGAACCTCCTGCTTACTAGGTAGTTGCCCGAAACCATGCGCCACAGGCACGCGGGCTTAACACACCTGCGCGGATTGCCCAAGCTTGTAACCCGACCGACGAAAACCTTGTTAATATGTCGTCCTGCTGGACCATCGTACTTCGTGGCTGACCGCTGCCCACCAGCAGTCTGGTCCTCGTGTGCATCCGCTCTGAAATATGTGCCAGTCATCGACAGGGAGACTTACAACTAAAAACTGCAGCGCCTGTTCTTTCAGACGTGTCCTCAATTCTTAACTGTATTTGAGTATATTATTGCAGTCTTCTTATTTGAAAACTTTGGTCATTGACCGTAATAAAACCAGTTTTGGCAATTTCATTGCCATTTTCGTGTCTCTCGTTTACGGACATAGCATCCTGTACCATATCACAATAGGGATTGACCATCTAGTCATCGTCAAAAATATATGAGAAAACTAGGATGATGACTAGAGAGCCATTCACTTTGGGGCAATGGTTTAGAATTCTATGTCTGTGAAAGAAGATGACAATATAATTTGCCAAAACGGCTACCAATATATTTTATTGCGATCATTGGCAAATAAAAGTTTTAAAATAAGAAAACTGAAATAATAATATTATTTGATCGCACTCCATAGCAGCTGACAATGTCAAGTAATCAAAATATTTGAGAAATGAAAATTGTTATAATGAACGGAGAGTGGTCCACAGAAATGATAATAATATCGAAGTGTCCCAAGGAAACGTAATTCCATCTCAAATGTTGTGAGTGTACATACAAGTTTCATCAGATAGGATCAGTTACACTGCGACGTTCTTCACTGACGACAATATTGTGTATAAGAAGGTCGGACCGATGGACGGTCGCAAAGAATTCCCTAGTTAAAATTGCAGGACCCGCTGCAATCGGTCTACAGTACAATGAGAGCCCATATCCGCTTGCCAAAACCGGGTCATAATGTCAGCGAATAAAAATGAGTGTAACGAAACAAAATTATAGTTAGTAATCATAGAATTATACGTTATTTAAGATGGAGATAATCACTGACTGTCATATGAAAATAAGAAATAAATAATCTAAACGATAAGAAGATTCAAAAGAAGCCTTAGCCATTAGAGTGTTAAGCGTGACCTGCCCACGAGCATGTTGGGTTGACACTCGCTTCTCTTCTCCAGTTGCATCTGGATGTTACAGACAAATTGGTAGGCCATCTTTGAAACTAATAAGTGAGGTAGAATTTGGTCATATCAGCGGTAACTATACTTTCAGGTATTTGTTGTAACATGTGTTAGGCTTTTAGCTACGAATATACAGTAACTGTCTTCATTGGTCATTATGTTTATGGTTGTGGGTCTAATAGATTGCACGTTTAATTCATGTAGTGTTTTTATTGGTATGTTAACGCTTATGATAATCGTTTATTTAACATGTGTGTGAGTAATATAGCTGCGGTATTTTCAGCCTAACCCATCTCGCTGTGTTAAAATCCGTTATCAACGGGGGCCACAACGAAGAATACGACGCGATGTTCCAAGTGTCTGACGCATCTGCTGAGATTACTTAACTCCAATTCTAAGAACGTATATAAACTTCTGTTAACATTCCCATCTTTGAACGGTCTCCATGCTGAGTATAAAACGTATATTGAGGACGTGTGCCGCCCAATCACATTTCCTTGGGGGACCACCTCAGAATTAGCTTGACTTTTGATGAACATATTTTCTCTTCGATGAAGCAGTGATTCGCTCACGAATACGTGGAAACTATCATACACTCCATGGTCCACAACTGGAACTGCATCTGTGCTTCTCAAAATACCGTATCTTAAGAGAGCACGCTAATATTGATATGAAAGGAAAACATCAGAAGGAAATAAACGAGGGAACACATTAAATATTGAACTACGACCGCTGAATGCAGGAACAAGAATTTTCTTCGTCCGCACAAGCTGACTAACAATGAATATGATCGACTACTAAAAGTCTCTATTTTACTGTAGAAGTGATTTATTTTTAAAATTTGTTATTTAGCCGGCCGCGGTGGCCGAGGTGACTGAGACGCTCCAGTCACGGTCAGCACGGCCACTACGGTCTGGGGTTCGAATCTCCCCTCGGGCATGGATATTTGTGCCGTCCTAGTTCGTAAGTAGTTCATAAGTAGTTTGTAAGTTTAGGGACTGATGACCCCGTAGTTAAGTCCCATAAGCTTTACAAACATTTGAACATTTTGTTATTTATGTTTTGTTTTCCAGTCCCATTCGCATATTTTTACACTATGAATGGTTTAGATCTCTATGGATCATTTTCAGCTCTATGTAGCCGCGTTAGCAACACACCGTGCTCGTATTGTAGCAGGAAAGTTGTTTTTGTTGACGAAACTACATACATCTGAAGATGATTCAGGGATATCGAAAGCATACTCGAAAAATATACAGCTGAAGTTATAAAATAAAAAAAAAAAATATCAATAGATTTGTAGAATTTTTCTCGCGACGAATATGTCGCTATATTGGAATAAATTGTATTTATGGTTGGTAAGACTCAACAACTAGTAGTACACATAGCTGAATCATTTCAGTTTTAATGAAGCATGTATTTACATTTCCCAAGCAAACTGCGAATAAAATAACTGCCATTAATTGTATTTTTTCGTCTCTTTGTGAGTGGCACAAACAGCAGAGCATTTCACGCTGCAGGTCTCCCGGCGGTTCATCGTAATGTAAATACACAATAAAAGAGAATAAAAGCCAGAATGATTGACAGCAGTAGCATCGTGCTTTATTGAAAAAGACGATGAGAACAGCGACCACATTTAAGGTAAACTCTTTTTAGATGCAAAACGAAAAGTCCATAAGACAGGGAAGTCAATGTTTTTAAAAGAATAATAAATATTCTACAGAGGCGGAATGTGACAGTTTCCGATAAGTGAAAGGATATCTTGAGAAACAGCAAGAGCGGTTTTCAGGATTTTTAATAGCCGAACCACTCATCTTCAGTGGCATCTGATACAGAGGAGGACAAATAACTGCAAGTACACCAATGTGTACAGCGTAACAATTTTATGCGTACCAACAGAAACATCAGCTTACATACTATGTATCTGTATCAATGATTTGTTGGTTGTCCTCTGTATCAGGTGCCACCGACGATGATGGGTTATACACCTGAATACCAGTTGGCCTATTAAACATCTTAAATGCAGCACATAACAGTTTTTCCAGATGTCCTATAATAAATATTTTCGATGTTTACAGCACTGAGTACTCAATTTAGTTTTGTTCATAGATTTTGAAATGCTCGTTCTACAGGCTTCATTCGGAAAAGCATAACAAATATTTATGGAGGAAATAAAGTATAACCAGATGAAAGTTAACGGCTGACACTTGCT
Organism: Locusta migratoria; assembly: GCA_026315105.1. Lineage (NCBI taxonomy): Eukaryota > Metazoa > Arthropoda > Insecta > Orthoptera > Acrididae > Locusta > Locusta migratoria. The sequence continues at coordinate 196,174,189 of CM048755.1, forward strand.
TATTGGCATCTTCCGTCAGGGGAACAGCGATTCCCTACAGAAGGCGTCTCTGAAGTTTCTTTTCTTTTCCTAACCAGTCGCGTGCCGCCACCCTCCCCCAGTTGCTGTACTGTCAATAGCAAGAGTTACTCGGTGTCGAGCTGTCTCGATGTCCCTGGGAGCCTGGAAGGAAATGTAAATTAAGATCGCATTGCTTGCCTTTGAGGTGAAATGTTTCAAAAGTCGCTCAATTTTTTTAAATCCAATATCTTAGCCATCACTTTTTCGACTGGTTTGATCCAGGCATTTATTTAGTTGCTTTCATGTCAAAATGCCTACCTGCCATCTTTGCAAATCTGTTTTAAACACTATCTTTGTCTATTCACCCAAAGTTTTTTCTGTGCCGCTAAATCAAATGCTAAAGTTACTGTAACTGGATAAACTGTAAGATGACTCATGAACGTTTTCCTAAAAATTACTTTTCCCGCATACATTTACTGATGTGTCCATTCATTCGCCTATCTGTTATCTTTAAAGAGGACGCTCAGCCCAGGGCAGCCGCAACTGTGGTAGTACATTTCTGACAAAAAGACTCCTCTTACAGCTGTCATTGGTACCCATTTTTATCCATGCTCTATCGGTTACGTAGCTAACAGCCACATCAGTTGCATATCTAAACACAAGAAACAAAAATGACAACATATACCCCTTTACACGAAATTAACACTGTAACAAAGCACTAATTATAGAAGCACCTTGACTCCTAAGTGTACTTACAACCGTTAAAAACATGTTAGCCTCCATGGCATATGACAGTTGTGCTATTCCAAAATAGGAATCTTTCAGTGTTTATATCTGGTTGTTAGATGAGCACCAGTCACATGGAATATTTGTCACCCAAATTTTATTTCTTGAAGATCCGTCCCACGGCTATGAGTTTTTAATGTTGAGAGTCGGGTATATGCCCTGTGCCATGGAAACTACCATGTTTGAAGGGTTGGAAGTACATTTAAGTATCTTGGTCTTCGTGTAACTGGTGGTGTCGTATGGTGTTAGCTTCTTGTAAGGTTATGCATGATCTATCACTTTTTTTCCTTGTGTTCAGATATGCAACTGGTGATGTGGCACTACCTCAAGAATCCGTTAATGCCTGAATAAAAATTTGTACTAGTGACAGCTATAAGCGGAGTTCTCTTTCAAAAATCATGTAATCTTGTTTATTAAGTAGCAGAGTTCTATCACTTCTTCCTTGTCGTATTTTTATCGGTTTCCTTGTCTCATGCTATTAACAGAAATTTGTCCAATTATATGAAACAGGCATTCCCTTCGTATGCCATTCACCGATGGTACTCTGTAGGGACCCCCATATTTCACTGTCATGACTATTACGCGGTAGATGTTTTTGTGTCCCAGCCTCGTCGCCGCTTTTGTGTCTCGTCCGCCAGTTGCCCTCGGTTGTCTTGGGTGTCGGTGGCCGAGTAGAAACAGACCGACACAGGAATAAAGGATGCACGCTTGTGCAGGTACGAAGGTGAGCAGCCAGTGGGACAGCAGAAACTAGAAACTCTAGACTAAATTAGAACAATATATATCATAGAAACGTTCTAATACTTAACTTTTACAAAGTTCATTACTGCAGAATGCTGATATATAGTTTATATAGAGGCCTGACTACTGAGGATTCCTAGTGTCTATCCGATAGCCAAGTCTTAACTGGTGCCTCTCCGATTTCCTAAGTGTTAACTGGTTCCTATCTCAGTCCCAAGTGAACGATGCAGCAGTCGTGGCCACGAGCGGAGTTGCAGCAGAGGGCGCTCGTGGCAGACGTCGTAAGAACGCCGCGCCGTACGTGCATGGCGGCGCGCGGCGTAAGTAGGTGGCGCGCACTTTATACTTGTGCGACACCACAGATGTATTGGAAGAGGCAATGTATATTTTGTGTCGTTTGGAGACGTGAGCTCTCGAAATCTTGTAGTTAACGCTGTCTGCGTCGCAAACCTTCTTCATTACTACTGCGATTTGTCCTGCATTGTGGTTATCATCCCTAAAGAGGCTGAAGAACATGGGGGGGGGGGGGGGGCAGGAGCGTAGTTAATATATTCTTCTGGGGAGGGGGGGGGCATGAGGGGTCAGTTGTCTTCTTGTTGGAGGGGGAGGGTCAGTTCATTCAGATCAGTATAAAAAGTCTGCAGCTGAAAAGTCGAGGCGTTTCAACGTTTAAAATTGAAATGTATGTTGCATTGGAAACGACTAAAACAAATTAATTTTAAGGAAGCTTTAGGGGTATAACGACCTCCTGCTCCCACCTCCACCACGTTATCTATGCCCATGTGGTTGGGTTACTTTCGCTGGATCTAAAATGTTAGTGTTCAAAACCGTTCGCTCTATTACTGTCGCAAATTGATACAGTTCCATTCGAAACAAAGCGTGGGAAGATCGCGCTTAGCCCTCTGTCTGACGTACCAGCAAGCAAAGCTCCAAGCTCTGACACAGACGGATTGATCGGAATCGAGCCACCGCCGTATCATCAGCTACGGACGGCGTTATTTGGACGTGGTATGGACCAGTGTGGAGTTATCTCTGGTAGATGCCGACAGCTGTCTTCACCCCAGAGTAGCTACTTCTCAATCAAGCAGTTCCTCAGTTGGCGTCAGGAGGCTGCCTACTCCGTTCCAGCCCTACCAGAGAGTCAGTACAGATACTACAGCATCATCTGGTTAGGATGGAATACCAGTTCGGTTCTACTAAGAGTTTTCAGCGGCATTGGCCCCTTACTTAGCTTGTATTTATCACGAATCTTTAGTTTAGCGCAAAGTTTTTAGTGATTGGAAAAAAGCTCAGGTGACACTCGTTTATAAGAAAGGTAAAAGAACTGACCCACATAATTGCAGGCCTATATCGATGACATCAGTTTCCTGTAGAATTTTGGAGCATATTCTCAGTTTGAATATAGTAAATTTCCTTGGGAAGGTTAAGCTTCTTTCTATGAATCAGCACGGGTTTAGGAATCATCGATCGTGTGAAACTCAGGTGTCCCTTTCCTCACATGACATCTTGCGAGTCACGGATGAAGGGCAACAGGTGGATTGTATTTTGCTCGATTTCAAAAAGGCATTTCACTCGGTGCCACAATGCAGGTTGATAACGAAGATACGAGCATATGGAATAGGTTCACAGGTTTGTGACTGGCTGGAAGACTTCCTAAGTAACGGAATGCAGTACGTTGTTCTCGACGGCGAGTGTTCATCAGAGACGAGTGTATAGTTAGGCGTGCCCCAGGGAAGTGTGATAGGAGATCTATTATTTTCTAGCTATATAAATGATATGATGGACTGAGTAACTTTTAATTTGTGGCTATTTACTGATGATGCTATGGTGTATGGGAGGGTGTCGTCTTTAATTGACTGTAATAGCATACAGGATGACTTGGACAAAATTTCTAGTTGGTGTGAAGTATGGCAGCTAGCTCTCAATGTAGAAAAATGTAAGGTGATGGACATGAGTAGAAAAAACAATCCTATAATGTTAGAATACAGCATTAGTAGTGAGCTTCTTGATGCTGTCGCGTCGTTCAAATATCTAAGCGTAACATTGCAGAGCGATATGAAATGGAACGAGCATGTAAGGGCAGTTGTGAGTAAGGCGGACAGTCGACTTCGGTTTATTGGGAGAATTTTGGGAAGATGTACTTTATGTGTAAAGAATACTGCGTATAAAACGCTTGTACGACCACGTCGTGAGTATTTCTCAAGTGTTTGGGACCCGCAGCAAATCAGTTTAAAGGAAGACATGGAAGCAATTTAGAGGCGAGCAGCCGGCAGCGGAGGCAGAGGAGACTAAGGCGCTCCAGTCACGGTCTGCACGGCCACTACGGTCGGGGGTCCGAATCCCCCCCCGGGCATGGATATTTGTGCCGTCATAGTTCGTAAGTAGTTCATAAGTAGTTTTTAAGTTTAGGGACTGATGACCCCTTAGTTAAGTCCCATAGAATATACAAACATTTGAACATTTTTAGAGGCGAGCAGCTAGGTTCGTTACTGGTAAAAATGTTCAAATGTTTGTAAAGCTTATGGGACTTAACTACGGGGTTATCAGTTCCTAAACTTACAAACTACTTATGAACTACTTACGAACTAGGACGGGGGGATTCGAACCCCCGACCGTAGTGGCCGTGCAGACCGTGACTGGAGCGCCTCAGTCTCCTCGGCCACCGCGGCCGGCCGTTACTAGTAGGTTCGACCAATGCACGAGTGTCGCGGAAATGCTCAGCGAACTCAAATGGCGATAGCTGGAGGAAATACGACGTTCTTTTGGAGAGGAAATTTAGAGGACCGGAATTTGATGATGAGAGTAGTACGATATTTCTGCCGCCTACTTACATTTCGCGTAAAGACCTCAAAGACAAGAGATATTAGGGCTCGTACAGAGGCATATAGACATTCTTTTCTCTCTTGTTCTATTTGGGAGTGGAATAGGAAAGGAAATGCTTAGTAGTGGCACAGTGTACCCTCCGTCACGCACCTAACGGTGGATTGCGGAGTATATATGTAGATGTAGATCTGCACAGCCGCCAGACACGCTGAATACTAGATAGGAACCTACGTACACCAGTCAAAAAATTGCCAAAACGGCCCCGCGAGAAGTTGCATATGGGTACACAGAGATACTGGTATTTGGAAAAAAGGAAAAAGAAAAAAAAAAAATGGACTCGTCGCTAACACGAGGAACCGGCAGGTGCGAGGTGTGAGGCTTGGGAGAGCGGCGGCTGTGCAATTACCACATGCAAATACTCGCCTTATCATCTGACTCCTGTAACGCAATTTTCGGGCAATGAAAAACCGGCGGGCGTCCGCGAGTAATTACCATAGCTTTGAATTGCCGATGACCCGCTTATTAGCAGCTGCTTGCGGGAGGCGAGCTGCTCACTGCGGCCCGCTGCCTCAGCAGGGCAAGCCTGCCTTCCTGGGAAACAGGCCGGCGTTAGCTTTACGTCTGTTCTACACCGCAGTATTTAGAGCCGGCCAGCACCTCCAACGGATTGGAAACTGAATACGTCGTTGTCTAAGGACACCTTTTTACAGGGAAAAAATGAAGAATATAAATCAGCGAGAGACTTGGGTTCGCCCAATTGGGTGGGAAAGGTAGTGGAAGCTGGTAGCGGTACAAATATTCCACTCTTCAGCCGAAGGACATTTACACTAAAATTGGGTGATAGGCATAATAGAAGGGAGACATAGGACCTATTTACGACGATTTAAAAAAAGTTTTAAGAAGGTGATACAAACAGGAGAATATAAATTTAAAAAAACCTTTTGATAAAAATAACAAAGATATCACATTTAAGGAAATGCAAATGCACTTGTCTGACACTTGAGACGAAGCATTTTCTCTATTCATTTCACTAGAAATGGAGGGTGTTGCCGTGCGATGACGGATTGTTGATGAAAGGAAAGATATCACTATGGTGTAAAAATTGGCAATTGAGTCTAAATAATGCGAAGTGTGAAGTCGTCCACATGGGTACGAAAAGAAATCCGTTATACTTTGTTTACAAGATAAATCAATCAAACGTGAAGGCCGTAAAATCCACAAAATATCTAGGAATTACTGTTAGTTCAGACTTAAACTGGAAAGAACACGTAGATAATGTCGTGGGAAAGGCGAACCAGAGACTGCTTTTTATTGGCAGAACCCTTAAAAGATTCAACAGAACTACTAAAGAGACTGCATATACTACGCTCGTCCGTCCTTTATTGGAGTATTGCTGCCCAGTGTGGGATGCTTATCAGGTGGGTTTGACGGAGGACACCGAAAGAGTTCAAAGAAGAGCAGGTCGTTTAGTATTGTCACGATACAGAGGAGACAGCGTCACGGAAATGATACAGGACCTGGGAACCTGGGATGGGAATCATCACAACGGCGCTTATTGCTGCGGCGTTGTCTACTTACGAAACTCCAATCACTAACATTCTCCTCCGAATACGAACTATATTGTTGACTCCCACTTACATAGGTAGAAATGATCATCAGAATAAAATACGAAAAATCGGAGCTCGAACGGAGAGATTCAGATGTTCTTTCTTCCCGCGCGCTATTCGAGAGTGGAGTGGGAGATGAATGGTATAAAAGTAGTTCGATGAACCCTCTGCCAGACACTTAAATGTGATTTGCAGAGTATCCCATGTAGATTTAGGGAAGTAGGAGAGTGGTAGTGATGAGGATGGGACACTGGTACGAGGTGGTGAAATACGAGTGGCTGTTAATGGATAATGGGACGGGTATTGACGGGAAGCCGGTAGTTGGTATGATTTGGGGAGAGGATGGAGAGGGAGGGAAAGGAATGTGTCAAGGATGAGTCACATTCGGGTCGACCGTCCAGAATCATCCCGGACAACAACCAACGAGTGCGACAGTTGCTTGTGGATGATCTGTTTCCCCGCCTTAAATTAGCCCTAAAAGGCTTACGCTTCGCAATGGTTACGGAAATCCAACATCGGGTGACTTCAGTTCTTCGAGCGATTCCACAAGAAGCATTTGATGACAGTTTCCAACAGCTGTACAACCGATGTGAGAAGTGTATTATAGCCAATGGCGATTTCTATGAAGGCCAGTAAAGGTATTTTGTTTTTAACTCTTATTTCCTATATTTCCTGAAACCATTCATCAAACTTTTCAGACGCACCTTGTACATACGTATCAGTGGCACTAACTACGAGACGGAGTTTTTATTTTATTTTCTTTATTTATTTTTTCTTAGAGAATGGTCACAGAATAAAACACAAATACTTCCAAGTATGTCAGCTAACGTAGGTAAGTGACTGAAAGTAACAGGCATATTAAAACCGTGTGCCTGACGGGGATTAGAAACCGGTACCCCTACCTTTAGAGGACAAGCGCTCTACCGACTGAGCTACCCTGGCACGCCTCACGGCCGTCCTTACAGCATCAGTACTACCTGTACCCCGCCTCATAGAATTAAGTCATTCGTTGTATTGACAAAATATATTCTATGGGTAATATGTAATTCGTTGGTGTGACCAACGATGTTCTGTTGGCATAAAGTTTTACAAGCGCAGGCCGATAAATGTTTCGCAACAGTGTGGAGCTGCCGCGGTGGAGTAGCCGAGCGGTCTAAAGCACCTCGCTGCGGAGCGCGCGGTTGCTCGCCGTCGAGGTTCGAGTCGTCCCTGGGGCATGTGTGTGTGTGTGTTGTCCTTAGGTTAGTTTACCTAGGTTTAAGTAGTTTGTAAGCTACGGACTGATGACCACGCAGTTTGGTCCGATAGATTTACAGACATTTTAAAATTTGAAGTATGGAGCTGTGCCGAGATAAATGTAGAATGGGAGTCGCAGGCAGGCAGAAGCTGTCGCTTCCTCTGCCGCTTCCGCCACTCGCGCTGTAATCCAATGCCAGGCGACATCTTACTTCAATTCGATTTCATGTCGTGCATATCCAGAATTAGATCAGAAATTTTTCCTTCTGACGCACCAAAAAATCGGGTAACCAATTATTTTCCAGATATTTATCAAAGGAAGGAGAACTGCGATGTTTAAGTGAGTTTGGCTGGCAGAGAAAGGCAGCTGGGAGACGCGGCCAGAGATTGAACTTGCGAGCGGCGTGGCAGAGGCGGGCGTGTCGCGTAATTGTTCTGCTGCCCCAGCCGCAGCAGGGCGCAGCTGCTGCGGGACACGTGTCCAAATGAAAAGTATGCCAACCTCTCCAAATTCTGCGTTTCTTCAGCAAATGGAAGCATCTGGGGTTGAAAAATGGAAAATACACACTGTAAAGATTACACGACAAGTGTTCAATTTTCTATATATTGAATATTATGTTTCAAAGGAACTTAACAAAAATAAAATTAAACGGACTGATTACGTTGGTGCATTTTCTGTTACTATATCTATGTCAAACGAAAAAAAAAGAAGAAGAAGTGAAGTGTCACTAGACATTAGCTCTTGATGCAAAATAAAACAATACCAGGCTGCATTGTAGTGAGCCAGAGTCTAAGAATTCAAAGAGTAAGTAATAAACATATTGAGAACTACCTAGATGATCTGATAAACTTAGCGGATATCGAAGTATTCATATAGTTAACTAACTTAGCAGAGACCGAAGTAATCATATAATTCGATCTCGGTTACGTTTCTCAGATCAACTATGTAGTTCTCAATTTTTTTATTACTTACTCTTTGAATTCCTAGACTCTGGCTCACTATAATGCAGCCTGTTTTTGTTTTATTTATCATCAAGTGTTAATGTCTAGTGAGACTTTACATTTTTTTATCGTTTGACAAAGATATGGTAACAGAAAATGCACCAATGTAATCAGTCTGTTTAATTTTACTTTTCTGATGACGGATAATATTAGAAACGGTAAAATTCTAAATACAATAAACAACTGATTTTTGACAATATGTATTTTTAAAATATATTACGTCTAAGTAAAATTTTAAACTTAACAAAACCAACGACAGAGGAAGATATCGTGTTAACTAAAAATATACGACTTTATTAGTTAGCAAAATATTTAAATTCTTCAAATTTTAGTATTTTGTCCATCCACAAAACCGTGAAATTTGTTCTTAACCAGCAACTAGTTGAAATATTTTATTTCTTTCGGTTTCAGATATTCAGTGTCCTTCCACCATTCTTGGATCGAACACACAAGGTCACTAAGTCACTTCTGAGGAGGACATTAAGTGACCCATTGAGATTATTTCGGACAAATGTTATTGTAACTGGAAATATAATGAGAATAGAAATAATTTTAACTATGTCACTTGTTCTTGGATGTTTAATCAATATGTAATACAAATATTAGACAATTACAAATGTTGGTATAAACGCAAAAAAAGGTTACAGAATTGAGAAAAATCGATCGAAAATGTACCACACTAGGTACAATTTCGATCACTTCCTGGTACAATTTTGATCGCTGTTATCTTCAACATAGAAAAAGCACTTTTTCCAAAATGTTCAAATGTTTGTATAGCTTATGGGACTTAACTACGGGGTCAACAGTCCCTAAACTTACAAACTACTTACGAACTAGGACGGCACAAATATCCCTGCCCGAGGGGGGATTCGAACCCCCGACCGTAGTGGCCGTGCAGACCGTGACAGGAGCGCCTCAGTCCCCTCGGCCACCGCGGCCGGCGTACTTTTTCCCTCGGGCACCAGCGCATACTTCGTGGTGCCAAACATTGCATTTTTGGCAGCGAATCCAATCACCTTAGCTACCGATTTATAAGAGCGCGTTAGACTAAGTAGCTTCAAGTCCCTCTTAAAAGAAAAAAAAAAGAAAAATAATTATCTCCGTAGGACAAATGGTGTATTCTTGGAAAAGACAGAAGGAGCTGTAGAAACGCCACACAAAGTCAAGTGCTACCAACACTACGAGACTGACAAATGGCACGAAAAGTTATGTTGATAGGAATTGTACCTACATCGAATTTGTGCCACCTCACCCTATTCATCTTAGCTTTATAACGCTACTCTTTCTCATGCACAGACATTTACTGTTACAGAGTCCGCGAAGCTTTGTGGTTAACGAAGCAAGTCCCCTAAGCCGATGTGTTGTTCGTAGTACATTCGATTTTTATGTTTGGTGTTTGTCTCTCGGCGACCGAGGGAGGTGGCGCAGTGGTAACACATTGGACTCGCATTCGGCAGGACGGCGGTTCAGACCTACCCCAGGTTTTCCGTGATTTCACTGGATTGCTGCAGGGATGGTATCCTTCCCCTTCCCGGAACTAAATAAATAATCCAAACGTATGCTTCGTTTCCAATGACCACCTTCCTTCTTTCAGGCGAAAGACCAGACCCTACTAATCGACCCAGAAAAATTAAATTTAAAAAGAGAAAATAATAAATTTTCGGTTTTAGTTGCTATAGGGCGGTAAAATACATCAACTGTGACAGTTGAAACAATTGCCAGAGCGGGATACGAACGCAGATTTTCCGCTTTACGCAGGTGGTGGCTTGGCCGTTTCAGCAGTCCGAATACGCTTAACCTTCGACCCAAACGCCCAGCTGCCACACACTACTGGCGCAGTGGACACCCCTCCCCGCCCCCTCCCATCTGTATTGATAGCGTTGTCGACGGTACGCAAAACCCTAACGTTCCTTTCTTCCTTTTTATCCCACTAGCTCGCAGCTCAAACCTGTTTTATCGCAAGGGTTTGAAGGTTATTTGTAGAGGTTATTTGTACATCTGCAATAAAATTGTCCGTTCCTGACAAAGCATAGATACATATAATTATACTAGCGAACCCGACAATGCTTCGCAATTGCTATAATATTCTTTGTAATTGGATATCCACCCTACACTTATTTCCTTAACCTATCTGTCCATCACTTCCTTCGTCGCTACCTCTTAGGCTTCTCGCTGTATTAGCTACCTGAGAACACGGCGTTGCTCGGGTATTTATTCATTCCAATATTCAGTTAGTCCATGTACTGCTCCCTCTTCTCTCTGTCCATTTTGTCCCTCTTTCTGTGTCTACATTCCTCTGCATCCTCCTCCTCCTCGTGCTTCCCTCTATCCATCTATCGACCCCCTTCCTCTGTCATTACCTCTCCCGCTCTCTGCCAGTTTCTTCCTGTTCCCTTTTGATCATCCCCTCCCTCATCTGTATATAAAAAAAATACACCTGCCAAATTCATGGTGACCGGTTAAACGGTGTTATAGTCTGGAGTAAGGTACCCTCCTCCATGCATCGGACGGAATCTTATGTAGATAGTACCGTTTCTCTTGTTTTGAAGATCAAGTGTGAAAATTTTTTAATCGCATTTGGATGAACCGTATGGCAGCGTATCAGCTACGAATCTAATCCGAAGTGGCGATGCCCCTTACAAAATTACCAATTTCAATTATTTCGATTTTCTTGGCGTTCCTTTGGGTTTTCCCTATTAAAAAATAATAAAAAAATACCCATTATCAAAGTGAACAGAAAAAGAATATTCAAATCGGTGAAGCTATTTCTAAGTTTTAGCGATAATAACGTGCTGGAAATTATTTTTATACATACAGATAATAGAAAGAAAAACCGAATACAATGAAACAACGAAAATCTTTTAAAAAGCTGTTTAGGCTTTATGTAAAATTGAAAAAAAGTGTACTGTAAAATAAATTGTACTAAAAAAAGTCCTAAATCTAATATTATGATAATAATTTCGTGTGTCTCAGTGACCTGGTCCAAGTCTTTCGACTGGACTCCACTTCAGGTCCTAACATGTCTGTAATGTACACCACTTATCCAATTGGGAAAAGGGGACTACAGTTTAACGTACAATTCGTACACCACTTATCCAATTGGGAAAAGGGGACTACAGTTTAACGTACAATTCGTAGGACGCGTCATTTCTGAAAATGTTCAAATGTTTGTATCCCTAAAGTTACAAACTACTTACGAACTAGCTAATCCTAAGGACGGCACAAATATCCATGCCCGAGGGGGGATTCGAACCCCCGACCGTAGCGTCATTTCTGACGACTTCTCATATCGTTGAGCGGTGAAAGTTAGGTTGAAAATCAAAGTGAAAAAATCCGTCATCCCAGCGAGTTTATAACCCATGACCTTTCTCCCTCCAACACTTCGCCGCTACTGCAGACTTCAAGTTGAAGAACGCCGCCAATTATTGGAAACTTACCCAATTTAGATAAATACATTTAATTTGCAATAGCATTGATACTGATGTTATTAATCGAGATAAAAAGTATCCTATGTTTTAATTGGATCAAATCACAAACACTGTGCAAAGTTTCATTAAGATCAATTGTTTAGTTTCGAAACTCATTGCAGACAAACATTGCGAGACGGGATTTTTTTGTAAATGAAAATGTATGTTTTCTGTTATTGCGGCCGAAAGGTGTACAGAGACTCTCCGGACGAAATCTCCTGAATATGTAACTAACTGGAACACAGTACAGACTCTATTCTTCAAAAACCCTCTCTTAATTTTAAACAAGATTTATCTCCACAACGACTTACGAAAATCAAATTACTGAACAGTTGCATACATCAACATTAATTCATGCAATAAGTTTTTTTCCTACGGTTGATATTCTGTAACTGACTAACCAAATGAAAAAGAAACACAGCATTATTTAATACGCTGTTAAATCGCAGTTCTGATTTAGAAAGGAAAAATTCGCCAGGGCTGCTAATTGCAAAAGCGATCACCATTTAATAGCCAAGCAGAAAGTCGCAGTACGGCGCATTTTGCTGAAGAGGCCGTGAAGAGCGAGAAAGAGGATTACGTGGAATTATCCGGGTCTGTCGCTGATAATCGGGGGATTCTTTTTTCTTGATATCTCGACGTCAATTTCCAATTGAACGAACTTCGGTCCTTTGAGTTCGTAAAAGAACGATGCCCATTAAAAAACCCGGCGATTAAGAAATGAAAGACTGTAATTTAGGTTTAAGAAATACGTTTATACTGTAATACAGCGTACTTGTAATCCAACGTTCTTTTTGCACTAATAATCTTGAATTTTGTGCTAAATGTAAAACTTTCGTCGAACATGGACATTGCTGTGGCGAATTGTAATGTATGCGCACCTGTGCGTATGTGTGAGATATATATAATTAATGAAGAAAAAAAATGTTTGAATAGTCTATGGGACTTAACTACGGGGTCATCAGTCCCTAAATTTACAAACTACTTATGAACTACTTACGAACTAGGACGGCACAAATATCCATGCCCGAGTGGGGATTCGAACCCCCGACCGTAGTGGCCGTGCAGACAGTGACTGGGGCGCCATAGTCTCCTCGGCCACCGCGGCCAGCAATTAATGAAGATTCTTAGAAAACTGCTGTAGTGGAAGAGATGTATATGTTGCTGTTCTATGACGAGGCAAACATGGCTAAATAATAGGACGGCCAATGATAGTATACCATAATTAAATCCCCATCTTATACGGTTAAGAAAGACTATCAGAACCAATCGAAAGAACATTTTATAAGGTGGTAACGTAAGAATCTAAGTTGATCAATAAATATAGTTTTTCAGTTGTTTGGAGTTCAGTTTTATAACAATATCGTCTCCTTTACTTCCTCCTTTCCACTTACAAATTTTATTGACATTTCCCTCATTTCTTCGTATTCATCCTCTTACACAGACACATGCAAGCCTTTGTGTGGCAGCCTAAATAAAAAAAATTACTCGTCAGCTGGGACGAGACACCATTTTTGCTGAATAGGCTTGGTAAGGCTGCACACCGTTTTCTCTCCCTCCCTCGCGTCGTTTGTATGTCGAAATGACTCCTTTGTTAACAGTAACCGCCGGACGCTCTTTAACAGGCTGACTTATTTATCGCAGTTCTTTGTGAGACGGCCGGTTCGCTGCAGCATGGTCCTGAGTCCCTTCTCAAACAACGGCGCTGCACACAGTCGTCTCCTGGACTAATAATTGAAAAACTCACACTTCCTTCTCTACAGAAATGACGTTTGCTAATCCTTCCATTTATACCTACATCCACTTTCTACAAATCTCTTAATTTGAAGGACACAGGGGACTTTTATACTTAAAGTATTGTTCCAGCGTCATTATTTATGAAATGATTATTCCCAGTCATTCATTTACCCGTACAATTGATCCACCCTTGCAATGTATTCGAGAGCGGAGTATACTGAGCTATAAGATCCTCAAATCAAAATGTTCAAATGTTTGTAAATCTAAGGGACTCAACTGCTGCGGTTCTCAGTCCCTACGCTTACAAACTAATTAGACTAACTTATGCGAAGGGCAAAATACACACCCATGCGCGAGGGAGGACTCGAACCTCTAACGGCGAGCAACCGCGCGCTCCGCAGCAAGGCGTCTTAGAGCGCTCGGCTACTGCACATCGGCTACAAGACCCTCCTAGACTCCTTCCAAGCAATGCTGCTCGAAATAATGTAACCAGGCTTTCCCTCGAGCAAGAAATTTCACTAAATTGGATTTCTCAGTGTCTCTGTAACACTGATTCGTGCATCGGGTTGAAACTGCAGTCAAGGAAGAGGTCTCTTACAAAACACTTGTTCGACCAGTACTCGAATACTTCAATACTTTTATATTGCTCATCGGTTCAGGATCCGTACCAGATAGGAATGACAGAGGAGGTAGAGAAAACCCAAATATGAGCAGCTCGCTTTGGAAGCGTCACGGAGATGATCCGTCAACTCCACTGGCAGACGTTGGAAAAGGGGCATTATGTGTCATGGTACGTGTGACGAAGAGTCAATTAGTGGATGCTTCCACTTACATATATTTCGCGCAAAGAACATGAAGATAAAAATAGAACCCACAGGAAGGTTCACCGGCAGTCGTTTTTTCCTAAAACCAGAGGCTACGCGACTGGTACAGGAAAAGGACGTGACAGAGGCACACCAAGTACCCTCCACCACACACGGTGAGGTGTATTGCACAGAGTAGATGCAGATGTAGAAGAAACGTTGCATCATGGTGGCAAAGTACCGACTGTTTTGTGGAGAATCCAGACGTTTCCCCACGCGTTGCCCGGGACCAGTAACATAGCAATGTAAGGTAGCGGCCCGTCAGTCGTCACAGTTCGCCACTTTCGTGTGTTTGGTTTAGTTTCGTTCTACGAACTCCTCCTGTTTCACATATGGTATAGTAATACTGGCAAAGAGTATCAACGTTATGTGTATGGGCTTAGTTGCCAACTCAAGTCTTGTGTGTATACCGGATCCAATGTACGTCAGAAAATTAACTAAATATGCTACGGCTAAGTTTTTCAATAAACTTGAAGTACAAGAAGCTAAACGGTACATTAGCTTTGTGTAAGCATAAAAATTGATGTGAGAAAAGGTGTGGAGCTGAGAAAAAATAGCTCAGTTCTTTACAGGCTGTAGGCGTGAGTGCTGTCTTATATTCGCAACTGTGATGATGATGACGGTGGGTATAATGTGTTGAACCATTTAGGTTATTAATCTATTTATTCTTCTTCCCCTCCCCTACCCCCATACACTCGACAGAATCTAAGTACCCTGTCTAATTGCATCTAGAGTAAACCTCATCTGTAAGTTTCTAAAAGTTGCGTGGCATGTTTCTGATGCGTGACGTGTGTACCAGACCAGTATTTACCAAGTGGGATGTAGTAAACCGCCTAAAAGCCACACCGAGGCTGACCGATTTACCAATTCTCGCCATTAATCAAATCAAATGCTCAAATGTTTGTAGGCCTAAGAGACCAAACTACTCTGGTCAGCGGTCTATGCGACGTAAGTAGTGTGGTTATAGTCCCTAGGCTTACAAACTCCCTAAACTACCGTATCCTAAGGACGACACACAAACACTCATGCCTGAGGGAGGACTCGAACGTCCGGCGGGAGCGATCACGTGACGCTCCAGAACGCACGGCTATTTCCGTGAGGCGGTCGATAATTAACGATGCGCATTCGATACTCTCCCAGATGCATGTTAATGCATTCGGATATCCGGGCGAGTCATTCCCCAAGAAAAGGATACAAGTGGGAAAGTAGGTTTACTTAAACGGATGGTTTTTTTGATTTTTATAAAAACAAGTTGTCCGCAGGTCTGTATTAGAATATTACAACAAAGGAACATTCCATATAACATCAAAGGCTGTGCCCAACTACGCACAAAAGTCTGTATTCGCCTGTTAAGAAATCGGTTTTCGTTCTGTAAATGTGCCGATTCACGCAAATTTCTCATGAAAAGAACGAATATTATCACCTGGAGTGCTATACTCTTACAGAATTTTTATTTATTTCAAACGGGGAACAACAGATTTGTGGTTTCTCTAGAAGAAACTTGGGTTCCAGTGGCAAGATCTATAGGGAAATGGCAGCCTTAAAATGTCTAAAAGTACTTTCCTAGCCGCGGCGGAATGGCCGCGCGCTCTAAGGCGCCTTGCTACGGAGCGCGCGGTTCTCCCCGTCGTAGGTTCGAGTCCTCCCCCGCGCGAGCGCTTGTGTGTGTGTGTGTGTGGGGGGGGGGGGGGGTTGTCCTAAAGTGAGTTTAAGTGGTTCGTTAACCTAGGTCCCGTAGATTTACAACCATTTTAACATTAGAATTTTTGTACTTTGCTATAGTAAATATCCGTATTTCGGGTGAAAAATTTCTATTTGGTGCGAAGAATGGCAGCTAGCTCTCAATGTAAAAAAAATGTAAGGTGATGCGCATGAGTAGGAAAAACAATCCCATAATATTCGAATACAGCATTAGTAGTGAGCTTCTTGATGCAGTCGCGTCGTTCAAATATCTAGGCATAACATTGCAGAGCGATGTGAAATGGAACGAACATGTAAGGACAGTTGTGAGTAAGGCGGACAGCCGACTTCGGTTTATTTGGAGAATCTTGGGATGATGTACTTTATCTGTAAAGGAGACCGCGTATAAAACGCTTGTACGACCACGTCTTGAGTATTGCTCAAGTGTTTGGGACCCGCAGCAGATCAATTTAAAGGAAGACATAGAAGCAGTTCAGAGGTGAGCAGCTAGGTTTGTTACTGGTAGGTTCGACCAATGCGCGAGTGGCACGGAAATGCTCCGGGAACTCAATTGGGGATCGCTGGAGGAAAGACGACTTTCATTTCGTGAATTTTTGTTGAGGAAATTTAGAGGGCCGGAATTTGAAGCCGAGTGTAGTAAGATCTTGCTGCTGCCTACCTACATTCCGTGTAGTGATCACAAAGACAAGATAAGAGAAATTAGGGCTCGTACGGAGGCATATAGGCATTCTTTTTTTCCTCGTTCTATTTGGGAGTGGAATAGGAAAGGAAATGCCTAGTAGTGGTACAGTGTATTCTCCGCCACGCACCTTACGGTGGATTGCGTAGTATGTATGTAGATGTAGATTATGGGAGAAGTCTTAACAGGTACAGTTACAATCTTTCCGGGAACCTGGAAATTGTCACCGACCGTTCAAGGCGAGCCTTCGCAATGGGAAAACTGAAGGCTGCATAATTCTAGTCGTCGCGCGTTCCCGCGAACAGTCGCTCGTAAATAAATAGCGTTCACGGGAGACTCTAAACAATAATGGTGGCTCAGACTTCACCGTCTTTAGCTACACAGAAGAAATAATCTCACCTCCTACAGAATTTTATTTTTCTTATCTCAGAATAACTTTACGTTCTTATGATAAAATATGTATCATATGCATCTACAAACGATGAGATTAATAAAACTTTATTTATTTAAAAAAAATTCAAATGTTTGTTAACCTAAGGGACCACAGTGCTGACATCATCGGTCCCTAGACTTAAAAAATACATAAACTAACTTGTGCTAAGGGCAAATATAGACGCAATGTCCGAGGGAGAACTCGAACATACGACGAGACCGCCTCAGACCACACTACCATTCCCACACGGCCATTATTTCAGCCCAAATTTGTTACTGATTTGGATTTGTCCACAGGTGACGATGTAAAATTCTTTCCTTGAAACTTTCTATTAACGTTGATTTTTATTTCCTAACATTAGTGAAGAGTATTTAGTTTGGAAAGTATTTTATCATCTTTAGCCTAAAAATAGAGATCTTATATTTTTCGAAATTCTGTACTAACATTTAAAATTATCCCTAACTGACAATGCAGATGAGGTACAGTCACCCTGCAAGTTTCGTTACAACCATTATATTAAAATGAGGGCACACGTAGTAGGCCATTACGGGCTCTCCCGTAACAATCTGTTTGGAGAAAGGTCGTAGCTGGAGTGGCTCAGAATATATGCTGTGTGAGCTTGGCACACATTATACGAGCCCTGCAGAGACAGTGTGAAGCAGCGAACACATCTGGATGACATCGCGTGTGGACAGAAGCACGCCGCAGCCAGTGCGAGATAAGCCGTGAGTTGAATATCGCGCGTAGCGTCATTTCATGCCAGTGACGAAGATTCCAGCAGGGAGGAAAGATTCAGCAGGATAATTATCTTCCGTTAATTACTAAAACATACTTCTTGGCTAGAAATACTTGGAATCCTCTGAGCCCGCAGATGTGGAATCAGACGGTTCATAATCGTTACCCAAATGGCGTATTCCCCTCACAAGAATTTATCGGGTGACACGACGAGTGCGGAATCTGGATTATTGTGAGAGACGCAAAGAAATGGATGACAAAATATTAGAGGATGAGTGCTGGTTTAAATAGTCATTCTTGGGCGACTGTTGATGTGATATTACGCTGGTACAAGCACTGATATGGTGTCGGCCGTGTCCGCGCATGTGTTGGAGTGCACACACTAGTGCATGTGTCTGCTGCCACTAATGTGACGGCTGCAGGCCTTAGGGCATTTCCACGTCGCTTACTAATTTGTAACTGAAGCACTCAGAGTACAAGTTGTTCAGTCAACAGTGCCTTAACAGCTGCTTCAAGGGCTTCATTGTTTATGTGCACCTGATGATGTGGCTCTAAGCCATGGAACCAGTAGTGCCTTAATAAAATTGATACAGTTCCCAGATGTTTGCGGAGTTCTTGTTGTAAAATGCAATACCACAGCCGCCGCTGCCCTGTCCTTAAAGTCACCCAGAAGCTGTTATGCTCCCTGCATAGTTGCAGGTTAGAGGGAACCAGCCAGCAAAGATATCTTCCTCAGTCGAGTTTCACAACAGCCAAAATATTATCCAATAATAAGCATGACTTACACATTAAAATACACTAGCGAGCACTTTCCGATGATAAGTACTCGATATCAGATTTCAAACAGCAACTTCATAATGGATTCTTATCATCCAAATCGGTCATTAATAAATGTTAAATGTGGAAGTAAGATGGAGTACTACACACTATCATCTGACCAATTAACTGGTACACCTCGAATGTCGAAAATAAGACAGAAATTTCATCTTAACCGGTTACCCATAATTGGTGCCTGCCACTTATTAGTTATTAAATATCCTATCAGAGGTAGTGTGCGAGTGTTTAAGGTTATCTTGCGAGATACAGAACAAAACTGAATTTACTGGTCTAAATACAACCTGTCTTTAATGTAATACACTTTATTCTAAAGTTTAAAAAATCCTCTCGAGCAACCATTATCCTGAACGCTACACCAAGGACTTGTATCACAATGCCTGGAGGCAGAATTTTGTCCCAGATTGTGTTTCGGTTGCATCCGTCACTGAATTTACTCTGCACATTTTCCCTCAGAGTGCCTTTCCCCCAACTCACCGTGTTTGTCACTGTTATGTTTAGTTACGCTATATCACTTTCGTTAGCACTACAAAACAATAACCTCCGCATCAGAACACGAAACCGCGCGATGATGATTGTGTCCTGCCTCATGATCGCCTTTCTAATGGATCGTTGTCCAGCTATATTGCAGATCACAATCCTCGACTAACCGTATTCTCGGTTGTCCTTTAAGTAGGTCATAGGCTATCCTCTTTGATTCTGAGACGACCTAGTTTATTTTCTCCCCTATGACAAAATCATTCACAACGCGGAGAATATAATCCGCGTCTTTAATTTGGCACTCAGAAAAGTTGACGTTTGAGATGTGAAAGCAAACCTTCGCTACCATCGTCCCTGTTCAATATGTATTCAATATCCGCTATTTGCCGTAATTTTTATTCTGCCACTCGTTGCCCCATTTCTTTTTCTTTTTGAATAGTTTCAAAATACCCTCTGAATATTTATGAAAACGTACTTGTCTACTTTTATATGTAAAAATTTACAAGAGCCAACAATAACGACAATTTTTCAGTGGAATTCACACGACGCCAATTTGTTTCGAGAGCATTCCACCCTGCTGCACTTGACGCGTTTGTAAGTTTAACCAGCGTCCATTTTCGGCCGGAACGCGCTGGCACGTCGTTTCGGCACTTGCCAGGATTTATTTATTGTAGCTCACTGGACAAAAATAGCGCACATATATTAAATGGCATTGTAACTGAAATTTCCCGCTGTTCCGGTATCAATGAACGTGGCAATAGGTGGTCAACACAATGGAGCAGTCACAGTGCAACTGTTTGAACCTTGCGGCTGGCAGAAGTTGAAAAGATGACGTCATAGTCACAAATAATACCAGTTTGTGCCGATGTGTATCGAGGAGAAGTAGGGAGCAAAGTGGTACTGCCACGGGGACAGACAAAATCAAATGTTTGTACAGCTTTTGGGACTTAACTACGGGGTCATCAGTCCCTAAACTTACAAACTACTTATGAACTACTTACGAACTAGGACGGGGGGATTCGAACCCCCGACCGTAGTGGCCGTGCAGACCGTGACTGGAGCGCCTCAGTCTCCTCGGCCACCCGGGGACAGACTGTAGCACCTGGTGTTTATGTCAGTTCTTATGGCTTTATTATTTTGATTATAAGAAATTATCTAATATATAAAGCAGAGTGTCCGTATGTTTGTACGTGTTGCATACAAATCTACAGTTTTGTTCCAATCTTTATGAAATTTTCTACACGTAAGCTTCTATCCATGAGGACGGTCGCCGTAAGTGTAAGAATAACATACGATATATAGTTCACGAGATATGACGTCATAAACAATGAGATGCGCGAAAAACTGCTGCATTTTGCGAAAATGCTGCTCAATTTCTCCTAAACCATTGGACCGATTTCAACCAAATTTGATACACACATTTCTTACTGCGAGGTAACAATTGCTGCATGGTTAAGAATCACATACGGCACATGGTTCAAAAGATATTACGTCATAACCAATATAAATCGCAAAAAATGCCATATAATGCGGCGAGATTTTCGAAATACACTGTATGAGAATGACAGTACTTAGCGACTTGCAACAAACTTTAAACATAATTTCAAACCTTTATTAAACTTTTTCTCGCTGCCAACCATAGTAAAATGATGAAAGGAAAAAAGTTTCTCGCTTACTACTTTTCCGCTGTTTGTGGAGTAAAATTACGGCATTCCGTATGAAGTTACAATTTATAACTGGTACACTATAAATTGTAGCCGCAGGAAATTACACACATATAGTTGAGTGTACCTTCTAAATTGTATCACAGTACGACACGTAGTTGATGAGATATGAGCACATAAACATTAACTATCATGAAAAACCGCCCCATCACGCATTAAGTTTTAATCTACTACTTCTTTATTACTAATTGTATTCCCAAGAGATTTTACAGACATACAGCCACGACACAAATGAATATATACCTGAAAAATTGCAGGATTAAATAAATAAATACCTGGGCAACGCCGGGTTTTCAGCTAGTCTTTTATAAACGTAAATTTCGTAACCTATTTTGAGGGGAAAAAATATTTCTCTTTGTAATTTTTCAAGTTTTCAAAAATCGAAACTTGTTATTTCCGTGGCAACGTTGGGTTTAGTCACAATGCAACCTGTGTTTCGGTTTTAAACGGCTGCAGATATTTTGGGTACTGATTGATCTTTATGAACTTCTTTCAATGGATAACTGACATCTCCCCCATGAAAAGGACCTCCTCCACCACTAGAAGAGGGCTGAACCCCCTCCCCACCCCACCCCAGAAGAATTAATTATCTACGCCCCTGGGCTGTGAGTGACATCTTAGTAGTACGTTGAGAAAAGAGCGAGTGCTGGGGGCGCTGGTAGGGGTTCGTGAGTGAATGGCAACGCAGCCACGACAAGCTGCCACGCGTTGTTATGAAGTTATATTCAATTTTAAATCTTTGCGGCCTGTTACAGCCCAGCTCACTAATGCCGGCGTAACACGCACCAGTGCCAAAGCCGATGTAACTTACCGCTGCAGCCAGCGCGTCTAACTTTGCATGACTGACCGAAACCATTCGCTTTAGAGATATCTAACTCCCGTGTAGTTGACTTCGTCAAATTATTCTGTGTCTGTAAATGAAACGACACTAACTGATGAAACTTGTCGTGCATTCGTACGTACTATAAAGTCCAACGGCGTGTTTCTCCGATTGGATGTGAAAGTTAATATCAGGAACTACTGCAGATGTTTTGATACAGTTTACACTAGTAGTAGGATTTGTTTATATAATTTATTACGGCTACGTTGATTCTGAGTGCATATCTAGGGCGTGCTGCTAGCTCGTTATATAGAAGTTACAGCACTCTTGGCGCACGCCACGACAGCATATAATTTTCAAAACAAACCTGCGGAAAAAGTAGTAAAGCTGCTTATGTCGAATTGAGCAGCTTATCATTCCTCTAGCCCCGTGTATTCAGGTTTGATATTTGCTGTCACTATGAAGCCAAACGTAAAAAGAGAGAGAATACTTTTTTTTCATTAACTATTCCATTATTTTTGAACAATTATTCAACTTTGGATAACATAAATTAAAGTTAGATTTTTTGGAATTTCTACTTTTAAAAAACCTGCAATAACTGATTATCAATGAAGATACTGAGTAGCATACGCCGACCGTTTATGCTATACATAATTCCAAACCCACAGGCCACAGGTAGACATACAACCCAATGCTTCCTCATATCAACGACCACTGGCGGAACGGATTTACAGACGTTCCAAAATTTCTATTACATATTTAAAATTATATTCCAGCACACTAAAAAGAGGTTTTACGTACGAACGCATGTAGACAAACTAATCGACTATTAAGTACAATAAAAGGGACTACTTTTACTCTTTCGCTGTTAGTGGTGTTCCTCCTCAACTAAGCAAGCAATAAAATGTGTGCGATACGATGACCGTAATGATACTTGTACAGATGGTATTTACATCGTAATTTCTGATTCTCTTGTTCGCGGAAACATGATGTAGGCTGATCTGCCGCATATGTCGTCGCAAGTTGGTCAACGTTTGACTATACAGGGGCCCATGAATAGTATTCTTGTATGGCTTCTCGAGATAACTTTAAAGAGATGAAGTCCACTTTAATATAACAAGAGCAGAGATCTCAAATCACTATACTAGCAGCAGAAGGGGATCTGATAGTAACTTTTTTCTTGTTCTCCATTTGCCGGTATCGTCTCATTTGGCGGCAGAAAAAGAGTTCTTATCGATTCAGTCTTATTGCACCACCAGAATTAATACAAAACAAGCTTTGTAGTGAATATAAACCATCCGTCCAAACAGTTCCGAGACTAATTTTACTTCTCATGTATAATCACCGTCAGAAAAAATAACTACGGTGGGATCTTCCATAACAATTGTAAAACATAGATGTGAAAGCGGCCAGATAGTTGTGAACAGGCGGTGTTAAGTAGTAGACGTGCGAATGTAGTATGTCAACGTTATTGAAGAACAGATTGCAACGAACCAATACATTTAAATCAAATGTTCAACAAATTGCCCAGGTTTTCTTGTAAAAGAGAAAAACGTGTGCAAAGTTTATTCTACACACCTTGATTTCAGAAGAAAAACGACGGGTGGACACCAGCCACGACTTGATTTTAATGCAAAATGATGACAGTTCCTTTCTGGAAAAGTATCATAATGAATGACGAAAGCTGGTGATTTCAATACGAACCTACCACTAAAAGACATAGCGCAGAATCAATATTCCTTCAAACCGTCTTGATTGCAAATTTTTTATTAGTTAATGACGTGCTTCGCCCTTTAGCAGGGCATCTTCAGATTATCTGCGTGACAGAATTTACACCCTGCTAAAGGGCGAAACGCGTCATTAACTAATAAACAATTTGCAATCAAGACGGTTTGAAGGAATATTTATTCTGATTGCTGCTGTACACCATGGATCGGAAATCATTTTATAGCGCAGAATCTGTTTCGTCTCGCCAGGACTGAAGAAGGTGGGAATGTGAGCTACGAGCTGAACGACGTTCGTAAGGATGACTGTTCTGACATTTTCATAGGTCACTTGCAAATAGGGGTGGGGGCTTATGTAAAACACTTCAACCATCTTGTCCCAATTTTTCTAAATCCAGTCTTGAAACTTTTAGGACTGACTGTATACTTTTATAACCTATCACATTGGACTCACTTGTATACAAGTGTTTTCTGGAAATGTAATGAGTGAGGACAGACATTTTTATATGTCTGACAGAAGCTGAATCATCTGATAAAACTAGTATCCATATTCAAAACGAGACTTCATACGTTACGTAAGGAACTACTCGTACTACCGCTGCCTTTCCACATTGTTATAAGAGATGATGGTGTCTGA
Source organism: Locusta migratoria (assembly GCA_026315105.1). Classification (NCBI taxonomy): domain Eukaryota; kingdom Metazoa; phylum Arthropoda; class Insecta; order Orthoptera; family Acrididae; genus Locusta; species Locusta migratoria. The sequence goes on from CM048755.1 coordinate 196,198,218, forward strand.
CTTGTGGACTTTATCAGTGCTGGCTCAGACTGATTTCAGCAAGTGACAGCCCTTCACAGGTGGAACCAGTACCCAAGTACAATTCTGCTGGCGGCCACCTCATCTTGGTAAGAAGCTCAATCTGATGCGAATTGACTGATAGGCAGACGATCAGCTCCAGTGCGACGAGGATATTCTTAGGATGTTAGTCCAGTATGCAATGTATGTCTAAGGGAAGTCGGAGAAACATGAACTGGAGATCAAAGGGGGAATATGGTTTTTGTGTAGGCCATTGACCAAGGCTAGAGGACATTTTGGCATGTGCGCTCGACGCCACAGATGTGCTACTAAGCTGCAAGACATTAAAATAACAATAGCAGAAGGAACAGAAAATAATGAAATTTTACTAAGGTAGGGATACTACATGATTAAACTGCAGTTTATTTGGCTGTGATCGTGGTGTGCACACTGTGGTAGTCTTCGATAACACATCAGTTGCAGGAAAGCGTCGAAAAATGCAGTCTGGAAACTTTGGTTGTCCTCGAAGTTTCAACACGCAAATATTACCAGCGTGATGCTACATGTAAAATATGGACACGACTGAAATGACGACGTGGTGCCACTTGTGTTATTGGGTATACCGATATCGGCGCGCCTCTCCTGGTTATCACGTCAAGGGAATCCTAAGAAATGTAGCAGCGTTGACAGTCCGTGGTGCTCCAGACGTCGAAATGTCGGTATGGTTACTTGTCGTGCTGCAGAAAGGGCCGTTTTTTGTCTAAGGTAGAGTGACGTGTCCGTATGATCATGGATGATATGGATCATATGTCTGACCACTCCGGAGCTAGTCACATTGGGGCGCTGAGATCTCGCAAAGCGTTAAGTATAGCTGTCTTGACTATATATTCGCATGACAGGGCCAGCAATGTTAGGAAACGACAATCTTCAGCGCTGAAGGATTTGAGTCGAAACAAGGTTCCTGGAGTATATGATATTCCGTCGGAACTGCTGATATCGTTAGGTGAGTCAGTCATGAAAAAATTGTTCCACCTGATATCCAAAATGTATAGGACAGGGGAAATACCCTCCGACTTCCAGAAGAATATCGTAATTCCAATTCCAAGAAAAGCAAGTGCAGACAAATGTGAAAATTACAGAACTATCAGTTTAATAAGTCATGGTTGCAAAATAATAACACAAATTATTCACAGACGAATGGAAAAACTTGTGGAATCCAACCTCGGGGAAGATCAGTTTGGATTTAGGAGAAATATAGGAACACGGGAAGCAATACATTACGACTTATCTTAGAACATAGGCTAAGCAAAGGCAAACCCACGTTTTTAGCGTTTGTAGATTTGGAGAAAGCTTTTGACAATGTCGACTGGAATACACACTTTCAAATTCTGAAGGTAGCAGGGATAAAATATAGGGAGCGAAGAGTTATATTCAACCTACACAAAAACCAGACAGCAGTTATTAGAGTCGAAGGGCAAGAAAGGGACGCAGAGGTTTAGAAGGGAGTAAGACAAGGTTGTACCCTTTCCCCAATGTTGTTCAATCTGTACATTGAGCAAGCAGTGAAGGAATGCAAGGAGAAATTTGGAGAGGGAATTAAAGTTCAGGGAGAAGAAATAAAAACTTTCCGCTTTGCCGACGACATAGTAATTTCATCAGAAACTGCAGAGGATCTGGAAGAGCAATTGAATGGAATGTACATGTCTTGAAAGGAAGATATAAGATGTACATTAACAAGACTAATACGAGGGTAATGGAATTTAGTGTTAGAAAATCAGGCGATGCTGAAGGAAGCGAAACTTGTTAACATCCAATATTAATTTAAATGTTAGGAAGTCCTTTCTGAAAGCATTTGTCGGGAGTGTAGCATTGTATGGGAGTGAAACGTGAACGATAAGGATTTCAGACAAAAAGATGATAGAAGCTGTTGAAATGTGGTGCTACAGACGAATGATGAAAATTAGATGGGTAGATCACGTAACTAATGAGGAGGTGCTTAACCGAATTGGGGACAAAAGGAGTTCCTGGCATATACCGACTAAGAAAAGGGATAGATTGTTGGGACACATTCTGAGATATCAAGGAATTGTTAACTTAGCATTAGAAGTAAGTGTATGGGGTAAAAATCGTAGAGGGAGACCGAGGAACGAATACAGTAAGCAGATTCAAAAGGATGTAGGTTGCCGTACGTATTCTCAGATGAAGAGTCTTTCACAGAGCATGGTAGCATGGAAAGCAGCATCAAACCAGTCTGCGGACTGAAGACCACAACAACAACAACAACAACAACAATTTTTATAAAGAATATAGAATTCAGTTGTAGTAATTACTGACACAAAGACACATCTAACCAGAAATTTATTTTTACTTTCGAAAGGCACCAGGTCCACCATGTTTAATAATTCAAAAGAATGTATAATTGAACAAATAATAATACAAAAGTACAACAATAATACTCCACTGGTCCCGAACTACGCGAAGTAGAACATATGTACAAAAAAATTGTACCACGATTCTTAGAAATCAGATTTTTTGTTGTGTTCTTGAAATTTGATTTTTTTACTCTATCCATTTCGCAAGTTACTGGATCGATTACATTTAGAGGAAGAGTCTCAGGGCAACCATTGGCGCAAAACGTACGATGGTAAAGGACAATAAGCATACTTCATATTCATTGATTTCCGGAAGGTGTTTGAAACGGTTCCGCACTGAAGAATTCCAACAAAGGTATGAGCGTATGAAGTAGGTTCCCAGATATGTAAGTGGCTCCAAGAGTTATTAACTGGTAGAGCCCAGTACGTTATTGTCGACGGCAAGGGTTCACTAAAGAGAATTGTATCGTCAGGAGTGCCACAGGAAACTGTAATATGACAGCTATTATTTTCTATAAATATAAAAATGATCTGACGGACAGCGCGAGTATAAATCAGCAGGTGTTTGCTGATGGTGCTATGATGTAAGGGAAGGTCTTGTCGTTTAGTAGCTGCAGTCGGATGAAAGATGACTTAGACAAAATTTGTAGATGTGAGGAGTGAAAATTATCTCTAAATGCAGAAAAGGGCATGGCGAAGCAGACGAGCAAGGAAAAAATCGAAGCTTCGATTAAATATCTACGCTAATGTTGCAGAGCGATATGAAATGGAACTAGAACGTAAGGACAGTTTTGGGATAGGCGTATCATTGACTTCGGCTTATTGGAAGAATTGTGGGAAGATGTGGTTCATCTGGAAAGAAGACGGCGTACAGCACACTAGTGCGATCTATACTTGAGTTCTGCTCAAGAGCTTTATATCCCCGCCAGATAGATTTAAAGGAAGACATAGAAGCCATTCACTGGCGGGCCGTTAGATCTGTTTACTAGTAGATTCAATCAATACGCGAATGTTATGGAGATGGTTCAGAGGCTAAATAATGAGAATCCCTGCATGAAAGCGTACGTTCTTTCCGAGAAACAACATTAAAATGATTTAGAAGGCCGGCATTTGAATCTGACTGTAGAACGATTCTACTGCCGGCAACTTACATTTCGCGTAATGACCGTAAAGAAGTTAGTGCACGTTCGGAGGCATATGTTCAGTCGTTTTTTCATCTATTTGGGAGTGCAACAGGAAAAGAAATGACTAGTAGTGGTACGACATACCCTCCGCCACGCACTGTATGGTGACTTGCGGAGTGTAGTTGCAGAATGAAGGTGAGTGCAGTTCAGATATATTGGTAAGTGGCCGCCTTGCGCTACGTGAACGCAGCTTTGGCTCTGGAGGAGGTGACGAGAAGTTTGTGCAGCCCTGCACGTGATTTAGCTGGGCCAAGGGGCTGGCGGCTCTTCCGGGGCGGCAGGAACAAAGCAATCACAAATCATGTCGGCGCTATTAACTGTAGGAAGCCAAGCCGCCTCAATTGAAAAAGACCGGCCGGCCACGCAAATGGAACGAAAATGTCCGAGGCGAAGGTCGGAGCGCCGCATATATCTTGCGGACAAGATGAAGCACATCACCTGACCACCAGTGCCGAATACGGTCTTCGCTTGACTGCTGCTTTTCGTTACGAAGCAAAGCAGCTTCTTTGCTGAATCCTTAACGCAGCTTCCTTGCAAATCAACAGCATTCTGTTTGCGAATGTTTGAGGGGCGAAAGTTCACTTAGATTTCAAATTCCTCCGTAAAATATAAATCACTAAAAAAAAGGTAAAAAACAGTATCTGTTTTAAATAATTCGATACAAGTAGGTCTACTTTTAATTTTAGAGAAACCTTTCGTAGACAACACGTTTGGAATACAATGCTTTATAAATGGACCGTTATTAATCGAAGTGTGGTTAGATAAGTAAACGATTTTATTAGTAATATTGACTGGCAGAGATCTCAATCCGAGAAAAAATTACAATGAGTATTTCCAGGATTGGTACCATTGCCAGCATTTTTCAAAGTACAGTATACACATGTGAAATCTTAACGATTTTCGCGTATCTGCGCTGAAGTTTTCGTCTGCTCGTCAAGTCAGAAAATACTCCGCACATGTAATTGTATATTTACAGACGCCGCTCATATAATTGTATGCATGATTTGACAGAAGGCTACAATTTCATTGCAGATACGCAAAAAATCGCCCGACCCGTTGTGGGAATACATGTACAGCTGCGAAGAAGAGTGAAAACGGACGGGAGACACTACGACGATAGTGTGCGCTAAGTTGAGAATTTGGGTAGGCAGTAAGCGTGGCGAGCTATAGCCATAATCTGGGGTCGAATACAGGTTCTACACGAAAACTGATGTAACGTCACTGAATGGACTTGAACTTCCCGGAACAGTCAGAAAATAAGAGTATTTCATCCATATATAAACTTTAACGAGTCCATGTGTGCTTCCTCTGTTTTAGTCTTGTGATATTTCTGCCTTGTAGTCATATTCACTTTCGTTAGATCTAGTCAGAACAGGGCCGCATGCTGCTGACACAAGATGTGGTTGTGACGTACCAGTAACAGGTAGCACTGTAGGTACTATTCCCGAGGGAAAGATCTCGCAAAATTCTGGTGCTCTGCTGTGATTGACCAGTGCATATGGAGGTTAGGCATGGAAACTAATTTCTTCTCTGGTCAGAACGAAACATATTTTTCGTTACATTTATTTGATTTTTATAAGAAGTCATCTCTCAATGGCAAGTTACTATTCTGTTGTTGATTCAATAATTAAAAACACGGAAATTAATGATCAAAATCAGCACGAAAAGCAGAAAAACGCTTCGGCGAGTTAACGCGCTGCAGACCGAGATGGATAGCGTTGTCTATTTACTCCGGTTTCGGCAGTCATCACGGGCATATTCACTGTCCGATGCGGTCCTTCATAATTCTACCATTATATTAAAGTGCATTTTAATCTTGTAAAAATAACATAAATCGTGAATGTTAATTAGATATAGTTGAAATGAAAACACTGTTGATTTTATAGTTTATTTGTTTTTGAGTAAATAAAGTGCATCCTTAGAATAATTTGTTTCATCAGCCTCAACATAAAACATCAACGAACTGTATGCCATCTTCTGCGCTGGGGGCACAACTTGGGAAGACAACAGGTTGGTGGACATTTTATTTAGAGACTGTAAGTTTCATTCATAGCGGTGAAAGCAACTCAGGCATCTCGCGAGTACTGCAATTTCGTTACAACCGAATTCAGTTACTCGAAGTCCACGGCAACATGGAGGAGGCAATGGAAAGAAGAAATAATCTACGAGAGACTTTCAGTCGACCACTAACTCTCTGTACATACTTAACTATATTTTTTCTTCCTCCTTCCGTATGAGCAAAACGCATACATACAATCATACACAACGACCACCATCAATTGACAATTAAAGAAATGTAAGAACTTCTCTGCAATTATAATGAGAAAATAGAAGAACTCGGCGAATGAAGAATAGCCGCTGGCTGACAGAATGTGTGTGCATTTGAGAAATATAATAACATGACATTGCTAAGAGGAGCCAAATGGGGTAACAGCTGTTGTTTTACATTCATAACAATGGAAACTTTTTAAAAATTGCCTTTTTGTTCTCCCTGATGTGTCACAGAAAACTGTGTGTAGAAAATCTTTACCCAAGTGCTCTACAAATTTTGCAAATGTTGAAACTTCCTGGCAGATTAAAATTGTGTGCCGGAACCGGGACTCGAACTGGGACCTTTGCCTTTCGCGGGCAAGCGCACTACCGACTGTGCTATCCCGACACGACTCACGATGCCGCCTCACAACTTTACTTCCGCCAGTACCTCGCCTCCTACTTTCCAAACTTCACAGAAGCTCTCCTGCGGACCATGCAAGACGCACTCCTGGCACTCCTGGAAGAAAGGATATGGTGGAGACATGGCTTAGCCACAGCCTAAGGGATGATGAAGCGCACACTCCACTTCAGAGTGAAAGTTTCATTCTGGAAACATCCCTTAGGCTGTGGCTAAGAAATGTCTCCACCATATCCTTTCTTCCAGGAGTGCTACTCTTCCATGGTCCGCAGGAGAGCTTCTGTGAAGTTTGGAAAGTAGGAGGCGAGGTACTGGCGGAAGTAAAGTTGTGAGGCGACATCGTGAGTCGTGTCGGGATAGCACAGTCGGTAGTGCGCTTGCCCGCGAAAGGCAAAGGTTCCAGGTTCGAGTCCCAGTTCCGGCACACAATTTTAATCTGCCAGGAAGTTTCATATCAGCGCACACTCCGCTGCAGAGTGAAAGTTTCATTTTGCAAATGTTGCTTACAAGTAAAGCAGCTAATGATTGTTTTTTTCCAAATTTAGAACACAATAAACTAAAATGGGCGCACTGAAAATTGTATAGCACACATACAGGCGGGACCTCTAGTCAAAGGTGGTAGGCATTAATCATCGTGGGTATTCCATCTATAGGATCTTAAGAAGGGCCACAGCTCAAGTGAATGACACGTTACACCTCCACTAAGTAGTCACAGAATGTTGGCTGTAGTTCATTACTTACTGCTACTTTCCTCCCACCAAAGTATGACATTTTCCTTCAGCTGTAAAATTTCTTTAGCCACTACATTTCCCAGTTCGTTTCCCTAAATTTCAGAGTGTATTGATAACTCTTTTTCTCAGCTCTGTACAATGAAAATGACGTCTTGAATATTTTGCAGTTTTTTTAAATCTTAGAACATAATGGATGGATGCGAAATTTCAAATCATGAGTACGTCTCATCTGATAAATAACCGATAATATCGTATATAATTCTGCTAAAGCATAGTAAATCCATTTGGTAAGTAACTCCCGAGAAACGATAAAGTAACATCATGGAGCACTCTTACTGAGTTCCCTTATTTGTATGCATGTGTAAATACTGCGTGCAGAAACTCTTCGTTAAGAAGTGTATGAAAGACTAATAAAAAATGCATCTATCCTCAACCCGTCAGGTAAGTCTCACTGACTCTAGGTTATGGATGAATTTTCCGTAACTTTCCTCAACCTCGCCAATCCCTTCCCGACCCTTACCTTTTTTGTGCCAAAATCGCCTTTCATTAGTTTCAATAGACGGAAATACACCTCCACAAAGCTTTATAAAACGTGAGGAGGACAATTCCTGCTCTATATATTATGTTATCTCAATAACTTTGGTGTTATATCTCTCAGGGCATTAAAATGTAAATGGGAACCCGTGTGTATGGTGAAAGTGAAATGGATCATTAACCAGGCGTTCTGATGTGACTAGACAATTATATGTGTAGATGTTTCTGTACATAAGCGTTTAATTTCTGTGTCACCATAAACAATTTCAGTAGTTTACCAGATTCATTAACTTGAAGGTAACCCATCCAAAAATTGCTGGCAAATCCTCTATTAACATCCTTTATGACGCTATTCTGCTAACAAAGTTACTTTTCCGTTTTCCACTGAAATGTACGTTTCTGCTAAAATTATCGAAGTAAAGCAGTGTGTATCCGAATGCCGAATGTGCGCACAAAACAGCCAAAGCCTTCGAATAACGTAAATAGCTCACTTACCCTCTTAGCTGATCTCCATGCATGCATTACGTCCGCGGAGGAGACCTGCAACAAACATGATACAGCAAATAAGGAAATCTTCTCTATGCAGTTACTATCACGACATTGTAACTCTGGGCCCTCTCTGAGAGAGATTATAGGGACGGGCGCCCAGATGACTAAAGGTACAAAACGGCTAAGGAGGATAAAATTTACTACTTACTTCGAATAGTACATATAATATGTGAAGACCAAAAATAAAAAAAGAAGACAATGAAATTACAATGAAGTCAAATAGAATGTATCTCAGTCCAGATGCATCATTATTATCGCAAATCTTCAGTATATATCTGTTACTTCAGTTATCTTGTTTGTTTGACGAGGTTGTACGGGGTTACTTTTGAGAGGAAATCAAAACGGTCACTATGTGATGGGAAAGGCTGTGATATTTTCATATTAACTACTAAATAAAATATGCTGCGTCTTTAGCTGGAAGCTCATTACGACACACACAACCATTACGGAGATGATTTAACAACTCACTATGATACATGTTGATTTTTGCCCGAGATTTTCCTTGGTGATATACTGGGTGATTAAAAAGTCAGTATAGATTTTGAAAACTTAATAAATCACGGAATAATGTAGATAGAGATGTAAAAATTGACACACATGCTTGGAATGACATGCGGCTTTATTAGATCAGAAAAAGTTCAAAAAATGTCCGACAGATGGCGCTTCATCTCATCAGAAAAGCAATAATTAGCATAACAAATTAAGACAAAGCAAAGAAGATATTCTTTACAGGAAATGCTCAATATGTTCACCATCATTCCTCAACAATAGCTGTAATCGAGGAATAATGTTGTGAACAGCACTGTAAAGCATGTCCGAAGTTATGGTGAGGCATTGGCGTCGGATGTTGTTTTTCAGCATCCCTAGAGATGTCAGTCGATCACGATACACTTGTGACTTCAGGTAACCCCAAAGCCAATAATCGCACGGACTGAGGTCTGGGGACCTGGGAGGCCAAGCAGTGACTTCAGGTAACCCCAAAGCCAATAATCGCACGGACTGAGGTCTGGGGACCTGGGAGGCCCAGCATGACGAAAGTGGCGGCCGAGCACTCGATCATCACCGAACGACACGACCAAGAGATCTTTCACGCGTCTAGCAATACTTTTTTTAATTTTTTTTTATTTTTTTTTATCTTTTGGTTCTAATAAAACCCCACGTCATTCTAAACTTGTGTGTCAATTTTTACCTCTCTATCTACATTATTTTGTGATTTATTAAGTTTTGAAATTTATACTGACTTTTTGATCACCCGGTATTTTAAACGTCAATTCGCTTCGAAATATCTCGGGATGTAATTGGCGTATTGCGATACAATCAACACAATTGTTTATGTGATTTGTCATGCTGTATACTGCTGATGAAATATGATAAGGTGCCCATTTAAAACACAAGTTTGTGTTAAAAAACACATAGGCTTTCGTTTTAGAATGTTTCAAAATATTTACATTCATGAGCTCCTGCCTTCCATTGATATCGGTGAAAGTCATTTTAGAATAGCTATTGTTAAGCCAGAGATATTTTGGGTGAGCAAGATAACTGGGACACCCCGTATGTAAGTATGGATGACACAAAAATTCATATTTCATAAAGTGGCAGAAATTCTATGAATAAAAATTATTTGGATATCAAATTGGAAGGCGATGGACTCATATTAATCCAGCTGGTAAGACGCAGGGTATAATGCACTGCTTTCCGCGAGGTGGCGCAGTGGTAACACACTGGACTCATATGCGAGAGAACTGCGGTTCAAACCCTCCTCCAGTCATCCTGATGTAGGTATTCGGTAATTTTCCTAAATCACTACAGACGAATGCAGTTTCCTTCTCCATCCATGACAAAAACTATCCTAGCGTTCGTTCCGTCTCTACTGAGCACGATATCGACGGGACGCTAAACTCTAATCTTCCTTCTTTCCGGTTCGAGCCTGCCCGGCGGAGTAACGGCGTGAGTTAGTGTGCCTGCCAGCCTAGATATGCTTTTTAGGCGGCTTCTCGTATCCCACAACGTGAATACCGAGTGATATTCCTTAAATATAACCACGCCAAAACGGAAATTAACCCTACCCTGTGCATATGGCACAATGGCAATAATAAAAAGTCGCTAAATCATATTAAGCCAGTACAATCAGTCACAAAAATCAATCAGATGTAGACGTTGCTCAGGCCTCTATTTTATTTCCAAAATGTTCAAATGTTTGTGAATTTATGGGACCAAACTACTGTGATCATCGGGCTCCAGACTTACAAAGTAATTAAATCTATCTATGTTCGAGCATTATGAACTACCTCGAAGAGAACGACCTATTAACCAATAGTCAACACGGAATCAGAAAGTATCGCTCTTGCGAAACACAGCTTGCCCTTTATTCACATGAAGTGATAAGTGTCATCGACAAGGGATCTCAAATCGGTTCCATATTTCTGGATTTCCGGAAGGCTTTTGACACTGTACCCAAAAAGTGGCTTCTAATGAAATTGCGTGCTTATGGAATATCTCCCCAATTGTCCGATTGGATTCGCGATTTCCTATCAGAATTGACATAGTTCGGTAAGTCATCGAGTAAAACACAAGTGATATCTGGCGTTCCGCAGGGAAGCGTTATGGGTCCCCTACTCTTCCTTGTGTTTATAAACGATTTAGGAGACAATCTGAATAGCTCCCTTAGACTGTTCGCGGATGATGCTGTCGTTTATCGGTTAGTGAAGTCAACAGAGGATCAAAAGCAAATGCAAAGCGATTTAGACAAAATTTCTACATGGTGCTTAAATTGGTAATGGACATTAAATAAAGAAAAGTGTGAATTAATACATATGACCACTAAAAGAAATCGTTGAACTTAAGTTACGCGATAAATCGGTCAGACCTTAAGGTCGTAAATTCTACTAAATACCTAGGAGTTACAATTACGAACAACCTAGACTGGAGAGAACACACAGAACATATTGAGGGGAAGACGAACCAAAGATTACGTTGCATTGGCAGAACGCTTCGAAGATGCACCAGCTACACCTAACAGACTGCCTACATCACACTTGTGCGTCCTCTTCTGCAGTACTGTTGCCTATTGTGGGAACCTCACCAGGTGGGACTCACTGAAGATATTGATAAGGTTCAGTGAAGGGCAGCTCGTTTTGTTTTATCACGTTAACGGGGGGAAAGCGTCACGGAAATTTTGCACGAATTGGGGTGGAAATCATTAAAAGAAAGACGTTATTCATTGCAGCGCGATCTGTTTGCGAAGTTTCAATCACCGACTTTTACTTCTGAATGTGAAAATATTTTGTTAGCACCCAACTACTTAGGGAGACATGACCAATCCAATAAAATAAGAGACATCATCGAAAACGGAACGATTTAGGTGTTCTTTGTTCCCGCGCGCTATTAGAGAATGGAACGACAGAGAAAAGTTATGAAAGTGGTTAATGAACCCTCTGCCAGGCACTTAAATGTGATTTGCAGAGTATATATGTAGATGTAGATATCCTAAGGACAAGATACATACCTACGTCCGTAGCACGACTCGAACCTCAGGCGAGCGTGGTCGCCAGTCTCTGACATGGCATCTAGGACCGAAAGGCCATTCCGACGCGGCTAGTTTACTTCCCGCCCCTTAGGTAACATATTATAATAAATTTAACACTTGCATACGCTACACTGCAGGTCTTGCTGCATATACATTAGAATATGTTGCATTGGGGCGAAACATCTGCACGAGGAATGATCTCGCGGCTCGCATCTCCTGCAGAGAATGCGCGAAGCACTTAGTGTCTGGAGGGGCCCCGCTTTGTCGCCGTAGAAACACAGTATTGGAAAAATGTTCACAAACGCGCCTCTGCAAAGAGCGAGCATTAAAGCCAAGTCGCAGCCGGGCCCGCCTTTTTCCTCCAGCCGGTATCTCTCACTTTCTCGATGTGTTTTCCATTACCGCCGTATAAAGAATTTCTCATTCGGTGTGAGGGAGGAGGTGGCTGCAGAATGAGACGCTTTTAAGTATAATCACTGGGTAAACAGCGACTGCGACTGTGGCCGCAGCAATAACCATTACTGCGTCTGCGCTAAGCACACGTGCGCCCTGGAATTGCATGCGATTACCAGCACCGTCTCGCGCGGCAAACCTCTATCACCGGAACACCTCCCCCTTTCGTCGCCTGTCTCCTAATAATATACGAAAGTGTAAAGCACATTCATTTTCATATCGTGGCTTATTCACTGCGGGCCACACAAAATTCAACACCCTATTCATGAAATCGGGTGAAGTTTGTAGCATGCGTTTGTCGCGACGAGACATCCATGCGATTGTAGAGCGGCTATGCGTACTTGGGCGCAATTCAAGGAAAATTTTTTAATTACGATAATTATCCTAGCCTCAATCTACACATAACAACATCAAGGTCACATGTCGCAATGACCTCACATCCCCTCAACCGTCACTGTGACGTCGCACGATTGTCCAACTGCACTACGTCCTGGATCCTCGGATCTCTGAATGCTGGAATACCTGGATGTATTGATTCGATTCGATACGTGTGTAATTATCAAATTATTCTTAAATAGTGGGAACTATTTATTCAAAAAATGTTCAAATGTTTGTAAATCTTATGGGACTTAACTATGGGGTCATCAGTCCCTAGACTTACAAACTACTTATGAACTACTTACGAACTAGGACGGCACAAATATCCATGCCCGATGGGGGATTCGAATCCCCGACCGTAGTGGCCGTGCAGACCGTGACTGAAGCGCCTCAATCCCCTCAGCCATCGCGGCCGGCCTATTTATTCACAACCGATACAATAGCATTACATGTTTGCACCTGTTACTGTTGCCAGCGATGAGGAAGGTGTAGTTTACCGTTAGCAAAGCCTGTTCTGTTGATGCTGCGAATGGAGCGGTCTACTGGCGGTCGAATCTCTAGAACAGTTCTGAAGCGAATGCCACGAAGTGGTTCCTTCATCTACGGAATCAAATCAACGCCACAAGGACATAAGTCCGGGGAGTATGGTGGATGGTACAGTACTTCCTAGTCCCATCGACCGAACGTGCGCTAATCCGGTTTCGTTGGCTAGCTCACGAATCGTCTGGCGTCGATCACTGCCCACTAACGCGGCAACAGTATGCATTTCTTCTCCAGAGACGGTAGGGCGACCTGCTCGAAGCATGTCTGCCACATTTTGGAGTATTGCTGCGCATAATGGGATCCCCACCAAGTGGGACTGACAGACGATTTAGAGAAAGTTCAGAGAAGGGCAGCCAGTTTTGTACTATCGTTATATAGGGGAAAGAGTATCACAAAAATGATGCACGAGTTGTGGTGGAAATCATTAAAAGAAAGACGTTATTTGTTGCGACGAGATCTATTTGCGAAATTTCTTTCACCAACTTTCTCTTCCGCGAACATATTTTGTTAGCACCCACCTACATAGGAAGACATGATCATGAAAATAAAATAAATCAGATCGAAAACGGAAAGATTTAGGTGTTCCTTTTTCCTGCGTGCTATTAGAGAATGGAACTGTAGAGAAACATCATAAAAGCGGTTCGATGAACCCTCTGCCATGCACTCTAATGTGACGTGCAGAGTATTTATGTAGATGTAGATCCGTCATTCCTGTTTCGAAATCATAGTGACACGGCTACGCTCGCTCACAAGTGGCTGTGTTTCCCTCGACTGTGCGGACGCCGGTGACGTGGGATGGGTGAGTCCATTTGCTCGGAGGTAAGGTAGGCATGTCAACTGTGTGTGCTATCAGGCACAGTAGTAGATTCCATTGCATTGTATCTCCACAACAGTGTTGCAACTATTTAAGTTCCAACCCTCGTACATAATTAAGTATGATTTTTGGAGCCTTAGATCTGTGAAAGTTATGCTGCAATTAGATGGCGTAATTGTGCTGATGATCCCAGGATTCTTGGATCATTTTCCCTATATGTAAATTTATCGAATTATTTTAGATCCTTAGATATATTGGTTTGACCTGGATCCTACGATCCCTGCACCTCTCTACAAGGCCAATAAAACTGTGTGGCATACATTTTAAAACCACTTTGATTTTAAAGTTTAATTCGCTCCATATTGTATGGACAGGGACAACAGCTGTATATAGAATGACAATGAAAAACTTTCCAGTTGCTTTTTTTAAAATCTTTTTATTATTATAGCAACCGGTTTGGTACTCCACTGGCACCATACCCAGGCCCCCAGTATGTACCTGTGTAAGACATAGTACGTTCAAATGTGGTGGCTGTTATTCCCGGTATCCGTAATTTCTTGTGTCCTTTCATTGAAGATATCAAATGATAACAGTTTGAATACTTAGTGAATCAGTTGTCGTTTAATATCTTCAATGAAACGAGACAAGAAATTACAGCTACCGGGAATAACAGCCACCACAATTGAACGTACTGTGCCTTACACAGGTACATAATGGGGGCCTGAGGATGGTGCCACTGGAGTACCAAACCGGCTGCCCAAGATATAAAAAGATAAAAAACAGCTGCTGAAAATTTTTTCAATCTCACACCTAGATTTCTGAGTTGGAGATATCTGAATTTTTCTAACAGTTAATCCGTCATTTCTATTCGAAGAAAGTAGCGGTTGGTGGATATACAAGTTTTTCTTATCTCTACACAATTTTCTTGAAATTTGATACTATCTATCTTGTAACATATACTGCAAAAATCTGAGGAAGTCTTTGAATATTTCAATGTTTACTCGACGGTTGCGTTTATTAGTGGAAATATAAAGGAGCGATACAACAGTTTTCTTCGAAGGCGTACAATACAAAATCGACATGCCAGTCAGACCTAATCAGACAAAAGTCGACATGAGTGTTGAGGTGATCATCACACCAGGTTGAAGATACACGCTTGACAAAACATTGTGTCCTGCTGCCTGAAGAAGTCAGCTGCCTGCTGCACATCCTCGTCCAACAGATGTCGTCGACTCTTCCAGGTTTTTTCAAGTGGCCGAAGGCTTGGTAGTCGCATGAGAGGTCAGGACTAAAAGACCTCGAGTACCTTCCACTTGAGTGGGCGTAACTTCTATGACATTTATAAAAATTTACAGAACACATATCGGAAAGACACGAATGCCACTGTAATCCCTTCCCTTCCTACCAGTACTGTACCCTTTCATGTGTTTGTGACTCCACACCAATATATAAATGTACAGCCTCTGACAAAGTTCGGTGAGTAGTCCTGTAACATTAACGTTTATGAACTATGAACTACAGTTACTTTACTGTCCTTCGAAATAGTCACCTCCCATAACTATGCACCGCTGAGCTCTGCGATGCGTGTCCCGCATACTTTGCACGAAGTCGTCCTTTGTGATGGTGTTCAAAAGACTCGTCACGTTTCTTTGGATGCGAGGAGTATGGTCAAATACCTCGCCTTTCAAAACGAGTTTGAGTCGAGGGACCTTGGGACCTTGTACCAAAAATGTTGTCTGTGAAGAATCATTGTACTTGTTTTGCAATAGTTTTACCTTTGACACACATTTATCACCTCTTTCAGAATTTTACTCAAGTCAGCATAATCGTTTCATTTGACTTTTTTTTCTTGCAAACAAACAATATAATTAATTTTTTTTTCAAATTGTCAGTTTTGTAACAGCTGTCATAATTAATTTCTTTAAATTGTCACTTAATTTTCTTAGCTACTTTGTACAATACTTAATAATTTTGCGCCACGTCTTCGTACAACTTCCTACAGTACGTTTATCTTTCGCCTATTTATGTGATTCTTTCATGCACATCTTGTAAAATACTTGTCATAATATTTGTTTACAGTAATCTTTGTACCACATGATGGCGTGACAGCCGAAAAATAGTTTGTGAAAAACAGTAAATGTAGAATATTACACTAGTGTCGTGTGCTTTTTCGTGGTCATGAATAGGAAGAAGTCTGGAGGATTGAATTCCGGCAAGTATGGTGGATTGTTTAGGTTGCACCACAACACTTGGCCACACAAAGTCAATACCTTCCGATAATTTCTGGCCTAAAGAAAAAAAAAAGGGGGCGGTGCAACTTGAACATCCACCACAATCGCCGGATATTAATCCTCCAGAATTCTTCCCATTCCTATTCCTTTAACTCATACTAGTTTTGAAAGGAAAGAGATTTGACAATATTCCTGACATCCAACGAAACTTGACAAGGCTTTTGAACACTATTCCAAAAGAAGATAGGTGGAAAGTTTCCATGACATGTATCACAGAGTTCAGCCAGAGTTATGAGAGGGGACTATTTTGAAGGTTTAACACCTTCCTCAGTCAGAAGGAAAGATTTAGGGGTTTCTTTTACCCGTGAGGTATTATAGAATGGAACTGTAGAGAAATATCATAAAAGCGGTTCAATGAACACTCTGTCATGCACATCAGTGTGACTTGCAGAGTATTTACGAGGGCTGGAACCTAAATAGTGGAAACTATTTATTCACAAGCGACACAAAGCGTTACGTGTTAGAACCTGTTACTGTCCTTCAAAGTAGTCACGAGCGTTGTGTAGAACCCGTTACCAGCGATGTGGAAGGCGTAATATACCGTTAGCAGAGCCTGTTCCGTTGATAGTGCGAATGGAGCGGTCTACTGCCTGTCGAATCTCTGGAACAGTTCTGAAGCGAATGCCACGAAGAAGCGGCAACACTATTCGCGGAACCCAACCATCATTTTGCACGACAATACGCTGGCATACAGCGCATGCTGTGGCTGCTCTGTTCGGTCGATGGGACTGGGAAGTACTGTACCATACACCAGATTCCCCGAACTTAAGTACTTATGACTTTGATTTGACTCAGAAGATGAAGGAACCAGTTCATAGCAATCCCTTCAGAACTGTTCCAGAGAGTCGACAGACAGTAGGCCACTTCATTCGCACCATCAACAGAACAGGCTCAGCTGACGGTATACTACGCCTTCCACATCGCTGAAAACGGGTTCTACACAACGCTGGTGACTACTTTGAAGAACAGAAACTGATGGAAACATATTACGCTTTTGTATCGGTTGTGAGTAAGTAGTTGCCACTATTTAAGTTCCAATCCTCGCATGTAGATGTAGATGAAACAGGTAACTGTAGTTCATAATTCGTTAACGTTACAGGACTATTCATCGAACTTTATTGTCAGAGGTCGTAGGCTTACATGAAGAGGCTTCAGGGCTCATTTCTTTACCGCAGATGCGGAAAAATCGTTAGACCTAATGTGGTAATGCGGATGGCGATCATAGACACAGTGGACCATAGGGACGTTGCTGAGACTTCTGAGAATGCAAGGCAAGGGATTTGTGGTGTCGCACAAGTCCAAAGTGCGCGCCACCTACTTTCGCCGCGCGCCGCCGTGCACGCACGGCACGGCGTTCTTACGACGTCAGCCACGAGCGCCTTCTGTGACAACTCCGCTCATGGCCACCACTGAACGACATCGTTCACTTGGGACTGAGATAGGAACCAGTCAACACTTCGTAATCAGATAGGCACCAGTGAAGACTTGGCTATCGGATAGGCACTAGGCAGGCCTCAACTATGTATCAGCATTCTGTGTACTGAACTAAGTAAAAGTTAAGTATTGTATAAATTCTGTGCAATATACATCTCGTTCTAATTTACTCTAGTGTTTCTAGTTTCTGGCTGCTCCCCTCCGTACCTGCACCAGCGTGCTATCTTTATTCCTGTGTCGGACTCATTCCACTCGGCCACCGACACCTACGACGGAAACGAGACACAAAAGCGGCGACGAGGCAGGGACACAAAAGTGGCGACGAGGAGTGATAGACGAACCTTGGACCAGCAGCCAGACAGCAGCAGTCGGAGCACACAGAAATTTCTCCCGCCCACCCACCCTTATTATAAGATTTTTGGGGGAACATTTTCAGTTACGTGTTTTGTGGACTTTTTTGTTGCAGAGCGTCCTCTTTCATATTGCATTTGTGTTTTGTTATAAGTTACTTGTATACGCGGCGCCTAATCGGTCAGCATGGCCACTACCCCGAACCCAAACTTAATGGAAATTATTCAGTTACAGACGGCGCAAATCACACAACTCCTGCGAGCAGTGGCCCAGCTGACAGCGCAAGCAGCTAACCAACTACGGCCGCCGCTTCAGCAGCCCACACCTGCCGCCGCAACGCTTCCTACGTTTCGCCAGTACAACGAACGTCAGGAAGAATGGAGCGACTATTTCGCACAGTTTCAAGAACTCGTCGCGGCTCATCAACTTACAGGTCAGACTGTTAAGCATCTTTTATTGTCTGTGGTGGGCCCCAAAACTTTCGTGTTACTGCAAAAACTTTTCCCCAACGCATCTCCTCGTGATGTAGACTTTGAACAAATAGTACAGGCACTAAATGCTCATTACGAGAGAAAAGTTCTCGTAGCTGCGGCACGGTACCGATTTTTCAGACTAAAATAATCACCAGAGCAGTCACACCAAGAGTGGATTACGGAATTGAAGGGCTTAGCCCGCCAATGTAAATTTACTTGCTCTTGTGGACTTTCTTATAGTGACGTTATGTTGAGAGATGCAATTAAGCAGAACATTCAGGACCCCAGAATTAGGGCAGCAATTCTGAAACAGTCTGACCCTTCATTAGACAGTGTACTGTAGCTTATAGAAGCGCATGATACTTTTGACTTAGCAGATGTAGAAATGAAAAGCCACAGTGTAAATTCAGTGCGCTGCAACAGACGCTTTCCTAGCCGTAGTTCTCAGTGTAGCCCTAGTGATTCTTATTTTTGTGCCGGCCGTACTGCACAGACAGTGAACAGTAGCCAGAGTAAAAGTGCGACACAAAGGTCGCCCCGTCGTGTTAGAAACAGTAAGTTGCATAACGGGCGCCAACGCTCATTTCAGAAAAATGTACGTAAATCTTGCCCCCAGTGTGTGTCTCGCCACAAGCGTGCTCATTGCCCTAGTCGCAACGCAACCTGTTATCAATGTGGCAAATCGGGACATGTGCAGTCTGTGTGTATGCAAATTAAAAACTCAAAGAACAGTAACGTTAGAAACAGTGCTTCGCAAAGTGCGAGAGCAGTGCATACAGTCAATGTCATAGACGCTGTGGAATTGAACAGTGCTTTACTTGGTTCTCAATTGCAAGGAAATTCTTCTGCACCTATTGCAAAACTATTTATTGAGCCACGCCGCAAGCGCCGACGAGCGCGTACATCTGTGCAACGGAAAAGGGTTCGGGACAAGCAAAGTGACAATGTACAGTGGAATCCTGTGGTGAACCTAGTGCCTTCTGCAACTTCTTATTGTAAAAGTGCCCAGTACTGTGTAGCTAGTGACAGTAGACATCAAGTAGCTACTCCAGAGTGTAGTGCAGTAGTTAGTAAATCTGGAGTAGCTTCGCATGCTTGCGCGGACGCCGATCCGGCGGTAGTGCCATCTCGTGACAGTGTTATTAATCTATGTGCCGAGTCTGCGCCGCTTCCTTCACTTCGCAGCCCGCGCATGCGCAAGCGCATCAAACAAGGCGTAGCAGACGTTGCCCACATTCGCGCTCCTGTCGATCGGCACAGGCAAAAACTTTTTGTGACTCTTTGCATAGAAAATAAGACTGTGCAATTTCAGCTTGATACTGGTTCCGCTGTTACTTTAATGAATAAAGACACTTATGAACTGCTGGGTTCGCCAAAATTATCGCCGTCACAACAAGTGCTAACAGCGTATACAGGACAAAATATTCCCGTGATAGGAACGTGTAGCCTGCCTGCCTCTTTTCAAGGTGTAACAAAAACAGTTGCTTTTGTAGTGCTTCAGGCCAAATCTACTCAGAACATTTTTGGACTAGATGCATTTGATTTGTTTGGATTATCAATTCAAAGAGATGTGCTTCAAATTTCGTCAGTAGTGCCTCAGGACAAAATCAATGCATTGTGTGAAAAATATAGTGACTTGTTTTCGCCGGAACTAGGTTGTGCAAAAGACTTCGTGGCACATGTAACTTTAAAAGAATCTGCAGTTCCAAAATTTCGTAAAGCTAGACCAGTGCCTATCGCAATGCGTGATACAGTTGCCAAAGAACTTAAACGTTGGCAAGATAGTGGGGTGATTTCTCCTGTTTCTGCGAGTCAGTGGGCCTCGCCTTTAGTAATTATACCCAAGCCGTCGGGAAACCTTCGTCTCTGTGCGGACTTCAAATCAACAGTGAACAGTCAAACAACTGTAGACACTTATCCCCTGCCCAGACCTGAGGAACTTATGGACAAATTAGGACAGTCTCGCTTCTTTTCCAAGATTGATTTAGCAGAGGCATACTTACAGATTCCACTTGATGACGAGTCAAAAAAGTTTTTCGTCATTAATACTCACATGGGTCTTTTTCAATTTCAACGCCTACCCTTTGGCAGTTCTTCCGCCCCCTCTATTTTTCAGCGTTTTTTGGAACAGCTGACAGATTCTGTACCGTGTTGCTCGAACTACTTAGACGATATTGTGGTATCCGGACGTACAGTTGAAGAACATTTAGCAAACCTGGAGAGCCTTTTCAAAGTTTTGACTGCAGCAGGTCTACGTTGTAATAAAGCAAAGTGTTCGTTTTTTCAGACTGAAATAGAGTACCTAGGCCATGTGATTAATGCCCAAGGCATCCATCCCTTACAGTCACATCTTCGAGCAATCAAAAACTTGCCTCCTCCTAAAAATGTGCAGGAATTGCAAGCAGTAATGGGAAAGCTTAACTATTATTTCAGATTTATTCCCAATGCCTCTCAGATTGCAGCTCCACTGCATCACTTACGTAGGAAGAATGTTCCTTTTGTATGGTCTAAAGATTGTCAGGTTGCCTTTGACAAATTAAAGTCTGCACTACTCAGTGATGCATGTTTGATTCCCTTTGACCCACAGAAGCCTGTAGTGTTAGCAGTTGATGCCTCGTCGTACGGTCTGGGTGCAGTTTTGTCACATCGCATTGGATCTCACGATCGACCTATTGCCTTTGCATCCAAGCTACTGACGCCAACGCAACAGAATTACAGTCAGATAGAAAAGGAGGCCTTAGCAATCATTTACGGCGTCACAAAGATCCATCATTATCTCTATGGTAGAAAAATCTATTTGTTGACAGACCACAAGCCTCTCACGTCGTTGTTCTCACCCACAAAGCCAATTCCGCCACGAACGGCACAAAAGCTTCAGAGATGGTCCTTGATATTGTCTAATTATCAGTATGAGATTTTGTACCGACCTACCACTAAACACGCCAACGCGGACACACTTTCCCGACTTCCGGTTGGCCAGGCTGTGTCGTTTGATTCTTCGGAAATGGCATGTTGTCAGATAGACTCCAGAGATGCTTCCGCTGTAGCAGATTTCCCTTTGAACTCTCGTCGGGTTGCACAGGAAACAGCGGCGGATGCAGACCTAAGTGTGGTAGCACGTTTTGTTCGCTCTGGGTGGCCTGCCAGAGCCAAAGACATTCAACGGCCTCTGGTTCGACGTTATTTTGCACAACGCCATGCATTATCTTTAAGTCAGGGTGTTCTGTTGTTACATACCGACAACGACCAAACAAGAGTGATTGTTCCTCGTTCCCTGCAACGAGAAGTGTTACGCCTCCTGCATCAAGGACATTGGGGTATTGTTAGGACAAAGCAACTGGCCAGACGTCATTGTACCTGGGTTGGTATGGACGCTCAGATAGAGAGCATGACATCACAGTGTACAATTTGTGCGGAGCATCAGGCGGCTCCTCCACAGCGTTTCTCAGACTGGCCACGCCCCAAGGGACCATGGCAACGTTTACACATTGACTTTGCCGGACCTTTCTGGAATACGCGCTGGTTAATCGTTGTAGACGCTTTCAGCAAGTTTCCTTTTGTGATTGCCATGAACTAAACGACGGCGTCTAGTACAATCAGTGCCTTAACATCAGTGTTTTGCATCGAAGGTTTGCCTGAAACAATTGTCAGTGACAATGGACCTCAGTTTGTTAGTGCGGAATTTCAACAGTTTTGTCGTGTGAATGGCATTCAGCATATCACCACCGCACCTTTTCACCCTCAGTCCAATGGGGAAGCGGAACGTTTCGTTCGAACATTCAAGTCTCACATGGAAGGCTCTTCAAATTTTCCTGTCTACGGATCGGTGCATGCCACGTGATGGCCCGTCTCCTGCCGAGATGCTCCACGGCCGCCGTCACCGCACTCTCCTTCACCTGCTGCAGCCTCCCACGCACCGAGTTGGTTCGTATGGCGCTATGCGTTTTCAGGTTTCCACGCCGGTGCTGTACAGGGTGTTTGCTGGCAACAAGAAGACATGGTTGCCGGGCACCATTCAGCGCGTGCTCGGTCGCAATATGTATGTTGTACGTTCTTCCACAGGGTCGCAGCTGCGGCGCCACGCAAACCAATTGCGCTTTCACAGGCCGCGCGATCCTGTCTCCGGTTTCTTGATTCCAGAACCAGTTCACCGCTCGCCGCCGGGCCCAGCTTCCCCGGGCTACGAGATCCCGATGGATGTCGACGCGCCTCCTACGCAGTCCGCCTCTCCGCCTCCGTCGCTGCCGCAGATGACAGCGTCACCAAGAAGGACTCCGGGACCGTGCGTGCCCCCGGCGTCTGGGCCACGCACCTCAGAAGAAGATGACCTGCTCCCGCTGGGTGGAGGGGTGCGCCCTTCCCCTCGTTTTGGCGGGTTTTCCGGGGGATCGCAAGGCGGATGCCGGGGCGCGGACGGCGTCTCGATCCCAGCCTCAGCTACGACGCCCGTCCCACCAGTAACGCCCCCGCCCAGGCCCTCCTCCCAGTGCCGTCGCCGTGGCCCTCAGCCCTACGCCACGACGGCGCGGCGGTTTGGGGGGGAGGGGTGTGGTGTCGCACAAGTCCAAAGTGCGCGCTACCTACTTTCGCCGCGCGCCGCCATGCACGCACGGTGCGGCGTTCTTACGACGTCAGCCACGAGCGCCCTCTGTGACAACTCCGCTCGTGGCCACCACTGAACGACATCGTTCACTTGGGACTGAGATAGGAACCAGTCAACACTTCGTAATCAGATAGGCACCAGTGAAGACTTGGCTATCGGATAGGCACTAGGCAGGCCTCAACTATGTATCAGCATTCTGTGTACTGAACTAAGTAAAAGTTAAGTATTGTATAAATTCTGTGCAATATATATCTCGTTCTAATTTACTCTAGTGTTTCTAGTTTCTGCTGTCCCTCTGGCTGTTCACCTCCGTACCTGCACAAGCGTGCTACCTTCATTCCTGTGTCGGTCTTCCTACTCGGCCACCGACACCTACGACGGAAACGAGACACAAAAGCGGCGACGAGGCAGGGACACAAAAGGATTAGTGTGGCATTCATGTCTTTCCGACGTCTGTGCTATAAGTGTTTACAAATGTCATAGCGCGTTCTTAAAATAGCAAAGAGGTTAAAAGCGCCGGCTGCCTAAAGCGAGAAATTAAATGTTAAAAAAAAATTGTTCAAATGTTTGTAAAGCTTATGGGACTTAACTACGGGGTCATCCGTCCCTAAACTTACAAACTACTTATGAACTACTTACGAACTAGGACGGCACAAATATCCATGCCCGAGGGGGGATTCGAACCCCCGACCGTAGTAGCCGTGCAGACCGTGACTGAAGCGCCTCAGTCCCCTCCGCCACCGCGGGCGGCAAATTAAATATTCAAATGTTTGTAAATCTATCGGACCAAACTGCATGGTCATCAGTCCGTAGCTTACAAACTACGGTAAACTAACCTAAGGACAACACACACACACACACACACACACACACACACACACACACACATGCACCAGGGAGGACTCGAAACTTCGACGGCGAGCAACCGCGCGCTCCGCAGCGAGCGTAAAGCGAGAATTCCGGTTTGGAATCCCCGCCCGGGACGTATTCCTTGGTCGCCCTTTATAACAGCAATATCTCGCGAAAACCACGAGGATAAAATTAAAGAGATTAGAGCCCACGCGGCTGCTTGCTGCATCTAGCCATGCGCGATTACAATAGGGAGAAGAAAGCAACAATGGTACACAAAGGCACACTGCATGAAATGGCTTGCGGAATATGGATAAAACTTTCCGAAAATCTGATATTTCAGAACTATTATTTTTGAGAGCTTTTAAAGGCGATGTTAAGATAGAAAAACGTATAATCTAAAACCGGCCATTTCCACGATAATCGCCCCTTCAACACCAGACAATTTTCCGCTAAGATTCGTCTCCCGTAACTATCGCCTCTCTGCTCTTTTTGGTGCTGATGGGTCTACGTGTTTCCAACGCTCTGTTTGTGCCTTTTTGTTTGGAGGCGATTAGGCAGCTAAACAAATCATTTCTATTGGCCTGACAAAGCTGCGGTCTTAGCGGGCTTTTTGCATCGGCGTCATTTGTCACGGAATCCAGAGGACTGAAAATGCGAGTGGTGTTCAAATGAAAAGGTATGAAACGACACTGTGGTTGTAACTGAAGTCTTTATAGAAAAGTAATCACCACAGGCCTGAGCACAACTATCACACAATTAACGAGTCGAAGGATTGCCTGTTTCGAGAATTCCTGTGTCTCTGACAAGAGCCAGTCCTCTACTGCGACCTACAGTTCGTCTTCAGAGTTGAATCGCTTCCATTTGATATGTGGTGTTGTTTTTTAGCGGACCAAACAGATGGAAGTTACAGAATGACATTTCCGGGCTGCAGCGCGGATTCTCAAACTGCTACCACTTGAACTTGGGCAGTACACTTTTTGTGCTCCTGGAGATGTGTGGACGTGTGTTATCATGGAGCAGAATCACTCCCTCCGTGAGCGGCCCAGACCGATAAATATCGGCCGGTTGAACACCTTCCGCAGTCTGGTAACACCTCGCTGCTACTCTATCGCCGAATTTTGCAAAGTGAACGCCACGCGGTACGTCAATTGGACGGAACACACAAGTGCCTCAGTGGCGTAGCGAACGTTACTGGCGTCCGGGCCACGACACTTTATTGCCGCCCCCCCCCCCCCCCCCCAAGTCCCTCCGCTCCACCCAAGGTTCTCGTGGTACAACACTATACTTCATTGGCGGCCTCTCCTTCCAGAAATACATATAATAATATATAGAATGTACTCCTCTAATATTATTATAAAATTATAGCAGAACGTTGTACCTACCTTAAAATATATGTACAACATTACAGTCAGTACTTACAAGGAAAGTACTTGGGCTCGAACAAACATATCTGTATGAACGTTTGCTTACAGGATCTCTACGTACACCTCAATGTGCTGGTGGGTGTAGATTTTATGTAAAACTTTGCAATCATGCTCTAGATAGCACTGTAGATGTAATTGTAGACGTCATACGTAATGCAGATATCTTAACTATAACTTATGTAATAATCATCGTACATGTTCTCTAGCGTATTGTCATCAAAAGCCGTGATGAAGTTACAACTTTAACATTCTTCTCGGAAGACTGTTGGTATTCACTGCCACTGCTTCCATCGCCTCCTCTCGCACTTACCATAGCAGTACCGCTTGCAGTGAGTTGTTCGTCATTATCATCCCTATTATCATCATTATGTGTTAGTGTTACAACAGTATCTAACTTATGCTCATATTTCTGTGCCATAACAGACACGAAAAAGCGTGCGAATGATTCATCTTCTACAGTAATACCATCTTCACGAAGAAGGGTTCTTCGTAACTTCATCTCAACCAATCACAATACATTAGCAGGATTGAATGTCAATCGCCATCTAACGCTTCACCATACAAATAACATCACAAAACGCGACTTCTGAGGCACACTGCACCGTCCCTACTGGCGAACCGACAGGTCAAAGTGCAATGTGACAAGGCACACGCAGAGGCCTCTAACGGACGACTGCAGAGTTTTGCAGTATCACTAGTGCAATAAGGGATCTTTACATTATCTCTCATACGATTTTGGTGTATATGTGTTTGTTCGAGCTCAAGTACTTTCCTTGTTAGTTGCGCTTCCACAAAATACGTTTTTATTTATTTATTTATTTATTTTTATTATTATTATACAGGGTGTCCCAGCTATCTTGTCCACCCAAAATATCTCTGGAACAATAACAGCTATTGGAAAACGACTTTCACCGGTATCAATGTACGGTTGGGGCCATGAATGTACATGTTTGAAACATTCTAAAACGAAAGCAAATGTGTTTTTAACACAAACTTATGTTTTTTTAAATGGACACCCTATATTTTTTCTTCAGCAATCCATAGCATGACAAATCACATAAAAAATTGCGTTAATTGCATCGCAATATTCCAATTACATCCCGATATATTGCGACGCGAAGCTGACGCTTGAAATACGCGAAACGCGCGGCTAGCGCACGTCCTGAGCAGCATGGGGTTCTCGCCTGAGTCTCAGAACGTGCGCTAGCCGCGCGTTTCGCGTATTTCAAGCATCAACTTCGCGTCGCAATATCTCGGGATGTAATTGGAATATTGCGATGCAATCAACGCCATTGTTTATGTGATTTGTCATGCTATGGATTGCTGAAGAAAAAATATAGGGTGTCTATTTAAAAAAAAAAAAGTTTGTGTTAAAAACACATTTGCTTTCGTTTTAGAATGTTTCCAAATATGTACATTCATGGACCCCAGCCATTCATTAATACCGGTGAAAGTCGTTTTCCAATAGCTGCTATTGTTCCAGAGATATTTTGGGTTGGCAAGATAGCTGGGACACCCAGCATATTAGATAAATAGCGACACAGGTTAAAGCTAGGCTTTAATGTGAGCCAAAAATCTATTTACAAAGGCTAGAATTGGATTCGGTAATGTATCTGGGTCAATGGTAAAATCTGATGTACTATCAGGTAGAATTAATTAAAAAGATAAATTTATTTTACATATCTACATGATTTGAAACATACAGTTTTTAAATAAAAAAAAGTTAAAACATTTACACATAAATATCTTGTTTAACAATCATAATGTTATAAAACATTAATACCGATAAGTACTATGTATACATTTTCCTTTCCTTTGATGTTGCAAAGTTATCAATTACTTCATTAAAGTCGATCAATCCAAATTTTTCTCTTTCCACACTTAAAATGCTAGGTCACTTAGGCGATCTTATCCCATAGTTGCTTGTAGATATGTGATAATTTCAGTTTGCTGAACGAATGTTCACAGCTAGCAACTGACAGTGGAATAGTAAGGAATAATTGAAGGTTTGGAAAAACATACTCTTCATAACAGATTATAAAGGTCAGAAGCTCAACTGGTGTTTTAGGTTGACTGTCTTTTCGACTGCGGAGTAACATTTTGCAGTCACATATTTCGACAGAGAGTTCCGTTCCATTAAAATCTGTGTTACAAAATTCGCACAGATTTTTACAGTTTTCAAGTCCCTTATCATCATTAGCCAGTAAAAACCTAATCTGGAATTGAGATCACCTAATCGTGTAAATCTTGTACTTTCAACGCTTTTCATAACGCGAAAAACTTCACATTCCGCAAGAAGGCCAGCATCATCAGTCAATTCTCCGGGCATTTTTCGACGTCTTCAAATACGGGTTGTTGTATTAAGATCCCACTTCAGTGCCTGTTCACAGACCTCTTCTCGAATTTCTACAAGTTCAGTCACTAATGATTCAAGATCACGGAACGCTTCTCTAAAATTCATTTTAGGATCGTGTAATCTGACCTGCACGCGAACAGCTCTCCTCAAGATTTCATGCCAGAAATTGACTGAAGTTATGAAAGTGAAATTCGGTGTATTTTGCAATAAAACGTCTGGTGTTACTTGTAGTAGTACTGCCATCCGCTAATTTTTCTAATAGGTCCACTAATAATTCCAGACAATCGACAATATCGCTAGCCGCTTGTGCCCTGGCGCTCCATCGTTTCAGGTCCACGTTTGACAGTTTTCTTTAAAGCATTTTTTAATGGTTCCCATCGTAATGTTGAATGTGAGAAAAAGAGATATATGTTTTCAGCTACTCCAAAACACGTTACAACGATTGGATCTTGCTTAACTGAAGTAACTCCTACTAAATTTAAGGAGTGATTATTACAATTTATAAATAATTCTTTATTATTTTTTCCAAAATTCTTTGCAGAACGCCAGATATGTGACCTGACATCACGGCAGCATTATCATAACATCGTGATCTACAGTTTTGTAATGCATCTGATCGTAATGTAATTTTTCTAAAATTGCATTTTCAATTGAAGATGCATTTTTAGCGTGTATTCACAATAAATTCCAAAAAAAGATTCTTTGATAAAAGTTGGTAAAATCAATATCTACGTACCTAAAGACTTGGGACATCAGGAGTTGAATAAAAGTCCATAATATTTATTTCTTTTGATGTCGCTTATTAGTTGATTTCGGGCTGTGGATGCCAGCAGATGAATGAATTCATTTTGAATTTGTGGTGATGGGTATGGTACAGTTCTTGGCATTTTCATGACATTTTTAAGATGATTTGCTTGTAGTAGATCAAACTGTGCTACAAGTTTAAGTAAACATAATAGGTTTCCAACATTTGTACTACGTTGAATTCCTAGATTTTCTATATGACAGAGGAAGATTTTTCATAATCAGATACCTCATGCAAGCTAATATTCGTTACAATATATTTCACCACCTTTCTCTTTCGGGCAACGATGCATCAATTCCCGTTTTATTAGTTAACCTTCTTTCAAATGTTCAAATGTTTGTTCAGCTTAAGGAACTTAACTACGGGGTCATCAGTCTCTAAACTTACAAACTACTTACGAACTAGCTAACACTAAAGACGGCACAAATATCCATGCCCGAAGGGGGGATTCGAACCCCCGACCGTAGTGGCCGTGCAGACCGTGACTGGAGCGCCTCAGTCCCCTCGGCCACCGCGGCCGGTTAACCTTCTTTCTGTTTCTTTCCAAATTGTAAAGAACTTTCGATGATTTGGACTTCTTTCGTGACTGATCAATTTATTTTTCTTGCCCCATTTATTAAAACCAGATGCAGATACGAAAGATAACTGTGTAGCGGAATTGGATGAAGTAAATAGTAAACAACAAACGCAGTACACTGCAGGTTGCCGCAAGACAGACAAAAAAGTGCTTAGGTAAAAAACATATGAACAAACGTATAAGTCATAAAATAGGTGTATTCCCTCTCTCGCTAATGTAACTTACGTTGTGTGACCTGAAATAATGATTCGTAAGAAAATCAGTCCAACTTCGGACACATGTTTTAAGCAAGCACTATAATTTGTATTATTCATTTTCTGAGAGACCACACAGAAGCAACGTTACATGCTTGAAGACAATTTATAATTGTAATACTTGTCTTATCAATGATCACGTGAAATATTAACAACACTTTTTGCTGCATCTATAACTCTGCAACTGGAACGGGTAACAGCTTGCACAAACCGGTAGTCGCCATAGTCGTTTAGAATCATAGTTCAGTGGACCTATCACCGTAACATTTTGAAACGAAATCTGAAAATCCTGGTGGCATGTTAGCAACAGGAAAATTTACTTTTTAAGTGCTGTTGTTCTGAGAGAATGAAGATTGTGTATACAAAGATTTTTCATTCATTTACTGCAAGTATTATTTATAACGATTTATCAGACAAGTCATGAAAAAAACTTATATTGCAATGATTATCAATGTAAGAATGTTTTGCAGCAATCGATAAAAATAACAACTTAAATTATCCGGAAAATCTAGTTTGTCTTTGAGACCATTTGGCGCCTCTCTGCTAGTGGCGCCCGGGGCATCATAGACCCTCCCCCCCCCCCCCCCGGCCGCGGTGGAGTAGCCGAGCGGTCTAAAAGCGTCTCGCTGCGGAGCGCGTGGTTGCTCCCCGTGGAGGTTCGAGTGCTCCCTGGGGCATGGGTGTGTGTGTTGTCCTTAGGTTAGTTTACCTAGGTTTAAGTAGTTTGACCACGCAGTTTGGTCCGATAGATTTACAAACATTTGAACATCTCCCCCCCCCCTCCCCTCGATACGCCTCTCAAGTGCCTTCTTTTCTCCTGCGTCTTGTGCGGGCGCCCGAACATGTGCACAACCATGCCGGACACTACATTCGCGTCCCTATATGTTTCACTTCGTTATCCCAAAGCGGCACAGTCAAGTGTCAACCGGTTTGCTACCTTTTCATTTAAAAATTCTCTGTATTTTCTGGGTCGAAACGTCGTGCAAGATTTAGTAAACCGATGCAAGAGTAACTTTCACTTTTCTATCTGTCACCTAGATTGTGATACAAATAAAAAAATGTTCGAATGTTTGGTAAGCTTATGGGACTTAACTGCGGTGGTCATCAGTCCCTAAACTTACAAACTACTTATGAACTAACTTATACTAAAGAGAACACAAACATACATGCCCGAGGGAGGATTCGAACCTACGACACGGGAGGACGCGCGATCCGCAACGTGGCGCTCCAGACCGCTCGGCTACTCCCGCGCGGCTCGATTGAGATCCGACGGTCTTCGAACACCAGTACGCCCACGTTACTCGCGATTTGCAGCTCTTCACAGAGAAGTGGTCTGCCACTTGATGTTTCCTCAGATTGGAAACGCCTGCGGCACCTAATCACAATGTCATTAATTCACCGGACAAAAAAAATCTGTTGGCCCAGAGCGCACGCACAGATGAATCGTTCCACCTTTACAGATGGCGCAGCTATCGAGTCACGTGCTCATCCGCGAAGCACGGCCTCTACGTGAGCATAAAGCAGTAGCAATCAATGGAGCATTTGTATCTCCAGCGTGCTGGAACTGAAATAGGTCAGAAACTTTTCTACGATTACAATAACTGTCAAAGAATCCCTCTTATGTTGTGTGCGAAGTTTCGTTATATATATCTCAGTACTTGGCAACGGTTTTAAAGAAGCGCCTCTTTCTATCGTAGCCTTTTAAGATGCAGAGCCTTAGTCGGTTAAAACCAAACCATTGTAGGAGCAGGGTGCGAAAATTCGTTTTTACCTAGCCAAGAATTAAAAATATATAAAATTTTTAATAACTCATCATTAATTGATGACAAACAGGTGCGGTCCCTTATCTCTCATATGAAGAGATGAACTCACAGAGATTAGATGGACCGTTAATTTTGTCTACACCAAATAAACATTACACGGCGCTGTTTAATTGTTTGGTGAAAATCTGTAATATTACTTTCGGAAATTCGTAGTAACATAATTAAGCTCCACAACCTTATCATAACGAATACCAACTAACACTGAATGTTCAAATGTTTGTAGAGCTTATAGGACTTAACTATGGGGTCATCAGTCCCTAAAGTTACAAACTACTTATGAACTAGCTACTACTAAGGACGGCACAAATATCCATGCCCGAGGGGGGATTCGAACCCCCGACCGTAGTGGCCGTGCAGACTGTGACTGACGCGCCGCAGTACGCTCGGCCTCCGCGGCCGGCAACTAACACTGAATCTGTTTGGATAGGATATACGAATTTAATGATTCTCTTGGGTTCGTTTATGCAACTGAAAAAAAAAAAAAAAAAAAAAAACTGTTCAAATGTTTGTTAAGGTTACAAGACTTAAGTGCGGGGTCATCACTCCCTAAACTTACAAACTACTTATGAACTAAGTTACACTAAAGACAACGCAGACATCCATGCCTGAGGGAGGATTCGAACCCCCGACGGGGAACGGCCTCGCGCAATGGAGCATAGCGCATCAATGCGCTCGGCCACTCCGCCTCGGCGCAACTGAAAAGATATTTTCTTGTCATAGGCGTACCACCGCCTTTATGTACAAGAATCCTTATAGACAGTTTTTAGCTAGATTCGTTACTTGTAGGTTCGACCAATGCGCGAATGTCATGGAAATGCTCCGGTAACTCAAATGGGGATCGCTGGAGGAAAGACAACATTCTTTTCGAGAAATTCTGTTGAGGAAATTTAGAGTGCCGGAATTTGAAGCTGAGTGTAGAACGATCTTCCGGCCGCCTACTTACATTTCGCGCAATGATCACAAAGACAAGATAAGAGAAATTAGTGCTCGTACGGAGACATATAGGCATTTTTTTTTGGGGGGGGGGGGGGGTGAGTGGAATAGGAAAGGAAATGCCTAGTAGTGGTACAGTGTACCCTCCGCCACGCACCTTACGGTGGATTGCGGAGTATGTATATAGATGTAGAGACGAGGCTCTAAATATGTTATGTGCACTGTTTCTCTTCTTTTCTTTATTCCCACAGCACTAGGCACAGACCAATTTGTTTACGTGATGTTTTTGTTCTACACCGAAAACAGTTAATAAGAAGCAACACAACACATGTACAACATTGTGTGGTGTGAGGGAGACTGAAGATGACTTGTAAATAAAAGAAGGCGAAACGCGTATTTCAAGAAAATTTATCTTTTTAGTTGCATAGAAGGACCTCAGATAATAAATATATGTCATAATTATAAGCAACAGAGGAAAAGGAGGACAGGAAACAATTAACGATGCTACTTATTTCGCTTTTTTGCCGTAAAAATTTATTATGTTTGGCAAATTGGGTAGGCAAAACGAATTTACTGACAAAGTGATCTTCTAAGGCTGAAACCTATACAGAACAGTACGCTATGGCCCTTCTGTAACTTCCATAGCTAGTTTATAATAACTTCGTAATTATCCAATTAAAGCCTGCTTAGGAAGTTACGTATTGCGAATTCAGTCATTAATATCTGAAGGAAACTCGAGAGAACAATAAACGGTGTATAAAAATACTTCCCTTGGAATTACGAAAGCGGCAGCATCAGCAAAAGGAATCCAGCAAAATGTCGATCCTTGGTCGTGTTTACAGCGCAGGAGAAAGTAAATGGCTTCACAGGAATTGTGGCCAGGCACGTGGTTCATTTTATTTAGCTCGATGTTTATCTGCCTCTCGATAAAGACTTACAAGTGCACTGAAAGGGGTCGCGGCTATTCTCTACAGAATTTCAGTCGCCGCGCATAATTCAATTTACTTGTGAAGCCGTTCAGTCGTTTCTCCGCGCAAACACAATGTTGTCGCTTTCTTTGGCTCGTTATTGAACAGTGGAGGGCTGTGACGTTTGTAGACTCCCAGCTTTCGGGCACAGAGGTTACAATGCACGTCCTCGGGAAAGAATGTCTGCGGCTGAGTAAAGTATTTTTCACAGTGAAAGAAAGTGATATGAATTTGTTACGTGCTTTCGTTAAACTACTTTTCGTAAACAATTCTGAGGCAAATATCACACAGTCAAAGTACCCGTTCCAAAAGAAGTAGTAATTCTGTTTCTGATTTGTTAGTTTCTAATAAAACGTTTACTCTGAGAACTTTATTCGTATTTCGTCGCACTGCAGGTAAATAGTACTTCTGCGGTCGGGGCACACTAAGCTGTTAGGAGTAGTGAAATCAATTGCCTTCAATTATTGCAAGAAGATATTCTGCCCTGACAGTGTTGGTCTGTCAGGAGAGATCGTGTGAAGTTCAGCGACTCTTACAGATAATCTTTGTATAATGCTCCCGCCAGAGATTAAAGTCCTTCCTCGGGTGCGCCTGTGCATGCGAAGTGTGTGTGTGTGTGTGTGTGTGTGTGTGTGTGTGTGTGTGTGTGTGTTTGTGTGTGGTCCTTAGGGTAAGTTAATTTAAGTAGTTTTTAAGTATGGGGACCGATGACCATAGTAATTTGTTCATATACGTCTACAGACATTTGAACATTTGATTTGAACTCTACAACAGCCGAGAACAGAACCACACGGGAGAAAGGGAACTCGTGCGAGTTCGTCTACGCTCAACGGCAGTGTTTTTCAATCTTTTCGAATATGCTACGCCCTTCCAAGTAGAAATATTCTGGCGACCTCCTTCCAAATAAAAATATTCTGGCGAACACCTCTCTCCTCGAACCGTAACAAAACTATGTTAACTCAAAGGAAACGAATTTAAACATCTGTCTTTAGCTGCAGCTTTCTTTTCAATTGAAGGAAAGAGTTTTGTGAGTGTGTGTGTGTGTGTGTGTGTGTGTGTGTGTGTGTATTTTTCGCAATTGAACCATTATCCAATTTTTACATGATTTCTGACAGAAAAACATACTTTCTGGTGTTTCCCATTTAGCAAAGTCTGAAAAGGGAATTATGCACATTAACCCTAGCATTACCAACGTATTTTGTGTTACATGTAATACCAACGGGTGGGCCTCAAAGGCCCATAGAGAATACCAAAATTTATTTTATCATAAATCAAGTTTATTTACTTCTGATACCTCTAATAACAATTCAAAATGCTTAGTCATTATTTTTGTATACTGGATAATAAAATATGTAATTATAATTGGAATAAAATGAACAAATCACGAGATTCAGTTTATATATTTTTGGAGTAATGTTTCAAAATAGTGTTTTCTTATAAAAGGGACTTTTTTAATTCGATACACTACATGAAGCAAACAAAATTTACTGTCTCATTCTTCAACACAACACTGTCTTCCTGCAGTGTTTTCCACATACGTGTTTGTGGCACTGAGAGCTGGTAACAGTTGACTTTCCCAGCTTGTACTTGACCTTTTTAGATGCAGCTTCTTGGCAGCATAGGTGGCACCGTCCACGTGTTCCTGGTTCTGCTGTTGAACGCTGAGCTTCCGTTGTGTGAGGCTTTCCATTGCCATTATTACTGGCTTCTGAAGTCCATACAAATTTTGTGCCCGTTTATCTACATGAGGTCTTATTAGTTCAAGACCTAAGTTAGTGATAAAAACTCTTCTGCGGTTTAGCAAATTCTTTTTCCAATTCGGATAGTTGAGGAGTAAGAGTGAATATGCATTTATTGCTGCTATGTCAATGAGCGTGTAGAAGAGGGACAAAGGCCATCTTATTATTCCTCTCTTTGTGCTGTAATGTCTTGCCATCTGGTCTATGGTGTCCATGCCTCCCTTTGTAGAATTATAAAAGAGATTTATGTTAGTCTTTGAGTCTTCATTCAACACCCCTTCTGAGTGATAAGTTGAAAGCATCAACAGCAGTCGCTTTGGCTTCTCGCGGACTAGCGTTGATGCAAGAGTAACTGGTGGCCTCTGTGTCTGAGGGTCAGTATAAGCGAAGATGGAAGAGTGTAAACTGCGGCCAGTTGTAGTCTTCAGCTCTTCAGGTATGTGTCGTCTGTTCGACTGTAGGGTGTCAAAACGTGTGAGGTGAAAATCATTCCATAGAGTCTCAGCAAGCTCCACTGAAGTATAGTACCGATCTGTGGTAACATTACGACCTGATTTCTCAATAGGCTTTATTAGTCTCTTTACAATTTCCATCGGTCCATTTGGCCCACAGAGAATTAAATCAAGTAAATGAATTTTAATTAAATTTTTATTCAGAAGTTCTGTAATCAGTCAATAGTAAATTCAGTAACGAACAATTACCTTTGCTTTCAAGATCAGATATCAAAGGATGTGGATACAACATAGCATTATTGAGTCAGTGGGCCTATCAGGCCCCCCCGTTGGTAATGCTAGGGTTAAGAAAGGTTCCACTGTATACAAAATTTGCAAAGAAGTATATCTCTTTCTTCGAATTTTTCAGAATTACTTATTGTATCATGTTCTACAGCCTATCGATTGGTTCCTGAAAATAGCTTCCAGGCTTTGAGCTTATTCATCATTAAAACACTGTATTATAAAACAATCTCTGATCTATTCAATATATAATAAATGTTACACAAGGAACTTCATGATTTTAACATTAAATATATTTCACCTAGGCACACGTCGTGGTATTACTGAACCCCTGGTTATTTTATGGTGCAAGTTCTGCCTCCTGAGACGTCAACAACCCCTCTCCCAGCAAGATTTTGCGACCCCCTGGGAGTTGCAACGGACAGGATAAAATACACTGCTCTGTGGGAAGCAGGAAGTGGCAACTCCACCTAGAGACGAACGTGGTAAGACACACGGCAAGTGCATGTGACGACTGCAATTGAATTCGCGGGCTCGGTAGATTGCAGACTAGATCCGCTACGGTCGGATGCACACAAGCAACTACCAAGCTCCTAGCACACCGCGGTGGCGAACTGAGGCAACTATTCTCGAATTGAATGCCACCATTTGCAGCGACAAATACTGTCTGTGGAAACTAAGCTGGTACCGGGGGTGGTGGCTGTTAGGAGCCACTGCACGCACCAAGTGACCAAATAGCGTGCACGGACAGAATATATGATTTAAATGCTGTGAGGGAGAACGAAAGGAAACCGAAGAAAAAAAACCGTGTTTACTTCATTGAGTAACCAACTCTGTCTTAAATGAACATAGTTTTCTGCTTCTGTGCACCAGGTATTCATCAAATGTTCAAATGTTTGTAGAGCTTGTGGGACTTAACTACGGGGCATCAGTCCCTAAACTTATGAACTAGCTTGTACTAAACAAGGCACAAACATCCAAGCCCCAGGGGGGATTCGAACTCCGGACGGGGAACGTCCTCGCGCATCGTAGCATAGCGCCTCAATGCGCTCGGCCGCTCCGCCACGGCAGGTATTCATCACAAGATTGAAATTTCTGGTATCTCGTCGCTGTGAAATGAAACCGGCGTATCTGCAAAATGTATACCTGAGCACTATTTTCGCGTGTGATAATGTTTTCGCATATACTATTGTGAGATAATTCAGTTTTACTTGCATGATGAACTTCATTCGAAGGTTTTGATGCGACTTGTGTATTGCGCCATAAATCTGTCTTTTGATAAGAAAAATGGCTATTCCCGTGTAAATGCATACTGGCCCGACGCTGTCTGACGATTTTTGTTCAACAGTACGATATGTCGGTTCCTCATGAAAACAAATGGAAAAATGTTTTGACACCAAACAACCCAAATTTTTTTTTGTTCCTATGTCTGTTTAAGAATATATGATTCTTTTCTTACGAATAGAAGGGAGAATGCGTGAAGTTATCTATTCAAGAAACTTACGAAGTAGCAGGTAATAATATTACTTAATATTCAGTCAGTTTTTCATTGATGGTTCCTGTTTAATATTTGCTGGCACATGTTTTGTCCCGCGGGGGAATGGCTGCACCATTTAAACCGCGATGTCACGGATTGCGTGGCTGCTGCTAGTAGACATTCAAGTACACCATCGAGCACGGGTGTGTGTTGTCTTTAGTGTAAGTTAGTTTAAGTAGTCTGTAAATCTAGGCATCCAAGACCACAGAAATTTGTTGTTCCGCAAACTAAAAACTAAACTCCGTCCGACAGGCCTGGAGAGGCCCACAGGGTGCTGACCGGTCGCCGTGTTATCCTCTGACTGAGGGCACGGCGTAAACGGATGCGGTATGTAGGGGGGCGTGGTCAGAGCCCCGCACTCCCAGCCGTTATGTCAGTCTGCTTCTCAATCAAGTATCTCCTCAGTTGGCCTCACAAGGGCTGAGTGCACCCCGCTTGCCAACAGCGCTCGGCAGACTCGGACGGTTACCAATTCAAGTGCTAGCCAAGCCGGTGATCTGACGAGAACATGATATACTAATTTTGGGGTTATATTAACGTACCGTACTAATTGTCAATTACAGATGAGCTGACTTCGTCTGGTACGTCCTTGTATAGATTACTCGTGAGACCTGACAGGCGTCTCCAGTTAACAAAACGGCACACTGGACGTCGGTCTGTTTGTGTTAAACGTATATGAAGTTGTTCCGTGGAAAGTTTCAGTAGACATCTTATGAGATAAAGGAACTTCAACCCAAACAACGTAAGTGCACCCTAGATTAATGACCGGTATTACTTTTCCTTGGAACATTGTAGATGGTGTACACGTCGTAGGCGCAGACTGTCAGAGGGATTAGTGGTTGAGCAGCCTGATGCCCATCCTCACTATAGTTCAATACACGAACGATGGCGTAGCGCGCCAACACATGGACCTCATATCTTAGGTCGCTATAGATGGCAAAGGCTTCGTTCGCACAACTACTTCGTTGTACTATGAAGCTCGGGTGTGAAAAATTTAATTACTGTCGGATAAAGCGTTTGGCAGCGCATAAGCTACGTATCTGATCTGAAGTGGCGATGTCCCCTTGCAGAATTACTAATTTCATTTCTTTCTTTTTCTCAGCTGTTTCTTTGGGTTTTCCCCACCTCGGTATTAAAGTTAACAAAACAAGACCAAAAATATTCACATCGATGAAACTATTCCTAAATTTTAGCAAGAATAATGCACAGCAAATGAATATATATATACACAGTAAAATTAGAATAAAATGAAAACAAAAGAATGATTATGCCTTATGTAAGATTGGGAAAAAATTGTAGTGTGAAATAAGTTGTAGGATTAAGGAAAAGTCCTAAATATAATATGGTAATAACAATTTCGCGTGTCAGTGACCTGGTTCGTCTTTCGTGTGAACTCCACTTGCGACTCTAACATGTCTTTAATCTACCCCAGTTATCCAACCGGAAAAAGGGGACTTACAGTTTAAAGTGGAGTCCGTACCACGAGATGTTTCTGCCAGCTCCTCAAATCGTTGAGAGGAGAAGGCTGGGTGAAAACTTAAAGTTAAAAATCAGCAATCACAGTGAGTGTAGAATCGCGAACTCTGATACATCATTTTTCCTGTAGCCCAGACTTCATGCTGCAGAACAGCGTCAATTCTCAGATACTTAGCCAACTTACATTAAAAACATTGAACTTGGAATAAAAAATATTGATAGAGTTAAAACTATCGTATATTTTAAATTGCACCAAACTACACACACTCTGTAAAATTTCATTAAGATTAGTTGAGTGGTGTCAATGTTAATCACGGACAAATATCATGACATATACATAAATATTCCTCGTGAGTCTCCCTGCCTCCTACTGAATGCCAGATCAAACTCCCTGCAGTAGTTCCTTAGGTTCCCGCACACTACGGATATAATTGTGAAAGGTTAGTCCAAAACACTGTAATTAATTATTTTATTTATATATCACATTACAAAGAGAAACACCTCAAAGAAAAAATTAATGTATATTAGTACAACATATCTACGAAAAATCACAAATGAAATGAAAAAAAATTTAGAAATACTAACATCACTTTTTCATACGAAAGTCGCGGTGGAGTAGTCGAGCGGTCTAAAGCGTCTCGCTGCGGAGCGCGAGGTTGCTCGGCGTGAAGGTTCGAGTCCTCCCTGGGGCATGGGTGTGTGTGTTTGTCCTTAGGTTAGTTTACCTAGGTTTAAGTAGTTTGTAAGCTACGGACTGATGACCACGC
Organism: Locusta migratoria; assembly: GCA_026315105.1. NCBI lineage: Eukaryota > Metazoa > Arthropoda > Insecta > Orthoptera > Acrididae > Locusta > Locusta migratoria. The sequence continues at coordinate 196,237,367 of CM048755.1, forward strand.
AGTTTGGTCAGATAGATTTACAAACATTTGAACATTTTGCATACGAAAACAGAGACACCATAAGAATCAAAATAGTCACACACACGACAAAACCTTCTAAATTTCTAAATCCTGGTTTATACAAAATCTCTTGCAACTCCTGTAATAAATATTATATAGGACAAACTGGACGTAATTTCACCATTAGTTATAAAGAGCACACTAGAGTAAGTGAGAAAAATCCATCTACTTTTTGCAAGCATTTGCAATCGGAAAATCACTCAGTAGGCACTATAGAAAACGCACTCAAAATTTTACATGTAATACAGAAGGGATATGAAATGAATATTCTAGAGGAAACTGAAGTATGTATCCACGCAACTAGCGACGCAAATAATTTATTAAACGATCCAACCGACTTTAAACACAAAAATTAAATCGATAATTTTATTGATAATTTAACGCTGGAAAAAGGATAATGAAGCTTACATAAATCAGAGATCGTACTATAATGCTAAAGTCAACGAAAGACGGAATAAAGACGACCATGTCAAATATAAATGTAGAATCTATAATGACCTCCTAAAATTTCTAATAAAATCTTTAACCATACTCGCAAATAACAACATACACAGAAATAATAAACAAAATTATGCCGTATCTGTTAAATCCTATATTTTTTCTTTGAAAGAAAAATTTGTACAAATTTGTAAACATATAGTATTCTGAGGCATTGAGAGATACGGTTACTGAATATAATTTGTAAATGAAATATAAAAGACCACCTAGTAAATAGACAGTGAAGCACTTAAGGCCTCTAAATACCGTAAGTATTGTACACTTCATAAGTGAAATTTGTAAAAATTTTATTTATGTAAATTCATTTATCTAGTACTAGGATACATACTGATAAAAGAAAATGTTTTCGCAGAAACATCTGACGATGGCACTTAACGCCGAAAGATATCTTGTGATATATAAATAAAATAATTAATTGCAGTGTTTTGCACTAAACCTTTCACAATATGTCAATATACGACATTTGCCGGCCGCGGTGGCCGAGGGGACTGAGGCGCTTCAGTCACGGTATGCACGGCCACTACGGTCGGGGGTTCGAATCCCTCCTCGGGGATGGATATTTGTGCCGTCCTAGTTCGTAAGTAGTTCATAGGTAGTTTGTAAGTTTAGGGACTGATGACCCCGTAGTTAAGTCCCATAAGCTTTACAAACATTTGAACATTTGAATACGACATTTCTAACACTGCGGGCCCAAGATATAATAAATTACGGATATAAGTTGGTGATGTCAGATAATAATTTGATATATTGCGAATTAACAGTTTTAGGATATTTTTATGTACTTTTACTGTAATTCCTTGCTAATTGTTAGACTTAATGGTTCTAGGCAACGGGAGGAACCCTAAACGGTTTCGATGAGGGAGTTCTCGGCTGTGAAAAATGGCCATATCCTTTGATTGCATTAATGTACACACTTCAATTTTTACAAGGCTAAGGGATCGTATAGCTTTATCTGTGTCGTAAATTTTAATGTGATGCATGTACTCTTTGCTGCTAAAAAAAAGGTGTTTTAAGAGTCGGACGAACAGACTGGTAAAAACACAGACAAACGGGCAGCGAAGAGAGCGTGTAAGCGTTCCGTCTTTATCGCTTAAGGTCGGGACCCTAAAAATTGACTGCTTTTCTGCAGTAGGTTTTTCAGTCTCCGGCTGGGAGGCGTTAGGAAGTGCTCTGGAGGATTCCTGAGGCGGGCAGCAGGCTGCTCGGAGCCCTCGTTACTGCAGACGCGCTTTCGTTGCCTCTGGCAAGAAATCGGCGAGGCCGCCGCCGTACTACGCCGAGCTGCGTAACGGTTAATTTTAACGAGCCCCGCGCTAGGAATCGCGGAGAGCAGTGTAAATTCGTTCGGCCAGGTAGCGCGCCTAATATTCTTCACTACGATACTTTGATGGTATTAGGAATTCCTATTAAAGGCAAGAACACTGATAATTGAATGGGGAGAAGTTTTTGCGCAGATGAGCTTCAATTATTCAGAGTGCGGGGCGTTGGTTACCAGGTGGCCGTTTAACTTGCAAATGCCGCGCGAGACGCCGCCAATTCCCCGGCTCACCAGAAGTGCCCGCAACACCACTCTCTCCTCAAACCTCTGCCGGTGAATTAAAACTCCCGCCCCCAAACCCAATGTAATCTGAAAATTTTAGTAACCGCGGCGGTCTGCAGCTAAGAAGATTCACATCCAAACAGAACGAATCGAGCAATAGCAACGAAGTGATCAGCATACAAACACTGATGGCCGCAAAAAGTTAAACGTCAAAAGCTGGTAAAATCTGCAGTATGCACATAACGTATAGAAGTAGAAATTGTGATCTCTCGTCTCCAATAACATCTAAATATAATGTGGTAGGTGTCCATTTTGATGTTCAAATGTTTGTAAATCTATCGGACCAAACTGCATGGTCATCAGACCGTAGCTTACAAACTACTTAAACCTAGGTAAACTAACCTAAGGACAACACACACACACCCATGCTCCAGGAAGGACTCGAACCTCCACGGCGAGCAACCGAGCGCTCCGCAGCGAGACGCTTTAGACCGCTCGGCTACTCCACCATGGCTGTCCATTTTGACATACATAACTTTGAACACGGGTATATTTTGACACATTCATTGTTTTTAGCATATTCACAGGATCGTAGCACAGTAATTAAACACACAAGCCAGATCCAAATTGGTGATATAGTAAACACACAAACCGACAATAGCTTGAGAAAAGACCAGGTCTGTAGCGCAATTTCTCCACTACTTATGCCTCGTTAAACTATGAGGCAAATTTCTCACTACATGATTTGTTGCTCACTTTGAACCGAGATTACCTATATCTATAAATGCGAATGTATGTTCGGTGTACGTTTATCACGTCTGAACCACAAGACATAAAGAGCCAAAAATTTGTACAGTTACTATGTCTACCCGGAGAAGGCTTTAGGCACAGTTTTATGGCGATCGGATAGCTATATTAGAATGTCTGTTCGGTGTACGTTTATCAAGTCTGAACCACAAGGCGAAGAGACTTAATTATTTGTACAGTTACTAATTTATACCCGAGGAAGGTTTTAGGCACGGTTTTATCGCGATCTGATAGATATTTAGTAATTTGAAGAATATAACGCGAAATGTGGAACAGTAATTACTCTTTGAAAATTATATTTAATCTTTTGAAATGGTTTTATTGGTTGCATTGTTGCTTGAGGGTTGATGATAAGAGGGCCGGCCGCAGTGGCCGAGGGGACTGAGGCGCTCCAGTCACGGTCTGCACGGCCACTACGGTCGGGGGTTCGAATCCCCTCTGGGGCATGGATATTTGTGCCGTGGATTAGCTAGTTCATAAGTAGTTTGTAAGTTTAGGGACTGATGACCCCGTAGTTAAGTCCCATAAGCTATACAATCATTTGAACATTTGATGATAAAAGGGTGGAGTATATTGGGATGGAAAGTTATCGGCGTGTATAAAATTCTACGAGTGTTAATATTTCGCTCTGCAGCGAAAACTACAGAACGCACACGAATGGTCTGTGTGTAATTGTTGTCCTAAGTCTCCCGTTGTACACCATAGCAGTTACATGCCGACAGCTATAAGGGGGTGGAAAATATGGTGGTTGAAAGTCGTCAAATTATAAAAAAATTCGGACTGAAGGCCAGTGATGACGTTTGCGACTCTATAGCAAGGAGGGTACATACAGCGAAACGTGATGCCACAGACCATATCTTTGGTCTATGCATGCTAAAATGTCTTCAGCTCTTTCTCTGTAAGGATAAGCATACGAATAAGGAAATTAAGAATAGATAATGCAGTAAAAAAGAAATTTCTTTTAATACATCTCCTTAAAAAAATCGATTTGACGTTTCGCGCATTACATCAAGTGATCGATCTGTGATATTATTACAATAATTATTGTGGAATTTCGCGATTGAATTCTTCGAAACGATAATATATTTTACGTGTGATTTGATCTACACTACTTACTTCTGCAATCTGATAGGAATAGTTTTCAGTTTCTTTCTAAAGAAGGTGTTGTATTTCACTTCATCCTTCAAAACCAGTCTCATAGCACGCTGCTGAAAGATAGCTTATCTATCATAATCAACCAACACGCGAGCGGAGCCGCGGGTTTAAGCTAGTGCCAAATGAATTGCTTTCTGAACTCTATCTGCATCATTTGTGTGTAGAGCACAAAAAGTTGTACCACTATACCAAGAACCAAGGATCTTGCTCTTTTACATTAGGAACAGTGAAATGCTAAACTTGAAGATATCTTCGCGACTTTTCGGTGTCGGTAAAAGTGGTCTTCACAGAAATAGCTCTAGTACGTGAACCAAGTAACAGGTGAGCCTGAAACTTCGCATACGTTCATGTAGGGCCCTCAGGTACATACTGTACAAATTTCATCAAAATTGAAGATGGTCGAGCTGAGAGATTCGTCTAAGCTGGGACACTTGACGTGGAATGACTCCATTCACGTTATCAAACTAGCAGGTAACCGTCAAAACAGCTGTATCTAGGCCTACCATTTTTGTGAAACTGAGGTACGAAACTAACGAGAGTCTACTGGAATAATTGATTAACTGCTATTGGAAGAATTCAGACATTACTTTTATACAGCGGTAATATTACGAAATAGTGGTCTAGTATTTAAGATTCCGATTAAGAGCAGAAGTTTGGATGTGAGTGATTTGTTAAAGATTTACTTCTATGCCTAAAAGTATAACTAACCACTGTAATGAACACTTGTCATTCGTAACATTATTCTCTTACTTCTGAGCATCCTTTGCAAATGAGATTTTCAAATTATTTGTTGCTACAATCTATAGCGCCACAAAAGCTTCCAAATACGAAGATATATTGAATTTGCTTCTTCACTCACAACACACATTCATTACTCAATCGTTTCGTGTTATGTTTATACGACCCAGCCGCCGCTTGGCGGCGCTGCAGTCGAGAAGTTGCAGAAATTCACTGAGAGTTTCGTGATTATTATGGTAGACTCTGGTATCCGTTTGCAGTGACAACAGATGTGCGTGATAAGAAGTGCGGCTCATGCGCACACCACGGCCGTCCTTACAGAAGGGAAGGAGGCACAGACGGCCGTGTGGACGTGCTGGAATTGCTCTTTCATGAGTTTTTTTTTCCTGTCTAAGCATCTTCAGCCTCCTAGAAGACAGCGAGCGTCTATAGTAGCCTATATTTATTGCGGATTAGCCTTTAGACAAATCGGTGATGGTGTCCGACATAGTCAAGCAACTGTGATGCGGACCTATGATCACTGGATGCAGGATAAAACGATGGACGAACGGGAGCGATTGCACCCACTTCGTTGCACCACTTCACGTGATGAGAGGTATGCTGTGCGTGATGGATCGCTCTGACACTTCACGAACCATGTCGCAAGAAGTCCAGTCTGTTGTGTAACAAGCAGTGTCAACTCTGTAACTGAAACACAAGAGATAGAACGCAAACACCAAACTTAGCATTTAGGGAGCATTCGAGCCTTCGGCGAAATCGGCTGAGCAATCAGTGACACGATGCCTTAGATGGTAGGACAGATTCACAGACTTCAAGAAATCGTCAATTTAGCACGGAGGGAAGAGTGTGGTGTAAAAATCGCAAAGGGAGACCACGAGAAGAATACAGTAAGCAGGTACAAACGGATACGGGTTGCCGTACTTATGATGAGATGAAAAGCGTTGTTCAGGGTAGAGTAGGGTGGAGAGCTGCATCGATACTCCGGACTGAAGACATCAACAACAAAGAAATCGATGTACATTTCCAGTCACTGAAGATGCCTTACCTACAATAAAAGAGTATGACAATTAATATATTCGTTTACTTCAGCTGTAAGAAACAGAGAAAGCAATAATTATCAGCCGCGGCGAAGTGGCCGAGTGCATTGAGGCGCTATGCTCCAATGCACGAGGCCGTTCCCTGTCGGGGGTTCGAATCCTCCCTCGGGCATAGATGTTTGTGTTGTCTTTAGTATAAGGTAGTTTATAAATAGTTTGTAAGTTTAGGGACTGATGACCCCGCAGTTAAGTCCCATAAGCTTTACAAACATTTGAACATTTTTTGAATAATTATCGATGTAGTATTACGCAACTGAGGAAACCACGATAAAATGATAAAAATGTTTTACGTAAAAGTTCAATAGTAATTACTGATTTTAAATACAGTACAGCCAAATTTCGCAATAATATGACATTACGCAAAATTAAAAAAATTTGTAGGATAGAAATGGAAGTAATTTTTACGCCAAAACACGTATATCAAAGTTGGTTTTTCGAAATACCTGTTTTGGAAAGTAACCCGTAATCAACTCGCAAGCCGGCCGCGGTGGCCGAGGTGACTGAGGCGCTCCAGTCACGGTCAGCACAGCCACTACGGTCGGGGGTTCGAATCCCCCCTCGGGCATGGATATTTGTGCCGTCCTTAGTTGTAAGTAGTTCATAAGTAGTTTGTAAGTTTAGGGACTGATGACCCCGTAGTTAAGTCCCATAAGCTTTACAAACATTTGAACATTTTTCAACTCGCAAGTTGGCAGTTTTCTAGAATATAAAATTGTTACATGATTTGATTAAACAATTATCAGGAAGGTTAATTGCCATTACGCTTACCTCTAAAATCTCCACGTTTCGGTTTATCTTCCCCAAAAGTAAATACGGAGAATTACTTTCGGGGTATGTTTTGATATTGGGGAAGGATAGTCGAAAGTGTTAAAGGTAAAAGCTTGTTGAAGGTAAATTTCGTAGTTATTAACGTTCTTGAAAATAATATAATCAAATTATTTAACAATAACATATTCTGCAAAATGACACCATAGCAAGTTTTCTACGGGTTATTTTCCAAACCAACTTTGTTATACATAGTTCGATTTGGCATGAAATTTACTTCAGTTTTTACCCTTCAATTTTTACCCTAGAAATATTTAAATTTTGCAAAATTGATGGTAGTGGGATATTTTGCAAAATATATTTTTGGAAAATATAACTATACAATCTTTAAGATCGTTAATTACTATTACTCTCTTATGTTTTGAAATATTTTGTTCATCTCTCATGGTTTCGAAGAAATTTGCCCAAAACCAAATACGTCGTATTATATTTCAGGGGGTGTTTTCACACATAAAATTGCACCATCGCCGATATAAAAATATAAGCGTATAATTTTACTATTCATCATGTCTATTGAATTTCAATAAATTCGGCTATTAACAGGAATGTAGGTTTGCTTGTCTGAGTAGCCGCGATATCCCCAAGTTTTGTACTGATCATTTACTCGTTCGACCGACTGTTTTGCAGTCGGGGTTGTCCTTATAACGACTACTCGTAAGAAAATATTGTGACTTGGTAAATTATAAAACAGTTTGAAAAATATCTTTGTTAGATTTTGATATTCAAAATGAACTATAAATATAAACAAGAGTTTTATTTATGAATGAAGTGGTTGTTTCAGAAAAGTTATTGAAACCTTTTTATGCAGGAGAGTTGGGCATACTCTGGTTATGAGTACAAACATCGTATAAAATTACGTAATATATATGAAAATCATAATTGATGGCTTAATCAATGAAGTATGTCACCTAGTGCATAAAAATTAGGCCAAAAAAGTATAATGATAATGTTTCGAATCTAACAAGCAATGTTAATCTAACAATGCCACAATATGCAATGGAAAGTTTAGCTACTTCTGAACTTTAATGTTAATTATTCGATAAATTAGTTTCAAAGAAGTTGAATTATGTTACTGGAAAGTTGGAATGTCAGCCATTCTAAAGAGTCGTTCCATGAAGTCCACGAGTATATATTAGCTCACACCAAAATTGCAAAGTTGTATTGTCTTAAAAAGTTCAAATGGTCACGTCTTGTGATTAACTAGACACACAAATGGAAGCAGTACATTGAAACTGATGAATTCAATAGTGAATGTAAGTGGAAAAAGGCGTAATTAATGTTTTTAAATATTTAACCAGATGTCACACACATAAAAATAACTAAAGAACAAAGTTATTAGCATATGTGCAATACGAGCTGATCGGAGATTCATGCTTGTTCCCTTTGAAGCTCTCCACTTACTTCATGTGATTAGTTTTATCTTCGTCAGACGTTAGCGTGAAAGGTTAGAGGCTAAGTAAAATGATCGAGATCAACCTTATCGACTCAACTGTTAATCAGGATTTCTGAATTTCACATTTCCTTGCATTTGTACCGCATGACAGGCGCTTGTGGGTCCAGTTCTCCGGACATCACAGAGATATTATGTCGCTAGTATATGACAGAGGTCCACAAATGTAGTCGATGTATTATTCGGAGGCTCTAGCCAATGGCAGAAAAATGACCTGCCCACTAAATCACCCGATTTTAATACCCATAGAAAATATCGGGGACTCTGCAGATTTGTGAGTTAAAAGTAGCAATCAATATCTACAACTTCGGTAACTCGACGGGATCTAATAATCGATGAATGAATATGGCATACCTGAAAAATGTAGGGGACTCTCTTCTTCTTTTTATCGCTACACGTAGGATATTATCAAAGCTAGTATCGGAGTAACAAGGACTTAAAATGGTCCTCAGGGGATGCAAAATTGTTCTGTCTGGTGTGCGTACTCTACACATATAACAGATGTGTCACTCCGTCTCTGATAACCTAGGTTTTGACGGAAAATTAAATTATAATCTTTTTTCTTCTTTTGTTATTCAATGCAAATATAATTTCCTTAAGCAGCACATGCTATCCATCAAAAGGCGCTAGTGTTTTTTTTTTTTTAGGAAAAATGTGTAGACGTTTCTCAGTATCCTGAGCTTGCTAGAGCACTTCAGACCAGACCCTGGTACAATTTTTTGGATGGATACCCCGGATACGTCCATAAACTGTGGCGAAATTTTCGAGAGTAACAAAAACATGTTTGGGGTCGTCATTCTCCCAGTTGATAGCACCCATACAGCCTGTCAGTCCGAATTTGGCGAAGAGCATACGAATGGTCTTCGCATAGGTTCCTGTTGGAACATCTAATTGTGTTTGTAAACTAAGCCTTATTGCCGTAGTATTGTGTTCTAATCAGTGACATTGCAGAACCGTAAATACACGTTTTGCACAGGAATACACGATTTAAACCTCTTCCTTGGGTACGCTGACCTTTCACATTAAAACGCTGTAACGGATGGAATTCGGAGGACAGTTGTGTAACCACGCATTGTGATTACTGCGCAATCTATTGCGAGGTTTTGTAGCTGTTAGTTCGAAATTTCTGTGTCAAATTTTTATAATTTTTACGACAAATGTAACGTTCATTGTAGCCTTCTATCAGTCTTTGTTTTCGCGAAAATTTTAAAATCGAAGTGTCTTTTATTGCATGAACTGTGTAATATAAATGCGAAAATTTGTGTGTGTACGTGTTAGTATGTTCGGTACTCCTTCAAGCCGAAATTGCTGGACAGATTTGGATAAAATCTGTAGTGGCGGGAGCTTATACCACGAATTAACACAAAGGCTACATTTAGTAAGCCACAATATAGGTCATGGCGGAGGGAAAATTGCAAGAGATAACGCATCCGTTAAACCGATCACTATGAAAGTAGCAGATATATGGAAATTTTCATAGATATGGGGTAGAAGAATATGGGGTGTGAGCAGTGGAAGAGGAGATGGACAAAGAGGAGGGAGGGGGAGGAGGAGACCCGTGCGGGAACGGCCGTGCGCCTGCTGCGGAATGCGTGGCTGCTTTCCTTCGGAGGTTCGTGTCCTTCCTCGTGTGTGTGTGTGTGTGTGTGTGTGTGTGTGTGCGTGCGTGCGCGCGCGCGCGCGTGTGTGTGTGTGTGTGTGTGTGTGTGTGTGTGTGTGTGTGTGTGTGTGTGTGTGAGTGTGAGTGTGTGTATTTTAAGTAATTTGTAATTCTAGTGACTGATGACCAAAGTAGTTAAGTACCTTAGATTTACAAACATTTGAATTTCCCCACTTTGATCGGAAAAGCAATTACCACTCCTGTAAAAAACGCAGATACATCCAGATTTACCAGAGGCAGTCTTTCAGTCCTGTTCGTATACCTACTTCGACAGTTAGCGTCAAGCGATCTTTGTCACGAACTACTTCATGTAAACGTCATTTCTTCGTGGCGTTCACAATAATGCGTCCCAACGACTTATATAGAGTGGTCAGAAAGAGTATGGAAAAAGTGGAAAGGATGTTTCAGGCTAGGTTGTGCTGAGAAATAATTTTTAAGAAAAAACTTATATGTTTCGCCATCTCTGAATTAATTAGATTTGAAGTTAGCGATTAAGGTCGTTTCTCGTGCAGATTCAGCCTGACAATGACGTTGTTGCTACACGAGGTTTTCGTTTAGTTTCCTCAAATAAAATAAGAGAGCGATACAAAATTTGGACAAGTTTCTAACCCAAGCCAATGGCTCACCAGTCGCGTGCGCTATCAATTTCTTTGTTTGTTTCTTTGGTTTCAGTCAACTAAAGTAGGAACATATTTTGCAACACCAAACTGGCACACTGCTGTAAATTGCGCGCGCATCGTCCTGCTTGCCTAACTTAAATGCTAATTAAAACGTAAACGGCGCAACATACCTATTTAACAATTATTTCTCAGCACTACATACCCTGCAACATCTTCACAAGCTTTCCTGACTGTCTCTTAATCACCTATGTACAATGAGTGTCTTGTACCGTTAGTAGGCGGGATGAATTAGCCATCGCCAGCCTCCGAATCGGGCTCTGTCCACTTATCCATGGCTTCTTACTTTTGCGAGAAGAGCCCTCGTTATGTGATGCCTGTAGCGTTCAGATAACTCTACGCCACATTTTAACCGAGTGTGTGTTATGTCGTAGTCAGAGGACTGAAGCGAATCTCGGAGTTAATCTGCCCTCTTAGGTGACGATGAGTTGAGTGTGTGCACGGTTTTAACTCTTTATAGGACAGTGGTCGATGTATTGCCCACCTACCATAAGTGCGAAACAGTGTAAGTTGCTATTTGGCTTCCTTGTTTTCATCCGTTTCAAAAACTGTTCAAATGTATATAATTCTATGGGACCAAACTGCTTTGGTCATAAGTCTCTAGACTTACAAACTGTTTAACTAAGTTAAACTAAACTGAGGACAACACACACATCCATGCCCGAGGGAGGATTCGAACCTCCGACGCGGGAGACCTCGCAATCCCTAACGTGGTGCTCCAGACCGCTCGGCTACTCCCGCTCGGCTAACACGTTTCATTCTAAATAACAAGTTTACCACTGGAATTTGTAATATTTCATAATATTGTAATGTGTTCAATTTTTGTAAGTCAGTAAATTATTTAATAAATTGTATCTTCTTTACATTCCAAATGCCATTTTTAGTTATCTATTCCAGATTTAAGAAGGTGGTCTTGAAACGACCACCATCCACGGAGTAGTCTAAGCCCCGCCCAAATTGAATAGTGGTCTGTACATCAACCAACTGTTTCTTCCTTTCACTTCCAAGTTAAAGGAACATAAAATAATTCTGTATATATTACATTCTTATGTAGGTCAAATGGGATTAAATAAAAATATTACCTTTCAAATTTTCTGAAAAAAAAAGTTTTGTCCTATAAAGGGTTAAACTTACGTGATTTGTCTGAGTCTGGCCTAAGCTTTTAGGCTGGAGGTTTTAGTGAATTGCAGAGTAACTGGCTCATCCGTGTTATTCCTGTTATCAGCCATTCTTGGTTATCTGCTCAAATGTTTTAACTCCTTCCACAACTACCTCGCTTAAGATGACAACTTATAATCTTGAAATGCACTGCCATTTTTTTCTCTTACGTTTTGTTGCAAACATGATTGATCTAGAATGAAACTTTCACTCTGCAGCGGAGTGTGCGCTGATATGAAACTTCCTGGCAGATTAAAATTGTGTGCCGGAACCGGGACTCGAACCTGGGACCTTTGCCTTTCGCGGGCAAGCGCTCTACCGACTGAGCTACCCCGACACGACTCACGATGCCGCCTCACAACTTTACTTCCGCCAGTACCTCGCCTCCTACTTTCCAAATTTCACAGAAGCTCTCTTGCAAACACGCAAGACTAGCACTCCTGGAAGAAAGGATATGGTGGAGACATGGCTTAGACACAGCCTAAGGGATGTTTCCAGAATCCTTTCTTCCAGGAGTGCTAGTCTTGCGTGTTTGCAAGAGAGCTTCTGTGAAGTTTGGAAAGTAGGAGGCGAGGTACTGGCGGAAGTAAAATTGTGAGGCAACATCGTGAGTCGTGTCGGGGTAGCTCAGTCGGTAGAGCGCTTGCCCGCGAAAGGCAAAGGTCCCAGGTTCGAGTCCCGGTTCCGGCACACAATTTTAATCTGCCAGGAAGTTTCATATCAGCAGATTAAAATTGTGTGCCGGAACCGGGACTCGAACCTGGGACCTTTGCCTTTCGCGGGCAAGTGCACTACCGACTGTGCTATGCCGACACGACTCACGATGCCGCCTCACAACTTTACTTCCGCCAGTACCTCGCCTCCTACTTTCCAAACTTCACAGAAGCTCTCCTGCAAACACGCAAGACTAGCACTCCTGGAAGAAAGGATATGGTGGAGACATGGCTTAGCCACAGCCTAAGGGATGTTTCCAGAATGAAACTTCACTCTGCAGCGGAGTGTGCGCTGATGTGAAACTTCCTGGCAGATTAAAATGGTGTGCCGGACCGGGACTCGAACCTGGGACCTTTGCCTTTCGCGGGCACGCGCACTACCGACTGTGCTATCCGACGACTCACGATGCCGCCTCACAACTTTACTTCCGCCAGTACCTCGCCTCCTAAGATTCTTACCAATATTGGAATCGGGCGATTAATATTAAGCATTTTGTCCCACACCAGCAAATATCTGCGCGTAAAATCATATAAATAACATTAAGAACATTCTGAAACATAGTGTGCAGCGTGTACGTATTCCTGAATTTAGCACAACGCTATATAAAACAGAGTTTGCTTGTGTTATGACTACTCTTGGCAGGCAGCGCACAGGTCTAGGTGGTGTTACTGCGCATAGGGAGATAATTAATATTATCCCAGGTTCGGCTACACGCTTTTGATGTCATTCTCGAGTTAATATACAGAGAGATAAGGATGATACATATGTAACATTCTTGGGTTGCCGTGTTCCTGAGTTTATGAGCAGCAGTGTGATTCAGCAGATGGTATCAGGGACAGAGCGGCTTACAAATGCCCTGGTGGGGCGCAGCGCGACATCACGTGAGCAATTAAGCAAAGTGCCGGCACTCGGCAAACAAACGCGCACTTCAGCGGAACAAACGAAATGCACGCCAGACGATGACCAGCGCGCCGCGGCCGCAGCGCGCGCTGCCTTTGTCCCGCCCTGCTCACAATCTCAATCACGTAAAGGGGGTGCACCGACACAGGCAGATTACTTTTTCTTTGCTCGTATGGGCGAGAGAGCAGAAATGACCCGCCAGCGTTCTCGTGCTACACAATCCGCTTAAAATTATGATAGCTGTACGAGGTCCTTCTAAATTCTTGTAGCCGCGGTGGAGTAGCCGAGCGGTCTAAAGCGTCTCGCTGCGGAGCGCACGGTTCCTCGCCGTGGAGGTTCGAGTCCTCCCTGGGGCATGGGTGTGTGTGTTGTCCTTAGGTTAGTTTACCTAGGTTTAAGCAGTTTGTAAGCTACGGACTGATGACCACGCGGTTTGGTCCGATAGATTTAGAAACATTTGAAGACATTTGAAATTCTTGTAACAAACTTTGACGCCTTGTTGTTGGGACAGAGTATGCAACTGGAAGTCGTGTCCGGTAACGTACCGTTTTCTTGCCGTTCGAGCAAATTCTGCCACCCTTTCGGTTCTGATCGAAGAAAGATCCTGACACAACTAACTAAAGTAGTAATAAAATTAAGCGTTGTCCAAGAAACGAAACGTACAACATTCACTACTTACATTGTACTCTAACACTCTCTCTCTCTTTCATTCTCTCTCCTCTCCTGATGTGCCGTATCTTTTTCTATCACAACGACATTGCTAATGCGATAATTAGCAGAGTGAGAAGCTACTGGCACTGTTTCACCAGCAGAAGTAGGGAAGTAGAACGCATCTTATTTGATCGCCCCTGTAGCACAAATACGATCCATTTCTGTAAAGGACTTCCTATTCAGAATCATACCGTCTCTGTCTCCATAATAAGTTTTGACCGGATTGGAACTTGTCTCATACGTCGTCAGACTTATCAGCTCACTTTTACCACAGCAAATCTCTGAATGGGGCCGTATGAACACCTGACGGCTGGTACAAAAGGAACTGGGATATTCGGAGGTGTAGGCAGGGCTACGTCATCGCGTGAGTCTTGCGGCTCCACATAAGAGGGCAACAAGTGCGAGTATGACCAAGAGCAAGAACTCAGTTGTGTGTGTCAGTGTACTCTCTAGCCACTGCATGCGCAGAACTAGAACTATCGCTTGCCAGTGACAATGCCCGAAGAGTGACTCAGTTTGCTGTAGATTTGATCAGTTCCTTTGTCTATATTAATTTACTATTTTATAATGTATGCAAATATAACTTTGATAGATATGTAATGTATGTATTTAATTGCAAATATTCTTCTGACACGAGTAAATAATAATAAAAAAAACATTGTTCACTGACATACAGGTGAACCATGTTTTTTATTGTTATTTACTCGTGTAAGAAGAATGTTTGCAATTAAATACATACATTATTATATATGGATCAATGTTATATTTTCATACATTATAAAATAGTAAATTAACACAGACAAAGGAACTGATCAAATCTACAGCAAGAGAACATTTCCCCAAAGCAAAAGTTCTAGAAGTGTGACGATAGTTTCACTACAAATTCGTGTTGGAATGCAACTCATGTGAAATGAGTTTCTTGAACATCTATTTCTTGCAGTCTTCCTCCAACAAATAACACGCTGGTCTAAAAGTTTTCACTTTCACTAGCAGCATATTCGTTATTAATCACGTTTGTTGGGCGACAACATAAATTCTTCAGACGTACCACGTGATCTGAGTGACCTAATTCAAGTGAAAAGAAATACAATGTTATTAGAAGGTATATTAATGTCAAAGATTCTGCGGTGCAGAGAGACACTTCAAGAAAACAAATTGTATGTTTCTGCTGAATTAGATTCAAGTAGGTATCTTGGTACGAACATGACTCATTAGAGAGAGAGAGAGAGAGAGAGAGAGAGAGAGAGAGAGAGAGAGAGAGAAAATCAAATGTTTGTAGAGCTTATGGGACTTAACTACGGGGTCATCAGTCCCTAAACTTACAAACTACTTATGAACTACTTACGAACTAGGACGGCACAAATATCCATGCCCGACCATAGTGGCCGTGCAGACCGTGACTGGAGCGCCTTAGTCCCCTCGGCCACCACGGCCGGCAGAGAGAGAGAGAGAGAGAGAGAGAGAGAGAGAGAGAGAGAGAGAGAGAGAGAGAGAGAGAGAGAGAGAGAGAGAGAGAGGGGGGGGGGGGGTAGGGGGGATGACGTTAAGGGATTTACAATATTGCTTAAATGCAGTATATAAATAACTGTGATTGAATGAAAGTACCTAAAATCACAGGAAAATGAAACAGCAGGTACACTTAACGTGGGTAAAATGTGGCAATGCTATATCATTTCCTGTGTATCTGCGTTGCAATCGTAAAATGTCTAAAGGCAAAGTGATCATATTATCAAATGATTCGACAGGAACATCAGCTTCGTGACCAGATATTTGCCACACAGTTCTGTTCACCAGCGGAAAAAGCTGATTATAGTTGAATTAATATCCAAAATTAAGTATTGATCACTGACCTGCTCTTTGTTACTGTGAGAGGGTACAAGACGTCTGACAGAATTTGTAAAGTGTATAAACTTTACAAATTCTGCACGACGTCTTGTTGAAATTGTGTAATTATTTGTTACATGGTACTCTTGGTTCAGCGACTTCTGCTGACTTGCGTACTTTCAAATTTTGAGGTACAAAAATGTAGAACTTTTAGACAAATGATCTTGACATGTGGTTGAACAGACACATTTCTATGTTTTAACCGTTCGATGTTGCTTTCTACTCTTGTTAGTGCAATAAAATGTTGCATGACTGCTGATTACAATAAACAACTTTTGTTGCCTATGAAAAGCTGGTTTTCTTCATGTCTTGTCTCAACACAAAAAAAAAAATGTTCAAATGTTTGTTAAGCTTATGGGACTTAACTACGAGGTCATCAGTCCCTATTTTCTCAACACACAAAATGTTCATGTAAAAGTACAATAAACTATGTCATCAAGTGTATCGGGACACCTATTAATGGATACTGTTGTAGGATGTGACAACTGTGCGCCTATATGACGGCTTCTGCTCTGGCAGGGATGCTTTCACTGAGATGGTTTTTTTTTTCTCAAGAGCTGTAACCGGAGATGTTACTGATGTCGCTCGCTGGGGTCTGGAGCGAAGCCGACGAACAATGGAGAACTGTAGGGTTCAGGTTGGTGCCGCGGTGGAGTGGTCGAGCGCTTTAAGGCGCCTTGCTGCTCAGTGCGCGGTTTTTTTAATTCATGTTGGGAATCTGGATAGATGCTGGTATAAAGAATCATCGGAATGTGATGGATAGTCCCCCCCCCTCTCCCAAAAAAAAGTTCATTTATCAAGTATAGGACTAAAGTGGGGCCGCGGTGGAGTAGCCGAGCGGTCTAAAGCACTTCGCTGCGGAGCGCGCGGTTGCTCGCCGTGGAGGTTCGAGTCCTCCCTGGGGCATGGGTGTGTGTGTTTGTCCGTAGGTTAGTTTACCTAGGTTTAAGTAGTTTGTAAGCTACGGACTGATGACCACGCAGTTTGGTCCGATAGATTTACAGACATTTGAACTAAAGTGGGAAATGAAAACATAAGTGTTGCCAGATGTCCTACCCTTCAGCTACCTGGGTAGGAATGTAGCAATGCCGCAATGACGTAATCGAAGATTGCGTCGCATCCGGTTCCGGAACAGAATGGCCGCATGAGGAAAACAGAATGTGTTTTTTAGCAATTGTGGTTGGGACGCACAATAGAGTTATCGAAAAAAATAAGTCTCCTCCACCTTTTCATCTTTACACAGTCTCTGAAACAAATTCTTCCTATAAGCGTAGAATTCAGCTTCTATTTCTTTTAGATTTAGTAATTTACAGACTTCTTGAGGAGACTCTTTACAGAAGTGATACTGTAAATCATCTACATGAATATTATGTTCAGAAATTTGTCTATGCCTCGTTTTAACATGTGGTAAATACTGTAACAGTCTTTCCATAGCTGAGCTCCATGCCAAATATGTTTGAGACGGTGGAGCGTTGTGGATAAACGACGGAATCATTCACCTTGAGACACAGAGCACCATCGTCACACAAGTTGTTATGCTCGCCTTTAGACCACTGCAATCAATGTCTGAGGGAGGAATATCCCGAGGCACACCGTATTCTGAAAACATGCGATTATTGAGGTACACTTTTGCACAACACAGTTCATTCCAGGAGGATTCATCAAGACACACATTAACACCTTTCGCGGCGTTCTCCACTTCTATCGCAACGAGCCACTCTCGCTATGTTATTGTTTCAATGTCAACATTTAAACGCTTGAAGCCACTTGCAGTTAAATAGTACGAGGTTGTAAACAACAGTAGGAGCACAGTGGGCACATGCTGATCTACATCAACATCTTTTCCTCCTCCCTGAAGGACATGCGAACTTCGTTGGAACGGCTTATATGTATGCAGCCAATATTGTGAGCTGTCGTGCTGCTGTGTTTGAGGGCCGCTGCCGTCGTTGCATTCAGCGAGTTGGGGGGATGGCTGGGTGTCTTCATAGGCAGGAGCAGCGCCGATATTCGCAGCTCGTTTTCCGCTCCATCATGCTGACTAGGTGTGCGAGACAGTCCCAAGTGAAGGAGGCAATTTCAGGTCCACAGGTTCCTGCCTCCACAGGTCTCGACACGTTCTGAGAGGCATCAGGCCCTGACGATGTGGCTGAATCTATTGAAGAAGAAGAAGAGGAAGAAGATTATGAATATTCGATTCAGCAACTAATGTGATGATAGTTGAGACTGTACGTTTACATTTGATTAGTAGTACAAGTAGTAGTACTACTACAACAACAACAACAACAACAACAACTACTACTACTACTACAGGATACTTACTCTTTCGCTTCCTCCCTCTTCTTCTTCTTCTTCTTCTTCTGCTGCTGCTGCTTCTAGGATGATCTTGGATGCTGCTGATGCTTATTGTTGATGTTGATCCTTAACTAACTGAAAATTAATGAGACTGAGGAGCTCTGGTAGCTGAAGTAGCTCTCTGATCACATGACACCCCTGTGCTCTTATTTGCTGAGATTGATGGGTACGTGGTGGAAGAGGAAACTGGAACTAATATCATTGCGACATCTAGTTTCCCACCAAAAAATTTTGCACATTTTGCCCATTCTGCTCAAGTAAAATTCAATTATCCCTGTAGACACCGTCTTGATTTACATCAGAAGGGAGGGGGAGGAGGGTGGCGTCGACCTAGGTTTTCCCCAGGTGGCCTTTTTGTTCCGGAACTGGAAGCAATGCTATCTTCGGTGGCGTCATTGCGTTGCTGCCACATCAGTGCCCAGGTGGCTGAAGAGGTGGAGGACGTCTGGCAATACTGTACTGGTCCTATACTTACTGAAACGTGTAAAATGTGTACATATCTTCCGAATCTAGCGTTTTCTTGAGCGAAATAAGAGGATCACACTTCCACAACAAAAAACAGCGAAAAAATTGGAACACCACCTTCTCCGTACTTCTCTGTTGGTACTACACATACGCTGTTAAGAAACGTTCTCCAGCCTTTCATCAAACCCAAATCGTTCTATCGCATTGCCAAAGGGCATTTAGCGTGATTCATCACCTATTTAACTTGTTATTGAGTGTTTCCAACATTGCTTAGCATTGACTGCAGAAATGTATAGCTTACGAAGATCTGTTCGACTGTTGTACCCACACTTTTAATCTGTTGACATTCTGCTAGATGCCTGTCTGTAGCACTTAGGAGCCATGTCTTCGACTGAGTTCATGCTATTTTTCGCAGTCACTCGCCACAATGTTCGCCGTTCCCTGTTCTCCAGTACATGAAGTCCGCCCGGTATTGGTTCAGCTGCGTTTATCCCAGTTTACAATTCAACATCACATCACCAGCTGTCGATTTGGGCAGCTCCGTAAGGGTTGAAATGTCGATAATGGATGTGTTATTCATGTGATTACAAGTCCACGTTCGAAGTCGCTCAGCTCTCCTGACTAATTCATTCAGCTGCTACTGCTTCTCTACTGACAACACAATACTCACTGCCTCCTTTTGCACTGGCAGGTCTATCTATAGCGACATTAAGTTGACTATTCTTCAATACACAGTGCTGACCTAATACCTTTTGTCAGGTTAAATATACGCAAGCGTTAAATTTCAAGTGTGGCAGTGCTTCTAGTTTTACCATATAAAGTTCTTACCACACATCAGGAATATCAGTTTCATAGACAAATTGTAGTTTTAAAAGGTCTTATGTTATCACAAAAAATATGTTACAATCGCTTTCTGCCCTCTCCAGTCTGGTCTATATATATATATATAAAGCACCACTCCGACCACAGAAACTTGGTAAAAGAAATGGGCACTGCTCGCTGAATGTTTCGTTAAAGTTTTCAGGCATTTAATTGTGTACACCTACTACAACGGTGACACAGTTAACTGCGGAAGGTGGAATACCATACCATACCACAGTTCTTGCAGAAAACACTGGAGTGATATTACACTAGTAGACCTTCTATCAACTCGAATGCAAAACTTTCCAAAAAATTACTTCTTTGGGAACAAAACTACTAAATGTACGCCGGTATTTGGAATAGTGTGGGTTTTCGGTTTGCATCGATTGCCTGGAACTTGCAACGCTTGAACTTTAGGTGGCAATAAAAAGATGAAAGAAAACTACAGGCGTCCGTATAAGTTTAGGCTTGGAAGTCCAAAGCAGTACTAAACGTACTATATAAATCGTAATAAACCCACAGAAAATTGAAGATAGTTGCTGAAATACTTCTGTGAACAAATGTTTTATTGTTTACATTTCAAAAAATACTAACTAATTTTGTAAGATAGTCGAGATCATGATGACGATGATACTAACAGTAGCGACTATAATCAAAAAAGTTTGAAATCGAAAACGTAACATCGCCTTCAAACGCAGACCGACGGAACACTTTTGGATAAACAAATAGTGCTTCAATTTTCTATATACAGACATTCATTTCGATATAATTGCAACTTACGTGTTACAGTAAACTTGCAATTTCACTTTCCGCTAATATCATGTGCAGTACAGTGTCACTAACGCATGAAATATGAATAACACTTAGAAAGTGGCAAACATATATTTTCATTATTAATGATCTTTAATGTCAAATCATAGATGGAATAGGTTACCAGTATCTTTTACGATCTAATTTTAAAGTCAATTAGCGCTGTTTGCGAAGTAATACCGTCCGGAAGACCGTAAACACAAGCTTGCAACTAGATTTGATGGAATTTGTTAGAAATGCACACTATCATCATAGCAGAAAGCAATCAAGCTTTAAGAATTAATACTGCAATACGAATATCAATTAAGAGAATGAAAATTTTATATGAAATACGTTCCGCCCCGTAACCTAGTTATTAACTTTTTAAGGTCAGTTTCGGTACTATTTATCAGCTTTGCGCTTCAATGTGTATCCTATTACAGTGTGTAAACAGCAGAGGTTGACTTCACGTATGTGATGCTCGTCCATGTGAAAGTAATATGTAGTAAGAATTTTATTCTAGAGAGGTAGTACTTCGCTGTCAAATCCATATTCCTAAGAATATAGGCCTATCACCTGCTTACAGTTTAAGAGCCAGTGTTTAGTACTTTTGGGCAACCCCGCATTCTGAGATATCAACCTTAGAAAATGCTTTAGTAACTGGAAAAATAGAGTGACAAGCCACCGCCTGGTCCCTGCTCAATTTTTTCAAATCAAAATGTTCAAATGTTTGTAAAGCTTATGGGACTTAACTACGGGGTCATCAGTCCCTATACTTACAAACTACTCATGAACTACGTACGAACTAGGACGGCACAAATATCGATGCCCGAGGGGGGAGTCGAACCCCCGATCGTAGTAGCCGTGCAGACCGTGACTGAAGCGCCTCAGTCCCCTCGGCTACCGCGGCCGGCTCAATTTTTTACTTGTCTGTACTGCCAAGATAGGCAGGACCCGGTGTTCCGTTTACCGTAGCTGTCGATCATGTATGACAAATGATAACTGAAGATTACGAATAATTAGGTATCAAAGTTTTTTCCTAGGGCTCAAATCACTGTTCCGAAGTAATATACGCTATGCTAGAAGAGGACTGTCAACTTTATTCACATGGTTCAGAGAGCGCCAGAGGAATTACTACACATCCGAGAAACGCTCTGCACTCAGATCAATCTTTTTCGCTGGCCAATAAATGCATTACTGAGACGAGTGAAACCATTAGAATGTTGGGCAGACTGATTTATCCACCGTGACCCCACTCACTGGCTGAACACGCGAAATGAGACTTTATCTACACAGACTGGCGAAACGCTACACGCTGTGCGGGAGAACAAGTGTCCTGTATTTGTCTTTGTCGAGGAAGACAGCGACATCCAGCGCTTGCGTTAAACCAACCAACACAATCCATACGTTTGCTCATCGTCTCCTGTTCGAGTCAGCATTTGTGACTTATTTTTTAGGTTTTCCTTACTCAAGCAAATAAATAAACGTCTATTTTACTATGTAATAAAGTAAAATACAGTTCACACCATAAATAGATTGGTCAATTCTTCTTAAACGAAGTTCCGGTATCTCATTCCTAATAACAGTTAACTTTACAAAGTCTATTTTATTTTTTACTAGCTGAAAACCCGGCTTTGCCCGGGTATTTTATTTATTTATTCCTGCGATTTTTCAGATATACATTCATTTGTGTAAGGACCGTTTGTCTGTAAAATCTCTTGGGAATACAATTAGTAGTAAAGAAGTAATAGATTAAAACTTGGTGCGTGATGGGGCGGTTTTCCATGAACGTTACTGTTTATGTGATCATATCTCATGAACTATGTGTCGTACTGTGATACAATTTAGAAGGTACACTATATGTGTGTATACTGTCTTTAAAATTTCCTGCGGCTACAATTTGTAGTGTGCAAATTATAAATTGTAACGTCATACCCAGAGCCGTAGTTTTACTTCATAAACAGCGGAAAAGTAGTAAGCGAGAAACTTTTTTTCCTTTCATCGTTTTACTATGGTTGGCAGCGAGAAAAAGTTTAATAAAGGTTTGAAATTATGTTTAAAGTTTGTTGCAAGTCGCTAAGTACTGTCATTCTCATACAGTGTATTTCGAAGATCTCACCGCATTATGTGGGATTTTTTTGCGATTTCTATAGGTTATGATGTAATATCTTTTGAACCATGTGCCGTATATGATTCTTAACCATGCAGTAATTGTTACCTTCGGTAAGGAATGTGTGTACCAAATTTGGTTGAAATCGGCCCAATGGTTTAGGAGAAAATGAGCAGCATTGTCGCAAAAAGCAGCAGTTTTTCGCGCATCTCATTGTTTATGACGTCATATCTCGTGAACTATATATTGTATGTGATTCTTACACTTACGGCGATCGTCCTCACGGATTAAAGCTTACGTGTACAAAATTTCATAAAGATTGGAACAAAACTGTAGATTTGTATGCAACACGTACAAACATACGGACACTCTGCTTTATGTATTAGATTTGTAGATATTTCGTCTGTTCTACATTGGTTGACATTAAAAGCCGTAAATTTACAATTTAGAAATTTTTCAACATCTCGGCTTTATTCCTCGTCTGCTCGACATGTTCACGTTGTTGATTGTCGTTCTCACTTGTCAGAAGTCGTCCCATCATACCCCATACGTGCGCGATTGGAGACAAGTCCTGAGGGCGTGCTGGCCACGGAAATTGCTGCGCGTCTTGGAGGGCGCGTTGTGTGTGGGCGAGCATTATCCGCGGACATAAACTGAGGGCCATTGTTGGTCACAAATGTCTCTGGTAGGCCTTCAATGGCAAAGATGTGAGTGAGCGCCTGGATGACGTGGGTCGATGATGTGGAGGACATCCGGGAGATGTAAGGAAACCCAGAGCCGACGTCGACTGCAATAAACCACGAGGAGCCCAGAAAGGGGTCTGCGAAGTCCAAATGGAGCCTGGACCACGGTGTTGATGCCTCTGGCCGTGGGAAATACCGACGTGCAGGAGCAGCGTGTTTGCTTTGGCAGGAGGGGCACGCGGCTACCATAGAGGCGATATCCACGTCGATCCCCTTTCAGTAGACATGTTGGCGTGCGCGACTCCCCAATGACCACAATGAAGCAGGCTGAGAACCTTATGTTGTAGGGAGGGAAGAACGACAACCCGTGGTCGGCCGTTTTCGCCCTGGATGAGAAGAACACTATCACGGACAGAGAATTCGTGCTGTCGATGCCAATAATTTTGAACCCCTGGCGTAACCATCTGCCGTCGATCCGAACCAAACGGATGATCTCGCGCAGGACTGGGTCCTGTGCAGACTGCTTGGCTACTAGTTTTGCGTCAATGGGAAAGGACGCAAGAAAGTGTTCTTCTTCTGCGTCTAAGTGGCAGCACGCTTCTGGGTCAGCGTCAAATGAAGGATCCTGACCTAATGGTAGCTGGGAGAGGAGATCGTCATTGGCATGGCTGGTCGTCGAGCGGTATTGAATATCATAAGAGTAATTAGCCAGAAATAAGGCCCACCGTTGGAGGCGTCTAGCCGTTTTGGTAGGGATGTTTGCATCACACTGAAAGAGAGGCAGCAGGGGTTTGTGGTCGGTCAAGATGGTAAAATGACGACCATAAACATACTCATGTAACTTATTTAAAGCGAAGACTACGGCCAAGGCCTCCTTTTCAATTTACCTGTATATGCATTGTGCTGGTGTCAATTTTTTTGGAGATGAAGGCAACTGGTCATTCCAGCCCATCGACCCTCTGCGAAAGGACTGCACGCACACCATAATCAGAGGCATCTGCTGCAACAATCACAGGGAGTGTTGGATCAAAGGCCATAAGACATGTGGGGTAAAGCAAGTCCTGTTTGAGATTGCCGAAGGCACTTTCACATGCCGTGTCCCAGTTCCATGTCACATTCTTACGTAAGACCCGGTACAAGGGGGCTGCGATGGTTGAGGCATGTGGAATGAATTTCCTGTAATAAGTAAGGTAGCCCAATACGGATTGCTGCTTGACGTCCGAAGGGGACGGTAAATCCTGCATGGCTTGGACGTGATGAGACAGCGGCCGAATAACTGTAGCACTGAGGACGTGGCCTAAGTATTTGATTTTAGGGAGAAAAAATTGACATTTTTCCAAATTTCAAGTGAAGGTTGGCTGATTGGAGAAAGAAAAAGAGGATGTCCAGGTTATCCGCTAGGTGTTGAGCAGACTGTCCGTCAACAATGATATCATCCAGTTCGTTGGCAGTGCGACGCACGTCCCTTATAAGAGTTTCGAGGAACCTCTGGAAAATCGCTGGGGCACTCGCGATCCCAAAGGGGAGCCTATTTTAGCAGAAAAGACCAAAAGGAGTGTTGATGACCAGCAAGTTGTGGGACGTCTCGTCTAAAAGAAGCTGTAAATATGCGTCCTTGAGGTCGATTTTCGCGAAGCGTTTGCCCCCATTGAGGCGAGTGAGGATCTCGTCGACCTTGAGAATGGGGTATGTATCAACAATCGACTGGGCATTGATGGTTTTACTGAAATCACCACATACAAGGATGGAACCATCCTGTTTGTCTACCAATAATATGGGTGTTGCCCACAAACAGCTAGAGAAGGTGTTAAGATGCCAACTCCCTACAAACTTTGAAGCTCTGCCTGGAATTTGTCGCGAAGAACGAATAGCACATGCCGGGCTTTGAAGAACCGGACTACAGTCGTCGGAAGGAGCGTGATGTGTGCCGCAAACTCTTGGACACCAGCAGTAGAAGGCTCGAACACGGAATGATACTTTGTGCGAAGAGTCTGGAGATAGGAATTGGTCGATCCTGACTGGGTGCTCTTAGTGGTATCGTGGACTTCCAGCCTCAAGGCATCGAAAAGGTCAAGACCCAGCAAGTTCGTCGCTCCCAGTGTATCTACGACAAGGAGACGCATCCTGCAAGTTGTGGCACCACGTTTGACGAGTGCTGTAAACTGGCCTTTAACCACCACTAAGTCATTGCTGTAACTTCGAAGGTTGTGGGTGAATGGTTGAAGAGGGGGAGAGCCCGAGCGTTGGTAAGTTTTCGACACAATGATAGAAGAGGTAGACCCAGTGTCTACCTGGAAGGCGATTGGGTGACCATTGACCAACACCGAGAGGGTTACCCATTTATCGTGAACAGGAAGCACTGCATGAACATGGCGATCCTCCTCATAAGCCGTGCCTGGGTCGTCGTCTGAAGCAGAATCAACTTGCATCCTGGAGGAAGCACGATAGACTTCGACCTAAAACTGACTCTGATGCCTAGGGTGTGTGGTAAAACAGTCTTTGTAAGAGGGTAACTGCATAAGGCCGTGAGTAAAGGAGGTTATTTTACCAGAAGGAAGAAGTGGAGGTGGTTGCTGAGGTGTCTGTCAGTGGGTGGGGCGGCCCACATGTAACTGAAATGGCTCATGGAAGGAGGCGGACGCTTGGAGGGAGTGTTCAAATGCCGAAATAAATGGAAAACATGCTTCTAAGGAGGGGCAACGAAGCTTTAGTAAGTCCTTCCGGAGGCCCTCTTCAGGGGTATGAACCAAGATCAAATCCCTCACGAGCGACGCCGCATAGGATTTTTGGCAGCTTTCATTGGTACATCGAAATCGGCAGTCCCTTGATAAGCTGTGGAGGGTAGCGATCCATTCCTGATACGAATGACTTTGCTTCTTGTGACAGCTAAAGAATTTGTGTCGAGTTGTCGTAACATGCATTTGTGAGTCACAATACTCCTGCAAGCAAAACTTTTAGTCTTGATAGGGTAGGGCATGTGGTTCGTGCTCCAGTTTTAATTGCTGAAGAAGACAGTAAACCTCTGGACCAACATAGGCGAGGAAGAAAGCCTTACGATGGACATCACCAGAGATACAAGAAATGTTGTTCAAGGCGGGTCATGTAGTTTGCCCAAGATTCTACCTGCCTATCAAACGCTGGGAAGGGCGGAGGCCCCCCTCCCCTGGAACCCTTCATTAAGAGAATGAGGCCTGCGGTGGGCTCCGTCCGCAGCTGAAGCTGATCCGCCATTGCCTGTACAAGTTCCTGCTGAACTAACTGCATGTCCCATAACAGGAACAAAATTTGCTGCGATAGTCAGGGGTTGTGGCGCCTGGTTGACCGTCCATGGTAAACAACGAGCAAGACAACAAAGAATACTACCTACTCGACCACCAAAGTCCAAAACTAAATAAATAATAAATAAATAAAATCCTCGGCGCCACTGCTATATCTCGCCTCGGAGATAGTAACTGAAAGACACTGTCTGAACCGGAAATTTTGTTTATTGACAAGACAAACTAATCAACTTCTGGAAACAAAACAAAATAACAAACTTATGAAACTAAGGCAAAAATAACAAACAGCAACTAAAAGTTTTCTTCTTCACCAATTAGGTATAAGTCAGGGAGATGACGACAGCCTTGAGAGAACGGCCAAGGAGACGGAGCCGGAGAACGTATTCCGTTACGGGAAGTCGTGGAGGCGCGGCGTCCCTGGCAGAGATTCTTCCTCGGAGGCGTCGGTCGCGATCCCTCAGCTATGGTTCTCGTACTGCGGCCCCCTAAATAGTTGGCGCGCAGTGATACGTGGCAGTCACGAGCTGGTCTCACGTGACTATGCGGAGGAAAATAGTACCGGTTTAGTTCGCTCTCTCGCGGTGCTCGTTGCGTCCTCTGGTAGCTCCTGAACCGCTGCTGTGGGGCGCCTCATTGCGGGTTGTTCGCTCGTCAGGCGAATCGCAGGTACATGACACAGTCTTTTCGATAAAGTTATACAAATAAAAATAATAATGTTGGAGCACACGCGAACATCTGAACCTTTTGCACATTAGGGTGACGAAATATCCACTGCTCTACGCTAGCCACTACGCTCCCACGTAAGCGTTTCGTTTTAAAGCTGTAGAATCTTGGCCAAAATTCTGTTTTTTTTTTTTTTTTCTTTTATTATACACGAAGGAGGACAGATTGAATAGCATTATTTATTAGAACTTATCCATCTGGACGTAATCTTTGATTACGTATATTTGCGCGATGGCTATCGATTTCAGCAGACGCTAAGAATACGCAGCAGCACTATCACAATAACGTGACTGTACAATGCCAAGCCACGTTCGTCTATTGTGTACTGTCGGAGGCCTTCGGCCCTACCTGGCGGTATACAAAGATTAGTTCCGCGTTCTGCCGTCAGCAGTTATAAGTGAACATGTAATACAAGTGCATCACTTCATGCAAATAAAAGAGAAAAATTAGTAAATGTAGTCAAAATTACTAGTCTGTTGTGATATTTCTCACTGACAAAGTGTGCTATAACTTAAAAAAAAAATTGTGACCAGTTGTTACTCGAACCAAGGTCTCCTGGTTACTGGGGAGTGACCCTGTACACTACGCCCTGGGAACACAGTGGTCACCACGACCGCGAGGACTTCCCTAGCACGCCTCATGTCAGATGTAAATTCGCAACTTATCCAGACGCTACTTACGTAGTGACCTTGCCCTTCATCACTCCTTACTAGTGCCATGCCTCCGATTTCCGTACGAATTCAGACCTGGTATGCGTCCGCTCTAGCGAAAGTATCAAAATGTTTTTTAAGCTTATGGGACTTTGGGACTTAATTGCAGGGTCATCAGTCCCTAAACTTACAAACTACTTATGAACTAACTTATACTAAAGACAGCGCAAAAATCCATGCCCGAGAGGGGATTCGAACCCCCGACGGGGAGCTGCCTCGCACATCGCAGCATAGCGCCGCAATGCGCTCGACCACTCAGACACACACACACACACACACACACACACTATATATATATATATATATATATATATATATATATATATATATATATATACTGTGTGTGTGTGTGAATCAAAATCTTTGTCCGCAATGAACTCCGAAACTACTCAACTGATATTCTTAAAATTTTGTGTGTGATTTGGTCCAACTTAAACGATATGATCTTTTTTATCTCCATTAATACCATTATTATTTTTCTTGCAAATTAAATGTTCTTATTTAGGTTAGGTAAGAATCCAATAATTGCTTCTGTTCATTAAGTTCAAGTCTGGGGTGGTCGCAAAGTTCTCAGATGAACAGCGAATGGTCATGAGTTTGAAAACTCGCAAGGATTACTGATTTTTCCAATTAGAATCTTAAGCTAGCCTTTACCTCTCAACTAGGCGAGGAGTCACCAGGAACAACAAGTGGTTCGAATTCCACTACGAATTTTATGCAATCCGATCGCGATAAAATGTTGCACACTTGAGTTTCAGAATAAGAGGAACGGCACTATCTACATAATAATTCACACTTTGCACGGCGGGTGGCAGTTCACAACAGGCAGCGACACAAATTTATAGTTTTGTTCATATCTTGATGGTATTTTGCACACTTGAAAAACACTACGTCTACGATGCGTTTGGCAGGTATTTTAATTTTCAGTGGAGGGAGGGGATGATCAGAGAGAGGGGACAGGAGGGTTCTGGTAGACAGAGAGAGAGAAAGAGAGTGAGTGAGTGAGTGTGTGTGAGAGAGAGAGAGAGAGAGAGAGAGAGAGAGAGAGAGAGAGAGAGAGAGAGAGAGAGAGAGAGAGAGAGAGAGAGAATTATAGAAGTTGGAGGATGAATAGGTGGATAGAGGAGGTAGGAGGAGGAGGGAGCTGAGGTTGATAGAGATGGAGGAGGGAGTAGTGCATGGACTAACTGAATATTGGAATACATAAATTCCCGAGCAACGCCAAGTTTTCAGGAAGCTGATACAGTGAGAAGCCTAAGAGCTGAAAGAGGTAAACGGCAGATGTAGAGATGACTCTATCACACATTGAAGGAGATCGGTGGAATTTTCAGGTAACTAACGTAAAATAAACACTTCACTGTCACCTTTTGGATTCACATCTCGTAAGGTCGGGTAACGAGAGTGATAAATGGCAGCGACAGCAACATTTCGACTTATTCACACCACAGGTGAGTATGCCTCTCCGACAACATGTACTCCATACAACAAGTGTTTACGCGTGGCGTCTCAGCCGAATATGTTAGTAAAGAAAGTGACGGAAATAACAACTCTGAACGACAAGGGCTGTTATTTGGCCGGCCAACAGCGCGCGCAGCAAATGGAAACGTGGAAATTGCAGTGGCGCATTCTTGGCAGCGCAGGTGACGCGTTAATCGAGCGACGAGTGTGCACCGACGCGGCTGCACGTGCCTCGCTGCCTCCCAAACACAATCGCGCCTTTCTTTTTTTATTTGATCGCGCATGCGCGTAGGCCATTACGGCAGCTGCACTGCCCCGCGGGGGCAATTAATTGTCCGGGACACGCGTATCACAATTGTGTAGCGGCCATCACTGCTCATTACCTCGCTAAATACAAATGCCACTCCTCCAGAGACACCCCAAATTGTAACATTTATCACACTTTTCTTAAAATATGCGATGCGATCGTAACTTTTGAAGTGTTGAAAGGGCCTCATTTAGATGCAACGCGCCCGCGAGCCAATAAACATTTTACGGCAGTTCTTCATCTCTGTGGCGCATACGATCCAGATACATACCGATTTTTAATGGAAGCTGTCTCTAAAAAAGTAATATTCAGTTTTCATCCAATGTACTATACAAAATTTTATATATTGTTGTCTGTGAGAACGGATGCATTACGGAATACTGCTACGAAAAGTAGGCTGTTCCTCATTTCACTGCATAGATTCCTTCTGTATTGAGCGAGATAATTGTCAAAATTCGTCTGTTTTCTAGGTTGTTTCGGTTGGTATCCGTAATGACACGATGTATACCTTCACCTATACAGTGTAGTTCGTTTGTATTCACTAGCTGGTACTGCTCCGCCTCACATTAGAAGATCGATCCTCAGCTCTAAAGAACGGTATAAACAACTCAATGATCCGAGGCACCCACTATTTAATCACCAGGCTGTACCTAGACGACTGAAATCTAGACAAAGTTTCATAAACGCAACTCACCCATCTGCGGAGTCCATAGAATCACTCTGGAAACAGAAATACCCGGACGCACTCAGTCATGAGGAAGCTCTTCCCCCTGGCTCTCACGTAGATTGGCAACATTGGAGAACTTTAAACCGATTCCGCACGGGCATGGGCCGATGCAAACAACTAATGTACAAATGGGGTTATACGGACACAGATATATGTAAATACGAGGAGATACAAACAATGGAGCATCTCCTGAAATGTCCATTGGTGAATACGTGCGGAGAATGCTCCCAGGAAGGTCTTATGAGTTATAACGAGACCGCTGCTCTATATACAGAATTCTGGATGAGCGGAATATTAATTTTATCGTGTGTTTGTTTAGATGTGCTTGTCTTTTAATTTTGATGACGTACGTCCCAAGTGACGGATATGTTTTTAATATATACACTCCTGTATCTACTAAATTAAGTATGATTGTACTTAATTATCAATGTATAGTTCGTTACAGGATTATATATATTTCCCTGCAGTCAAAAGCGAATATATTTTTTTCAAGGAATATGTTATCAGTAAAAATACACTCCTGGAAAATGGAGAAAGAACACCATGAATTCGTCAACCCAGCAGAGGGGAATTTTACTGCTATGTTCGTAAGGATGTATACAACACATGATCACACAGGGAGAGACATATGCACGTGAGTACAGTCAGCAGAACGTGCGCAATGTCGGCTTTAGTACCGTGTGTAGCCTTCTTTAGCAGCAATGCAAGCTGTAATTTTTCCATGGAGACGATCGTAGAGTTACCGAATGTGGTCCTATGGAATGGCCTGCCGCGCAATTTCCACACGGTGTCTCAACTGTTGGGCCACATTTCGTGCCGGTCATGCAGACCGCCCAACATGACATTTCATGCGATCCCAAACGTGCTCAATGGGGATCGTGCTGGCCAGTGTAGTTGACGTACACCTTGAAGAGCACGTTGGGTGGTACGGAATACATGTGGTCGTGCATTGTCCTGTTGGAAAAGCTTATCGCTTTGTTGGTGCATGAGTGATAGCAAGACAGGTTGAATGGTGCTTTCAATGTACCGTGCACTGTTCAATGTTCTCTAGACGATCACCAGAGGAGAACGGCCAGTGTAGGAAATGGCTCCAAAATGTTCAAATGTTTGTACAGCTTATGGGACTTACCTACGGGGTCATCAGTCCCTAAGCTTACAAACTACTTATGAACTAGCTAAGACTAAAGACGGCACAAATATCCATGCCCGAGGGGGATTCGAACCCCCGACCGTAGTGGCCGTGCTGACCGTGACTGGAGCGCCTCAGTCACCTCGGCCACCGCGGCCGGCGGAAATGGCTCCCCACACAATGATGAACGATCATGCATGCCGTTATGGTGTCCTCCGCTCAAGCGCCAACATAGTTTAGTCCACCTCCAGTGGTGTCACAGTAGGGGACGAATGGACACGTGTCGTCCTCAGTGATGAGAGTCGCGGCTGCCTCGGTGCCTTACTCAGCAGATCTCGGCTGTTACTGTACTGTGCAGAGGTTCCTTTCGTTGTTTGGATTGTCAGCATTTTTCACGATTTGACAATGGTGAGTGTTATACCATACTGATCTGTGGAAGTTTTATTAAAATTTAAGAATTGAGAATGCTCTCGAAACTGAAACCACCTTAAGCTCTAAATCAGGAGTACACACTCTGACCATCAGCCAGAAACTGGTAATGTTCAAATGATCAAATGTTTGTTATGTGTGAAAATGACCATGTGGTTTAAATGTTCAAATGTTTGTTAAGCTTAAGGGACTTAACTGCGGGGTCATCAGTCCCTAAACTTACAAACTACTTATGAACTACCTTATACTGAAGACGACACAAACATCCATTCCCGAGGGGGGATTCGAACCCCCGACGGGAAGCGGCCTCGCGCATCGCAACATAGCGCCTCAATGAGCTTGGCCACACCGCCGTCAACCATTAATGACATAAACAAAAGTATGAACTAATGAAATATACTTCTCAATCGGTAAGAACTTAAAAATTGGCTCCCAGATAAACTTAAAAAACCGAACCGAAACTGGAACAATTAGATAGGTCATTGTACAAACGGTTCAGTGCACTGCGTCACACCTTTTTCGATCTATGGCTTAGCGTATGCCAGCAGTAACTGGTACTACCCGGTAATCCAGCACCGGATCGGGTCCGAACGTGCCGGATTATCGCACTTTTACTGTACAAGCAAAGTAAACAAGTTTTCGTACGTTGTCATCGGCATGTTCTACGATGTACATAGATTTATCCGTACAGGTGAAATATTTCCAAGTAAAAGACAAAGGCATTATAGACTTCAGCTGCCATAAGCTATTGAATTACATCAATTGGGGGGTAAGGCAGGGCTGGATATTATCCCCACTGATTTTCAGCACATTTTTAAGATAGCTCTGGATGATGTGGAGGCGGGAGTCTCTTTAAATGAGCCGTGGGGGAGTGGCCGAGCGCGCTAAGGCGCCTTGCTGCGGTGGTTCTAGTCCTTCCTCGGACGCGCGCGCGCGCGCGCATGTGTGTGTGTGTGTGTGTGTGTGTGTGTGTGTGTGTGTGTGTGTGTGCGCGCGTTGTCCTTAGCATAAGTTAGTTCAAGTAGTTTGTAAGCCTTAGGGACTGATAACCGCAGTAGTTAGGTATCTTAGTTTCACAAACGTTTGAATTTGACTTTAAACCTATTAAAATGAATAACAACAGTGATCAAGGTAAATTCAATAAGACTTTGTGTGTGTGTGTGTGTGTGTGTGTGTGTGTGTGTGTGTGTTTTGTCGTTATAGTATGTTAATTTAAGTTAGTTTAAGTAGTTTGTTAGCCTAGGGACTGATAACTGTAGAATTTAAGTCTCTTAGGTTTACAAAGATTGCAACATTTGAATCTTTAAGTGGGAAATGGAAAAACAACATTCGATATGCCAACGACACTGTGATTTTTGCGGTTAGTCAGGATAGTCAGCAACGTCTTATCGATAGAGTAACAACCTATAGTAACAACCTATGGACTCGAGGCGTCGTAAATGTGGGAGGTGTACCTTCATCACACACATCTCTCTTTCAATCGCAAATAATTTTTTTGTTTTTCGTATTAGAATTTGTTCGAGGGGGCCAAGAAAAATGTCAAAAAATTACACAATACAAATTGTCAAAAAAATGTATTTCTCACACTTCATTTATGCAGAACTGCGTGAAACTTAACAAACTTATTCATACTTACCACTTTGCACTTAGGGAAAACCGTGTGAAATGAACATACGTTATTCACGAATGTTCCTGCTAGCAGCTATAAAAAATGACCATCAGAAGAGAGCACCAGCACTGTGTGCTGGTCTGAGAATGCTTCAAAGAGCAATACCCACTGTCATGTTACCGAGAAAAGTAGCGCATTCTACTGGCAGAATCTGTCCAGTTAAGTTTATAAGCACTGATTATCTGCAAGGCGGTTTCCAGTGTCCAACTTGCAGGTCAATGACGAAAAGAGAGTTAAAACTTAGCTTTGCACATCTGCAAAGTAACGCAGTGGAGAGTTGAAGTTCCCCTGGCGGGGCGACATTTGCAGTGGTCGGCCTGTTGTGACGTAGCGTGAGGCGTGCCGGCATGTTGATGGCGCAGTCAGCGCAGCAGAAGAACGCGGCGGCCAGACAGAGGCGATGACAATGGAGGGCAGCCGGCTGTCGGGAGCTTCCGCGCCCGCGGCGCCGAGCGCAGCGGCCCGTGCAGGGGTCACACCGCGGCCTGCGGCAGCGCCGGGCACCGGCGTGCACTGCCCAGGGCAACCGAAACTCCACCTCGCCGTTTTACGGCACTGCCAGTGGCGGCCATTTCAAACGGTACTCAAATTACCAGAACATATCGGCTATATTTATTTTTAGTCTAGAATATAATCGAGTACTTTCAAAATAAAATTCTTGCCGGCTGCTGCGAAAAACAGATACATAAATAAATGAGTGAGTGAATACAAATTGCAGTTGCAAGAAATTTCGAAGAAAAATAAACACTCGGTATAGGAGGCAAACTTCTGCAGGCAATTAAAGGGCTTTACGTAGACTGTCAGGCAGCAGTTAGAGTAGATGGCAAATTAAGCTCATGGTTCAGGGTAGTTTCAGGGGTAAAACAAGGCTGTAACCTGTCACCACTGTTGTTCATACTATTCATGGATCATATGTTGAAACCAGTAGACTGGCAGGCGGGATTAAAGTAGGTGAAAGCGAAATAAGCAGTCTCGCATATGCAGACGACTTAGTTGTAATGGCCGATCCGATTGAAAGGTTGCAAACCAATGTTTCATTAATCGATCAGAGGTGCAAGGATTATGATATGAAGATTAGTATCTCTAAAACGAAAGTAATGTCTGTGGGAAGGAGATTCAAACAGATTGAGTGCCAAATAGGAGGAACAAAGTTAGAACAGGTAGACAGTTTCAAGTACCTGGGATGTATTTTCTCACAGGATGGCAACATAGAACTGGAATCGAGGTGCAGCAAAGCTAATGCAGTGAGTGCTCAGCTAAGATCTACTCTCTTCCGCAAGAAGGAAGTAAGTACCAAGACTAAGTTAGCATTGCACTGCTCTATCTTTCGACCAACTTTGTTTTTTTTTATGTTTTGTTAAGCTTATGGGACTTAACTACGGGGTCATCAGTCCCTAAACTTACAAACTACTTATGAACTACTTACGAACTAGGACGGCACAAATATCCATGCCCGAGGGGGGATTCGAACCCCCGACCGTAGTGGCCGTGCTGACGGTGACTGGAGCGCCTCAGTCACCTCGGCCACCGCGGCCGGCTCCAACTTTGTTGTCTGGGAGTGAAAGTTGGGTGGATACAGGTTACCTTATTCATATGATAGAGGTTACAGATATGAAAGTAGCAAGAATGATTGCAGGTACCAATAGATGGGAACAATGGCAGGAGGGTGTCCATAATGAGGAAATCAAAGAAAAGTTGGGAATGAACACCATAGATGAAGCAGTTAGAGCGAACAGACTGAGATGGTGGGGTCATGTTACACGCATGGGAGAAGCAAGGTTACCTAAGAGACTCATGAGTGCGTCAGTGGAGGGTAAAAGAAGTCGAGGTAGACCAAGAATAAAGTACTTAGATTCCGTGCAGAATGATTTTGAAGTATAAGGCATAACATCAGACGAGGCATCAATGTTAGCATTGAATAGGGGATCATGGAGGAATTTTATTAGAGGTACTTTGCTCCAGACTGAACGCTGAAAGGCATAATCAGTCTCTAATGTAGATGATGATGATGATGATGAATAAACACTCCAAAAAAGTGTAGAAAGATATAAAAAAAGGCAAGATCGCTGATCATAAATTTTTATTTATGACGTCCGGTTTCGCTGAACTATGTTAGCATCGTCTGGTCCAATAAAATCATTTTACAAGGCCATAATCTTGTAATGTCAATCAGTTGCTACATAATTTACAGTGCATAGGTGCATTATGTCATTATAATAAAACATAATTATCACTGTGAGTGACAATAGCAAATATGAATTTGCTATTGTCACTCACGGTGATAATTATGTTTTATTATAATGACATAGTGCACCTATTGGCCTTGTAAAATGATTTTATTGGACCAGATGATGCTGACATAGTTCAGCGAAACCGGTCGTCATAAATAAAAATTGATGATCAGCGATCTTGGATTTTTTTTTCTTTCTACAATATAAGTGTTGAAACATCACGATTCCAGGGGTTCTTGGCTTTTTAAATAAAATTTGAATAGAGATATACAAAGAGTTCTCTACATTACTCACGAAAACAGAAGTTGAAAAGTTGTACGAAATAACCTACACATTATGAATTTGTGTTTCAGACAGCAGTATACATCAATACCCCTAATACCTGGTATAGCATCCTTTTGCACTGATGAACGCCGCGGTGGAGTAGCCAAGCTGTCTACGGCGCCTCGCTGGGGTGCACGCGGTTGCTCGCCGTCGGAGGTTCGAGTCCTCCCTGGGGCATGGGTGTATCTGTTGTCCTTAGGTTAGTTTACCTTAGTTTAAGTAGTTTGTAAGCTTCGGACTGATGACCACGCGCCGGCCGCGGTGGCCGAGGTGACTGAGGCGCTCCAGTCTCGTTCTGCACGGCCACTACGGTCGGAGGTTCGAATCACCCCTCGGGCATGGATAATTGTGCCGTCCTTAGTATTAGTTAGTTCATAAGTAGTTTGTAAGTTTAGGGACTGATGACCACGCAGTTGGTCCGATAGATTTAGAACTATTTGAACATTTTGAATTTGCACTGATGAACGCCCGTATTTGTCGTGGCATAGTGTCCACTTGATCTACATCTACATGGGATACTCTGCAAATCACATTTAAATGCCTGGTAGAGGGTTCATCGAACCACCTTTATTCTGAAACTTCCTGGCAGATTAAAATTGTGTGCCGGAACCGGGACTCGAACCTGGGACCTTTGCCTTTCGCGGGCAAGCGCTCTACCACTGAGCTACCCCGACACGACTCACGATGCCGCCTCACAACTTTACTTCCGCCAGTACCTCGCCTCCTACTTTCCAAACTTCTTTATTCTATTTATCTACTATTCCGTTCTCGAACAGCGCGCGGGCAGAAAGAACATCTGAATCTCTCCGTTCGAGCTCTGATTTCTCATGTTTTATTCTGATGATCATTTCTACTATGTAGGTGGAAGTCAACAATATAGCATTGCATTCGGAAGAGAATGTTGGCGATTGGAGTTTCGTAAGTAGACCACGCCGCAGCGATAAACGCCGTTGTTGTAATGATTCTCATCACAAATACTGCATCATTTCCGAACGCTGTCTACTCTGTATCGTGACAATACAAAACGGGCTACTCTGCTTTGGACTCTTTCGATGGCTATCGTCAAACCAACTTGATAAGGAACCCACACTGCGATGGTTACTCCAGATTGTTCCACTCGTCAGCGAAGATTTGGGGTACATCTCTCAGCCTGCTTTGCGGGTCGTCTCGTCTAAGAACAGCCCTTTTCAATGTATCACAGGAATGTTCGTAAATGGTTATGTCTGGAGAACAGGCTAACCACTTTAATCTTGGGTTGTCGTTATCACGAAGGAATGCATTCTCAAGATGGACGACGAGTGAGAGAATTGTCGTCCATTAACATGATTCCCTCATCGAAATGCTGCCTGAATGGTTACGCTGTAGTCTAAGGGTGTCATAACTGTATCCCATAGCCTTTTGATTTCCTTCCACGATCACTAATGGCGTACGGTGGCACCACATAATGCCAATACGAAACGTTGCAGCGGTGGAGTGGCCGAGCGCTCTAAGGCGCCTCGCTGCAGAGCGCGACGCTGATCGCCGTCTGATGTTCAAGTCCTCCCTCGGGCATTACATATTCTCTTACTATTATCTTTTTTTAAAGGTGAGAGATAAATTTTGCAGCTCAAGCTACGTAAAGTTAATTTATCATTTGGTGTTACTTACGATTTTTGATGTTACTGTTACACGAGTGTCGTCCAAGAGTAATGTATACATTGCCCATATGGGCCATTTTGCAGTTTTTTAACGACCACGTTTATTTCAACAACTCTCGCAGTACGAAACAAGCTGCATGACATGCAACTTCACTCCCGACGTCCAGGGCGAGGACCTGCTTTGACACCTAGACACCATGCAGCGCGGTACAAATGTTTGTAAATCTATCGGACCAAACTGAGTGGTCATCAGTCTGTAGCTTACAAACTACTTAAACCTAGGTAAACTAACCTAAGGACAACACACACACACCCATGCCCCAGGGAGGACTCGAACCTCCACGGCGAACAACCGCGCGCTCCGCAGCGAGACGCTTTAGACCGCTCGGCTACTCCACCGCGGCAGCGCGGTACAGATGGGCCAAACAGCATGCTCAATAGACTCGTCAGAACTGGCATCAAATGCTATTCACATATTGGACTCTCGTATGCGTTCAACCAGACAATCCTGGGAGACGTTTTTGGAGGAAGTCTGGTTAACCTGAACGTCTTAGATACATCGTGAAGCGAGTGCAGCAAGGGTGTCCCGGCAGCCTTCTCAGTGAAGTAGTGCGGACTGACACACGTTCCTCTGTTACCACCTCCTCGTCTTAAGACACGTGTGTTCAAAATGCACCAGGAATGAATGTGGTAGATAACCTTTTGTCTTTAAATGGGAAAGATGAATAGTATGCTTACCACCCAGCGCGGCATTTCTTCTTCGCCATATTATAAAAATACATCCCAATGACCTAAATATGCGTAGAGATCAGCCATTATTAATTTAAAAAAAGGGAACAGTTAGAAACTGTGGGAAGTCTGCACTAGCAAAAGCAGGGTTTGAGGAATGCTGAAACTCGAATGGTAACACACGTGATAGGATTTAAATCTGTGGAAAAGCACATTGATTATTGTCTACATGTCGATTATTGTTGCCTAGAAGAGAGCTGAAGTTTGCTTGTCATCAACTTTATTGTGTAAGGGTTTAGATTCTTCAGAAATGTTTTTCTCTGTTATAAAGAGTAAATAAAGACGGCGTCATGAAGTGGCTTCAGGTAAGATGCAATTAATTCATACTTTAAACAATTATGAATTTCCTGAAAGTTACCCTCCACTTTGGTATGTTTCATTACTCCTTTCGTGAGATTCGTGGAAACTGATAGCCTTCCGTTATTTGGTTGTCTTACGGCCTTGACTCTTTGAGCTGTTTGAGACCATACAATGTTACAAAGAGTAACCCAACACGGCGCCTTTGTCTTTTGCTCGTGAGTTCCAGAAGGAGTGGGGCTTTTTTTCTTAATTGCGTGAAGACACTTCGTGCCCTATTTTAGTAAGGAAGTGCAAAAATTCATCTCTGAGCTTTGGGTAAACGAAACGGATGTTTTCTATTGATATGTTATGTAGACACTGGCCTTCTTTTCCCCTTCGATCTCAAAATCGCAATAAAACTGGATTTGTACATAAGAAAAAATACACGCGCTTTATACATAACAAAATCTACATTACCAACAAACACTCATCTGGGTAAGAAGATGAAATAA
This sequence comes from Locusta migratoria, assembly GCA_026315105.1. Lineage (NCBI taxonomy): Eukaryota > Metazoa > Arthropoda > Insecta > Orthoptera > Acrididae > Locusta > Locusta migratoria. The sequence goes on from CM048755.1 coordinate 196,276,703, forward strand.
TGTATGGATATGAGATTGGAAACACTGTTTCAATATCGACTGATATGTCGAATTCTTAAAAGTGGACTCGCTTGTTTTCTTTCAATTTATCCTTGGATTCTCCATGATTCAGCGCTTTCTAGCCTTTCCGCAAAGAAAAATGGAATTATCTATTTCTTTCAGTGGCGTTCTAAAGCACTCGAAAAAAGATAATAATAGTGACAGGGTGAGCGTTGAATCCTTTTACAAAAAATAGAATGATAATGTTCATAAGTGATAAGCAAGAGAGGGGGGGGGGGGTCTTTTGGGAGACTTCCCACATTCATGCAGTGTACAAATGTTCAAATGTTTGTTAAGCTTATGGGACTTAACTACGGGTCATCAGTCCCTAAACTTACAAACTACTTATGAACTACTTACGAACTAGGACGGCACGAATATGCATGCCCGAGGGGGGATTCGAACCCCCGACCGTAGTGGCCGTGCATATCGTGACTGGAGCGCCTCAGTCCCCGCGGCCACCGCGGCCGGCTCATGCAGTGTAATCCTGGTCCTGGATTAGACTTTTTCCAATGAAACAAAAAATGTAGCTTTCAGTATACAATTTATTCAACTTTAGTAATGACAGTCAATATTTAAACAGAAATCATGGAAGTAATGAAATATCCCTTAACTAGATCACATGCAAAGTTTCATGAAGAAATGATATAAAATCAGCGAAGTTGAAGAAATTAATTTTTAAAGTTTATCTGTTGCTTTTACACTTATAGAATCATTAAACTAGCACTATTGATTGGTATAACAAATTGCCTTTATAATTAAATCAGAATTTCTGTTTCAGATTTTGTAATTCCATTATCAACTTAACAGAACTAACTGTAAATATTTTCTACCTGCAGTTCATAAGTCATTAGTTACAGTGGATCCAGTCATATAATACTGTTGTCGTGGTCCTCAGTCCGGAAACTGATTTGATGCAGCTCTCTGCCATACTCTATCCTCAGCAAGCCTTTTCATCTCCTCATAGGATTGTCAACCGAGATTTATTTTAATGTGCTTGCTGTATTCTTCTCGTCTCCCTCTGAGATTTTTACCCCACACACTTTCCTCCAATGTTAATTTCACGATTTCTTGATGTCTAAGAATGTGTTCTACCAATCAATCCCTTCGTTTAGTCAAGGTTGCCACAAATTCCCCCCCCCCCCAATTCAGTACCTCCTCATTAGTTACGTGATCTACCCACCTAATCGTCAATATTATTCTTTAACACCACATTTTAAAAGCTTCTATCCTCTTCCTGTCTGAAATATTTATCGTCCATGATTCAATGCCTTCAGAAAATACTTCGTAACACTTAAATTTATATTCGATATTAACAAATTTCTCGTTTTCAGAAACGCTTTTTTCCCATTGCCATTATATGTTTTATATCATCTGAGCAGCGACCATCGTTCGGTATTTTACTTCCCAAGTAACAAAAATCATCTACCACCTTTATTGTTTCGTTACCTAATCTAATTCCTTGAGCTTCGCCTAATTTTCATATACCGAGCGAGGTGGCGCAGTGGTAACACACTGGACTCGAATTCGGGAGGAAGGTCGTTCAAATCCACCTCCGGCCATCCAGATTTAGGTTTTCCGTGAATTCCCTAAATCACTCCAGGCAAATGCCGGGATGGTTCCTTTGAAAGGGCACGGCCGATTTCCTTCCACATCCTTACCCAAACAACCCGAGCGTAATCTCCGCCTCTAATGACCACGGTGTCGACGGGGCGTTAAACACTAATCTTCGTTCGTTCGTAATTTTCATATGCTCAAATATTCGTAAACCTTCTATGGTCATCAGTCCCTAGAATTACAAACTACTTAAACTAACGTACGCTAAAGAAGACGCACACGCACACACACTTACACACACACACACACACACACACACACACACACACTCACTTATAACTAGATGTGTGCTGTCAAATTCACTGTTTAATATACAATGTACAGTAAGTACCTCCGTGTGGCCGAAGACAACTGCGCAAAACCTCAGGACGTACAGAAGACAGACACAAATCTCTTAATTTTCGATTCGTAATACTCGCCGTGGCGTAATCGTCGAGTGCACCAGTTGGAGCAGGCGTGTCCCACGCTCCTTAAATACAGAGCTTTAACGCTCCTCACTGGCGCCACGAATAACCACAAGCCTGCGGCTAGGCATTCCGGTAAACACATTTCCAAAGCGGGCTGCAGTTGCTCCTTTCGGAGCAAAAATGTTCAAATGTTTGTATAGCTTATGGGACTTAACTACGGGGTCATCAGTCCCTAAACTTACAAACTACTTATGAACTAGGACGGCACAAATATCCATGCCCGAGGGGGGACTCGAACCCCCCCCCCCCCGACCGTAGTGGCCGTGCAGACCGTGACTGACGCACCGCAGTCCCCTCGGCCACCTTTCGGAGCAGCAGCAGCAGCTACTTCACTAAGCTGCAGTATAGCATTAATATTTGTCACAGCGCAAACTGGGCAGATATAGAGCACCTGTAATGTCAGCTAAGAACTTAAGGTGATGTGTGTCTACTTCGTGTATGCTTTATGCATTTCGTACAGTCGTCTTCTGACGCCAAGAAATACTTGTCACTCTTTATATACTGTAATCAGTCATCTTAGATATCTGACGGGCAGCTTATTCAAATAAATGTTACAGAACGACTTTATGATTATTTAGCAGCTGGAGTGATGGCTGGAGCACTGACTGATTACTACGAGTGCGTGCAGCGAAATAATTCCTCAGACTTTTATTTTGTTCACAAAATCGATTAAGATATTACAAGTTGTGCATTTTACTCGGTCGACTTTTCCGCTTTGCTTGCGCAAGCAGCAACCATCCTCGGCTAGAAGCATCGAAATTGTAGCGCAGAACGTAGCGGTCTGTAACGTAGCTACGAGGCGCACCCAGAAAGTAACTTTCTCCGATGTTGCTGTCTTTGAAGTATACGTATTTAGGAGTGAGTACTGAACATGCGCAATGTTCACGTGACACTAAAATGCCGGCCGGATAGGTCCCGCCTGGTGGCAGTACCGCGCCAGCAGTGACCCGAAATGCCGCCTTTTGCTCGTTCTACTGTCGCCTGAAACGTTCGGCCAGAGAAACGTACCTTAATGCACAAAACATAGCATCCCTCGAAATTCGCCCTCAGTCCCTCAGTTCGGCCAAGTCTACGGGCAGAACATCACCTAAAACCATATGGTGCGTTGCTGGTGTAGGCTTTTATCGAGGGTCGTCAAAATGTTCATGATAACCGTCGGTCAGTAGTGAACGCCTAGTTGAGCTGGCGCGGTAACGATTTACATTTGTTCTTGCACTTCAAGAAATTCCTGTTCTCCAGCCAGCGTTTTGACAACGACGAAGAGATGAAGGCGACTGTCACCCGCTGGTGCCATTCACAGGAGGCATACTTCTACCACACAGGAATACAAAACCTGTTCCAAATGTTCAAATGTGTGTAAAACTATTGGACCAAATTGCTATGGCCATCAGTCCCTAGACTTACAAACTATTTCAACTACTTTACACTAAGGAAAACACACACACTCATGCCCGAGGGAGGCCTCGAACCTCCGGCGGGAGTGACTGCCCAGTCCGTAGCATGATGCCTTAGACCACGCGGGCCAATCCCGAGCAGCAAACTTGTTCCCACGATAAGACAAGTGCAGCAATTCTTCGGTTATTATATAGAAAAATACCCCACACATTGCTGTACCTGTTACTAATAAAGCTTTTCAAGTAACTATGTTGTCGTTAAAAAAATAACTGAGGTAATTACTTTCTGGTTGGCCTCGTACGTCGGTGTGTGACAAAAACCTCATAAAACTGAAGACTTGGACCACACATAGATCAACCTCTCTTTCAGCATAATGGCATGTTACACACAAGCGCTGCGACATCTGTAACAATCCGAGATTTGGGTTCACTGTCATCGATCGTCCCTCATACAAATTCGACTTTGACCTATCCGATTTTCATCTGTTTCCAAAACTTAAGGAACACCTTCGAGGACTTCACTTCGAAGGCGATGAAGTGGCGTAAGTAGAGGCGAGACTGTAGTTCCGTCAACAAAGTCAAACATTTTACAATTACCGTATCAACAAAGTGGTCCCTTGATGGGAGAATTGTGTTAGCCATCAGGGTGACTTGCGAAACCGGGTGACGTGGCGCAGTTATAACACACGGGACTCGCATTCGGGAGGTCGGTGGTTCAAATCGACCACCGGCCATCCAGATTTAGGTTTTTCGTGATGTTTCTAGATCACTCAAGGCAAATACTGTGGTGTCGCACAAGTACAAAGTGCGCGCCACCTACTTTCGCCGCGCGCCGCCATGCACGCACGACGCGGCGTTCTCACGACGACAGCCACGAGCGCCCTCTGCGACAACTCCGCTCGTGGCCACCACTGAAGGACATCGTCCACTTGAGACTGAGATAGCAACCAGTTAGGACCTTCGTAATCAGATAGGCACCAGTGAAGACTTTGCTATCGTACAGGCACTAGGCAGGCCTCGTAACAACTATGTATCAACATTCTGCAGTACTATGTAAAAGTTAAGTATTGTTACATTCTGTGCAATATATATCTCTTTCTAATTTACTCGAGTGTTTATAGTTTCTGGCTGCTCCCCTCCGTACCTGCACCAGCGTGCTATCTTTGTTCCTGTGTCGGTCTCATTCCACTCGGCCACCGACACCTACGACGAGGCTGGGACACAAAAGCGGCGACGAAGTTGGGACACAAAAAATACCTGGATGGTTTCTTTGAGTAAGGAAATCGGTCGAGCTTTTCCAAACAGTTTGAGTGTGTATACATGTAGCGTCTGTTCCGAAAGAACAGACGCCACTTCTGATCCTGCAGCTGTTATTATTTAATATTCATGGAATATATGACTTCAACTGCGATTGGGCAAAGCTGAAAATGTGTACCCAGCCGGGATTCGAACCCGGGTCTCCTGCTTTCTAGGCAGTTGCGCTGACCCCTACACCACTGGGGACACAGTGATCACCGCACCTGCAAGGACTACCCATGCACGTCTCCCGTCAGATACAAATTCCCAGCTTCGCCCTGCCCATAGTACTCAAACTCGTAGTTTAACTAATTCCCGTAAGAGTAAGGGCTTCAAACTTGCCCACCCCTCCCCACTAACGATAGGATCATTGCCCGTCTCCGGCATATTATATATATACATGTAGCGTCTGTTCCGAAAGAACAGACGCCACTTCTGATCCTGCAGCTGTTATTATTTAATATTCATGGAATATATGACTTCAACTGCGATTGGGCAAAGCTGAAAATGTGTACCCAGCCGGGATTCGAACCCGGGTCTCCTGCTTTCTAGGCAGTTGCGCTGACCCCTACACCACTGGGGACACAGTGATCACCGCACCTGCAAGGACTACCCATGCACGTCTCCCGTCAGATACAAATTCCCAGCTTCGCCCTGCCCATAGTACTCAAACTCGTAGTTTAACTAATTCCCGTAAGAGTAAGGGCTTCAAACTTGCCCACCCCTCCCCACTAACGATAGGATCATTGCCCGTCTCCGGCATATTATATATATACATGTAGCGTCTGTTCCGAAAGAACAGACGCCACTTCTGATCCTGCAGCTGTTATTATTTAATATTCATGGAATATATGACTTCAACTGCGATTGGGCAAAGCTGAAAATGTGTACCCAGCCGGGATTCGAACCCGGGTCTCCTGCTTTCTAGGCAGTTTGTATCTGACGGGAGACGTGCATGGGTAGTCCTTGCAGGTGCGGTGATCACTGTGTCCCCAGTGGTGTAGGGGTCAGCGCAACTGCCTAGAAAGCAGGAGACCCGGGTTCGAATCCCGGCTGGGTACACATTTTCAGCTTTGCCCAATCGCAGTTGAAGTCATATATTCCATGAATATTAAATAATAACAGCTGCAGGATCAGAAGTGGCGTCTGTTCTTTCGGAACAGACGCTACATGTATATATATAATATGCCGGAGACGGGCAATGATCCTATCGTTAGTGGGGAGGAGTGGGCAAGTTTGAAGCCCTTACTCTTACGGGAATTAGTTAAACTACGAGTTTGAGTACTATGGGCAGGGCGAAGCTGGGAATTTGTATCTGACGGGAGACGTGCATGGGTAGTCCTTGCAGGTGCGGTGATCACTGTGTCCCCAGTGGTGTAGGGGTCAGCGCAACTGCCTAGAAAGCAGGAGACCCGGGTTCGAATCCCGGCTGGGTACACATTTTCAGCTTTGCCCAATCGCAGTTGAAGTCATATATTCCATGAATATTAAGTTTGAGTGTGAGCTCCTTCCGTAATGACCACGCTGTCGACGGGACGTTAAAGCCTAATCTTTCCTATGTTGAAAATCAAATGCGTAGACATTCTGAATGTTAAAAACGGTAGTTTTATTTTAAAATCTTGTAGAGTTTTCAGATGAAAACTTCAGAAGCAATACTTTTCAGCACGCTCTCGTATTTTATAATTTTTTTTTGTCCGTGACCTTTCTGAAAACCCTAAAAATGATGACATATCGTGAAAGCTCTGGTTGTATTTATGCTTGGGCACCCTTTTATTCTCGCATTTGACAGCACCCCGCCTGTGACGTACATTATAACTTCTTTTCGGACTGTTTTTCTTCCGCCGCTTTTGAAACTACGTTTTCAATTTCTATTAACCTATGGGCTACTGAGACAGTTATTCGCCCGCTTGTTTGTATGGCATATTTTTATTGAACCAATACGTAAACTTCGGGAACAACCGAACAGTGAACACTGCGCGGAAAGCGAAAAATTGAAATTGGGAGCGCAATTGAATATAAAAAGGATTTCTATTTAAATGTTAAAGAGCGTTAATAAAACTTCAGAGCATCAGTGAACGTGGTGGCAGTCCACATAGCCGGATAAAGAGAGGATATACGAGCAGTGAGGTGGAAACAGTATCCTTGTCACACACACAAACTCCAACACTCCACGTGAACGCAAATCGTCCGAACGTAATTAGAAGAACTCCTGATGAAAATTAAAATACACAATTTTGTGTTTGTTCTACAGGTTTGTTTATTTTGTTAATCAATTTTCGGCTTATTAGGCCATAATGTGACATATCTGATGATGGCCTAATAAGCCGAAAATCGATTAACAAAATAAACACACTTGTAGAACAAACACTAAATTGTTTATTTTAATTTTTATAATGAATTTGTTCTACCAAGAAGCGACGGAAGAATCAGTTAACATAGAAGAACTAAAGTTTTCAGTGAATTTACCTCGATTCATCGTAACACTACCACTGAAAAACTTTGATGTGTGAGAAAACTTCCTGGTAGTAGTAAAAGTATAACTTAGTAGTATAACTTAGCGTTACGGATGGAAGTCTCTGACAATGCAGTACTGGACAAACGACGCATATCGAGTAAGTAAGAGTAATGGTCCTACGATGATTTTTGTTTTTCACTTAAGATGGAAGCAATTTGTTGACGAACATCATGGTGGCAGTAGAAAGCACTCTTGTTTCTCTAAGTCAGCTGAAGTCTCTCACAGAAACCCCATTCTGAAATTAGCGCTTCAATTCTCTATCTGCCAGCTATGAGGTGAGGAGCAGACTCTGGTCATGTTTTGAAAATAAAACGCGCCGTTCCACAATTTTATTAAAATCAAAACCGTTTAAGGGGATGGTGTCATGGATTGTACTAATGTGTGCAAGTGGTGTTGAGAATTTATTAAAGACGACAGAATAATCATCGCGGATAAAGGAGTGGGCGTCCATTAGTTGTGCCATATAAACGGGAGATGAAGATAAAATAAATAAATAAAATAAAATAAAGTAAAATGATCCGTGGCGTTCGTGGATTAACTTTTGATCATATAAAAGAAATGTTTCCTGAAACCTTCAGATCACTTTTGCATGAAATCCTTGTTGAAACACATCATTATCAAGAATCGTGCTCATAGATCAATATAGAGACAACAGATCACTTGGAAATGAAAGGCGAACAATTGCATGACTCTGGTGTGACTGATTACGTGGCTCACTACATCCTTGACACGAAAAGACACTGCGATGGCAACATGTGTCCACATCATCAGAGAAAATATCCAAAACCTTGGTTTTGGAACAAAAAAGTCATGGACTCCGCTTTTATGACCGTAAAGGGATTCTAGATAACTAAAGTTTGCCAGGGTGGGAAGCACCTTGTGCTGTTTGTTACTTCAAAACCATCAAAAGAAAATAAATAAATAAATAGATATAGCTGGTGATACAGAACGAAGCTATGTGCTACACGACACCACTCCTCTCTACAAAGCCAGCGCTACAAAGCAGTGTTTGGGTTCATTCGATTAGGACATTATCAATCACTGCCCTGATCTAGTACCTTTATATTTTCATCTTTTTACTTTTGTGAAGCTGTTTATCGGTGCAAATTTGTTTTCTACCGACGATCAGATCCAGTGCCGTCTAACAATGGCCCATGAAGGTGCGGGGAGGTATTTTTGATTATTTATTTATTTTTAACGAAAGTATCTACAAGCCTGCCGACGGCCGTGCCGCAATGCTTTTGGCAAGCGGGGTGCACTCAGTCCTTTTGAGGCCTACTGAGGAGCTCCCGTCACGAAAACTCACATAACGGACGGGAGTGAAGTGCGCTGACCACGCCCCCTCCATACCGGTGACGGCGACCGGTCAGTACTCGGTGTGTCTCTCGAGGCCTGTCAGACGGAGTGCAGTACCTGGTAGCTCATCCCTCCTCTCATGGAGTATATTGTGGGCGAAGTACAAAAACAGTGTTAATGTACGGGAACCTATAAAGACGCAGTCAACAATCCGAATATTGGTTTGAACACCACAGTGCTTTACTAGGCATGGTCCTGTTTGGAGGTGATTACCGTTGCCTTCGTCCGACCTTCGAACTGACTTACCCAGACAATTAACGTAGATTCCGAACCACAGTGCTTCTTGATATTTTTTCATATCGGCCAGAGGGGAAAGAAATGTAAATAGAGACAGATAAAAATCCTAGGACCTGGCGGGAATCAAACTCACAACTTTTGGATTCACCTTCTGTCACTCTACCACTATGTTATCCAGCCACACATTGTACATCTATGAATCAATAAATCTTTCAAAACTACATCTTAAAACGTTTTGCACCACCCACCAAAGATCTATGGCATTGTATACTAGGCTGAATAAATATTTATAAAGTAATACTGCTGAATAAATATTTGCAAATTACTGATACAGGAGGGGAAGGAAGAAGGATTAGGAAATAAAGGATTGACAGTGGCTGCATTAGGGCACTGAAATTAAGCAATGGCGATGTAACGATACATAATTAAATTAATATTTTTTTATCAATCAGCGACGCCTGTCGCCGTGTTTCCCTCTTTCTTGAAATATTTTATCTGTGGAAAGGATGTTTCGCTCGTCTTTCGTTTCTTCCGCCGTGTCGAGAGGACGGAACCGCGATCATTCACTCTCTTGTTTGAGCTTACTAAGTGTTGACATGTACGCAGACTGCTTTGTGATGTAAGTGTGAGTGCTGTTAAATTTTACTTTACAATATACCCTCTTTTGTTAAGAGCCATGTCTCCACCCTGTATTCATTTAATACTGTCCCATCCTTCCTTAATTAGTCATTTTCTTTGAGATTTTTAGCTCCTCCGTATTCCATCGTAACATGATATTCAGACGCCATTACTTTCGCTTCGTGTATTGCTTTGATTAAATCCCTATCAGTTACTTTAAATCATTACATTTCTTACTTTTAGAACCTGCCTTCGTATAAACAGTTTCGCGAAGTCCTATAGATGTTTTTGTTTGTTTGTTATTTGCGTAATCAAACTTTAGTTCACGGTCCGTCAACAATGACTTACGAGGCGACCAGTCTGAACACTATTTTACTGCGGAAAGTATCATAAAGTTTATCTAAACCATTCAACAGCTTAACAGTTTCAGCTGCTGTGATCAACATTTCCAGAAAGAAACTACAATGGGTACTTTCCGTAAGTTTTCTCTGTGATGTTATTTTTGTGTGTTGCCTTAACCCCAATCTGTAATCCGCCATTTCATCTTTTCAATCATTTCGTGTATTAATTTCATCCACCCTTGACAAAAGTATTTTATCAGATTTTTTATCCGATTTTTCTATGATAGAAATTTCAACCAAAAAATCTTTAATCTTTCAATCGCGGAGATTAACATTAATGCGTGCAGGCAACAACACAAAAGTAATGTTACAGCGACAAGTGAAAATGTATGCCTGGCCGGGAATCGAACACGGGTCTCCGGCTTCGGGTCAGCGGTCGCCTTAACCACATGGCTTCCCGTGCTCACTTCCCTTCAGTCTCACATTTTCACTTGTCGCCATTGTTTAATTTCAATGCCCTAATGCAACCACTGTCAATCCTTTCCTTCCTAATCCTTCTTCCTTCCCCTCCTTTATCAATAATTTGCTAAAGCAGTATGACTGCGAAGCAGGTGTGGTGTCTGTTCTTTTGGACATGTCCGAAAGAACAGACACCACACAAATATAATAAGTATTTATAAATTAATACGTCTACTGACTGCCGCGCGGTAGTAGCCGAGCGGTCTGGAGCGCCACGTTACGGAACGCGCGGCCTCCCGCATCGAAGGTTCGAATCCTCCCTCGGACATGGATGTGTGTGTTGTCCTTAGGTTAGTTTACCTTAGTTTAAGTAGTTTGTAAGTTTAGGGACTTATGACCAACGTAGTTTGGTCACATAAGAATTACAAACAATTGGTTTGAATCTAATGGCTCACAAAAAAACCCAAAAAATTATTTCCTTGTATTCAGACCTAACCTAAAATCATTTTTCTTGAGCTAAGACTATTACGCAGCAAACTCATTCAATTACGAGATGCATGACCCTTTGCATGAATGCAACCCTGTACCGTGCACCGTGTGATGCCCATGCGTTAATTTAACCGCTGCTGGCCTAACTTCCTCCATTCTTCAGTGGCAGACCTGTTTAAAACGTTCAAATGTTTGTAGAGCTTATGGGACTTAACTACGGGGTCATCAGTCCCTAAACTTACTAACTACTTATGAACTAGCTTATACTAAAGACTGCACAAACAGCCATGCCCGAGGGGGTATTCGAATCCCCGACAGGGAACGGCGTCACGCACCGTAGCATAGCGCCTCAGTGCGCTCGGCCGCGGCTGGACCTGTTTAACTCCCGTAGATTTCATGGTTGTCAAGACGTACTTGCACAGCTCTTTTCAGTTTGTCCCGAGCGTGTTCAATCGGATTCATCTCGGGGATGCAGGCAGGCTCATCCAATCTTACAATACCGACATGACTGATGAAATCATTGACGATGCCTGCTCGATGACTCGGGAGTTGTCGTCCATAAACTTTAATTCTTCCCCGAAATGCTAATGAAATGGTACAACAATGGGGTAGAGAATGTTATCCCTTCATTGGTAACAATCGTGTGGGAAATCTCCAGATGACACCCGCCCATAACATCATTGATGTACTCGATAGATGGTATGCTTCTGGCGTTCAGCATTACCCAGTTCCCTTCACACACGTTGTCGACTGTTATCTGCTATCAGACACATGCAGCATTATCTGTAAAAAGAACTTTGCGGTAATTTATTATAGTCCGTTATTGGTGATTTTCGTACCCCCTGTACCGTGCAGCATGATGCGGTTAAGGACTGGCCTGTCCATGGCCGTCTGGAATAAAGAGAGCTTTTGAACAGTCTGTTTCGTGCAATCTGATTTGACACTTGCCTCCCGGTAACCGTCACGAAATCATTATTTACCACGGTGGCGGTCCGGTCGGGTTTCCTTCGGTCAAGACGCAACAGATACTTATAGTGTGCCACAGTTCTTGTTACCATACAGTAGCTCTTAGCGGGCAAGTCATGATCACTTCCTGCAGTTTCGAACTACTCCAGGACCTACCTACGTCACTCTGACGCACGACTGTTCGACTTGCAACTTCTCTTGGTGAAAGTCCTTGTTGAAATGAAGTAACAATCCGTCTGCGATCAACGTTGATATTCTTCTTCTTGCCATCGGAGAACGCTTATACCGTGTCTACGAACACCCTTTAGTGTTCCTACAACGTGTATTGAATGAAGGTACAAATACCCCATCTGCGTTCAACACAATTGATATGCTTTCCATAGACGCAGCTATAAGCAAGTTTATTTACAGATAAAGGAGAAGCAATGAATTATAATTTGTGATGTGGCCTGACCTCTATGCTTACTAGGCAGACGCCTTGCCGTTAGACGACCGCATCTCTAACGATTAGGGCGCCTCGGAATAGTCTGAGTACGACTTTCCTCCACATTACAAACTTTAATTCAGCTTCTGTGTTCCATAGATAATAGCCACTACTGCCAAGGCTCTCCATGCAGCGGAATTGCACCTCAGCAATGGACATGAAGAAACATACCGTCTTAGGTTATTGAATTGATATATAAAAAGTTTATTTACATTTTATGGCAGTTCAAAGGACCAAATTTTTGGATTCATGTCAGCGTAGGAAGGAAGGAAGCTGTGTGTTTAACGCCCCGTCGACAGCGTGGTCATTAGAGGTGGAGCTTACGCTCGGGTTGTTTGGGGAAAGAAATCGGCTGTGCCCTTTGAAAGGAACCATTCCAGCATTTGCCGAGAGTGATTTAGGTAAAACCTAAATCTGGATGGATTTGAACCTGAATGCGAGTCCAGTGTGTTACCACTGCGCCACGTTTCTCGGTATCAACGTTGGTATACAGGTAATACATAACATTCTTTGGTGTGTGTGTGTGTGTGTGTGTGTGTGTGTGTGTGTGTGTGTCAACGTAGTACTAATACTGCTAATTTTTTCTCGTTAGATTAAGCGAGCGTTAAAAGCAAAAGTATTGTAATTTGCAACAGCACATAATAACTTGGAACACCAGCTTTGTTATGGCGATGCTAAAAGATTGTAACAGAGCTGTTCACGACTGTCCTACTGATGAGAACGTTCACTCATCTTTTACTGCACTTCTTCATTCAGCAAAGCAGTCTGTATCAGCACTGGATAAAATGCAGAATATTCTTCAGCCAGTGGAAAAACGATATGGAAAACTAGCCGCAATGAACACATTCACAAGTTACGTTGGCTAGTTACAGATGATTCCAAATTTACGAAATGATGAAGGATTTTATCAAATAAATCGGATATTGATTAAATGGGCAGATCACATAAATTACTGCCAAGCTCGTGCTATCACTGTTAAGCACACACATACACACACACACACACACACACACACAAACATACGCACGGTAACTCATGTAGCCTGCTGATGATAAATAGAAATTCATGGAATAAACACACGTATTGTCTGTGTTAGAAAATTGCTCGCTCAAATATCATGCAATATAGTTACTTCGAAAATGTTCAGTTCGCAGTAACAGATTGCGCAATATGCCACGCGGATTTAAATATGTTCATATAAACACATTTCACGTATAAAAATAGGAGTTTTTACACCTTCGCGCGACATAACACACAACACTTTCGAAAACACCACGACCTCCACACCTTGTTTTACCGCGAAATTATAAGTACTTCTCAGAGCTCATGTTCGTGTCACCGCTCGTGTTCATACCTGAGGCCCGACTCGACTCTACACTAGACAAAGCCTTATTCTTCTAGAAAATTGGCGCGGATTATCTTACTTCTCGTTTACTGAGATCACAACCGTCACCACAGAAAACCCACGCTATCCCGCACTTCACCAAAAGCCAATCAAAATAAATTAATCTTTCCAGAATAATTTCCATATTGAATCAACAGTAATATTTACTCCTAAACTTGTAACTTCACACTAATAATTAACGCATATTAAATCAGTAATAATAATATACAAAACAGTTACAAAATGATGTCTCATTAAACTTGAGCCGTGGTGGAGTAGCCGAGCGGTCTAAAGCACCTCGCTGGGGAGCGCGCGGTTGCTCGCCGTGGAGGTTCGAGTCCTCCCTGGGGCATGGGTGTGTGTGCTTGTCCGTAGGTTAGTTTACCTAGGTTTAAGTAGTTTGTAAGCTACGGACTGATGACCACGCAGTTTAGTCCGATAGATTTACAGACATTTGATTTCATTAAACTTGAACCTATCTTTTGGTTAATTGCATTTTGAATGTCTGTATGCTTGTACCATGTGGTGGACACTACATCAACTGTTTGCACTGAAGCTACACACAGGTCATCCGTCGTAAGAGCCTACCTATGGCTCGCTGGCTTCAGGCATGGGAATGATAAGCGCTACCGGTCAAAATCCTTTGACCTGACCAGAGATGGGAGCTAACAGCTACTCAGATACCCTTAATACCCTGAAGGCCAGGTACATTGGGACGACTGTTCAATCCGGAAATTATTTTCTGCACCACTATGGCAGTATTGTAGCAATTTGGTGGTACATTATCCCGCTGGACCATCATTTTTGAACGTGACCGGGTGGATAGGAAGGGAGTTTGCCAAAAAAAAAAAAAAAAAAAAAAAAAAAAAAATATTAATTGTAGCAGAGTTCACTTGCGAAGACTGCTGGTGAACGTACATAATTCTGTGAAACACACAGTCGTCGTATTTCTGGATATCAGAACAACTCCTGTGTCATTATCTTGGAGTGAAAGAGTATACGGTCTGCAGCAACATGGCACATCTGTCTACTGTTACGATTGGATCGAGGCAACTGTGCCGGTGGCGGTGGCCGAGGGGACTGAGGAGCTCCAGTCACGGTCTGCACGGCCACTACGGACGGGGGTTCGAATCCGCCCTCGGGCATGGATACTTGTGCCGTCCTTGGGATTAGCTAGTTCATAAGTAGTTTGTATGTTTAGGCACTTATGAACGCGTAGTTAAGTCCCATAAGCTTTACAAACATTTGAACATTTTTTGAGGCAACTGTATCATATTTCATCAACCTTTTCTGAAGACAGGAATCAGTATAAATACAAAGGAATTAAAGACGTTAGTTGCCATTAAGCACTAAATTACGTCAATGAGGAAAGTAGAACCCGGGTCTATTGCTCACCAGGCAGGATTGCTGACCACTATGCATGGACAATCACTGCATGGACAATCCTACCGGCAGACAAATTCAGTTCATACACACACTATTGGCGTAGTGCCCCAGTCCGTTATCTTCATTCCAGTAAGAGTTCCAACATGGCGTGCATCTTTATTGAGAGATCATAGCCCTGTCATCGCCTACTTATTTATGTGGTGTTTGTTCTTTCGGACACATAGCCTAGGCGGCAGATTTCCTGGTGAACTAAAAGCAGGTTGGTGCAAGTTCACAGCTCTTTCTCCAGAAGTTTAATAAACAGAAACACATAACAGAGACTTATGCCTTCAACAATATATTCTTCTTCACTAAAGTCTTCTTGAACGTGGAAAGTCACAAAAATCCGCCTTAAAATGAGAAAAACGACTTAAATGTTTCTGGCTGCGACCGATGCTTTCACCCTTTTACTGAACTCAGAAGAATATCTGAGTTATTTCGGCATTTGGTTTTGTAGCGATCACAGCTTCACTCACTATCTCCAGCTGACAGAATAAGAAAATATAAACTCAAACAGCAATCGTGAACTCCAAATGAAAGATGGCAATAAATACACCTACAATAACCGGAATGCTAACATGCAAAAGAGAAACGCTACTAATTCAGCAGCAAGTGAATAGAATCTTAATACGTTAATTCCTTAAAATGGGGAAGTGTGAAAAGCGCAGTTCCAGCAATACTTCAGAGATGGATAATGTTTAGAGCAGATTATCTGGACAATATGAAGCTGAAGGAGGTGATGCAGTGACTAAGGCGCTAGAATGATTCGGGAATAACGGTGCTCAAATCTACGTTAGTCAATGTTCAAATGTTTGTAGAGTTTATGGAACTTAACTACGGGGTCATCAGTCCCTAAACTTACAAACTACTTATGAACTAGCTAATACTAAAGACGGCACAAATATCCAGGCCCGAGGGGAGATTCGAACCCACGACCGTAGTGGGCGTACAGAACGTGACTGGCGAGCCGCAGACCGCTCGGCCACTGCGCCGGCTCTACGTTAGTCGCCCGTATGTATGTATATCTTCGCTTCCCGAAATAGATTACATCAAATGGCAAAATGGTTCCCTTGAAAAGTACACAGCTGATTACTTCTCCATTACTGTCCGATCGGAGCTTATATTCCATCTCTAAATGATCTACATTAAACTGCAATCATCCTTCCGTTGTACACGAATGTCCGGAAACCTATAACGCGTGACAAACTACTGTTTACTCTCCACTAAAGCTTCTGCATAATGTCGGGATATGCATAACAAAGAATGTAACTTCAGTCTCTGAACGTCAGACGTGTTTTCTATCGGAAGTCAAAGCATTTAGTTTGTATGTCTCTCGAGTTACTTGTACCGATTGTACTGTCAGAGACGTCAGTGTCAATACTACAGAAAAGCGCCAAACCTAGTAATGGATCTTACTAGTCCAGAAAAATAACTGGTGCAGACCATTACATTCAGCTACGTTTTTAACTATCCAATTGTACATTTCGTCTGCTACTGCAGAGAAAGTTCAAATGATTGTAAATCTATGAGACATAACTTCTTTCGTCGTCATTCCCTAGGCTTACAAACTACTTAAACTAACCTAAGGACAACACACACACACACACACACACTCATTTCCCGAGGGAGGACTCGAAGCTCCGACGGTGAGCAACCGCGCACTCTGCAGCAAGGCGTCTTGGAGCGCTCGACCACTCCACCGTGGATACTGCAGAGGACTCTCATAATGGATCCGATACAGAGGCCTCGTGCTTGGTTTCTAAAATTTTAGGTGCTGGAGCACAGTTCTTCAACCATATCCCCACCCCAATCACAAAAAATCACAAATTTAGAGTTTCTGTTTGGCCAAAGTAGTCTTCGTGACTGACTTTATGTTCTCAATGGCAGCCAACAGCAACGTTCAGAAAGTTCTGCTAGGTGAACGTGCATGCATTATTTATAAATAAAGCATTTGAAGATGAAGGACGACCATATTCTTGGCCCAACTGGCTCATGAACATTTCAGCGTTCACGTAGAAAACAAAACACAATGCGGTATGAGACACGAAGATTATAAGCGTAGGGACTGATGATCAACGTAGTTCCTTAGATTTAAAACATTTGAACGTATTTAGCGACTTTCCATCAAATTATTCTCTCTGACTGCCAGAGAAAACCTTGTTTACTGTGGCGCTTTGCTTTATTCTATAGTATATTACCGTTTCCTGTTTATTTCAGAATGGACGGGAGAATTATCACTAGCCCGACCCACATCTAATGGAGAACGATCGAGTGTTTACAAAAATAGTTTTGACGGAATGTATGGTATCCACATCTACTTAGTTATGCGAGCCTATATTTTCTAGTTCGGTTCTTAAAAAAATGTTTGTAAAGTCTATGGGACTTAACTACGGGGTCATCAGTCCCTAAACTTACAAACTACTTATGAACTAACTAAGACTAATGACGGCACAAATATCCATGCCCGAGGGGGGATTCGAACCTCCGACCGTAGTGACCGTGCAGAGTTCGGTTCTTGACTGAACTGCGCCAGATAAACGATTTATGCCTAACATCGACGACCTTTAATCCAGATAAAGTTTGATTTTCACCACTTATCTGGGAAACAATAACTATTTTATTGTAGGAAATATTCTTTCAATTTTCTATAAATGTTCACTTCACTAGTATCGAAGTCTTCCTCAGCAAAGCATTTGTATACAATAACGTAATAATAACTTCAGTTTCATATTGCATGTTATTGTTGTGGTCTTCAGTCCGCAGACTGGTTTGATGTAGCTCTCTACGCTACCCCAACCTGTACAAGCCTCTTCATCTGATAATACGAACGGCAACCTACATCCTTTTGAATCTGCTTACTGTATTCGTCCCTCTACGATTTTTACCCTACACACTTCCTTCTAATGCTAAGTTGACGATTCCTTGTTGTCTCAGAATGTGTCTCGCCAACCTATCTCTTCTCTTAGTCGCGATGTGCCAGAAACTCCTTTTCTCCCCAATTCTGTTGAGCACCTCCTCATTAGTTACGTGATCTATCCATCTAATCTTCATCATTCGTCTGTAGCACCACATTTCAAAAACTTCTATCATATTTTTATCTGATCTCCTTATCGTCCACGTTTCACTCCCATACAATGCTACACTCCAGACAAATGCTTTCAGAAAGGACTTCCTAACATTTAAACTAATATTTCGCTTCTTCGAAACGCTTTTTCCCCATAGCCATTCTGCATTTTACATCTTATTTACTTCGGCCATCAGACGTTATCTTGCTACCCAAATAACAAACTTCATCTACTAATTTTATTGTCTCATTACCTAATCTAATTCCTTCAACATCGCCTGAGTTTCATATTGCTCAGTGTGTTGGGCCACAAAAAATTTTCCAGGAAGACTGTTGGTCCCAATACAAAAAAGATTGGGAACCACTGCTGTACAGGACTCTGACAATGCTCTATCAAAAGCGAATAGCAGTAAATTTTAATGGAAATGAAGCTTCCGAGAAACCACTATTCACATTGATTTCCGTGGAAGTACTGTGATGGCAGTGGTTATGTTTCCCGCTTTATGCTTAATAAGTTGCTAACGACACCAAATGCACGAAAATGTTAATAAAAACGTTCAAAAAGTAATGTGAATCCTACACGATGGTGTAAGTTGAAATCTGTATCAAAATGCAATATTTCGTCCACAAAACAACAAAATTACATCCGGATTCAATGAACTGTCCTGTAATGCCGGACGAATAGACATCAAATCTTCCGTCAATCCATATACTGGTAAACTGCGAAATGTCATTCATTAATCTCTATTCATATTCTACAAATCATTTACGGTGTATACAATGATCGTTCTTAAAGAAACACATATGATCAATTATTTAATTTCTGGTAAAAATCCAGCAAAATTCTTCACAGCGAATGGAGGCAAAATGCGCTGTAATAATATTCGTCGATCGCTCGTAAAGCGTCTGAATATCGGTGAACGGAAGTGGAGCCAAACTGCTCACAGCCGCGCGACTGTCAGTCAGTTGGCGAGAAAAGTTTGATTAGAGAATGGCCTAACTCGCGAGGAGGTAAGAGCGTAAGAGCTTCCCCTTCTTCGTTCAGCAATGAGATTCTCTTTGATTCTTCGTGTTAACGAAATTCTAAAGAAGCAATCCCGCCAAGTAGCTCTTAATTCGCTTCCGAGTTTTCCAGTATCGTCAGCCATTGAGACATAATAAGAATCTGACGTCAGCGAGCAGTACGCAAGAAGAGATCCAGAAGCTATCTACTAAAGGCAGTAGCGCCAAGTGCTGGGCACATTTGACGATGACGAAAGCAATCATCGTTCGCCCTCCTCGGAGCCCTGCACTTACGACAAGGACTGTTTTGAACAGTCGATCTGGTGCCAGATCTGCCTCTGGTGTTCTCGTGAGGTTCATCACTTCGTCACATCTGTCATTGCGACTGTGCTAAGTAAAGCCGCAACAATGGTCTGGTCGCTGCAGCCAACTCCATTTCCTGACACAAGCTACGTGCCTGCATGACGCTGCAAAAATGTCTGGCCTCTCGATCTTTAGTCACACGAGGCGGTAACTCTCCATAGCACTTACTATGTTTCTCCTGAACCCACTGTTTACATATTCGCATGAAACCTGCTACCAGAACCAACGCGAGAAGCAATACTATTAAAAGAAAACTGCAGTATTTACATATCACGAACCAGACGCTGTCTGATTGCGACCCCTACTGCTAGTCGTTTCTGCTAGTCACCCAAGACGCAAGAGAATCTTCTTACGAACAGTCAACATTCATATGCTATTTTTGAATCAGAAATGGGTTGACTTATAGCAGATCACATTGCTTACAAAATTGACCTGGTGCAGCAGCGGGTTGTGAATTCCGGGGCAGTCGCTCTTAAATCGTTTCAGATAGGCGAGAGATCGGGAGAACATGGAGGCAGAGCCAGAAATACAATCCCCTGGGCTACGAAGACGTCTTTAACATTGCGTGTCACATGTATTCGCGCATTATCCTGTGGCCTTTGGCTACTTCCGAAGGTATGGGAGGACGTCAGAAACGTAATGCTAGCTGGTTAGTACACTGGTAATTGCTAAATTGGAGGTAGTGGTGGAATCCAATACCACCCAAAGCCACAATAATAGGTACAATACCATTATGGTAAGCATAAGACAACCGTCCAACAGACTCTCACTACGTCTTTCCAGACTCTCAGCCGACCATCGTGATGGTACGGGTGAGAAAATGTCGCTCCGTTCCGTTACTGTTGTCGTTAATCGTTCATCGAACCATTGGTGGCGAAATTCGCTACAATTTTCCAGGATTTCGACTTCTCTCCAAACGACAGCATAATCCGCGAAAGCCTCATTGAACTTTCGACTTTATCTAGCAGACAGACTAAGGCGACATGTCATGGATTTCGCGGCAACTCCTGTCGAAGGTGAGACTCTCCATTTTTTAGCAAGGGGTCATCACATCGCTCTACCCATCTATCTCAGGTTTCTTGGCCTTATAACCAACACTACTGGGTCAGGTACCTCGTCAGTGCCTTACGACGTTGAGTATATCCGGTTCCAGTCTTCACATGGCAGTTCCTGTAATCAAAGCCATCTCTTCCGAATGACAAGTCATCAATAATGAGCACGTACCTATGGAGGCGCTCATAATACACTCCTGGCCATTAAATTTGGTACACCATGAAGATGACGTGCTGCAGACGCGAAATTTAACCGACAGGTAGAAAATATTGTGATATCAAATGATTAGTTTTTCAGAGCATTCACACAAGGATGGCGCCGGTGGCGACACCTAAAACGTACTGACAGGACGAAAGTTTCCAACTGATTTCTCGTACACAAACAGCAGTTGACCAGCGTTGCCTGGTGAAACGTTGTTGTGATGACCCGTGTAAGGAGGAGAAATGCGTACCATCACGTTTCCGACTCTGATAAAAGTCGGATTGTAGCCTATCGCGATTGCGGTTTATCGTATCGCGACATTGCTGCTCGTGTTGGTCGCCATCCAATGACCGTTAGCAAAATATGGAATCGGTGGGTTCAGGAGGGCAGTATGGAACGCCGTGCTGGATCCAACGACCTCATATCACTAGCAGTCGAGATGACAGGCATCTTATCCGCATGGCTGCAGCCACGTCTCGATCCCTGAGTCAACAGACGGGGACGTTTGCAACACAACAACCATCTGCACGAACAGTTCGACGACGTTTGCAGCAGCATGGACTATCAGCTAGGAGGCCATGGCTGCGGTTACACTTGACGCTGCATCACAGACAGGAGCGCCTGCGATGGTGTACGCAGCGACGAACCTGGTGCACGAATGGCAAAATGTCATTTATTCGGATGAATCCAGGTTCTGTTTACAGCATCATGATGGTCGCATCCATGTTTGGCGACATCGCGGTGAACGCATATTGGAAGCGTGTATTCGGCATCTCCATACTGGTATACCACTAGGCGTGATGGTATAGAGTGTCATTGGTTACACGTCTCGGTCTTCTCTTGTTCGCATCGACGGCACTTTGAACAGTGGCCGTTACATTTCGATTTCTAACGACCCGTGGCTCTACACTTCATTCGATCCCTGCGAAACCCTACATTTCAGCAGGACAATGCACTACCGAATGTTGCAGGTCCTGTACGGACCTTTCTGGATATGGAAAATGTTCGACTACTGCCGTGGTCAGCATATTCTCCAGATCTCTCACCAATTGAAAACGTCTGGTCAATGGTGGCCGAGCAACTGGCTCGTCACAATACGCCAGTCACTACTCTTGATGAACTGTGGTATCGTGTTGAAGCTGCATGGGCATCTTCAAGATGCTATACAAGCTCTGTGTGACTCAATGCCCAGGCGTATCAAGGCCGTTATTACGGCCAGAGGTGGTTGTTCTGGATACTGATATCTCAGGATTTGTGCACCCAAATAGCATGAAAATGTAATCACATGTCAGTTCTAGTATAATGTGTTTTTTCAATGAATACCCGTTTATCATCTGCATTTTTTCTTGGTGTAGCAATTTTAATGGTCAGTAGTGTATGTTTGTTGGTGGAAGAAATACATTGACTAATTCATCAAGAAACATATGTGGTCTGATATCTAGTAGGGAACCACTATGTGGTGCACTATCCCTCTGTTGTAACTTTTACCACTGAAGTTTCATGAATATCTGCGCAAAGCTCTTGCTCTTTCTAAATAGATCCTTACCAATGTACTACATTCCCCTCATAATTTCTCTATCCCTCTATTAATTAAGTCTGACGTAAGTCACTGATTGACTAGCAGTATACAAGAACGTGTCGCACGTTCACACCACCTAATTTAACTGCAGCGTTGGCTGTAAACTGTCTATATAGCTACAGACTATAACAGTAGAGGTCCTGTACCACATCTCTGACTGGCGCCTAATAAAACGTTCACTTCCCATGAAGGCTGGGCCGAGGGGACTGAGGCGCTCCAGTCACGGTCTGCACGGCCACTACGGTGAGGGGTTTGAATCCTCCCTCGGGCATGGATATTTGTGCCGTCCTTAGTATAAGGTAGTTGATAAGAAGTTTGTAAGTTTAGGGACTGATGACCCCGTAGTTAAGTCCCATAAGCTTAACAAACATTTGAACATTTTGAACATGAAGGCTGTGCAAAATAATAGAGCTTTGATTTACCTGAAAGGAAGTCGTAGAGTCAGAGGTAAATCGGATCAATGCATATCAAAGCATAGAGTAGAAGTACAAACAAAAATCAAAAGTCTTTTAAACCTCAAGAAACTCTGTATTCACCAAACCTCCATTGTCTGCAGCTTTCTGAGTAGGGGGAATTGGAATGGTGATCTAGGAGTGGTCTAAGAATTCTCCGTAGGTAAAGAGGTAAAAAACGAAAATTGGGTTTTAACGTCCCGTTGACAACGTAGCCATTTGAGAAGGAGCACAAGCTTAATTGTTTTTCCTTTTGATGGATGGGGCTTGAGATTGGCCGTGCCCTTCAAAAGAAACCAACTCACCATCTGCCTGAAACAATTAACGGAAATCCCAAATCTTGATGGTTGGAGGTGAGTTTGAACCGCTGTCCGCCCAGATGCGGATCCAGAGTGCTAACCACCGTGATACCTCGCGCTCGGTCACGTAGGGAGAGGTGTTTCAGTCCCCCCTGCCCCCCCCCCCCCCGCCACCCCCGCTTTTTCGCTTGCTCGCTCGTTCTCACTGATATACACACGGGTGGATATCAGTGAGGGCGGGGAGCCAGGATGCGACGAGAGTGGGGGACGGGGAGGGAGATATGCAGTCGCCATGAACATCGAACGACCCGCCTAACAAAGAATGAAATACGCAGCTCCACTTGCTCGAATGATGTAGATGTTGACGATCCGTGAAATCCATAGCCACGCACACACACAGCGTTCACAAATTTACAGGGCACATACTGTTAAATTATCTGTCGGTGATGAGAGCGTTCGGCATTTATTCCCGTCGAAAACAGAATAAATTGTGGTTAAAGCGAGGGTCGTACTGAGCTACACGAAAAATAATTACTGAATAAATAAGCGAGTGCGGTGTAGGTCAGCGGCGCAGAAAAGCAGCTGTAGCGCGCGGCGCCGGCAAATTGACACGTAGCCTCTCCTCTCCTCTCCGCATTCCAGCGCCGCCACCCGAGGAACTCACCTCAGCTCACCTCTCTGTTAGGCCGCACAGCCGCGTGGCTAACGCTCTTACGGCTGTGTCAGGACAGCCAAGTGCTGCTGAAAATACAGCACTTACGTATTACGCGCATGTCGACAGTAAGGACAAAGAAAAAGTACAAAAAGAGCCCAAACGCACACGCCTACAGATCATTCTTGTTGTAGCCACCATTTCGTTTGAAAAAGTTTTTAAAGTAAAAACTACCCGGTTACCCCAAAACGTTTCTATGAAAAAAAAAAAAAAAAAAAAAAAACAGCGATAAAACTATATTGTGGCTTTGATGCTTTAGGTGTTCTACATAACACTCCCCTTCACTCCCTACCTGCCCCCATTCGATGTTCAAACAATCATAAACCTTCTGTATTCACAATTTTTTCTCATCTTCAACACATTATGGAGAATCCAATTATACTTCTATCACACCCTAAATAAATTTGTGTTACGTTGGTGCGTAAGATTGCAGCTGTTTTCCGTAAGTTAAATGAACACAACAGATAATACATGACATAGACTTGACTCGTTATTAATACAGTGCTTCAAAAGAAATAGTAAATATTGTAGGTGATATTAGTATAAACAAATTGCACTATAAATGACATGTAACAAACGGCAGATTTCTATTGATTATGGAGATACAGCTGTTAGTATGGAACCCAAACAGATTTCAAGCAAAGGATAATGATGACGTTTGCGGTGTGGAATGGCCGTGTGGCTTAAGGCGTCATGCTACGGACTGTCCGGCCGTTTCCGTAGGAGGTTCGAGTCCTCCTTCGCGCGCGCACGCGTGCGTGTGTGTGTGTGTGTGTGTTTTTTTTTTTTTTTTTTTTTTTTTTTTTTGCTCCTACTGTAAGTTAGTTTAAGTAGGTCGGATTGTAGCCTATCGCGATTGCGGTTTATCGCATCGTGACATTGCTGCTCGCTTTGGTCGCGATCAAATGACTGTTAGCAGAATATGGAATCGCTGGGTTCAGGAGGGCAATACGGAACGCCGTTCTGCAACCCAACGGCCTCGTATCACTAGCAGTCGAGATGACAGGCATCTTCTCCGCATGGCTGTAATGGATCGTGCAGCTACGTCTCGATCCCTGAGTCAACAGATGGGGACGTTTGCAAGACAACAACCATCTGCACGAACAGTTCGACGACGTTGGCAGCAGCATGGACTATCAGCTCGGAGACCTTGGCTGCGGGTACACTTGACGCTGCATCACAGACAGGAGCGCCTGCGACGGTGTACGAAACGACGAACCTGGGTGCACGAATGGCAAAACGTTATTTTCTCCGATGAATCCAGGTTCTGTTTACAGCATCATGATGGTCGCATCCGTGTTTGGCGACATCGCGGTGAACGCACATTGGAAGCGTGTATTCGGCATCGCCATATACTAGCGTATCGTCCGGCTTGATGGTATGGGATGCCATTGGTTACACCTCTCGGTCACCTCGTGTTCGCATCGACGGCACTTTGAACAGTGGCCGTTACATTTCAGATGTGTTACGACCCGTGGTTCTACCCTTCATTCGATCCCTGCGAAACCCTACTTTTCAGCAGGATAATGCACGACCGCATGTAGCAGGTCCTGTACGGGCCTTTCTGGATACGGAAAATGTTCGACTGCTGCCCTGGACAGCACATTCTCCAGATCTCTCACCAATTGAAAACTCCTGGTCAATGGAGTCCGAGCAACTGGCTCTTCACAATACGCCAGTCACTACTCTTGATGAACTGTGGTATCGTTTTGAAGCTGCATGGGCATCTGTACCTGTACACTCCATCCAAGCTCTGTTTGACTCAATGCCCAGGCGTATCAAGGCTGTTATTATGGCCAGAGGTGGTTGGTCTGGGTACTGGTTTCTCAAGATCTATGCACCCAAATTGCGTGAAAATGTAATTACATGTCAGTTCTAGTATAGTATATTTGTCCAATGTATACCCGTTTATCATCTGCATTTCTTCTTGGTGTAGCAGTTTTAATGGCCAGTAGTGTAAGTGAACCCGCAGTCATATGAAGCACCAGCCGCCACTGATCTGTGCATATCTCTATCCCATGACGTTTGTCACCTGAATACTGCATACGTGTGGTTTACTGCCATGTAGCGTTAACGAATTGAAGGAAGTTAAAAAGAGTGTCCATGTGCGAGAGTATGCATCCTTACTATTTTGTTTGTCCTTACATTGGAACACAGTGCCTACAGAAAAGTTAAAAAAATGTTCAAATGTTTCTTAAGCTTAAGGGACTTAACTACGGGGTCATCAGTCCCTAAACTTACAAACTACTTATGAACTACCTACAACTAAGAACGGCACAAATATCCATGCCCGAGGGAGGATTCGAACCCCTGACCGTAGTGGCCGTGCAGACCGTGACTGAAGCGCCTCAGTCCCGTCGACCACCGCGGCCGGCACAGAAAAGTTATTTTTTCACCCTCCCTCAATTATCAGCTCTCTGAATTAAAGAAAAAATATCTCTCGAGACGCTGAATGTCATTCAGAGATTCCCATTAAACTTTCCTAAGAATTTTCACCATACTTTGGTAAACCATTCGCCGAATTGCAGTTCACAGTGGGTCTGGTTAACCTTCAGCAACGCAACAGTGACCTCCCTCTGGTTGTCTCCGGTAGTGCAGTAACAGCCTACGAGCAACTGGAGCCCTGGAGCAGCGAACGCAGGAGGTACTCATTTTAGCGAAGTGGAGGCAGTTAGCGGTCCCGGTCAATTGGCGACATCGGAGCTTCCGACAAGTGCGCTCCCTCCGATTACCTACAGCGTTACACCACAATGACGTCACGCAACAGACGTCAAACTAATCAACTGAGCTACGTGCTTCGGTATCCAACTCTTCAGTGCAGCCGAATAATGTATGCACTCTGTGCTCTTATATTAAAGCCGGCCGCGGTGGCCGAGGAGACTGAGGCGCTTCAGTCATAGTCTGCACGGCCACTACGGTCGGGGGTTCGAATCCCCCCTCGGGCATGGATATTTGTGCCGTCTTTAGTATAAGGTAGTTGATAAGTAGTTTGTCAGTTTAGGGACTGATGACCCCGTAGTTAAGTCCCATAAGCTTAACAAACATTTTTCTTATATTCAAATGTTCAAATATTTGTAACTCTATTAGACCAAACTTCTATGATCAACAGTCTCTAGACTTACAAACTACTTACACTAACTTACACTAAGGACAACACGCACACCCATGCTCGAGAGAGGATTTGAATCTCCAACGGGGAGCAACCGGAGGCTCCGCAGCAAGGCGCCTTAGATCGCTCGGTCATTCCACCACGGCCATCAGCGCTCTACGGGCCGTTTCGGTAAATGCCTACAAAAATTTAACAGCACGTACAGAATGCTTTACTGAACAATTTGCGGTAGGGAGCCGCGAGACGGAGAAGCCGTCTTAAAGAGTTATGAAAATAAAGTTTGCCTCCAATTAATGTCTTCCAGCTTACATGCATACACATTTACACGTACTTTGCTATTTATTTATATGAACATTCTGTATTTCCTGCAAGAAAATATGGAGGATGTACAGAACCGTCTCAGTGCTGTATTTCCTGGTCGTTGGATTGGAAGTCAGCTGTATGAGACCCAGCGTATACTGAGATGGGCGGCATAGGAATCGCGGCGTGGTATAAGGCGCCATACTACGCACTGTGCGGGTGCCCTCCGTCAGAGGTTCGAGTCCTTCCTCGAGCATGGGGTATATGATGTTCTTAGCGTAAGAACATAAGCCATTTACAAATATTTGAACACTTGATACGGAGATGGAATTAGTTGCCAGCATTGTGGCTGTTTGTCATGTGATTCGAAACACAACAGCGATATTTGTCAGGATGCGTTAGAAAATTGTTGGCCAACGTCATACTTGCATTGAGGTTCACTGCGGTCAATTTCAACACATTTTGTAAATGTGGTACGTTCATTGTGTCAATAATGATACTCGCAGACAACTGTAACTAATATAAACAAGAAAGTAGATAGTAATGTGATTATTAAATGCCGAAAGATATCTTGTGTGATATATAAATAAATAATTAATTATAGTGTTTGGACTATCCTTTCACATTATGTCAATATACGACATTTCTAACACTGTGGGCCCGAGATATAACAAGTTAAAATCCCATAATTTCTCAAACAAGCGCGTTTAAGCAACTCATTTCGTGGGGTATTACATTTCTTTGCGATTGTTCTTGAGAATCTGACCGACATCTCCTTTTACAATTTGTTTTATGTGATTCCATTTAAGGTCACCGTGGATAGTTTCCCTTACAATTTTTACCGTAGATACTGCTTCGAGTATTTTGCCATTAATAGAGTAATTATGTAGAGTGGATTTCTTTTCATTTATTTTAGTTCAGCGTTGACTATCAGTTCCTGCACCACCATCACACCTCCATATGCCTTTCAGAAAATAGATAAAAATGTTTCAAATGTTTGTATAGATTATGGGACTTAACTTACCGGGTCATCAGTCCCTAAACTTACAAACTACTTATGAACTAACTAATACTAAGAACGGCACAAATATCCATGCCCGAGGGGGGATTCGAAACCCCGACCGTAATGGCCGTGCAGACCGTGACTGGGGCGCCTCAGTCACCTCGGCCACCGCGGCCGGCAGAAAATATATACTTTGTAGCGTTGTTACCTTTTCGTAGATAACCACATCATTCACAAACAGTCTTAAACAACTTTTAACGCATTCTATTAGACCATTTATAGACCTATACATTGTAAACACAGTCTTATAGCAATTCTGTGGTGTACTCCGGAAATTTCCTTTAGAACTTTCGATTTCGAGTTGTGCAACGACAGCGTTTCAGATGACTTTTGATTTCTACTTGACGCAATTAAGGGGCAGCTATTAAGTACCGATTAAATGTCGAAGTTTCTTTCAAAGTGACTAGACATTTATATAGGAGCATTCGAATACACTCGGGTGAACATGGTTGCGTTCGGGAGAATTTTCAAATAAAATGATGTATTTATTTCCAGCTAAAAGAAAAAAAGAAAAAGAAAAACAAACAATGAAAAACAATCTGAGATACACTCTAGTTGTGACAAGGTTGGTCGGTAAAAGTGAAGGAGAAGTTGTACAGAGAGGACGAGCAGTGCAGTGGAATCGGCCAAAGCGCAGACAGGCGGTTGGAACTGCCTCTGAAAAATGATAACGTCCGGCTGTATCCCCACCGAAAATTTGAATACGATGTTCTTGCAGGTATCGCGGAAGGAAGTGTTATGGTAGCAGTGGAATTGTACGGAACATACGGAAGTGGAAATGATGGCGCAGGAGGCAATCTGGCAGCGCCGCTCTGGGACGTCGCCGTGAAATGAACTCTGATTCAATAAGCGCTACCTGAAACTGAATCAATGTACTGCCGCCGCCCCGCTAAAAAGGAAATTGCCACTATTCCACCAACGACAGAAAAATCTGCCAAAAACCGGCGCCTCTGAGCCGTGAAGCGGATTCCGCTGGTGCTAACTGTTGTGACGATGGATTTAACGAGCAAATATCCGATGGAGGGCGTGTTCGATAAATGTCGAACAAAGTTAAAAATAGAAAAATATGGAAAAAGAGGGATTAATGACGTATCAGATGTTCATCGGGAGAGCAGTACAAACGTTCGTTAGGCTGTGAGGGTGGGAGGCATTCTGCAATTTAACACGCAGCCACGAGATGAGCTGAATATTGCTGCAGACAGCAACCGTGCTAAATGCTTCACTTTGCATGGCCAGGACGACGGTAGGAGTTTTATCCAGTTATCCAGTTGCAGTTAATTAGTATATATGCAGTACCAATCTCTTCGGTGTGAGGAAGGAAATAAATCACGGCTCTGTTTAAGACACCATCGTCAATTGAAAAGAGATTGGAGGAAATTACTTACTTTAAGCAATCAGTCCCAGGCGGCTGATGCAGTTACAAGGCTCCTTTTCCACCAAACTCTGTTTAGTGCACTCTATCATCGATCACTCTCCATGCAGTATGTCTTTCATTTATGCCTGCCGCAGTGGCCGAGAGGTCTGCGGCGTGCCAGTCACGATCTGCACGGCCGCTGCGGTCGGGGGTTCGAATCCCCTCTCGGGCATGGATGTTTGTGTCGTTTTCATCTATCGACCTTTAGTTTTTCTAGTAGTCTTCTTCCACAGGGAGTGGAATCCATGAATGTCATACGCTACCGGTGTTTATATATTGGAACGTCATTTTCTGCCGCGGCGGAGTGGCCGAACGCATTGAGGCGCTATGCTCCGATGCGCGAGGCCGTTGCCCGTCGGAGGTTCGAATCCTCCCTCGGGCATGGATGTTTACTTTGTCTTTGGTATAAGTTAGTATATAAGTAGTTTGTACGTTTAGGGACTGATGACCCCGCAGTTAAGTCCCATAAGCTCATATCAGATCATTGATGTCCCTGAAGACTTTCCACTCGAAAAAGAGAAGTTTTTTTCTTTCTTTTTTTCCGAGACTGTCCAAGTTTCGCATCCATATAGCCAAATTAGTTGGATCTAAGTTTCGTACATCTGCAGTTTGAAATTCCTCGAGAAAATGCGTAACTTACAAAAGTGATTGATACTGAATTAGGATCGGTTTACGGCTTGAATCATATCTTTGATATCTTCCTCCAGCTATCATACGCTGTAAGGACTACCCCCAGATATTTAAAATTATAAACCCTCTTTTAAAATGGTATTTCGACTACCAGAGTCTGTAGGGGGGCCTCTTATATTCGCATGAGGCTCGCTCATCACCAGATACTGGAACTTCGAACCGTTCAAAAGGAGACCTATTCTGCTTGCTGTCGCTCGTCTGCATCAGTACTTCCTGAGATCTAGACCGCAAGGACTTGGCGTCCGGAAAAGTAAGAGGTGTGATTTTCTGACCCTCTATGTCGATCGTCTCCCACTTCTTATGGAAACCCCAGAAAACGATCGGTGTATTGCATGAACGACAGCAATGCTGCTATAAGGAGAAAAAATTATAAAATATAAGCAAAGCGAACCAGAACTCTACGTATAAACTTTGCCAAATTGTCCAAGGACACTTTCGCAGCATTTCGGTGAAGAGACGAATGGTCTCCGACGGCGCATCACAGAGGAACAATGTAATTGTGATTTATTTAGTTTATTACTGCAACTACCTTTATTTATGTAAAAATACGTTCACGTCTGTGAGGAAGCTTGTAATATCGTGAGGTTACAAAGGTCATGGGATACCTCCTAACACTGTATAGGGTCTCGTTTTGGCCAGCGAAGTGCAACAATTCGACGTGACTTGGATTCAGCACGTCGAAGCAATATTGAGCCACGTTGTTTATATAGCCATTTTGTGTACGAACTGACCTCTACATTACGTCTCACAAGTGTTCCATGAGGTTGATCTTTGGCGATCTGTGTGGTCAAATAATTCGCTGGAACTGTCCAGAATGCCCTTCAAACAAATCGTGAACACTTGTGGCACAGTGATGTAGCGCATTGTCATCCATACAATTTCAAACTTTGTTTGGGAAAATTAATTCCATGAAAGGGTGCAAATGGTCTCCAAATAGCCGAATACATTTCCACTCCATTATCGGTTCAGTTAGACCATAGTATTCAATCCATTCCACGTGAAAACGGCCGACGCCATTTTGGAGCAACCAACAGCTTTCACATTGCCTTGTTGACAACTTGGTCCTATGGGTTCGTGGGGTGTGTGCGACACTCAAATCGAACAATCAACTCTTGCCAACTAAAATCTAGACTCATCTGATCAGGCCTCGGTTTCCCAGTCGACTAAGGTCCAACCGATGAGGTCACTAGCCCAGGAGAGGCTCTACAATGATGTCGTGCTGTTAGCAATGGAACTCGAGTAGGTCATCAGGTGCCATAGAACTTTCACTAACTGACACTTAGGTCCGCAATGTCTAAAGTCTCACAAATCTAGTTGCGGAAAAGAGTAAAAAGAGAAAAACAATCTACACCGTCATAGAGAGAGAGAGAGAAAAAAAAGGGCAACCCTTATTTTTGCTTGTGTGTCTCACAGCTCTACAATTACTATGAGATAGGAAATTAGATCCGTATTTTCGTGCACTGTCTTTCTAAATTGAAAACCTTAATATTTGTGTCATTTCTTGTGATGCATGCTGGATCGGCCGTTATGCCACTTATTGTTGCCTCTATTTAGCGCGTTCTGGAACTTTTAAGAGAGGCGTCTTTTGGTTACTCTAGATATTCGCAATTAAGGCTGTTTGTTACTCATTTATCTGAAGTATGCTATTATGCTTAAACGCAAACGTACCATTTCTTTGAAATTAAATAAAAAAACATAGCCAACTTTCTCGAAGACCGAAAACTTAGTTATGAAATTCAATGTGAAATTCCTATTGTCATATTTACGATTAACATGGTGTAAAATGGGATGAGGTACAGCTAAATACATCAGTCAGTCATAATCTGGCTCGTTTTGTTGTTCTAGCAACAGTTTCTAAAATCAATGACTTCTTCATTAAAAAATAATGGTAAAATTTATTATACACTATTACGTTGGTTCAATGACACATGCATTTGAAATGTAAAATGATACCACCATAAACATGCTTTATTAAATTCCAGTCATGAGATCACGTCATTGATATCCAGGACCACTGAGCTTTTACGTTAATTACAACGACAGATATAATATTATCTCTGAGGATTGACCTGGTGTCGCGTGTCTACATCTACATCTACATGGGATACTCTGCAAATCACATTTAAGTGCCTGGCAGAGGGTTCATCGAACCACCGTTATACTACCTATCTCCCATTCCATTCTCGAATAGCGCGCGGGAAGGAAGCACATATGAATCTCTCCGTTCGAGCACTGATTTCTCGTATTTTATTCTGTTGATCATTTCTACCTATGTAAGTGGGAGTCAACAATATATTTTCGCCTTCGGAGGAGAATGTTGGCGATTGGAGTTTCCTAAGTATCCCACGCCGCAGCGATAAGCGCCGTTGTTGTAATGATTCCCATTCCAGATCCTGGATCATTTCCGTAACGTTGTCTCCCCTGTATCGTGGCAATACGAAACTAGCTGCCCTTCTTTGGACTCTTTCGATGTCCTCCGTCAAACCCACCTGATAAGGATCCCATACTGGGCAGCAGTAATCCACACGGAGAAAACTGGCAGGCTCAAATATAGCTATTTCAGAAACAACTGTGCCGGCCACGGTGGCCGAGGTGACTCAGGCGCTCCAGTCATGGTCAGCACGGCCACTACGGTCGGGGGTTCGAATCCCCCCTCGGGCATGGATATTTGTGCCGTCCTAGTTCGTAAGTAGTTCATAAGTAGTTTGTAAGTTTAGGGACTGATGACCCCGTAGTTAAGTCCCATAAGCTTAACAAACATTTGAACATTTTTTTAGAAACAATTGTGCCCGTCGTAGGAACTGGCATGTAGATGGCAGTTTCTTGTGACGACACAGCCCATCCGGCTGCCTCACTTGCACATACGGTTGCCGCAGCCGTGTGCGCTCACGGCCGAGAGGCGGAGCCCCACGAGCAAGTGAGAGCTCCATAGCGCGCGAGCTGGAACAGCCTGCCTTAGTGTATGCAGAAACCAAAACGGTAACGAAAAAACCCTCAGAACTTTACTCTGATGTTGTTACGGTCGCTAAGGGAACAGTTCGAAACAGCATCGTTGTGTCGTTCTTCCACCGCATTCAGTGGCCTTATCATCGACGTACATAGCGCCCAATTCAACAGTAACCTGTGCAAAGGGCCGACCGCGGTGGCCGAGGGGACTGAGGCGCTTCAGTCACGATCTGCACGGCCACTACGGTCGGGGGTTCGAATCCCCCCTCGGGCATGGATATTTGTGCCGTCCTTAGGATAAGCTAGTTGATAAGTAGTTTGTAAGTTTAGGGACTGATGACCCGTAGTTAAGTCCCATAAAAAAAAAAGGGCTGTTGTGCATCACTGTTAACGAATAGCAACCATTGTCGGAAAGCAAAGCCAAGAGAAAAAGTTGTTCCAATGTTTGTAAAACTAAGGGACACTACTTAGGTCATCGGTACCAAGACTTACAAATTAGTTATGCTTAGGAAAACCACGCGCACTCGCGCGCGCGCGCACACACACGCGCCCAAGGGAGGAACTTCCGGCGGGAGTGGCCGCGCAATCCGTAACATGAC
Organism: Locusta migratoria; assembly: GCA_026315105.1. NCBI lineage: Eukaryota > Metazoa > Arthropoda > Insecta > Orthoptera > Acrididae > Locusta > Locusta migratoria. The sequence continues at coordinate 196,310,636 of CM048755.1, forward strand.
GCCCCAGACCGCGCTGCCATTTCCACGCGGCAGTAGCCAACAGCCGGCCGAAGTGGCCAAGCGGTCTGCGGCGCGCCAGTCACAGTCTGCACGGCCGCTACGGTCGGGGGTTCGAATCCCCCCTCGGGCATGGATATTTGTGACGTCTTTAGTATAAGGTAGTTCATCAGTAGTTTGTAAGTTTAGGGACTGATGATCCCGCAGGTTAGTCCCTTAAGCTTAACAAACATTTGACAATTTTGAGTAGCCAACATAGTGCCGATCAGTACTGAATGCAAGTTTGGAGGTGAGAGAGAAATGGGTACTATTGTTGTCCTCAGCAGACATATTGCACACCTTCGAAGTTGTCACTCGCTGCGGAGCGCGCGGTTGCTCGCCGTGGAGGTTCGAGTCCTCCCTGAGGCATGGGTGTGTGCGTGTTGTCCTTAGGTTAGTTTACCTAGGTTTAAGTAGTTTGTAAGCTACGGACTGATGACCACGCAGTTTGGTCCGATAGGTCTACAAACATTTGAACATTTTGAAGTTGTCACTGCTGTGCACCATTTTAAGTACAATACAGAAACAAAGTAAACTTGGGCAAAGAAGAAAAAACATGCAATATCTTCGTAACTACCCAAAAATACTCAGACGGTACTTCTGAACAAATTCTAAGCTTTTCAATGGATATCTAGTTCACTTTGTATATGAGTCAAAATGTTAAGTCATATTTGAGAGACAGCATGGCATATTGGTTTATCTTCAGTGGCACCAAACTAATTTTTGGGTTGATTTAAGTGATGGGAAGTAAAACTCACTAGTCACCAAGAAAGGAGGGTAACACTCAGCAACTTTGACTGCGTTTCGTGTGTGTGTTTCTGGAATCTTATCGTCGGTAAGAGCGCCCACGCGAGAAGGTTTTTAAGCTGCAATTCTGCTTGGGTTTAGATTTTCTCAAGTCGCTTCAACTTCTTTTAGAGGGTATCTGTAGCAGGCACTTAGCCATTGAACCATAAATTGACTGTACACGTTATGGATACAGAAATCTCAGGTTCAGTTTTTGAAAAACTGTATCCATAACATTTTACTTTACCTTCGAGATACCTAAAATTTTGCCTTTATATAGCGTCGCTAACAAATTTCTGCACCATCGGTTTCTAAACTAAGAAATGTTACTTGTTAATTTGTGTGTTCAGTCACGTCATTTGTGTGTCTCATTCGCCTCCCCTCAGCTTATTTGACAACATCGCAGGAACAAAAGGATTCTGAACTGCTTAGCCACTGCAGTGTTGCGATTATCGTCTCTAACAACTATCTATCGGTTTTCTTTATTTCACCGCCCACGCACTCTGAGATTGGAGTGCTCTTACAATTGATAGTTTCTCACTAATGTTTGGTCATTATCCATGGGCACGGGCTAAATGACCGACTATTATTCAATATCTCAAATCGGTCATCGTCGATCACACAGTGATTTTATTCCTATTTTGCACTTTTGCATTCGCTCCGTTGGATCGTAAGTAAAACTCTCACGTTACAGATAACTATGCTTCCACTGACAAGTTATGGCTGATAATAATGGTTATTTCAGAGACGGAACTCAAGTTCGGAAAAGGACAGGAAGGAAACTGTGTGTCCTTTTCAAAGGAACCAACCAGGAATTTGCCTTAATCGTTAGTTAAACTGCAGAAAACCTAAATATGGGTGGTTGAACAGGGATTCAAACTCCGCCTCTCGTGAGTACAGTATGGCGACACTTCTCAATTTTCTCCTTTCGCACTTGGAGAAACACTTCTGCAAAATCGGTCGTAGATCTGAGTCGACCGAGCGAGGTGGCGCAGTGGGAGGACGGTGGTTCAAATCCACCTCCGGCCATCCAGATTTAGGTTTTCCGTGATTTACCTAAATCACTCCAGGCAAATGCCGGGATGGTTTCTTTGAAAGGGCACGGCCGATTTCCTTCCCCCATCCTTACCCAAAAATCCGAGTATGAGCTCCGTCTCTAATGACCACGCTGTCGACGGGACGTTAAACCCTAAACTTCCTCTGAGTCGAAACAAATGAACGGACAACTAAGTGATCCTATGATGGTTCTGCTTTTTACGAATTAGGCTCTAGAACCCAAAAAACAGACAGTAAACTGTGTTTTGGAGCAGACATTTTCTACAATTACCTACAGTAGCTAACGTTATCTGTTTATGTTGTACATAATTACTCACGATACCCTGCGAAGTAACTTATTTTTTGTTTGAATTTTCTCTGAACTATGCACGCATATTTGGGTATGGTACACTACTGTATGGAAGATTAAAACGAGCTGCATAAAATTACGAACACATGTTGGTGCAGGTGGCTATAAAGGACACCACCCGTGATGACTGACGCAGCAGCTAGCTCGTGTCGAGAATACTTCTGATAACGAAGTACTGGCTGATTTTAATCAACTGACGGTCAGTAACTGTAAGTAAAAATAACAGCTGTTGAGCTTTGACGGCGCATTAATCCTATTTTAACATGCAGCGGAGTGCTCTCAACTCTAATCACCGCTAAACTTAGTAAAAGAGCTAAAGTGCTTGTATAATGATACGCGATCGAAATTATCCATTGGCTTTAACAATTGGGGGCTTATAACAGGTGAGAACATTAATACAGCGGTGAGAGCATTTAAATGCTTGCTGTTAGAATAAACTTAACACAGCGCGCGCTGTATTGACAGTTGCTGCTGAGCTTCCGATATATAGTTCTAACTTTAATGAATAATGGAAAACCTCCACACGAGGCATATAAAATACAGAACGTCAAATTAGAAACTACTCATTCCTAATATTTTGTTCCTGCAGTTCAGTCCCATTTTCATGAGAATCGAATCAAAGAGTTACAACAAGATGGCGACCATGCAACGTGGCAGAATGTCAGGGAAATGTGACAAAGAAACTACCTCACTTGGACGAAAACTAATCACAAAACAATTATTAATGAAAACATATTATGGAGGCTATAAGGCAAGGGAGTAAGGGAGTAAGTGGTATCCTTCATTGAAACTAACAAAGACAAAATATTTTATACTCATTTGCAATGAAAGTCAAGGTGATAAAATATACAATCGTATGTAAATTATTCCGTCGTTGGACGCTCCAGGCAGAGGCTCGTCCATTGCAGTTTGGTGTCTGCGAGTACTCGTATTGCGAATAACTCGGGCGGCTAATATTTTGTTGTCCTGACTGCAGTCACAGTGTAGCGACAACTTTTCGCCGGAACAACGTTCTGTACGTCCCACAAATAGATTTAAATGGTTTCAATACCCCGGTTCCCACCAAGGTTCTGGGAGGTTTCGCTTCATTGTATGGCATATACCGGAACTGCTTAGGCCGTGCAGAAGTGTCAGTGCACTCTAAGGCACTCTGCAGCCCTTATTGCTGAGAGTGCATCTGCTCCCCGTCGGAGGTTCGAATCCTCCCTCAGGCATCGATATGTGTGTGTGTGTGTGTGTGTGTGTGTGTGTGTGTGTGTGTGTGTGTGTGTGTGTGCGTGTTGTCTTAGCAGAAGTTAAAAATGTGTGTAAATCTATAGGACTCAACTGCGTGGTCATTAGTCCGTATCTTACAAACTACTTAAACTAAGGCAAACTAACCTAAGGACAACACTAATACCCATGCCCGAGGGAGGACTCAATACCCCGACGGCGAATGGATGCACCTCCTTCAGTACGCATGGTTAATCCGCTGCGGCAGCATTAGTTTAAGTAATTTGTAAGTTGCGGGAATGATAGCCACTGCAGTTTGGTCCCATAACTTTACAAACATTTGAACTTTTTCAATCAATTTTTGGAAACTGTACAACCCTTCCATTTATTCTTTTTTGGGATTCCCATTTGCCCCACTATCAGTTTGTCTGATAATTGGCTGAATAGAACAGCAACTTTTAATGAACCAGATCTGTAACAGCACGGTCCACTCCTTACAGAGGAAAATGAAAAGAATGATGATAATAATAACTAATCATGCCATTTAAATTAACAATGCTAATGCTCTATCACTGTAACTATGGGTTGTAGCGAATTAATTAGCGAGATTCTTGCCATTTCTCTCTGTTGGGGTGTTTGTTAGGCCGTCATGTTACTCCCAGTTGTGCGTCATGTACACCTTTTAAGTTATAGGGAAGGAGTGGATGGTTGCTTGACAAGTGGCATCAACTCAATAAGAGTAGACAGGAACTTTGATTTTCAGCTTTTGATTGAAATATTTGCTGGTCGCAGTTACCGATCGTATTCTTCTCTCAAGAATCTTTGTAAGTTTGCACCAACCTTGTAGAAGTGTGTGTTAGAGAATATCTTTAAAGTAGCTGTCATGATGTACTACTTCGCCGGTCTTCCATTTCACTACTCCACCTCCTCACCATTCTTCCCAAATAACTTTCGCAGTTTTGTCGGCATCCTGTGTCACTAAATGATCACTAATCGGTATTGTTTTTTTCGGATATACACTGCTGGCCATTAAAAATTGCTACACCACGAAGATGACGTGCTACAGACGCGAAATTTAACCGACAGGAAGAAGATGCTGTGATATGCAAATGATTAGCTTTTCAGAGCATTCACACAAGGTTGGCGCCTGTGGCGACACCTAAAACGTGCTGACATGAGGAAAGTTTCCAACCGATTTCTCATACACAAACAGCAGTTGACCGGCGTTGCCTGCTGAAACGTTGTTGCGATGCCTCGTGTAAGGAGGAGAAATGCGTACCATCACGTTTCCGACATTGATAAAGGTCGGATAGTAGCCTATCGCGATTGCGGTTTATCGTATCGCGACATTGCTGCTCATGTTCGTAATATGGAATCGGTGGGTTCAGGAGGGCAATATGGAACGCCGTGCTGGATCCAACGGCCACGTATCACTAGCAGTCGAGATGACAGGCATCTTATCCGCATGGCTGTAACGGATCGTACAACCACGTCTCGATCCCTGAGTCAACAAATGGGGACGTTTGCAAGATAATAACCATCTACACGAACAGTTCGACGACGTTGGCAGTAGCATGGACTATCAGCTCGGAGATCATGGCTGCGTTTACACTTGACGCTGCATCACGGACTGGAGCGCCTGCGATGCTATACGAAACGGGGAACCTGGGTGCACGAATAGCAAAACGTCATTTTCTCCGATGAATCCAGGTTCTGTTATCAGTATCATGTTGGTCGCATCCGTGTTTGGCGACATCGCGGTGAACGCACATTGGAAGCGTGTATTAGGCATCGCCATACTAGCGTATCACCCGGTTTGATGGTATGGCACCCCATTGGTTACACGTCTCGGTCACCTCATGTTCGCATCGACGGCACTTTGAACAGTGGCCGTTACATTTCAAATGTGTTCTACCCTTCATTCGATCCCTGCGAAACCCTACTTTTCAGCAGGATAATGCACGACCGCATGTTGCAGGTCCTGTACGGGCCTTTCTGGATATGGAAAATGTTCGACTGCTGCCCTGGCCAGCACATTCTCCAGATCTCTCACCAATTGAAAACGTCTGGTCAATGGAGGCCGAGCAACTGGCTCGTCACAATACGCCAGTCACTACTCTTGAGGAACTGTGGTATCGTTTTGAAGCTGCATGGGCATCTGTACCTATACTCGTCATCCAAGCTCTGTTTGACTCAATGCCCAGGCGTATAAAGGCTGTTATTATGGCCAGAGGTGGTTTGTCTGGGTACCGGTTTCTCATGATCTATGCACCCAAATTGCGTGAAAATGTAATCACATGTCAGTTCTAGTATAATATATTCGTCCAATGAATAACCGTTTATCATCTACATTTCTTCTTCGTGTAGCAAAAATGTAGAGTCTATGGGACTTAACTACGGGGTCATCAGTCCCTAAACTTACAAACTACTTATGAACTAACTAATACTAAGGACGGCACAAATATCCATGCCCGAGGGGGGATTCGAACCCCCGACCGTAGTGCCCGTGCAGACCGTGACTGGAGCGCCTCAGTCCCCTCGGCCACCGCGGCCGGCTTCGTGTAGCAATTTTAATAGCCAGTAGTGTATGTTGTATTACTTTATGTGCACATTATGGGTGTGGTCCAGTCTGTTGTAACCTTCGACCCTTTTCACAAATACCACAACTGTGTCACGAATTTGGCTCATGTCGTTGACGTTCAAGACCTGTGCTTGTCCTCCTCGCAGTTGAGTTGGAATTGTCAGCGTTATATCGAATTTCGTATGGTAGTTTCCAGTAATTGCCATTCTGATGGTGCTTCGTTGTTTTAAGAGACTAGCGAAATTGCCGTAACATTTGGTAAAGTCCAGTTTACGAAATCTGATAGACGCAATTAAGGTTTCCATTTTGTTCTGGATGGTTGCCTTAATTATTAAAGGAAGCAAACTCTAGGTTATCAACCCTTCCTACTTTATACACCTTCTGCTTTACTCGATGAGTTTCCGTAAGTTACTACGTTTTCTGTCCTTTCTGACAGAGAAGCACGAATCAAATGGGCACAGCTGTTCCGATATTGCATAACCCACGGCGTGGTTGGCATGGTTGTACACTTACCAGAATGCTATCTTCGATGAGGAATTCGATTATATGGATAGCTAGCTGTTAACAGTTGTACGATTATACCGCGTATTCGACTAAGCACGGGGAAATACCGGTTTCTTGCTTTAATTGTGACACTAATGTTTTTCTATCCGCAATGCTAAGTAAACCTTAATAAAGGCACTGTTTTACGTGGCTGTAGTGCTTTGATATTTGGCAACATTTGGTTAATCATCGTTTGCACTTTTCCGTTTCCCTCAACCAGTCAGGCAGTACTCTGGGGTACCAGCTGTACTTGCGCTGTAATACCGGTGCGCCGTCCGCGGCGGCCAAGCGGAAGGTGTCGGCCCGCTGGCAACAAGTCGCATCTCCAGTGGACACCCCTGCGAAGGCGAGGTGTGGCTGCAAGATAAATGAGACCATGGACAGATAAGTGTGCAGCAAGGGAATGCTTCCTGTATGCAGATGCCGGCCGCTATTCAGCTGCGCTACCGTCTGCAAATAGCTTCCAGGCACGAAACCCCGCGCCCCTCCTGTCACAGGAAAACCTCGAGCTTCACACACTGCAGACACGCGCTTTGCTTCACCTATCAGACGCTGTAGTCACACAGTTACTCTGTATGCTAAGTGTCTAACTGACATAAAAGTCGTCGCAGCCGAAGCAAAAATCTTTCTTCTTCTTTCTTTCACAAGTTCTCACACATACACACACACAGGGTCGGCTTTATTAAATATGGATTTGGCTTGTGTTAATATTTACGAGATGGCCGGATGCCCTTCCTGCCTCCCGGGGGGAAATATGTACCCCAAATATTTGCGTATAGAGTTATATGTGGGAAAGTGTATAGTGTTACGAAATGTTTGCGAATCGTGTATTTGAGGCGGGACTTGCGGACCAGCCCGGTATTCATCTAGGGGGATGTGGAAAACCGCCTAAAAACAACATTTAGGCTGGCCGGCACTTCTACCCCCTCGTTAATCCACCGGGCGGATTCGAACCGGGGCCGGTACGCCTCCCCTTCTCGCAAAGTGGTGCAGTAGACCACACTGCTAACCAAGCCGATGACCGAAACAAAAATAGTGACAGGAAAATTGCGCGTGGCACCATTTCAGACGAAACGTGGGTACCATTCTCGTTTATGCAACCTTGAATCTCCTAGTTGAACTTTTCGTGCTTCCATTTAAAATCACATACATGATTTATAGTTGTGTGTTGCAATACCAATGTTTTTCGTAATTTGTTGACTGTCTCGGTACAGCTGACAAGGGCAGGACACGGGATGGGTATCACCGATTTGCTTCAAATTGTGAGAGAAGAAGAAGGGAGCTGAATCTTTCACATTCTTAAAATATCTCGCCTGAGTGAACCACAGGAAGAAAGAAAACGCTCGCGAAATATTTTTCATTACGTATTGAAGTTAGAATACGTTCAGTGCTGTTGCGCAGTGGGAAAGGGAATGCACTGCTTATTTTGCGACCCTGGGTTTGATTCCAATTACTTCCTTCTATTTATGTATTCCTTAAATTGTTCCTAGAAAGTTAATTTTCATAATTGAATGAAGTTTTGAATGAACATAACATTTAAGAAAGTTCTAGCCATTAATTATCCTCGGAAGTTACATTTTTTTTAGAGTGAGAATCATAAAAATCGTAAATGAAGTCACACCATTCAAATTTGATTGAAACATTTTTTCAATGACTTTTCTTTGTCAATTTTGATGTATACAACTCATTCGGATGAAAACAAGAGCACTAAATTGATTCTGTACTGTAGAATATATTTTAATTGGTGCGTCTCTTGTCGATAATTCTTAGTGTTGTTGTAATAATGTAGGAGTGATGAATTGTTTAAGTATATTTAAATGCTGTAAGTTTAACATTGCAAGGAATAATATGAAATGAAAAGAATTTGAAATACTGGGAATCGTACCTGGAATGCAAAACTATTATTCCATCCCCTGCGCCGCGCCAACACTGAACGTTTCAGTACTCAAACTTGTTTATACTGCAATCGAAAGTCTTGCGCGGGTATTTTGTCTTTTTCTATGGTCCGCTTAGAATTTGTAAGGTTCATCTACTCGTTTCCTCTCATACAGTTTGAGCCAAATCGGTGAGAACCAACTCGCGTCTTTCTCTTGTTGGAAGGTGTTTCAAAAATATTCATTCTAATTCACAAGACTAGGGTAAGGTGGTACAATTGAGATCATTTCGGAAAATGTTATTGTAACTGGAAATGTATTGAGAAAAGAAATAATTTTAAGTGTGACTCTTGTTCTTGGATGTTTAATGAATATGTAACACAAATATTAGACAATTACAAATACTGGTATAAACACGAAAAAAAGGTTGTAGAATTGAGAAAAAAAATGTACCACACAAGGTACAATTATGATCACTTCCTGGTACAGTTTTGATCACTGGCATCTTCCGCATAAAAAGCATATTTCGTGATACCAAGCATTTCATTTTTGGCAACGATTCCAGTCATCCTTAACCAGGGAATTTATAAGACCGCGTTAGATTAACTAGCTTCACTTACCACTCAACAGAAAAAAGAAAAAAAATATTATATATATAGCACAAAGTGGTGTATTCTTGGAAAAGACAGGAGGAGCTGTAGAAACCTGCTTCACTACAACGCCACACAAAAGCAAGTGCTACCAATACTACGAAACTGACAAAAGGTGCGAATCCTTATGTTGATCGGAATTGTACAGGTATCTAATTTGTACCACCTTACCCTATATCGTCTTCATAAATGAAAGTTGAATATTCTGGTAAATTTTAACTAATGTATACGACCAGAATTTTTTATTTTCAAAATAACTGTCACATTTTAAATGAGCACACCTTTCACCTGCATGCACGTACAATTCTGGAGTACTATATAGGATTTTGTTGAGGATGGAAGTTTACAATCACCTTTCACAAACGTTCAGTGTCCTCAGCTAGACGAATGACAGATATCCAAGCTCACCTCATACTTTTGTGAGCATGTTTGGAGCTTCTGCATTCATTGTCACTGACTTAAAGCGTTACAGTTCACCTGAAGTTGCTGGAAAGGGGACACAGTCTTTCACAAACCTCACAATAGCGCCTGCCGGCTGCATGCAAAGTCTGAGGGATGTTACAAGGGTTGCCTGTACCACAGGAGGGTAGGGGCGCTGTATTGTCTCCAACAAAGGTGCGCAGGTAGTACCTGGAGAGTTTGGGAAGAACGCCTTGTTGTAGTCCATGTCATAACACTTCCCTCCCTACTTCCCCTCCTCCCTCTTAACCCCTCCCCCCAATCCGTGTACTATCCACAAGAGGGCTCCAGAAAGGAGAGATGGAGTAGAGTGAAGACCCTTTCTTACTTCGGATACGTTCTGATTTCACTGAATGCTTTTCAACGGTCCCTAGCCGCACATCTGTAAACCAGAACAAAAACTGCAGTTACACAACTCTCCAACGGAATGAGATCACGATCAATGGGGTTTCAGTCCCGTGATGTCTAAAGAGAGCCGGCCGCGGTGGCCGAGGAGACTGAGGCGCTCCAGTCACGGTCTGCACGGCCACTACGGTCGGGGGTTCGAATTCCCCCTCGGGCATGGATATTTGTGCCGTCTTAGTTCGTAAGTAGTTCATAAGTAGTTTGTGAGTTTAGGGACTGATGACCGCGTAGTTAAGTCCCATAAACTATACAAACATTTGAACATTTTTTTTTCTAAAGAGAAGGCTTGAATCGTCGGTACGGGTTTCGGAGCCTTTAAGTGCCGATAGTGAGCAGCGGACTGTCCAAAATGTTTGTCTCCGGGTGGCTTTAGCGCTGGGTGTCACGGTCCTTATCTCTGTCGCGAAGGCGTTAACAGAAGGGGATGAGGTCTAGACATGGCGCGGCGAGCAGACCGACGCATCGCGTGACACATCCACGGCGCAATGGTGCACAGTTATGATACTGGGTGATCATGCAATGTAATATACACATCGCATTAGCTTTCGTTGCGTGTTGACACCACACTGCTTGAAGAGACGTCTAGGCCGACAATGATATCGTAGGACGCTCCCGCCTGTTTATTTATTTTTTCATTAGAGAGACACGTTTTAAACATCTTCCAGAGAAAGTTCTGTGTCGCAATAACTAATAGCAACCAAGACGGTATTTGCAAAATTATATGGAAGAGAACGTGCAATCACGTGTTGCCCATAATTTAAGTGATTTTCAAGAGAAACAGAACATAAGCTCAAACATGAAAACACTATAATGCTTCTTCCGAAAAAAATAAAGTACTCGCAGAACAATTTTCATACAATATATATTATTCATGTATGTATGAGGAACATTTCCTTGTAGTTTGACCATACTTTTTTGTTTCATATTGTGGGACTATAAACACTGCAAGTTCATGTTCCTTTTATCATCAGAATAACAAAAAGCAAGACATGTCAGTTCCTTGAAAGCCAAACAACAATAGGCACACTGAATTTAAACAATCAGACGCGGTGGATCAAAATACACAGTTTTAGGTCCTTTTTTGTTACATATATAAAGTAGTGATCTTCCGTTTGCATTATCAAAAGATGGAAATTTTACTCTTTTTGCAGATGATAGAAGTATAAGAATAAAAAACAGTAACAGTCTCGTTACTGAAAAGGGAGTAAATGAAATATTCATGGACATCAGCAGATCTTTATATTCAATTTCCAGAATCATAGCTGATATGAGCACTTTTAATGTATCTTTACTGCCGTCTGCTTATATGTATACAAATCACTGTATGTGGAATTTTGCGGCCTGTAATAGAAATCAAAGGCCGGATTTACATTTATACAGAAAAATAAATAAATATTGGAGAGAAATAGGCTATTCGTCGCTGTGTACAGAGCCTCCCTTCCTTTCATCTCCATAACTTTGCATATCGGCGCAAACACTTTGAAACACTCATCACAGATGTCCAAGCGACACACATAATACTCTAGCGGTAGCTCCTGGCGTTGGTCGATTGTGTATTTTTTCCTTCCTTACGTTAGTCCTGCTCTTCCTTCCCTTTCTGCCCATCGCATTTTACCCTACTCTCACGCAATTTCAATTTTATTTCCATGCAGCTCAATCGATATGACGTCATATACCTGAATTATGTTTCTTAAAAAAATATAATTTTCCAGGTTCTTAGAGTGGAATATTACGAAACTGTCTGTGAAATCTGTTGTGAATAGAGTTGGTAGTGAAAACGTAATAAATTACATCATGCGTATTGAAGCAGATTTTCATGCATTTCATTGTTTATAACGTAATATCTCTTGAAATAAGTGACATACTATGATATAATTTTTGATGTACATTCAGTGATACGTGTGTTTATTGTCTTTAAAATTTCTTGCGAATACAATTAGTAATGAAGAAGTAACTAACGTAACGTCTTACTGAATACCGTATTGTTAGTGTATAAATAAAGTCTCGTTATTCTTGCATAGCGTGATTAGGCATTTTCATATTTCATGACGTCATATCTCCTGCACTATGTGTCGTAAGTGGTTTTTACCCCAATAGCTATTGTTTCCTGGTGTTGAAGAGTATAAAGAGTACTTCTACTAACTTCCGTTGAAATCGGTCCATTAGTCTAGACTCTAGACGATGTAGAATATTGTTGCATTATGTGGCAATTTCTAGCGAATTTGAATGTTTATGACATCATATCTCATGAACTACGTGAAAAATGTAGTTTCAGACGAGAAGGTCACTTGTGGACTTAAAATCAAATGTTCAAATGTTTGTAGAACTTATGGGACTTAACTACGGGGTCATCAGTCCCTAAGCTTACAAACTACTTACGAACTAGCTAAGACTAAGGACGGCACAAATATCCATGCCCGAGGGGGGATTCGAACCCCCGACCGTAGTGGCCGTGCGGACCGTGACTGGAGCGCCTCAGTCCCCTCGGCCACCGCGGCCGGCGTGGACTTAAATCTGTTGTTAAGTATAGCTGCCGAAAGGTGCCGAACATATGGAAACTAAATTCCATGAGCCCACAGTGTACTATTTCATCGTCGGTAACGTCACAATAGGTATAGCAACGGTCCTATTAGATATGGATGGAAAAAGTAAACACCCGTTATCAAATCAAAGGGATCATCCAGACAACTGGCTGAATTAATTTAAAAACCATCTAAAAAACTTATGGTTAACGACTATATCGCGATTTGAAGCCTATCCTCTCGAAAACGAGTTCACTGCCCATGTCACAACACATTCTTGCTTACTGCGGAAAAATTAGGCATGCAGAAACTTTCGACAGATGACATCTTTTGATAATAGGTCGTCTGGAACGTTTTCCTGTGCTTAGAGTTACGTTGCTACAACCAACGCATCTTAAGACTTTGAAACAGCTTTCCTACACTATCCCGTTTCGGAGCGAATTCACTGTGAAATGGGAGCTGCAACCGTATAATGTATATATTAGGAGTTGCAAGCGCTCAATGAATGTCTTTGCAAACCTTTTAGGAGTTTTCAAACTGCCTTTACAGAAGTGACAGAAGCGCGTATTACGTGCCACGGAAGGTGGAGATACTCTGCCAAGAGCAACAGGTTATTTCAGTTGGCGATCTTAGAGCAGGCGCTGTTTCTTGTCCTGCAAGTCATTACAACTTATCATACATCTTTCGCCATCGTGGCTGCGTTCCAAATGGCAAGCCCCGGCGCGTTTGTAAAAGTTTTACGTGGATTTCATGGAATGGCATTGCTCGTTTATTTCCACAAACAGTTGCTCCTGTAATTCCACGGCATTTTTTTAGATTTAAAAGTAATTGGAGGAAACCACCCCCATGAACCACAGACATTGCCGAGGTGGGGTGGCTTGCGTGCCTCAACGATGCAGATAGCCGTACCGTAGGTGCAACCACAGCGGAGGGGTATCTGTGGAGAGGCCAGACAAACGTGTGGTTCCTGAAGAGGGGCAGCAGCCTTTTCAGTAGTTACAGGGGCAACAGTCTGGATGATTGACTGAGCTGGCCTTGTTACATCAGCTAATGTGGCCTTGCCACACAGCTACTGCGAACGGCTGAAAGCAAGGGGAAACTACAGCCGTTACCTTTCCCGAGGACATGCAGCTCTACTGTATGAACATATGATGATGGCATCCTCTCGGGTAAAATATTCCGGAGGTAAAATAGTCCCCCATTCGGATCTCCGGGCGGGGACTACTCAGGAGGATGTTATCATCAGGAAAGACAACACTGGCATTCTACGGATCGGAGCGTGGAATGTTAGATCCCTTAATCGGGTAGGAAAATTAGAAAATTTAAAAAGAGAAATGGATAGGTTGAAGTTGGATATAGTGGGGATTAGTGAAGTTCGGTGGCAGGATGAACAGGATTTCTGGTCAGGTGAATACAGGATTATAAATACAAAATCAGTTGGGGGTATCACTGGAGTAGGACTGATAATGAATAAGAAAATAGGAATGCGGGTAAACTACTATGAGCAGCACAGTGATCGCATTATCATTGTCAAGATAGATACGAAGCCAACACCGACAACGGTAGTACAGGTTTATATGCCAACTAGCTCTGCCGATGATGAGGAGATCGAAGAAATATATGAGGAGCTAAAGGAAATTATTCAGACAGTTAAAGGAGAGGAAAACTTAATTGTGATGGGAGACTGGAATTCGGTAGTAGGAAAAGGAAGAGAAGGAAAAATAGTAGGTGAATATGGACTGGGCAGGAGGAATGAAAGAGGAAGTCGCCTGGTAGAATTTTGCACGGAACATGATTTAATCGTAACAAACACGTGGTTTAAGAATCACAAAAGAAGGTTGTATACATGGAAGAGACCAGGAGACACCGGAAGGTATCAGATAGATTTTATAATGGTAAAACATAGATTCCGGAACCAGGTTATAAATTGCAAGACATACCCAGGGGCAGATATAGACTCTGACCATAACCTGTTAGTCATGAACTGTAGGCTGAAGCTGAAAAAACTGCAGAAAGGTAGGAAAATAAGGAGATGGGATTTAGATAAATTGAAGGAAAGTGAAGTTCTGGAGAATTTCAGAGGGAGATTTAGGCAACAATTGACAGAAACGGGGGGAAATAAAACAGTAGAAGAGGAATGGGTAGCATTGAGAGATGAAATAGTGAAGGCAGCAGAGGACAAAATAGGTAGAAAGGCAAGACCTACAAAAAATCCCTGGATATCACAGGAAATACTAAATTTAATTGATGAAAGGCGAAAATATAAAAATGCAGTAAATGAATCAGGCATAATGGAGTACAGACGACTAAAAAATGAGATTTACAGAAAGTGCAAAATGGCTAAGCAGGAGTGGCTAGAAGCCAAATGCAAAACTGTAGAAGAATGTATAAGAAGGGGAAAAGTAGATACCGCCTACAGGAAAATAAAAGAGACATTTGGGGACAAGAAGAGCAGATCTACGAATATTAAGAACTCAGATGGGAAACCAGTTCTCAGCAAAGAAGGGAAAGCTGAAAGGTGGAAAGAGTACATAGAGCAGCTCTACAAAGGAAATGAACTTAGAGACGATGTTGTGGGAAGGGAAGAGGAAGTAGATCAAGATGAAATAGGAGATTCTATACTGAGAGATGAATTTGACAGAGCCCTGAAAGACCTAGGCCAGAACAAGGCCCCAGGAGTAGATGACATACCTTCAGAGCTACTAAAGTCTCTGGGAGAGCCAGCCATGACAAGACTATTTGAACTGGTGTGTAGGATGTATGAGACAGGCGAAATGCCCTCAGAATTTAAGAAAAATGTAATAATCCCCATTCCAAAGAAATCGGGCGCAGACAGGTGTGAAAATTACAGAACCATCAGTTTGATAAGTCATAGTTGCAAAATTTTAACACGAATTATCTACAGGAGAATGGAAAAGCTGGTAGAAGCTGACATCGGGGAAGATCAGTTTGGATTCAGAAGGAACATAGGAACCCGGGAGGCAATACTCACTTTACGTCTTATCTTAGAAGATAGATTAAGGAAAGGCAAACCTACATTTTTAGCTTTTGTAGATTTGGAGAAAGCATTTGACAATGTTGACTGGAATACACTGTTTCAAATTCTGAAGTCAGCAGGGGTAAAATACAAGGAAAGGCGAGTTATTTACAACTTGTACAAAAGCCAGACCGCAGTTATTAGACTAGAAGGGCATGAAAGGGAAGCATCAGTTGGGAAGGGAGTGAGACAGGGTTGTAGCCTTTCTCCGATGTTATTCAATTTGTACATCGAGCAGGCGGTGAAGGAAAGCAAGGAAAAATTTGGTGAAGGAATTAAAGTTCAGGGGGAAGAAATAAAAACATTGCGTTTTGCTGATGACATTGTAATTCTGTCAGAGACAGCAAAGGACCTGGAAGAGCAGTTGAATGGAATGGACAGTGTGTTGAAGAGAGCGTATAAAATGAACATTAACAAGAGCAAAACAAAAATAATGGAATGCGGTCTTAGAAAATCAGGAGATGCTGAAGGAATTAGATTAGGTAACGAAACAATGAAGGTGGTAGATGAGTTTTGTTACTTGGGTAGTAAAATAACATGCGATGGTCGCAGTACAGAGGATATAAAATGCAGAATGGCAATGGGAAGAAAAGCATTTTTGAAAAAGAGAAATTTGCTAACATCGAATATTAATTTAAGGGTAAGGAAGTCTTTTCTGAAGGCATTTGTGTGGAGTGTTGCCTTGTACGGGAGTGAAACATGGACGATAAGCAGTGCAGACAGGAAGAGAATTGAGGCTTTCGAAATGTGGTGCTACAGAAGAATGCTGAAGGTTAGGTGGGTAGATCGCATAACTAATGAAGAGGTACTGAACAGAATTGGTGAGAAAAGGAATTTTTGGCATACCCTGACTAAAAGAAGGGATCGCTTGGTAGGACACATTCTTAGACATCAGGGAATCGTAAATTTAGCATTGGAGGGAAGTGTGTGGGGTAAAAATCGCAGAGGGAGACCAAGAGACTCGTATAGTAAGCAGATTCAAGTGGATGTGGGTTGCCGTTCTTATGAGGAGATGAAAAGGCTTGCTCAGGATAGGGTAGGGTGGAGAGCTGCATCAAACCAGTCTCCGGACTGAAGACCATAACAACAACAATAACAAGGTAAGGAAAATTTATATTTATGTATGGCTAGAGGGTTATAAAAATGAAGTAGCTGCTTACAAGCTATCATGTAGTGTGTGTGTGTGTATTTTGTTAATTTATTCACATAATAAACATAACTACACTAAAAAAGCTTTTTGTGAATTACTGATGTATAAATAAAAATATTGCTAGAGGTGCTGCTGTGATAGTTCTACGGCTTACTTGCAAAGGAAAATTAGGGATGGAAGCTGCCAAAATTAGTATATGCTATGATCTTACTCTTCGCTGTCGAAATACTTAACGTATTTTTATATTTATTACGCGTGATACCAATGTTTCTGAAATGAAACTGCTCGGTGTTTTTCCCATCAACAAAATTATATAGCTTCTCATACAAACAGCAATGCCAACCTAAAAAGTAGAAGATACATAAAATTACATGATGTTAATACAACAGATAGATACAAAATTTCTATTGACCATCGCTCGACTGCTGTGAAAGGCAGAACGAACACTCATTGTGCGGCAAAAGTTACACAGATTTAATAATAATAGAATGTTTATAGAAGTTGAGATTATTAGTGATTAATGTAAACTTTATTGCGGTAATTTACTCACTGTTGCCTGATGTATAAACAAAATGTATATTCCTCTTAACATTTAAACTGGGCCACATCTCAATAGTTTTTGAATTCTGGTCATATATATGAGGCGATCAAAAAGTTACCGTTTAAGGGCATTGCATCAGTCTATATGCAAAGCAGCACGAATTCGTGAATACATAAGAACCGACATATAAGCAAGAGATAACCTGAATAAAACTTTCACTCTCCAGTCGGAGTGTGCGGTGATATGAAACTTTCTGGCAGATCAAAATTGTGTGCCGGACTGAGCTATCCCGGCACACTTCACGGGCCGCGCGGGAGTAGCCGAGAGGTCTGGAGCGCCACGCTACGGATCGCGCGGCCTCCCGCGTCGGAGGTTCGAATCCTCCCTCGGGCATGGATGTTGTGTTGTCTTGGTTAGTTCATAAGTAGTTTGTAAGTTTAGGGACTGATGATCCCGCATTTAAGTTGTATAAGCTTAACAAACATTTGAACATTTGGACACTTCACGGTCCGTCCTCACAACTTTACTAACGCGAAGGTGTCTTGATATGCTTAGTGTTCTAAATGAAATTCTTTTAAGAGGTTGTTGTTGTGGTCTTCAGTCCGCAGACTGGTTTGATGCAGCTCTCCATGCTACCCTGTCCTGTGGAAGTCTCTTCATCTGAGAATACGTTCGGCAACCTACATCCTTTTGAATCTGCTTACTATATTCGTCCCTCGGTCTCCCTATACGATTTTTACCCCACACGCTTCCTTCTAATGCTAAGTTGACAATTCCTTGACGTCTCAGAATTTTAAGAGGTATGACTGAAGAAAGTCATCATCAAATGGTAGCAAAGAAACAAACACCGCCGGCCGCGGTGGCCGAGGGGACTGAGGCGCTCCAGTCACGGTCTGCACGGCCACTACGGTCGGGGGTTTGAATTCCCCCTCGGGCATGGATATTTGTGCCGTCCTTAGTCTTAGCTAGTTCATAAGTAGTTTGTAAGCTTAGGGACTGATGACCCCGTAGTTAAGTCCCATACGTTCTACAAACATTTGACCATTTTTTGGAAACAAACACCAATAAATCTCCAAAAATTTCTTATATGAAAATACGTTTTTGTTTTCAGAGGTAACAATCAAGGATTTAGACTATAGTTAGATATAGTTGCCGCGGCGGAACGGCCGAGCGCATTAAGGCGCTATGATACTATGAGCGAGGCCGTTCCCCGTCGGGGGTTCGAATCCTCCCTCGAGCATGGATGTTTGTGCTGTCTTTAGTATAAGGTAGTTCATAAGTAGTTTGTTCGTTTAGGGACTGATGAGCCCGCAGTTAAGACCCATAAGCTTAACAAACATTTGAACATTTGAAGATATAGTTACTATAATGCTCTTCAACTTGCAAAGGATACTGCAGTTCCACTGTTTTTCGTGTTAGTTGACAATGTGCAAACTTGTCTACAGCTAGAACTTTTACACCTACAGCATGAAGTTTGCGTGATTAATATCACAGCAAAATTATTCTCGTAGACTTCTGTTTCCTTAGTGTAAATTTGCAGCTACTATTATGTCGATATTAAGACTTGCATGTACAGGCTCCTTTTTTAGCGCAATGACGAATTTCACTGGCAGATGTTAACTTAAGAGCTTGTCTTAGAATTAGCATTATTAGAAAAGTGGTATAGGACATTGATCCTTTAGTGAAAAGCAAAATAAGTGATATACATTGATATTGTGTGTTTTTATGTTTGATGTGTTATTAAACTGATAATGAAATATAAATTTGTCAATTTAAATTTCGGTCTAAAACAGCAATTATAATGAGGCTGTAAGACTCGTAAGAAACACCATGTTTCGTTCTTGACTCGCCCGATCTTTGCATCATCAAAATATTAGAAGAGATTATGAATTTTGTTCTCAGTTCTCATTACGGTGAATTTCATAGTCAGTTCTCAATACAAGTCGGGAAAATGAATTTGTTCTGAAACGCGTTAGTGAAAAACCTTGAAGCTATATACGGTTGCTTACTACTGCGGCGAGAGCGCCAGCCAGCTCGCAGTAGCTGCTAGACTTGTTAGGCCGTCTGCACACGGGTCGTCTCTCACTCGTCGTGGTCGCGATTCGCGTCTCGCCCGTCCCGCGCATCTTGTGCGAACCTCGCGATGCCAGCGACGGCCCCCCGCACACGGGTCGATTGGCACTCGTCGCGGACGCGATTTTCCTTCAGTCAGCTTGCGACTTGCAACAGGAAGCTACAAAACGGTGTTGATTATTTCCTCCAATAATTACCCGTACAATGGACAGTTCTAGTGATTAGGGGGACGTTGTCATGTTTTACTGGTACCGGCGCAAGAAAAGGAAGACACAAAGAATGTTATGGGTCCGTAAATAGAGCGGAATTTTCATCATCGGTTGTTCGTTGGTGCTAGAGAACTGCAAGAGACTGATACAAAATTTTAGCATTCTACAGAGTATAAATGACGTGGCTTGAGAAAACGGGATATGCGCGAAACTAATCGTCAATGAAAAAAGGAAATAAACATCAGTAGCTCTGTTTGAGATATAAAAAAAGGTATTTTCTTGAATATTTGCTAACTGCAAGACATGACACACTGAAAATATTTATATTTTATGTACTTATTTATATATTAAAAGTTTGTTACAGTGATTGCATGTAGATCTCATGGGCTCTAAAGTGTTTTATGCACTGGGAATAGAGAAAAAATAATCGTAAATTACCTCCCTGACGTAAGATCCGCTCGTCACGTTCGAATTTGCCCGTGCCCTGTAGGTCGCAAGAGACGAGCGTCGCTCGCAACGACTTCGAGACGATTACGAGTCTGCAGTGACTCCCTGAGCAGCCTTAAAGCCCTCGACCAGTGCTATCCACGGTCTCCTCTCGTATTAGGAATTCAAGAGACCTTATCTGCCCTTGACAGATCCGGTCGATCAGTGGTGTTCCTCTGGTATGCTGGCCAAGCAGGCTGTTGACGCGCTTGTTTTAGAGATCGGCCTCCCAGATGCTGATCTGCGAACAGTGCTGCGACATAGAGTGCGTGAGCTCTGGGCTACCGAGTGGCGTAGCCTGGCAACAGCCAACAAACTAAGGGCTCTCAAGGAGACGACGGTTGTGTGGCGTTCTTCCATGCGGGCCTGCCGCCGGGACTCCATCGTCCTGTGCCGGCTCCGCATTGGCCATACATGGCTGACACACGGCCATCTCCTTCGTGGCGAGGAACCGCCTGTGTGTCGCTGTGGCGCCCGCCTGACGGTGGCGCACATCCTAGTTGAATGCCCTGTTTTAGCACCTCTGCGGCGTAGTTTTAATTTCCCTACGCTTTTATCCCAAGTTTTAAGTGACGATGCCAAAATAGCTGATACTGTTTTAAGATTTATTCGGGACAGTGGTTTTTACCCCTCAATTCAAAGCTTTTCTTCAGTGTCTGTGTCCGTCCTATCATAACCTCCGATTAGAGGTTTCCCTTTGTTTCCGTGTGGCTGACTTTTCCTGTTTTTAGTCTCACGGTCGGTCAGCCACAGATGTCGGCTTTTACAATTTATTTCTTGCCGTTGCTGTTTTCTATTGAGTGATTGTCACGGTTTTCGTTGTCTCTTGCCGACTTTGTCGTTCTTTAACTGACTCGGGGGATCTTCCTCCCCCCTAGTTGTTCTCCACTCTAGGTTCTTTTGCGCGTTGACGCCTTTTGTTGTGACGCCTAATGATGGAATGGGGGACTGATGACCTCCGTAGTTTTGTCCCCCTAAAACATCCCAAGAACAACAACAACGATTACGAGACGCTTGCAAATCGACCCGTTGGCGGCCTCTCGTTTACTCACGTGGGCAGTCGCATGGGGACGGGATCGCTTCGAGGACGAGTCGCAGCCGCGACGAGTGCGAATCGACTCGTGTGCGGACGGCCTCACAGTCTAGCCGCGGTGGAGTGGCCGAGCGAATTGAGGCACTATGCTCCGATGCGCGAGGCCGTTCCCCGTCGGGGGTTCGAATGCTCCCTCGGGCATGGATGTTTGTGTTGTCTTTAGTATAAGTTAATTTGTGAGTTTAGGGACTGATGACCTCGCAGTTAACAAAAATTTGAACAGTCTACTGCCAACTGCAGCCCGAGTCACATCGTTCAGAGCGCTAAGTAGCATAATTTAATCTGTGCGAATTTTCATTACCAGCCAATTTCTTCATTTTCGTTAGTGCTTCTGTTTTTAAGAGGTTTATTCTCGCGTACTTGGCAGATTTCGTTTGTGCTACAAGCTACATAATTTAAGTATTGACTCTATTTTTCTTACTTGTCATTTCTTTATTTTGTGTGTTTTTGCTTGTGTATTTGATAAGACTGTGCATCATAGTGCGGTGTTTAGCATGGAAATGACGCACATCACTGTTTTGTTTATGATTGCTTCTTATTCTAAGCATGGTTTTGTGCGCTTTTGAGTGTTCGAGGTCGAATGTGTCCCTTGTTAATACGCATGTACCTGTGAAAATCCGACTAGCCCGGCCAGAGCCTCGGTCTCCGTGCAAGTGTTACTGCGGGCAAGTGTTTCAACCCCCATTAACCCTTGACTGAAGCAAGGCTCAACCCTCCAACGGGAGCGGCCGCACAATCCATGACACGGCGCCGCAGGCTGCACGGAAATTGTGTCAGTTGAACTAGGATTTTCTGCTTATGCTACCTGTGCTGCATTCCGTTGTAGCTCATGTTCCCTCCTATGATTTTCAAACATTATTACCAGACGTTCTCTCACGAGGTATACGTATGTGACAATAGCAGCACTGTGAAACAGAGTCGGCGGAGGACCGTGGATTTTCATGGCACTATTTTTGTTTTCGTAGCATTCAGTTTGCTTCATATATACCCATAGCGACAGGGAAATATATTGGTGTAATTCGTGACTGGCAAGGAGACCACATGGGTATCGGATTTTAGAATTTTTTGAATTAATGGTACGTGAAGTTCAGAACTTAAATAGCAAACAGCCAAGGCCATTCAACGCAACTCTCAAAAATTCTCCAGACACTCGACTATGAATTTTTGGAAGTATATGTAAAAACCAATAATTAAAACAGATGCAGCATGTGTCGGTGTAACTCAGGTCGTAGCGTTCTGGCCTCACAACCATAGGGACAGTGGTTCGAATCTCGCTGCGACATACTTTTTTGTTGTTGTTTAGAGGTCAGTTACAGAAAACATTTTAGGATCTCTAATTCCACGTTCAAATGTTTGTAAATCTATCGGACCAAACTACGTGGTCATCAGTCCGTAGCTTACAAACTACTTAAACCTAGGTAAACTAAACTAAGGACAAACACACACACCCATGCCCCAGGGAGGACTCGAACCTCCACGGAGAGCAACCGCGCGCTCCGCAGCGAGACGCTTTAGACCGCTCGGCTACTCCACCGTGGCTAATTCCACGTGTTGTGTAAGTTTTTGTTTATGTGTATCTAGACGAGCTGAACACCTTGTCGTTACCTAAAACGATGGCTGATTAGCTTAGTTGCTTGGAAAACCATTAGCAGCAAAAACAGCGTCGTAGCTCTTCACAAACTGAACAATCAAAGACAACCGTCGTCAACTAATAGTGAAGCCTATACTGTAAAAATGTAACTTATGTTTCTTTGATTCAAACCATCATTATTAACAACCGTTTATAAAATACAGAAAAACTACGAATAAACAAAAATACGTACATTACCATTAGATATTAAAAATGTGTAATTATTCCAACACACGCATAAAAAAGGTCTGTTACGGCGGAATTCGAACCACTGACCCTGTGGTTGTAGGACCAAAACGCTACCAATTGAGCTACACCGAGAAATGCTACAAGTATTTAATTCTTGGTACTTAAGTGATGTGCAAATTTCAAAGTAGGTTTCCTCGATAATTATTGTGCTTTGGCTGATTGTTATTTGATTTCTGAACTTGACGTACCTCGAATATTTAAAAAAATTAAAATCCAATACCCATGTGGTCTGCTTATGAGATGCATTTTGATTAATAGAAAGGGTAAGGAAAATTTGTGTTCGATTCAACGTCCAGTCGACGATGATGATGTGGGTAAAAATAATTGATCCTAGCCATTAAAAGTCAACTCTTGAAATTTCAGCCTTAAGCGGTTTTAGGAAACAACATAAAACTAGAATCTGAATGACCGGATGATATGTCTTGATGAACGACGAGGTGTTAATGTAAAACAGCAACTTTCACTCTACATCTACATAAATACTCGGCTAATCACATTTAAGTGCATAACGGAGGGTTGATCGACCCGCTTTTATGGTATTACCTTACCATTCCATTCTGTAATAGCGCGAAGGAAAAAGGAACTCCTGAATCTTTTCATTTTCAATCTGATTTCTCTTATTTTATTTAGATGATATTTCTCCTCATGTAGCTGGTTGGTAACAAAGTATGTTCGCATTCGGAAGAGGAAGTTGGTGAAATAAATTACACAAATAAATCTCGCGGTGACGAATAATGCCTTTCTATTAATGATTTCCACGCCAACTCGTGCATCATTTCTGTGACACTGCTGCGCTCCCTCCTTTTCTATCGCAATAATGCAAAACGAACTGAACTTTCTCTATATCATCCGTCAGTCCCACTTTGTGGGGATCTCACAATGGGCGTCAATACTCCAAAATGGGACGCAAAAGTGTAATGCAGGCAGTTTCTTTAGTAGAACTGTTCCATCTTCTAAGTGTTGAAATTCAAATGTTTGTAGAGCTTATGGGACTTAACTACGGGGTCATCAGTCCCCTAAAATTACAAACTACTTATGAACTAGCTAATACTAAGGACGGCACAAATATCCATGCCTGGGAGGGGATTCGAACCCTCGACCGTAGTGGCCGTGCAGACCGTGACTGGCGCGCCGCAGACAGCATGGCCACCGCGGCCGGCTTCTAAGTGTTCCGCCAATGAAACGGAGCCTTTGGTTCGCCTTTCTACAATACTTTTTATGAGTTCTTTCAGATGTGAGTTGTTCGTAATTTATTTCCTAGGTATTTAGTTGATTTTACCGCCTTTAGATCTGACTGATTTATCGTGTAATGAAATTAAACGGATTTATTTTAGTGCTCATATTAATGATTTCACACTTTTGATTGTTTAGGGTCAATTGCCAATTTTTGCACCCAGCATATATCTTGTCTAAATCATTTTGCAGCTGCTTTTGATGTTCAGATGACTTTACTGACCGAAAAACCACAGCATCATCCGCTAACTTACGAGGGCAGTAATTTCTTGGGAGAAAAAGGGGAACTGGAAAGGTAGAGTACTTTGAATTTTAATTTTAAGATTCATTTTCTGATATACCTTAGAAAGGAAGAAGAACATAAAAACCTAGGTAAATGCAGTTTTAAAGAGTAGATATTTATGCGTAAGAAAGAAATGGAAGCCAACGTCAATGTGGCTGACATGCAGACAATTTCCATGCTCTCTGCAGCATAAATACATACATCGCCAACGAATTACGGCAATCCAGAAACATCGAGCTCTCGTTGTACCTGCAATTTCAATTCCTTTTTGTATTAACGAAGGATAAGAATAGTGTAATAAGTTTTTTGAAGAACGGGAAACAGCGGTTTCCCGAGTCGTGCAGCCCCAGGCCGGCATAACGCCATGTCAGCACCCGCCCAGGGACGAGAATATACGGCCGGCTGCCGGCGCACCGGATGTATTATCAGGCACGAAGAGCGCGGAAACAAAGTTGGCTGCAGGGCACGCTACAGCCACTGCCCAAACAGATCTTCGTCGTGTTCGTTCTTTCACGACAACAACGGGCACAATATGACTGCTCCTAGGATGAAAAAGGAATAAATAATTTTGTGTCGTAAATTAAGCAACAAACAGGGAACTATCACAGATAACTCCACTTTGGCTGAATGCATAACGCGACTGCCTAGTAAATGTGAACGTTCAGCATGGCTGTGTGGTTTAAGGCATAAAGATGATGTGCTGAATGTAACGGTCGCTGGTTCGTGTTCGGTCAGGAGGT